>OU015525.1:25358661-26790536 GCA_907165065.1 Caprimulgus europaeus
CGTGCTGGGTTTGCATTCTAATTTGCAAAAATTGTAAAATAACATATTGCAAACAAAATGCAAGCTCACTTTTTGTTTCCTCTGTTCCAGAAATGCATTCCAGAAGCTGCCTGTTGTGCTCCTTTCCATCGGAAAAGCAAGCAAACCTGCCCATCATAGCAAGCCACTGCACTGCTTCCTGCTTGCCATGACTAACACAATTACACCAGAAGAAAGTTTAAAATAATTTTGTTAACATTTGGAGCATGAGGATCATCTTCAGCCAGACCTCAGATCGTGCTTTCCACAGCATTTGGATCACTGAAATACTCTTACATAAGCCTAATTGACACAATTAGAAGAATGACTCCTTACAGATGTGTGTTGCTGTAGCAACCTGGGGGAGGGCAATCAAAGTGTCCTCCGTATTTAGCAAAATAATGTTAATCATAATAGGTAGAAGCACTTTATCCTTTTTATAAGGCAGTTGCTCAGGAGCCAAGGCCTTAGCATGTTGCAACAAGGTTCATCATAATGGAGTTGAAATAATTTGCTAAAATTCTCTCAGTAATAACCAAAATTACACGGAGACAGAAACATAGTCAGATGCTGCCCAGATCTCCCAGTCGGGTTAGCTGTTCAGAGCTTTGATTCTGCTGCCATAGGAACACTGGGGAAGAAAACACCAAAGACATCCATGGGAGCCAGAGGAGGCCTAAATTGCTGAGCTTGTCTCAGGTTTGTGCTACTAAAGTGCCCAGTCGTCCTCTGAGAGCACTGTGGGCAGAATTTAAATCCACCTGCCACCTCCTGTGTGTTGAGGGGCCCAGGTTGCTCTGTGTTGTTGGCAGTGGATATGGGTATGGATAAGTATGCAAGTGTCGATGGGCTCCGATAGCGTGGTGAAATGGTAACAGGTCTCCTGCTTCCCCCGGGGCATGCTGGAGCAGGAACAGCTGCTTTGCAGCGTGGGTCTGAATGGGTTTATTCCTGACTCCGTCTTGCCTGTCCCAGTATTCATCCAAACAGCATGATCCCTTTGAAGTGTCAAAGGGACCACGCAAAAATTACCTGAGGCTCACGACTTAGGACTTGTTTTCATGATATCTCTTGATTTTAAGCCAATTATAAGTATTTTGACTGCTACGATTGTCGCTTCCGAGTTATTATTTTAACTAACACCATTTAAAACTTTGTCTTGATGTCTTTGCAACTTGAACAGTCACGGTGTGTTACTACGGAGTACAAGAAAAACCTGAAGTCAGCGCTGATGGGGACTGAATAATGGGATTTCCATTTCCAAGATGAAGAAGCAAGTGAATAGCATGAATAAACAAGCAAGTCTGAAAAAAACCCAAACACGCATATTTTGGATGATCATGGAAAATACAGATGAAAAGACATCTCAAGAAGTCATCTATACCGTCCCACTCTCTACAGGTGGACAAATTTTTATCTGATCTCTTTTTAAAAAGATTTACAATCCCCTGGCAATCTAGCTTAATGCATCTCTAGCCTTATTTTTACAAAGTTTTTCCTAATGTCTAACCAAAGTCTATTTCTGCTGCAATGGAATGTTTTATTAATCTGCAATATCTTTATTTTTGAAAACTGCTCTCATATTTCTGTCAGATTTCTCTCCACTAGAGCAAACACCCCCTATTTCTCCAGTCTTCCCATATAAGTTGTGTTTATCTAGAGCTCTGATCATACACATTGTTCTCCTCTGTAGCCTGATGAGTGTTTTATCTCTCCCAAGCATGGTGTGCTGAGCTTCAGCTGAGCTTTGCCAATACTGAGAAAAGTGGAAGAATTACTTCATGTATTTTACAGCCTCTATTTATATTTGCACCTCTCAGTATGTAGTTTGCTTTTTTTGAAAGAGTATGCAACCTCCAGAATATTTCTGCAGGGCCACTCCCTACTCATTTGCTCCTCAGTCTGTGTTTTTGCAGTAGATTCTTCTTGACCAGACATAAAATCTTGGATTTCCTATTCTTAAATAGCATCCTATTTTTTTCACTAACAGTCCCAGCTATGTAGTTAATTAATGTGACAGTGCTCTGTTGAATAGTAAACTTGTATTTCTTCCAACTTGCTTTCAATTTTTTTTTAAGCTTTATCATGCTGTTTTGTGCCTGGAATCTATAAACCTTCAGCTTTGCTCTAATTAAAGTTCCAGAGCCCAGGTACAATATGTTCATGTTCAGCTTGCACGTAGTCCCTTCACTTACCCTATTCCAGGTACGGTGGTATGATTATAGCTGTTTGACCTGTTGCACCATTGGAAGCTCAGCTTGTCCTGATAATAACGCAGTTATGTTTACTGTCCTTGCAGATCTGGCAATTACATCTCATTACACCACCTTAATTATTCAAGCACTGACATTTGAGTGATAATATGTCTAAAATTCAGGCACAGGGAAAAAAGAGTTCTTTCAACTTCAGCGTCTTTTATTTAGCTCTTCTCTTGAACTGCCTGTTTTCCCACAACACATTCCTCACTCTGTCACAACCAGTCATGATGTTTTTCCAGAGACCCTGTAAGACACTCTAAAGCCCTGCTTCTGCCAGGTTTTTTTTTTATAAAAAACATTTCTAATACTTGAGCATTTTCACCACAACAGGTGGTATCTTTAAAATACAGGTGGATGTATCTTTAAAATACATCAGGTAGCATGTATAGAAACAGTGACACAGGTGAGACCAGTGGCTCTTAGCGCATCAGCTCTTGGGGATGAGCCCTGGAGGAGACCAGGTGCTTGGAGACTGAGGGCATCACCATCAAGTTGTCACGTTCTGTCACACTGTCACTCACAGCCAAGAAGTGCTGTTTTGGTGTATATGTTTACGAATTGAACTAACTTACTTTACCTAGGTTTTGAACCTCATACCAGCTGAACCATCAGCTGGAAGAATACCCCAGGAGCAGCTCTCCTTCATCTTATCCAAGAACCTTTCCAACAACTTATAGCTATTTGAAAAGTTCTTAGACAACCTGTAGTAAAAAGGGTTAAGTGCAAACAACACTCTTGCACCATGCCAGTGGAGTGCCTGACTACCTGACCACATCCTAGTTATGAGGAACTGAGGCAGAGTTACGTGGTCTGCCCAAAGCCACGCACCAGGCTAACAACTAAATCTGGAACCACAGGTCTCTTGCTGTGATGGCGGGACAAGATGATCTTGCTGGCAAGTTTTACTTAAAATCATTGCTGTCGTCTGGGGAGTTACGTTGTTACGCAGGGAAGCTATACGTCGCTGTGAACACTAACTTCTCCAGACTGGAAGGGCATGTGGCAGGATCTGTCTCTTGCCTGCAGGCTTCATTAGCACAAATCTTGCAGAGACTGAGACCTCATTAATTTGTTATTGCACAGAGCCAGTTTTCAAATGCTATCTGAAAAGAGCTCTTCAGATGACTGTAATACCAGATTCTGGGTTGCAGCAATTCAGTATGCAATGATGACTCTTGCACCTGGCTTCTATGAAATGCTTTGCCCAACAGACAAGACCTCCCACACTATTTATTCATTCAGCAGAGCTCAGCTTGGCACAGAGTGCTGCCGTTCATCGTGTCTGACCTAAGCAAGAAAAGGAGCCTGTCAATAAGTGCTTGGGATCCCAAGTCAATTACTCCGTGTGTAAATTACTTATATATATATCTATACTGTGATGCAATGTATAAATAATTTATGAAGTACAAAGAGGCCCACATATGTATTGTATATATGCTATGCTAAAATTAGGTTTGAACATGCGAGCTAAGGACGTTGTGAAGTATTGATTGTCTTTGTTATCGATGCAATGCCTGAGACCTGGGACCTGGTCACATCTTTTTTATCCACTGTGATCACCTCAGGTTCCATTGCAAGAGACATTATTTGATCTTCTCTCAGAAGTATTTGGCCTTTGATTTTTTTTTATCTATTTGGGCCAGTCTGAGCTATGTTGACAAATGTTGGGCTCAGTATTTGCAAGAGACACCCATGGCTGAAAAAAATAACAACACAGAACCATGGTGTGTGGCTTTGCACCGTACAGACTAAGAGATCTTTCAAAAATAATGGGAATTTGCAATTGGATGGAGTCTTACAATTGAAACCCAAGCACGTCCAAGTATATGATGTGATTCATGTTACTTGTTTCTAAACTGATGTTGATAATTCTTTTGTAACTCGTCACAACAGAACAAAGATAGTGCTCACTATTTTAGGAAGCGTATGAATCAGTGGGAGAGCCGAAAGGAAACAAACGGATCACTGGTGAGACTAAAAATGCCTCAGAGATGCGAACAGCGTGTGTCTGCTGACTCTGCGGTTGTGCAGAAAAATTCAAGGAAGTTGTTTTAAGCATGGCTAGCCACACAACAAAACACACTTCAAGCTGACAATTTAAGGAGGAAGCTCTCTTGGACACTGTCTGTCATTCCCATATGATTTAAAGCACAGATATGCTACAGACAGAGTGAACATTAAGTTACAATAATTACAAAGATAAGTCCAGCACAGGAAAGTAAATTATGGCACCAAGGTAAATTCTTCCTAAACTCAACCTGGAGTAGATGCTTAAGAACAACTTTTTACCAGTGTGAAACTGTAGCAGCTTTACCCAGTGTTGATCACAGACACTTGTGTGTACACTGACTGTGGGATGCCCATCATCCCAAGATGACCACTGAAATAAAGAACAAAGGACAAAGAAATGAAATGTTAATAACCATGGTAACGACCCATCAAAGGTGTGAAGCATGTGGGAATTTCATAGATGTAACAAATGCATGTTCAATGCCAAAGTAAAAAATTCATAGGTAATTTCTCCTTTGGATGATAAGAGCACTTTACTTGACTGTCTTAGGTGGGTGACGTGCTTCTGGAAAGCCTCTCTAATCATAGGACAAAGAGGAAAACAGTAGGGCAGCATGATGCCTGGTTGTACCTAGAGGTACAACAGGATTTCCTATTACTGAGGGCTTGAAGGAGAGGACAGGATCAGGCAAGAGCAATGAAGCCACGATGGACTTTTTTTTTTTCTAATACAAGAGACAAATATGAAAGGGGATGGACAACACCAATGGAAAATGTTTGATGAATGCCTCTGGGCTCAGGAGAAAAATCATTCACATAATGTCACGAGAAGAGGCATCTGCCTCCGGCTCTTTGATGGCTGGCACTGCTGTACAGCACTACCTGCTGAGACGCCCAACACACTCCAGCCCAAGCTAACCATTCCAATGCTGTCACTGAAGGTGCTCTAGAAAAAGGCAGAGTTATTCCGACCATGGAAATGTATCCTGACTTCTGAGAGGATTTTTATTTTGAGAGAGTGGAGGAAAAGAGCTCAATGTGTGGCTAAAGGTTACCGTTATTTTTTGAATCTGGCTATGAATTACAGTGGCTTCCTGCCAATGGCAGTTTAAAGACAGAATTATACCTGGTTTTGCTCTCAAACCATATGAAGAGCAGGAATAGCATTTTGACAGTTTCTAAGGAAAAAGAGCTTTTTTCTAACAAGGACTCTCTGCTGAGAAGCACGGCAGTTTTAATGTTTTGGAATGATAGTTCTTGCACAGAAAACTGAATCTCTCAACTTTTTCAGTCTGGTTTGGAGGATCATATTGAGTGATTTCTGCCTGCTTGGATCTCACTCAGCCAAATCATGAGGTTCCTAGTCATGTCAAAATTAGATTCTTGAATTTGCTGAGTTCATGCTCTAGAAATACAGAAACAGGTCTCTAACACCTGTTTTGCATAAAAGTCTGGAGAGGCCTGCTGTTACTCAAAATTATAACTCGCTCTTAGGGAAAATAGCATTAGAAACTTGTGACTTAGAGCAGGAACAATCAATCTGGTATCTTTAAGCCAATGTTGCAGGAACCTTTGCACTAACTAAAGTCAGAGGAAGAAGAGCAGAAAGGGAAGTGCCGATTTTCATTGAGAATGATGTTTAAATCTAGAAGTCCACTTCAAAAAAGGGATTTACATTTGTACAAGGACACAAACATCAGACTATGCCTTTTTAAGCTCGGATCTGTTCAGACTGCTCGTGCTTTAAACAACAGGTTTGAAGTGTTTGTACCTAAATTTGGACAGAAAAGCTTGGACTCTTTTGAACAGCAGCTGGTAGTTTTTCCATAGGGAAGAAAAATTGTAGTTAGTTGTAAACTTGAGGTATTTTTAAAGTTATAAACTTCCACTATTTCTGCATATTGCATTCAGCAGGGCAGACCAAGACCTATCTGACAGCAGTGATCTTACAGAGCCACATAGTATCTCTTCCCATGCAGCACAGGACTTTCTGTTACAGCCAGGTGCAAGTTATCTTCCATGGAGCAAAAGGCATTAGACTTGGTCTTAATCACAGTTGGGTTCAGGGCCTCAGTTTTCAGCTGAACATTAAACTGAAACTTTGGGTTTGGTTGCTGTGCTGCACTGACCTTGAACCAACGAGACACCTATCAGCAAAGGTGAATGGTGTGGAGGTTCCTGTACAGGTAGGCCAGGTTCATGACGCATGGGAACAATGGATTTTTTCATGCAAATCACTGGAATGATATCAAGTGGTTTGTTACACATTTTTTTTGGAAAGAATTTTTATTTATCTTTGTCTGGAGGATATATCTTTTCCAAAGTTTAGTCTGTGCAAGCTCTATTTGGCCTCATTCTCCCTCCTGCTATTCAACGTTTCCAGTATGGAGATAGATGTGCATTCTCACCTACCATTTAAACAGTCACATCTGCAGAGCAGGGCCTCTCCAAGAGGCACCACACATGGCAGTGCTTTGTTAAAAGCTCAATGCGTTCATTGTAACTCCCAGGTCTTGTGGCAGGAAGGTCAGTGTTTCTGTGCTCCATGGCTGGACGTATATTGTGCCTGGTAAATACTGCTGTAGTATTTCCTCGCAGTGGGAACCCGGACAGTAGGTCATGCCTTGCATTACTGTGTAGGATCTTGAAAAATCAATACAGTGCAAATAACAGGGGACTGCTGCCCAGTCGTTCACTATTCCTGGGTCACACAGAGCACTCTGGACACACAGGGAAATTTTTGCAGGCACAGCAATGGCTGTGCCATTAAGCTGCCACTGAGTACATAGAAAGTACAACAGACTCTCTGCTAACTCCTACCAATAATTCAGAGTCATGCAAGGGCACATATTATTGCAAACATGAATGGCTCCCTTCCTCCAGAGGTCTTTTCAGATTTTTTTTTCAGTAATGCAAATATAAAAGTCAAATTCCTCAAGGGAAGGCCAGTCTCTGAGTCAACTTTTGTGTCCAGCAAGCCTCAGACCCGAGTGACTGTATTTCTTTGGCTGTCTGGAAGCCTGATCTAACAACCATTAGAATCAACAGAAAGACTAATTGATTTGAAAGACTTAATAAAACATCCAAGGCCACAACCTGCACCACTGCAATCACCAGAAAATTTGTCGTTGACCTCAGTGAGTGCAGGGTGAAATACCCAGGCTCTTGGTCAGCAGGTATTTAAGTACACACACATAATTTATTTCATTTCAAACCATTCATAAGCCTAAGTACATGTCAGATCTGGAACAAAAGGGAGCTGGTTGCCAGGTTGAGAAGAGAGAGCTTTCAGTCTCCCACCATCAGCCACGCCATTTGGAGGAAAGAGTGAGCAAGTATATTGTTTGGTGATAGGGAATTAAAGAAGATACGTGAAATGAAGAGGAAGGAAATTGAGAGCAACACTATAGCAAGAGAAGAGCTTCTATTCCTTTTAATTACTTCTCAGGGGACTTTAAAAAAATATAAACACTTGCCTTTTAACTTCATTATGAGTCTGCCTCTCAACTACAACCCAAGCCTTCCTAGGGCTTGCCTATGCTGGAAAAATACATTATGTTAATTGATTAACACGTAATGCTTAATATAACAGTCAATATAAACAAAGCCTACTATGTTTAACATTTTTTGTTGTTGTTGACCCAAGGTAACCCAGCTGCCAAACATGACTGCTCTTGTCTACACTAAGTGCTTTGTATCACCTTAATTAACGTGTTCAAACACAATGCAATTTTGAAGTACAGATAAATCCTTTGGGGCATTTATTCTGTAAATGTAATTTTCTGTCTCGCCTATCCTGAATTCACAGACACGCGCTGCTTCTGCCGTCTCCCCACCCCCCTTCAATCTTGGAGCCACTCTCCTTGAAAATCAAAGAGGCTTTGTAGGCTTTTTCCCCAGGTTGCTTCAACTTCTAAACTGAAAGTTCAATCAAATGTAAAATCAGTTTACGCCCCTTGATAGTGCTGATGTTACAAAATAAAGTTGATCTCATCATGCAGGAAGGATTAGTTCAGCCTAGGAAAATATCGTCGAACACCAGACATTTGAAGTTTTTGCAAAAATACTGCAAATTGTATCAGCTGGGCAGTCTGTCAGTCAAATTACAGAGTCTATTCTCAGCTGTAGGAAGATATGTTCAGCCTTTTTCAAAAATTTGCTTTCCCCATTTTGTTTTCTATAGAAAAGTTTTGTCCTTGTGGGGAGGGGGGGAAGTGTACAAAACAGCTATTATTAAATACTGACATTAAGAGATCAAGAGGTTTATCTGGACACCAGCAATTGTAACACACTCATGTTGCACACCTTGTATTTTAGTAATTAGTGCTTGCTACAAATAAAGTTGCTCGTCACTACTGAAACCATGAAAAATCCTAAATGTTTAAGATGCATTGCATGTACAACAGTTTGGCTGCACATCACCCATTTATTTCAGCATCTTTGGAAGGATGTAGATATTTGCCCAGCTGGCATTCGCTGCAGTCTAAATCATAGAGTCAAAGAATGGTTTGGGTTGGAAGGGACCTTAAAGATCATCTAGTTCCAACCCCCTGCCATGAGCAGGGACACCTTCCACTAGACCAGGTTGCTCAAAGCCTCATCCAGCCTGGCCTTGAACACTTCCAAGGAGGGGGCATCCACAGCTTCTCTGGGCAGCCTGTTCCAGTGTCTGACCACCCTCACAGTAAATAATTTTTCTAAAATCTAATGTAAACATACCCTCTTCCAGTTTAAAGCCATTTCCCCTTGTTCTGTGACTACTTGCCCTTGTAAAAAGTCCCTCCCCAGCCTTCCTGTAGGCCCCTTCATTTACTGGAAAGCTGCAATAAGGTCTCCTCTAAGCCTTATCTTTTCCAGGCTGAACAGCCCCAGCTCTCTCAGCCTGTCCTCAAGGAGAGGTGCTCCAGCCCTCGGATCATCCTTGTGGCCCTTGTCTGGACTTGTTCTAACTTGTCCATGTCCTTCCTGTGTTGGGGACATGGAAGCGACTATCAACACCCTGATATGTTCAGAGTTATATAAAGCGACTGAAGGCGTGCAGCACAGTTACACCAACTGTCCTGTGTGTAATTTCACCACCTGGAAATTCCTTTTAGCGGCTCACCTCTCAGAAGAACACTGCATTTATGTTCATTGCCTCTTCTTTTTGTTTTTCTTTCTTAAAGAAAAATAGTGGGTGGGAGAAGTGACCTAATGCAGACATTTTCTAGAGTTTCAGATGAGTGACTTGGAAACTTTACAGCACTGGAACGGATTTTAAAATGAAAGCAAATTGGATATAAGGAAGAAATATTTCCTAAATAGAACAAGGTAACTCATGGGCGGGGCGGGGCTATTCGGTTCAGCCCCGCCCCCTCGCCCGCCCCGCCCCGCCCCTCTCAGCGTCCCTGCCCGCCCGTCACGTGCGTTAGCGACAGCCGCCGGCGGCGCCCATTGGCGGAGGGGCGGGGAGGGGCGGGGCCGGGGCGGCCGGGCCGTCAGCTGCGCTCCGCGGCTATAACAACAAAGGGCTCCGCCGGGTGCGGGGTCAGCGCGGTGGCGGAGACGAGAGTAACGCGGTTCAGGTGAGTTTCGCTTGGTGGGGTTAGAGCCAGGCTCGCTGCTCGGTGTCCCGTGGGCTGAGCAAGGGGTGAAAGCAGCAGCGGAGCTCCCCGCGCATCCATCGCGGTTTCTCTCTCCTCGGAAGACACCGAGTACGGGAGGGTTTTGCCGTTTTCCCGGGTGTCGAGCAGCCCGTTGTCGTGTTGTTCCCCCCGCCTGGCTCCGGGGTGCCGCCGGGAAGGTGCGCAGCTGCTGCGGGCTGTGCCCGGTCGCCCTCCGGCGCCGCGGCGAGCGGCTCCCTGGGGCCTCCTGGTGGTAACGGAAGGCTGTGAGCTGGGCAGCCCGGCTCCAAGTCATTTGGGAAGGGTGTCTCCTCTTTCTTTTTATTTATTTTTTTTTTTTAACTTCTCATGCACGCCGTCTCCTCTGCTAGAAAAAAACCCAATATTTTTTTATATGCAGCAATAAAATATTGTTGACATACCTTGTCTGTGTTATCTGTAACGGCCTTTTATTGCTACTGTGGCTGAGTCAGTTTTTCCGAGGCTTGTCTCCTTGCAGCTGATGGTTCATAAGAACTCCAGTACCTCTCTCGGCCTCTGTCTCCTTTGCCTCCCCTAACAATGGCCCTCGGTAACAGCGTCACTTCTTGGTCCCTGTCGGAGTTGCACAATAATAGCATAGGAGTGTGGCATTTGTAAAGGCACTTGTCCAAAAGGGTGTCAAAACATTAACCGGCTTCTGCGTGATTCAGGTGGTTTTTTAGATCCTCTTTGGAGTACAGAAGGGGAAAAATGGGACAAACTGTCTTTGATCTGCAGAAAGGTATTTATGGGTCAAAAGCTGTAGCTTGCTTAGCTTATGTTCTCTGGAACAGTGATCTCTCACTTGCCTGTTAGAAGTTAATTATTTGATGTTGCTGTGATTTGATGAGCCTTAATATAGGAGTGTGAGCTCTCCTCTTGCTCTGCTGTGTAGACAGAACAAAAAGCCTCTGCCTGAAGGTACTTCCAGTCTTGATCTAGGAAAGGGACAGCGCATGCGTGTGGGAGCACAGGGAAAGCTGGTGCTGATCAGCAGTTACACTACAGCTTGCAAGTTAGCCTAAAGAAAAAGCAAACTCTCTTGTTCCTAGGCCAAAAGGGGTTAGAGATGGATGTGAAAGATAACTGGAAAGCTACAGACTTCAAGCTTTCTCTTAGAGTTCATTTCCTTATCTGTGGCAAGCTCTGTCTATAACCAAACTGCACAAAGCTTCTCAGGAAGGTGCTTAGGAACACTGTGGGCATTTGGTGTTTCCTTAGGTAACCTATCCAGGGCTTAGCAACCCTAATGGTTAAAAGTGTTTCCTGCTGCTAACCACTGAAAACTAAACTTTACTGCAGTTAAAAGCTACTTCTGCTTGCCGTGAATGTAGAAGAAGGGAATAAATGTTTGCTTCTTTCTTCACATAATTGACTGCTACTGTCACTTTTAACTTCCCTCTGTAAAGCCTTTCAAGTGTTAAAATTTTATCATTTTTCTTTAGACTTCTGATCATTCTGGTAGCTCTCTTAAAGGGAGCCTAGATGTTTCATTTTCGATTGTGGTCCTAAAAAACAGTCTCTTATCAGTACTGCAGCTGAGTCAGTTGTTCATTAGTCTTGTATTTTCCTGCAGCTGATAGTTTCTGTCAAAGAACTTGAATGCATAATTTCTTGAGTTACACTATAGCTTTCCATATTGCTTCTGAAGGATACTTTAAATTCTAATCCTATCCTTTTGTGCTGTGTAAATAAGGAGGTAGCTGCGTAAATGTCTATAGGAGCAGTACTGTATGGAGCAGGTGCTTGTCCTTGCATTGAACAAGTAGGTGATGGGGTCTCGTGTTCTGGGGTGAGATGATGTAGGTGGCCAAAATGACCCTTCAGTGTGTGTCCAGAGAGTTATAGGATGAAGCAGAGTGTACTGGACTTAAAGAATATTATTTATGGGTTGTATCTTAATGGCTGGGTTTGTCTAGTGTAGTGTCTTAGTCCCTTTCTGTTTCTGAATGCAAACACTCATACCCTCTTACATGCATATCTTCTTCCCTATTTAATTATTAAACAAGTATTTAATCTGTAATAATTCTGACATGCTGTGATAATCCAAATATTACTATGGTAAAATTGTAGTTAAATCAGTCAGTATTTTCCACATAGTCTTTACTTTCCCAGCTGCTTTAATGGCTTCTATTTATTGGTTCATACATAAATATTCAAAGGCTGTAGGCATGCTGGTGTGAGCTGGTTGAACATTCAGTATCTTGCTGCTAACAGGATTTTTATCTTAACTGCCAAAAGTGGCATTCAGGCTTATGGTGACTAATGACATGTAGATTTAGGGAAGTGTATTGAGACATAAACATAGGTTTTAATTAAGTGTATGGGTAACTTTTCCTTGTTACTTAGACTTACCATACATGACTAGTTGGGTACTTGCTGTGAAAATGATACCACCAGTAATTATGTAGTGTACTTTGAACCTGGAGAGGGGACATGCCTTCCTGCTGTGTTAACTTGCACTGATGAGAGTGTTTTTAATTAGTTCTCTTGGTATGTTACCCGTTGCTTTGTTACTAAGACCCTTGTCATCATTTTTTTTTGTTTGTTTGTTTCTGCAGGTTTCTCATAAACTGTTTACCAGTCATGCTTCTGCATGTCCTGTACCTAAGCTGATAAAGCATCTATGCACTTTAATCTCAAGTCTGTGCCACTCTGCTAGTACAGTGTGAGCTGTGCCTTGAACCTTGGATATAAAGACCTACCAGCCAAAGTCTTGTTCCTGCCTTAGTAATGTTCCAGAGGCTAAATAACATGCTCATGGGAGAGATTGATAGCTTGTCCAGCCAAGAGCCAGAGTTCAGTGAGAAAGAAGATGATGAGTGGATTCTGGTTGACTTTATAGGTAAGATGTCCATCAAACATAAGCTCTGCCTTTGTCCTGCTCTGGCTCTTACTTGTCTTGCTTCCATGTGAAGACACCAGTATCCTGTAAGAAACTTTACCCAAGCAAAACCAGTGTGGATTAGAGTGTAGGGTGTCTTCCAAACAAATGTACCAAAGTACCAAAACATGTTACGTAAACTGATGAGGAAAATTATGTCAGGTTTATAAGCCTGACACAGGTTTCAACAGAACCCTTGTACAGACAAAATGTATTTGACTTATTACGCAATTGTATCGCTGTACTGATAACAGTTGTTTTATATGTCTAGCATGGCTCTTCAGGGAACTCCCTTTTCCCTTCCCTTTGCTTTAAAAAAAAAAAAGTGTACATACTAATAGGGGTTTATTTCTGTTTCTTTGTTTTGTGTTGGTTTTTTTTATATCCCGTTTCTGGCTATGTGCAACCTTGTTGTTCTCGACCTCCTGCAATCACCAACATCCATGGGTTCCTCTCTGCTGACTAACGACCACCTACAGCAGACACTTGCACTAATTGCTCCTCAGAGGAAGTGGACATCACCGAAGCATCGGCTGCAGACGGCTCACCTGTCTTCTCTTGTTTACCGTCTCCCTTGGAACACTTGCCAGAGGCCAGCGAGTCTTGCTTCATCCAGTTTGAGTCGTGCTCCATGGAGGAGAGCTGGTTTATTACCCCTCCCCCATGTTTTACTGCAGGTGGATTAACCACTATCAAAGTGGAAACTAGTCCGATGGAGAACCTCCTAATAGAGCATCCCAGCATGTCTGTGTATGCTGTCCACAACACTTGTCACAGCCTTAATGAGACTGGATGCGGAGATGAGGAGTTTCACAGCCCAGGTAGTCCCAGGTACATCCGATTTCTCTTGTCAAGGAGCTCTGTTGCTGAAAATATCTGGTTTCTACTTGGTCAGCTTAGACACTTAATACTGAATTTTCCAGTGTATTTCAGAACAAGTGAATAAAGCATGAATACACACCCTACAAGGTGGGTAGGGTGGTCAGGGCTGCCTGCCTGCTTAGAAAAATGTTATACAAGATGACCGTGTCAGGAAACAATTGGGTATGCTATTCTGACACTGCAGTTAATATTTATGGCATGTAATTACGCCCTTGCAGAATATGCTCTGGTCCTGTTGAGACTGGTGGCAGTTAGCTGCATAGCTGGTAACGTAGATTTGAAAGCACTTTGCCCCCTTCATAGCTATGTGTATTTTTAATAACTGTTAGTCTGTACTCTTTCAGTTACCTTGTGAGACAAAGGATATTCCTTTCGTTATCCTGACAGGGAGGTCTGGTGGATTTTTTGGGGGTTTTTTTCTGTTCTTCAACCTAGTGATAGATAGGACAGGATTAAATTTTTCTACAGGTGGTTTGTGGAATAAAAGCAAACTGAAATATTCCACAAAACTTACTCCCCTCAAGGTAAAAATTTGTTCTGCAAACTTCTAGCAAGATACTTTTAGCTTTTTGGTTTGAGATCCTGAAGATCTCTCCATGTGGGATTATTGCAAAGACATATTTACCATGCACTGCTTCTTTGGTGTTAACTGTCCAGCATATGGAGCTATACAAGTGCAGTATACACAGATGTATACAAATAGAGTATTTCTTTGCCGTTATGACTCCACACTTGCCCGTGTGTTCATTAATTTGGAAATAATCGGAGTTTTCTGAATCCTAATTAATAACAAAGACTGAATTTTCATCCCATCTGGTGCTTACCCTTAGAAACAATTAAAAAAACCCAACATAGTATATGCTTTGTTATACAGGGAAAAAAATTAGTGTAGCAGTAGGGTTGCTGTAGGTAGATGCCCATTGACTTTTCTGATCAGCTCCTCACCATATTTGAAGTTCTTAGTTCAAAGAAATAGGTGAGTTTGAGATGACATGCTGCTGTATCATTGAAGTACAGTGCTGATACTATTAATCTGGGAGTGGGGGATTTGTATAATTATTTGGGGAGGGCAGTTTGGGATGTTAAACATCAGGGACCTAGCTTAACTTAAATCAGAGGGAAGCTATGAGCACACAGCACCTTTAAAATGAGGGGCTGAAGGAATCTGCAAGAGCACTGTAGGCTGCAAGGCCTAGTGAAGGGAGTAGACCAGTTTATCCAAAATACCAGTTTGCAGTGGATAGTGATTTGAACTGGGGATACTGGTATAAATCCTTCTGGAGAAGAATCCTGTCTTACACAGTACAGTTAAGCTGCTTTTATGTGTGGGGAAGCTAAAGGTGCGATGGTCTTCAACTGGTGTGTGATTAAGTGTCTTCACACTGAATTTCGTGCTGTTGCTTCATCAGAGGATCTAGGCTTTTGTATAGGTTATTATTCTAGGTGGCAGAACTGGGAGGAGTCTAAAGCTGAGGTGGATTACAGAAACTGGGAACATAAATTAGGCTGATAATGCAGTAAGTTTCAAAAACTGTTTTAAAATATCTGGTGGTTTAATGGTTGGCCATTTAACATTGTAGGGCCAAGAAAAGCTGCTTAAGGCACACTGGCACAGTAAGTACTACTGTTTTGGGACAGTGCTTTTTGTTTGATCAGGCTGCTAGCAACACTGCTTCCTCTAGAGCCTTGTCTGCCAAAACAATACTGGTTTTAGGACTAACCTTTGTGCCAACTGATGTTACTTGATCAAGCCTAACTAAATCTGCTTTAACAAGCCAAAATGCTAAGTGCAGAAAAATTACTTAAATATTAATTGGGTTGGGGTCTGAAGCCTTTAATGTTTCTTGTGAGATCTGGCTGTATAGCACAACTAGGAGGATACTTAAGCTTTCTAGCACAATAGATGCTGGGTATACTGCAGCAAATGTATGTAGCAGCGCTCTGGTTTTAGACACAGCCCCTCTAAAATTATGTTTTGACAACATTGCTGGAGGCTCATCAGCCCTGTTCTCTCAGTGCCCAGGGCTCACTAGTGCCAGGCTACCAAAGACAACCACTAGGATACATTTTGGAGAGTACATGGCTTTTTAGATAATTCAAACCACCTCTGCTATCCCAGTTTCACTTTAAGATGATGAGTAGAAGAGTGTTGGCTTGCAAATGGAAGGGTAATAATAGGAGTGTGGTGGGAGGGGAACTTGTATCTCTTCAACCAGAAATTTTAAAACAGTTTTTCTTCTTTTGTGGAGGAAATCTGTTTGCTCCTTTTAAATTCCTTTCAAAGCAAAAGGATGTTATATAAACTTCCCTGTGTTCATCAGGTTAGTCATATTTTTATGTAGCAAACCACAACACTGTGCTCGCTAATGACATGCAGCAAGAGCATGCTTAGGAAATACGAGTTCTAGTAAGTGTGGTGTGGCTTCCTAGCTCCTTTGAGCCTTTCCCCAGAAAGGCTTCACTTGGAGTTCCATCTCCAGCACTGTTGAACATGTCAAGAGACCGACTTGTATAGAAAACAGTAGCCCTGTATTTGCAGGCACTCTCATGTGAATTAAACTGGTGTAAACTGCATAGAAAGTATTTACAAGGCACTGTCAATTGATTTGTGCAATGTTATTCACATATTTCTTGCTTTATATTTCAAGTGCTAGGTTTAGGATGATATCCAGTGAATGAACAGGGGAAAACCAGCATGTCACACATAGCTATTCTGGAGTCTGTAGGCTTCAGTCAGGTCATATCAAGCTACCCAAAGAGCCAAAAGCAAGTGGATTTTGATTTTTAAAAGAAAAAAAAAAAAGTAGAAGGGAAGGAGTATTCCCTTGCTGACAGGGAGTATTTCACTCCAGTGTGGAGTGGGGGGAGGCAGAAGAGCTCACTTCTGTGCCAGGTATCTGCAGCCCCTCAAGAGCAAGGCTACAAGGGTGTACCATGGGCGCAGCAAACCAGACCTGTGTCTACAGAGACATCATAGAATAAATGCAAGTTAAACTCTTCCAGAAGAGACTTTATTATAGAGTCAAGCTAGTGCTGAAAAACAGACTTCCCAAGAGACCTCCTGCTCATGCCTGAACAAGCTCCTGGTCTTGCAGACATCTTTCCTGGGCACCATTGAGTTGACAGCTAGTTGTTGAGCCCTGGGTGGGGAGAGAGAAGGCAAGCAACTCCAGTGCCAGTGGTCTCACACCAGCTGTGGCACTCAGACTTGGGATTTGCTTTGCTTTTAAAACTGCCAGGCTATTTTTAGCTTGACTGGAAGTTTCAGGAAACACCAGTGATTGTTCTGTCAAGTAGGGAAGTCCTCCTTCAATTTGTCAGTCCCTGCTTGCATAGGCTGCTGGTTTGTTTTTTCAACTAGTGCATGATGGATTAAGGGTTTGCTGAAACTGATGACTCTCTGCTCATGAAATCTAGAGGGCTGGTTGAGGAACAACCCTTCTAAGTTATTTTCTGTGTGTGTCACAACTGGTCTATCTTTCCCATTCCTTTTCATGAATATTATTTGGATTTATTTGTGTGGCTGGCAGTCCAAGTGCACTTTCATTGCTGTGCTTCTGTTTTCAGGCTGAGCCACCTGCATTCAAGATGATTTTAAACTAAACTTTGCCTAGTGAGTATCTCCAAGTCTGCTAAAGCTGGAGCAGTGTGACACACATTGCCTTATATTTCTGATCTGTATTACATCTTGGGCTTAGGGAGGTGAGGTGGGGAAGGAAGGGCACAATAGTATAAGATACCAAAAGTCCAAAGGCTCTTGTGGTGCCCTCACACGAAAAGTGAGTTAGCACCATTACACGTTACTTACCGGTGTGGTTTTCCTGAAGTTGCTTGACCTCACCTCAGCCCAAATCTCTGTCCAGTAGAATAAGGAAGCCCAGGATGTTGATGTCTGTGTTCTGCCCTTTATAGTCTGCATATCTTTCCAATGCACTTCAGTAATGACTGATACCTGCTTGTTACATTTCTAGACTGGAGGCCCGAAATGAAACGGGACAGCGTGTTCACTGCTACGTCGCAGCTCTTGCTACTCGTTCAGCTTTTCTGGAAAAAAACAAGAGCTTTCGTCCTACTCACTGGATAAAAGAACATAATGAAAGACATTATCTCGGCAGAAGTGGTCTCCGTCGCCAAAACCTTACCAGGGATTGCCACTCTCGGCAAATCAAGCACAACGGACTGTTTGTTCACCAGCCTTGCCAGCGTCAGTTCAATTACTGATGGCTCTCGGGTTTTAATCTATGGTCTAATTGTTTTTTAGGTTGCTCTTGTTTTCATGCGTAGGTAAGTGTGGTCAATCTGAAGCTGATCATCAACCTGTCAAACACAATCGTAACTAGTGTTGCATTATTTTGAAATTACACATAAATCTCCAAACACCTTGCAGCAAGTCCTAAATGTTGGTGTTAAATGTCAATGTCTTGGAAGCCTATCAGTATGATAGTTTGTGTGCTGTTTTATGAACTATGATGTATAGATGGGTTCTTAGTTGGTATTTTAAAGAAACTTAACTGAGATGAAAATCAGTTACATTTTGCATTAATCAAAGTGGAGTTAGAAAATTTGAGGTCAGCTGTATGCTTTAATGACCAGTACTTGACAGCTTGTGTATCTGTCTGTATTCAGCGTTTATTATTACTTTCTAACAAGGAAATACTGTAGCTGCCAGTGGATATTACATAGCTATGCTGAACTGTTACAAGAAGGACATCTAATCTAAATTGCCTAGTACCTACTTGTGTTAGTGGAGTCTGCATGGGTGTGTTGGGTACTTAGTATGGGAAAGGATTAAATGTCCCCCCGAATATTGTATGATACGGCACTGGTGTTACAGATGTAGTACCTCACAGTGGAGTGGAAGGAAAAGTGGAACTCTGGGTTTAGTGCAGATGCAAAACCCAGAGAACTGAACTGAGTTTTACTTGGTACAGTTAGAGTCCTTACTCCCTTTCTCTAAATCTTTCTTTCTATCTTTGAAAGGTGTATTTCCCCTACCCTATTCTATTTAATCTCTAGTTTAATTAAGTAAAAAGATGGTGGGTAAACTGTTCTTTTAATGCCACCAGTAGCTGACTGCTCTTTAAAGAAAGCAGGCTGATGGCTAACCATTTCTGAGCTGCTAATGGCTGATAGATCGTCTCATATTTACAGGTTCGGAGTAGCTCAAAAGTGGCTAGCAGGAAGATTTTTATCATAAGTTCTCCTTGCTTTTTCTCTTTCTCTCTCTATGAAAATGAAGTCTGAGTTAATTGTGACTGGAAATGAAGGGCAGTGTGTGGCAGGGAGAAAAGCATGCTGAAAATCAGTCCTACAGACCTAAATGCAGTGCGTATAAAAACTGAGGTGGATCAGCAGTAATCGTTCTCCTAGCCCATTGGGGGCAGAAGGACTGGATAGCAATTCTGTGGGCCAACAGGAAAGAAAAGCCATTTGAAACTAACAAGCAGTTTTCTTAAGAACACTGTGCAAGACATTTTAGAAGTTGGCAGGCACTTAAGAAAAAAGTAAAGGTCACCTGTTAACAAAGAATGCGTATTACACAGCAGCCATATAGCGGCCAAGCCCTGATATGGGAATATCCCAATTTGGGAAGTAAATTAAATGGCAATGGTGGTGAGTAAGCAGGAACCTGCACAGAAGGAAAGGGGGGAAATATAAGTAAATTTATCCCCCTTTCTGTCAGTGCTTAGTGTGACTTACTGTTTTTCCCTTGTGTTCAGTGCCTAGGGCATTAAAGCGTTAACATTACATTCAAGCATGTCTTCCAGTAGTCCTTATGCAGAAGTCAGTATAAGGAGTTATGTGAGGAGTCTTTGAAATTAGGCAAGATCAACAATGTGAATTATTCCAGACCTATGAAGTATTTTTTAATTTCAGCCAAATGCTTCGATTTCACTGAAGCAAAAACTCAACAATTTGGTTTAACCTTGATGTGGTGGTACCATTGCACATTCTGCAGCTGGAATTGTTGTGGAACATGCTCGGTGTACAGGAAACAGCATTTATAACCTCCGTTTCACTGCAGGTGTGCTGCTTCACTGGGCTTAGTTAGGATTGTTGCAAAGGGATGTTGACAAATAGTGAAATGCATAAAAGCAAGTGGTGCTTTCCTGGATACACTAGTCGATTTTTCTTTTTTTCAAGACCTATTGAACTCACACAGACAGTGAAAGAAAACAAAATTGGTCACATCATAAGTTTCCAAAACAGATTTTTTTATTACTCTGTTTAGCAATATGTGCCCATGTCCATACAATGATTCTTTTGTGGTCCAAATACTCTGATTTATCTGCAAGTAGCTGTAGTTTCACCAACCTCTCATCTGTTCACAAATACTCTTAATACTCTTACTTGCCTCAGATTATCTACCTTTATCACTCCAACTTTTTACCTGGCTTAAACTTCCTTCTTCTCACTGCCAACTTTCTAGCTCAGGAAAATTCTTTGCTTTCCTGTTTTATTTTTCTTTTATATAAAAAAGTAACTACTTTCCTTCAGCTTTAATTTTCTTAAAGTGAAATGAAGGAAGATGGAGTCTCCACCTCCCTGTGTTGGAAGGAGTGAGTAATCCTTTAACTCTTGACAGGGAGATGGAGTTGAGAGTATAAGGCTCCCAGGCATTACAATGAGAGCCTTGGTCCGTTCTTCTCAGTAGGCAAGTAAATGCAACTTTAGACTGCTCCTAGAATTGGGAGATACTGATCATATACTACATTACTAGATGACTTTCTAGTGATGAAAACCTATATCTTTCAGGATATAAACTGTTTTGTTGCACAAAGCTGTGCTTCTCAATTTGTAATATTGGAAACCATATTATTGTGTGAGATAGTACTGCATCAATGGCTTTTTGTTAATGTGTTTTACGTATTTATGTTGGTCTAGCCCTGTTTTGTGCCTGGAGCTATTGGGCGATTAGATTTGTTTTGGTTTTACTGTTTTAATAGTGAGCTGTGTGGCTTTTTATATGGTTTTGAATTGTATTAAAGTGTGTGTTTTTTCTTGTGAAAGTGGAGGCCTTGCACTGTCTCATACTGATTGATATTAATGAATCTTGCTGAAACTGTATTTTCATATATATTGGTCAATAGACAGATTTGCATTTTAAACTGTGCCTTCTACACAGCAAACTTGAAGACTCAAAAGGGACATTTCAGTTAGGATGAATACTGTGCATCAGTCTATGCATATATGGCAGCTTCTCTCCAGAGCCACTTCTCTATTTGTAGCAGTCCTTTTGATATGGAAGAATGTCTGGCTCTTATTTTTAATAGTTTAACACAAGCTGAAAAGCAACAAAATACAGCACTTTGCCAAAAAGTAGCATTGCTTAACCAGTGTGTATTTACTAATGCGATCTTCTGTATTTTGTTTTCATAGTGCGTTCTGCGCTCCGTGGGGAGACATGATCTTAACTCTCAATAAAAAACGGCCTATTAAAAATTGTCAGTCTGCTCTTTTATGTTACAGGTCAGTCAAAATCCAAATGCACCTGAGCACCCCATTCAGGTATGGTAGGAGGTACAAGTACTGTGTGTCTTGCTTGCTGTAGTACAGAAGTTCCTTTGGGGGTCAGTTTGTGTTGCTGATCAAGTGACGATGCACGGTGTCAGTAGTGTTACACACCTCTGCCGGCTGCTGTGTTTCCTGATCAGCGTGCAGAAGTGCTGTAGGTGAACAGGACAGAGATAAAAACATATTGCTGCTTAAAGCAAGCACAGGGTGGGGGGAAGGTTTTTCCTTATCTAGGCTGAACCTCTCTTGTTTCAACTCATACCCACTGCCTTTCATCCTCCTGCCATGCACCACTGTGAAGAATCTGTATAGAAGGCTGCTGTTAGCATTCAAGAGGTGGAAGCAGGGACAGGTAACCGGTGAGGGACATAGAGACCCTGTGCAAATGTCCAGGGATGGGGTTAGGAAAGCCAAGGCCGAGCCACCTGTAGTTGAACCTGGCAAGGGATGTGGAGGGCCACAGGCCTTCCACAGGTGCATCAGCTGCAAAAGGAAGATTGGAGAAAATGTGGGCCTGCTGCCAAATGTTGCAGGAGGCCTCGGAACAAAGGGTATGGAGAAGGCTGAAGTACTCCATGCTGCCTCTGCCCTGCTCTCTCTTGGTAAGACTGGCCTTTGGGAATTACAGGCTCCTGAGACTTCTGGGAAAGGCTAGAGCAAGGAAGGTCAACTCTTGATTGAGAAGGACCAAGTTAAATGCTTAAAGAGATGGGATGTATGCAGACCTATGGGTCTTACCTGTGATTGGTGAGCAGGTGCACAAAAGGTTGTAATCAGTGACACAAAAGTCTAGCTGTTAAAAACGTTCATTAATGACCTGGATCTAAGGGGCAGAGTGCACAATTGGGAAGCTTTCAGAAGATGGGAGGTGGTGTTTACACACCAGAAGGCTGTGCTGCCCATTCAGAAAGACCTCAACAGACTGGAGAAATGGGCTGACAAGACCTCCTGAAGTTCAGCAAGGAGAAATGTGGAGTCTTGTACCCGGAGGAAAAATAACCCCCAGCACCAGTACAGTCTAGAGGCCAAATGGTTGGAAAGCACCTTGGCAGATTAGGTCCAGAGGTTCCTGGTGAAGACCAAGTTGACCATGAGTCAGCAGTGCACCCTTGTGGCCTTGACAACTAAAAGCCTTCTGGGCTGATGGAGGGAACTGATCCTTCTCCTCCACTCGGCACTGGTGAGACTTATCTGAATGCTGTCCAGTGCTGAGCTCCCCAGTACAAGAGGGACATGGATGTACTGGAGTAGATCCAGCAAGGGGTGGGGGAGAAGACTGAAATAATGGAGAGAGGCTGAGAGAGCTATGATTGCTTAGGCTGGAGGAGAAAAGGGTTGGGGCAAACTTGTCAAGGTGTATAAAGACCTGATGAAGGCAGTGAAGAAGACAGAGACAGACTCTTCTCTAGTGGTGCCCAGTGAAAGGACAAAAGGCAATGGGTGCAAGCAGAAATATGAGGACTTCCATTTAAATGTAAGGAATAGGGTCACTGGTCTTCTCTGAGTTGTTCTTTCGGCTTTTTCTGAAATTGCATGTGACTCTCCACCCTCTCCAGTTATTAGATGTTCCTGTTATCCATGTCTTCTCAAAGACCGTGGGGAGTGGCCTTGCATGGACATCAGCCAGCTCTCTCAGCACAGTGGATGCAGGCTGCTGGGCCCCATGGACTTGTATGGGTTGAGGTTTTTGCAGGTGGTCCCTGACTGGATTCTCACCCACTGAGCAAACTGGGTGACAAGATTATCTATTTAACTGACAGTGATTAAATGGAATTTGTGCAACAAAGCATCCATCTTCCCAGAGGAAGTACTGAGTAAAACCTTTCCTTGTCATATGTAGATTTTGTGATCTGTACATATATCAAAGCAGTGAGTCATATGTTGAGAGCTATACAGTGTTCTACAGGAGAAAGTTTGACCAGTTATGCCTATATAATCATATCCATACAGATAACCTAGCATAGCTATACTCATAGTGTACCTCCTGGGGGTGCTTAGTTCAGGCTTCATACAGCTTTTTAAATTTAGGTTGGACACTTCCAAAACATTGTGAACTCATGTTTTTTAAAACTCTTTTCATGACAAAGCAAAAATGTTCGTGTAAAGGGTCATATCAATGTAACCATATTGCCTGAAGTTCTCAGTTTACATTCTAGTTTTCCTGTTTATATAGATCCTTGTATGTCTCTGATGAAGCTAGCATACTAATTACTGTTCACTGACACTTGACTCTGATGGAGGCACTCTGTTTCCTCAGAGTCATTCAGTATCTGTTTTCTTTGTCTTGTTGACTTATTTTGGTGCATATTTATAACCACAAAATGCTGTTACCTCCATTATTCAGTGATACATGCAAGTAGGGTTCAGGGGTTTTCACGCACGTAGATATGATTTATCAAAAGAACAGGCCACTGTTGCTGCTGCAGCACTGTTTTATCCCCGTGGTGTGGTCACAATGGATCAGTCTTAAAATAAATGGGACTGAACTGAGACTTAACAGAAAGTGTATAAAGTTTTGTTTCTCAGACAGCATTTTTCTTCATGAAAGTACTGTCCTGGAGCTACTGCTGTATAACTAATACCTCAGAAGTTAGTCTCTTGACTTGTTCCAAAGTTTTGTGGGCAGACTGGTAGTTGAACACTCAAATAATACCTTTATGAGGCAGATAACTACTGCAATTTAATGGGCAAGCTAAGGAAAAAGAATAGCCAAAAAAAGAAAAACCAGATAAGAGTAACAAAACTAGGCTAGTGGCCAGGAGCAGACTTCAGATCTCAGCTGACAGACATGGGCTGTGCCATAAGTCTATACTTTCCCCCTGAAGTGCAGCCTTCACATTGTTGTGTCCAAGCAAGATGACCTAGTCAAACAATATAATAAGAAATACAATTATGCCTGAAAACCAGCCTATCTGAGTACTAAAAGAATCCCGGATTCCCTGGGCTCTGCAGAGAACTAGTAGAGGCAGAGAACCATGGGAAAGAAGAGGGAGGCCTCAGGCTTTTGCAGTATGTGAGTAATGGCCCGAGCTGTCAATTTTTGCAAGGTGAATAAAGAAACTGAGATCATGATTAAGGAAGGGAGGACTGACATGAGCAGAGGTGTCCCTGAGGTCCCTTCCAACCCCTACCATTCTATCCCCTTGTCTACTCCCAGCAGTGAATTTCGGCTCTAGCTCTTCAGTCTGTGGTATGAGACTGAGGAATAGGAGATGAATGTGTCTTGTATTAAATGGGGAGGAGAGAGAGGAATTTGGCTTCTGTGGCTGGTGACAAACCTCCAAACAGCTGAATTAGTAGATACATCTTTACCAAATATCTACTAATAGCAAGCAGTTTGGAATGGTATTATCTCCTGCACATCAACTTTGCCTCTGGAGAGATCCATGATGTGCCCTAAAGATGGGGCCTACAGAGAATTGTAAGTCTTAGTCCCAAGTTGAAAAGGTGTCTGCTATGGTGCTTGGAAGCTGGAGCACCAGCAGTAAACACACCTTCATTTTGCATGCTTGGGAGGGAAAGTCCTGAGCCCAGGGCCCAGCAGCTGTAGGTTGGATGGGTTGATGAGGAGCCACACACACACTCCTGGGTCAGAGGCTGAGCCAGGGAGAAGAGGGCCTTCCCCTGCAGCCACCTGCCTGCTTCTCCTGGCAGCAGGGGGAACGGGTGACTCCTAACCTGCTGCCCACCCTTGGAAGTCATGCTGAGGGGTAAGTTAATCTATCTTGTTTCTGAAAACTACTGTATTATTGTCCTACTTGTGTTCTATGTGACTCTTCCCTGTGGCCTGCGATTCCTCCTTTTCTCCTCCCTACAGTTACCTGCTGGTCCAAAAGGTGTTAACGTTTACAGCCCAGTGGTGGAGCGATGCTGGAAAACATTAAGAAGGTGAGTCTTGTTACTTCTTTGAGCTGCAGACAGGAGATCTAACATAGAGGTAGGTGAAGATAGACTCAGTGCTTGGCTATGAGTTACAGGTGCTGCTTCTCACTGCAGAGATGCTGTCCTTACTGGGGTTTGACTGTGGGCTTTTTCAGGAGGTCAGCCATAAGGATTGTACTTTAAAAGTGTTTCACCCTTGGTGTGTTGAAAGTGGGAGTTTAAATGTTCACGTACAGGAAAAGATTTGATTCTCTGACAGGACGTGGATAAAGGGTCTCCTGTGTAAGAGGACTTCCAGGACAAGATAGTATTTATTCCAAGCTTCTTACTGCTGAGAAAGGTACATCACCTCAAGAAGAAAGGAAGACACTGCTAATGAGCCAGAAGGCCACAGTCTATTACTTTATGACTGCTGGGAAGTGATGGCATCTACTTCTGAATGTGGGTTTAAAAGGTTAGTAACTCAATCTCCCTGCTCACCTCCCCTGCCTTGAAAAAAATCAAGTCAAAGTGGAAATCCTTGTATCATGCTATACTGTTGTGGCTCTGACCCTGCAACTTGTAAGGGAACTGTTAACTTACTCTTGATCTCTACTTGAGTTTTCTTCCTATATTATAAAAATAACTCTTAGTGCTGGTTGTCTTAAACTGATCTGATTGTCATACAGGTGCTGTATAAACTTGTAAAGATGGCCCTGTAATTCCTGTTTTTCCAATGGGGTTCACACCTTCTGTGGAACATATCTAGAAGTGGTAATTAAAAAAAAAAAAAAAAAAAGAAAAAAGAAAACCACTAGACTAATCTAAAAGGACTTACCAGATCCCAGTACAAATACTGTATAGCATTTGTAGTGTATTTCTAGAAGCTTAAAAAAAAAAAAAAATATCTCTCTTTCACACTCACCCCCCCTAAGGAGGCATCTATATAATGAAAAAGGATGTACTGAGTTTTAACTCACTTGGAAATGTCCCAGTGTGGACTAAGTCACTTTAGTTTCATTGCCACATCAAAAGGTCAGCACGTTAGCTTGCATTAAAAAAATCATAATTTCATTGTCTGCAGCAGGATTTTATTACACTAGCTCTTGCCTTGTTTGGTTTTGGTTTGGTTTATTTTTTTTTCCCTGTACTGCTCAACATTTGTGTGAGAAGTTGCTGGCAGGGCAAGGAATGCTTATGGGACCTGGTGCATTATCCACTACTGAGGCAAAACCACAAACACGGTGGCACACGACCTTCAGCAGCTCACAGAAAAAGGTGTGGAAAAAAGAGCAGTGTAGTCATTACAGCCTTTGTACTGAGACCTATTCATGGTGGACCTGATCCATCCAATTTTTAGCTGCTATTCACTTTACAATATTTTGCTTTCGTGATGTGTCATGGAATTTATTCCTGATGCACCAAAACTGCTTTGCTGCTTGTAGGCTGGCTGCCACCAAGCCCTAATTCAACATCTGTGAGGGTTGGAGGGGTTTTAGGGAAAAAGGTACTTTGTCACTCCTCTCTTGCTAGCCCCTTCCCAAAGTTCCAGTTCTTTTTAACAAGTTGGCTATGGTAGGGTTTCAACTTCAACAAGTCAGTCAAAGGCCCAAGGTTAGAGATAGGACAAATTTGCCAAACCACCTTCTCTCTGTAGTTGATGGAGTGGGAGATGCACTTCCAGACAATAGGATGTATCTTGCTGGTGTACTTTGGTGGAGATCAAAATGGAGCTACCTGCTGAAGACTGTGTCAACTTGAGGCATCCCGAACCATGGCATGAGTTAGATTTCTTAGAATGAGCTGGTGCAATATAGACAGTTGACAGAGATTGTTTCTAAGTGCCAATGGGCTTGAACAGATGACAGTGGTTTGTGGGTTTTTAATGCCCCTTTTGAGCCACAACTAGCAGATTTTCTTCATTATTAGGATGGGAAAGGGCATTTTGCAGAGTTGATGAGGCCGAGTGGCTGCACCATCCATCTCGCATGTCTGTCTGCACGTTGCTTGACTTGAAGTTTGCAGGAATCATTATCCCCACTCCATCAGGTGCTGTAAGCACCCGCAGTTCAGAGATGGTCCTCGCTGCCCAAAAATTGTCAAACTGCTGTTAGTGACCCTGCTGTAACATCTCTGCCTTTGATGAGCTGTGCTGCCTCTTCTCCTGCCCTTTAAAACGACAAAGCTAAGAGAAGGTAAGCTCCAAAACCTGGTTATCGTGCTTATTATGATATGTATTTGCAGGCAAAAACTATGTTTACTCTTTAATAGTGTTACACTTGGGAAAAGAAAAAGCAGAAGTGTAAAAAATGATGATTTACTTGAAGGCAGCGGTGGCTTCTCTTCGTGCTGTTTTGCAGCACGTGTGCTCTGCACTGCAGGAGAGGAGAAGAGAGGGAAAGTAGTGGTTGTTTGTCATAGCAAAATGGCTGCAGGTGCCCTGTGCTGAGGTGAGGACCTGCCTCCACACTCAGCCCAAATTGAGTTTCTGCAATAGAATTTTGGAATTAACATACTGCTAGTAGAAATGGACTCCGGAATGTGTGACTTCAATTCATGATTTCTTAATGTAACTTTGGAGTCTTCCTGGATTCAGTTTTCACAATAGATATCTCTAGTTTCATTATTGAGACCTAAAGTTTCTAAAGAAACATTCTGTGAGACAAGATCCCTTTCTTACACAGCCCTTGCCCTGTTGGTATACCAAGAGGTGCAGTTCTGGCTCCACTGAAGTCAGGTTGAGACATGCCAGGGATGGCCAACTAATTGTCCAAGGGCCAGATAGAGCCCATGAGGCAGTTTTCTGTGGATTTTGAGAGGGCTGTCAGGCTGTGGGTGTTTTAAAGAAAATCGTGTGCTCAAAGCATTGCTGGGTACGTGGTGTTGTGGGGTTTGGTTGCTTTTGGGGTAGTGTGGATTTTTTTTTTTTTTTTAGGATATGTATTCGGAGAACTCCAGGCAACCCTAGGGTGATGCCACCAGGGCCTGGGAGGCATGCCTGGCACTGAGGATGAGCCTCAGCATCGATGCAGGGTGGGCACTCCTGCCCTGGGACTCGGTGGGACCCCGAGGGGCGGCGGCGGCGGCCCCAGCTGACAGCTGTGGAGCTGCTGGGCAGGGGACAGGGCCACCCACGGAGGCTGCGCCTGGGGGAGGCGGCTTTCGCCTGGGGCAAGTTTCTCTGTGGTTAAACGCGCTGCAAAAATGGAGGGAGGGAGAAGGGACCTCCGGTACGGTTTTGGACAGGAAGGCTCAGGCCCCTCGAAGCAGAGCCGGGTGCCGCCACCGGGGCCCAGCTGAGTGAAGGCCACTCGTGTGTGGCAAGAGGCGTGACAGCCACCGGGCAGCGGGCTGACACCTCACCCGTGCCACGCGGCGCCAGAGGACTGGTTCCGCAGCAGCGGGGTGCGGGTGGGGTAGGAGGCTGGCGACACCGGGTGCCGCTGGCGGGCAGCGGGCTGATACCCGCGGCTTGCAGGGGTGCCGCTGGCGGGCCGCTCTCGGGCCGCACAGGGTCCCGGAGAAACGCACCCCCGCTGCCGGCGGTGACGGCGGTCGGGCGGGAGTAGCCGCCCCGCCCTCAGGCCGCCGCGGGAACGGGATGGGGCGGGGCGGCGCGGAGCGCGCGCGGCGGGGCCGTGTTTACATTCCGCCGCCAGCTGCACGTTGCCGCGGAGCGGAGGGCTCCCATTGGCGGAGGCGGGCGGCGGCCCCGCCCCGGGGCGGGCGGGCTGCGCCCTACCGGGCGCTCGGCGTGCGCGGCGCGTGGGGCAGCCGGCGGAGCTGTCCCGGCGGGACACGGACCCGGGGCTCGATGCAGCGGATCGGGATGGCGGTGCCGGGACGCCCCGCCAGCGGGGCTGGGGCGGAGGAGAGGGGACGGGGCAGCGGGCGGTTCTCCCTGCGGGGCGGCAGCGGTGGCAGCCCTCCTACCGGCGCTCGCCGCCGCTCTCCCGGGATGCCTCTGCCAAGGGACCCAGCGCGGGCGGGACGCAGGGGTGTCCCGGCAGCGGCGGCGGGCTGGGGGAACCGCTGGGCCCAGGGCAGCCCCGCGGCGAAGGGGCGGTGCTGGGGCGAACGGGGCGCCGGCGGAGGGAGAGCGGCGGGTGGGGGAGCTGTCTGCCGCCCTCGCACATGCGCAGCGCGGGCCCGGGCCGCGGTATATAGCGACTTGGCGCCGGCGCCAGCTGAGCAGCGCGGCCCGGGCGGCGGCGGCGGCAGAGGTGTGTGGGGGATGGCGGGCAGATGGGTTGGTTCTGTTGGTGCTGATGGTGGGGACAGGGAGCGGCTGTCCTGGTAGTGATGATGATGGTGATGATGATTGTTATGCTGGTGGTGATAGTGGTGGCGGTTATGATGGTGCTGATGGCAGTGGTGGCGGTACCGGCAGACCCGGTGCCAGTGTGAAGGGGTACGAGGGGCGCAGCCGTGGCGGGCAATGGGATGGCGCGGGACAGCAGCCGGGAGTGGGATTGGTGAGGCGGGCTGCCCGCCCGGCACCGTTTTGGAGGGAGAGCGGCTGAGGAGAGCCGGGGTGGGGGTGGGTGTCCGCTCGCGGCCCCATCCGCCCCGAGGTGCCCTCCCTCCCGCCCGCGGCTGGGTGCGTTGCGGGCGCCGCTATGAGGGGCGATGGCCCGGGCGGGCACCGCCGGCGGGAGGCAGCGCGGCGGGCCGGGGTGTCGGCGGGAGCCCGCCATCGCCTCCCCCTCCATCTCCTCACCCCACCCTGGGGCCGCCGGGAGGCAGAAAGCCCCATGGGGGTGGCGGGGAGCGGGCTGCCGGGTTTTGGAGGGAGATGGGCGCGGTGGGGGCGGGGAAGCCGGCCGAGCCGCTTGGCGGGCTGACCCCGATTGCCGGCCCGCGCCGCCCGCCCTTACCCGGCCCCGGCGGGTCCCGGCTCCCCGCGCCCCGGCCCTCAGGACAGGGGCTTGGCGAGGAGGGTGCCTGGTGGGGACACCCCCTCACAGCCCCCGGTCCCTGCTGTGCCCCGGCCCCAGCCCGCGCTGTGAGGGGGTTCCCCGCTGAGGGAAGGTGTCCCGGCTGGGGGCAGCGGATGTCCCCGTGGGCCAGGGTGCCGTCCTGGCAGCCTTCCCCCCCCGGCTTCCCCTCAGGTTTTGGAGGGAGCCTCGCTCGCAGCAAGGCGGGAGCGCGGGGGAGGGGGCCGCGGTCCTGCCCCGCTCCCTGCCCCCTCACACGTCCCCTCAGCACCCCTTGACCGCGGCGGGGAGGGCGGCAGGCGGCGGCACGGCCCTTTTTGGAGGGAGAACGAACTCGGCAGCGGCGGTGTCCCCCCCTCCCCAGCCTGACCCCCGCTGCGCCCCGGGGCTGGCCGAGGCGCCCCCCGGCCCAGCCCGGCTCGGCGCGGCGCAGCGCAGCACAGGCCGCCGCCTCCCCGCTCGCTGCAAATTGGCGCGGAACCGGCGCGGCGGGAGCGCGGGCGGCGGCGGGTGGCCCGGCACAGCTCGGCTTAGCCCGGCGTGGCCCATCTAGCAGGTGTGGGGGCCGGCGGTGAAATTGTCCCGGAGGGAGCCGCTACACCGGCAAAAAGTGTGTGTGTGGGGGTGCCTGGTAGCTGCAGCACACGGGGTGTAGAGGGAGTGGGGGGGTCACACCCTCAGGGACCCCCCACCCCACATCCTCTTGTGTGGGAAACGCCCTTTTACAGTTTACCCCCCCAGCTAGACTAGCCCAGCAACTGCTGGCATGGGTGGGCATCCCTGTGTCACCCACCCACCCACTGCAGCAGCGTAACCGCCAGCAGGATGCGGACCCCTGAGTATACACCACAGACATCCTCTGCTCAGGTGTTCCCCACACCAGTGGAATACCTGTGCCCTTCTGTTCCTGTTCTGTAAGCCATGCTGCTCTTTTTGGTGTATCTTGGGATGCGAAGTATGGAACTTGGTCCTAGCTCTTTGAGGATATATTAACCGGCCTCATGTTCTTCCTTTGATCCAGGTAGAGATTTTACAACCCAAAGAAGATGTCAAGACGCAGGTAAGCTGTTAGCGTTGTAATACACCAAGCTTATCTGTTTTCATCCAACAACTGCTGCTCTCCTCACATCTAATGTCTTTTTGCGCTTTGCAGTAGCCGCTTGCAAGCCAAGCAGCAGCAGCCGCTGTCTTGCCAAGAAGAATCTCCACAAGAACTCCAGACATCAGAACATCTCCAGAACAGAAAAAGGAGAACAGCAGAGGTGATAAATTTGGACAACTTGAAAATTTTAATATTATTGAAAGTTTTACAGTACATTTGGATGGGAGAATCTTTACTCTGCTGAGTTAGAAAGTGGGGTGGGGTAGCAACAGTTTGCTTTACCTGTAGAGGTGGGTGTGCTTGTCACTGTCGGTGTATTAATCTCTTCTATCTCTTCTCAGCAGGAGATTAAGAAAAGAGAAGATGGGAAAATTGCTAAAAAGCATCAATATGAGATTAAGGTAATTCATTCCTGATTACCAGCTCAAACTAGGTGAGGGAGCCCATCTGGTTTATGTTGGTGGGTGTGAAGTTCTGCATTCCACACTAGAAAGTATTGAATAGGGGAAACTTCTACCTTCGATATTAAGAACTCGGGGACCTCTGCACCTTAGCATCTTTTTGTAAGTTTTTACTCTTTTACACATGGCTTTGTAGAAAAAACGTCCTTCAATGTGGAAGCCACTGCAGAGTAAGGTTCGGTGTAAAAATGAGAATAACACCAGATATTTCAGAATAATTCCATATGCAGAGCAGGTAAGGCCTAAAGGCAAGCCTAAACAAGATCATTGCACTTGTTTTAACTTAAGGTGTGGTTTCACAGCCACTTAGTGAAGAGACTCGTAACCTGTGCAGGCCCTCTTTACATTCATTTAACAGTTCTTTTAATTATTTAAATCAATTTAGGAATCTGTCTTAATGCAGGCTACTCCTAAACCAAGTGAGGGGCTTTACAGTTGTTTATTTTAAAGGAGGGTAGTAAAATAACATAACTTTCTCTTGCAAACAATCTTGTTTGCAGTTATTCTGTTTGTAAAGCAAATGTGTCTAACAGCTATGGTGAAGCAAAACTCATCTGACTGGGAAGTTGTCTTTGCAAACTTTGTCTAGGACAAAATACTGTGCAAGTCCATCAGCTGTACTTGGGGCGAAGCTGCGTATCACAATGTACCTTTGCTGAAAAGGGGGAAATCCTGCTCCTCTGTCTTTCCTTCCTTGATTGCTGGCCATGTACTCCATCCCCTACCCCGCTCCATTTTTTGTTCTCTTTAAATGAAACAGTATGCAGGTTCAGCTTGCTAATTTGGCACTACAAAATATGTTAATGTTCTGCCAAGTTAGTGAGTCAAATCAACTCAGCAGAGGATCTAACAAGCATCAAAACTGACAAAAGAAGGAAGGAATGGCACTTGGGCAGTGAGGAGAGAAGAAGGAGCAGGATCTCCTTTTCTTGTGGTTGTTAAGATCAAGTCTGCTGGAATATATAACCTTACTCTTAGGGTACTTTAGTCTGGCTATAAATAGGCTTAGATGTACTAAGGAAATCATATGTAGTTTACCTTGCAAAACAGCAATATAGGAAAAGTTTCTGTGTTCAGGGGCAGGTGTTGCCATTCTTTGAGAAAATGATCCCCCCTAATGCCACAGAGCATAATTAAAGTTCTGTGTCACCATTTTGAAGGCTGGCAGCCATTACAGCATTGCATATGCTCCATGCATTTGATACCTCCTTACTTGTGTTGGTTATGTACAACCAAAGAAGTATTAGTGAAACAGGTTACAGAGTTAACTAAAGTAATCTAGAATTTCATCTTCAAAGCTTTCTGCTTGAATAACTTTGGGCTCTTCTTTTGAGTCATTGCATCCCATATTTGACATTGTCAGGCTGAGACAGAGTTCACAGCTGCTGCTTGCTCAGTGGGTATCTAGCTCTGGAGCCGAGATGGGTGGCTCCTCTCTGGAGTGCTTAGTTAGAAGATAACAAGTTGCTGAATTTCTACTGAGAGACAGTAGAACCTCCACCCTCTCCTTTCTTTTCCCTCTGAGTAGATAAGTAGATAGCACCAGCAACCTAATGTCCTGTGTTTTAGTAGCAACGGGTACCTTTGCCTTAGGTACTGTAACTGAGCAGCTCGAGCACTGGGTAGGTTACTTGTGGGTTCATAAAGTAAAGACAGGTAGTTATCTTCCTCAAAACAGAGTTTCCCAAATTTATCAAATTTGTTTATACGTGATCCATCTTGACTACAGAAGGCTTTGTTGGCATTTATTCTCTGCATCTGTCTTGGTTTCAGTGCTTGAATCGATGCTGAGGTCCAAAAAGACTAACAAACATTGCATATATTGCTGCTGTTACTGTAATCTGCTTTTCACCTTTGTTGCTTTCATAGCAAAATCAGCATTTAAAAGATACGTTGTTTATGTTGCAGAGTTGTTGGCCGCCCACGATAACAGGAGGCATCTCGCCTTGCATAATTATTGAAACACCTCACAAAGAATCAGTAACCACTGACTTCTCAAGATTCAAAAAATACAGGTTCAGAAACCTCTTCATAAATCCATCACCTTTGCCAGAACTCAAGTAAGTTTACCAGATGCAGCAGTTGTTGATGTTTTATCAAATATGTTTAACTACTGTAGTAAAGTTGCTGTTTTGTGTTTGTATAACAGTGGGCAGTACTTTACTCGCCTGCTCATCCCACAAGCAATTCAATGGCCAATAAAAAAGACAGAAATTCTCCCCCCCACCCCCCAATCTTATAAACACACTGAACAGATAACTTTTGCCTTTCAGAGGTGTCCTTTTATAACTTAACACTGGAGACTCTTACGTGGTTAAGAGACACATAATGGTTAAACTAATCTTCTTCCAGTGCTGTTGGAACTGACTGACCAAAAAATACTAAGCAAAGTTTTCTTCAAGAACTTAAAAATGTACAAACTTGTGGCAATATTGCTGTGCAGGTAGCTTGGTAATGCAGTGCACTATGCTTAGGGCTGTCACAGTTCTAGAGTTTCCCTTCTGCAGAGGGATGCCTTAGCTGACTAGACTGGATTTTTCAGTTTCTGAATTTCTTAGCCATTCAGGTATGTTAGGCAAGTATGCTGGCTGCTGGTTGTATTAGTGTAGTGTTTGAAGAAAGAGTCACTAAATTTACTGTGATGCATTAGGGAAGCCTTCTCCTGAAGTGAATGAGAAGAGAAGCAGAACATGGAGTGTTACTTTAATAGAACCTCTCTAAATACACCATGTTTTTGTTTGTTCTGGCCAAAACTCGATCAGAACTGGGAGATGCTGCAGAGTGATGTTTTGCCTCAGTGCAAACCAGTATGTCTTTTACAGTCTCTTTCACTGAGTTTCAAACTCAACTGCTCTTCTCTCTCGATATTCCCCCCAAGCCTGCTGAGCTGTGCTTTAAAGAACAGTGTGCTCTGCTCTATACCTAACAAGTCACCTTTTTGTGTGTGTTGGAATGCTTAGTGCAAAGTAGTTTTTTAAAAATAATGATTAAAAAAAGGATGATGAATAAAGGAATCTCATGTACTCCTCTAACAAGGAAGAGTTGGAAACCGCTAGATCCCAAATAAAAGTTTCAGATACAGAAGTCCATGCAAGGAGTTTATTCTTTGATGTTCATCTCTTGTCAGTAGGCATCTGGTAAAGCTGAGTTCCATCCTTTCCAATTAGCTGAATAAGGGGATCATTTACTGTCTCTCACCCTCTTCATGCTTTCCTAACTGCTGCGGGAAGATCATCGTAGGAGATTTCTTGATGCTTCCCCACTTAAATGGGGAGACTTGTGCATTAAACAAGCGAGTCTCTCTCCAGCTTTTAACTTACGATGGCAGCAGCGTGGAACTGATCTTGGTTAGAGTTTGTAAGTGATACCAGTGATCAGGTGTGTTTAATCTCTCTCTGCTTTTGCTCAGGGAAAGGTAAATATGGAACTCCCAAAATTTCAGTAGGAAATCGGCACTGTATTGACTAATGTGCTCCCCCTTACTAACTATAGGATAAGAAGTGCATCTAAGAAAAAAAACCATATCAATTCATAATAACAATAATTACAAAATAAAACCAAGCCATATTAATGATACACACGTCTTCTTCCCAAGTAGGCTTGAGTACTAACAAATTTTAAGTTAGCAGTAAACAAGAACTCGGTTTTTCTCAGAGTAGCCTGTTTCTGAGCCTCAAGGTAGGCTACAGAAGGAGAAATGGATGAGTTACTTTTAAACTTCATCTGTAAATCTTTTTCTCAAATTAAACCGGATAACTTCATGTATGTTTTGTGTTTCTTGGGGAGTGGGCTGGGTTGTTTGGGGTTTTTTTTTAATGGGGAAGGTTTGGTTTTTATCTTGCTCTCTGAACAGCCACCTAACTAGGCAAAATAGGAAACTCTGGTTGTATGTGCAACTTTGGGTGGCAGACATTCAGTTTTATTGTCTGTTCTATAAAACTGGACATGCTGATGATCTTGGCAGGCTGCTGTTGTGGTAATATGAAATGTTCAAAGTATACCTGCAGTTTTCTAATTACCATAAAGATTTTTTAGTATGTGGAATTTTTCTTTTTGTTCCTGAATATCTGTAAACAATAAATAATGTTTTTATACTCCTTTTGTGAAGGTGTATGTATACTTAACAGTGCTTTGTGTAACTTTTTTCTGTAGCTGGGGAAATTCCAAAGATGTCTGGCTCAACATCCTGAAGAAGGAGAACAGATACGCTCATTGCAAACACTTCACATCGCTACATTCTAGTTTGCAACCTCACATGAGATCGATTCTGTTAGACTGGCTTTTAGAGGTGTGTTCTCTCAGTCACTTTGCCATGTGTTATGCCTGTGAAGTAGGCAGATAAAACCACAGCTTTTACATAAAGATCTAATAGCAAAATGTACAGTAATGATAAATGCCAAAACAAAAGGGTTACAAGTTACTGCTTTTGATCCTCTTGCTGAGCTACATGTAGGTCTTCCCTGGCAGGAGATGCTGAACCTTCCACACAGGGCAATGAGCAATAGTACTTCTCAGTCTTGCCACATTACTTCCTGGGAAGGGGAGAAATCTAGTTTTGAGACACTTGTATTGAAGTTGCTGTAGACAGATTAATTATGGAGCTCTTAGACTGTATCTAAGCCATGAGACAACTGCATCTGTAATGAGGTGGTAACATTGAGTTACCACCCTTGCCCTATCTATGTGAGGAGCTCTTAGTTGTTAACCCTGACAGTATTTTCTGAATTATTAGTGGATTTTTAATTCTATCCTATGAAGAGAGCAGAAAACTGTAGTGCATTAGTGGCTGACATCTGAAGATTCTTAATATAGGCAGGTTCTTATTTGAAGAGGATTACAAATAAGTCATCCCCATATTCCAGGTTAATTGCTTTACTTCACACTATTCCAGTTGTCAAACAAAATGGAAGCTCTGGATCTTGGCAGCCTGTGTGAAGCAGTGTTAGGGTTGTAAACAGAGAGCTGTGTTCTGGAGGCGTTCCCAAGAACTCGGTATTGAGTGTGTTCAATCACCACTGCCAAAAGCACCCTTTGACTCATGCAATCCTTCCCCCTCAGCAAAAGGCATCTTGCAGATTTACCAGTTCCATATCGAGTGCTCCAAGGAAGCAGAAGTTACACTGGCACAGATGCTGTCAGTGCTAATAGCAGGGAATTTCAAGGGAAAGGAAAGGGTATTTTGGTTTGTGCTTTTTTTTAACAAATACAGTCTCAATGGAGAAACCATTCCAGTTGTGCACTTCGCTACTTCCTCTATTGTGTGACTTACATACCACCATTAATTTGTGTTTTGTTGCTTTTGTTTTTTAAAATCTTGACCTTTTAGGAAATCACCCAATTTCCAAACAAAAATGTCAACCAGAGCATTGTTATTGTCCAGCTCAGTGGTTCTATATGCCACGGTGGATTGAAATCCCAGCAAATCTGAGTTTTTCCAGTAGCTCCTGACTTTGTCTTCTGTAACATCATAACTTGAGTCACTATGTAACATGACCAAGCATTATTATATTTGGGCAGTACACTATAGAAATTGTGACATTTATTCACAGATGGGCCTGGTCTGTACGTTTTTGGTTCTGATTCTTGTTTGGAGCAGTAGTTACTAACACCAGAGCAGCACATCAGCTGGCAAATACTAGATTAGGTCTAAAAGAACGAGGTGTGATGTTACTGCTACCCAGTTGCATTTTTCATGGTCAGGAAGGGTTTAATTCACCAGTGGGTCCTCAGCCTTACTTTAGGAAACAGCTAGTAAGAGTGACTTTGTATCTAAGCAAAATACTGAAGCAGAGCAGCAAGCTTGGCCTTGACCTCTGTTTCTTGGATATTCTTTCCTGTTGACTGTAGGTAGATTTTAAGTAATTTATAGATAACCTAACCAGTTTCTAATTGTGGAAGGGACAGAGAGTTGTAAATAAGCTGGAGTTGTGGTACCCACAGAAATTCAGTTAGAGATTAGAGGAAAAAGTAGGCCTCTGCATAAGATCTCCAGGCATGGGCAGTCTTTTCTTTTTTTGTGAAAGTTCTCTCTGCCAGGGAAACTCAGAACTGTATGGAGCAGATGGTTGTTCCCGCAGTTCTGTTCCTGCTTAGTGAGGCTGTTGGTGTGCCTGAGGGGCAGCAGAGCACCCTCAGATAGGAGCTTCCAGCCTTGTTTGCTGTAGAGCCAAAGAATTCGAGTTTTTTAGTGGTTCTGCCCTGGGACAGACCTCCTGGGACTATAGGGAGGATCTGCTCAGTGACTGGAAGTTTGAGCCCAGAGTATTCTTAGTCAAGCAAATTAGTAGAGGTTTTTTGCTGCCCCTGGCCCTGTCCCTGCCTCAGGGAGGCTTGCTTTCAGTGAAAGGTTGTTTGTACTCATTTTTAGGAAAACTGGATGCTATTTAGATTGGAAAAAATATGCTTTGGAAATACGTTAGTGTGTCATAGACAATTCATGTTTAGGTGGGAGCATGGGAAATACGTTTTCCAGTGCCATAGTAACCACTGCATCCTAACACACCCAGGTATGTGTTAGTTTGTGTGTGCAAAAGATAAAATGGTGCATACTGTTCTACTGTTAAAGCCTGAATACTCCAATGTGTGTACAAAGTATTTTTTAACAGAAAACTGAATTGGTTTTGTGTTGTGTTTTTTTTTTTTCCTGCTGTAGGTATGTGAGGTGTATGCACTCCACAGGGAAACCTTCTACCTAGCTCAAGACTTTTTTGATAGATTCATGTTGACACAAAAGAACATTAACAAGAGCATGCTTCAGCTCATAGGAATTACCTCATTATTCATTGCCTCCAAACTAGAGGTAAGAAGCTCTGTTACAGGGAGGAGGACGTTAACTTTGGAATAACTGAAAAGAGAGTGATAACATATTTATTTCTTCTGTCAGAATCTTCTGAACTTGGTGGTGTACATACAACGCTGAGGGTCAGAAGGAGAAATTTTTTTTTCTTCCTTCAGTTGTGCATGTGTCAGTCTCTTGGAGTGTAGGTTTTGTCCTCCCTTTCCTCAGCAGCAGGGAAGGAGACCACGTAAACTCAAAAGCTATGTAAATATGCTAGGAGTAGTTTTGCTTTGTCTTTTTCCAAATATACAGCAGCTGGCAAACAATCTCAGGAATGGGCATGGGACTTGAACAAAACCAAGCCTAAGTCTCAGACTGTCTGTATATCAGGCTGGTATCTCTCTAAACCCATTTAGGGAGTTTTGGGGTTTTTTTAAAGTGCAATGGCACTTTAAGAGCCAAGAGCATGTTTCTGTATAGTGTCTGGTAGGCTAGACTGAAAGGAAAATTTGGGATATTATGTTTTTATACTTGGAAGCCCCATGACCTAGCTGCTGGTCCTAAAGCCAAGGCAGCAGGCTACAAGCTGTTGTCTATCCTAAGGAAGCACATGGGGCATCAAGCCATGGAGCCAGCTGGTAGAGAAGCAGTTCTACTGGCAAATTGTCTTTTATTAACACACGTACCTATACATGGCCCCAGCTGGCATGACTGGGTCGGCAGAGTTCTTAGTTAACCACCTCTGCACCATGGATTTTGCCACCTACAGTGGCTGTGGGATTTTTCTCTCCTCTTTTTTTAGCTTTTTCTAAATCAGTGAGTCTACATCCATCATCCCTAACTGATGCTGTGCATTACCTGTGTCAGCAAGCCTTTTCTAACACAGCAGCATGCTGTACGAGAATTAAGATGGTTTATGTTTTTACATCAAGTGGAATAACTGAGTATAAAGCTGTATGGATGGATGAAAGGCTGTTCTGAGTGTTTGGTCAGCGTTTATTTCCCCAAAAGCTAAAAGAAGGTTGCAATAAATCTATCATGTTTTACAACAGATAATATACGACCTGCTTGTTTGTAGTATCTCCTCATCCTGTAAGTTTTAAGTCACTTCATGTAAAGAGAAAAACACTGTTCTAGCATAAGAAATGTTAGTATTTCAGTATGGACTGAAAAGTATTTGCCAGTATCTTCTCAAGCTTCCTTAGAATTGTAAGGCATGCTGGTCTGCATTTTCCCTCCCTCTCTCGTTAAAGGAAATCTATGCTCCGAAAATACAGGAATTTGCTTACGTCACTGATGGTGCTTGCAGTGAAGATGATATTATAAGAATGGAACTTATTATGTTAAAGGTAATAACTTTGCTGTGTTTTTAAGTGCTGGTTGAAAGAATGTTCAGCTGTGCCTTGTATTTTAATGTCACTTACTTGCTTAGAAAGGGAACATGTTTAGTATGTCCCCCTTTCTGCAAAACAACAAAACCTTCGTTGTATGCACAGTGGACTTCTAAAGCCCCTTGCTGGGGTGAAATCTCTGTTAGAAAAGGACAGGTTTCTCATGCTTGTAGGGCAGTAAAGGCTCTTAACAGGTACAGCCAGCCATGGGACAGCCCAGAAGGCTGTTGCTGTAATGTGCTGCACTTGCCAACGTCCTTTGCTGTCCAGGGACAGGGGCCTCTCGGAGAGCCAGGCAAAGAGCTGACACTATCTGGTGCTCCTTATGTTAGAAAGGATCCAACTTTACCATCACAGAATTCCTTATCCTTTATTCTTCCTTAATAGATATGAGCTGCAGGTTCAGGTAGCTAGTCTGAAGGCTCGGAAAAAATATTCTATTTTCCCAGCTTCTGAATGGGGAAATGATACAGAAGATGCAACTGCACAGCTATAGGGATACGTGTTTGTGCTGACTGTAATGCAGCCTGTTCAAAAAGTAGTGAGAATGCAATATAAAATGAATGTCTGTACGTGAAATTGTACATCATCTGCAGTGTCTCTTGAGGATCTGTCCAATACCCTGAGCAAACTCGGAAGGGGAGGTATGGGGAGAAGGGATCAGGGCACAAAACCATCCTGGCATGCTCTAAGGTGCTTACCCTCTGTTTACTGTTTGCAGGCTTTAAAGTGGGAACTCTGTCCGGTGACCATCGTCGCTTGGCTGAACCTCTATCTCCAGGTGGATGCGCTGAAGGATGTTCCGAAAGTGCTGCTACCTCAGTATTCTCAGGAAAAATTCATTCAGATAGCACAGGTAGGTAATAAAACTGTATTGGGAAATGCTTCTTGGAGTGATTACAAGCACAACTGAACATTACCCCCAAAAGCCATAAAAGAGTGCTTTTCCCTGTGTCGCCTCACCTGTTACTTTGTTAAGGAATAAGCAAGTTTGACTGCCACAGAACTTCATACCAAGTTTTGAGGACAAGCACCCAGATGTTTCTTGTCTCCCTGCTCCCACATATTTTAACACCTTTTGGTACACTGGAAAAATAAAAATCTTGTTTCTTTAATGGCTATGCACTACAGCAGCAACAGCTCTGAGAGGAGGGTGGGTAATTTAAGATGCCATGGACAGTGAACTGTTTTTACCTGCATTATCTGTAACAGTATTTCCATGTATTTGCCTAGAAGGCAGTCTGAGGAGTGTTTTGGCTATTTTGAAACAGCTGTGGTTCAGTTTCTATGGGCGTGTGTTGTGTCCAGCCTCAGAGAGGCTTCCTGGAGAGGAGACTGGTCTAAGGCACTGAGCTACTAGGTAATATTTTAATTTAAGAAAATACCTTTCTGGAGCTCTGTTAAGAGCTTCAAGGTGTATTTAAATCTGTGCAAGCAAGGTGTCTTGGATGTTCCCGGTAAAAGTGCAAATTGGTTTGCATCATAACTCTGTGAGACCTATTTTAACTGTGATTGATGCCAAAAATAAACTGGATGCATGCGATTGACACTAAAAAGTGGAGCTGTGCTACAGACCATAGACTGCAGGAGGACAGCTGTATGCAGAGCAGTTTCTCAGACAGGATTATACTAAAGTATCGTCTTGTTAAATTTTGTAACTCTTATTTCCTGCACTCTCTATTTCCTCAGCTCTTAGACCTGTGTATTCTGGATGTGAATTCTTTGGACTTCCAGTACAGAACACTAGCTGCTGCAGCACTCTGCCACTATACCTCAATTGAAGTAGTTAAGAAAGCCTCAGGTAAGAAGTTTGCTCTTGTCAGGCAGGGAATTCAGAAAGCTCTTACATGCCTGAGGCTGCTAAGACTGTATTGGTTTACCAGGCTGCCAAGGAGCAAAAGCTACATGGACACTTAACAGTTTGTTCTCCTGTTCTGTGGGGTTTTTTTTCCTCTCGATTTCATTTCCTTCCTACTAATATTTCAGATGTTACAAAGACTCGAGAAAGGAGGAAATGCTTTCAGAAGCGTACTCTTAGCTAAGGAAATGAAGCAGGTTTATCCTTACTTTTAGGCCAAGACTACTGCTCTATCACTTCCAGTTGTTTGGGGGATCACTTGTTATACATGATTTGGCTACTTCTGAAATGTACTTATAGAGCAGTCATCCTTGTCTGTCAGCAGCGTTCAATTAACCTTTGTGCTAGTTTCTACCAGCCTGCCCCTTACAAAGTAGGAAAAAAAAAATTACTTAACAAAGCTCAGCACTTGTGTGCTGCCCGAGGTTCCATGAAGGACTCTTGACAGTGTATGTTTTTATAATGTCAAGCAAAATTTTGTGCTTAAGCTGTAAAGTTGCTTCAGCCTTCTCTGGTAAACAACAGGAACCCTCATGGCCAGAGAGCTGCTTTGCTCAGGCCTGTGCTCACCATCTTCTGCCACAAGGCTTTTCAGCAACAAGCCCAGGGAAATGCTGGGAGTTCCTGGGAGGATGTGTCTGGTATTTTTACCTGCAGTATTATTTGTTGTTACTTGAAAATTTATGACCATATTGGAGCACTGTGCAACTCCCCCATGATTTCTAACGGTATTCCTGTGTTCTACCCTCTAGGCCTAGATTGGGACAGCATTTCAGAGTGCGTAGAATGGATGGTTCCCTTTGTAAGTGTGGCAAAAAAAGTCCCTGTGAAGCTGAAGAACTTTAAGAAGGTTGCAGAAGAAGATCGACATAATATCCAAACACACACAAATTATCTGGACATGCTGGTAGGTGGATTTACAGTGCTATGCACACCCCTCCTCCCCAGGCAGCTGAGGCTGGCCAAACACCTTCCTGCTCACACCTGGCCTGGTTCACCTCAACCAGCGTGGTCAGGGCTGCCAGACCTTTTGTTCAGTGCTCCTACTTGATGGTGCTATAAATTAAAGGTGCTTTACCATAACGCTTGCAGGCCACAAGCCAAGACTTGGATTAGAAGTACTGGTGAAGTGTTTAAAGGATACTAATCTTTATTCTAGAGTGCTGCTTTGTTTCTCTTATTCAGTATCCTAACTCTGGAGTATTTAATTGTACTAGTGGTGTGAGGAAGTGCTGCTGAATAGTACTAGTGAAACAAAGTAGTAGAACTTACCACAGGTATTAACTGTGTTCCCCACCTCCCCTCCCAATACACAGGAAGAAGCTAACAGTGGAGCAGCATCTACTGCCCCAGGTCAATTATCACCTGTGTCAACAGGAGGAATTATAACCCCTCCCAAAAGTACAGAGAAGAAATGAAATACAGACAACAACCATCATGAACAGTTTCAGAAACAGGACTTGGTGCTTCAGAACAAGACCACACTAAAGGTGACTCATGCTCTTTACTGCTGTTCAAGACTTTGGGCAGTAAAAGACATCCAACAGCAGCAGATGGAAATTGAGACTGGTGTCCTCCTACACACTTGATGAACGATTGAGACCAAGCATCCCTCCATGCTACCACAGGAGCCTGGACTACTTTGGTCCATTCTCAGACACGACTTAGTTCAACTCTGACCATTCCTAACTTATGAATTTCAATAACTTTTTAAACATGGCTGAGTGGCAACATTTGTCCACTCAACCTACTTACATGTCAGTCTGTCTTTAACTGGGGTTAGCCATTCAGGAGAATTTATGACAGCTTGTACATATTACCTCTTCTTGACTAGTTTTTTATTTTCTTTTCGTGTTAAGGTCAGAGCTTAATGTCTGTCTGTCAGTCAGTTGCCCATGAGCTCAGGTGCAGTATTACAGAGGTCACTGGGTAAGCAGTTTACTTTTCTGAACCACTCTGCCCTTGCATGACAGTGTATCCAGCCCTTTAGCAAATTCTAGCTCCACCTGAGGCTGATGAATTAAAGTGGCCCTTCAGGGCCACCATAAACTTCAGTTTTAGTGTAGCACTGACCTCAGGTAAGAGTGTAAGTAAAGAATGTGCTGCTGAATGAACCTTAACTGGAAGAAACAGTCTTGAAAGAAGGAGTTCTATTGTATACAACCCAGCCACCAACTTTCAACAAGAACTGGAGAGGGCATGGAAAAAAGTGAGCTGCTGGTACTCTATGACCACTCACATTGTAGAACAGTATTTTAAACTAACTGTGGAGCTGTATTTTATCAGTGTTTATAAACAGCATTAACTACTGTGTTTTCCTTGGAAGATTCACTACCTCTGCCTATGAGGTGCTTCACTTCTGTGAGAAAGGGACAGTACTAGGAAAGATAGGTACCAATCCTCCTCCCGGTTTCAAGATGCTCCTACCTGTGCCCCACAGCCAGGGACAAGTATTCTACATGACACTGAGCAGGCTGAAGCTGCCCTAGAGCATCAAGTACCACCCCATCCCCATTACACACTTGCTCTTAGCAAACTTGAATTTATGTCTTCTTCAAACAAGCCATTGTGGAACTAGCTGAAGTTGCTTCCAGCCTTCTGTACAGTTTGTAAAAATAAGGGGTTTATTATAAGATTTCAACTGTTTCTTAAAAGATACTAGACTGTAAATGTTGTATAAAAATTTAAATGAATTTAAAAAATAAAGTCTTGAAAGATTTTTTTTTCACTCCCACACATTTTATAATAGTCTTCCAGTGTTAGCCTAGAAGTAAAGCTTTGCCATTGCTTGAAGAAACTTCTTTTTTCTTCTCTGTGCAGCAAGCTGTAGGACTTCTTCAGGATTGCTGGCATTCAGCTCTGTCTGGCCAATGGCTTTTATCTGAAAACAAAAAGCGGAGCCATTGCTAGCAACAGTTTCTGGCCAAGCTGTTTCAGCACAAGCCACTTCCAGCACTAGTTCAATGGGTGGGTTTTTATTCTTCACGTGCCACCCCACCCCACAACATTTGAGTACAACTTTACACCAGCTTCTATTAAGGAATTACACAACAAAATTACAACTGGAAGTGGCAATTATTTTCAGAGAGAGTTTCAGGGAGGGAAAGACACACCAAGTAAATCCCACACCCCAAAGTTCCCTGTGTTCACTTACTGCTATCTGCCGCTTGTCTGTCTCGCCTCGTTTGTGGTGGAGATCTGAGGGTGAGTCAAGAAAAGACACTTGGGTAGGAAACAGACTATTTCCAGCCGTGAACATCCAGCATGAGCTTTCTGTAGCAGCACTCTAAAGAAAGGATACATGTCAAATACTCCAAGATGGTGACATCCCAGATGTATTCATAGTAAGAATCCATGGCATCATGGCTGAAAGAGAATACAGGTTTGATCAGCTAACACACTCGCGTATCGAGCACACATGATGTCTGAACTTTGTTGTACCATTTACCTGTTTTGTTCCTGCAGTGCCTTAAATGCAGTTTTATAGTCTACTTCTCGGAGGAACTGGCATAAAATAGCTACCTGTAAGGACAGACTCAGGTGATTTTCACAGCCTTAATTCCCCACCAACTGAAATCTTCCACACAACACCCCAGTCACCCCACACCACTTCTAGACCCAACCAAGTGCTTGTCTCCATGGTGAGCAAGTTCTGAGCACCCGAGCTTTGAGAGCCTACACAACTCATTCTGAAACACCAACAACAGTAGTAGCTAAAAGAAAGAAAAAGGGTTTTAACTCAATTCTGAAGGGACTGACCTGACTTCCAGGTTCCTAAATACATTTAATAGCTCTTAAATCAGAGCCCAGTGTAAGCCTTGTTACTTGGAGAATGAACAATCCGACTGAACAAAAACGGCCACGTGTGGTTATCACGAATACCAAGGCCAGGTTCCCAGCACCACCCCACTAACACCGTGCCCTCTCTTAACTCTACCAATTTAATTTTTTTTAAGTCATCTATATCCTAAGAGAAAAACTGAATAAAAAAAACCCAGAGTATTTATACTTTTTACAACATTTCCAAGTATATGTTTATTTACTTGTTATTTGGGTCCTTTTAGTGTCCTAGAAGCAACAGCAACAAAAATATCTGTCCTATTGCAAACTGCATTTACAAGGAAAGCTGGATTTGGTTCTACTTTTTAGGAAGTTCTCCCCTTTTAACATCAAAATATAAACAAATGTTTTACTTAACACCATGTTCCACCTCTTACCTGAGTGTGACAGTTGAGTAAAGAACAACACTTGATCATTCTTTTTATCACCTACAGAATGGTTAAAAAACAAAACACAAGTTACAAAATGCTAGTACTGGAACACAAACAGCAATTTTTATTTTTTAAATAGAAGGGACCAGCCAAATCACTGTACATTCTTCTAACCTCCCCCAACAATTCCTGGGGTTTAGCACATCCACTCATCAGCTGAGCTTCCACCACTTTGGAGACTTCCCAAGAGCATGGTGTGTGCTACAGAACAAAGCACAGTGTTCCTGTAAGAGAGCCGGGCTGTGGTCTGTTAAAAACCTTCACCTTTACCTCCTGCCACCCCCAGGAAAGGCCTGACCCGGGTGGGAGCAGTACAGTGAGTGGGTTCATGGGCAAAAGCTCTCACACCCAGGCACACATGTGCTGGCGAGCAGCAGTGCTGCTGTATGACAGCACAGCGGTCCCAGCCAGCACACCAGCACCCTGGCAGCCCGGCACGAGGCACAGCTTAGAGCGGGCTGTGAACACCCCAGACAGTGTCGGAAGCTCTCACTTGCTGTATGAAGGGGAACATGAAAGGAGCAGCTCTCGGACAGGTTACACACATAATTCCTTCCCTGGGTCTAGAAAGTCATGACAAGCAGCTCCTTCCTACTGCCTACTGAAACACAGTGCCAGAAACACAGAGATGTCCTACCAAGCAAGACAAATGCTGGATAAAGGTTAAAGTGGCTGCAAGATTCCACCAGAACATGCTGTGGCTGGGACTGAAGATTCCCCCTAACACAGAGTTATGAAGGGGTTCTCACTCACCACCCGCTTGCAACTGACAAGCCACTTGTTACACCAACTTGCAAAGTACACAGGTACAGGCTATTCAGTGCCATAACCCTGGCACCTCTGACAAGGGCAAGTCACAGTCGTCTCTGGACAACCTCGCACAGCGCTGCAACGCAGCTCTGGTCACTGTCAGAGCCTGGGAAAAAATACCCATGCGTGTGTGTGTGTGAAAAGGAACCAACGCTGTCTGGATCTCACAGCTAATGCAACCCATGCTCCCACCCCTCAGCTGTGTTAGCTAGAGCAGACAGTATTTCAGAAGCATTCAGACAATGCACTTCTGTTTGTGGGCACCACGGGTGGAAGCAAGGGGGCTCCATCCCTGCGACACCAGCCCCAGCAGCGCAGTGGGAGCTGGACGTTCCCAGTGGCTGGAGGCACAGGCCAGCACTGCAGCACAGCCAGTGGGGCAGAGCCAGTGCTGCTGCACTGTCCTGAGCTGCTCTGCCTGCCTGGCACTGCGCAGCACACTGTGGTCCCAGGGACGTGTGTGCTCTTGGCTTTTTTATTTGCTCACTACTGCATGGAGGCCAGTACCAGTGCTCTCCAGCCAGCAGCTCTGCACACTTAGTCTCTATGAACTAACAGCAAAGCCACCTATGCTTCAGCAAAGGAGAAGCTTCAGATTTTATATGGCTTCCAAGCAACAAGCAAAGAACAATGGATCTATGAAGATTCACATCCCTAAATGCATCAGATAAAATCTTACAGGCCACAGGAACGTGTGCGTGTGTAGCAGTTTTGTCTCTACAGAGAATGAGGAGGCTGACTGAATCCAAAGAGATATTTTCATACATCTAAATCCCATTTTAACTCACCTGGTCTGTGTACACATCAGGTGGTACCATCTTATTAAAGAAGTCTGAGCATACAGCTCCGGCCTGGAGATAATAGTGAAGCGCTGCTGAATACTGATTCGTTGCTGCAGTAGAAAAAAAGCAAAATAAGGTCTTGTAAGTAAACACAGCAGTTACTTCTAAGACTTAGATCAATTGTTTATAGAATTATTCAGATACATGTATCTCATAGCTGAATTCTACTGGGAAAGTGACTTGCCTATCATTGTTTAAAAAGCACAGACACACAGGAGGTGGTAAAACAGCAACAAAAAAAAAAAACCACAATCAGGAAAACTAGTAGCACAGGCAAAGTGCTGCCTTTTGAGAATTACTTTTCTACTTTTCAGGTATTTGCTCTTAAATCCAACCACCTTAGAGTGGAAAAGCAGCTTGCCTTCACTGAACTTAGCATGCAGGTGGTAGTGAAGTTCAGTTGTGTGAGTTAGAGATGGCCAGCTGATGCCACCACACGTCCCATGGGTCAGACCTAGTTTTACTCCCATTAAATTCTTACTGAACTGTCCTGAAGATGGCCTTCAGGGGCTCTGTGGTGAGAGCAGTCTGCTCATCCAAAGAGCTTCTGAAATACAGACCTGACACATGCTGGGAGCGCTCCAACCATTGCTCTTTCAGCTCCCAGCTTCTGAGGCTTCTTACATGAACACCCTCCTTCTGGGATACTATTCCACTTAGTAAATATGCAGTAAATATTGACAGTTTATAACCTTGAATCATTGACCCATATCTATCGTGACAGCCCTAAACACAAGACCTTCCCCTCACCTGCAAAGCACCTTCCAGACAAATTTGTCTCCTTTGGAAGCAACAGGCTAGGATTTCTGCACTACATGTTACTGCACACCACAGACATCCTTCCAGTCAAAAATAAATTAAAAAAAAATAATTTGGAAACATGCACTTTGCCTCTTGTGACAGCCCACAGCACCAGCAAGTAGATGGCAGAGGCACTGCACGTTTCCCATTTTATTGCCAGAAAAGAACAATCTGGCTTACAGGCTAGATTTCACTCAACTGCTCTCAACAGATAATTTGAGTGGAAGAAATGCCCAGCTGCCTTTGAGGACAGCTATGGCCATGCCCTCCTTACACACACCAGGGTAGTACCGTACTTGTCTGGCTATGCTCTGAAAGTTCCTTCTTGCACCTACCTCTCCTCACTCTACTCCCACTATAAAGCAAGCCCCAAGAATTGACTCTAGAAACACTTTATCTTCCAATTCTGCTGGCTGCTCCCAGCTAAGGGGCAAGAAGAAGAACTGGGGAAGTGGCAGGTGAGGACAGAACAACAGGAAAGAGCTTCCCATCACAACCAGTACCAGACCAGGAGTTCATGCTTCCTCGTTTACAAATCCCAGACACTTCCCTATATAAAATACAGATCCTCCCTACTCTGCTCATCGTCTGCTCCAGTGAAGCTGTTCCACATTTAAAAGCGAGCACTATTCACACACAACTTTCCATCTCACTCAAGAAAAGACTCGAATGTTAGGGGTCTGCAGAATCACACCACTCAACAAACAACTGCACCTGCCACAAAAGTGAAGTCAACATTGACTCTTCCAGTAAAGTTTTGCTTACCCTAAAAGCAAGTCCATATGACTCATCAAAAGGTCAGTCTCGCTGTGGGCTTAGACAACCTCTCAGACAAAGTCACCTATGCTACTGCATCTAAACATTTTAAACTCATATACCACTTAAGCTTCTTTTCATAAGAGGAAATAAAAAGGAAGGTTATGTCAGGCAAATCTCAGAGAAGCAAGGTACCCTACACACAAGCTACAAATAGACATTGGTTTCACTTACCAAAATAAATATCTGCCTGAATAATTAACCAGAAGTGGTTGTTTGCGTTGATAGTCAATGCATAGTTGACTAGCTCTTTTACTGTAACAGCCACAGCTTCAAAGTCCACTGACTGAAGACTAAAGGAAAAAAAGAAGAAAAATAATTCCTAAATTATTGTTTTGCTTTTTTAAACAGTAATGTGATTTCACATTTAGTTGAAGTCCAAAGCACCTTGCATTAGGTGTCAAACAAAAATAACCCCAGGAAAGATTTAGTGTTAACTAAGACTACTGTTGAATTATTTCAACATAATAAGTCTGCCAGAACAAATACACCTTCCACAGATATGGACAAAAAGTCAGAACTTCATCTGTAGCTAACATCATAAACAGGTTCTGTGCAAGAACATATGTTCTCAGTTTCAAGAAGTTTGAAGATAACACCTGAAACCACTACAAATCTATCAAAACATCTGCATAAGTAGCCACTGACAGCAATCTCTGCAAACTTGTGGAATTAGCTTGGAAAATAAGAGTGGGAATGGTTTGGCACATTGCTTGGGGAGCCTTTCCCAAAGCTCATGTGGAACCTCCATTTTTGAAAACATGTTTTTTCTTACCCAACTGCTAAATTCTGGTAAATCTGAAAAGGACTTTTTTCTGCTTAACCTTATAATATACACGGAAGTCTACATCAGTAACAATGAGACTATGGAACCGGAGCCATTACAGGCAGATTAACCACACTAAGCCCTACACGCTCTCTCTCGATGCACACACGGAACCTAAACCAGTGAGCTTCTAGCCCACAGAGCCTCGAACTCCACTGGAGAAATACAGTTCAATTCGGCCAGAACAAACCAAGACATACCGCGTGCCACTTAGTACTTTGGCAATTATTAAAACACAACTCAAAAACATTAGTCATTTTGCATTAAAATCCTGCACAGTTACGCAAAGCTCAGTAAAGCACACAGCTAAAAACCCCTTCCATTTCTTGTACCCACATCTCCATCAGGATCACCAAATTATGAGCAAAAACCTCCAGGCAATTAGGCCAATCTGCCCGCAAACAGAAATGGAGCCAGTGACGCCCTTACATGGCAGAAATCACACTGACATACAATAACTTGTAAACAGGACTGGAACCAAACCAGCTACATGAATACACATTTTGAAAATAGTATTTTTAATTATCATCTTACTTGGGGATGGATGAGGGCCAGATGGAAATGTGCTCTGCTGCAATATCATTCACAATATCTTCCTAAGAGAAGAAAGACGGTAAGAGAGCTTGCAAAGAATCATTTAAAGAAAGCCAAGCAAGATGTTTGTGATACTAACCCGAACATTATGAAGCTTGACAAACAGTGACAATATTGTGGTTAAAACCAACGGTTCCTGTAAGGGGGGAAAAAAAAAAAAGTATTCCCATGAGCTAACAAAAGTCTAAGAAGTTCTGGCCTCATTATAGTTTCCTACTGAAATAGGGCAATATTTTGTTAAGAATCCTACCATACAGGATTCTGCAAGGAAGTTTCTGTAGGAAGTCTTTAATTACTTCAGATTTTCCTTAATAACTGCTTGGATATAAACTTTACTTAGGTTTTACACACCTTTATGTGTTTCTGTGGCTACTGCCTAGCCTTAACCTTAAGCTAGGTATACTAGAATTTTCTATACATTTACAAACCAACAAGGTGTAAACCAATTTCCCTTCCCCTCACATCTGCTGCTTAATTACAACACAAGTAGCAGCTTCCTTCTCCTGCCAAAAGGAATGCTTTACTTCATGACAGCTGGAATAAAATAAACTTTGTGATAGCTGGATTAAAATATATTCCTAATGTTAACAGATCTCCAGTGTCAGAATTCAGGATGGCTTTGGGTTTTTTTAACAACCTATTCCACACTGTATGGTAGGTATAGTAAATTGAGAAGTTCTTCAGCCACACAGAACACCTGCATAGCCATCAGATTTTCTGAATTTAGCAGGAAAAGTTCAGAAAAATATTACACCAAAAGAAAGTTCTGGTTGCAAACACTTTATCAAGACCGCTATAACTTACCCGAAGCTTTTTGATGAAGGACAGCAATTCACTCCTAAATTACAGACACAAATATCTGTGTAAGTAATCGGTCACAGTAAAGAATATATGCGAGCTTAATACACATGAAATGTGAGTCAGTAAAGCAAATTTTTCACCAAACAAAATATTTCTTCACCTTTAAGTTTACAAATGCAGGGTACAGAAGTGAAAATGCTAAAGCAGGTCATTCACTTTTATTACAGTCACTGGTGAGTTTTACATTTAAAATAGGTTAAATAAGAGGTATTTGTTACTCCATCAAACTATACAAGGTGTGAAAATCACTTTGCATTAAGTCAACCATTGACTCTAAAAGGGAAAGCAATCGAACTCTACTGAAATAGGACTGGAACAATGACCTACAGGCTTACAGAAGAGGGTACACTGTGATAATTTATAATGTACATTGATTTCCTTGTCATGCCACATCAGAAATTGTCACCATGAGACACTCCAGGCAAGCACAGCCTGTCTGAAAAAGGTTCCACTGCTTATTTTCCATAACAACAACAGAGTCACTGTCCTTTACTGTTTGAATTGGAGAGATCAGAAAGGGTTCAGTATGCTAGAGGACATCTGTACTGCTTCCTTATCCTGGCCAGAGCATACAACTGAAACCTGTCGCAAGCACGTACCCTCTTCCACCCATTCCACAGCAGCACAAGCAAAAGCAGCTGGCCTTCAGGCACACATTAATCTGATGAGCTCAAGAAAGGCAAAGCAACAGTCAGTACTTGGACAGGGGCAACTTTTCCAAGTTTTTAACACAAAAAGCTGTTCAATACAACCATACATTCCAGAATTTACCATAATAGGAAACTTATAATCAGGCTTGGACTTCAGAACAGGCTGAAAACACTGAGTGAACAAATCAGAGAGTCCTGAATCAATCAATCAACCAGTTAAGGATATGGCTAGCAGAGGTTAGGTAACTGACACTGAAATTACTCCAGTCAACAATACTGTCTTCCTTTCCCTCTCCCCAGGGGCTCAGCTGAACTAGAATTTCATTTCAAGATTGAATAACATCTAGCTTTAGATTCAGAAACCTAAAGCTAAGCGTAGACACTTATGCTGTGAGGTTGGTTAATACAGGTACAGAAGCAGCTAACTGACAGAGGCAATGGAGTCTGCAGAGCAATGCTACTCAGTGTGAAGCAGACATCTCCAGTCGGTCAGCTAAACCGCCCTCTGGATGCCACTGACTTTACTGGAAGATCTATACAGATCATAATGGGAGCACAGGCATATAAGCTTCAGTGTCTGTATGTTAACCTGAATCCCACACAGTCCTCTCTCTTGAAAAGGAAAGTCAACACATCATCACTAATACCCAACACTGCCAGTGAACAGATTATTCCCTTGGTAGGGATCTGCAGCTGCTGCCACCACTCTGATAGTGGAATCCAGACAGTTCTTGAAGTGAACATGGGATCAAACGTACAATTCAATCTTCAAAAGGAATTTAAAGAAAACACACCTGTACATAATGCCCAGTGTAGACTCCCTGTGTTTTATCAAACTCACTCTGCCATCATTCCCCCGTTTGTGCTGGTTGGATACACTGCAGATTTGGACGACGACTTCCCACAGGTCTTTAGCTGTCCGTCTACTTTCTTTGGGACCTGGGAGTTCTTTGCATGTAGCAGCCAGCAACTGTCCCAGCTATGCAATGCAAGAGAAAAAAATACAGTAACTACAGCTTCTCTGAATACTCACTACAGCAAAGGAATTGTTGGTATTTAAAATCGCTAAGCAAGCGATTTTAGGTTACAAGCTACAAAGCAATGTGACTAAACTTTGCAGCAGAGGACACTGATGAGGAACCTGGAAGACAGAAATTAAACAACAGAGGATTTTTCTTTTTGTTAGTTTCCTTAGGGTGTATTTCATTACTACAGGCTTCAGAAAACAAGCTTTACACTCCACTTAAATATACTGCATAAAACTTAAAAGCCACAAAATAGTTTTACAAAGACTGGCTCCCTACAACTCCCTTAACTTAATCTGAGCTGAATCTGGCACTCTCTGCTATGCAGAAAAATGAATCACAAAATGGAAATTAGGAAGTACCACAGGTAAGCAGAGCAGGCCAAAATGAATCTGTCCTGTAATATGATCTGCATTCAGCATCACTGCCTGACTTTGAAGTAGAAACATGCTGTAAAACTATTTCAAGAGTACAGCTTAAAAAAAGGCAGTGCCCGAATGTCTCCAGAAATTCAACACTGGTGCTGGGTTCAAAAATTGAACCATTCCAGTGCACTTGGAAAACAAGTGTCTTAGGAACAGAAAAACAACCAGACATGAAGCCCAAGATCTGTACACTTCTTATACCTCCTACAGGAATCTAGGCTGAGATCCAGCTGAGAGAAGAGTCCTTCACAGACGTACTACAGGTTTTCAGTCAGCATATAGATCATCAGCACACATCTGATGCTTATGGACCCCCCTCAGCTGGCAGCCAACCATCACACTTGTTGCTTAGTCCTGCTGTCTTCCACACCAGAGTTAATTCATTATAGCCACAAAACTCAATACTCCTGAGACAGAGTGGTACATGCTTTTAAAAGCACAAAAGACTTCAACAGGAAAAAGTCAATTACAGCCTGACAAGGCTTTGAGACTGAGCACTCATTACCTTCACGTAAGGATTAGTTTGAACCAGAGGTAATGGAACTTGCATGGTCAAATACTCATTCTCACGCCAGTTTAACAGGAAGGCAACACATTCTTCAGCTATAACTTGTCGAAGAGGAATATCTGGAAGAAAAGCAGTTCTTTGGTTTTGGTTTTGGGTTTTTTTTTGAGAAAACACAGTGTTATATGAAAAAAAGCTTAACCCATTCCCTCTAGCTAGCCATTTTTGCTCCTTATCTATCACAGAAAAACACAATGCTTAGCCCCTACAAGAGACTTCACCTTGGAAAATTAGGTGCAACAGCTTCCTTCAACCACAACAGTACTATGTTACTGCCTCTGTGTGAACCCAAGTGAACTGCTTTAACAACTAGCAAGACTTTTCAGGTAAAAATGCAGACATGTTTATCCTGTTCAAATCCATTAAGTGACAGAAACTGTCAGTGTTTAGCAATACACAGGCATTGTGATGGTGCTGTTCTCATTTCCTGCTTCTAAAAAGTAACCAAACTTCTACAGATTCACTAAAATCAGTATCAAACTTCATTATTGTTTTTTCAACTATACACCTATGTGATACGTCTACAACACAAAGTTGGGGTTTTTTTCTTTCTTTCAAGCTTTGTGCTTTACTGCATCCCAGGGAACACAGCAACGTACTTACCAGGTACTCTCATTTCCAAATAGCCTCGGACTCTGCTTATAAGATCAGAAGGAGGACGTTCTCCAGAAGCACCAGCTCCAGCTTCATGAGTGTAAATGTCCAAAAGTAGCATTTCATTCAGCATGACTTGACGGAGTTTTGGAGAAAATTCTGTCACAAGTTCCAAGCAAGCAGCAAAAAGCTGTTTTGCATGGACAAAATCCTGCAATAAAGAGGATATGCATTAATGGTTCCTAATAGATTATTCAGGGAAAAGATTAAGAGTTAAAGTGCTGTTCAGCTCTACCCTGGCTGAACCAGCCTTGGCATCCATTACTGTTATCACTGCCCAAGCAACAAATGTATATTTTTTTAGTCCTTTGGACTTGCTATTAAGCCTAACAGTTCCAGATTTTTCAAACAAAACAAGCAGCTTCAACAACCATACCAGAAGTAACTACTGGTGTATTAGGTACAGTTTGGTTTTACCTTGTAATTTGTAATTTTCAGTTTCAAGTATTGTCAGTTACAAGGCAAATAAAATAGCATTCCAATAAATTCCTTAAGTAAAACTGCCAAAAGAACATAACTTTATATCAGTAAGTCAAATCACTGCTCGGTTTAGATGCAACGTGCTTTAGTACCTAACCAAAAGCTCATATGAATGAAGTTACCTCCAGGCCCAACTCAGCAGAAAGCCATTATCCTTGCTCTACTGATGGAACTTTGTGAGTCAGAAACACAACCATTATAGAACACAAAGAGCTTTTTACTAAATCTCCCTCACCTCCCCGTTTTTAAATTATTTTTATCAAAAAGAGCTTTCCATATTTTCAGTGTTGTTAAAATTAATTTGCCCAAACTAACTCACCAGTAACTTCAGATGGTTTGCTCACCTTAATTGCACAGCAGTGTAATCCCTTTGCCATAAGGATGTAAACCAAATCCCTAGTCAGATTGTCTTTGATTCCTAAAATAACATTGCCGTAAACATTTGGTACTTCCCACTGGGAGAGAAATACACAGGACATTTGCACAGAAACAGGTTTTAGAATTCACACCACTGCTTAAAACATTGAAAATAAAACTCACATATTGAAAATGATTGACATCTAAGTGCCAACTCCTCCATTTTTACATCTAATCAGAAGTAATGTATTGCTTATTTAGAAGTACAATAAAAATGGTTAGCTACCATACTTTGTTCACACTCTGAATATGCAGTAATTGGGAGTGGAAAAAACCAAGACAGACAAGAAATCCTTACTTAACAAAAAAATTCTCTTCCCTCTGTCCTGCTTCCAACTTTTAATGACAGGAATTTAAACTAAAATAATATTGCTAACAAGTCAGAGCACTGAAAGCAAAAGCTACAGAAATTTGTTTTCTCACAAGGGAAGCTTGTGATACAGCCAGTAACTCCTTAAAACAAAGGTTATGCATTTTGTTGTAATACATTTCACAGAGAACGTGAGTTCAGATACGTGTCATCGTTCGTATGAAACCACCATTATGCACAGGACAAAAAAAAAAAAAAAAAAATCAAAATTACACTGAGGATCTATGACAAAATGTTTACTGTTCTCTCCAGTACGACACGTAACCAGCCCTTGTATTACACTCTCTCACGATGACATGAAATAAATTACCTTATTTGAAATTGTCCAGAACTGGCGTTCTGAAGTCATACCATGCAACTCAATTAAGATCTGGCGAATCCTCCAAGGATCTACTGACAATATGAGCTGATGTTCAAGCTGGCCAATATTGACACTTGCTGAAGCTAAAAGAAAAACAATCAGGTCTCCAGTACATTCCTTCTTAATGTAGATGCTTACATTTCCTTAGTATATAACATTTTAAATGTAACACAGTAAGAACAGCAGATACATCAACGCTTTTGTAGGCCACATACATCCTTTTGCGCCGTTTCACAAACACCTTGTGCTAGCTTCACAGCTCCCCTAACCTAAAGGGCTGATTGCAATGGCCTCTTTCTCATACTAGCAGCTCTGAATATTCCTTTACTCTTGCTACAGTGAAGCATTAGGTTCAAGATCTGCACAAAAAAGTGTTCTTATATTTTAATGAAAATACGCATTTTCACAACCGATTTAAGCCAATGCAAGATGGTATTAAAGCTGAAAAGGTAAGTTCTTTCCAGCTCCAGCCACCATGTGGCAGCTCTTACGTTAGGTTTGACTTGTGCAGCTGCACAGCCAGCCAATTATATCTGGGAAATGAAGTGGCCAAAAATACCTGTTTCACTTTGGTTGGTTTAAAATGTCAACCAGATGGGACTCCTGGTCCAGCTTGTCACACAAGCATTAGTGCCGGTCTGAGTCCAGAGGCAGGGTGACCATGCTGGGAACAGCTGCCACATTCAGATTTGGTTCAAACCAACCACCACACCTCTCTCACTTTGGTCAGCTAGGACACATTCACTTCAGCGTATCTGTTATACTCAGTGGAGATACAAGCAACTATCAGACACCTTCTTGAACAAGCAGGATATTCACCAACTAAAAATGGGAAGTATTCTCTCTGAAAACATTCTCTCAACTTTTTCTGAGAACAGATTTGCACATAGTAACCTCAAGCATAGAAACAGGTAACTGCCAGCATCTAAGTTAATGGAAATGTGAAAATTACCTGGGATATCATAAAAAGAAGTTACAGGTTTTGTGCACAAGTTGATTCGAGGAGATCTCTTCCGCATTTGATCAAGGAGCAGCTTCCGTTCATCATCCTTCAGCAGTTTTATGAACAGCTCATGAGATGAGACCATGAAGACGAGCTGAAGGTCTTCCAAACCCAAACACAAGCTTCTAAACAAATAAAAAGTAAATACATAAGCAGGAAAAACTGCTTATTTTTCCAGTTTTAAGTTTTCAAAACATTTATTGTGCTTTACACTTCTAATCATGTATTACATTGCTTGCAAAGTATAAATTCGTGTTATCTTAATAAGGGTGCATACTTGAGAAATGCTGCCATTTTTCTCTTCAATGCTTCAGAAGCATTTTCCAAGTTTATTGATCTTGAACACACCTGGGAAAGCAAGCAGTAAATAATTAAGTAGTCCCTTGGAACTCTTTAAATATTTAATTAGACACTGTTACTGCCCATTTTTTTTTTTTTACTCACAATTAGTATCAGGCAGTAACCCTCTCTCAAGGGAGGCAACAAGTTATCTGATAAACCCTGTAGCCATCACAGATGGATCAGTTTCTTTCAACCCGTACACAAGACTGGCTGTTTGAGACAACTGTGATCTGCCCTCAGACACCATTCACACTCCTGTTCCTCTGATATTCAGGTGGGCTGATGGTGAGTGCCACAGTATGAGTCAGCCTCACAAGATCATCAAGTGCACAAAGCACTTTTACATGAGTTTAAAAATGAACCAATATTTCTAAGTGCAGAACCATAAGATTCACTAGGACAACAGTTAAAAAAAGAGTAGTAGTTGAAAGACAACTAGATAGTTGAATTTAACTGCCAGCTTGTAAAATTTATTTTTTTTATATAAATATGTTTAAGTCTTAATACAAGCAGTCGATAGAACAGTTTCACTTGCTCTGAAGCACTGTCAGTCAATTTTTGCCACATGCTTGAAGAGACAAGCAAAAGACAAGGCTCAAATTAAGAAAAGAAGATATGAAAATAACAGCAAAGCAACAAGGGAAGTAACTCTAGCTTGATCAGTAACAGTTTCTCAAAAAGTGTCACTGAGGGCAACAGCTTAAGTCGTACACAGACAGTAACTGGATCATTTAATGACATGTTAACCTATACAACAATTCAGGCAAGGGAAAGTGAAAGTATCTTCAACAGATACTTCTTTTTCTAGTATCTCTGTGTCTTGGAGAATTCCTTTCTTTGTTCCTTGAAAACAAATGTTTAACAATATCTCTATATAATTTAATAAAGTCAGGAATTGCAGCAATTTCAAATCCAACCTGAAGCAACAGGTCAACATTGTTCCTCCCAACAGACAGAAATAGAGCTACAAGTGTAGAGGCGAGACTGATTACATGGAGTGTAATTGTACCAACTGCAAAGAAGTTCAATAAAGTTTGACGTGTTAGCTTAAAAAGTATTTTTCTCTGCTTCAGAAATTTGAGCATTACTTGCAACAATACAGTTACATGGGGAAAGAGATCTCTCACTAAATACTGTTTCCCCTTCTAATTTCAGGTAATTTCTTACCTCAAGGAGGAAGTCTATTTTCTCTTTGCAGGGCTTCAGGAACAGTTGACAAAACTGAATATCAATTATTCGATCCTGCAATACATCACAGACTGTGTTGCACACGCAGACTTTGAAACAAACTTCATCCAGAGCATCATTCCTGCATGAACACAATACCGAAGATCACAGAACTTCTCTAACAAACACAGAGTGGGTATCACACCAAAGCTCCAGCTGCCAGATCCCAAGACAAGTTTAGAGCATACGCCTCTGTCCAAGACTGCACTCTTAAAAAACTTTACTCAGATCTACTTAAGTTTACCCAGGACCCCATTTTTTTAAAAAGAAAAATCTCTTCCTGCCCACAGCTCTGTTTCACATGCAGACTTTATCGTCACTTCAGCCAGAACACCACTAGAACTCCAGCTACAGCAGTGCAACTGACACAAAGCTGCATTGCTTTTTGGCAAGCATGCCCTGAGAACAGCTGTCAGCCCAAAAGACTTCAGGAATATTTATACATCTCAGAATACCAACCACTGGACAAAAATAAAAACAAATAACCACAACCTATGGCTTCCTTCTCTTAATCCTTCTCAGCTTTTCTCAGTTGAGAGCCATCCATGAGCTGCCCTTGTAAAGTGCCTAGTTCTCTCTGCTTATTATAAATTTTTTCTTATTATAAGCATGCCATACTAATCTTTCAGCTCTGGCCTAGTTCAGCAGTGCACAAGGCTTCTAATCACAGAGAACTACAGCTGCCAGTGTTCCCAATGAAGTATGTCTCCTACAGTATTACTGCTAAGTATGGTTAGCCTGACCAACTTTAAATTCAAGTTTTAGAAGACCTCTAAAGAGGCATTAACTTAGTTAAAAGATTTATATATATACACACAAATATAGGATCAATTATGGCTTTTACCACTTTACTGATTTATTTATGTAAGTGTTAATACTCACTAAACTTCTCCCATATATAGTCACAGTGAGACACATCACAACATAGCTCTTGAGTTGGAAGATGTAGTTTAGACTATTGCTAACAGACATAAAGGCTGAAGATTCTCGGATGCAAGTAATTTGTTGATAGAAGATTTTGCATGCTTTCCATGAAAAACATAAAACTGAAAGCTGCTTTTCATCGTAATTGAACAGATCATTATTTAATGTCTCACCCTTGTTGAGCTTTTTGGAAGAGTTCTCTCAGCACCGATTGCCTGAACTGAACAGGTAAACTGAGGGTCAGATTATCTTCAAGGAATATCTTCACTACTTCCTGTAACACAAACATAGTTGGAATAGTTAATGGATAATGCAAAAGAAATAGATAAAGTAATTTCTTAACTGGTAAAAATGATCAAACTAACAGAAGCAGTTTGTACCCATAGGTAATACTAATACTCATTTAACAACCAGAAAGGGACCAAACAACCAAGTTCTCTAGCACCACAGAATCAAAGAAAACAAACTTGCACATCTCAGCAGCAACATTTCCTGAAACCCAAACTAGATCCCACCTGAAAATTCCATGCATCAGCTAGTAGGAATTATTTACCTTGTATGGAATCCAGATATTTTAATCTAGTATGTATCAGAATATGCTGTATTCCTATATACGTGTGTTCTCGAACAGTATGTTAATGGTTAACTGGATCACTTTAAATTTATTGAAGTCCCCATCATCCACATGGAATGATAAAAAAAAACCTCAAATATATGTGGGTTTATTTAAGCACCCTACCTGATAGTTGCCAGATTTCATACAGCTATGGATTTGACTATAAGGATCCGCCTGTTGAGTTGCATCATCAGAAGACGAGGTAAGAACTCCACAAGCTTGACAGTACCCAGCTAATCGTTCTTCATCGATGGTAAAATGAGGTGATGATGAACCAATCTGAAAAGTAAGAGTTAATAAAATCTTAGTGGCCAAAATATTATGAAACATAAGCTTAACTCAGAAACACAAACAGAGACTTTCAATTTCCCCAAGTAACAACAAAACAAAAGAACATGTGTGTACACATTTCTTTTTTAATAGCATACTTTCATATATGCTCTTCACAGCTTAGGCCATGGTTTGTCTATTTAAATAAAAATCTTGAGTTTTGCAGGGGAATAGAAATATGAAGCGAAATAAAAAAGGAAGCATACCTTAGCTGTAAATCACAATGTTGTATTTTTTAAACAGTCAGACCACAGACAATCTGATTACCAAGGGAAAGTTAAGTAAAAAAAAAAAAAAAAGAATAGGAAGTGCTATATGGTTACCTTCCTCAAAAACATATCACAACAATCAAAAAACCATAATGGACACAGAACATACTGTTCAGTTGAGTCAGTATTAGCATCAGATGTCATTCCTGCATTTTATTCATCAGAACAATTCGTGTAAGAGAATATTCATTACAAAATGTAGAACAAAGCAACAAAATATTGCAGCCGATCAGTATCATTTCAGGCAAAACACAATGTGAAAAAAATTGCCACCAAAATCCCATGAAGTTTCTTTAAAGACCATGTGTACCATTAACAGTTATTAAACTGCTAAAGGAGGAAGCAATAATTTAGACACTTTTTTTTTTAGAAGAGTCGAACATACATGCTAATAAGACCTTGTTACCTTTGCAATCAACTCCCTTGTTTTGAAAAACTTTTCTTTAGCATTTTCATGAACAGCTGCATTTGTAGATCCTTGTTGAAAATAGATTGCACCCAAATCATAGCAAACCTGCAAACAGCATTCATATAAAACACATTATCCTGGAAATTTACATAACATTTAAAGTTAAGATTAAGTATTTCAGCTCAAACCTTACAAGTACTTTAAACTTTTCCTAGTTTTATCTAACGTACCAACATGCATTGCATACCTTTCCCCACGTACTTCAACTGCTTCCTCGTTAACTGAGATCTCAGTATGAATAATTCTGCACAGGCATTACAAAATTAGAGAATAATTTCTACATAATGATTAAAAACAATGCAATAAGCTGCTCTTGCCATATAATGGTTTACTCCAGAGGCAGGGGGAAAGTAAGGGGTTGGGGGAAGCAACAGTATTCACAGTGTTGCAAAAAGTTCTAATAATGTAAAAATGAAGTCAGTATCTCATTGCATTAAAAAGAACACAGAAAATATTAATAGAAAAATACTGCAATTTATCTCAAAAATCTTACATAACGCTTTGTCTAAAGAAATAGAAAAGCCTTAGTATAGAATGTAAGCTACCTGGCACTGTATCTCCTCTGCACTGATTTTCAGTCCAGCTGTGGAACTCTCTGTTTCTCCATTCACCATACCAGGCTCCATGGCTAATAAATCCAGAGTTCTTATAGTGTGGACGTAAAGATCTTTGTTTAATTTAAGTGCTCCTTCTAGGACGAGGATGGAATCAGCAGCCTGCTCTTTCAACTGTAATAGTTCAAATGCATTGAAAAAATTAAGCTCTGGGTTTTGAGTTTAGGTCTGGGTTTAAACAAACACTAGAAATTTAGTAGTAAAGTAACAAAAAAAATTTGTCCTTATACACTTGTCTCATTGCTATGTTGCATCTCTACTTCTTGCACAATAACGAAATTTGTGACTTCTACTTCTGTTTCAGGTACTCAGAGAAACAGAATCAAACCCTTATTTTCACTTGAAACAAAACATTTTTCTCAGTTTCACCTACACCTTTTTGACCATTTTTTGAGCATTAAGTTAAGCACCAGCCAGACTGTAAATTTTAAATTATTTCACAGCTGAAACAAACCCAGCTACTACGTGAGCAGTACAATTTTTTCAAGAATTTTGATGAATTGGTAAAACATATAAACATCATTCATGCACATCTATTTGAAACTGATTCCACATAGTACAAGAGTAGGAAAATGAGCTAGGCTACTTGTGGAAGTAAAGGGTTTATTCTTCCTCTTTCCTGCTTCTCTCAAAGGGAAATGCTTTAGGCACAACTAGACTTCTGTTGAAAGCTACATACAGAAAACACTCAGCTACTAAATCCTTTCAAAAACACATTTTAAGTGCTGAATTTTGCTGCCATATGATTTTGCAGCTCAAGCATGGTATGGTCTTAATTACTAATCACACACTGATTTTCTAGAGGCTTGCTCAATTCATACTGCTCCAAGGATAGGCTGAGGAAAGAATACTTCAATCACACAAACCAAATTCCACACTACACGCAGCGCAGAGACCAAAACGCACTCAGTGGAACTTTAGCAAATACTGGAAGTGGCAAATATAATACAAATGTACTAAATCTAACAAAACTGTGATGCGATTGTTTAATTTCCTGTCCATATTTACATGTTAATTCAAGCAAAAACAAAGAGGGGAAAAAGGTCTCACCACTTTCAAGATATTTTCAGTTAGTTCCTTTTCTTGCTGCATCTGATTCATCCTGGAAAATAGAGAAGAGGGTCAAGATCTCAATCGTAAAGCAAACCTGCATGTTATTTTACTTCATGTTTGAGACCACAACAATTCATTCATAGTAAGTTTTGCTTAATTCCATTTTAAACATCATAATGCAGGACCACTGATCCATATATGAAATACAAAATTATATAATGAAAAGATAGTTTTGGATGAGAATGCGGTTCAATATAACGGAATTTAGAAAGTTTTCATTGCTTTTTTTCTTTAAAAAATTAGGTTGTTAATATTAGCAAAACTATCATGAAGAAGTCAGCCTCCACAGCCTCAGGTCTCTTGAAGCTTCACTATTTAAATCTTCTCGAGCATGTGTCAGGGGCAGAAGCGTACTCACGTGTTTATCTAAAAATCAGAAATATTTTTAAATTATTTCCCCACACAGAATTTTTGTATTCAGGATCAGACTCTGATACATATAAGACAATACAAGATTTACAGTAAAATTAGTAGTAGTAGTATTTTTAACCAACATACTTAAAAGACTCTCTCAAACAAGTATGGCCTAATAGTAGAGTATAAAACTAACATAAAACACATGGAAAGTACCACTGAGATACTCCCAACTCTAGCAGAGAAATTTCTAATATAAAAGTAAATTCCAAGGACAGGTTGTAGCTAAAGCCACACAACTTCTAGAATGCAAAATGAATACTGATTTTAAATTATATTTTACTACCAAATAACACGCAAATGAAGCAAATTAAAATACTTCATTATTTCTCAGATTATCATACATACTGCAGCAAATTGCTATAATAAAACAACTGTATTAAGCAAGCTACTGTAAGTTAAAACAGGATGCAAGAAATGTACCCTGTTCAAACTAGGGAATAAACATTTTGCCTAGACAAATTGCCACCTCCCTTTCTCCCATTTTTCATGCCTCTAGGAAGTCATGGATACTATGACATGTTAAAAGAGTGGAATGACAAACAAGTACATATATATATCAAGCATATCTGACAAGAAAATAAGAATACACTTGAAATAAATGCAAGTTTTCATTCTACAACTAGCCATTTTAAGCAACTGTATGTTACTAACATGATTTAATCCCTTTAGAAATTAAATTTCTGATTGCAAAATACACAAAAAGTTCAAATGAATGATGCCTGTAACTTACACATTTAACTGGGGTGGACCTGGTTTCACTTGCTTTACAGGAAAACTACTTTGAACGATGGTTCTTATGGCCCTACATAGGGGAGAAAATGAAGCAAAGAATGGTATCAGCCTCAGAAATGTAGTAAGCAGATTACATGCCTCTTAAAAATATCAGTTTATAATTTCAGACACATTATACCATTATAAGACATCCTCTACTCAAGAGCACATCTAATATTAAAGAAATGCTTTTATGTCTATAGAAAGCTAAAAGACAGCAAGATTTTTATCTTTATAAGGTGACACTTTAAACCACTATATAAACAGCTGGAGAACAGCTTTTCAAACTCAGCTCCTCACTATAACCTACCTATAGATCACAAAATTATTACTCTGAGATTCTTTCTCCTTCTATGTACAAGTATATAGACAGAAGAAAACACTGTTTTGTTCTATCATGATTTTAAGATTACTGCCTCATAGTAGTTTACCATCTGTTGTAGAGTAGTATTGCCATTGCAGTGGTTGGGGGTAAGCTGGACAGGTCCACATCCACATGTTTAGTTCCTGGGGGAACTTTGCTGATACACAGAAGTTCATTCAGTAGCATGTTCAACACAGGAACAGACAAGCTATTAAAAAAAAAGAGAATCACATACTTCACATGGTAATCTGACTTCTGGAATGTTTAAATAACATACACTAGTATTCAGCACTATATTCTTATCTAACTACCCGTACTTCCATGGGATGTATTATGTTTATTTAGCATAATGAAATGCTCTGTATCAGATGGCATTCTACATCAGGTCTGTAAAGCAGTTACCACTATTAGCAGTGCAAGTTAAGCCAAAGAGGAAGGTTGCCCTGACAGCTGAACTACTACTATGCATCACTGCATCAGTCAACACAGACACATGCCCAGAATTATCCAATCAACTGTAATGGTAGGTCCCAACTAAGAAGAAATTATTTTCAAAGTATTCCCAGATCATACTTCCAGAAGGTAAAAATAAAGATATTTCCATTGCAAATGGAATTTCACTCGGGTAAAGGGAGCATTTCTCTGTGCTGTTATGGCTTATCCCCCTTTCTGCAGTATCCACTAGCAAATAGTGAAGTTAAGACTAGGAACTGGAATAGAACACTGTAGAGCACTGTAAACTGTATTATGTAAAACAGACAGAACCTTCCTTCATAAAATGAAAAGGCATGCAGGCTGGACCACATCACCCCAAGCTTTTGAGGTATAATTTAACATAACTGAAATACTATCATTAACTTAGACCTCATCTGAAATTAGAAGTGACCAGCTACTGCCAAAGTACCTTCGATCTTATGAAAAACTTGCACTCTTTGCAGCCAGCACTGAAAACATCCAGTGAAACTCCACTTCTAGCAACTAAAGCCAGAATCCCTGTTTAACGTAAGGGGAATAAGAGAACTTAATGGGTCCTGAGTAAGACTTGGGGGTGGCGGTGGATGAGAAGCTCAACATGAGCCAACAATGTGTGCTCACAGCCCAGAAGGTCAGCTGTATCCTGAGCTGCATCAGAAGAAGCGTGGCCAGCAGGTCAAGGGAGGTGATTCTCCCCCTCTATTCTGCTCTCGTAAGACGCCACCTGGAGTTCTGTGTCCAGTTCTGGAGCCCCCAACACAAGAGAGACATGGACCAGTTAGAACGAGTCCAGAGGAGGCCATGAGGATGATCTGAGGGCTGGAGCACCTCTCCTACGAGGACAGGCTGGGAAAGTTGGGGCTGTTCAGCCTGGAGAAGAGAAGGCTCTGGGGAGATCTTATAGCGGCCTTCCAGTGCCTGAACGGGCCTACAGGAAAGCTGGGGAGGGACTTTTTACAAGGGCAGGTAGTGACAGGACAAGGGGTAATGGTTATAAATTGGATGAGAGTGGATTCAGATTAGACATTAGGAAGAAGTTCTTCGCTGTGAAGCTGGTCAGACACTGGAACAGGTTGCCCAGAGAAGTTGTGGATGCCCCCTCCCTGGAAGTGTTCAAGGCCAGGCTGGGTGAGGTTTTGAGCAACCTGGTCTAGTGGAAGGTGTCCCTGCTGATGGCAGGGGGGTTGGAACTAGACCATCTTTAAGGTCCCTTCCAACCCAAACCATTCTATGATCCTATGAAAATCAAGGACATCTAATTCCAAGCCCCTTACTGCTCATTATAGCACAACATAAAAAAAATCCTAAAAATATTATAATACAAGTGAGAAATACAAATAAAAGTATATAAAAGGAAACAAGCCCTACCAGTAATTTGAAGGAATAGTTTTTCCAAAATTCTTCTGAAATCAAAAAAATTCTCTATAACATCATAAAGAACATATGATTTTCAGATAAACTCAAAAGAAATAAGACGATATAGCATTTTTTTTTTAAAGAAACTTTAACACACTCAGAGTCAATGTAACTTTTATCCATTAAGAACTTCCTTCTTCCAAGGTGTCTGCAAGCCAAATGATTTGTTTAATATCTTTATCAATGATCTGGATGAGTGGATCAAGTGCACCCTCAGTAAGTCTGCAACACCAAGTCAGGCAGGAGTGTTGATCTGCTTGAGGCTACGAAGGCTCTGAAAAGGGATCCGGACAGGCTGGATCAATGGGCTGCAACCAACTGTATGAGGTTCAACAAGGCCAAGTGCCAGGTCCTGCGCTCGGGTCACAACAACCCCACACAACGCTACAGGCTTGGGAAAGAGTTGTTAGAAAGCTGCCTGGTGGAAAAGGACCTGGGGGTGTTGGTCAACAGCCAGCTGAACATGTGCCAGCAGTGTGCCCAGGTGGCCAAGAAGGCCAACAGCATCCTGGCCTGTATGAGAAATGGTGTGGCCAGCAGGACCAGGGAAGTGATTGTGCCCCAGTACTCGGCACTGGTGAGGCCACACTTTGAATCCTGTGTTCAGTTTTGGGCCCCTCACTACAAGACACTGAGGTGCTCCTGAGTGTCCAAAGATGAGCAACAAAGGTGGTGAAGGGTCTAGAGCATGTCTTATGAGGGGTGGCTGAGGGAACTGGGATTGTTTTGCCTGGAGAGGAGGTTGACACCTAACCACTCTCTACAACCACCTGAAAGGAGGTTGCAGCAAAGCAGGCCTTAGCCTCTTCTCCCAAATAGCAAGTGTTAAGACAAGAGGAACTGGCCTCAAGCTTTACACTGTATATTAGGAAAAATTTCTTCACTGAAAGAACAGGCTAAGAATGGAAGTGGCTGAGTCACCATCCCTGGAGATATTTAAGAGCGGTGTAGAAGCGGTGCTTAGGGACATGGTTTAGTGGTGGACTTGATAGTGCCAGGTTAATGGTTGGACTCAATGACCTTCAAGGTCTTTTCCAACTGATTCTATGCAAGTTACAACAAAAGCACAGTTCCCTCATGTGCTTCGCACTGCCAGAGGAAAGAAATTCCCAACTGTTCTACCTCATCAGACCATTCAGCAGCTCAAATTATTTGGGTTAAAAAATTCAAGGAAAAACGCAACAGTGGAGTTTGTCTGTTTCAACTTGTATTGGGTTGGGGGGGGAGAAGCATTTTTTGGTAGCTGGGGAAGTGGCCACCTTGTGAGAGCAACAGCTCCCCTCTCTCCAAGGCAGAGACCCCCCAGCCCAGACTGGGCCAATGAGCACTAGAGAAATACCTCTGTGAATCCATATTTGTGAGGGGAAGGACTGTCTTGGTCTTGAAAAGAAGGTAGGGTGAACCAGGAGGAAAGGCCATTGACCTGAACAAAAGGTGACCATCAGCCTAAACAAAAAGAGAGCTTCTGTTTCCAGGAGGAAGGAGGAGGAGCAGGAGGACAGAGAACCTCAGACACCCAGTTCAACTGCATGGAGTAGAATGCAAAGGAGGTCCCTGCAGCCCATGGAGGTTCAACGGTGAAGAGACCCACATGCAGACCATGGAGGACTCCATGCTGGAGCAGAAAAGCTGAGTCTGAGGGCAAGTGTGACTGAATTGAGACCCTGAGAGTCACTCACTGGCATAGAGGAGGTGCACTGGACTGGAGGCCAGTCTGCAGCCCATGGACGTCCTCATGCTGGAGTTGGGGGCTGAGCCCGAAGAGGTCCATAACTCCATGGGAAGCTCATGTTGGAACATCTTGTTTCTGGACTTTCATGCCAGGAAGAGCGGCAGAAATGAACTGAATGAACCCCCATTCCCTGTCCCCTGTGCCGCTGCAGGGGGGGAAGGTAGAGAAATGGGGAGCAAAGTGATTAGAGCCCAGAAAGAAGGGAGGGGTGGGGGAAGGTGTTGCAAGATGTGGTTGTTATGTCTCACTCTACTACTCAGATGAATGGCAACTGATTTCTCCTCCCCAAGTTTGCATCTGTTTTGCCCATGACCATAATTCATGAGCGAGCCGTCCCTGTCCTTCATCCTAACCTGTGCCCCCTTTGTTGTGACTCCCTTCCCATCTCACTGAGTGAGGGGAGTGAGTGCAGGACCACATGGTCCCACTGTGGGTCAAACCACCACATAACTACAGTCAGTTCAGTGATCTAGTTCACAGACACCTGGAGTGCTTTACATGAGCAAAACTGGAAAAAGACCTCCAACTTCAAGCATCTCAGAACAGGGAAACTTAACTGGTTTTGTCACTGAAGAAAACATAACCTAAAATTCATCTTTGCACTTTAGATGTGCACATCTTAATGCCTTAGAACTACTACTCTCCCTTTCTAAATTGATTTGCTCATAGACATTGCCTTTATCAAAACCCTTTTCTAACTCACAGATGAAATCAAACTTGATTTCAGTTGTCACACTCAAGGCTCTTGTTAACATAAGAAAGATGATGTCAGAAAAGGAAGCAAGACAGATTTCCATTTGTTAAAATAAAAATCTCAAGCCACTTCAGTTTAGTAATTTCAGCACTAAGATGTACACACTGTACCTTTTCTCCAATACATCCAAATCCCACTTCAGATGTGCGGCTACTTTAAGAGCAAGAAGTTTTAAAATGCGGTTTCTTTTGTTATCAGGTGGTGGCTGGACTTGGTTCTGTTCATTCACTGATGGTTTTGAAGCTTGTTCCAAAAACTGGACAATCAGCTGTACAGGTGGTGGATCTGTAAAAAAACACAGCCACTCTTCAAACGCTTTGTAAGCCCAGAAATTAGTTTCTTGTTGCAGCTGTGAAAAAGGATTTTATCTCATTGTCATTTATGCAGCTGACATTGACATCTAGCAGATTCTAATCCCAAAGGGTATCCTCCTTATGCTGACTCAAATCAGACTATTAACGTATCTTTCAAACTCACTTGACCACAGTAACCAGTCTCAAACTCCTATTTATTTTCACTATTTTATATTAATTATGTTTCAGTACTTGCATCTACAGAAAACAAATGCTGCCTACTGAAATCACAAGTCAGTTGCTGTAAAAATATACACCTACTTGTAATTTTCCTCTGTATTTTTAAAAAAATATTTACAAGCAACTACTGGTACTGATTTAAAAAAAAAAAAAGCCCCCAAGTCTCTCCTTTACAATAAGACAGTCTCCTCCACCTCCAGTACCTTTGAGCTGCTTTCAAAAACTGAAGCCAAGTTGTCACTGCTACACTCTCACTGAACTTTGTGAAACAAGACCAGCATTACTCATTATTTTTAATTGTAAAATAGCAGCATAAGCTCTAAGCAGAAAGACAGAGCCTGACTATGCTTACTTTTTGCAGAGGTAATACATGTTTTCCTGTTTCCTCCACCTGCTTGTAGAATTCAGGTACTGAAAAAGACGATTCCCACATATGATCATCAAGAGATTAGCTAGTTTTAAATACTGTAATTTTCTTATAACACATCAGACTAGTTCTTTATTAATTCCAGGCCTAAGAAGACAAAGCAATTTCAGCACTGAACCAGGAGGAGAAGTCTAGTTCCTGGCACTAGCAAGACTGTAATGGGAGAAAACCAGCTGCAAATTGTAATGATTTTTACAAACAGCACTTCACGAGGTAAAAATAAACAACTTGCAATATTTCTACAAACAAAATTAACGTATGTGAAAGGAAAAGTGATCTATCACACCGGAAAGATAGAAAAATGAAGTTATTAAGTAAGAAATTTAATGCAAAATGAGAAAAATAAGTTCCTGTTTGAGTTAACTAAAGCCGCACAGCTGCGGCTGCTCCACCCACCGGGCCCGACGTCCCTGCCTCGGCCCCTGCACCCCGCCCTCCCCACCAGCACCACAGCGGCCCCGCCCCGGCAGCAGAGCCCTCCGCGTCGCCACCCGCCCACCCTCCGGCGGCCCCTCCGCGCCCAGACCTGCCCTTCGGCCGGGGGCTTGTTTCCCACCGCGTTACCAGCGGCGGGGCAGCAAAGGGGGAGGCCAGAGGCGAGGGAGGGAGCGAGGCAGAGACTAAGGCGGGTGGGAGGCGGCGCCGGTGCGCGGCCAGCAGCGCCAGCAGTAGGCCCCGGGCTGGCGGAGGCAGCGGCCGAGCTGTGGACCGCAGCGGCGAGGGAAAGGGCCCGCAGGGAAACGAAAAAGCGCTGCTTCCCCGGAGCCCGCGAGGAGCCGGGGAGACACGCCAGGCCGCGCCCGAAGCCGGGGGAGGCTGCCGCCAGCAGGGCCGGGCCGCGCCGCACGCACCGGGAGATGGTTTCTGCAGGTGCTGCTCCAGCAGCGCCTCCTCCAGCAGGAACTCGAACCAGGAGGTCTGCGGCGGCGTGCAGGGCCGGCTGGAGGTGGCGGCTTCCCGATCCGCCGCTTCCGCGCTCATCGCTGCCGCCGGCCCCGAGGGCGCCCCGCCGAGCGCCGCACCCTCCCCGGCGGAGGCGGTAGTGGCAGCAAGATGGCCGCCGGCCACCGCCCCCTCGCGCAGGCAGGGGGCGGGGCTACCTGAGACCCCGCCTCTCGGAGCTGAACCTCCCTTCGACAGGTCGGCGCGGGGGCGGGCCCGTGGCTGAGGCCCCGCCCACTGCGGTGGGGAGGGAAGCTGGGTCCTCCCGCCCGCCGTCACAGCCGCGGGCTCGTGCATCCCCCCGTGCCTCACCTCTGGCTCCCTCTGTTCCGCCGCTGCTGCTTAAATAACAGTAAATACATTTTCAGTTTGTGGTGACTGGCAGTTACCTAGAGAAGAGGGCAGGAGGGAAGAGATCAGAGATGGGCCCCTCCAGCCCAGGGTAAAAGGGCTGCTCCTCCCCTGCCCATGCTCGCCTTAATGCCGCCTGAAGAGGCAGAGACTCGCGGCTTGCCCCGTGAAGAGCGGCAGGTTCACATCAAGCGGCAGAAGCAGGTACTTCAGCAGTAACTATCGCCGTTACTGATGTTAGAAAATACGTAAACCGTAGCTGTAAAACTAAAAGCTCAAGGCTGAACAACAGATGTACACTACACCTGTAGCTTGGCCTTGAGTACCAATTGTCTTTAGCCTGTGCAAGTCCAGGGACTTTCTATGAACTCTGCGGGCCTTACTGACAACTGTGCCCTGGGAAAGGAGCTGAAGACTAATAAAAGGAAAAGGTGCTGAAGGCTGGATAATTGCCTGAGGATGAAGTCAGCAAGAATCTGCAGAAACTGGGGGAAAGGTAAACGCAGCAGGAGGAGATCGTGACCACCAACTCAATTAGAGACAACATATTTACCTCCTCCCCCCTGTGTTAGAGCATGTGCTCTGAATTTCTGTGTACTGCACTCTTAAAAGGTAAGCAAGAGAGTTTAAGCCAATCAAAGTAGAATAGTAACGCGTATGGATCGTGCTGGAACAGGCCCATCAATGATGTATAAATGTGTGAAGTTTTGCAAACTCAGTACGCTAGATTTGTGGTGATATAGCCCTAGCACCCAGCACTGAATAAAGTAATGCCTGATCTTTAATACACATCTCATGTTAAGGAATTTTATCCCTGATTTCAGTGACATGAAGATGTCTACATTTACACAGTCCATGTCTGTCTGTGCCAGTCTCTAAGCTGCAACTAGCCAGGAGCTGGTTCTCAAGCTTTTCAGATATCCCTTTTCCTGGGATGTCAATATCTGGGGGCGAAGCAGGGTGACTAGCAGAAGCTTTTAATTGTTTCAGTCATTTGGCTGAATTTCTCAAATATTGTGCTATGAAAAGAGTTCACAAGGGCTGCACAGCAAGTTTTCAGTGTAGATCTAGAATGCAAATCTGTTTTGCCTCAGTTGTTGCTATAAGCAACTAGGTTGTTTCTCCTTTCCTACAGGGCTGCTACTCATCTACTCAACAGCCACAACTTCTGCAGCAAGCAAAAGGGGATACTGCATCAAACCAGTGCCCCATGTGGTCCTTTCTCAGTCTCAGTCCATTTAACTGTCTAGCTAGACAATGAGCTGCCAGCCATAAACATTCTGCCTTTGGCTATACATTACCCAGGCAGACAGAAAAACTTTTCCATGAGGACAGAAGGCCATTACATGTCCTGACTACAATGCAATTTGTTTTCTTCTGTTGTGTGTGTTATTTTGTGTCTTTGGTTGAGGGGGAAAAAAATTAACTACTGCTTCAACTTTCCTGAGTTATAGTTTAATGAATCTATGTGTAAAATGTTCAGTTTCAGAATCTGAATTACAAAATAACTCTCTGGGAGATCATAGTTAGCCTGTCACCATTATCTGTAGCACATTGTTCAGATTAGTCTCTTTGGGAAGAAACAGTTTACCAATAATTATGCTGAGCTTTACTCGATACCATGTTCTAAAGACACAATTTCATAAAGAACAATAAAAATGTATATGCTGTTCATGAAGATGTTCTAAGAGTTCAAGACTTGGAAGTTGCCTTACTGAAGTTCTGGGGCTCAGCAATTTTCATTTGCATCGCAACATACGTAATATCCCTGGATGTAAGAGATTTTGTAGTACCTTACAAGACCATACATCTTTAGAAAGCAGGAAAAAATTACATTAAACAAGATGTGGCTATATGTTAATATAGCTATAATATTTATTTTTATGACTTTGTAAGAACAATCAATGCCCAGCTGTTTGAGACTTTGGCATGAATGAGTAGCTTATACTGACTTTTTGCTCCAAATCTAATAAATATTGCTATTTTAGTATCATTTATATAAATAATTTCATGGAATGAATGCAGATTGTTTTATCCAGTTCACATTGTGTTTTTGTTCAATCAATTTTCAGTGTAAATTGTACTTGTTCTAATAGTATAAAAATCATCCTTCTGGGTACAAAACTAATTTACATTTGCATTTTTTACACCAAGTAAAATGATGAACAGTGATGAAAGACTCAATTTTAGAACAATAACTGTAAATTAAAGGAAGTGTCAAGACTTCAATAAAAAACAAACATTGAATATCATGTTTTTCTGATCATTAAAAAAAAACACCGAGTAGAAAACAATTTAAAATAACATTAGCATTTCAGAGTTTTCAAGCACTTTGTAAGCACCTCTTAACATTCACACATCACCCCAGGCACTGGGAGCTGTCCCTGTTTCGGAGGGGTAAGAAAGGGAAAGAACAAGGGCTTACCCCTGGTTGTAGAGGCGAGTGTTCAAGTCAGTATTATATTTCAGAGGCTCCCGACTCCCTTTTGGTACTCAAACCACGGTACTTTTTTGCAGGGAGGGGGTAGGAGGAGGCAAAAGGGAACAGGGTAGGTTTCCCATGCTTTCTGTTTTGAGAAACCTGATTTCTACAATGACTGTCCTGATTAAAAGAGTTTGGTTCCAACTTTTGCCTGGTTTCCCTTCTAGCTTCTCTTCATGCCTGCTATCACCTCTTCTGCTTGCCAGCTGTAGACTCTGAAGAAGCATTCCATGTGGAAAGCAGACTTGGAAATAAAAGCTTACTGAATTATAAACTTTTCCCAAGTCTTACCATCACTTTTAACAGTGTAAAATTGTCACTCCAGCAAAGTGCTATTCACAGCTAGGATCTTGCCACTGTTTTCCCCTCTTTACAGGTAACAGAAAAAGGGTCAGAGAGAAAAAGTCTCACAGGATTGGGCAGCCTGTACTAGTGAGTGAGGTGGTGAGTGTGATGTCAAGGGAGATTACAGTTTAGGAGGATAAGACAAAAGATGACAAGAAAACCATAAATTTAAAATGTTTTATATTTAACATTTGTAATAATTATTTTACAGTCTAAAATGAATGCAACTTAAAAAAAGTACCCTATCCATTTCTACTGCCTGCTTGGAATCATTATTAGTACTAGGGAGAAAATTACTCAAGTTTTTGCATCCAGGACAATTCTAGTAAGTCACTGTGGACTACACAAATAAAAAGGGATATTACAATGCTATTCAATACAAATCCTACATTTCAAAGCTTTAAAGGGGATTAATTATTTAAAAATTTTTGCACTTCTATAATTAACTGTTTGTACAGTGTATATAAAAATTGTTGAGATTATAACTTCTGGGAAAATTGAGTGTATCATACTACTGTAACTAAAATCTTGCATCAAGTACATTACTTGATGTACCTTATATATAAAAAAGGACATTTTTAAAAGTAGTGTCCATAAGTCACGGCAATGTTTCAAGTTCCTTTAAAGTTTCAAGTTCCTTCCTGGCTACAAATGTTCATTTGAGACCTTATAGAGTTCTTTAAGCTTATCAAACTTTGACCCCCACTCTTGGAGGCAATCATAATTTAGATCTTCATCACAAGTGGAGTCTAAGGAACTAAGGCTCCCTGCTAGAGAACACTGCCCTTCTAAGCAGTAAAAATGAATAGTGTCAGCTGGAAGACTCTGTAGATCGTTGTCTGCATCCCAGATGATTTGAGAAACATATTCCTTGAAGTCTGGGACACTGGTAACAGCTGATGGTGATTGTTTTTGATGTGCATGTTTTGGGAGTGAGTCTGTTTTTGGGTCAGTGGGTGTCCTGGAGTGTGGAGCAACTGCCCTCAAGGAGAAGTGCGAAATGGCATGGAGAGGTTTCTTCAGTTCATCTATATCATAAGCATTCTGTGAAAAAAAAATGCAAATATCAGAGAGAAACAACACAAAATGAAATAAAAAAATGTCTTAAAACTCAATGCAACACAAAACTAGATTCTATGAATTTTCTGCAAACTGAAGAAAAGAGAGGGCCTAGTTCAGGTAACACCAAATCCCTTTGCATACTCAGTCTTCAGCTAAAGCAATACTGTGTCCTGAGCAGCCCCTTCAAAGGTGGCCACAGATGACCAGCATTGTGAAAGGTACAGATTGGCTTGAAATAGAAGACTCTCACTCATCAGTAATTCGGGTTAAAAAAAAGCCAATTGCATAAGGACAATAAGTTAAATAAAAGGTCTGGGAAAGGAAGGTGAGGAGAAGTTGGATTTGCAAAGACTGGATTGAAGTTGCATCATACCTGGTCACATTCTCCACCTCCTTCTTCATTATAATTGAAGACATTTTCTCTAACATCCTCCCAGCTTTCATGCTCTTCAGGAATATGGTAAATTCCTCCTTTCCGAAACCCTGAGCTTCCCCACTGACTCCACACGGTGTAGGAGACCAAGAGTGCTGGAAGAAATAAAGACATATATTTGTTATATGACTAAGTATGATACACGATAAACAAGTAGTTATACGACTCCTGAAATATTAAATCAACTCTTATTTGACAACCAAATCCCCAGGTAAGAAATGTGCAATTGTTAATACATTAACAACTTATATTCAGGAATGTAAAGAATCATCTATGTATATTACATCATAAACTTCATTAAAAGGGTATTTTACTTACCTAAAGGAATCCATTTAAATAGAAGGCATTTTGGCCAATCTCTGGCCTTTCACCAATCCTGAGTAAATAAGACACCCAAAGTAAGTAAAACACTGTTTTAATGAAGGTTGCAAGTGTCATACAATCATGGAGTCTTTACTGTTCTGAGATGTGTATGCAGTTTTTCTTTAGCAATATGAGAAACAGTTTTATGGTGCTATTAACTTTCCAGCCAAAGTGTGCCTGAAACTGGACACACTGTGAACATCTCTTTCTGCCCCACACTCTTAATGAGGCTTGCCTGTTAAGATCATAAACTTTCTAGAGAAAGATCTCTGCCTTCCTAATATGTGACTAGCACGTGCTAGCTGTAGGTCCTACCTAATACAAATGTAAGGGCTCAGGGCAAGTGGGTGTTTCAGGTGGATGTGGCTGCACATAGAGTTGAACACACAGATGGAAAGCTCTTATTTAAGAATGATTCAAAATAACTGATTCTGAAAGAGATAAGTCCTAAATTTGCTTGAACTGTCTTCAAAGCAAGTAAGCTGCAACTATGTGCTGATGCCTGTCTTTTAGCATCCTCAAATCAACTCCCAACTGGTAATCTCCAGAAAAATTGAAACACAGATCACAACATCCACGGGTAAAGCAGACTTGATTCAATGGAGCAAAGTACAAGATTAAAAAGAAAGAAAAAAAAAGTGCTTGCTTTCCTACCTAGGAAGACAAGGAGGCACATGCTGATTGCCAGAATTGAGCCAGAGCTGAGTCCAACGGGTCTTCCAGCCTTCACCTGGCTAATTTCACACCATCTTCCCTTGTAACCTTCGGGGCATTGGCAGATAATCTTGTCTTGGGACTGAGCCACACAGGTACCCCCATTCCTACAGGTCCAGTGTCCACAAGGTGATGAGGTACAGTGTCTGAGACCTGTAAGGTTGTCAGTCACTTCTACTTTCCCAGCTGGACACCTGAACAACAAAAGCAGAAGATACTTTTTAGGCAGGCAAAACACCTGGAATTGTACATTGTTTTGTGCAAAGGTTGTTAGTGTTTCTTTACAGCAAACAATTAAAGTTTTTTCAAGCAAACCCCAAATCCACATTGAGAGTATGAACTAGATGTAAACTCTAATGTAGTGAGCTAGTAGGCTTATGAAAACATGAACATATGTTCTGCTTTCCCCATCCAGAAGATCTGCAGAAGAGCTTCACTCCTTCCTTAAAAAATGAAGAGGTCTGTTAAAAGAAGAAAGAGTCTGTTCAGCTTCTGAGAAGACTAATGCTTTTCCTACAAACATGTAGAAAAATCCTGCACAAGGGTCAGGGCAATCCCAAGCACAAATACAGGCTGGGCAGAGAATGGATTGAGAGCAGCCCTGAGGAGAAGGTCTTGGTGGTGTTTGCTGATGAGCAATGTGCGCTCTCAGCTCAGAAGGACAACTGTGTCCTGGGCTGCATCAAGAGAAGTGTGGCCAACAGATCAAGGGAGGTGATTCTGCCCCTGTATTCCACTCTGGTGAGACCCCACCTGAAGTACTGCGTTCAGCTCTGGGGCCCCCAACATAAGAAGGACATGGACCTGTTGGAGCAAGTCCAGAAGAGAGCCACAAAGATGATAACAGAATCACAGAATATTAGGGATTGGAAGGGACCTCGAAAGATCATCTAGTCCAATCCCCCTGCTGGAGCAGGAACACCTAGATGAGTTCGCACAGGAAGGCGTCCAGGCGGGTCTTGAATGTCTCCAGAGAAGGAGACTCCACAACCTCCCTGGGCAGCCTGTTCCAGTGCTCTGTCACCCTTACTGTAAAGAAGGATGATGAGGAGGCTGGAGCACCTCTCCTATGAAGACAAGCTGAGACAGCTGGAGTTGTTCAGCCTGGAGAAGGGAAGGCTCTGGGGACACCCTATTGCAGCCTTTCAATACTTAAAGGGTGCCAACAAGAAAGCTAGTGAGGGACTTCTTACAAGGGCATGTAGTGATAGGATGAAAGGTAACAGTTTCAAACTGGAAGAAGGTGGGTTTAGATTAGACATTAGGAAGAAATTCTTTACTTTGAGGGTGGTCAGACACTGGAAAGGTTGCCCAGAGAAGTTGTGGGTGCCCCCTCCCTGGAAGTGTTCAAGGCCAAGTTGGATGAGGCTTTGAGCAACCTGATCTAGGGGAGGGTGTCCCTGCTCATGGCAGGGGGCCTGGAACTAGATGGTCTTTAAGGCCCCTTCCAACCCAAACCATTCTATGACTCTATGTTCAAAACCCCTAGAAGGAAATGGATGCCTGAGATCAATGGGATTAGCAAGCACGTAGTACAAGCTTTGTAATATTCATCTGGGCCTTTGGGAAAGAGATGTCATTGACCTCAGAAAGACCCATCTCATCTTTTAGGACTTTAATTGGCAGAGAAAAATTATTTCTTCTGCTATGTAATTGGGGAGGCTGTGCAGGAATACTGTGAGGAGCACAGACCTGCTTTCTGCAATCTAAAGAAGAAATGCTATTGAATAAATGGAAGAGCCTTCATATTGTTCTTTCACAAGTGGACTGAAGAAGGGAGTGTTCCAAGGCACACTTAAGACTCACAGCCTTTTCAGCAATGAATCACCAGGCCTCAGAAATGCAAATTTTGGCTGAATTGAAGGAATTCAAGTGGCACCTTCTTCCAGTCCTGTGTGTAAATATATTTGGCTTTTTTGAGTAGAGATGCTGGTATTTTGATTTGCATATTTTAATATATGTTTTGAAAAATTTCTTTAAAGAGTGGATCTTCTCCAAGGAACTAACTGCATAGGATACCAGCTGATTGATAGGCTTTGGTTGTGGTCCTGGGCAGCCAATTTTAACATCCAGTTTTGTGAAAGTCTCATTTAGAAAGTGTTATTGTTTGATACAAAGTATGACTAATTTCAGCTTCTTTACAGAAAATGTATGTGTATACATATAGTATATATGCAATATGTATTTTATACAGATATGTATACACAATATATACACACTATATCAAAATATATAGTATTTTCACACAGAGTAGCAGAAAGCAAAGCTTTTGCAATCCATTTTTTAATGAAAGGGAATTTCATTTCCTCACTGTCCTGTGATCTTCTCACCATGGGAAAAAATAGTGGAGTAAATAGGTTCCATGTTGGACTTGCAAGAAAAGGCAAGTTTGGCCCATGATGGGAGATGAGACGGTGAACAGGATTTGTTATGGGGATGCCTCTCTCTGGCCAGCAGCAGCAGGGACTTTCAGGGTAAAAAGCAAGTTGCCTGACCTGTGGTAGAAAGAAAGAATTCCCAACCACCCTCTGGTGAAAAGAAAAGCTTAATGTACCGGCATTCATATTTTCTCCATAGATCCACACAAAGAAAAGGGCTGTAACAGGGCTGGCTGCTGCAGGCACTGGAATAGCATCCCATCGTGACACCTTGTCGCCTGAGAATTGAGCCAAACTCAGTGCCTTTGCTTTCCACAAGAAGCGGCTGACCGTTCAGCTGGACATCACGCATACAACCTGCATCAAAGCAGAGGAATACACAGAGAAATACATTGAGTTAACAACTTCCCCACCTCAAGCCTTGCCCCCAACACATATACAGGAGTTCTTAAAGCATTGTAGAACACTTAAAACACATTTTATAAAGATCCTTATACTTCTTATCAGTTTTATTTTAGAAGAAGAGCTACAGGACATGTGCTTATGTGCCTTGGCCAACCTACAGATCGACAATACTTCTCCAAGATGGCCTGGTTGTACCAATGCAATGATTTATCAGAACTGTACTATGAATGAGAAGAGCTCTACTAAATTAATCTAGATTTAAAATATGATCTTAAAAGTGGGGCTAAATGAGAAACAAACATAATGGGAAAAACTATCTTCTGTTGAGCCACAATCTCCAGTCCCAGCATTCCACACCAGGAAATGGAAAGCGCACCATGAATTGCCTTGCAAATCCTTCTCCTCCTACCAGGAGGTGCTGTGTCTGTACTTTAGACCCTTCTGAGGCAAAAAGGGAGTGAAGATCACAGAGTTCCCTGCCTGGGACCTCTGGCATGGGAAATAAAAACCTGAAGTGCTGGTTTTTTTAATATCTACAGGAAATCTCACATCTTCACTAGGACTAGATACAATGGCAAACAAAGAGTTGAACATTGTCTCTGAATTTATGATTAGAGGAGGTGGGACAGTATTCTCCATGGAAATTCTTAGCTGGGTTTTAGACTCTGCAGTACACTCAAAGATTCAACTTTTAGGCTTTAATTCCCCCCTTTTAGGAACCAATCATATCACTTACCTTGGAAATTGCTCTCTGAATGATTGGGAAGGCGGTTTCCTAGCACGATGCTTGTCCAATCCATTTCAAACCATCTATTTGTACCCAAGACAGAGGTCACCTCTTGATCACCTCCACCACTGTTAACACGCAGGGTAAATTCATTGTTGTAGCGCTCCATGGTCAGAAGAACCCACTGGCCATTGTTTATACGTAATGTCCTCATTCTCAGAGAGTGATTTTTGTCCCCCAAGCTGAAGTTAACACTAAAGAAACCCTCAACCACCTAGAAGATGATGATGGAGACCTTTAATAACAGAAATGCACTTCTAAATGTTATTACACAGTCCTGCATCAAATTTTTAAAATTAAAATTACACTCTTGTTTTTAAGTGTTTTATTCCCAGATAAAAATTACCACAAGAAAACTGCAGGTCCAGGAATTATCAACTCTTTTCTTTACAGGCCACTCTTCTAACTCAGATGAACCTTTTTATCAATCTTCTCTCTTTTGATGTCTACCTCTAAGTCTTCCCAGCTGACACTCCTGTTACAATTGGAATAATTAGCCTCTGTCTAGCTAATATAATCCAGACTGTTTTTTTCAACAGCAACAAAAATGTAGAGACAAGTTTTATAGCCAGAGACAGATAGAAGCAAAGGGAAAAGGCAAACAAGACAAAACAGTCTTTCCCATTCACATGTATCACATGCACTCATCTGTACTTTTTGCAGTGAAACAACTAGAATCTGTGTTATCAAAGCGTAATACTGAGAAGGACAACACAAATGAGAGTAGTTACCCTCGTGGAAAATTCTTGCTTTTTATTACATCAAAGAATAAGTCTCCTTAATCAGAAACTGCATCCTTTTATCTTACTGGGGTACTCCATGATGAATTAAGAACACTGAAACAGAATGGCTTGGGGCTGCTCACCTCCAGTCGGATGTACCCATTTCCATCTGCAGAGGCCAAGCTGAGAAGGGTGCTGTGGGAGATACGGGTGCGCACCATCAGCTGGATCCGAGTGCTGTGAGTGTTGAGGATGCTTCTCGGCTCATAATGGATCCAACTGTCCCTTCCAAAAGCCCATTCTGGAAGAGCTAAGGACAATACAGACAAAATCAAAGTGAAGATCTCAGAAATTACTGCTCACTCAGATCTCCACTGCTCGAGAATTAACCAATTCTCAATGTCAGAATTTTAGGTCTTAGAAAGCTTTAACAACATAATAAAGCAACATGGAAACTACAGCATCATGAAACTACAGGCCTGTCAGTTTGACCTCAGTGCAGGGGAAGCTGATGGTGCAGATCATCTTGAGTGCCATCAAACAGTACATGCAGGACAACCAAATCATCAGGCCCAGTCCACATGGCTTTATGAAAGGCAGGTCCCACTTGACTCACCTGATCTCCTTCTACAACATGGTCACTCGCTTAGTGGACAAAGGAAAGGCTGTGGATGTTTTCTGTCTGGACTTTAGTAAAGCCTTTGACACTGTTGCCCACAGCATTCCCCTGCAGAAACTGGCTGCTCACAGCTTGGATGGCCATATACTTTGCTGGGTAAAAAACTGTCTGGATGGACATTCCCAAAGAGCTGTGGTGGATGGAGTTAAATCCAGTTGGTGGCCGGTCACAAGTGGTGCTCCCCAGTGCTCAGTGTTGGGGCCACTCCTCTTTAACATCTTTATCAATGACCTGGCCGAGGAGATCGAGGGCACCCTCAGTAAGTTTGCAGACAACACCAAGCTGGGGTGGAAGTGTTGATATGCTTGAGGGCAGGGGGGCTCTGCAGAGGGATCTGGGCAGACAGGATCCATAGGCCAGGACCAACTGCATGAGCTTCAATAAAGCCAAATGCCGGGTTCTGCACTTTGGCCACAACAGCCCCCAACAGCGCTACAGGCTGGGGGAGGAGTGGCTGGAGAGCTGCTGGGCAGAGAGAGACCTGGGGGTGTTGGTTGACAGCTGGTTGAACATGAGCCAGCAGTGTGCCAGGTGGCCAAGAAGGTCAATGTTCCAGTGTTTCACCACTCTCATAATAAAAAAAATAATCTTTATATCTAGTCTAAATCTACCCTCTTTTAGTTTAAAACCGTTACACCCTGTCCTATCACTACAGGCCCTACTAAAAAGTCTGTCCCTATCTGTCTTATAGGCCCCCTTCAAGTACTGGAAGACCGCAATAAGGTCTCCTCAGAGCCTTCTCTTCTCCAGACTGAACAACCCCAACTCTCAGCTTGTCTTCATAAGAGAGGTGTTCCCTCCCTCTGCTCATTTTTGTGGCCCTCCTCTGGACCTGCTCCAGCAGGTCCATGTCCTTTCTGTGCTGAGGACTCCAGAACTGGATACAGTACTGCAGGTGGGGTCTCACCAGAGCGGAGTAGAGGGGCAGAATCACCTCCCTCGACCTGCTGGTCACACTTCTTTTGATGCAGCCCAGGATATGGTTGACCTTCTGGGCTGCAAGCGCACATTGATGGCTCATGTCCACCTTTTCATCCACGAGTACCCCCAAGTCCTTCTCTGCAGGGCTGCTCCCAATGCCTTCATCCCCCAGCCTGTATTGATACTGGGGATTGCCCTGACCCAGGTGCAGGACCTTGCACTTGGCCTTTTTGAACCTCATGAAGTTCACACAGGCCCACTTCTCAAGCTTGTCCAGGTCCCTCTGGATGGCATCTTGTCCCTCAGGCATGTCAACCACACCACTCCATTTCATACATCAAATGATAAATCAAATGATCAGAAGACTTAATTTCTGCACTCTCCTTTCCTCTCACTGTTTCTCCTCTCTCTTTTTTTTTTCTTAAAGCATATTTTCTTTTCTCCTCCAGCTTATTCCCCTTATATTATTCTTCCTATCCCATTGTTTTCTTTTGTTTACTTCTGCAGCTACAGGCTCTAGCTGATGAGCAGGGATGGATTTTCTTGGGACACTACAGTGACTCCTGTCCCCAGCTGCCTGCTCCTTGCTGCGAGCACAACTCAGCCATTCATAAAGCATCAGCTGAACACCAGCATTTTGCAGCCCAATACATTAGAAGAAGCTGGAACCAACCAAAGTTTTCCTGTTACCTCAGGATATGACTTACGGATTTCAAGTAATTACTTTCTGGGCCCTTGGTTTGTCCCACAGTGGTGAGTGGTAGGAGCCAATACAGCAGTTGGGCTTGTGAACCAGCATCCCAAGAGAATGCAAAACAGAGTAAGATTTAAATCTAGGCAGATGTTTATAAATCAGTATCATCTGTCTGCAAAACACCAACACAAATAACTGAACTATATGAATCATTTCCATGGTCATTATAAACACTTTAAACAGTGAAGGCTCCAGGCCTATAGTGTGCCAATTACGATTCCTCACCCCACTGAACAGACAGAGCTTCTGATGAGTAATTCACTATCACACATTTTAAGTCTTCGTGTGGGAGATAGAGAAAGTAAGAGAAGGTCTGGCTGCCTGCATGCATTATTGTTCTGTACACAAGAAGGAAAAGTAAGCGCATTGAGCTGAAAGGATGCGGGTAACACACCACCAGCCCTGTCTATTAATCACAACACGTTGATTCAACACGAGCTTGCACGTGCTCCTTTCCAGCTGCTCACTGCTGCTCATTCTCACCTGTAGCTCACTCAGACTACAGGACTGAGGGGACTAATTCCCTTACAACACTACACAAAGCCCACAAAGTTATGGGGCATTTGTGCTCATTATAGGCTGTTATGATCAACCCTATCATTTGTACCTTGTACCTAGAGGGAGAAGGCAGGCACAGGGCAGGTAAAGTCCCAATAAACACCTGCAACTCAATTCTGATTTGTGCTTCAGAGCAATGGCTGTTGAAGGCACTATGATAGGGAGGACAAAGCCAACTTCAAGTGTGTGTTCCCTGTATCCTGAACATGGCTGTGGGCTACTAGGAGCTCAATAATTTATTTCCTAAATTTTTGAATTGTGCTAAAATTTTGCACTTTCTTACAATGTCTCTGAGGTTTTCATTACCCACCCTTCCACGCTTTTGTTCTCTGATATGTATTTCATGCTGATTTTGTGCAGGATAACACATTTGCTGGAGCCAGCCTGATATTATGTCCCCACATGCACCCACTGTTGTGGTCTAGGGGCCTTGCACAACCTTCAATTCATTCCATTGAAAGAGGCAAATGCAATTATCCCCTTTTTATAGAAGTAAAATTGCTCCTGAGGACTTGAGGGTTGTGCTCCCAGGTTTCACAGCAGAGAACATACCGAGCTGGCAACCTAATCACTCTTATGATCACTGCAAGGCAATAAATAGTACCATGTTCATCAAACCACATGCTGTGATCATTGCCATCAGAGGAAGAAGATACAATGCAGAATGTTTCATCTTTCACCACTGAGAAATAAGTTGGTGTGATGAAAAGGACAAAACAATCCATCTGATCACTTGCCTCCCCTGTAAAGTAAAGCAGGTCTCAGCAAGACCCTCATCTGTGAGATTATCTTTATTCAACAAGAGTTAGAAGGATTTTTACATCGCTGCTGATCTAAATCATTCCCAGAGTACAGCATGGCCTCATTAGGCTTCTCAGTTCAAAGCTGTGGCAATTTAAAGCAGTATGTTTGATGCTGTTCCCACAGCTCCCCACCATTAATTTCTCCCTAGAACCTGCAGTACCTTTTTCACACGCTGGTCCAGCATATCCCGGGGAACAGTCACAGCGAAAGAAATCCCAACCACCAACACACTTGCCATGGACACCACAGGAGGCCATTCCTCCGCTCTGACACATCTCGTCCGTAAGGACACAGCCAGGTGCACTGTTCAAGGACTCTGCAGGGTGCTCTAAATCATACACCTGGGAAAGGACAAACAGAAGTGTCACAACAGATGTCTACAGTTATCAGCAGTAAACTCAAGACTGCTCTTAGTAGCCTTACCTTACTATCAACAATGACATTGCGGATGCAGCCAACAAACCCTCTGAAGAGCCTTTGTGAATCAAGGTAAGGCAAGGTCTTCTTAACCCCACCCAGCTGCAGCGGCTGATGGCCACTGAAGAGCCTAGCCAGGCTGAAAGGAAGGAGAAGGAAAGAGATAATTAGTGGCATGCAAAATACAGCAATTTCTCTGAATTCTTTTTCCTTAGCTATTTTGAGCAATTATGTTTCCAACTCATGGTGGTTTTTTGTTGGGTTTTTTTTTGTTGGTTTTTTTACCTCTGAGTTCCCACAGTCTCTTCAGAGGCTTCACAGGCAGACAAATCCATTTGGGAGATCTTCTTGACAACACTGTCGTCACCTCTAACTGAGACATTTACGCAGTGGTCAAGAATCAGCTTCACTTTCTGGAGAAAGGCATTATTTAAAACAACTGCATCAGAAGACATGCATACATTTTAATTACACATTTTCTTTCACTTCACAGAAGGAGGAATAGTAACTAGCAATTACAGTGAGGGAAATGTTATTAAAATAATAAAACACTTCCACATACTAATCTGGAAGGTTATTGCACATGGCATATGACTAAGGAGCCACACAAAAGAAAGATCTGACTCTACCATGACCATGCCAAGTCACTGACACGGTCGAGGGAAAATGGGATTTTCTTGGGGTTTTCTGCCAAATCAGAACCCAAAGAGACAATCTAGCTGAGCAGATGGTCTGGTCTGCAAGGCTAGCCATCCCAGATCCTGACACGACCACCAGCTTGTCTTGTGGTGGAGAGGAACGGGCAACCTAGCAGATGCTTTCACCAATTTTATAGCAGCAAGACTATGTTCCCCTTACACAAAAGCCTATCTATGTCCTTTGCATTGCATGTCTAAAGTCACTTGGTGGGGCACAGTTTCCCACTCAGAGAAATTAAGGATATTTCACCCCGTAAGTACAGGAAGCATTTAGCCCCTGGATTATCACAACTCTGTGGTCTAAGTGATAGATAGGATCATTAAACAAAGACAATAGCAGGGCCAATTTCAAGGCTTCTCCAGGCTTTGTTCTGCTTCACTCCCTCAAAACTAAGGGGGCATCTAAGAGGACAAACTTCAATCCATGCTGTCACAATGAAATGAAAAAAATTAAAGAGTGATTGATGAAAGAGCTCTACAGAGGGAGGAAGGATTCAGAAGGGATAACCAGGTACATGAATTACTGCTTCCACAGGACTGTCTCTAGTTACACTTGCCTTTCCATCATTTATAATTTTTATATTGTGCCAGCGGCGATCTGCAACGTTAACTTTTCGTGACAGCTGCAGGAAAAGCTCACCAGAGCTGTGGCTCACGGTCAGTGATGGAATGCCACCAGAGAGCTCTGCAAAGAAAAGACTCTTATTGGATACCCACGAACCATATTCCCACTCAAACCCAACTGAACCGATTGTTACAGTTAGGAGGAGTCCTTTAGCCAGTTTTTAAAAAATACAGCTTCTAACACAGTGACACAGGACACAAACTGGGCATACTGGCAAACTGTTCTGCATTTTCCTTCTTCTCCAAAAGTAACTTTATGAGCCTTTTTTTTTGAAAAAAACCCTATCAATTGTAAGTAGAATCTCACCTTCACACAAACACAAAGAGTAAATACTCTTTAAGCTGCTAACCTAATGCAATGAAATCTTCCCGTTCTCCAGGGTGCCCTCGTGCCACTGGTCCATGGTACAACAGAAGGCCATCAGCGACTTCAGTGATAAACTCTAAGGAGATGCGGCTCTCAAAGCAAGGCTTCAGAGGAGGGAACCAAGCATAACCGTGGCCTCTGAAACTGTGTTTTGTCTGCTGGCAGTCTGGTCCATGGAAATTTGCAGAACATTTGCATCTATTAAAAAAATAAATAAAAGTAAAAATCCACCATTCAAGCAGAAGTCAAGAAGGCCTCTTCTCACAGCAGGACTCTCCACTTTAAACACAGGAGCCCACATTGCCTAGGCCATAGTGTGGGTTAAGCATTAGCAAAACTCCCATCCTAAAATATTCCCTATTGACTTGTTTCATAGAATCATAGAATGGTACAAGCTGGAAGGAACTTTGAAGACATCTAGTTTCAACCCTCCTGCCATGAGCAGAGACACCTTCCACTAGACCAAGTTGCTCAAAGCCTCATCCAGCCTGGCCTTGAACATTTCCAGGGAGGGGGCATCTACAACTTCCTTGGGCAACCTGTTCCAGTGTCTGACCACCCTCATATTCAAGCAGCAATGTCAGATGCAGATCTTTACTATGACAGGGGCTTCTGCAGCTTCATTCTGAACCCTGTCACCCCTATCAAGAGTTCTTAGAAGAGGCAGACCAGTTGTTTCTGCCATCCTATGTTGGGATGACCATTTTTAGGAAAACATGCTTAAGGTTTACCTTCTGGAAGGGGACCAGGCTCATTCTGAGCTACTATAACTGCAGAATCACAGAATAGTAGAGATCATCTAGTCCAACCCCCCTGCTAAATCAGGTTCACCTAAAGCTGGATGCACAGGATTGCATCCAGGCAGGCTTTGAATATCGCCAGAGGAGACTCATCTTTTTTTTAATAACACTGTTTTTTTCACCTTCATACTATTTTGTCTATGAGATGTCGTTTTTGCAGAAAAAATGAGGCGAGGAATGTGGGGAGGAGGTTATTAAGTGACATACGTGACATGACTTAAATGTTTAACATTAATGTAGGTTGCACAAAACAAGAGCATTTTGCAGGATCATGTTAAAGGAACCGGTTTAGCCTGCAAACTTCCCAAGGTTTTTCCAGAGACTATGATGCACCTCAGTATCTACCTGAAAAGAGAGGTTTGTTTGCAAGACCTGTACATGACGTATAAAAAACTCAGATTTGACACAATGAGAAGACATGCAGTGACATCTCCCCAAGCTTCCAGTCCTCCTCCTTACAGACTGAGCTAGAAGCACTCTGCTTGCACACCAGACAAAGCTTCACCAACCTGTAGCCCAAATCAGTATCCAGACATGTGCCACCATTGAGACACGGGTTTGTCTGGTATGAGGAGCAGGAAAGATGAGGACTCTCCCGAGCTGCACAACCACACAGGGCACGACTCAGGACTGTCACGGACACCAGTGAAACGCTTCCAGCTGTGGTTATGGTTGGCATATGAGTCTGTTCATTCTTGCTGATGCACCCGCTGCTATGAGTGCAGTTTGCAGTCACGCATTCATCAATACCAATCTGGGTAATATTTATATCCAAGATGTTTTCCAGCTGTGGAGAACAATTGGTTGCATTCATCTGACTTTTCCACAGAGAGGAAGCTTACAACAACAGCCATGAAAAACCCATCTTACTCCTTCTCAAAACTGGTTGCTGTGCGACTTCCTTCCAACATCTACCTCAATCTATCCAGCCAAAGGCAGCTCAGCCTGGCATCTGTTAAGGCCAAAGCCTTGGGATAAGTCAATTATAGTGCAAGTAAGCACTTAGAAGACAAAAATATTGTCATATTCATCATAAGCTAAGTGGATAAATTTTAATCTCTGATGGTTGTGATGGATTATTCACATAGCATCTGATCTGTATTTTTAATTTGGACTTCTGTCTTAAAAATATTGGGAAGTGTGGACAGGCACTAGGCAATGAAGAAATATCTTTTCTGGCAAGAGTAAGTTGGTACTGCAGCACTGATTCTAAACATAACTCATAGTTCAGCCTCTGTATACCAAGACACATTTCCAACAGAGCAAGTAATTTAACTGTGATCAGTACTTTTTTTTTTTTTGGAAGAGGGGCAGGAGCTTTACTAAATTGTCAATGCACATTTCCAACCTAGTTTTCCACTGGAGAATTACTATTTTACTGCTTTGCCCTCTCAACTCAGAAATTTTGAATTTTTGGCTGGTTTGTGAGTTTCAGCTACAGGACATTTCTGTGTAGAAGAATATAAATTGAAATATTAAGACACCATGTCAAAAGCAAACAGCCAAAAGCATCCTTTATACAGAGTTTAAAGGTCTTTTCAATAGGAAAAATACATTCACTTTCCTAAAAGCTCAACGTGTTTGGGTGAGTTAATATGTATTTATAGGCTAGCTTTTAAAACATTAATATTTGAAACTTCTGATGTAAGTGCTAAAGGACTGTTTGACTTCACTGATTAAAATGATCCCTTTTTCTCACACATTGCTTCCTCAGTCATTCTAAACACGTGCACTCACTAGGCAGTGGATGTTATCTGAATAGACACAATGAGAAGATGCTGTGTTTTCATATGTAGTATGGACACTTACCCATGCTCTGGAGGCTGCTACATTGCCGTTAAGTTTTTCTGCTTTATAATAGGGTGGACCATAAACTGCAAACCAAACATCAACCCCTTGGGTTTGACTGGCACTATTTAATACACTGAAAATGTGAACGTTTTCGAGTTGGACTGATATAATTTCTGAAAGCAGCTTCTTCATCTGGTAGTATTTACTCTGTTTTTCAGGGGATTGGGATATGAACTCCTCTGGGGTGATATCTGTAACAAAAGTTAAAAACTTGACAAACACATATCTTGCAACTGTTGTAGTAATAAGAGAGGAGCATCACAGGATAATATTACACTAACTGCAAATTCAAGAGTCTTTTAATTTTTAGGGTCTGAAATTTTCCATGCTGGCTTCTGCTCAGGGTTTGTGTTTTCAAGCTTTTTGACTCTTACTAATTTTTTTTTCACTCTTTTAAATCAGAAACATGCTTAAGAAGATTTTACTTTTTCACAAAGATTTAAACAATTTGGTGAATTTCAGGCAGACACTTGTTGAAATAAAGTTTTTTCTGAAATATAAACTGCTGTTTTGTTAAAAAGTTGGTGTAGAAATTGTATCATTGTCTTCTGCATCAGACAAGCATTTCTTGCTGTCTTTTTTCTCCATAAATACACCTTCATATGCAGTGTCAGAGGACCATGCAAACAAAGATGTATTTTCAAACCCTTACCTAGAAAACTATAAACGCTCTTCTCATGTTTAAGAGCATTAGAATTCTAATTAATACAGCAGTAATAGTAAAGAGGTATAATTCAGTATTATGATCCTAATGTACTTCACCACATTATTTACCTTTTATTCGTATAGAACCAGCATTATGGAGGGCATCATCTTTGATTTCCTTCACTATAACCTTTACAGTTGAGACAACATCTGGCCAGACTCCATCAATGACTCTAACTCTTATGTTGTATGTTCCTGGTGGGGTTCCTTCTTTAATAGTCAGCAAACCTGAGTTATCATTAAGGATAAAGTACCTGTAATAAGAGTTAAGCCAAGGAACAAGCTATGAGAAGTTCAAAAGCTAAGTAGCAATTATCACCACTGCTGTTTTTTCTGATCCACTTTATTCTGGGAAAGCTATCAAAGAAAGCAGATGTGTTCCCTCATGAAGGGACAGGAAAGAACAGAACTTTTTTACATTGCCTTCTGTCGGCTCCTAATGACTCTTCAGTAGTATATCAAGTAGGTTTCTTCCTGCTTCTATGCCACAGGAACTGTGTAGGAAGACTCAGGCTGCTATAACCATAACTTTGGAAACAGGGCAAACTCATAGTTTAGATACATTCGTTGAGAGTGACAACTCTGTCAAAACCTCCAAATGGCACACGTACATCTCAACCCCAGTCACAATACAAACACCTTGGTGTGAACACATCCAGTACAAGTAAGGTCCTAAAACCAGTAGTGACATGGAAATGCCAGCTCTCCAGGAGCCTGGAGGAAGGACGTTAGTGGGTATTTTTTCTGTAGTGGCTCACTGATACTAATTATGGGTATGACTGTGAACAGGAATTTGGAATGGTGTTCTAGCCCATCAGGCAATGGGAAGTGGAACGGTTTGGCATACAGCATTATTTGCTGCAGCCTCATGCTCAGAAGGGCTTTTGGAGAGGTACACACAAGCATCTAACCAACAAAACGCTTCTGTATGCTTGTTTTCAAAAAAAGGTAGTTTAAATACTTTTTATGTTTTTGTGGGGGGGCATGTTTTGTATACATTTCACCCAACTTCCATTTTTCTCCAAATACCTTGATGTTTTCCCTTCAAATTGGTAGATTTTGTGATCCCAGTCGTCCTCATCAGGGGCATGAACCTGGCCCAGTACAGTCATAGGGAAGATACCTAAAACAACATACCATAAGTTGCACAGTCACCTCTCACACATACACAAACAGGTTGGCCATTCAAGTTTTACTGGTTTAAGTCTAAAACCTCTACAAAAATAGCTATGATGGTTCCCAAGAGATGTGCACCAGTCTGCATATACCACATGGTATCCTGCTTATCGGGTGTTTGCTATATCGCTACATAGATTGAATTCAACAGGTGGCTGCAATGAAAAGCACACGAGAAGGAAAAAAGACAAGCCACCTCTGAGGAAAGATGTAAGAGATATTCAGAAACTACATCAGAATTACTCATTTTTGTTATTTCGGCTGCAGTATCCAACAAACTTAGAGTGGTTTATATAGATAGGGATTGGAGTTTGGCACACTACCTGCAGCCAACATTCACAGAAAATTCCCCTGTAACAGCATTTGTCAGCTGAAGGCTCCTATGAATGTCTCAGGCAGTTTACATATGAGCTCAGCTTAAGAACTGAATTCACTAAAACTGAATTCAGTCTGAGGGAGGAAAAAGGTTTAAGGAGGAGGAAGAAGATTCTCAGTATTCAGACTCATCATGTCTCAGCAACATTATTAATTTGTTATTCCCTCCACCCCACCCCGAAATGTTAACATTGATGGAGAACTGCATCTGAAAACAAGAGACCATTACTTAAATTTGATAGAAACATACAGAGAATAGCAGCCAGCTATGCTCTTCCTTCAAGGCTGGCTAAGTTTCTTCCACATACCAAGTGGCCCAGAGTCCTGTGCCCCACACACCTGCTGCTCTCTGGCAGGGCTTAAGCAAACTTCAGTAGCAGCTCTACTAAGATCTTAGCTTATGCAGAACAGGACAGAGTCCTCTCGTGAATCTCACAGCTGCTCCTTTGACGTTATTGTCACACTTGGAAGGAAGCATCAGGGAGTTATTTACCATCATAGCTGTAAATGAGACATTCCATGTAGCCAGCAGAATGAGGATGGTCATTCTGGTCCCCAATATTCACGGTCAACGTGTTGGTGGAGCTCATTGGTGGGATCCCACTGTCTGTGATCAGGATGGGCAGGTAGAACACTTTCTGCACTTCCCTGTCAAAAGTACGCAGTGCAGTGAGCAAGGCACTTCCATTGTGGAAGTCCTGCAAGTTGAAGTTAGTCAGACTATCAAAATCACTGAGAAGACGAAAGGAGAAAGGTGCTCCATTAACAGCGGTGTCTCGGTCCTTAGCGTACAGCAATGTAGAGGTCTCATTCATTTGGATGACCTGTGGAGAAGCTGTGTTTTCCCAGACCACTGGGTTATAGTGAGCCTCAAACTCTGGCCCGTTATCATTTACGTCCTGCAGAGTCACCAAAACAGTGGCACTGCCAGTCAGAGTGGGCTGCCCCATATCAGTGGCAATGACAATCAGCTGGTATTGCGTCACTGTCTCATGATCCAGCAGTCCTGCAACCATCACCCACCCATCGCTAGCCACAGAGAACTGGCCACCTGGGTCAGACTTGTTTAGCAGGTGGAAAGAAAACCTTCCATTCAGGCCAGAATCCAAGTCAACAGCAGAAACCTGAACAACTTTGGTGCCAACTGGAGCATCTTCCCCCAGTCCAGCCACTTCATAGAACTTGGGGTAGAAGACAGGAGCATGGTCATTGGAGTCCTCCACATAGATCACACAGTGAGCTATGCTGAAGAAATCCATGTCCTCTGCTTTCACAGTCAAATTGAACACCCTCTCATGAGGCTTCTCAAAGTCAATCCGCTTTCGTAGCCGGATTATCCCACAGTTGTTCAGTTCATCTGTCTCTATGGAGAACTTGCGGTCATTGTCCCCATCAATGATGCTGAACATCACCATGGCGTTTTCTCCCTCATCTCTGTCCACAGCAGACACCACTGCCACCTCAGTGTTAACACTTGCATTCTCAGAGACAAATGCTGTGTAGATCCTTTGCAAGAAGACTGGAGCATGATCGTTTACATCGGTCACCAAAATAGTGGCGGTGCCTGTCCCAGTGAGCCCTCCTCCATCTCTGGCCTCAACTACTACAAGGTACTTGTCTTCCTTCTCCCGATCCAGGGACCCAAGCACTGTATAGATGGTGCCGCTAACCGAGTCAATTGAGAACAAGTTCAGATTAATTTCATTTTGAACGTTCTGAACGATGCTGTATGTGAGCACAGCATTCATACCAGCCTTTGGGTCATCGAGGTCCACTGCTGTCATTTCCATGACAGGAGTGTCTGCTGGAGAATCCTCTGGGACATAGCCCATGAAACAGCCATCCAACACACAGAGGAAAAGGGGTGCGTTGTCATTCACGTCCCTCACTTTTATGATCACGTCTGCAAAGCCCGTCAGTCCTTCTCCGCTCTCATCTGTTGCAAGAACAAGAAAGCGCCACGTTGATCGCTTCTCACGGTCTAACCTTTTATTTGTGCTGATCTCGCCTGTGTTCTCATTGATGCTGAACTCACTACTGGCTCCCTGTCCGTGCAGGGTATAGTTAATGGCATTTTGATCAGCTGCTTGGTCGGGGTCTGTTGCAGAAACCTGGAACAAGCCACAGCAAGTAAGTGTTTATGTAAAAGAAAAGGGGAAATCACTGCTCTTTTGTTAATGGCCGTTGGTGTTGTGCAGGCTAAATACACAGCATGCATTTTAACAGCAAACATCTGTTGGTTTGAGTCATTCAGCTCAAGTACTCCTTCAGTAAACATCATACACAGCCTAAAGAAACAAAAAGATCACATTCAGACAGCGGAATATATTCTACTTCCCCATATATTTTGGAAAGAGGATATAGCTGCAGGAAGAACCAAGTGGAAGTAATAACAGCTCTGCTGAGCAAATGTTTATGTGAAACTCTTTGGAGCTGGAATACAAAGGCAAAAAGGGGCTGTCTCTCCCTGAGAGACAAAAGGCTGTGAAAACAGGGTGGCCATACATGCAAGCTGATTATCAGCCCAGGCTGGAGAGAACTCCCAGCTCTTGATTTGCACCCAGGGATTGTTTGGGAGACTGCTAGTTGGGCCAACCAAGCAGTCCTTATGCCAGGAACAGCTCTAACAACAAACCAATGAAGATGATCGAGTTCCAGAGTCAAAGAACAATCCCTGGTAATATTTATTTGTCAGTATAAATGTAACCAAAGAATCTGTGACTTAAACGCATGAGGTACATGTGCTAACCAAGCTATGCTTATGCAGTAGCTCAAAATATGCTAACTCTGCTTTGTAAAGGCAAGCTATCACATTTTTCAGCATTTAGAATCACAGAATCATTTAGGTTGGAAAAGACCCTTAAGATCACGCAGTCCAACTGTTATTTGTGCTGGTCAAGGGAACAAGCCCATCACGCAAATTCAACCGGGCTTTCTTTCTTCTCTTCTTTTGAGAAAATTGCTAGCTAAATCCTAACACCAAGGCTCACCCACCATCAACAAACTATCTTTTTGGATCTGTGTGAATGGATGGGATTGAGCTGAACAAAAAGTCAGGTTTTGCCTTGCTTTGTGCAAAGTGCTTTACCTTTAGGACAAGTACAGGCAGATCTGTGAGCTCCTCCAAGACACTGCCCTGGTATTCATTCTGAGTGAAGACTGGTGCTTCGTCATTCTTATTGATGACACTGATAATGATAAGAGTGTGGTTTTCCCATTTTCCATCAGAAGCTACAAGCCGGAGCTCATAACGTTGTTCTTGTTCATAATCCAGAGGCTGAGCAATGAAGACAGTTCCAACCTCAGGTTCCACATCAAAAACTCCTTTCACATTTCCTGATGTGATCTGATACCTTAGTTTGGCATTTGCACCTACAAAAGAAAGCAAATGACCACCACCTGTCCACTTACTGAACGCTCAAATCCAGTTATACACAGTGGACATGTATCTAAGAGAAACCTTATTTGCTCAGTGTGTGTGGGAGAAGAAACATAGACACAGCCATAAACAGAATGATCTATGTATGCAATTTAAAGGGTTTGTGCTCAGTTGATTGGGGGCTGGGTCTGCATTTATATTTACATATACAATTTGCAGTCACAGACAAGCATCTGTTTATTGATAATGAAGGAATTGTGTCTCTATTTTACTGGGCATTCATTTGCCAATAATAAAAAAGTAATATGCTATCAAAATACTACAAGCTATTTTTGCTCAAGGTTTCCTAAGCCTCCTATTTCAAATTCCCATATTCCTTTACAACTTTTTTTTAACCACTGGATGGTGCTAAAATGTAACAGAAGCTCTCTATTTTGAACAAGAAATCATCTCGGAACATTTCACCTGTACAACAGCAGTTGTTTGATTCTACAAAACATTTAGGAACAAAAAAAGTAAAATTGCTTGGTGCTTCGTGCTTACTTATTTGAAAAGGAAAAAAAAAAAAAAGCATCATGTTGCATTCCAGAACAAAAAGTCATTTCCCAAATTAAACAGATGAACTGCCAGGAATACATAGAACATTCATCATTTTAGGTTGTGAGTTGTTTATGGATGAGAAGACTAGAGCAACATGGATGGCAATAAAGTCAAAAGGCTGTGCTCAGCATTGTTTAGTGCTTGGAAGAGCTTGGCTGCCTTTGCAGCCTGCCTTTCAGCATCACTTGCTAGCTACTTTCACCAAATCCCCTCAAGCACACCAGTCGGGTTTAAATGACCTCTTTACTTCTCCATCAAAGGTACTGAGGGGCACGGCCTTTCAGCCCTGCTGCCTAAAGGAATGGTCAACTCTCATCTGCTCCCAGCAACACACATCTCTGGGTGACAGACCTCAAACAGGCACAACACACCAGCTTACTTTCTTTTTTACTATCGAGTTTATTTTCCTCCAACAAGTTGAGCTGGACCAACTCATGAAAGGAGCTAAAAAGCCACAGCAGAAGCAAAGACAGGAACTGACTGTTGGTGCATGCTGTTGGGCTGGCTCAGCTCCTCTGGTCTCACCACATTGTAGGGGCAGTTTCACACCATCAGACCTGATGTAAGTGTGAGCCCAAGAAGAAGGTCTGGCTTTCTTTTTTTTCCTACCTTATTCCTGCCTTCCTTTCTGGCCATGTCATCCCACATTTTCCACTGTTTGACAAATTCTTCCACAAGCAGATTTGACTCATTAGTTCACCAAAAAGCACACAGGATTGCAATAGTGATAAGTAAACTGGCTCACAGGCAGCTCTGGGGAGCACAGGAGTCAGCACAAAGCAGTCACATGCTCAGGAGTGAGTTTTTGTGTTACCTCTTATGAAGTTACAGCAGGGTTATGACTCCAGGTGATTTCATTCTGCCCCAAAGAGGTTGCCAGCTAGCTTTAACCTTTGCAGTGGTGAACCTGAGCACCTAATGAAAGAAAATGCTCCCGTGTGCCCAGAACTTCTCTCCTCACTTTCACAAATGCTTGAAATGCTTAATCATCTCCTGAATGCAGAGATCTGTTTGCCCATGAAGGAAGTAACCCTACACACAACACACAGTAATACTAAGAGGACAGAAAAAAAGCAGGGCCCACTCACCCTCATCTTCATCATGTGCTGTTGCTGTCACAACAGGACTTCCAACATCCTTGTCCTCATCTATGCTGACCTCATACACTGACCAAGGAAATGCCGGAGTGTTGTCATTCACATCACTGACAAAAATCCTTATGTAGGCTGTGTCTAGGAAGGAGATGCAAGAGGAACACACAGACTAGAAACAGCAGAGGTGGAATTCCTCGTCATATTCCAGACAACTCACATATCCCCCAAGTCTAGAAAAGTTAAGGAACCCAATCTCTGATATCTTTTACCCAACATATAATTCTTTACTAGTTTTACCTGTGTTGGGCTGCCCATGAACACCAGGTCTAGCAGATTCTGAAGAGTCCTGAGACTGAACTTCAATCAAGTAAGAGGCTCTTTTCTCTCTGTCAAAAGATGCACGAGTGGAAATAATTCCTGTCTCAGGCTCAATGGTAAAGAACTGGTAATCCTCACTAGCATCTTTCAATATTAAGTAGTGAACCTAAAAAGGAAATAAATAGTTAGGAGAGGTTGCATTTTCCACTTTCATTTGTACGTCCAACTTCTGTGACCTTACCCTTCCCTAGTAGCCTCCTGGGTCTGTCTGCAAAGTAGCAACACTCTGAGGAAAGATAATTCATCTGAACATAATTTTTCTAAGTCTTTTGCCCATTTTGATATAAAAAACCCCAGAATCCTCAAACAGAAGAATATCTGTACTAGTGATACCAAGGCCCATCAAGCCCGTTATCTAATCTCCAACAGTGGGCAGTAAGAGAAGCTAAGGAAGATCATGAATAACAGAAGGACAGAGAACGTATAGAATTACATTTTCCCTGGTGTCTCCTCAGCTTCTAGCAACTCACTGTGCTTCTGATCTCAAAAAAAATGGGGCTGAGAGTTTGGGTCCCGTTCAACAGGACTGAACAAATAAAAATCTCCACTGATGAAAGCTATTTACATTTTTCTCTTTAATAAAGGCTTGGCTTCCTCCTCTGAAAAAAACCCACCAACATTTCCACCCCCACCCCCAAGTCATGCCCAGAGCACTGCCAGGCAGTTACACAGGTTACTCTTCAGAAGTTGCAAAATTACAGTTACAGAACAGAGGATCTCTCAGAAGAGCTAGTAGGATTTTTTCAAAAAGGCTCAGGAAGATGCACAGAAAATGAGCAGTTTCCTTCATAACACTGCTTTTTCCTAGTGTTGGGTTATTATGACAATGATGGTCAAATGTTGGTTTCACAAACCATTTGACCAATGATGATGAGATGAAATGTTATTTAATTGACCATATTTAAGTGTCTGTGTTTAACTGACCATAATGACTGATGGTCAATCAAACAATAAGTTGGAGAGGCAAGAGTCTGGAAACATGTTCTGCAGCCACCTCCACTTGTCTTGTCAGGGGAACAACTCTGAGAATCACGCAGCATTGCTTTGTCAAAGTTGCTGGATCATTGTGGTAAGAATACTTAAAACTAATTTGACATTCATAAGTAATTTTAAGTGTATGAATGGACTGAATGGACTACATGTAACAGCAATATTTGTGTGAAGGATTCTGTCTTCAGTGTACACTTGAGGAAATCTTAAGACTTTCAGGTAAAGAGACTTGCAAACTACTCACAGCAGTACTGGCTGTGGAACGTAAGTCTCGTGCATGAGCCAGGGTGAGCTGCTATGAGGCAGGATCCCAAGATCGTGAACAGCATCTTTTCTGCCTGCATCCCATATTATGCACACCAGGCATATGCTAGACAAATGCTTGACAAGTGCTGTAAGAAGTGTTTGTGGCTGTCATCTGCTGTCTGTGCACTCTCACTAATTACAATATTAAAACTTGCCTATTGGGAGTAAAAGAATTGTATTTAAGGCCAAACCTCTCCGTGTAGGCCAGAATCCAAGTCCGTAGCTAACACCTGAACCACAGATGTGCCAACATCAGCTCCTTCTGGCACAGACACCTCGTAGTTAGAAGACATGAAGAATGGAACATTATCATTGACATCTGCAAAAGCAGGTGATGGAGATCACAGTGAGAAAATGTTTGAAGACTTTTTAAAATGTATTTTTTCCCACAATCATGACTTTGCTTTGAGAAAGAACTCATATTGTTCATAGTAAGAAGCAATCCTGCTTTGAGTCTTGTGATAGTTTCACTGGGCTAGCCCTTGGCTAGCAGCCAACACAGCTGTTCACCCACTTCCCCCCCACCCCCTGGGGATAGGGGAGAGGACTGGGGGGCAATGATAAGGAGGCTTGTAGGTTGAGAAAAGAACAGTTTAACAATAGAAAGAAAACTTAAAATAATATTAATATTAAAATAGTAGTGATAATGATAACAGTAACAAAATATGCAAGTGAATGACACCCAATGTTATTGCTCACCCCCTTCCTGACCGAGCCTGGCCCGTTCCCAGATAACAATCCCGGAGGAGCGACAATCCCAAACTGAAACTGCAAATCCCAGAAGAACAAGAGACCGAGCGAAAGCCAGAGAGGAAGAGAGGAAGAGACCCTCACTAATACACTGGGCATGATGTGATATGATATGGAATACCCCACTGGCATATCTAACTGTCAATTAAGTTAATTAATTTAAATATTCTTCTCCCCCCTTAAATCTTGTGCTTGTGGACTAACAGAACACAAAGTCCTTCACTTCCAGTGAAAAAATGCAAACATTGGTATGTTATTAGTCTCTCTCTCACAGCAGGTCCCAGGCTGGAAGCAAAACGCAGCACAATTCTAGCTACTAAAAAGACACCCAGCTCTATTTCAGCTAAAAACCAGGACAAGTCTTCCCATTTCCATGGCAGCTGTCAGGAGGCATTTTATAGACATTGAGCAGTTTCTGGGAGACAGTTTCTGGGACAAGGGCAGAGAGTGACAGAACAAGGGGTGATGGTTATAAATTGGGTGTGAGTAGATTTAGATGAGATATTAGGAAGAAATTCTTTACTGTAAGGGTGGTGAGACACTGTCCCAGGTTGCCAAGAGAAGCTGTGGCAGCTCCTCCCTGGAAGTGTTGAGGGGGCCAAGTTTCTGGGCCTGCTCTCAGCTAAGAGACTAGCTAATGATTCAACCATATAGTAAGTCCATGAATGCCAGGACCAGGAGGCCTTTCATCCCCAGTCTGTAAAGAGCTGGCTATCTACAGCAGTTAATTTCAGCATTTTATTAAGGGATTATTAGCATACAATGGTAATTAAAATTGCAGACCCTATAGAGGAATAGCTGTGATCTGACATGCTCTGCAGCTGTGTAAATGCCAGGGATGTGGTGGGATTGTGGTGCCCGTGCAGGTGAGGGAAAGCAAGGGCTTGCCCCGGTAGCGGCCACTTGCAGTCAGGTCAGACTGGGCACAATGCAAAGCCACGTTAAGCTTATACCAGTGCTGGTCTTGCTTGTCCTCCTTGCCTTACCCCTGTAGAGACCTAGATTGGAAAACTATGTCCGGTGTTCTGAAGGGCCAGTTTCTGACCCATTTTTCTCCCTAAAATTGCTGTGTAGGACCAGGTGAGCACAAGGGACAGCAGAAGAACTATGGCAGCACTGACTCAGATCCATTTAAATTGCACTGGAATCACGTCCTCTTGCTCAACCCATGACAAATTAGTCCAGTGTTCCTCTTTGTCTGTAAGACGATTAAACTCAGAAATGCTGCATAGTCCCCAACATCTTTGCACTTTTTACAGTTTAATAGCCACGTTTCAAGAAAGTAATTTTCCTGTGTTGTGGCACAGTGCCAAAACAAGAGGAGCTGTAATGACAGTTTCTCAGATCCATCTGTCTTTATGAAGAGCAGACGTAATTCTTAATATCTCATTCTGCAAACCCTTAAGCACACATTTAGTTTTACTACTGCCACATGACTCCATTGATTTTGACACACAACTATTTGCAGGACCAATGTCTTATATTACTTGATTTTTTTTAAAGTTACTGGTGTGAGCTCCCATAAATCCCAATTGTCTCTGTTACACGCATAATAATCTGTGAAAACCTTTTTTCTAACAGGCTATTTTTTCATATTTTATAGAAGAGATTATGTCCTGTTAGAGATAAGTTTCAGCAAATTCACTAAGCAAGGTAAGAAAAATAAGATGGTATAAAAGACTCTAATTTCTGTGGGCTTGTGCATAAATAAAGGACAATTCTGCAGATGAAACTTTCTGGTAGTTATTTTCTTTCTTAGATGTGTTTAACTTGCTTTTTCCTCCCACTAATGCATATATGTGTGTGCAAACCTTTTTTTCATATGACATACTATGTTATTGAAAAAGGATTTTTGCTTGTGAGCAAAATGAAGTTTCTGACAAATTCTGATACCAATAACTGCACTATAGGAAAAATCTCTTGGAACAGAGTTCAAAATCCACAGTGAGGCTCAAACCCTGACTTGAAGCACCCTTGCTCTACAAACCTAAAGGTTTTTGCCTTGGTGGACTGTGGAAGAGAGGACAATGCTGTGATAAAGTGAAGCAAGGAAGTTGGATTCCTATTGTCAGGACCCTTGTATTTTCATTTCTACAGTTTTAACCTCAATGTTAAATAGAAAATTCTGAATGTAACAACAAGCTCTAAACAGACTTGGTTTCTGTTTGATATCTGTCTGAGCTATTTATATTTCTATAGCACAGAATGTTTCTAGTAATACTTGTCTTCTCTCAATAGCTTGGGGACATTTACTAGATTTTTCCTTCTATCAAAAGAAAATCTTTGCAATTACACTGATAAAAGCAGGCACTAGCATTGCACAAACATTCACGCAGATCATTTTTGTGTCATATTTTCACATTTTATAGTTGCACTTAAAAATTGTCTCAAACAGTCTTTTTAATGACCGCACAGCTTCCTTTTACATTATAGAAATACACAAAGCATTCTTAGGCGGCTTGGCATTTCATGGATGGTACCTTAATTCATGGCATTATACTAAAAATAACAAGATTATTCCGCTGAATGAGGTGTTCTATCTAACAGCAGCAAAGCTTACCTGTTATGTTCACACAAACAGTGGTAAAGGAAGCTAAAGGGGTCACTGCTACGTTTTGCGCCCGGACTGTCAGGGTGAAAAACTTAGTTGTCTCAAAGTCAAGTGGTTCAGCGACTAGAAGAGAAGCAGATCCATCAGCTCTGTTTGGCTTCAGATAGAAACGAACTGGCATGTTAGTCTCTGGAACTTGACCCTCCTCCAGGTTGTACGTAACTCTGGGATCACCAAGAGGAGATGTGGCTTTGATGGTCTGAAGAAGAAAAAAGCCACCACATACATTCATGAAGCTCAGGGTTGCAAGTGTTAAATGTAATATGTGATAAATATATGAAGGGTGGGTGTCAGGTGGATGGAGCCAGGCTTTTCACAGTGGTGTCCAGTGATAGGACAAGGGGTAATGGGTGTAAGCTGGAACACAGGAGGTTCCGCTTGAATTTCAGAAGAAACTTATTTACTGTGAGAGTAAGAGAGCACTGGAACAGGCTGCCCAGGGAGGTTGTGGAGTCTCCTTCTCTGGAGACATTCAAGACCCGCCTGGACGCCTTCCTGTGTGAACTCATCTAGGTGTTCCTGCTTCGGCAGGGGGGTTGGACTGGGTGATCTTTCGAGGTCCCTTCCAATCCCTAACATTCTGTGATTCAGCTTGATGGCAAGGACATACATGCATATATGTTCTTCACATAAGTATGATATCCATGCCTGTATGACTTGGATAACAGACCGAAGAGAAACAGCTTACAGCGCTGAGTTAAATTTTACAACATTTAGGTTGGTCTTTAATCAGCAGTAGATTTACTTGCCTGTTAGTGTGCCAAGCAAGAAGTGCATCACTGACTAAAGGAAATCCCTCCCCTCTCCTCCTTCAGAAACAAAAGGAATTCAAAAGAAAACCAGCTCTCCATTGAGTTGTACATTTTAGCAGATACAGACAAAAACCAAACTGTTTGTAAGTGCTTGGATATTATTTGCAGTAGGAGGAAGGCCGGATTTATCTTTATCCTTAAAGAATAAGCCTGTACAGGTTAAAAAGAAACTGGTTTGGGTTAGAAGAGCTCCAAAGCAAACTACAGCTATTCCATGCTGTAGAGATAAACTGAGAAAAACTGTAGGAAAGATGCAGGCAGGCAGCGTAGTCCACTAAGGATGAAGGAGTGAGGAGCTGGCCCTCAGTGGGGGCCCTCAAGGATTTCCCACACGGGTAGGGCACGGGAATTGTTTCTCATGCAAAGCTGCTGCCTGCGGGAGCACACCCTTGGGGACACTGGTGTAAGAAGTCACCGGGAAAACTGCTGCCAGCTGAAATGTCAGCCTGTTCTGCAGCAGGTACTCCTGACAAACACTAGCGGGGTACGCAGCTGTGAAGGCTGATAAGGAAACAGCACAATGCCGTAAGGTTGCAGAGTGGGCATCCATGTACTTTTGACATGGAGACAGAGCACAAAAGAGGAAGAAGCTGAAATGAAGAGTGAGGGAAGTAATTGCACTTTTAACGTACCACTATCTTGGTGTCACGAACAGTGTTTTCAGGGATGGTTACCCAGTATCTGCTCTGCTCCCACTGGGGCGGCTGGCTGAGCGCATTAGTGACAGTTACCGTCAGCTCCACAGTGCTGCTTCTGTTCCCTCCATCTGTCGCTACAATATAGCGACTAATGCGTGTTGTCTGTGAAACAAAGAAGATTGAGGATATTTGCAAACCATTGTGTACAAATCAAGAGACTGCAATTAACCTTCTGCAACAGATTTGAGAGGTTGCTTTCTTCCAAGCAGAGTTGCATTACCTGGGATAGCAGGCGGTTCACATACACCCAGCCCGTGCTGGGGTTGATCTGGAAGTATTCTGGTTGATGCTCTAACATTGAGTACGTGATGGCAGCATTCACACCTTGGTCACTGTCATGAGCTGCAACACGGAGGAAACTCATCCCCACGGGAGTGTCTTCACTGAGGAAGTCTTTTAAAAGACAAAGGTAGTGTCAGCAAATCTTGCTCTGATTTACCAGGCTGTGGTAATAGAAGTAGTAGAAATACTCCTGTAAAACCTCATAGTTCCCTTCATGGGAGACTAAATGTTTTTGTGATGAGGCAGGTTATAAAGTATCATCATTAACAGAGTGCCTACAGTCTTCTTTGCACTGCCCCTTCCCTTTCCCCTGACATGCTGGGTGAGCTGCTGGTGAAGCAGGTTGTAGTGATTTTGCTTGGCTAGCACTTGGCTAGCAGCCAAACACAGCCATTCGCTTGCTCCCCTCCTCTCAGGGGATAGGGGAGAGAATTGGCAGGTAAGGGGAAGGAGACTTGTAGGTTCAGATAAGAACAATTTAATAATTGAAATAAAATAAAATTTAAAATAATAATGATATTAAAATAATAATAGTAATCAAATATGCAAATAAGTGATGCATAGTGCAATTGCTCACCACCTGCCAACCAAGCCCAGCCAGTTCCCAGATAACGATCCCAGAGGAGTGACAATCCCGAACAGAAACTGCAATCCCGGAAGAGCAAGAGCCCAAAAGTAAGTCAGAGGGAGCCAAAAGAGGAAGAAATCCTCATTAACATACTGAATATGATGTTATATGATATGGAATATCATATTGGTATATCCAAATGCCTATTTAGCTTATTAATTTAAATATTCCTCACCCCCCACTTGATCTTGCACTTGTAGACTAAAAAAACACAAAGTCTTCCACTTCCAGTGACAAAAACTAAAACACTTGTATGTTATCAATGTTTCTCTCATAACAAATCCCAGGCTGAAACCAAAACACAGTGCTGTTCTAGCTACTAAAAAGAAACCCAGCTCTGTCCCAGCTAAAAACCAGGACACAGGTTTACTGACTATGCCGGGGCCGGCACCCGTGCCTCTCCACAGCAGCACTGGCAAACCCCGCAGCCGCCTGCACGCCTGCGGCTTCAGATCACAGCCCAGGCTGTTGGGCTCAGCTGTGGATAAAAACAGGCTGGCATCAAAAGGAATTTGGCATGAATTGAACTAATCCTGAATGTCAAAAGGAATTTCGTGTGAATTGAACAAATCCTGAATGGGAGTGGTGGTGGCAGCACTGTCAGTGGGAGGCAGTAGGCAATCACAAAGTGTGAAGACCTAGGCCACTAGTGAAGATCCCTCCCAACACCCCAGTATTTTGAAGAAGTTGCCCAGGATGAGGGCAATGATCATTTTATACATGCCCCTTTCCTTAGGTCTCACTCCCTGTTCCAAATAATCCAGCTGAGATAGAGGCTGTGCCTTTGTGTCTGTAGTCCTAGACAGACCAGTCCTTCTTTGAACCTGCTTTTATAAACATCATCTAATCCAGTGGCAGTCACAGAGCTGAAGTACCCATTGCACAGAAAAGTAATTAATTTTGCCTTCCTAAAGACTGATTCCTGGCAGAGACATCAACAAAATGATGGGAAATCGTGAGCAGTCATTTCCTACTCCCCTACTCTCCGCGAGGCACAATTTTAGATAAAGCTATCGCATCCCTGCTGGCTGCCTCTCTTCCACACTCAGTCTTTAGATTGCTCTGATCTGGTTTGGTCCTGCTTTTCCCCCCACCCTCAGCCCTCCAGCCCCAATTCCTCCTCCAAGTAGCCACGGGTGCTTCCCTGATCAGGTTTTTGAGTCATTTCCATGTACTATGGCTCCATCAGCTCTATGTCTTGGAATGGCTCTGGCAGTGGGAAGACTATTGCAGGTAGGTTTAGACAACCCAGTCAGTCTAGTCGATCACTTCTTATTCTGAAACTGTTTCATATCTTTATTCTCCTTTGTATGTGTCTTCTTTAGCATTTTTGAGGTGGGACAATCAGATTTACACACTATTTATGAAGTAGAGTGGCCACTTTTTCTGTTTTGGTTTTCTTCCTTAATATCTACAGCCTGTGGCAGCAGTGGGGCAGTAAACCACCACCACCACTGCTTGCTCCATGAAAAACAATCTGAGCTTTAATTAGCTTCTTTTTTCCCCCCAGGGCATTTAACTGGCCTAGGATTCATGTCCCTGGTACGTCAGTAACAGATAAAGTTGCTCTCAGAAGATATTTACTGGCACTAAAATAGATTAATGAAAATGCAATTTGTTGATAAGAAACACTGTAAAATATCACATTTTATGTTTAAATTTATGCTTTCATAGTCAAATCCTGTTAAATCGCATTGTAAGAAAAAATGCAAATTACTTAGAAGGGCTGTACTCTCTTGTTTCACGTACTTCTGCTTGCTGCTGGCATAACTCTCACAATTACCACCCCTACTGCATAGAGTTAAGCATTTCTTTAATGTCTGTTTTTCAGGCAGATGATAAGATGCACAGCTTAAATCAGGGATTTGACCAACATCCTAGTGCAGAGGAATAATGAACTAGCGGTTTCCAGGAAGAACAGAAACCTATGACTAATAGCATTTGATCTTGTTAGAGAAGAAGCTATTTTTAATTCTGTGACGTGCAAACATTGATTACTTATGTATACATGCTGGAAAAGTGCAAGGCATAAAGTGACCTTATTATCTGCCATTTCCCCATTCCAAAGGACTATTTTTGCTTCAGGACTTTTGCTGGTTACCTGTGTCAATGAAGAAAGGAAAAAATCTGCCCATTCCTCAGAAATGCCAAAGCCATCATAATTACCAAATGCAACCTCTCAGATTCACTACTTAAAAAAAAAAAAAAAAAATCCTTTCAGTTTCACCTGAAGGACATGTTTGAAGGTAGAGTAGAAAGGTTCATCTTTGCACAAACATTACCTTTACCTCAAGGACTTCTCTACTCTGTTTGAAGACATTTCTTTCCAGTGAGATCACTCCCACCTGAATTCTCAGCACTGCTTTGGCTAGGTTTGAAGAAACCATGGGTAGAAATCCAAAAATGGCTATTACCAACCTGCACATTTTAACCAATTTGGCACTTGGAGTTAGTCGCTGTAAGATACTCTGAAAGGTACAACATGGGCAGGAACAACTCCAGGCTCCAGTATAGGTTGGGGAATGATCTCCTAAAGAGCAGTGTAGGGGAAAGGGATCTGGGAGTCCTGGTGGACAGCAGGGTGACCATGAGCCAGAACTGTGCCCTTGTGGCCAGGAAGGCCAGTGGCATCCTGGGGTGCATTAGAAGGGGTGTGGTTAGTAGGTCAAGAGAGGTTCTCCTCCCCCTCTACTCTGCCCTGGTGAGGCCACATCTGGAATATTGTGTCCAGTTCTGGGCCCCACAGTTCAAGAAGGACAGGGAACTGCTTGAGAGAGTCCAGCACAGAGCCATGAAGATGATTAAGGGAGTGGAGCATCTCCCTTATGAGGAAAGGCTGAGGGAGCTTGGCCTCTTTAGCTTGGAGAAGAGGAGACTGAGGGGTGACCTCATTAATGTTTATAAATATATGAAGGGTGAGTGTCAGGAGGATGGGGCCAGGCTCTTCACAGTGGTGTGCAATGGTAGGACAAGGGGTAACGGGTGTAAGCTGGAACACAGGAGGTTCCGCTTAAATTTCAGAAGAAACTTATTTACGGTGGGAGTAACAGAGCACTGGGACAGGCTGCCCAGGGAGGTTGTGGAGTCTCCTTCTCTGGAGACATTCAAGACCCGCCTGGACGCCTTCCTGTGTGAACTCATCTAGGTGTTCCTGCTCCGGCAGGGGGATTGGACTAGATGATCTTTCGAGGTCCCTTCCAATCCCTAATATTCTGTGATTCTGTGATTTTCTTTCTGTCCTTGTGCATAACTGTGAAATGTAGATGTATATTTAGACTATTTCCTAGCAGGTCATTTCTCCTTGTTAAAGGAGATGTTTGTATAAGCATCCAACCTCTTTTTGAATCCTGCTAAAATGCTCACCTCTGTGATGCTAAAGAAGACTTATTTATGAGCCATCTTCATTTTAATAAGTCATTGGTCACTGCTTGACATTTCCATAGAACAGGCAGAACTTCTCCAAAATGGAGCTGTCATCACGTGTCATCAAAAATTTTTTGCCATTCTTGCTGAGGCAATTACGCAAGGAAGGGCCTGTGCTAGTCCAGCAGCTAGGGAGGACACTCATCACTTGTGGGTGACACAAGTGTACAGGGTCCAACTGTACTGAAGTGCAGAATTCTGATGGAGAACCATCAAGTAAAATTAAATGAAAGACTGATGAAAAGCATATCATGTGGGGATGAAAAAGGGAATGGCACCAGGACAAACTGGAAAAGATAGCTCAGCAAGCACGGTCACAGGAGTCGTCGGGACTCACAGCCAGTCTCAGGCTAGAAGCCAAGGATTTTGGGCTCTTTGACAAGAGATAAATACCACTCCGCTCTATTTGAACAGAGGTGCTGTGCCAAAGAGACACAGATTAAAATTGCTCTTCTAGTCAAGGCTGGTGACTTCTCAGCTAGGATGTCATGTTGTTTTGGGACATTGAATAAAAATTCAGTGTGCAGAAAAACTAGGCAGGGAAAAGCTGCAAAGGGAAGGGATCAGATCTGTCTGATCTGAGTGAAGACTGTCAATGTTTTTAAGAGTACTGAAATGACTAAAGAGGACAGTGATCGATTCTGCACATTTCCACTGATGACGGGTTAAGCAGTAATTGGCTTAGTTCACAGCAAAGGAAGACTTAAAAAGAACTACAAAACAGGTTCATGTTGTGGTACTGGGACAGGTAGTTAAGGAACACTCACACTGATAGCGACTGTTCTCAAACTTGGGATCGTTGTCGTTGATGTCAGCAATAAGGACGGTGACCTGACAAACGCCGATCAGCGGTTCCTGCGCCTGGTCGGTAGCAGTAACAGACAGAGTATACTCCCTCTGCTTCTCCCGGTCAAAACTCTGCGTGGTTGTGATGACTCCTGGGAACACAGACATCCTCTGTTCTGTGTGTCACAGCCTCGGGACTGAATTTTCAGAAAGGGACCTGCACACCTCCTGCACAAGAGGAAGCTCTGACCGCATGCAGCACAACCATCAGGCTTAATCCACACCAACCCTGCAACATCTGTTGGACAAGACCAACTCCAATCCCCCTGCCTCTCCTCACATGTCACATGCTGCCAGCAGTCAACATTTTTCTCCTGCTGCCCTGATAAAGAGCTTCAGTCTGAGTATCTTGTTATCTCACTCCTCATGGAGCACAGAAGGACTGTCTCCTCCTCACTGAAAGGCTTCTCTTAGATTTACTCTAGTGATAGTCCAAGAAACTGAATATTTTAAAGACAGCTCATTATTATTCTGGGGAAGAGCCACATTACAGAAGGCACAAGTGATGTAAACAAAGTAATCTCTACTATGGAAGCTAGAGGCTGCCTCATTGAACAGATTAAAATAGGGTAGAATCACATAGTTCAGTTAATAAATCAAACTATTTTCTCCCAGTATTCAGCTTTTCCTCTGTACTGACTAAGCCTCTCTCTGTCTCAGATCTTTTATTCTGGTTGGGAGACTTCTGGAGGCCACTTCCAGACCTATGTCTCTACTATGCTAGGGACCAGGATTCTGCTGCTTTGTTGTCAGCCCTTCCAGTCTCCTGTGCAGTCCTGGACGTGCACATATCACACCTTACCGTTTTGACTACAGAAACACCAACAATGTTTATAACTCCTTCATCTGAAGTGCATCAAGACTGCCTGTCACTGCCTTGTTCTGGTAGAAGGGTTTTGCCTCTATACGCACTGCACTGGACCTCCTATTGGTGCACGAGGTGAGAAATACACTGTTTTAAAGAACTGGCAGGACCCATTGAAGGGAAGAACAAATTGAAGCTGTTAGAGTCACACTTTCTGCTCCTTGTTTTTATAGCTATGCTTGATCCAATAGGAAGATAACTGATACAGAATAGCTTTTTTATCTTCTTATTGAACTGGGGTTTATTTCCCTACTTAATTTGGCATGTGAATTGCAATCACCTTAATTTAATCTATGTGCATGGCCATCCATATGCCCTGAACTTTTTTCAGCATTTATTCTACAAGCTGTTATTGCTAACCCAGCAGTTACACTGTTACGGCATGAGCCCACTTGGACACACTCATACAGTGGCCTCTCATTACAATACAATGTCATGTTAATTTTATCTCAGCAACCTGAAAGCTACTGACCTGTGTCTGGGTCAATGCTGAAGCCTAGGGAAGCTCCATCTCGGTGCATGAGCCCGTACTTCACCTCTCCGTTAACGCCGAGGTCTGCATCATAGGCTTCTACCTGTAGCACGTACGTGCCTGGAGGCTGATTCTCCAGAACCCAGGTGCTGTCACTGTAGTAAGCGCACTAAAAATATACCCAAACACCCAACCCTGTGTATTACACAGAACCACATGAATTTGCTGCACAGTGTCGATATTTGTTCCAGCACATCTGAGAAGAACTCAGAAGAAAATAACTTCTATTGCTTATACTCACAAAGAAATCAAGCTCTAAGGGAGAGAAATTAAAAAAAAAAAAAAAAGATAACAAAGACTTTGCTCTTTAAGTATGAAGAAAGCTGGCTGCGTGTTCACACACAGATTCATTCTGCTCCACACAGTCCCTTCAGCCCACCAGCAATCACCAGTAGCCAAGAAGAGTCTGTAACCCAAATTATGGATGGGAAAAGTATATCTGCAGAAAGACATCTTACCTCTCTGAAGACAGGCTTGTTATTATTAATGTCATTAACTCCTACAATAACCTCAGCAAAACTGCTGAGAGGGGTGGGTCCCCCCGAGGCGTTGTCATCTATCGCAGTGATGTTCAGTGTGTATTGTGGCCCTTTCAGGTTGGGCGGTGGGTTTCTGCGGAGTTTAATGATGCCTAAATTTGGAAGCATAGTGCTATTTTATTTTACCATGTAAACAAACAAACAAAATCAAGTAAGCATCACATTTCTCTGCTGCTGTATTGTTGGTTCAGTTTGCATTTTGGTTGCAAAGCACAGGAAGGGAGAGTGACTTTTAACATGAGCAGATAGTGATAGGACAAGAGGAAATGGTTTTAAACTAGGAGAGGGGAGATTCAGCCTAGATACTAGGAGGAAATTTTTCACCCAGAGGGTGGTGAAGTACTGGCACAGGTTGCCCAGAGAAGTTGTGGTTGCCCAATCCCTGGAGGCATTCAAGGCCAGGATGGGGCCCTGGGCAGCCTGATCTAGTGGTTGGCAGCCCTGTCCACCGCACAGGGGTTGGAACTAGGTGATCTTTAAGGTCCTTTCCAAACCAAGCCATTCTATGATTCTGTGATTCTATGAATCAGTCATCTTAGACCACACAGTCCTTTGACCAGGATCCCAAGTTTTGGTTGATGTTTGGAGAAATCATATCAAAGAGCTAGTTCTCATTGATACAATCCCCATTTGCAGATTACATAAATATGGTGCTTTCTTATGATTTTTGACACACAGATGAAACAGTCAATACAGATCATACAGTAAATGATTGTGTTCTAAAACCTCTTTGCTTACCTTTCTGACTATCCACTTCAAAGTTTCCCTCCTCATTGCCTCCTGTAATTAGATATAGCAGCCCATCTCCATCAGGGTCCTTTGCCCGAACAGTAGCCACTAAGGTGCTGGGACCAGCATCTTCCGAAAGGAAAGTTCTGTAACTGATGGACAGAAGGGAGCAATGGCAGCACATTCAGTACCAGAATAACCATCACCACGTTAACCATCAGCTAAAGATTATAAAGTCATTATGAATGTAATTTTCTTTAAGCTTAGGGCATGCAATCATGCAGTCTTTAATCAATTTAAGACAAGACTTTGAGCATCTTTGTTCTGTGTAGGTTATGTATTTTAGGATTGTAATCCTGCATTTTTGCCATACATAATATCCAGGGTCTTTTGGAAGACAACAGTATGCACCATACTACATGGCACTGCAAACCAGGATCACTTTTCTCACCTCCTAAAGATGAGAAAAAGGGCTAATATCTGTCATGCAATGTTTGTTATGTCCCTATCTACTGATGGAAAGCATCAGATACTACAGATGAATGTAAAACAATATTTAATTTTGTAAATAAATGTACATTTTATATTTAAAACATCCATACTTTAAATTTATGCAAAAAAAATATTAATTCAGGAAAGGAAAGAAGGGATTTGAAACAAACAGGGCCTCAGGGAGTTAGCTTATAATAGAATCTGCCGATGGTAAAATTAAGTTTTAATGTTTGCTAACTACCATCTTAATCTGCCATATATTTATGCATGGACAGTCACTTTGAGAACTAGAAGTCAACACAGTCAAAATCATTCCCTATAGAGTTAGACATTCTGTTCTGTGTAAAACAGTTGCTCTATGAAGTTAATACGCCGGTATCACAACTGCGGTGTTTTTTTGAAATAATCTAGAAATGAAGGGCTGACTTCTACAAAATTCATAGAAATTACCCCTCAGCTTCACTGGCACTTATAGTTGCACAAAACAAGAAGTGACCGTTTAGCCAAGTGCTGTTAAGGTTACACATATGAGCAGCATGAAAGGAAACCAAAGCAGGTGTTCAAGCTGGCTTACACGGACTGGGAGAACACAGGAGCCTCGTCATTCACGTTGGCCATTCGAATCCGCACAGACGCCGTCCCTGTCCGAGGGGGATGTCCTTTATCGACAGCTATCACCACAAACTCGTACATGTGGTTTGCTCGCTCAAAGTTCAGCCTCTGGTTAGAATTGATGACCCCGTGACGCGTGATGGAAAAATCAGTGCTCTGGATGAAGTAAGCGATCTCAGAGTTGGAGCCAGAGTCACAGTCTGTTGCAAGCACTATTAGAGAACACATTTAAGAGGGAGGTCATGCTGTAGAAGAGGTTTGGTTATGCTATTTCCTACCAAGTAAACTTCGATACTTATTTTTGAGAACAGACATCATCTAAATCTGTTTTACCCATAAAAGTCTTATTTTTGTGGTAGGAGTCTGGGAACTCAGCAGGAAGCTGGGAGTGAAAAAACACAGCAACTCTTCCCCCTTGCTCCAGTCCTGCCTGAGTGATTGCAACAAGGCCGCTTTGCAAGAGAGTCGTGATCCCTATGCTACACAACTTGCTTTGTACAAATAGCAGTCAACACTGGTAATTACCACACAATCAATGTGCATGTTGGTAGAACATTATCAGTCATAAACTGTGTCCTCACTCTCTCCAGGGATGCCATTCAAATGTAATTAGCTTGCAGCTATGTTACAGCTAACATATTTTTTAATTACCTGGCACTTCAAGGTACAAAGAGTGATTAAACATTCCTCCCCAGCAAGTGTTTGTTCAGTATGTTGGGTGTCCCATCTGCCCAGAAGCAGCAAATCAGCAGAACAAAGAGCTAGAGCTTACAGCCTACTATCAAAAGTAATTTTTAAGAGCAGGAGCTCACCTCTTTAATTACCCTGCCATTTTTCTAGCCAAACAATGAGGCTTCACATCATACCCACACTGGTAGTAAACAAAGTCCTTATTCTACCAGGAGGATGCAGAGGCAGTCATTGTGGTAGCACACAGCCTTTTGGGAGTGATGTCCATGCCCATAACAAGCACATGGACACCATGGCAGACAGCTACAGTGCCATCCAAAAAACAAGATGAAGAAACAAGAACCCATGGGTATCAGAATATTAACTCCAAACAGGAAAGGAGGAGAAAAAGATTTCCAAAAGTGCAGTGAAATTTGTGCCACTTAGCTGCAAACCTCAACTACCTCTGCCTGTGGGAAGTTACGATCTTCATTTAAAACAACATTTGGGGTGGTTGCAATATTTTGTTTAACATCTCTCAAAATCCTGCTGTGAATAAATGTTTGGGTGTGTTACAGACTACAAAACCAAGAGCTTTGGCATTAATCACTCTCTTGCTGAATGGGAAGATTAAATATATGAAAAATTCAAGAAAGACTGAAATGAAAGTTACCTAAAAATATTAAATTCAGTGGTCAATTTTTTTTTAGAAAGACATGCAGGAAGTGATAAACTTATTTGATTTGAAAAGTTCTGATTTAATCTAGAGTCGTTACTGAGAAATTGTAACCATTCACAAATACATATTTTATGTGCTTAATGATCATCCTGTTTTTTCCACAGGTGTTTTCTCGCAAATAGGGAACATGACACTTACTGTACAGGACAAAGACATGCCTTACTCCCCAAAAGTAACTGGGAATCCCATTCCCCTTCCATTTCATTCCATCCTGCAAACTGATCTGCATTGCAAAGGTATTTCAAGGATCATACAGTAACCACCAGCAGGTCTGTGTTAGCTCTGCCCATGCTCTAAGCTAGCTTAGTGCAAGCTAACTCCAGTTCAAAGCCTCGTATGTTGGCACAAAGTTGCCAGCCACAACCCTAAGCCTTGCTTTGCTGGCACAGTGGTGCAGCTGGAGGAATACACTCACACCTGCTGAGAGCATAGCTCCATGCTTTTCAGATTGTAGCTTGTTTGCATCCAGACATCTTAAAGCACATGCTGTGAGCATAGATCTGCCTGTAATGACTAAGTAGACGGACTGACTCAGCTAGCGCAGCATCAGCACTACAAACATGATACAAGCCAGAGTATGTATGTTAAAATAAAAATGGTTGATGACTAAAACCTACATGTACATCATGATGGTTTTAACAAATGGCATATACCATTCTATCTTCTTCATGACCATTGATAGCAATCCAGTCAGTCACAGAATGGCAAAGGCTGTCTTGAATTTGCATTTCTTTTTGTCTGTGGGACATCCTGAGGTTGCAACATCCCACCCCTCCCGGAGCTACAGCTAGGGTAAGAGTGTTTTGGGGTTTTTTTTATTATTTCCTGAGATGATACTTGCTTTGGCAGTCAGAGTTAACAGCACAGTGCTCATCCAGCACAGGCTACAGGTGACTGCACATATGGCTTCCTTGCAGACACTACCAACGCTGCTCAGCCCTTCAATACCAAGTGAGTGTTCACCCACCCGTTTTCACTGACTGCCAGTATATTTCCACCTCGTGTTTTCTTTTTTGAGAAGGCTCTTTCTCTTGAAATGTACCCCATACGGCAAGCCAACCAAACAAGATGCAATTGCAAACCATACCGCACAGATTTGCTGTTCTGCTTGCTTTGGACATGGGGTGTACTTTTCTTCCCCACAACTGATTGAATTTTGATCAGTTTTACAAGTCTCCTGGAAAGAAGAGCATTCATCTTTTTAACAAAAATGACACGCTTAGGAATTTTTAGGAGTTGGTCATTACAACAAACTTATTTCTTCCCAAGAGCCATTAAACCAAAGAATGAGCCACAGCAATCTCTGAACTTTCTTGATAAGTGTTTAGAGAAAGCAGAGGCTGCAGCCCTGTTACCAGCATGTGGCTATGCAATGGAAGCTAAGCTTCTTGTCACCACTGCATCCTGAACAAGTTCAGCTTCAAATTTGGGAAATTTACACCATGGTCTTCAAAAGACATGTCTTAAATATGTTATTTTTGGCTAAGTCTTGCCTTGGCACTTACCCATTTCTCACATGGTTCATAACCCCCCTGAGGTCTCAGCCCGTGTTCCCATTACTTCTTCTGTAAGTCACTTACTGGATTGCTGTAACTTTTTTCCTTTAAATCTTGTGGCTGTCTTTTAACTCAGTTTGGTCACCTTTTTGTGTCCTGGAAGCAACTGCAATTACTTTTTCTTAATTTGTTAAATAAATAACCAGGTTTTTAAATGGACAGCTAGTTTTATCAAATAGGTATTAATGTTGTTTAGTTGACTTGCAAAGCATTAAAGGAGAAACCTTTGTAAAGCCTATGAACTTTTATATTTATAGTTGTGGCTTACTAGCTTTCAGCTTCCTTAACTGCTCTTGGGATAGCACAAGATCCCTCCTTGGGCACAGCTGTGTGACCCAGCATGGTGGTCCTCACCTGATGACACTCCCAACTCTACTTCCAGGATACCTAAAAGCCACATACAGCTCTCCAGGAAGGCTACCATCCACGTCTACAAAGGCAGTGCCTGCTGAGGAAGAGCTGGTACTTCCTCATGGTAAGAACATGAACATGTAACAAAAACTGGCAGCTCCATGGCAAGACTGAAACCAAAGGTACCAGGATGATCCTCACCTTGCAGTAGAGATGTGCCGACAGGAATGGTTTCAGGAATGTTGTCTCTGCTGTAAATGGAGTGCTGAAATTCAGGAGAGCAGTCATTTTCATCCGTGATATGGACCATGACCTGAGAGAAAAATGACATGCCAAGAGGGAATTTTAGTTTCTGCACTTAGGAACATGGGCACCTCATTCTGGACACTGTCTGGGCAGCCACTGCTTTTGCTGCTGTCCCATCCTTACTCCTTCAATGCTAAACTTTTCCTCACACTACTGTAACACAGAGAAGTATTATTTCCTTCAGTTCCAAACAGATGGGAGGCAAAGCCAAAGAGAAACAACAAGAGGCATTTTGCAGAGCCTGGATCTGAATCCAGATCAGAGCCCAGCCTTCTGCCTGCACCGTAAGGCCTCCTCCCTCCCAAGCATCTTCATGAGTTTTCTCATGAAAGGGCTATCTCTGTGTGTAACTAGTCCTGCTAACGGGGTGGCAGAGATTGCAGACAGTGGGGAGGCAGTGAAGTGATCCATGTACCTCAGTCACGCTGCTGAGAGTGCTCTCAACTTCCATGGCTCTCAGTAAGAGGTGATAGAGGTGGTGCTCGCTCTCGTAGTCCACGGGGTGGGTCAGGCTGAGCTCTCCGCTCTCCTGCCTCACTATGAAGAGCCCGCTGGGGTTCGTCAGCAGAGTGTATGAAAGAGGCTGGCTCTGGAAAGAAACAGCCTCAACAACTGCTACTCTGTAAAGAATGAGAAAATAACCTTTTGCTTCTGAACAACAAAAGCTGTCTCCTGAGCACCTAGAAGAAGAGGATGAGGATGACAAAAGGTGAATTGCTCACTCTGTCAATGCTGGGCTTATCTCTGTATTAAGACTGGAAATTCCTGTGCTACATGGAGCCCACCTACCCTCTTTTCTCTCACTAAACTGATCCCCTGACATAGCAGGGCTGGGATAACAACCCATTTCAACTCCCTACTAACACAAAAACATCCTTTTCTTCCCTTTTGTACCTTCCAAATACTTGACAGCAGTTACTGGTTTAGCTTCAGTTACAGAGATAATTGAACTATAATACTTTTGACTTTCTCTGAAACTGTACATTCAGAAAGGGAACCGGTTCAGAGATGGGTGGGAAACCCATGAAGCGCAGGGCCTTTCCAGACCCTGCTGTCCTCCTTATCAGGACATGAAATGAAAGTTTACCTCCCTACCGTGACTTATGCTTTGAAGCTACATTTTTCACAGCAGTCTCTGGCCAGCGTGACAATATACTTTAAGACTATTTCAGTGAAATCTCCAGGGAAGGAGATAAATTTTACTAGTCTTCTTCTTCCTTCAGTCTCTTTTAAGGAGTAAGTAAGTGGCACATCTCCAGCAATTTTTCCTACTTCATCAGCTTATTTTGAGGTTTCCTACTGCTTAAAGGCCCTATGGCACTGCTCCACCTGCTACTTGGTGCCTTAAAAGCCCGTGCTGCTCTCAAGCAGTTGAACACTGGCAATAAAACCAGAGTGAGCTTGGCAGCATCTCCCCACTGTGGCTTGGCTTAGTTACTCTTCACACAACAGCAGAGCCCCTTGGAGACTTAGCTGTATCTATCTGCACTTCACATGGGCGTTGTTATCTCAAGATTCTGGCAACAACTTGCCTTTCTAAAAATTTAAATACAAGTCAAATGGGATACAAACAACTCCAAATCTGTTTAATTAAAATACAGTATTTTTCAAGCACTCATTTATATCTGAAGTGCTCCAGGAGATGCATAGCCAGGAGTCTGTCTGTTTTAATACATGATGCAATGCAATAAGAGCCCAAGAGCACTAAAATAGTAATTTCAGCAGAATTCTACCATCCCAGACTACACCATGTCCACACTGGAGACTCTCAAACACCAGAATATGCATAATTTCTTTTAGAAAAAACTATTTTTAAAGTGTAATAGGCAAACACATACGTATAGCCCTGAGAAGCAACAACACAAAAATTTCACTTTATTGTGCTCTGTGAAGTTGCTCTCAGACTGCAGGGAGGGAGCTCACCTACCAAAGTACAACTTACTTTTCTCCCGCTGGAGTATTTTCAGGGACAAACACACTGTAGGACATGTTGGTGAACTGAGGAGGGCGGGAGCCAGCCAGGATGGAAATGGAGGCATAGGGGCTTTTGTTGCCGTACTCATCTGTGGCTTCCACAGTAACCACGTACTCCCTGTTCCACGTCAAAGGCAAGCCAGTCGTCATGATAATGCCAGTATCCTTATCTACTCGGAATCGCTCTTCACCACCTAGCAATATATGCAGAAAGCTGGTCTGAAAAATGCCCCACAGCAAGAACATTTGCATCTTCACTATTTTAAGGTAAGCTATCCTCAAATCATCTACCTATGTCCTTGCAGGCACTTCTGCTTTCCTCTCCAGGTGTGCACCTTATCTTTTACTCACACTGTGCTCTGTTGGCCAGTGCAGTGTAAAAGAGATGAGAAGGGGTGAAGAATGGAGCCTTAAGCTAATGGTAAGGCTGCAATCTATTTCAAAGTAGGAGTAAAGCAAAAAAAGTGGCAGTGCAAAAGAATCTCATTCATATAACTTTTACTTAAAGCACCTCCAGCTTCTACTTGCTGTACCTGCTGTAGCTTTAAGGATTCCCCAAGGGAAATATCTATCAATGAAATGATAAAATGGGAAATTATTAAGAAAAATCTGTAACTTAACAGAATTTAACTTTTTTTTTTTTTTTTTAATAGACCTACCTGCAATGAGTGAGTACGTTATCCCAGCACTGGTGTTTTCATTGTTACTGTAATATGCAACAAGCTGGTAGACGAGAGTGCCTTTTCGGGCATCGGGATCGACACGTGCCAGGTAGGGGTAGGGGTACATGCCCCAGGACAGAAGTTCCTCTTCTGGGGCAAGGAGTGTCACGTGACAGAGGTACCAGTCATTATCTGCAAAAGATGCACAGATTTCTAGACAGCTTGCTCACAAACTTCAGTCAAGAAAGTTTACGATCTTATGCATTAGTATCCGTAAACAAACTGAATTGCCTGTCCCGTGCATCCTATCACATGCACAAAAAATCCAGTACAATATGCACTTTGGCAGCTTGATGTGCATTAAGTGCAGTCAACAATTAATTAAAAATACTTTCAATTTTCAGCAAATTCAACATTCTCAAACCAATGGATATTCAGGGAAAGGCAGACGTGCCATCCCCTTCTGCCCCCAGCATCCCATCTGGTTGCACTTTAGGCAGTGAAACATCAACTTTAAATGGAACCTCCCTAAGGCAAAGCCTTGGGCTTTGCTTCTGCAGGGAGAAGCCAGGGAAGGGGCAAGTCAGCCAGCAGCTGCAGGGAGGGAGGAAACCCTTTGTACAGGCAGGGAAGCACAGCACAAACTGCTCTCTACTGGGCATGGAGGACCTGGGGTTGGGAGCAAGCACCTCTGCCTGAATCCCTGGGAAAATGGCACATATGTTGACTGTGCCTGTACTGTTTTGTTGCTAAGAAGTGAACTCTGATACCTAAAACAACCAGTGTACATGATTGCATCCACCCAACCTTGGACTGTCAGACTTGGGAGAAGCCTGGAAGGCTCCACACCACTCAGTGACTGTCCTAGATCCCCCTCTAATCTCCAACTGGTAGCAGGGTTGACCATCAGTGGGACAACCCCAGGGATCTCCCCAGATCTGCTCCTGGGGTAGCAGTGCCACAAGTATTGCTAGCCCAATGAAAGGGTTGGCCCATTGACATGCAGAGGGCTGTCCCTATGGAAGGAAGGGAAGGAAACTTCTGCAAATAACCCAGAGTGATTTAATCACAGTATTTTTACCTCTTGGGAAACCTAAATCAAAAGAAGCATGGCCAGCAGGTCAAGGGAGGCCACTCTCCCCCTCTACATCGCTCTTGTGAGGCTCCACCTGGAGTACTGCGTCTAGTTCTGGGGCCCTCAACACAAGAATGACATGAACCTCCTGGAGCAAGTCCAGAGGAGGTCCATGAGGATGATCAGAGGGATGGAGAACCTCTCCTATGAGGACAGGCTGAAAGAGAGTTGGGGCTGTTCAGCCTGGAGAAGAGAAAGCTCTGGAGAGACCTTATAGCAGCCTTTCAGTATCTGAAGGGGCCTACAAGAAAGCTGGGGAGGGACTTTTTACAAGTGCAAGTAGTCATAGAACAAGGGGAAATGGCTTTAAACTGGAAGAGGGTGGGTTTAGATTAGATGAGATATTAGGAAGAAATTCTTCACTGTGAGGGTGGTCAGACACTGGAACAGGTTGCCCAGAGAAGTTGTGGATGCCCTCTCCCTGGAAGTGCTCAAGGCCAGGCTGGATGAGGCTTTGAGCAACCTGGTCTAGTGGAAGGTGTCCCTGCTCATGGCAGGGGGTTGGAACTAGATGGTCTTTAAGGTCCCTTCCAACCCAAACCATTCTATGATTCTGTGAAATTCAGACTTTTTGAATTCACAGCAACTTGCTAACAGATGCTAAAAGTACACATGAGCTTATTGAAGAAATTTTCCTAAGCACATTTGTGTTCTTTGGTGGCTTTGAGATTTGACTTAAAATCAAAATGAGTATTATTGAATACATAAAATAAGTTCAAATAATAATAAAAAAGAAACTAAATGTAGAAACGGGGGGAAGTAGAAAAGTACATATGAGAAATGTACATGGTCTGCCTGATAAAATATAATTGCATACTCGAATTAACTGCACTGAGGTTGCGGGCCTGTTAACAGCTACACCACTACCAAAAGGTGTACATATGTCTCATACAGGAAACCCTTGATCTATGCCCTCAGGAAGGCCACATTTCACATAGGATGGATGAGGACAGCAGTATGTGGACAAAACCTACACCAAAGGCAAGAATTAAGCTAGAAATTCCAAACAAATTTTAACTGTAGACCTCAGGGATCCGATACTAAAGAAAAAACTACCCACAGATAGAGACATCTGCTGACACACAAGACTTTTATTTACGAGCAGCCTTACCCCACAGTAAAAATACATGGTGGACAAATTTACCAGAGGTAATCATTCCCAGGAGGAAAAATACTTCACTGAAGTTTTGTGGTTTTTAAAAAGTATTTAAAATAATTTAAGACATGGTTTCTTTAGCTAGAGGAAATTCTTAGATTACATGGTTTCTGGTTTTCTAATATACTGATGTTGCATACATGGGAACATTTGTTAAACATGCTCCTCTATGAATTCTTTTTTTCTCTGTGTAACACCAGGCACAACCCTCAGCACAAGCTAGTGGCTCACAAGAGCAGCTGTAGCGGTCAGTATTTTATTCATAGCCAAGAAGGAGAGCTGAGAAACACAAATCTTAATTAACCCAGCTACAGACAGTGTCATTTTGCTAAGGCCAAGTAACAGAATGAAAACTTCTAGGTGTGCAGCGTTAAAAAATATTTTTATTCATTCATTGTCTAATTCAGGCAGTTCTAATTTCTGTGGACTTGAGTATCTAGTCAAACATCTTCTTATTTAGTGAAAAACACTTAAACTGAAGCAACCTGCAAGCACACTGACAAAATAGCCCAGGTTATCTGCATACAGACATCAGAAGCAGCACTCTGAGCCTTCGCTGCTCAGGAGTGCTGACATTTCTGTTCTGGTAGCTGTCTCCTCTTTACACAGACATCAGGCATAAGAAACTCAAGGATTTTAAGGTGTTACAGACACATGGCAATCAAATACTATGGAAAATTATTGCATTGACTTGAAACAAGTCAGTGAAACAAAACCAGAGTTGATAAAGTAGGGCTTTTTCCAGCAATGCATTGTTTTTTCAACTGTCATAACTGCAAAGGCATTAACAGATCAAGCCTCTGAAATCAATAGCGTTTTATTTTGTTCCACTGACACAACCGCAGCATCCTATTAAATCAAAATGCTACATGACCCAGTGATGTTACAGCTCACCCATTTTGTCAATACGAATCATCCACTGAAAGGAATGAAATAATCAGAAAATCAGGCTCCATAGTGTGTGGCAGCACGCATTTGAAAAGGAGCCTTTGTATGATCAGTCTAGAAGAGGATATTAAGGGGCTGGTTTTGCTTGAGGTACCAGTAGGCTTCAGCTCTACTCCTTGTTTACATGTAAAAAGATGTATCAGGGATGGTACGAAAGGGATGCCAACCAACCACCAGCCCAGAGGAACCTTAGCAAAAGGGTGAGGATGTAGCAAGTGCAAGGATGGGGGAACTCACCACATGGCTTTTCATGTGATGAAAAGCTGACAACTTTCTGTCTTCGAGGGCTAAACACAGTTCAGCAGATCAGAGCAGATGTACCTATGCCATCCTTAGACAAACACGTGAAAGCAAAGAAAAAACTGGACAAGGATTTTAAACTTCAAGTAGATATTCTTGCAAGCTTGTATCAATTCTGTGTTCCTTTAATAATTTATTTTCCTCCCTTAATGGAAGGAGCAAACGTGATAGCAGTCTTTTTTTTTTCCTGTGTTGAAGATTAGAGCTGCATTGACTCACATGGGCTTGATGGGACTAATGTTGGGAAGGTGAGAAATAAAAAATGTGCATTAAAAAGTGCTAGTTTATGTTTTGTTTATATCCCCTCTGGCAAAATGAATCATAAACTTCTCTCTGAAATATCATACAAAATTATATTTGAGATAGAAAATATCTTTTGTGTGTGTGTATATATATATATATATATATATAAAAATAACTTGTCCTATAAGTCCTATAAATGCTTGTCCTATAAATTTGCAATTTTCCTATACATTACAATTCTCAAGAGTAATTTTTTAAAATGTAATCAGTTATACTGAAGACTATGAAAAAAACTGTTTTGGTAGAAGCAAAAAGAAAAAAAAAAAAAAAGACTTATTTATTTAGGCTTGAGTCGCCTTTAGGCCCCAGAGTCCCCTGCTGACAGGGGAGGTATGGAGCCAGGAGGGTAAAATGCTTCACAGGCAGCACCTTGCACAAAACACATTGGCAGGCAGCAGCCATCCCAAAGAACACCACGAATATGGGGAGCTCCCATGTTAATGTGGCACTTCAGGGTGAAGCTGGGGGAACCATCACCTATTTCTGAGATCTATAGCAGAGAACTGACTCTGCTTGCCATAAGAAATGTTTTTTTGTCGTTGTTTTGTTTTTTGGGTTTTTTTTTTTATGCTCTACATTACAGTCAGCAGGGGTTACAACGTGAAGCTCATGTTCCAGTCTCTCAAACATATGACAGGTCTGAGGAGCCTCAGGAAAGATCAAGGGAAGGAAAACAAAGGGGATTTTTGCAGGGAGATGAGAGAAAACAAAAGACTAATTGGAAACTGTAAGCCTTAGAGTTTAAGGATACTACACTTCACACCCCTCCTCAACATGTCACCATATTAGATGAAAATGTCTCCTTGTTTTGTTCTGTTTTTTTCTTGGGTTTTTGGTTTTGTTTAGTTTTATTTTTCTTTCAAGCACTGTTCACTTCTCTCACTTGGATTTTTTAAGACAGCTTTACACAAACCACCCTGCAAATCATAAATGGCAGTTCAACAGCCCTTTCCATAACTAGGTTCTCTATGGTTGTGAGACACACCAGTGCCCCAGTTTCTAACCATTATCCTTGACTAACAACAGATATTTTAAAAAATCAAGCTGCTTTTGAACATTTCAGTCTTTATTTTGTAGTTATGGTCAGTCATGTACTCCAGTGCTACCTGAGGATCAGACAGGACTGAGTCACTGTATTAAGTATCTAATAAACTAACTCTAAAACATCCCTGTCCTCAAAGCACCTGCAATCCAGTCCTCATCCACTATGCAGCATCCTACAAACACTAAAGTATTGAACCTGAAAAAAAAACAAAAAAAACATGTGGACATGCCTCATGAAAATTCTTCCCTGTGTATTTTCTGACTTTCAGAAATTTTCCAAAAACTAAACAATGTACTTAACAGTATTTACATTTCCAACAAAAAGTCTTACAGCAGTAATCAGTTTTAACCAGAGTTCATAATCACTTTTAGAAATGCCTTTTAGCCTAAAGAAGTGATACTTACACGGTCACTGTGCCCCCTCCCTCCTGCTAAAGGGGCTTTTGAATCTGGTGGCCAGTTTGCTCCTACAAGCTTTATGAAAGTCAGCAGCTGGCCAGAAGATGGTGACCCCAAATAAGGGTGCCCACTGAGGGACAGGAAAAGGGAAAGCAGCTTCTGCTTGTTCTGGATGAGCAGACTGGTCAGCAACACCCACAATGCTCATGCATCTGCCCCAGCTACCGCATGGGTTGTGATCCCTCCTAGGAGAAGCGTGGGGGTGAGGAGGGGCTCTTATGGTGGGGAGAGCCCTCATGGCACAGGTCACCCCCACAGAGCTAAAGCCTTCATTTTCTGAATTTCTTTTCTCCAACTCCCTTAAGAAAAGTTGTACAGGAACAGTTAGTCTGCTGTCATGAAAATGATGCATCAGCTCCACCCTAAACATTGATCATAGATTCCTGAGGGTGAAGTTTCTGTTAATTAACAGATTTGGTTTCTCAAAAATACTCCCAAGGCTTGGGTATAATGCTCAGGGATATCATGTCCTCTTGTAACACACTAGTGTACCAACTGGGGTCTGTTGCACTAAGTAGAGAGGGCCATGTCTTGAAGGCAGGGTAATGTCCTTGCTAACCCAGTTACAGAAATAGGTCTTTTGACTCCCTCAAAAGCCCACAAACCACTACATTAGCTTGTGGATGAACAACCCACAGCCACAGAACAGTTGGGAAGTGTGACTATACCAACTGTCTCATCTAAAGCTACGTCAGTGGGTTTCAATTTTCCCTCCTTGGTTAACCACAGCCAGCAAGCTCACCAGATCAGCCTGCAGAGATCATTTTGCATTATTTTCATGACATATTTCTTAACATACACCAGTACTTGGAGAGGTTTTCTACTCATACACCACCTCTCCAATTTCAGGAGGCAAGGTCTTGCTTACCTCAACGCTACCTGTAGATTTATCTGGCAGGACCACCAGGGCTAAAAGGCAATCGCAGGTGCTACTGCACACATGGGCAGCAGAGACAAACCTTCAGCTAATTTTTCACTTTTTCTGGGAATGCAAAGCTATGGCAGGTACCTCCATCACAGCGGGTATCTGAGACACCTATGGCATTTGTTGGGCAGCAAAGACATCTTCACAGGCAGACGTCCGCACATCACAGGAAAATCTTCAGGCAGACGCAGAAACAGAACTGCAAAATTCATTGTATCTTTTTTGCTACCACATCATCCTGCCCTAGCCTTTAAAGCTTGACTGAGGTATCATCCTCTAGTTTTTAAAATGTTTCAGGTTTTTTGTTTGTTTCCAGAGGAAGGCTCTGAAGCACTGTCAAGCCTCTGATCACAGAATTAGCACCTTTGCCTCGACCCTTAAATCTCCTTTATCTGCCCAGAGCTGCCCAACCACAAGGATCAGGAACTCTTCACAGCACTGCAGAGAAGGTGGGAAGTACAATTATTTACAGAATCTCAAAAGCTTCTAGATGACAGGATTATTCATAAAACAAGTTTTTAATTACAGCTTGCTATGTTAACAGACTACTAATCACCATTAAAAATGCTATTAAATACTGTACAGTTCATCGTTATTTGCAGGCATGTCAGTTGGGGAGGAAGTCAAACCATGCTGACATAGTAAGAACAGCTGAGGAGTACGCAGCACAGAGGACATTTGGGGGATTTTGTTTTTTAATTTTTTTTTTTTTTTAAGAAGGAAAGTGCTGTAAGACACAGCTGTTATCTTGGCTTTTAAAAGTTGCTTCTCTTGGCAGATCATTCAACTTTTGTTGTTGATAGGAAGAAGCAGCAAGTTCTTTGGGTCTGTTTCCATCCCTCACACCTTCATCTTCCCCTCTCTGGCCAATATTTCACAAAGTAAGGGAAACGATACAGACAAAATAGACATTTGTGTGGTACAGTTCACTCCAAGACTGTACTTAAGTCAGTGAAGTAAAATTACCTGCAAGGTCTCTTGTCTGTCAAAAAAAGAGAGGCTCAAAGCATATAGTAAAGAATTCTAGGTGGGTTCATAAGCATTCCTATGAGGGCAGCATCATTAAAGAAACTCATCATCCTTTGAGAAGTCTACAACTGGACAAGCTCTCAATGGCCACCTCTGCCTTCCCATCATCCCATGCAACACAGCACCTAATCTGTCTCATTAAAGTGACCCTTATTAAGTCTAATGTAGTTTGTGTGGGGCATAAAAGGTCCTCTTCCTGAGAGGTTGTGGCAGAATCCGATTGCTGCAGTGGTTAGGAATCACCTCACTTCCAGACCAAGTCTTTCTAGGAAAAGCTAAAGGCATTTGTTCTTGTGTCTGCACTGTCCTGTAACAGAAGTCAGTCTCTTCCCCCTGAGGTTTGTTGAAATGGTTTTAAAATAAAAAGTTGCTGAGGCTTTATGCAATGAGAGCTATTCCTGTGACCTTACTTTGAGTGTATTAACTTCCTTCCAGACACTTTAAAAGTTACCATCACCAGCAAAATATAAATGGGTTTTGAACAGCAATAACGTATCTTACATGTACAAAAAGATGCCAAAAAGAGTTGTACCAATATTTCTTGTTAACACTATTGGATGCAATCATAAGAGATGCAGCTCAGACCCAGCAGCGTGTGCACCTTTGGTAAAGGTGGACAGCAGCATGTAGAGGTATGTTTGGATAAACCAGAGCTGCAGCCTCCACAGGAGCAGTGCAGCATAGTTCCTGCACTGTGTCCTAAGAAATGAAAAGGTAGAGTCAATAGCCTACTTTCTAGTTGTCCTTATATACTGAACTTCTAACCAGATCCTCTTCCCCGTCTACAGACATATCCCTCGCTGCTTTGCTACTTCTCTCTCATGAAGCTGATGCCTATTCCATTTGTATAGTGTTTGTTTACTCAGTCAAAACCTCAGCCAACCCATCTGATGTAAAGCAAGTGCATCCGTAGTCGTATGCACAAACTGCTCCTCACTTTGCTCTCACCAGTGCTACTTTTAGATCCTTCCATCAGCAACACACAGGACAGGGAGAAGGGAGTAGTTACAGGAGCAGAACCCCAAGTCCCTTCCATCAGCCTGTTTCCTCAGCTCATATTTTTAAAGGCTTTTCTTAAAACTTTCTGCTTTACTTTCTCTTAAATTTTGGACAGTTCCCACTATCATGCCAACCTCACTGCTCAGGCTAAAACTCCAGGGCAGTTGAGGTCTGCCCTAGCCAGGGTCTGACTCCTTTAGCAGGGAAACACTAATGCTTGCTGAGAAGCCAACTCTGCTCTCCTGCAAGGACAGCTTTCGAAGCCCATCAGAGACACGCAAATAGGAGCAAATTCAATTCCACTTCAGAGACCTATTCCCAAACGAGAAGGCTACATGCACATCTGCCTCTATGCTTATATGAACAAACTGCCTGTGCAAACATGGCAGGCATCAATTTTGGGCATCCCATGTGGAATGCAGGTGTGAAGAGGCAGCTGCAGATCAGCCAGCTTCTGCCTGTACACAAAAATGAATCCCTGGCACTTGGAGCGTAAGACAACACTGAGAGCGTGCGGGGATATTTCTGGCATGGTGCAGCTTTGACCTGAGTCTAAACCAGATTTTTAAATGCCTTCCTGCTGTTGTAATGTAATGAAAACTCAGAAATATGAAATCACAGGCTATATAAAAGGATTTAAGATGTTAATATTAAGAATAAAGGGCTGAATATTCTACTTTGAAGGTCTCCTATTGCTTTTCTCTTTCACTTGTTATGATAAAGGCTTTTTCATAATTCAAAGAGCTTCTTCTGTACCTTACTAGGAATACTTGTAACATTAACTTTACATTTACCTCTTCAGTTTTAAATTTTTTGTTAGTTTTCCCACTACAGACTTTATCAGACATTCTTACCACTTTTTTGTTGCCTCTGGCTTATTATATATTTTTACATCAATTTTTTTACAGTAAGATGCTTTCAAAGATACATCCAGAGAGGGTAACACAATAACCTTCATCCTGGAGCTTGCTGTTTTGTCTAATGATCCCTGGCCATTAAAAGACTTTCACGGTTTAAGTGAAGCAAGCTTTTTCTCTGTCAGCACCTGAGTTTGAAGGCATAGCAATGGTATCCACAGATGGTTTTAATCAGTCTGATACCAAGAGGGGGAAAAAGAAAAAAGCAATGTATAGTATGACCTCCAAACCCGATTGCCAGGTCAGATTTCTGTTTCTGGAGTTAGACTTATTTTGTTCTAAAAATGTCAGGAGTGCCAGGAAGCAATGGGCCATTTCTGGCTCCATAAAAAAACCCCCTAAGCTATATCTTGATTTGAAATCATAGCCAGCAACATCCACAGATTACTTGTTAGTTTTGACAGAAGGTGTATTATGTGGATTGAAAAGCTTTCCTTTCACAGTAGGCGTCCGGGTGGACGTTTTCAGAGAAAGTGCAAGGGATTCAAACCACATAAAGCTTCTGCGTGCAGTCTAAGTTGTATTTTCAGGAATGTCAAGATTTGACAGATGCCTTTTTAAAATGCAGTTTGCTTCCAGTGAGTCATAAGGGTTCAGTACTGATCATATTCTACCATAAAACACTATACCCGAAGAGCAGCATTATGCTACAGCCTCCTCAGCCAGATTTAAGATCTGTCTCCTTGGAATTCAGTTGCAGTAAATAGTTGTTATCCCACCTGAATGAGAACAGGGGATGAGAGATCCATCTCAATTCCAAAACATAGAAATACTGAAACAGTCTTACAACCATTTCATTAATTTCAGTTGTAAACTAACTGCTGGTGTTTACCTCACTTTGATGTCTTGAGGCATCCCAGATTTAATGGGTTGCTAGCCTCAAGCTTACTCTCCAGAGCACTGCAGACATGCTGGAGGGGGAAGAGATCTGTCTTGCTGTGCTTTCGAGTCTCCCCTGTTGTTAAAGAAAAATAACCTTTGTAGATTATGGAGTGACTTCTTTCCACGGGTGTTTTCAGTTTGATAGCAAGTGGGCTGTATCTGCAGTGTCAGCATGTGCAGGAGCACAGAAATCACACAGTGGGTCTCACTACCCCAAGCCAAGGCAGCGTGCGCTCTGTAAGCCCTCTGTGACAGGCTCTTAAGATTAAAAAAAAACAAAACAGAGCTGAAAGTCTGCTAGAGTCTAGGTATAGGGTAAGAAATTGTGTTCCTTCACTTTCTGAAACATGACAGACAAAGTCCTCAACATAAATCTTCCACACATCGTGCACCAGTACATACCCCCACCTACAGAAAGGATGGTCATAGGTGGAGGAAGACTAAACAGTTGCATAACCGCATGTCCCACCCTGTGTAAGTCATTAAAAAGTATGAGAACCTACATAGGTGCTTGCAGGTGTGCATGAACAGAGGCAGACTTGGAAGGGAAAGGGAGCTACAGCCCTTTCAGCCCTTCCCCACCCCCCCCCAGCCCTTCCACACTCAGGCTACACAGTGTTCCTCTGCATTCTGGTGGCACAGCCAGTGTTTCCAGGATGAAAAGTGTCCCAGAAGAAAATGTGGATGAGGAAAGGGCAGGTTAGTAGCTCCCATCTTTGCCTAAGAGACTTGTCTGAAGTCCAGGTCCCAATCCCACCCTATGCTCACACAGAGCCCAGAACAGCAAGGCTTTGAGGGACAGAGGCAAGCTGCCAGATTCTTAAAGAAGATGCTAACTGCTTTGTGTAGGTAAATAAGACAATTTAAAAAAGTGTTGTGAAAACATCTTTGCAGTGTACCAAGTGTAAGCTCGATGGGAGAAGGACTGTATTTTCACAATGAAAGCTATGATGTCCTCGCAGAATAGATGGCAGCCCCATATACATCACTGCTACAAGTACTACTCAGCAACAGGCAGGATTCAGAAGGTTATTATTCTCCATGTTCATTTTATTTTCAGCATTTCAGCCACGTAACATTGCTTTCCTAGGACTACTGTTGCAAGAGACAGTGCTCCAAGTTACTATCTGACCTCCTTTTTTATTTAAGTGCCAAAAAAGCTTTGCTTTTCTGGAAAAAAACAAAACCCCAACACACAAGCTTCACTGGAGAAGCAGAACCTGTGAAATGCTTAAGTCCATTCATGATTTTTATATAAGAGATGGCAATTAATAAGGATCCAATAGTTTTGTTTTTCAGGCAATGAGAGGATTAAAAGTTTGGCAGATGTTCCATAATATTGATTACTATGTGACCCACTGTTAATTACATTTAGTAAGAGCCATGAGGAGAAATGAAGAGCAGACAAAAGGTAGTTCTGTTTGGCATTAGACAGTTCACCAGGTTTCTTCAGATTAAAAAAATGGATGTTGAAAGCTTCCCACCGTTTCACCACCTCCCTGTAAAATAAGCAGCCAGAAAAAGATCCCAAGGTCATTACCGTACAAAGCTGTGAGACAGTTTTCATTTTAGAATTAGCTTAAAGGAGTGCCTAAATGACCTTGTCCCACTTGATCATCGAATTCCGTTCTCCCTGAGGCTCAGATCTTGTCAATACATTATCAGTGCACAGACAGTGGTAAAAACATGTTGTACAGCACGAGATTGGAGAGGACAACAATCATTTGTACCACACTGCTCACAAGGTTATTTGTTTTCATTATAAATAAGCCAGACAGTCAAGCTACACATCACTTTTCCTTCTTCATCTTCAGCTTGAATGAGAAGTTCTATTGCCAGTGTTGGGTGATTTGTTTAAAGTTAGTACCTAGAAATACCGTGCAGCCTTTTTACTATGCTAAATGTTTCTCACTCGCATGACACAACCCATTCCTGGAAGAACAAGTCTCTCGGACAGGAGGCTCTGGGATTCTCCGCCTGCACGGAGTGCGCTATGGTAAAGGAGAAGACAGCCCCCTGTATGCCTCAACACACTGGCCTTCCAACCAGCTCTAGGTTCCATATTTCCTGAGCATTAGGCTGTTAAAAACATTTACAGAAATCTGTAAACATTCCCCCCCAATGAAGTTGTAAATATATATATCTATTAAAAAACCCAACAAACCCACAACAAAATACAAGCCAATGATAACTAGTAACGCTATCAGAGACCTGAGCTACAGTTACAAACACGCTCTCAAACTTCCTCTGAATAAGATGAAAGTAACACCTGGAAAGGATGGCTTTAGTAACTATAATGTACCTCAAGCTTAACAGAGTTTCAGAAGTTGAACAAGTCTAGCCACTTTCTTTGCTGTGTTATTAGGGGAACCATATACAGTACACGAGCTGTTGATGTGCAGAGGATTTACACGGTGGTGCAATGATATCTCCATTTAGTTCCCTACACCAGCTCCTAGGATTCCAGATTCGGATCTTTTTTAATTTTTGCTTGTCCTAAGCTCACTGACATTTATTGTGCAGTATCTTCTTTCCCTTCTCGTGTGCTGCTCTGCCACCGCTGTAGCTAACTTCCAGCATTGCCCCAGCGCGGCTCCGCGACAGTCGCAGAGGGATCTCTAAGCGCAGCAGGCTGCAGCCGCAGGTCTGGAAGCACGCGCTGCCAGAGCACTGTCACCACTCCCTTCCCGGGTCACGGAGGAGCACAGAGAGCAGAAGCGGCTCTCTGGTAACTCCCCCCGTTATCAGACAAGCTGTCTGTTGCGATGTGCTCCCCCCTTTAACTGCTTGTTAACCCACGAGCAGACCCCTCGGGAACTACGGAAGCCAACCTGCTGTGACAGGAATGCACTGAATCGTTAAGGTTGGAAAAGACCTCCAAGATCATCCAGTCCAACCATCAACTCATCACCACCGTGCCCACTAAACCATACCCCTGAGTGCTACAGCTACGCGTTTCTCGAACACCACTAGGGACGGTGACCCCACCACTTCCATCACCAGGTTTCCTCTTTCCTTCAAAGGCAGGAGGCGAAAGCTTCTCTCGGTACCGGAGAAGACCTGGCATGTCCCCACGCCACCAAACGCGACCGGGGGGAGAGCTCCCACAGCCGCCGCGGCTCCCCACGCCCCACGGAGGGCGGCATCAGCGCAGCGAGTGACAACAGCCCGGCACGGCCGTGCCCGCTCCGCGCCCCCCTCCCGCGGGGACACTCTCCATCCCACCGGCTGTCCTGCTCACCCTGGCCCCCCGTACCTGGTCCGCCGCCGCCATGCACCTTGACCAGCACCTCTGCCCGGCCGCCGGCTCGCAGCTCCCGCCGGAGGTAGAGCCGCCCCGACGCCCTGTCGACCCCCACGGGGGTGGCACCAGCAGACGCCAGCTCGAACCAGCCGCCCGCCGCCCGCCCGCGGCCCCGCGGGACGGTGAAGACAGTGTCGCCCACCCGCGCCCCGGGGGGCAGGCGAGCCGTGTAGCGCCGGGAGCCGGGACCCGGCGGCCGCTCGGGCGGCGGCAGCGCCCGCCTTCGTCTCCGCCGCCCGCCCCCGCCGGCCGCCGGCTGCCGCCCGCGCACGGCCAGCCGCAGGCACCGCGCGGGGCTGCGCAGCGGCCGCGGCCGGCCGTGGTCGTGAGCCGCGACGCAGAGGCGGAGCCGGCGCAGCCCCAGCAGCGAGCCCACGGTCAGCACCTGCCCGCTGCCAGGCACCACGAACAGCAGGCGGCTGCCGGCGCCGGCCGGCGAGGGCCGGTAGGACAGACGCGCGTTGGGCCCCTCGTCGCCGTCCCAGGCGCGGAGCCGGGTCACCTCCGTGCCCAGCGGGGCCAGCTCGTCCACCTCCAGCGGCCGCGCCGGCGGCAGGCGGGGCCGGTGGTCGTTGCGGTCCAGGACCCGGACCCGCAGCAGCGCCTCCCGCGGGGACCGTCCCGCCCGCCGCCGCAGCCGGAGGGCGTACTCGGGCTGCGCCTCCCGGTCCAGGCGCTCAGCCGTGCGGAGCAGCAGCAGCCCCCGCCCGCAGCCCGCCCGCCGCTGCAGGGAGAAGCGGGAGGCGCCGTTGCCCTCCAGCGCCCACGGCCCGGCTGGCTCCCTGGGGTCCAGCAGTCTCCGCAGCGGCACCCGCAAGCCCCACACCCGCGTCCCCGCCGGGCTGTTCTCGGGCACCTGCCCGGAGAAGCGGAGCGGGTGGGGAGCGCCGCCGCGCCCCAGCCCCGCCGCCCCGCAGAGCAGCAGCAGCAGGGCCGGGAGCCGCCCGCAGACGCTCCGTAGCTCCCGGCCCATCTCGCCGAGGGGAGCAGAGCGGATCCCCCAGCCCCGGGAACAGCACTTCACCGTGCTCCCGCCGCACACACCCGCGACACGTGGACACGCGTCCCGCCCCCGCCGCCCCGGCCACTCGGAGCCGTGGGCGGGGAAGGGCGAGCGCCTTCCCCCGTGGGTGAAGGCGGAGCCGCGTCCGTGACAGTGCCTGGATCAATTCAGGAGGACACTTTCCTGATTTTCCCCAATTCCAGAGCTTTCTCCCCGCCCTCCTCTGCCGCCTGCCTGTACCGCGTCCAGATGCTCCCTCCCGCCGCTCCGCCGGCGCAGCGGACACAGGAGGAGGAGCGGTGCCTGCCGGGGGGTGACTTCGGGGAAAACGGGGAACTCCCTGCTTTCCTGAGCCTGTCTGAAAAACTCCAGCCAAGCTAAAAGAGCCACCGGTTAAAGAATCACGGGAGAAAACGCTATTGCATAAAGGTGAGAGGGCCCTGGGATACCTGAATCGTTGAAGAATAGTTGTGACCAGGGAGGAGTATTTTTCTGATTCGAGCTCGGCTTGTCTTGGAAGCACGGCCTCTCTGGAGCTGCTCTTTCAGGGAAGACCAAAACATGTCTCGGCATAAGACATGAACAAGAGCACAAATTATCCCATTTAAAATTTCAGTCTGTGGGTGAAATGTATTTGGGAAAAAAATATTGTGAACAATACTGAAATGGTCCTCCCGAGTTAGGCAAGCAAACACATCAGTCCTGCTAAACATGTGTGAAACAATCTGGGTGTGGGAATCATTAGAATCATAAAATCTCCTGGTTGGAAAAGACCCCTGTGATCATCGAGTCCAACCGTACCGGTCCACTACTAAACCGTATCTTGGAGTACACCATCTACCGTCTTTTAAACACCTCCAGGGATGGTGACTCAACCACCTCCCCAGGCAGCTGCATTCTTTCCCGTCCTTTTTCAACCTTCCTCAGAGGTGAGAATGGCTTAGGGCATCATTTTATATTCACCCTCATTTTACAGAATGTGCTGGTATTTATTGCAACAGTATAAAAAAAAAAAAAAGTCAGTTTGAACATGTGTTTTGTTTTTCTATAACCAGTCAGTACAGTGCTACCAGGAGTCAAGGCTTAACAGCAGACATTACACTCAAAACTTTGAAACAAGGAGAAATTCCAAGGCATTTTAAAGCTGCTCAGAATTATGAAGGTAAATGTCTATACTGCTGGTGTGTTAGAACCTACTGAACAATTCAGTATTACTTTATATTGCTTTATGTTTGTACATTTTATATATGCAATTTAATGCGTAATAATGAAATGCATTTCATCTCATTACTATTAAAAAGTGTCTATCACAATTGTTACCTAAGCAATCCGAAAGCATACAGGAATTGATGTATGCTAGTCTGGGTCACAGCAAAAACTGGAAAATCTGTGAAGCTAGGTCCTGGAAAGAGATTACAGAGCTACTACTTATTGGGGAAAAACATCACCAAACCAACAGTAATACCACCTAACACCTCTCCAACACTGATTATAATCAGAATATATATTTTATACAGAGTTATATACACACATAAAATATATATACACATTTTTATATACACCTATTTATATACACATATAAAAATAAATTCCATTATATAGAATATTCTGTATTTCACAGCTGGTAACCATGGGCTCAGTTTGGATAAAGACATGGAAGAGTACATGAACACCAATATATATTTCACGGTGCCAGGAAGCTCCATTCCCGTTCCAGCTAAGCAATCAAAAAGCCTGAGTGCTTGAAGAATTAATGGATAAACTTGAATAATCCCAACATGAACACATTTCATCTTTTTAAAATTAAGCTTGTTTCCTGACTGGTCTGAAAGGAAGCAGTCTGATTAATTGTTCAAACCCATTAAGAATTAAAGATGGAAATACCTTGGGTTTTTTAGGTACTGACTGATTCTTTGGAGAAGCACTCTCAGATATTTCTGTCTTTAGAATTTAAAATAATGTCAAGGTTTTCATATCATTATATGGTAAATTATAACAAAGTACTCTGCATTCAAAGACTTCACTCCTCCTGATAGTATCTTATAAAATGATAGAAGGCTCCAATGAATGTAATCATGATCAGTAAAAACTCAAGACAGCTGATACATTAGTTGATTAAAAAAAAAGAAAATCACTAAGTATTTGATGTTGCATAGCAATTTATTTCCAGGTGACACGTTCACTGTATGAAGATCTTTAGGGAGAAAGTCAAGAGTTCAATACTTCCAGATGAAGCACCTCATATTTTGCCGCTCACCCTCACACCAGTATGTCTCAGCAGGTAGTCACAGTGAGTATGACAGATGGATCCAGTCTGAGCCAGCTGCTGATCCCCAAGAGCTGTAACAGTATTTATGCTGCCTCGTCAAGACAGGTATTTGAGCTATGCTGTACAGCCATCACTTGACTGAAAATTGCATATGCAAATAATACAACAGAATACAAAAATCACTTTATTACCAGAACAGAGAAAGGAGATTAATTCATTATGAACTACACATTTTTTTGTGAAAGGGTATCAGACTTCTCAAAAGAAAGCATAAAACAAGTTTGTGTCCCACACAGTCCATACTTTCTGGACTTGGCTTTTATTACAATATTTTTTTTCACATAAAAAGTTTGTCACAAGAGGAAAATATTTACTGTGTATACATTATTTTGATAAAAAACTGTCAAAGACAACAATCAGGATAAAAGGAATTGGATTCCTTAGATTTGTTATTAAATACCCGCACATAGACATGTCCATATGCCACACACACTACTGCTAAATGTCACTGTTAACGAGTAAAGCACCACCAAGAATTCTTCTGCATTACTGAACTAACAAAGATTGAAACTTTGAAAGGCACTAAACACCCACCTCTTTTCCATCAAATAAATAGGTAACCTTAAACATCACTTGAAAGGCAGAATGACATACCTTTAACTGCGCTGAAATCAAAAACACTGACAGATTAATTACACATTTCAACATCTAGTTGAGGTACCAAACAATTCAGAAGACCTTTAGGCATCGCTAGCTCTGCATCTGGCATAGTAAGAGTGTAGCAACACAATGGCAGTACTTCCTTTCAGCTGTACTGATGAAAATAAAAATTATTACTAAAATAACACACACTGCATGTTTTAGAACTTTATCTTTTTTTTCCCCTCTAAAGGTAAGTTTTAAGAAGAGCACTAAAGGCATGATTATGCAGATTCATGTTGAGGTACTATTTCACATGAAAAATTGCTTGTGTTGGAATAAACTGAGTTTTTCTTTCACCTCTAATACCATAGTACTCTAGAATGCATCTGCCCTTCAATATATAGGGGATTTATAGATTCAACCACCATTAGCAGTAATAGAAGTTACTCACTGCATCTCAAAATCACAACAGTAAATCAGACATCTCTAAATACAACATGCATGCCCACACATTCACACAAACAGCCTCTGCTTCCTCCTGTTAGGTTTTTGGTTAAAGGAGAGGTTAGTACATCGTTAAGAGCAGCCATTAAGAAGTGTTTCAGTGACAGCTTAGAATCCCTATGACCTGATCTCGAAGCTCCTATTCATGTGAATTGCATGGGAAAGCTAATGAAGGGTCACAAGATTTGGACATTTGCAGATGACTGAGAAGAAGATTTAGTCCCTAAACTTCTACCTTTCAGTAAATAACGCCACCAGAGCAAATAGTTTAAAGAATTTTCAATGCCTGTTAAGCCTTTTGGTCCTTTCTTCCGTATTTGTTTATCTCCTCCTTACCTCCCCAATGGAAATTGTATTGAAGATTGTATTGTATTACATTGTATTTCCATTTACTTTGGAAGAAATAAATACAGTATTTAAAAAAAATAATATGAACAGAAGGTGATGTACTGAAATTCCTTTACTTACTTAGTCTCAAATATCTCCTGCCAAACCTGTCAACTGAGTTCAAGTATGTGGTAATTCAGGAAGTGAAAGAGCATTTTTTTAAGATTAAGACAAAACTGTACATGTCAGTTTAGCTGTGGCTTGATTAAACTTTAATCCACAAGTCTAATGGTAATAGGTGAGTGCCTGAAAATACTATACTCATTCATTCAAGGTAATTTTTTTTTGCATTTACTACGATCAAGCATACCAGGAATTGGAAATGTGGAGGAGGAAATAAGCCAGCAAAATAGCAACACAAATTGCTATGCAATCTCACTCTTCCCAGTGAACAGCTGTTAAATGGCTGGCACACATCCTAGCTGCACTACCTACTACACAAGCACTCTCGGAGGCAGGGGCATTAAGACACAACGGAAGCTCTAGAAACCAGAGGAACAGGAATAAATAAAAAATACATCTTCACAAAAGGAACACAAACTTAGTTTTTGTTTTTTTAATAAAAGCTTGAAAGGCACATGTTTCAACTGAATTGCAACATCTACAGCAAAACAGATCAAAGTTTGCAAAACGTTCCTGCAGCCCTTTTAGGGAGTTAAACCTGTGACCTGGCTGAAAACCACGCTAGGGTTGTGTGTACCAGTCCAACGTAATTATGCCCTATTATTGTCCTCTGAGGGAATATCATGAAACTTACTGTTTCTTTTTCACAGAAGGTGGAGATTAGAATATTTTTCCTAATCCATAGCTGGATAAGAAATTCAAGTTTATAATTTTCTTTGTAAAAATGATGCCTTTTTACTGGAACAACAGCAGTGTTTCTCCCATAGGAAAGGCTCTTTCTGCTACTTAAGGCTGCAGTGCCAATGGTGCTGCAATACAATTTTCTCTAATAGAAAAAGCAAGGTAAAAATCTTAAATGATTCTCCTAAAGCAGAATCAATCAAAGTATCAAGAATACATCTTAAAAACTATGACAAAACTAGTAACAACAACTATGTCACAGTTCAAATAAAGTTCAACATGTTCATTTAAACATGTATAAAGGCCAACATGCTACATGATAAGTTTTCTTCAGATGTACAGATGACTTCATTTGTGTTTTTCTTAACATGTGTGCGCTACATGTAAGCAAACTACATTCTGTGTGGTAACACGTACACACATCATTGTGGTAAAACACAACAGGCAGTCAAGGATATTTAAATATTGCATCTTGGCATGGCAGTCTAAGGCATGAAGCCGTAAGCTATGCGACTTCATCCACCCAAGTGCAGTTGTAACCCTGAAGTTTGCTACCTGGAATGCCTTATTGCTGTTATGAAATGGTATTCATGAAAGGTGAACTTCAGGCAAGTAAGTGACTGACACAGAGACATGTAATTCCTTGAGAGTGATTCAAAGGAATTCTAAACTTACTTCCACATCCATACTAGCACATACAGAGAAGGTTCCTGCCATAGCTCAAGTAATACACTAGCTTCTGTTGTTATATGGTAATTCAACAAAGTCTGAAACAGTGCAGTGCAGTAAAACATGCACTGGTGCATAAGCAAATAAATGCAGGCTGCATTTGTCCAGAGACACACATACACACTGCCCTCAATACAGTGACTGTATCCTCAGGAAGGATGATTACTTTTAACTTGTAGCTCAGTTATACTGATGTTTCTCCCAGTGATCACATCCAGCATATTAAATGGATTTATCTGAACATTGGTTTCAAATAAAATGCATAAGCTAACATCTGGTCAAGATTCATAGATCTAAAAATATAACTGAAAGTAAAAAAAAGATTACAGAGATGTTGACTTTTACAACAATAAAGCTTTTTTTTTTAAAAAATCACTCCAGTAGTGATAATAGGTTTTAAAAAATCTCAGCACTATCTGTTAGTGTAAAGTAAGCAAATGTATCTGCATAGAGCAGATAGGAATTACACATATACACCAACATGCAGCAGTTCCTAATAATTTCAGAGTTAAAAATCTCTGAATTTGCATTTTATCAACATGTGTGGTAAGGATCGTTTTGCAGCTTTCATTTGCAGAACAGTTTGTAGATTTTTCAGTTGAAGGTTCACCCTATTATGCCAGATCCTTCACTAAAGACACCCGGGCTCCAAAGAATCATACCCACATGCCTGACAGATTAGTCTCTGGGCCAGGTGTTACAAGAATCCATAACTGCAGGTAACTCCTAAGGGGTGAATAACCTCTTCCAAAACTTAGGTCCTAGCTTTTTGTCCAGCTACACCTATGTAAGCAAAGCTACAATTACCTTTTATTGGGTTTTCCATTCACAACACCAAGATTAGGCCCAGAGCTGGAATTAAAACATATTATCTTGAAAGTATATCAGCCAGCAACAAACAGGATGAACAGATAATTTGTTAAGAAAAACAGTTGTAGAGGCAGAGAGGGTCATATAAGGAAGACAAATTTTAGAGTGAAGCAAGATTGCAGAGTACTTTCCCAAATTTTCAAAGATCTCAGCGTAGTTGCATAATTGATATAAAAATAACTATGAACTATACCGTTACTTATTAGTGGTGGTGATTATAGTGTTTTAAATTACAGTTATGGCACTATCCTAATCTAACTATCACATAAGTTGAATGAAATGAATATCACCCATCCCTCCCCATACACACACACACATATACCAACATGCACACAGAGGGGGTGAAAGAGAAGTGCAGAAGTCTCAGTAGCAATACTGGCCCATTCTGATGGCTGCTAAAACACATGTAAGTATACACACATACACATTTCAACATGGAAAAATCCTGAAGATAAGTTCTTCCCACACTGAAGATGTCACCTTGTCAACTCCTACTGCTAGGTCTAAGTCCAAGCACTTCCACCAACATGTCACTTAACAACGTAGGGATCAGTGCCTTAATCTACAGAAGTGTTGTTTAAATAAAATCTTCCTTATTTGATTTATAAAAACAATATAGCTACACATAAGATGTATGAATGTGTGTTTGATAAACAGAAATGTTTACAGTGATGTCCTGGTTTTTGATAGGAAGAATTAGAACAACAAAAAAACCCCCAAAACCCCAAACACTTACTTAAAAAGATTTGGGATACTGATTGCTTTCTTGCTAAAAAATAAAAGCTATGTGACTTAAATGAGCTCTTTAAATAATTTTTCTGCATTTACTGAAGTCTACCCACATCAGCTCTCTAACACTAAAGTTAGAAATCTCATTTACATGAAGATTAAGATGATTTATAATGGGAAGAAAAATGCAAAAACTTGGAAGACTGTCACACTTTGTAGAGACTGTAAAATTGACGTATTTTTCTGTTTTCTTCAAGGAGGATATCTGTGTCTGTGGACCTGTAGTTCAAAGAAATTCCAGTTTGGTAAAATAAAGTTGTCAATACACTGCATGTGCGCACATGTATCTGCAAAAATAACTTCCTGATCAAAAGGAACTTTTCCAACTGAATTTCATTCACAATCAATCCTCAGAACGAAGCTTGCATGCTTTTTCATGACTGGAAGGATATCACAGTGTTGATTCTATACACAAAGTAGGATCTATTCCAGTATACTCGAGTAAAATAATTCACATATGGAGAATAGTTCATTTTGATTTCATGACAAAATCGTCCATATTTTGAGTAGGCATAACTGTCACCTTCCTCACAAACCATCTGTCAGAAAAGAAAAAGATCTAATTAAAGTACTGAAGACAAGTGGTTACAGAACCTAATTCTGTACATTTAACTTACATCTGTATTCTGTAAATTTCATTTACGATAGACATTAAATTTCTATACTGTACAATTCCAATAAGCTGAAAACATATTCCCTATTTTTTGCTTAACCATCTAAAATAGCTTTGGTGAATTAATACCTTTGTCAGGACAGCAGACATTAAAACCAGTGTACTTTATTCATACAATAAATAACAACAGCAGTGGAAACTATCCACATGCCCCATTTACCCAGTACTCCAAACCTGACCTGCACATAGTATAACACCTATGTAGGGAAGGAAATTCTCATTTACCTTTTCCAGGCCACATAAGTTTGACATACATAATAAAGACTGAAGACACACACACACATATATCACCCTATAAATTCCAACCAATTGACTTGGAAGCAAATTGCTTGTGTGTTTTAGCATCTACTATTTGATATCCTTGAAGAAATCCCTTTGCTACTCCTTCTAATAGCACAAGTTTACATGGGTTCAAAACAAGGTTGTAGGACAAATTCATGGACGTGTATTGGTGGCTTCTAAACACAAAGTTATTTCCTCTGAGCTACAGTCCTTCAGCAACAGACTGCTGGAAAACATCTCTGTCTTGCCCTATCGATAATCATATGCTCTCAGTCAGTGTCAGAAACAACATATCTGACTAGGACAACAGGACATAACCCAAGCTAGAAAGTAATACTTATCTTCTTAAACACAGCAATTTGGAAAACACGTTCACAGTCCTGTCAAGAGCATAACAGCCTGTCCACTGTCTCCCTTCGTGAACAAGTAAAAGCTGTTCATATGCACTAACTTCCACTGGTTTGAAAAGTCTTGATAATTTTTCAGTATGACTTAGACAATTTTTGTTAGCAAGCAGAGGGGTTTGTTTCAAAGCTACCTGAGACAACACACTGAATCAACTTTCAGGAACAAACTATGTCAACTTTCTGCTCTGAAAAGCACTCAGAAGTGTTTCTTAGGATGAACTGTTGAATAACTGCACACTAGGAATTAAAGGAGGAAGAAACTCATTCTGATATATGAATCAAACAAAAACTTAAAAACTTGACAGTAAAACTGTGCTGCTGAAGTTAGGATGAGATCAGGATTATGTGTGAGAGAGAAGCATGCAGAAAGCATGAAGATGAGAGACACAGGGCTATAGGGAATGGAATCCTGAAATTCGGGTTAATCGTTCCAGCTGACATCCTAAGTGTGAAGAGGGAACAGGAACTTACTCATGCAAAAACATGTCTGAGAAGAAACTGAGAGATAACATGTGCTGATTACCAATGATGGAGGTTTTCCATACACACACACTGTTATGGTATACTATATTGGTTACAACATGGATAATCATAGCATACATGATTTTAGCAGCAAGGCAAAGAAAGAAAAAAAAATAGATTTCAGCAGTGCTAAGGAAGTTAATAGGAAAACAGAGACAATATCCTCCATGGATAAACTGGCCAGGAAACCTACAAGTAAAACTGACAACAGTTGTAGATTCTTGGGGAAATTAAAAAGTAAACTCCTAAAAACATACCAACCCTATGATTACTCTCCCAAAGGAAAGCAACTACAGAAATGAAATGCTTGCATTACAAGTTCTTTTCAAAAGTGTGTAATTGAAAGTAGGGTTTATAAAATACCTAACACAGATGAACAGCCTGGATTTTTCCCCAAGAATGGAATGTAAGACTATATACAAGAAACATATATATTCTCCTCATTAAAAAAACAACAAAAAACAACACCCAAAACTAAACAAACATTGAAACCAAAGATTAAATTGGTATAGTTAATACACAACAGGCTGTAACGTCAAACAGATGCTTAAGTTCTTTTTCTTAGTCAGGAAACCAACTAAATGAAGCTAACCTGTGACTGCTTAGAAGTAACTGGTGACTCCTTCTCCCCTGTTGACCTGAGAATAAGCAACCAAACCTTAAGTGAGTTTACAGCCACTCCTGCCTTTATAAAGTCAAAACTGATGGATTCCCAGGAGGCAGATGAACAAGTGGTAATGAGATCACTTTATAAACCCCATCCCATTCCCTCAGCAGCAAGAACAGCACTATCAGCATTGAGAACAGACACAGCATGGCAATGACTGGAGTATTCATGGGTATCTTCATAACTCTACGGTTTATTCAACCAATCTTTCTACCAGCTGTGGCTTCAGCTATCTACTGGAGTGCTAACCTATCTGCAAGGCTGAACCAAACTGATTTGTAACCTCATCAGTACCAAACAGGCTGTTCTGAATTGAATGGCAGGCTGGTCCTCCCAGGCAGAGTTATCCATTTTAAAATTCCATCTTTAAAGCTACTAAAGAATGCCCTCTGACGCAGGGCTTTACTGCTTTTGTAATAATCTCTTCAGGTGTTACAGTCTTTAACATTTTTATATAGTTAAGTTGTATGTAATGATTGGCAGAAAAGCAGCACAGCTGGGTACTAACGTATTAGGAGGGATTAGGGCAGTGAGCGATAGCATGCGGGGTAAGATTACAGGTGTATAAGAAACAGATAAAACAAAACTTAACTGATTACTTTTAAAATTTATGAGTCTTTGTCCACATGTCAATTTCAGAAAAATAAGATCAGCATTACAAGAAGATTTATTTTTAAATGAATCATTTATGCATTTAAACATTCATTTTTTTCTTACTGTTACTTACATGACCATTAGCAATATCCAACAGATCTTTAACTCTACATCCTCTTACAGGTCCCACTTCATTGCAAATTGAATCTTCAATAATCAGAAAATTGGCTTTGTAAGATGTGAGTATCTTATAAATATCCTCTGCTGACCTCTTTGAATAGATCTGATAAATCTATAAATTAAGAAAACACGTTCATGCAATGCAAAAGTCAGGGATCAATTAAATACTTGGGGATCATGGTATACGGAATGCTGCTCACATGCAGTGGGAGTGGCACCAAACAAATAATTTGCATTGCCAGGTGGCCTGGGGGGCACAGAAGAGCAATGCAAATGTGTGTGTCATGAGGAATGTTATAAGGGCATCTTTGGAGTATTAACATTTAGAGTACTCCCATGCAATCAGGCACTTCAGTCTTACATGATGTAGCAGTCTAAAAATCCCTGATAACACACACATATTTATGGAATTGGATACTCACATTTTCATTTCTTTTTAGAAGGTCATCATCATTATATAAAGGCAAGCTTGACACCATCCATCCAGTACAAAGCTTAATCACACCCATTAACTGTGGGCTGCCTGCAAACACAGCAGCCACAGGAGCTTGTCGCCTGCAAAAGCAACATCAACATACACATCTGAGTACAGGATGCTTTTCTCAAAACAATGTTTTTAATTTTAAGCACTGTGTCAATCTTTTAAGGTGCTATGGTATGAATTGTAGTGCATGAAGATATCATTGGGGTCTAATTACAGTCGGTATTAATGCTGCAGTGACAGTAGTTTCCTGGCCCGGAAAAACTCAGATCTGCAGCAATATGGAGTTTGCAAGGAAGGTCTCCTGCTGGAGCAAGGGCTGATGCTGTTCTCCTCCCCTCCTTGCAGTCCATAAAGCACCATTCCTAGTGGTCCTGGAATGAATCAAACTATGGCTTTTCTAAATGGTTGCTGACTTGTGACAAAACAAGCTTGGGAAGGACAGTAGATAGAGGGAGAAATAACATGATGTTATAAGGGAAAGATTTGTGATTATTTCTATTTGATCTCCAGGACCATGTATTTAATTATCTACAAGTAAAGAGTGTCATGATACAGAATAACCCCTACAGTAATTATGCTTCTGGGTTTGGTTTCATCTTTTGACTATTCCTCCATTAGTGAAAGAAACCGGTCACTGTCACACTTTATTACAGACTTTGAGGAACTCTTCCTACACAGAAAATTCACAATTAATTAATTTTATCAGAGAAAAAAAAATAAGGAAATATACTATAATAATGACATTCAATTGAAACTCCAATATGGATATCTAAGTATATCCTTAAAAAAAAATTAAAATCCTTATTTTCATTAAAAATACGAACAGCTGCTACAAATAAAGGTAGTTGAACTGCTCTTAGCTGAGTGATTCTCAATGCAATTCACCATGATTAATTATGTACTTGAAGTGTAATATATGCAGACTAATGTAAAAGCCATTAGGTACTTGGCATTATTCCACTTGCTGCCTTGAGAGCTACAGCAGTGACAAACAACATACACTACTATTAACAGAAAGAAGAAATTGGGTGGAACACCAGAATTACCAGCCTTGTCTTTTCTGAAGATGAACAGGTTGACATTAAAGACTACATAAATACAGAAAATAATATTATTTAAAAATTCAGTTAAAGGTAAGTAAGTTATCTGAACACATGAGATCTAACTTTCAGAGAAGTGCAGTTCCTAAGGACATAGTTCAGAGTTAGATTGAATGAGGCCAGAATCCAGTTCTGAAGCTTTTGGTGAGAAGAAAAATATATCTGTATTAGCTATCTATATGGCTCAGTATGAACTATAAAACATAGGTCAGTATTTGCTATGCCCTGCCTAGCCAGCCAGATAAGAACCTTTCCAGCTTTCTGGTCAAAGGGGAAGTTTGAATCGTACATGTTACACTGCATGTTTCTTGACTGAAGTCTCTAAATCCTCACATTCAGGTGTTTCATTTTACTGGCTCATGCTCACAAAAATTTCAGTGTTTCTATCCCCTGTGAAATTACAATCAATGTGAATCCTCTAATCTACTAAGAAGCTAGTGTGTAAAGAACCAAATACTAAGATGTCCACCTTCATTTGGAAATTACGTCTAGTAATTATACTGAGCACTATTTGCTTGCATGTTTCAGGATCTTCTCTTGGAACCAGTGATAAGTTCTTGGTTCTTTCCCTGGGAATAATACTAAACTTTAAATACACATTTTCCCTACCATTTACCCCTGTGTCACTTAATGACTTAGCAAGGAAAAACTTAGATTCTCAGAGATAGTTCCAGAAAATGTTGAAATAAAAATACCCTGACAGAAAGAAGTAAAATAGAAATGCAGGACTTCATACTTACTTTATCCATGTCATTAGTTCTACTGTATCAGGATCATAGAATTCTTGTAGTTCTGAAAGCTCTGTCATTATCCTAGGGAAAAACTGATGGAAACATATTTTTGGTTACTTGCAGTTAAAAAAAAAAAAATCTATAGAACATCTTATTATATTAAAGCCTTAAATAACACAATGGAAATGGGTTTCATCTAAGTTTTCCCTCCTGATTGGTATCTTTGTTTGAATATTTTGCAAAACAGTTACCTGACAGCTGGAGACCTTCTCCAAAACAAGTATGTTAAACATAAGTTCTCATCTCTATTCCATTAGAATACTTACAAATAAATAAATAAATAAACCTATGTGGTAACAACATTCATCAACTTTAACTGTCTTTAAATGCATCCAAACCACAGTTCAGGTTTTCATGTGCAAATGTGTACAGGTAATGGCACTGAACCAAGAAGCTGACAAATCTCATGGTGAACCTTCCTGAGGTGGAGAGGTTAAGACTGTTGTGACTTGATGGAAACGTGTTGTGCAAGAGGGAAAGGAGAGAAGAAATTTCCTGGAAGAGCATTATGTGGGTAGTCTGCTCTGGACTTTCCTCTGCTTTTTACTTTAGTCACTGCAGTGAAGGAAAGTACACTACACTGTATGAAGCAGGATATCTCAGTTTATGCTTTTGAAAAACATTTTGTGAAAATGAGGGATTCTGGGAAGTCAGAGAGAATGCCAGCTCCTGGAGACCAGCCCAGATTGCAAGCCTGCATTACAGCTGCCTTATCCTGTCAGGTCTGGGGTTGGAGGAACAGGTCCTTTATTAAAATGAACAATTATAGAGTCATAGAATCATTTAGATTGGAAAAGACCCTTAAGATCTCTGAGTCCAACCATTAACCTAACACTGTCAAGTCCACCAGTAAACCATGTCCCTAAGCACCACATCTACACATCTTTTAAATACTTCCAGGGATGGTTACTCCAACACTTCCCTGGGCAGCCTGTTCCAATGCCTGACAACACTTTTTTTCCTAATATCCGATCTAAACCTCCCCAGGCACAACTTGAGGCTGTTTTCTCTTCTCCTATCACTTGTTACTTGGGAGAAGAGACCAACACCTATCTCTCCACGCCGTCTGTTCAGGTAGTTGTAGAGAGCAATAAGGTGTCCCCTCAGCCTCCTTTTCTCCAGGCAAAACAACTCCAGTTCCCTCAGCTGCTCCTCATAAGCCATGTGCTCTAGACCCTTCACCAGCTTCGTTGCCCTTGTCTGGACATGCTCCAGTGCCTCCATGTCCTTCTTGTAGTGAGGGGCCCAAAACTGAGCACAGTACTTGAGGTGCAGCCTCACCAGTGCTGAGTACAGGGGGAGGGTCTCTTCCCTAGTCCTGCTGGACACACTATTTCTGACACAGGCCAGGATGCTGTTGACCTTCTTGGCCACCTGGGCAAACTGATGGCTCATGTTCAGCCATTTTGTAAGTCCTAGAGCTATTTTAAGCATTTATCTGAAAAAGGCATAACCAGAAGTGGGCCAGCCTTGAGGGCCTGGAGCATCTTCATGCTGTTGTAAATGTTAAGTGAAAGCTACAGGATACCTGCCCTTTTTGAAAAGGATAAAATTTACAGGTTACACCAGACTAAAGGGACAACTTACTTTGAGACAGACAGAGTGGATAGACAGCACTAGAAATGGGAGCCCGTTTTTAACTGAGGAGTTTCCACTCGCATTACTGTGGTGGTGCCACCCTCCTGGCCACTTTGAAACCTCAGGGCAAGACAACTTTATGTTCTTGCTTTGGTTACAAGTACAATGAGTTGGGATGATCTGGCACGCCCTAACCGTATCCGAAACTCCTGCTGCCTGGATCGTAGCTCAATCTGTTAGATTTCAGAACTGTATAACCTAGAAAGTACTGGAATTATATGGTTATGGAGATACCAGAATCACCTAACGTGTTGTGGCCAAAACAGAAAAAATGTACAACCAAAGTCAATCACCTTGCAATCCTATAAATGCTGGTCATAAGGATGAGTCTTTGAGCAATCCTGGACCAAAGCAGGCTGCCACCAGCATCTCCATCTGAGCAGGATGGCTCTCATTGCTTGTGAACTCTTAAGTTTGTGAAACTGGAGGAGTGTCGCCAAAGACCGACGATGGGACCTGGGCTGAAACCCCCCACTCCTTGAGTATCAATCCTCACCCATTAAGAAATGCTAAGACATTTGAAGTGAGCATTTCACTGAACTTGAGGGGAATTTTTAACAGGTATACCTTTGTTTATACATTATAGATCTGTATCTACACTTACATCCAGATCTATATCTGTGTATGTGATTTGATTCAAGAAACTTCGTTGAATTAACCAAATCTGGGACTAGGAGCGGATTCAGCCACACCTAGACTCCTCTCCGAGGAGTTCAGAAAGCAAGGGGGTCCACTCTGAGTGGACGCAATGCGAGGGTCTCCCTTATCGTCCTTCTCAAATCCCTATATAAATGACACTAACCTGATTTTGACTTGATTTTCCATGATCCTCATGTAAATAAATCTACCTCAATTCTAATTGTAAATCATTCTACTTCCATTTTAATTTGATTTCCCTTTTGTATGCATTTTCCATATAGTAAGTAATAGAGTGAACCTTGCCATCAAACTCTGTTGAAGTCATGCTTTTTCCTAATATCTGTGATGGTGCTTCTTTAAATGACTTCAAGTCCTTCCACTTCCACCCACAACAATTTCCTGGGCAATTCAGCTGTTGAGTGATAGCAGTCTACATCCCCACACGTTAGTGTAGCACAAGAACAGCTGTCCTACGTTTGCACCAGGGCTGGAAGCTGTGGCAGTGTTGTTACACATACTCCTGAACTGTCCCCAGAACAGGGAACAGAAGGACAGACTGAGCAGCCGCTACTGCCACCCCAAGGAGAACCAGCTTCTCTTATCAATCAGAGCCCTAGAAAAATCTAGATGAGGGACTGAGCCAGAAGTCAGCCAGGCAGAAAGACGCTGAGCTGTACACTCAGCTGTTTATAGCCACAGTAACGGATAAAGAGCCTCAAGGCATTTGTGCTGTCCCGTTACTATTAACCAAAGCTTCTGAGCTCAGGTATAAGTTATGAAATTGAGAAGTGAACTGTTCAACACTGCTTCAAAGCAAAAACTGGATCTGCAATTGATGAAGCCCTCTAGAGTACAAACTCCCACACTGCTTTTATTAAAAAATAATCTGAAAAAGAATTATTTGTTGGACTAAAGTAGTTTCCTCTATTGTAATAGATGTCATAACTCTTTTGAGCATAGCTTTTTTTGCAGTAGAATACTGCTCTAGCAGAAATGTGTAAAGAGTCAGATTATATTGTAATCAAAATTTCTATTATAAGATAGATGTTACAAAATCTGTTAAAATACTGTTGGTCAAGACTGGCTTTTATACTTGAATGCTTTTTTTTTTTTTTAAATGAATTCTTATAAAACTATTCAAACTAACTATTTTGAAGTTATGTCAGTACAGTAGAGGCTTATACTTTACAGGGTATTTCCCATATTTTCTGCACTTACGGAAGTTTAAAAAATAATTTCCAAATACTCTTCCCTCCAAGTCTGTCTGTGACTTGCAATAAACAACCAAGTATTTATTTTAAACATGGAAACATTTATAGCCTTTCTTCCCTGCACTGTAGTATATACAAACCTCTACACAGTGCTCTGCATGAAGAATTTAATTCCATTATAATTTGATGAGAGCTTTTCAAACAGATTATTTGCATATAGCCTCCCATAATTTTACTTCCATCTAACCTTGCTCCCCCTCACTAAATCAAAGATTGGGGCAACAGTTTTCGATATCCTGAGTTTTTATTTAGCAGTATTTTCTTTGTTGAAAGAAAGTTTATATATCCAAAGCATAATAGCTGAATATAATAGTCTTCACTTAAATTTAAATACTTAACTATAATAAGCGATTGTTAACAAATTCAATTGTCAAATACTTCATACTGAAAAATGTAAACGGTTTTGTTAAAAAAAAAAAACAACCCACAAACATTTCTTCAGTGGATGATAGCTTTTATTTCATCATATGTATTTAATTACATCAAGCATCTTTAATTATATTTGCTCATTATTTTGACCTATATTGTTCCTACTTACAAAACAAAAACCACAAAAGGTACTTTTCTTACCTCTTTCCACAAGCTGAATCCAATTATTGTGGGAACTGCCATACTCAGAATAAGAGCCTAGAAAACACATGTTAGAAGAAATGGATTATGGACCGTTTCAGCCTTGGACTATCTGCTGATTTTTTTCGTATAGTAGACTACATTAATGCCTGAAACCTTACAGTGACAGTAGAATCACAGAATCACAGAATGGTTTGGGTTGGAAGGGACCTTAAAGATCATCTAGTTCCAACTCCCCTGCCATGAGCAGGGACACCTTCCACTAGACCAGGCTGCTCAAAGCCTTTCACAGTAGGTGAAACTTGGTGGTTTTCTACCAGACAAAAACTCTCTGCAACCAAGAATGTGCCTAATTTAGCATGGAAGGTCTTTTCTGACTCACGATAACTTTGCCATCAGTATTATGGATGGTTAATTACTACTCAAATAACAATGATGCAGTGTATACATCATATAGGGAACACATCACATAAACACAATGAGATAAACTGAGAAAGGAAAAAAACCACGAAATAAGCATTTCAAACCTCTGATCTTGTTGATGTTTTTGTTCAGGTGAATATTGCTATGCAAAACCCAGAAATCCAGTCTTCAACACACCATGATTCTAGCCGATACAATTTTTGCTTTGCAAAAAGGAGAAAATAGCTCACGTGGTACAGGAAACATTTAGTAAGGAATGCACCCAAGGCATTCTCTTGATAATATGCTATTAACACATCTACTGCGTTAACAGCAAAAAAGAAGGTCTATGTAGCAGAAAGCATGAGGTATAAAAAGGAACGTGTTTACCATGTACATTAACATATTGTTATTCCTTGATTGGAAGAACACTGTAAATATTTCAGATGTAACAACGTGTAGCATTTTCACAAGTGAAATAGAGAATCTCTGTTTAAGTATAAAATATTTATTCCTATAAGCCTCTCTGTCCTGGTTTTTAGCTGGGACAACCAATTTTCTTAATAGCCAGAATAGCACTGTATTTTGGTTCCAGTATGGGATTTGTTATGAGAATAACTTTGGTAACATACTAATGTTTTTAGTTGTTACTGAAAGACAAAGGACTTTCCAACTTCCCTGTGTTTTGCTAGTCTGCAGGTGCAAGGGACTAGGTGGGGAGAACAGTAAAATTAGCAAATCCAAACTGGCATTTGGATATGCCAATGGGATATTCCATATCATGTAATGGCATGCTCAGTATAATAATAAGGGTCAACTGGAATGCTCTCTTTGTGCTCTGGCTCTCTCTCTCTCGCTCATGCTCTCTCTCTCTCTTCCATGTTTGATTTTTCATTTTGATTTTTCATTGTCACTCCTCCAGGATCGTTATCTGGGAATGAGCCAGGCTTGGTCAGCAGGTGGTGAGCAATTGTGCTGTGCAACACTCATTGCTATATTTTATTATTACTATTATTATTTTAAGTTTTATTTTATTTCAGTTACTAAATTGTTCTTATCTCAACATACAACTCTCCTTACCTTTATCCCTCCAATTCTCTCCCCTATTCCCTGAGCAGGGGAAGAGTAAGCAAGTGGCTGTTCAGTGCTTGGCTGCCAGCCAAGTTAAACCACCACACTCTCAAAATTAAGGTAAGTAATATCCTTATTTTATTGATAAAACAAATGCACAAAGCTGCTAAAAATTGCACAAAGCAACTCTTGGCCTATTAAAAATAAAGCTAGGGTTGGAAGTGGAGGAGTAGTTTGCACTGTAGCACAAGATCATCTTCATTTGCAACACCTCTCTATAATGACCACACATGAACAAACCTTGTGCAAAGTAATTCCACTTTCCATTTCTTATGAAGCAGCTTTACTCTCAACAATTAAATACACCTAACTACCACATTTCCTAGTGAGAGAAGGCTTATATGAAGGCTTGCCTCCATGCCTGTACTTTTTCTCCTGTGCTTCTCCTAAAAAGTGCATGACCTTCTTGGCCAATCTCAACTAAATATGACAGAGAGCTTGCAGTCTCAAAGATTTATGGAAAGAAATTAAACAGATCAGTGAAAGAGAGATATACAAAGACAGCTCTGCTTCTTATGAGGAAAGGCTGTAGTGTGAACACAACTTCATCACCAGGTACCAGAGAACATATGAAAGTGTGGTACTGAGAACAAAAGACACAGAAAAATCAGACTATACGAGATCCACTGCTCACAGAACTACATGTTCTTTTAATGGATTATTCTACAGGTCTTAGGTAATTGTTGTTTGAAAAGTTATACACGTGCTAGCTGTAATTCCCAAGACACTGGCAACAGCAACTCACCAGCAATATCGGATGCACAGCTTTCAGTCGAAGCCACTTGAAAAGTGTCATCCAGAGTTCAGGAGAGCACACACCAAAAGCAGCTAGCATGCAAACATAAGGTGTCCATAGATATTTCATTCTGAAAGACATTGCAATAACTTAGTTGGGACTCTGTGCGTGCCTCTGTAGTCAAGCTATTTATAAAAACATTCAGATTTTTTTCATATGTCAAATACAGTCTGGATGTCAAACAATCTGAGATCAAATTTGATGGCACTGAAGGTTAAACCAAGGAAATCTCTAGCAGAAGAGCAGGCACCTGATTATCTGCTGCAAGATGTAGGAGCAAGATCCAAGGTCAAAGATGACAAAATCCTTCACAGAGTTCGGGGGAGGATGAAAGAAAAACAAAGAGACTAGTAAAGTCACTTGGCTGTTGCAGTTTTCCAGCCAAGCAAGGATAAAAAGCAGCTATTCAGCAAAGCTGTACAGACACTGTACTATAAGGGAGTTCCTGAAGAAAGGAAAGGAAAATATTTAATAAACAATTTATGTTTTGCTGGTATTGTCTGCCTCTTAAGGATAGACTAGTCATGACAACTACATGGTAACACAACAGTCTGCTCATTTTAAGAACTTGTAAATATTCAGATTTTAGGACCATGAGCATAAGAAAAACACAAGTCTGCCACCTTCAAGCTGACTTAGCTGACAGCTAAGATTAGAACAACAACATCTCCCAAACATTAGCTTCTCTAGCTTTAAGGACTAACACAATACTTTTGAAAATAGTTTTGCTACTGCTTTAACATGCAAAGCAAAGGTATACTTCATGCTAATCTACACATAAGAAGATGAATAAGAAATCTTCCATATCCCAATATTCCAGAACATACACTGTTCATCAAAACACTACACAAGACCTCGCTAGAATACAATATTAAAAGAATTGCAGTGTGATTCTACACTTAAATACCATAAAGAAAGTGATTAAAATTTGCTTCAATTAATGTCTCAGATTTTGGCTGCATTAAAGCTTAGAAAATACGTTAAAGAGACCAAGCATAAGTCATCATGTACCTGTATCCAATTTATAGTCAAAATGATCTCTCCTCTACTGACTAGTACCACTATATGCCAAATACATTTCTGAAAAGGGGTGAGTGGTGTATCACGTCCAGTTAGGAACTCTCTGTTGCTTTCAAAAGAGATACATCAAAATCAGACTTACCCTTCCAAACACATCGCTAGACAACCAAGTAAAATTGTGTGAATTACATGATAAACTATTTCTGGCCTCTCTCCAATTCGACCATCCTCAAGTTTAACTGTCTCTTTCAGTGGTTCACCACTGCAGTTGGAGAAAATGAGACATCACTTAATTCAGACATCATCTCAGGCAAAGGTGCCAATAAAAATACTTTTATGAGTGTTAAGTCAGCAGTACACTGAGATCATTCTGTGTCACACCATACAATATTGTTGCACTGCTTATTTGGTTTTTGTACTTCATAAATGATCTATCAGAACCTGCTGTCCCTTGTTTTAGACTGTAACCTGTCTGAAGCAACAGCTGTGAATTAAAACAACGGGATCACTGCCTGTGACCGTAAATCCTACGTTAAGGTAATTCAGCAGCAAGAGACAGGCTTATTTAAGAGCGTGCACATTCCGCAAACATTTAGATGAAGCATGCTATGCGTGCATTCTAACTAAGCTTCTTCATATCATTAGCTTGGTGAAGAATTATGGAATCTGTAGGATGATAACTGTGTATGGAATGAGTATACTATTTTACGACAAACTAAGAGAACACAACCAGGTTTTAGTCCCATTATTATAAATTCTAGTAATAAGTTATAAATAAAAATCGTAACAAAAATCTTACAACAAATGTTTTTCTACAAACAAGACAGCACAGCACACAATAGATACCATTTTATTCTACCATGATGTGATTTCAGGTTACAATTTTATAATAAGCTTCCTCACAACAAATGGAAAAATATTTCAGATTGTTAACGGCTTCAAAATTAAAAAAAAAAATAAAAATGAGGGGGGAGAAGGTTTATTTTAAGCTTTTCTTTAAAAAGCTGTTGGACATACTGGAGTCACTGCTCATTACAAAGGAGTAAATAGCTATTTCAACCACTAGCAAAAAATTGGAAGTTTGTTTAGTCATTTTGAATATACTATCCCACATCCAACCCGACAAACATTTTAATTTATAGCAGTATAATCTTCATCTATTAGAAGTCTTGGTCCTTGAAAAAATCTATTGATTTTTGCTGCAGACAAGTAAGAAATTTGCCTTAATACCTGAGCAGTTACACCATTCATCTTCTACCAGGAAGAGATAATTTTCTAGCCATGGAGTTTCCAAGAAAAGTTATGCTAGGATCTACAGTGCTGCTATACTTAGTCTGTAAACAGACAGCTCCACTACCCCTTCTCTCAAGGGAACTGTGAATCACTGTGAAACTAAAAATAATTCAGTCAGTTTTACTTCAGCTGTGTTCTGAGCAGCAAAGGCTGATGGACCTTATCACAGTAAACATACTAATGTTTTAAAACCCCCCCCAAAACCAGCCAACCAACCAACCAAAAACAGTGAAGGATTAGAAATCTGAAATTCTCTCATCCTTCACACTATGTAAACTTGGGGTGGGGGGGAACCAACCCAAAGCAGAGAAAAAAATTATCTAGCAACAATCATAGAACTTTGCTTTCAGAAGGGGTAAACAGACAAAACACCTTTCTCTGTTGCAATGGGAAGAGACATAAACGTATCACAAAACATAAGCCAGAGCTCTGCAGGAACTGCACCCATGGGGAATACAAACAATGACAACTCCCTGTCTCAACTGGAGGGACACTCAAGAAGCTTGACACTAAAGGACTTTCTTTAGGAGCCTCTGGTGGGCCTTTCCACTGGTGCTCACACCCTGGCAAGCTCAATGGTGCAACAAACTTCAAAGCAACACACATCAAGACCATTCACTTAGATATCCATGAACTTCTGATTTTTAACTTCTTATTTTTCAGTACAAATAAGTTACTTACCAAATTCTCCTAAAAATGACCTGAGTTACAGAAAAAAGGCAGATAATTAATACTAAAATATAGAAAGGCAACAGTGATGACTGTGTTAGTCGCAAAAAAAAGTCTTGGGAGGGTGCCTGAAGAGATTCTTGACAAAGGAGCCAATTCATTGTAAAATTCCTAGTAAGGCAAAAACATCCCATTAAAAACAGTAACAATACCCCACAGATTAGAAAAAAACGCAGCACACAACCAATTAACCTATTCATGTCATAGAAAACTATTTGAAATTAATATTAGAAAAGGTATCTTTTTATCATTTGAAACTGCTTTGCAAGCACTCTTTATAGAGTAACTGTCTTCCAGTTACCTTCCAAAAAAGAACCTGTGATCTGAAGAGATCGGACTACCACTCTTTTATAGCACAAAAACCCAACCTCCCATATAACTCCGTTATGGGGACCACAAAGTGCTTTTTTGTCACAGTGGATTAAGATTGTAGAGATATCGATGCAAGAAAGTATGTTTGTCCTCATTCCAAACGGGGAGAGGAAGAAGAGAAAGTGGTCATTTGAGATCACAAACAAGCCTGAGGCACTGCCAAGAACAGAATCCTTAATGCTGAAATTCTAGTTCTGTAGTTGAACCCACTCGACCATTCTTCTTTCTCAATTAACGAGCAGAAAGGTTATATACTCCACCAAGAAGCACTGTCAGTGTGTATTCTCAACCAGAACTGGTGCAGTATGTGATGCAGTGAATGCATTCTTGTCTTACTCTGTTTTGTTTTCCTCCCTCTTTTCTTTTTCTTTTCCCTGAAGGGAAGACTAGAGAACTGAACTACCTTCAATTAGACAGAATCTGTTTAAAAATTAACAGCTGGGCATGTCCAAACTGGCCTTAAAAAACAGATCTTGAAGCTCTTGCACTGCAAACCATAATTCCAATCTACAGTTACACATTTTCTAGGCATAACTGCCCCCAGTTTGTCTCAGTCACTGGCTTCATTGCAGTTTGACAGCTTGGACAAAAACAAGAAAATCCAAAACACCTGGTAGCTGAATATACTGAAATCCTGACCAGAAGCAGTCCTTTACTTCCTTGCAAAACACTTAAGAACGTGCATGCATGTGTATTAAACAATGCATCTCAGTCAATGTCATCACATCTCACCTCCAAACATTGCCCAACAATTTAAATTGTGTGATGTAATTTCCCACTTCTTCCCCTGAAAGGCTGTGAAGTAGTTTTGTAGGAGATGTAGTTTTGTAGGAGAGATGCAGCTCCCAGGAGAGAGTCCCAATTCCTGCACAGAACTGCAAGTGTTGGTTTGGGTCTAGGAGGTGTCTCAAGTCCTTAACAATACTCCATTTTAAGTTTTACAGAAAACCCGTAGCCATGATGTCTTCTTGTAGACTCACACTCAGCTCTTTTACAGAGGCAAACAGTTTTTCTTAGATTCACAACAATTCCCTCTGACTGTTAAATTGTCCCTTGTCTTAATTTCTTCCAAAACATACAGGGTTTTTTCGAGGGTGTTATTGTTACAAAACTAAAAATAAAACCCTACAACCCAAGTCCCCAAGTCTGTTTTGAGATGCTATTGATAGTTTATGACTCTCTTCAGAGCTCTTTTCTTTCCCGGGCCATAAAAAGTTAGTACTACCACTTTTACCCTATTATCTTTGCTTTCAAGTCCTATTAGAAACACTAGACAGGGTACACAGTTTTTGCTCTTCAGAATCAAATTAAAACAAAAAAAATCTACAAAATGCTTTCATCTCAAGACATGAAAAATATTGAGATGCCTCAGAAACCTCAAAATCCTAAGTAAATTCTGTATATGCATCTTCTTTTATTTCAATCTTAAAACCAGGTGACAAATAGAAACTGTTTCCCTAACTCCTCTGTAAAATTCTCAAAAGCCACTGCACTTTTATACTTCTCAGAGCAGTTTCAGAAATTCAAATATCTTAGAAGGTGTAAAGACTTTAAAAACTTACTTAGTTGTGTTTAAGCCAAGTTTTACTTCAATGAACTTCAGCAAATGCTCGTTTTCTTTATGAGGAACAAACATCTGAAAATTAATTTAACAGAGAAAAATCAAGTGTTGGAAGCAGCTTTCATATAGTCACTTCATTCAGATTACAAAATGGCAGGGAATAATCAATAATCAATTCAATATTTAGTTAAAACTAACAAATTGGATTAGATGTGCCAATTAAGGTACCAGTATAGTATTGTAAATCTTCACTTAAATGAATCTATCTTTTGTGTTTCCTTGAGCATATCATTCCCTTAATTTAATTCATGTCCCCCAACAGGAAGGCAAGTGAAAAGCTGTCAACAAGTTGACAAAAGACTACAGAGTGGTGTAAAAAGGATCATGAAAAACGGATATAACTTACCCCCAAGCAAGCCAAAGAACATTGCGTTTGGCTCCACTAAACAATAGGACTGCAGCCTAGCAAAAGTTATGAGCATTTGTAATCTTCACATAAATTGTTTGAGCAGCCAAAAGTTCTGTGTACTGTCTAGGTAATTAACTCATTTTTCAAGGTTAGTTTTTATTTTCCCAGAGATACAACAAGGCTAGCCAATCTGAATGGCACAAGAAAACAATCAGTTCTGAGCATTCTCTCAAACTTTTTAAGGTTCACCAGGTTTTTTTATTTTTAAGTTGACACTGTTGATTAACACAACTAGAGTTAGTTTGAGACACAGAGGAAAAGCACAATGAATTATGTAAAAGGCTAGAACCAGCAAGAGGGAGTTGCTAATCAAAATACAAAACCAGGCTAAAATCCCATTGTGTAATCTCAGGTCCTAGCTGACTCCTCCACTGAGTGAAGGTCTCTGTTCCCATGTTCTAGTTGAAATTTAATTGAAAATTAACATCTACCCTGAGACTACTCATATCTGTTCCTGGCAACTAGGTCTTCTCCATGCACAAGAATACTGTTTTAATATTCAGACCAGTCTGTAGAGGCCATCCAAGTTAAAACAAAAACCACATTTATGAAATAGCTGCAGTGTGATTTAAAGAGTATTTCTATACTATGCTTTAACCCCAACCCAAAAGACCACAACTCCAACAAAAACCAGCTGCTTGAGTTGTTAGAGGAAGACTTTTTACATAGATACAAAATGACTCAATTTTTAGTACTCAAATTTGCTATGAATTAAGCTATGAACTCTCAGATCAATAAGACAGGCAACACTTCCAAAGATTGTTCCAAGATACATCTGCAGCTTTCCATTTAGATTTTGACACTTAAAATCACTTTTTACAGGGGAATCTTACCTTTAGTAAGAAGTTTAGTGTCACTGCTATTGTAAGTACCAAATAAATGTACATTATTTTCAGCAATCTTGACACAAATGTACCTTTTTTCATATTCATCTGCAAAAATATTTTAAGAATGCCATATCATTTGGAGTTCAGTTTAAATAATAAAAACTGCACTTGAAGTTAGAGGACAGTTTAGTTACCTGAAGGCATTTAGAGAGCATTAAAGCTGCTACAAGACTCAGTAATGGTGACACTAGTAAGGCTGAATTTTCAAACTGCAAAAGGTACCCCAAGAAGAGAGAAAACAAGTATATTTTGTATACTTCATGCACCTGTTGAAGAAATAAAACAAAACACAATAAAATAAAATTACAGTGGGTATATGTCTTGCTTTTTAGAGTAGTAGATAGCTCACTCCATTCCTCTGTTAATCAGGGAATAATGGATCTCTATCCTCTAATCCTGAATCTAGCAGGGCACTGTTTGGCTTCAAAAAGTATTTCACATCAAAATGATCCTGGTCAGCCTCAGTAACTAGTGCACAATTACTTCATAAGAACCCTGTAAAAACACCAAAAGTAGTAGTATTTTACAAGGTCACTCCATTCTGTAAAACCTCACTGTGATGCAGCATGAAGCAGTAACTACAATGCAACAATATGAAAACACACAACTTGGGTGAAAGAGCTGACTACTGTAAACATGCACTTTCCTTCTCCTCACAACGTGTTCATTTAACCTATCTCAGAAATACACAGACTGTTAATAATACTTTCTGTTATTTATTAATTGATAACCAGGTCTTACAAACCCTGACACTTTAGACTTTTACCAAAATACCCATCTTCTACTTTATATTTTAAGCACTCTGCTTTGAACTAAAATAGATAAAATATTTCTCACTGCTGAGGAACAGAAGAAAAAAAAAAACAATTGAAAGAAGAGGGGACGAATTAGTATTGCACACAGTTTGAAACAGAAGCTACATCTAATAGAACCAGAAGGCACAAATGTGAGTTTAAAGCCATTTTATTCTTCCGATGGACATGACATGCTCCCCAGCTGGACCCAGGCTGCAAGACACCAAGCCATCACCCAGTGAGCCTTTTGGAGCTCCTGAGCAGTATGTGGGGCAGGCACCTCTGAGGCTGTATTTTCAGGAGGTTGGAGAGTTCTAATACCTTTTCTGTCTGTGCCAGGGCAAAGCTGTCTAGCAGAAAAAGAGAAACAGCCTGGATAAACAGGAGATAGTGACTGTATTCCCACATCATCATGAAGGTATATGTTGAAGCACTCACCAGAAGGTAACAAAATTTCTAGAGGAAAAAAATAATAATAAAAAAACCAGCATTAATTTCATACTTCTGCATCTCTGCCATTAAGTAACTGAGAGTTTGCTAAAACAGAAACTATGGAAATTATTATTTCAGGAAATAATTAAAATACTGACTTCAGACATATTTAACGTTATCAGATGGAATAAAGTAATTGCTTAAACATTTAAAAACATTTAAAGCCAATCAGAAGAAACAACTTTGACAGAGAGACAGGGAAAGGAAGTTACTACCATCTTCTCCGAGCAATAGGCAGAGCAGTAAAATAGTTTACATTGTGAGAAAAATTCTGCATCAGTTTACTTTATAAAGACAGCACACAGCTCACTGCAACACTGTTCTCTCTGAACCCTCGTGGGGGCATAACAGGGCAGGGCACGAGTCCCTTAGCAAAAACTGCACATGCCTAGGTGAAATCCAAGTGGCTGTTTGAAAAGAACAAACAAAACGTCTACTGTTTTCTGCCTAGTGAGGCAACAGTGACAGATGCAAATGCTTTAAAGCACAGTTCTACCAGCAACTCTTTATTAAGAAATTAATTTTGCTTTACCTCAGCAGAACTATTTAGGGTTTTTTTTAAATAGCCTGTGAGAGCTGCCACTTGACATGCAAAATATGGCAAAGCCCAATTTTCTCTTGATGGTATGGAGTAATCAATTCTTGTTGTATCTGTCCTGGAATAAAGTACAGACAAACAAAATTACTGAAAGATTTATGGAACAAAAATATCAAGGAAAGCCTAAATGTCACTTCTAGTTATCAGTGTGACCTTGCAAGCAAACTATTCCTGCACTAGGTGTAAAGCAACGCTGGCACAATTTCACTGCTGATACAGGTCACAAATTTCACATCAGCATAGAAGGTCCAATCTTTACTCATTTATTCAGCAGGTCTCCTCACTAGGTGGCATTTATAGGACTGAAGCCAAAAAACATCTGCCTTCAGCCTTTTCTGATCTATCACAACAGTGTGAGCCAGATGTATCACACACTGCTTCTGCCAACCTGCACTGTGACAACAGAGCCTTCTTTGGCCATGAGCAGTGCTTATATGGTCTTATGTCCATAGGCAGGGGACCACCTCCACAACAGCAGCTTCTCACATTACGATGAAAATCAGCCCATAGCTGCGAGACAAGATTCCTTTCAGTTCCCATACAATATATTTTAAATAAGTGATTTAGGCAGTCAAGCACAACATACTTAGAATCCAAAGCAGTGCTCTCTCATAGCAGCAGCACCTGCAGATAGTCTGTCTAGTGGGAAAATTTTGCCCAGCAAAACAAGAGATTAAAGGCAGATGGGGAGCATAGGCCATAGGCCAAAACAGCAGCAGGGTCTTCTCATGGAATGACTTGACAGTATCTGCATGATTAGAGCTGTAGGAGGAAGTTTTAAAAAGTGCTAAAGTGACTTAGAAGCACAAGTCACACTTTCAAATGTGATCAAAGGCATCAGTATCAGAAGTATATAGTCTTCTTTGTGTTTACTATGCTTTTAAAAAGGAGCCTCAAGCTCCTTTATCATTTAGACATTTGAAAGCATCACCTTTCATTTTTATTTCTGAAGCCTCTTACAGAGGTGTATTTGGAGCTTTTTTAACTACTGGACCTTTCAATTTGTTAGCATTGTTTAATCTTTGCTGTTGAAAAAAATACAGACTTATTCACCATTTTTCCTACTTTCTACTGTTCAAACCAGCCTGATGAACAGTATTTTTAGCTACTAATCACAGACTCGGTCATGATGACTTCATATTCCTAAAAGACACTTCCCAACAGTTCAACTTGAAAGGTGTATCTCTAACATTTTGCTCCTCCATAGCTCTTTCAAGTGCTCTCAATTTCACAGAAAGCCCCAGAGCTACTTGGTGACAAATACGGACCTAAACACAAGTTCTCATTGCCCAAATGAGGCTCCCTATTACTGTGGTGTTTCATAAAAAGAAGGGACATTTTCTTGCAAGTGAAACATTTTAAAATAAAAAAATCTTGAGATCAGTAACATCTAAGAAGATTCCATTTTGTCCAAAAACCCACTACAAAAAGCAGATTAAAAAAATAAAAAACTTTTAATGAGAAAATTGCAGTTGGTCATTCCCTTCTAGGCAACAGAACAACCATCACCATATTTAGAGCTGGCCACAGAGAGCAATTCTGTTTTACAACAACTTCGGGAATTTGTTTTCATTCTTCAGCAGCACAAAACCAAAACCTTCTGAGGAATGTTTTTGCAAAATGGAATTGTGTGGGAATACTCCTGTATCCACACACACATAAAATCAGTTCAACTGGCAGCATGGATAGTTTAGACAACAGGAGACCTTGCCATTAATAAAAGCACCATGAGAATCAGTGCATCTCTGTGAGATGTTTTGTATTCATCATAAGAGCTTGTTCTCACAATGAGAACACAAAGTTTAATAGAAAGCATTTCAATCTGCTCTGATATTTTAAAATGCCTTATTGACAAACTAGATTGTATAAAGATGTTTTCCTTACCTGTTAATAATGAACCATGCTACAGTCAGCATTCCTGCCAGCCAAGTCCCACTCATAACCCAACTGGTTACAAACAATGCAGTCACATAAATTCCCTGCAGTCCAAAAACTATACCAATGTAGAAATACACTGGTTCAATAACTTCCTGAAATTACAAATAAAAACGAAGAGACATAGCGGCAACTGAACTGAAGCTGGAAACAATTACTATTTACTATTTGCATACTGCTAACAGTGTGCTAGACACTCTACAAACAGGTAAGAAACAGTCCCTATTCTAGAAAAGTATTGAGCATACTTTATTTTGAGCTCAGGGAGAACAAAGCAGTGTGAATTAAGAGTACACATCAGGACTCAGCTTGCTGGTGCCATGATTTTTGTATTTGCTTTAGCACGAACACTGTATGTGTCAGATTTAATATATCTAAACTGCAGTGAGATATGAAGTTAACAGGACTACTGGGAAAAGTTATGTAGAGGAGGAACTTGGAGAAGTAAAGATGTGGCAAAAATGGTTCCAAACACATAGAGAAGCATATATAACATAATTAAATAATAAAAAAGAAAGATAAATGAGAGAGGACACAAGTATGCAATGTAAGCAGAACAAAGCCTAAGTAGAGCAGAAACAGACAAAAAGTTTATCTACAAAAGTGTTTTTCTTATCTATCTGTATGGGAATGGGTAAAGACAGGTACCACTACAGGAGACTTCTGTACTTTGAAGGAGTTAACTTCCCTGTTTGCAATGGATAGCACAGATATTCTCCACATTTCTAAGCTGCTTGTAGAAGTAAAGAATAACAGACAGAAAAGTTTAGTGTATATAAACCCCCAAAATTCTATGCCAGAGACTGATCAGAATTGAGGAGAACCTGTACCTGGTGAGAGGCTTAGCTTAATTCATTCAACAAAAATTGCAGGTATTTATTGTATACAGCATAGAAAGTCTCATACACACACATATACACAACCATAATGAAAGCACAGAAAGTAGAAATGCACATACTTCGCTACCAGATGCTTGATATAAAACACTGGCAATCAGCTCTGGGTACAAAGTCATTTGCTGGACTGCATTTATTGTCTTCAGTGATACTGTCTTATTGTTGTGTGTCAACTCATAAACACCTATAGACAAAAAAAAAATACTGTTGGAATCACTAGTGCTGTTCTTAAAGAGGTGAAAGTGTACTCAAAGGCAGGGAGATGTGATCATTAAAGCTACTGACTAATTCACCACTCCTAATTTTAAAGAAATTTCTGTGTCAGATGCCATTCCACCCTACTGATTTGGTAACAACGTCATTACCATTTTTTGATCTAGTCTTTAAACAGAAGACTCAAAACTAACCAGCTGAAGCCTAATCTTTTCACTAAGACACTGATGCAGCCCTGGAACCAGCTACCTACAGATCACCTTCAAATGAGTTTCTTAAGAAGTGAGACAAAGATCTAACAGGGATGAGAAGGATGTCTCCACAAGGAGGTCAGATATGATGGCCTTGTCACCCTTTTCAGCCCTGGGTTTCTGAGACTTCCAAGTATCACTCAATTAACGCATAATGTCTTTGCATGGGATTGAGATTAAATTGAAGCTGGCATATTTGAAGGATACATCATTCTGAGATATTATAATTAAATAAAAGACTTGTCATTACTTAGGAAAATGGAGGGAAGAGCAAAAATAATCCAAATTGGAGGGGGGGGGGGGCGGGGCAGGTGTGGGAAGAAAAAACTCACCCAAAACCAATGCAACAGCCAAACAAGACAACTGTTCCAGCTCTGAGCATATCTTGGTGTGTGGTCTGCAGCTGGTTCTCTGCAGGCCAAACCAGGTCTTGATGGACTTACAGCTGGGTTCAGCACAGCTATGATAACCTTTGAAATCTGGGTGCCCCTATAATATCTAGCAGACACATGAGTGTACCTGTCTGCAGAGGCAGCATGCCTGAATGAGGCAGCCCATATATTCACAGCAGGGCAATCACCCCAGAGACAAAGAGGAACTGACTGTACCAAAGACCTATTATATATCGCTAACGCGCTACACATCAGCTGGGAAACTGCTCAACCAATAAAACTATACCTACAAAGTGTAACTGGCTTCTGATGAGGTTTCATGAGGGGACTGAAGTAATTCAACGGCTGACTGCTGCAAGACAGGGCTGTTCACTTCCTCTTCTCTCCTGGAGTTCTCGCATTCTCCCCATGCTAGCCCAGGTGCCCTTCTGAACTCATGGAACTAGCATGAAAGTGTTCCATCTTCTTTTCATTGCTTTAGTTTTCTGCTGGTTTAGGGACCTAGGGTCAGTGAGCTCCAGAGCCAGTGCAGGATAAAGAGCAGAAGTACAAAGGGAGGAGAGACCACTGCCACCCAGTTTGTTCTCCTTCCTGTTGGTTTCTGTTCCCATCACTCAGTGCTCATCAACATTTATTCATCATAGCTGACAGGAGTAGAAACCTCTGTGAGGGACAGGATTGAGCAGATCAACTCTTGACAGAAACTGTTCCATCTTCTGACAGAAGATGGAAAACAGTAATTTCCATCCCCCATCCCCAAATTAAACATCAATTATGCTTACATGGCAGAAAATCCACTAGGTAGCATGGGCAAACCCAACGATAACTTCCACATGGGGCAATATGAGAGTAACACTAATCTTATTCCAGAGTACTGATTAAAGGCCATCTGCTGGAATACAGGATAGTTAAATATTGTTTCTTAAAATGCACTGAAAAGTTAAGACAGCACACAGTTTTTAATTAATCTGGCTGATATACCTATATAAAACCAGTCTCCCCAGTCTTAAGGAGTTTTTTACTGCCTCCAAAAGGAATAAGACTTTTCAAGGTTAATAAAACAAACGGGTTTTGTACCTCTTTCAAAGGAAGGAGCCTTTACCAGTTCTTTATAGAATGAGTAATAAATGGCGCTGTCACCCTGAAATGTAATTTCTCGTTCAAGTTCCTAGGGAAAAAAAAAAATATTCACCCCCTTCAATCTCTTCCCATAAAAGACTATATATTTCGGATAGACTGGTTTTGTAATACAGCACATGGTTATGACTTCACTGTACATCTTCAAAGTGTTCCACAGAACCTTAATCTTCACAGCACCTCTCTCAGGTATATAATGCTCTCTATAACTTAGCAAACATGCTCAGAATCAGAGCAGCTCAAACCCACATTATAAGTCTGCACAAGACACACAGGATCCTTTCATATTCACAAGCTGAATTTCATTCAAGTTCCATACTTCACTAAATAACACAGTTCTCAAAATCCGCCCCCCCCCCCCAATCCATACATTCTTGTTGTTTAGCTTATGGAATCCCAATATGCTTCAGGTTTTTTTCCAAATTTTAGAAAGGTATTTCAATGATAAAGGATGGCATAGAAAAACATATAAAAGCATGATAAGACAAGACTACTGTTAGCAGGAGAAACACTTAAAAAAAATCCTAAACCAAACAACAAACCAAAAACCAAAATGGAGACCGTATCACAGACAGAGGCCTAAACACAACGACATCAGATTCTGCAAGCAAGTAGTTCCAACCTGACATGGATCAGCTTTGATTTCAAGGATACAATTTGGCTTTTGTTTCAGTAGTTTAACTTTTTTCTTTACCTGCCTGCTGGAAAACCAGAATTTCCGTTCATGATACGTTGAGAGGTACACAGCATACATCATTCCACTGGTGACTGCCGCAAGACAGCCAAAGAAGAGTTTCGCAAAACGCTGAATTAACATATCTGAAAAGGGACAGTGAAAAAGCTAAAATACTCCAGAGGACTTAGAAACAAACAGTATGCCCTAAATATGGCTCATTTCTGAACAGCAAATAAACTTACTGCCATCAGAATTATCACACCATCATTAGCACAAACACATTGAGATCTGGTTTGTTATTCCTGTCCTGCAGTTTTCTTTCCCAGTTGTTCCTCTCGGGTAAAATACTCACACACACTACACTACAAATTTCTCCCCATTCTAGTAAGCTTCATGAATTAAGAAGGAAAAGCGTCATCCAAATAAACAGAGCGAACTCTAGATTTTACCCAAAACACCACAAACCTCTTAAAGACAGTAACAGAAAGAGGTGGCAATACCACATCTAACTTCAATACTGACGGATTCTGTTCTCTGTTTTGTTTTCAAATTTAAGAGGAAGAAACTAATCTGAATTTTATCAAACTCATTCAATGGGTGTCTACTTCCCTTCTAGCTCCCTCAAATTAGTATGCACTTTTAACATGAAAGTTTTTGGTAGCCTAGTGAGTACTTGCCTAAAATTACACCTGGTTTTAGTTCTGTTTCTTGAAAAGCTGTACAGACTTTTTGTCTGTTCTCATTTTAGTACCATTACTTCATCCCTTTCAGCTTCTCAACCAAAAGATCATTCCAGGTGCAATTAAAATATTTATGTGTACTCAAATAGGAACAACAGTAAGATTCTTAACCCCTCTGCCTCTCTCCCTGGCTCTCTCCCCCACAACCTGAAACAATCCAGGACTACCATTTTACTCTGCAATACATAAAACGTCATTATCAAAAAATTCTAATATGCATGACTGTTCTTCCTTGAAACATTAAAAAATCTAATTCAAAATAAGTCTGTTATAAATTACTGTGCTACAAATAACTTCCCATAAAACATAAAAGAATAATGAAAAAAAAAAATCAGAGGTTGGCTAAAAATTCTGTAGCTTACATTTTGGCGATCTTCCCAGCTTTGAGTTTTCTTTGTTTCTCTCCTCTGGAGCCATTTTGTCAGATTCTGTGCAGTTTTGCTTCTTTCTCTGTCGCAGGTCTGCTGCCCCTAAAGACATTTTTTTGAAGTTATTGTAACACAATGCCTAAAATCACACTCTGAGAAATCCACACAGCAGCAGGTAACAGCTAGGTGTTGCTACTGATTCAAACCCACAGCAGATATATTTGACAAAAAGGCTCAAATCAAGTAATTCATATGCATAATAAAATAACCATAACAGTACAGAAATCAATTCCCATCCCACTCCTTAGAAAATCCTATAGTTTTCTCCTGAGACCATACTCTGGGATTACCCAGAACCCAAACTGGAAGCTAACCGATTTATTCCATGGTGAATGTATTACACAAATGAAGGAAAGCAGTAGTTTAGATTAAAGTTGATATAGACACTGGCAGACATTGGTGTCAATTTCACTCTACCCTCACCCTGGTTTTAAGCTGCTACAGTACAGTCACTCAGTAGGCACATTACACATATAAAAATTGGGCCAGTCCCTTGTTTCCAATTAAGCTGCCTGATACTCATACGGGAGGGCTTTTATGAAGTAAATATAATAGCACTTTTTTCTTCCTGACAGATCTACTGGAGCAAAGCAGATTCATGAATTCTTAGCCTAACATATAATTAAAAATCCCAGTCCGCTAGGCCACATAGATCTCTTCAGGGCTTCTTTGGTTTCTGTTTTCTGTAACAAACAATGGCAGTTCTAAGCCCTGATCCATTTATTTTACAGATCGTAAGGCAACCAGGCAATTCACAAAGTGCAAGTCTCCATACAAAAAGACTCATTGCAAAAAGTCTGTTATAGTTACTACATTAAAGATGACATCCCACAACATTTATGTCATTTTAGAAGTGTGATGAAAGGGTTTAACAGTAACTCATGCTCCAGAATTTTTAGCTCTCTAGTTTGACTTACAGTTCAACATTGCTTGAAATTTTGTAGCCACTGATTTCCTCTGGACGTAAACCAGCGCTTTCATAAAGCCATTCAACTTCAAAATTGAAGTGTCAATCTTCACATCTCACAACAGAGCTTTTAATTACTCTGGTTGCATATAACTTCAAGTCTAAGTCAGTCTGCTTTTAACTCCCAACTATGAGAGTTAAAAGTTAGAAACTAGAGACAGTAATACAAATAAACCATTAGGGTGGAATCTGCCTGTATCAGGACATCTGTATTTGTGTTTTATCAGGATTTTCAAAGCAATTTATAAATTATTCTGATCAAATCGAGATCTCGATGTTAACATTTTCCATGGAATGAACAGAAAATGCTTACCTTCTTAAACAAGACAAGAACTGGAAAGATATTGAACAAAACAAGATTTAGGGTGTTCAGTATCCCATTTATCATTATGTCAATCCAAAATGAAACATACACCAGTATCTCTTCATGTCATGTATATGAAGTTAATCAGCAACACAAACACCAAGTGCACTGCAATCAAAAATCACTCATACCACACAAAATAAAATGGGGGGAAGAAAACCTGGGTCACCAGAATGGGCAGATATTTGCTTGGAAAGAGAACTGTCTGCCCTTGTCATTCTAGCTATGACTAAAGCAACAGCAGTGACAACACTTGAGGAAAAAGTATTTCTTTTGCTTTTCTAGCAGATAAGTGAGACATATTAGAAGGGTAATACACTTAAAAAGCCTAGAGTTAGCAGCAGTAATAGAAAACTCCCAAAGAAAGAACAATATAAAATTCTAATTCTGAAACAGCTACATCTCAGTCAGAAAATGATCTTCACCTCGGTTTTGAGATTCACTCCCCTAAGCAATAATAAAGAAAGATCCAAAGATCTGAGCATGCTACTTCTGTTTCATTTGCAGCTGCCTCAAAAAAGAAAAACATCATCTCTACAAATCTTTTAACTGGGATGAAGTGGAAGTCAAACAATGTGACAACTAAAAATAATCTAGGATTTTGAACTGATGACACAGCCTCTAGTACCTCTCTACCCAGCAAGCAGTTTTTCATCTGAGATTTCTTTCTAGTTCCCTGTAAGTTCCCAATACATTTCTTTCAACTCTTGTTCAGACAACATGCATTCCACTTCTTTTTGCACATCTATTGCAGAAAAGCATAACCCATTGCTCCTGTGTGCCACTATATTAATCCGGTTTTTGCCTGCAAATTGAGCATTGTCTGCAATTCTCCTCTCATCTAAAGAAGGGTAAGATAGAGCTAAGAAACATTCAGAGAAGGGCCACGGGGATGATCGAAGGTGTGCCATTGCTCCCATACAAGGAACAAGGAAGCAAGTTGAGGATGCCTAAGTCTGGAAAACAGGATGACCAAGAGAAACATGCCAGAGGTCTACAAACTAGAGAAGTGCACAAACAGGCTGAATAGAGAGCAGTGATTCACCTTCTTTTCTAATGCTGAAACAATAAGTTATCAAACAAAGCCAGTGAGTCAGGCTAAAAGGAAGAAATATTCATTGAGAGTAAGTCTGCTGAGAAGGAGTTGGGAGTCTTTGTGGATGAGAATCATAGAATGTTGTGAGTTGGAAGGGACCCACAAGGATCATCGAGTCCAACTCCTGATGTAGAGAAGCTTGACATGAGCCAGCAGCATGGAATTGCAGCCCAGAAGGCCAACCGCATCCTGGGCTGCAACAAAAGAGGGGTGGGCAGCAGAACAAGGGAGGTGATTGTCCCCCTCTACTCTGCCCTTGTGAGGCCCCATCTGGAGTACTGCATCCAGTCCTGGAGCTCCCAGCACAAGAAAGATGTAGAGCTGTTGGAGCCGGTCCAGAGGAGAGCCACAAAGATGATCTGAGGGCTTCTTACAAAGAAAGGTTGAGGGGCTGGGCTTCTTTAGCTTGGAGAAGAGAAGGCTCTGGGGAGACCTCATTGCAGCCTTCCAATACTGCAAGGGAGCTTACAAACAGGAGAGAAAGTGGGTTTTTACATGGGCAGATAGTGATAGGACAAGGGGAAATTGTTTAAAACTAAGAGAGGGGAGATTTAGGTTAGATATTAAGAAGCAATTTTTCACCCAGAGGGTGGTGAGGCACTGGAACAGGTTGCTCAGAGAAGCTGTGGATGCCCCATCCCTGGAGACATTCAAAGCTGGGTTGGATGGGGCTCTGGGCAGCCTGATTCAGTGGTTGGCAGCCCTGTCCACAGCAGGGAGGTTGGAACTAGATGACCTTTAAGGTCCTTTCCAACCCAAACTTCTGTGATTCTCTGATCATACAACACCTTCATGTAGACCACTCTTACCCAATCAATGTTTTGTAAACGAAGAGTTTACACAGTTTCAAGAAAAGACGGACACAATTCTGGAGGGTAAACAACCAGACTACTAAAAACACAGAAAGCAAGTCCAGCTAAGAAAGTACCCCGGCTGAGAACAGTTGGAAGGCTGGGATATGCCATGGGCCAGAATCGCATATGCTTCTTTTGGTCTTGCCTTTCTCTGGGAGCCCACCTACAGCCAGGTTTCTGCTGACTTCCCCAAGAAAACTAAATGCCATCTCCCAGTCCCCACAAAGGGGGTTAGCACAAAAGAGACCCGGAGAAAAATGATTGTGTGGGGGGCTAAAAGTGAAACGAGAGGGGAGTCAAACTAAAACACACAAACAGGGAAAGGGGATGGGATGCCAAAGAAAAAGCGCATTCACGAAGGCATTCACGGAGCCGAGGGATGCTGCCCCTGGGAGCTCTGCACGGAGCAACGCCGGGCGAGGGAAGAGAAACAGACCCCAAGTTTCTGGGCTCCCAACCACCCCGCTTCCCCTCGCTCGGTGCTGCAAACGATGGGCTGCCCTGGGCGGGGAAGGGGAGGCCCCGTCAGCGGGGCCCGAGGGGCCCGCCGAGCAGGGATGTGTCCGGCCCGAGCCGGCCCCGCCGCCGGCCGCTGCAGCAGAGGGACCGGCCCTGCCGGGGGAGGCCGCTCCCGTCCTGCCGGCGAGTGTTTCACCTTCGTACGCGCTACCGTCCCGCCGCGTACCTGACACAAACCCGCAACCCAGAGCTGCTACCACGCTGCCGGCCTGCGCCGGGGGAAGCGGCCCCGGCCCGGCACGGCAGGCGCCGGACAAGGCTACACCGAGCTCCCGCCCCGAGCTCCGCGGGCTGAGGCAGCGGCGGTGGCCGTTGGACGCGCGCCCCCACACTCGGTACCGGACGCGGGACGGCGAGCCCGCAGCCTCGCCCGACCCGCCGGCGGAGGGGGATGCGGGTGACACACGCGCCGCCGCCCCCCTCACCTTCCTCCATCGCCAGCCTGCCGCCGCCCCCCGCCACCGGGGCCCCCCGCCGCTCTCTCCGGGCCGAGGCCGCCCCGCCCGTGCTCTTGCCGCCGTCGCCTGCCTCTCCTCGGCCCCGGGGCCGGGAGCGCTCTCGCATAACACGGCGAGAGGAGCGGAGCGCAGCGGCCCCTCGCTTCCTGCCACCCCGCTGTTGCTCCCGCCGTCGGGCGCCTTCCCCCGCGGAACTGTGATGACAGAGCGAGGGGGGGAGGCCGGAGCGCATCCATGGCGTACCGAGGCGTACCGAGGCGTACCGAGGCGTACCGAGGCGCTTCCGGCACCGGCAGGAGAGGGGCTGGTGATGGAGGATCTTTAAAGCGGAGTTATGTAGTTGAGATGGCAACAGATAGGGGTCCAAGGAAGAGAGTGCGTGCAGAGAAGGGCTATTTCACCCCGAAGAATTGGGGATTGGATTTTTGGTGATGAGCGGCCCGAGTTCTGACCGTGACAATGAGCTGAACTGATTATGTACATGGATCTAGGTTTGTTGCAATGTGACAATCCTCTGATTTTGCAGCTATGGCAACATAAACTGCTTCTGTGCTGCATTTGGGACGCCAGGCCAGGCCCAAGTCTGGCACCTCCCTGACCACTGCCTGGGGACACACCTCAGGAGGTCCTGCTCAGAAGGAGTCGCCTTGCTGATACTGGTTGCGTACCTCTGTGGTGGGCTGAGGGCTCAGGGCTGAGTGGGCTGCTTGGACCACAGAGGGAATTTGTGTTTTGGTGGTTGGCCACAGCCCTGAGAAGGGCTATGGAGGACCTCCAAGCCTTGCCCAGACCTGCTGTGCAGAGAAGGTGGAGACAGCTGATGCAAGGGGAAGGGGGCTCCCAGGCAGAACATCTGCCAGGGCGCACCATGTTGTCTCCTTCCCAATGTCTTGCTGCAGCTCCAGGGGACGGACTGAGCAGAGGCACAGGCTTAGGTTGGCAGGCAGCCATTCAACAGACCATAGCTGTACTACAGGCAAGCCTTTCGTGTGGGATTTACCTCCACTCATCATTGCGGTCAGGTTGACTTGTTTAGTAGATCATGTATAAGACCCCATGCATTAAAAGTATGCTGAGAAGCTCCAGATTTTGTAGGACTATTGTCTTGGCAGATAGAGTCTAGCAAAAGCTGGAGAGCTGGGGCAAGATCTGATGCTTACCTAAATCAGCTTAGATTTTTCTCTGTCTTAGGTCAGACCTGTAATGTCAAAGATTGGGGATCTGTAATCTGGGGCATGTGTGGAGATGCACTGAGGTTCACTACCAGGGTGCAGATGTCGTTCCCCGTGTAAGTGCTCCGGGCTAAATTCTGGCACCCTTTGAGGGATGTGAACTTGAACCCTTGCCCTGAATGTGAACTATGAGTTTAGGATTGTCATCTCTGGGAGCAGGATGGTATCAACCAAATATTAAAAGATTGCTGAAGACACCTAGACATTTGCTAACAAGAGGTTTAGAAATAACCAGAGTGTAATAACTGAGGGGTGGCCAGGATCTGTGCTGTCTGCATCTCATCATGTGTATGCGTGTGGAGGGAGTTCCCCAGGCATGGTCCGCTGAGGGCTGTGCTGCCCGGGCTCGGGTCTGGGTCGGGAGCTGTGACCCTGGCAGCTCTCGGCAGCTGGCCCTGTCCACTGCGGGAGTGCCTCACTGCGCAGAGCAGCTGGGCTTGTTTAAATCTGAAAGCAAACTGTTGGAGGAGCTATCAAAGAGGTTTGTAGGAATCACCCCTTGGGGACTGCATGTCTTCGCAATGCAGTCAGGCCAATGGCTGATCAACTGCTGGAAACTGCTTTGGTTACTTGTCTAGCAGCTGCAAGGAAAAACTAAACCAATTTGTGTGTCCTATTGGAGTGTAGTTTCCTGGATTTTTTAATAAAATCTAACATACTTCTGCAATTGTTGTTTTATTGGATAGTTAGAAGAGTTGCTTATGTTTTTAGTGATCCATAAATTATCCATTGCATTTTTAATGTAATTTGTTTTGATCTGGTTTATTTTTTTTCATCACTTGATTCTGTTGTAAGTTACTGAAGTATACACAAATAATCATTGCAATCAAAACAACAATAGTTTTAAATATTTGTACTCAGACTACCAATGCATGGACAGGAATAAAACAAATGACTGCACAGTTATGCTCTAAATTTTGTTTTTCTTAAGCCTTCTTTGTTTCATAATATACCTTGTTACATTTCTTGTGCAACTCCAGTTTTCGACTAAAGCTCTAGCACACCTTGAACTCAGTAGAACTATAAATGCACATCAAGCTATTTACATGCACAACAGTACAGATAGCAGAGAAGTGAAAAATCCAATCACTTGGTTTTCATTTTTTTTCCAAGGTCTTCTATGGAAAAATTGCACATTTGCAGGTGAGAGAACCAAAAATAATCTTTTATGCAGATTTCTTTCTCCCAGAATGAATATGCGGAAATAATTTAGACTCGTGTTGAAAATGTTATTACTGCTTCACCTCAATCTTCCAAAATGCTTTCTGTAATTGATATTATATGAAAATTATTTAATTTGGCAACTTATTATGTGCCCTAAACATTGTGCTGTAATACATTACAATGAATAAATATGGGGTTATTGTGTTCTTTTTCCAAGCTTTCTCTGTACAAACATGCATCATGTGTCTGCATGATGGTGTTTGTTCTCTATCTACGTATGGTTTCTAAGGCCTATAGACATAACTTCCCTATTTGTTTACAAGTCCACGATATTGATGCTTTCTAGTTTAACAATTTTTCTTTCTCTCTTTTAGAGATGTCAGGAGGCAAACATACACAGATGTACCTTAGTATAAAGCCTTAATATTTGTCATTACTCAAAAGTGAAGAATGTGTAATTGTTTATTTTGTAAACAAACCAAGTTATATTTTTTTCTGTGTTAAAGATCACATGCCTTAAAAGGTTTTGTAAAGTTTAGTTTCAATAGTCAAGTTACGACTGTAGATACTTCACCCATTCTCCTAATTCAGCCTGTTATGGGGTTAATTTTCTGGCTTCTAACTTATGCTTCTGGATTGTCAGTATCCCAAGGTTTTGCTTATTTTATTTATTTCAGAGCTTTCTCTCCCAAAACTGTATAGGGATGTTCTGCTAGGATGGAAAAAATATTGCATATGTAAGCGTTTGTGGGACCAAGGTTTTGCACTGTGCTCTCCCAGATGAGATGGGGAATGCAAGGAAATAAGTTGATAAATGTTAGGAGATGATGACCATATGGAAGCATTACTTAAAACTAGACCTAAGAAGTCAGAAAATTAAACCACAGAAACCATAGAGAACCATATAGATCCTTTGGGATTTTTCTATGTGTTTAATTCTCTTCCTGCTTTATCTCAGCACGGCTTCGAGTGCTTTTGATCACTTCAGCTCTTGCCTGCCTTGCCCATGATATAAGTGGGTCAGGTTCTATAGTCACCTGCTTCACTGGAAAACTTGGTTAATATCCATTAAATCAGTGGAGCCAATTTAGATTTGCACCCTGAAACCGAGATGGGGACACGGAAACATGCTTTGGCTCTGTTCTCTCTTTGATCTGGTGGTAAATCCATGTTTTGATTTCTACTGGGGCCTTTGTAATGTTTTTTAATCCCTTTTAGCAGCTCCCCCCAAAACAGAAGACACTACTGATGTGATTACCACGACCACCTTTCTCTTCTCTTTTGTCTTCTGCCCCACCTCTTGTATTTACCATGTGTTCAATGATGTGTTTTCCAGTACTGTCCTTGAAACAGCACATCCTGAAGATCCTGCATATTCATTTTCTTTACTTCTTCCTGGCACTCCTGATGCTTCCCTGTAATTTAGAACTAACTCGTAAGTCAGCCTGTGTTTAGATTTGCATGATGCTGTACAGCTTCTCATCCTGTTCACTTTCTCTTCTACTTCCCTCTAACAATCCCATCATCTCCATCCCTTTTTTGTACTGCCTTAAATAACTCCTTACCCTTCTTTGTGTTTTCACCCTCCAAAAATGCACTAATCCTTATCACAGTTGCATTTATCTGACCTATAATTTTGTGTATTAGTTTTTTTGTATTCGCTTTTCATCTTTCTTCATAAGAGCAAGCCACATCATCTGGCTACTTGCTGTATTACTTCTCCAGCCCAAGTGCCTATGGAGCACTATATCTGTAATAAAGTCCAGGCAAAAAGACTACAAGAGAAAAAAGTTTATATTTATTTGTTTGTTTGTTTGTTTAAACACAACTACCCACCCTTGGTGATGTGACTTGCTTTCTGTACCATTTCCCTCTTTCTGCTCTTGCTCTAGTTCTTGTTTGTGCTGTAGAAAAAGTTCCCCAGGGCAAGAGCCTGACCCTTGTATTTGTAAAACACGCAATGTATTATGTACCCGTCCAGAAATAGCTGTAAGGGAGCGTAGCTGGCTGATAACAACCTTGCCCTCCACTTGGCCTCTGCTCCGCAAACAGGCCCAGCGCTCTGCCATTGCCGCTTTTCTTCCCCACACTCCTTTTTTTCTCCCTGAGCTGTCTCTGACTCTTATCCAAGGATAAAGCCCTTTGAAGTGGATGACTCACAGCTCGGCACTTCCTTTGACTCACGCTTTGCCACCTAGGACATTGGTCAGCTCTTACTAAACCACAGTTTATTTTGTTTTTATTGCTTATGACGACATTCCTTGCAGCTCACATCTCTGCTTTCACCACCGTTTCTGTCGAGTCAGAGCTGTGCTTGTTTTTTGACAGTCAGTCAAAGCTGTATTTCCCCCTGTCTCCCTCCCCTTGGGTTTGATAGCCTTTGGGTTTTTAACCATCCCCTGCAGATTTCAGAGCCTGGAGGCTCTCTTGTTTCTGGAGCCTGGCTGTTGGAGCTGCATTTCTGAGGAAGAAGGTGCTGCTTCCTGCTGCAGCCTGCCCTGCCAACACAGAGAGGCAGCCTGGCCCCTTGCCTCCCCGTGCAGCATCATCACAGTTAATCAGCTGCTTGGCCGTGGACATCCTCCCAGGCTCCTGATGGCATCCCCGGTGACACTTGTGCGATGACAGTGCAGTTGGTGGCATCACACAGGTGCTGATGATGAGGGCTTAGCGAACACTTCAGCTGGTGCAAAACAAGCACTAGAATCCAGGTCACTTCCCAGGCAGTGTGTTGTCCCTGCAGGGCAGGGCTAGCATGACTGGAAGTCACTGGAGCCCCGTCCCTGGCACTGACATCAGCAGGAATGACTGATTGCATCCAGGAAATTGCTCTTGGAATATCGTACTTGGTTTTTCACGTAAGTATTTTTCAGAGTAGTGGTGCAGTGCAATTGTTAATCTATTTGTGCTTTAGTGTCCTATTAAATACACTATAAGTAGGTGGGCCCATCTCCCCATCCCAACACAGTGTCTCCCACCCTTAGCCCCATGTTCTTGTCCGGCCATCTTACTGCTGGCAGAAGGAAGGGCAATAGCACTGCTTTTGTCAGGGTTCCAACTTTAAGCAGGAAGGAGTTTGGCCTGATGCTTGAAGATTATAAATCAGGAATACAACTCATAGCCCTAACACTAAGCAGACACTAGATCCCTCCTCAAGACCTGTGTCCAGTGTTATTAAAACATCTTGGACTCAAGCAGCTCTCTGCACTTGGTACTGCTTTTCAGTGGAGTGAGTAGAAACAGACTTCAGCGTGGGCAAAACACACTCTGACTAGGTGGATTAGTTATTACCACGCTATCAAACTCTTTGTTACCTACTAGGATTTCCTAGATGGCAGGAAAAGAAGTGGATGGGACTATGTGCGGCTCTTAATATAGGATGCAACTTCCATCTGGGATGCAGATTCTTACTCCCAAGCAGCTCTGAAAATCACAGCTGCAATTTTCCGAGGAGCAAACATAAACCAGGCAGTTTGTTATGGAGAGGTGTGATTCCACTAGGAAAGGCAGTTCTGTTCCCTGAGCTTTTCTTGACTCCCTGTCAGTATTGCTGGGCTTTGACTTCATTCCCAGAAGTGATGCTCCCCAAGCCTGGAGCTGTCTGAATTAAACTGCTGCATTTGAAATTATTACTTTTACTGGCACCTGCATCAGTCTGTGTAACTGCTTTTATGAGACATGGAGCATTATGAAAAGCGCATGGAACAAACAGACCTGGTGCATAAGCAGGACACACATGACTGTGTAATTATGCATAGCTACACAGTTACGTAAATGCTTTTCTTGGGGAATCACCAGTGATGACAGCAAGCTTCACCTGTCGTGTTTGGGCTAGTTAGAGCACTGATTCATCATACTTTGAATACTTTGTTTCCTGCTTGTTCTACAGTAAATTAATTACTGACTACAATTTCAGTAGTAATGAATGAAGATGAGAGATTGATCCAGTGATAAAACTGGGTCGTCTGAAAAAGAGGAATGATTTACCTCACATGTCAAAGCTCACAATGTTACTAAAATATCACTAGCTTGTTTGCAGACCAACTCTTCCTTTTCCTGCTAGCTGCATTTCTGTCAGCTGGGGTAACAAATCTAAGGTACAAACCATGAATTGGCTCTTGTGTTCCTCCTCCTCCTCCTCCTGAAGTCTCCCCATCCATCTATTTATGCCACTCGCCTTGGACTTATTTTTGCAGTTGCATATTTCTTCTTGAGCAGTCCCACTATTGGATGTGCATCAAGCTGATCAAACTTTGAGAACAGAAAGCAGCACAATTGCATTGCTGCAATGCTTGCTGCACGAGGAGTTGGCTAGGCAGGGATCTCGGCTTATTCAATTCACATGGAAGCTCTGGAGGAGATGCCCACCTGATTTTTTAAAGGACAGTGTGATCCCCAGAGGAACGGCATTATATTATTGCAAGATGTTTATTATTAGTGGTATTATTACCAGTGTTATAGTGGCTGTTGTTGTAATACCTTATTGCAATGCTCACACAAGAAGCAAATATATATTAGCAGGTGGAGGGAGGGAAGGAAAGCTACAGGTTTGCTTCAAGCAAAAAGTGGCTAAACTTGACATTTCATCTGAATACGGTCATCTCAAACCAAACTAGATTGTTTGCCTCCTTATAAATCTTTCTGTGTGTTTCTGAGTTGATGATGCAAATGCTTTCTGCACAGGTAAAACAGACAGCCTGGATGGTAGGTGGATGAGAGATCTATCATTAATGAACAATTTATGAAGAGATTGATTTATGGAGTATTCAGATGTCCAAATGTCCAACATGTTGGTGCATATTGCTGGTGAAAGTGCCAAATGTTTATATGCTTTCTGTGATGGGAGAATCTGGGGAAAGCAGGCTTTGTGGTTGAGCTTAGTTGGCTGTGCTACTTTCTCCTGTGTACATCATGTTATAGTCATTTGTTAAATATCCTGGCCCAGCTTTACATAACTCTGACCTTAGAGGTGAGGAGTTTGATCCTGCCCTAGGAATTGTAAAGTGAATTATGTTTGTTGAAGTAGGCAAATAATACCTTCCTCTTCAGTGAGTCAGGATGTCAACAGCAATGACTTGGATGGGAATTGACAGGAAATGTAAGCTGAGTCCTTGAACTTGTCATTTCTGGCAGAGATTTGAAGGGAAAAAACACAAAGAGACAGAGGGGGAAATGGGATTCCCTCCCAGAGAGAAAGTTTACTTGAATTGCTTGGTCATGGGCTAGCTTGTTTCATTCACAGAAAACACTACAGATAGTCTCAAGAGAGACTACTGTATCCATCCTAATGACATTAGGGACCCTGAGAAGCAGCAATCACTTAACCCTTCCTTGGAATATACTTCAGAGGGGTATAATTAATCACTGTAAGGGTCCAGTGTGGCTTCACTGAATTCAAATAGTCCCACAAATATTACTGAAACTTATCTGGTGAGTTCGTAAACAAGTTTGACTATAAATTAAAACCAAGCATAGATGGTGAGTGTTCAAAATGTCAGTTAATTTTATCCTGAAACAGTTTCTTAGACTAGAGTTTAAATTTTCATTAGTTCAAAGAATCAACATTTTTTTGGTCCATGTCTTCCAGATGTGCAGGATTGCAAATCAATAGCCAGTCTCCTGCAATAAATTTTTGTTTTAGACACTTTATGGCCAGGGTAAAGAGTATGTATGTAAATGGGGAGAAAATGGATAGACTGCTAGAAAACGAGTGTGCCTGCCTTTCCTTAGAAAGGTTAATGGAAGTATCAGCCTGTGGGTATTACATTTGCTCTTTGAGTTTTCTCCCCTCCTCCTCCTTACCCCTATTTTTGCAGTTTACATTTGGAGAAATACCGAACTAAATCCAAGCTAATGCGTTATGTCACATAATTCTGCTGAACTGGATGGAGGGGCGAGAGGCTTGTGAGACCAGTCCTGGGAGATTCTGGCTGCCATTTGTGCCTGCAATAGGAAACAGTGAAGGGACTTCAGGCTCTTATGAGAGAGGAGTCTAAATTAAGGCAGGCTCCGGCATGCGCGGTGGCAGGGAAATGCAATTTGATAGACACGCTGGGGCTCTGAGGTGAGCGAATGCCACCTACACCACTCCCAGAGGCTCCTGTTTCTCAGAAATGTTATGGCAACATGTTGCAACCTAGATATTAGTTGTACTTTTCAGTTTGCTTTGTTATTTTGATCTGTAGCTTTTACTCTGTAACAAAAACATACTAATAAGTGGTAATATAATCATATTAATACAAACGTGTGTTTTCAATGACTCAAAAGAAGTGGGCAGCATTCTGGTGTGCACGTTTGCCATTTCCAGACTTGATTGCAGTGAGCAGTTCCTGCCCTAAATGCTGAATTTCCATCATTATGAAGAAAGGATTCTCAGTAAATACAAAATTGTTAAGTGCTCCAATAACACATAGCCTTTTTCCATTGGATTAAACATACAGAAATTGCCAGGACTCATCACTTGCTGGATAGATTCAAAGGTAAATAAGCCAAGAAAGCAAATTCAGATAGGAAAAACACTGCCCAATGAACATTGTTTGCCCTGTCAAATGTTCAGTGATGGGGTGCTCATTTTCCCTCAATGGACCATGCTGAACAGACATGCATCAGAAAGCTTATTTATAGCTCACATGTACATAAGATGCTGCTCTCCTGTTAGCCAACGCTCGGCTGCTCTCATTTGACCTCATCCCTAGAAGGCTGAAACTTTATTACTGTAATGAATCTTTGTTTCTCCTTCCCTGCACCTGTGGGATTTAAACGTGCTTGCGCCAAGACGCCGTCTCCTTGCTCGGCAGTATATAATTTAGGATACAGGCAAGTTGATTTCACATGGGAATTACAGAGGATGGAAGAGATTTGTCACAAGACATTTTCAACCCTTGTTACATCAGCCTTTGGAAACACAGTATATCAGCCAAGATAAAGACTTGCCCCATGAAATAAGTCATTAGCACTGATGAACAAGGCTTCAAGAAAGATGGAGTTGACAGTCAAGGTAGTAGCCTGAAATACTGAAGACATTTGGGATGTTGAATTAATGCATTTGACCACAAACAGGATCAGGGTGGAAAGGGCAGGGCAGGATTTCTTACCTGGCAAGCACCACGCCCCCTCTGATGCTAACATTGTGGGACAATTTTGACCTTCATTGAATCTTCATTTGTCACTCATCGTCCTCAATTTGCCACTTAATTTGTATTAAGTTGATCAGTGCAGAATTCAGCCAATCTTGTGCTATTCTTTCTGGTTTGTTCCAAATAGCACCTACTATTTCAGTGACCTTCAGTTTTATAACAATTTATTTATTTAATGGCTCTTGTCATATCTGATCCAGTACCACCTGGCAGTGATCACTAAATGTGTTTTGCATGGAAACTCTGCTCTCTGAAGGGCAATGAACCCCTTCACTTTTACAGTGCTTTATAAATGTGGGTTACTTAAAATGAGACACAAATGAATATTTCCACCCCATTTTTAGAGCCTGGATTAAATGCTTTTCATTGGCAGCTCCTGGTGGAATCAGATTTCTTCTTTGATTGTTCTGGTTTCTCCTTTTCCTCCTGGGCCAAACAGTTCAGCATCACGTAATTCTGGGAAAACCAGGAAATGAGAGTTCCTGGGAAAAGGGGTGGGATCCTTCTCCCCTATCTTGAGCTGTCTGAATGCCTGGCATGCCACTCCAGCTCATTGTCCCAGATCCAGCTGAGCTAATGGACAGAGAGAGGCATCTCCTGGGGGCCACTCTTCCCATTCTGAGAGAGCTGGCTAGGAGAGGTGTGAGGAATCACACCTGGCAAGTGTCTGTCTCTCTTGCTACAGCCCTGTGGAGAGCTGGAGGTGCATGGGGTGAATCATGCCTGTGCAGCACAACTGCAGGGCTTAGAAAGAGAGAAAAAGGCTTAATGCTAAGAAGCACAGATTGAAGGTAACAGATACATAGGATGAACACAGGAGAAAAAGGAGGTTTTACAGTGTGGGTTGTATAGTTATGTCATTAATAAGAAATAAAACCTTTATTTCATTTTTTTCCAGAAATCCTCTTTATTTTTTGTATTGTCAACTACAAATAAGGTGAATCACAACTTTACCAACAAACCCCAGAAAAAGCTCCCAGGAAAGCTAACAGTTAAATCTGTATGACTCCCTTTGCATCTCAAAAGTTTTCAGCAACCAGAGGCCAATGCTTCCATCTCCACCTGTAGCACCCTTCATGCATTACTAACTCTTGTTCTTTTCAAAATACATCACTGTGCACATTACTGTATGTAAATATGGAGTTTGATTTTTATTTATTCCACATAGTACTTCAGAGTTAAAGAGCTTCTAAAATGCATGCATATTAAACATAGTTCCTCAGAAAATTATTTAGTTTATGTTTAAAAATCTGGACCAATCCTAGAACTTTTTACAGTGTAGGTCATCTGTCACAATCATTATTTGCTATGTGATGTCAGAGTTTATTTACTTGTGTAACACAATAAAAGCCACCCATAAATTAGTCTTTGCAGTGGTTCTGCTTCTCATGACTTCTAAAGCTTTATATTTGTTTTATGTTTTGCTTTTAACTCAGATTCCAGAAATCACATGCTTAGGAAGAATCTCAGTTACCTTTCTGTTTTGCTTTGTTGTTTTTTTTTCTTTTAAAAAAAGCAAATTACTAACTTTAGTGATTAGATAGAAACTTAGAAAGACACAAAATCATGAAGGCAAAGGTATCCCAAATATGTTGTCATGGCCAGCAGGTTGAGGGAGATGATTCTGCCCCTCTACTGTCTTCTGGTGAGACCCCACCTGGAGTACTGAGTCCAGTTCTGGAGTCCCCAACATAAGAAAGACAGAGACCTATTGGTGTGGGTCCAGAGGAGGGCCACAAAAACGATCAGAGGGCTGGAGCACCTCTCCTGTAAAGAAAGGCTGAGAGAGTTGGGGTTGTTCAGCCTGGAGAGGAGAAGGCTCGGAGGAGATCCTTTTGCAGCCTTTCAATGCTTAAAGGGGGCCTATAAGACAGATGGGGACAGAGCTTTTTAGCAGGGCTTGTAGCGATAAGACAAGGACAACTGAAAGAGGGTAGATTTGGACTAGATGTAAGGAAGACATTTTTTACAATGAGGGTGGTGAAACACCGGAACAGGTTGCCCAGAGAGGTGGTAGAAGCCCCATCCCTGGGGCATTCAAGGTCAGGTTGGATGGGGCTCTGAGCAACCTGATCTGGTTAAAGATGTCCCTGCTCGCTGCAGGGGGGTTGGACTAAGTGACCTTTAAAGATCCCTTCTAACCCAAACCATTCTGTGATTCTGGGATATTACTACCATGACTTCTAAGTTAATCTACTGATGTGAAGTTTGTTGGTGCATTTGAGGCTCCATGCTATGCTGCAATTCAGTAAGCAAAGAAACAACAATCACACTCAGGACTTGGTGTTGAGGTGGTAGGTTGCTTTCTATGAAGATTGTGAGGTCGTTTTAACTGGGCAAAAGGAAAGAAGGATGCAGAAGACAAGAAATTGAACTGATGAAGAGAATATGGGTTGGAACAAGGCTCCTTGTTTGCCTTTTGCAGTGTGCTTCGGCAGTTAGTAACCTTAACTCAGGGCCCACCTAAGCTTTGTGGAGAAGGATGCTCAGGGCTTGTCAGTGGGTGATGTACTGACCGGTACAAGCATGGGGTTGTCCCATGTGTATTCCTGGCTCACTCCAAGAACGGTACTGGTAAAGCAATGAGCATCCCATTGCACACTGAAGGGAATTTTAAATCCTCTGATCACATCTGAAACACCAGTAACTGCTTTGTTATTGGAAAGAAAAAAATGAAAACCATAACATTCAAGCTGTAAATTAAAAGCTCACTGCAGATGTAGATTTCATGAGCAAAGTTATTAAGAGCATTAGTACGCATATTAAAAGTAATTAAAAACAAGCAAACAGGAAGAATGCCAGGCGAGAACATGCAGGTCGGAGGAGAATTCTCCACTCAATTACACAACTGCAAACGACTATCTTGTAAATAAATCCACCACCATTTCCATGGGTGAAGTTACAGTCATGCTGTTTATAAGTAGCTTAACCCTAAGCACTGGAAGCCAAAACAACAGCATACCATTTACAATAATAAGAAGATAAAAATGAAATGGAAAACAAACCCAACTTGTCTGTCTGTTCTCAGCAGTGCCCTGGAAGTGAGGTTATCCTCTCTGAGGATGCTGACAATTTGCTGAGGCCTTTGCAGGGCTGGGGCCAGTCCGATTTTTTTTGAGTAATGTCATAATTGGTTGGTCACTTGAAGATATTTGTCTGGGAAGCTTTCTCCTATACTGTTACTGGTTTCCAAAATGTTATTTACTGTTATAGTTGCTCATACTATTTTATTGATGAACTTTCTCCCTTTTGAGTATGCATAGTGGTCCCTATTTTCTCTACATACATTTCTTATTTGTGAGTGTTCTGCAAATAATTCAGACAATAATTTCTCATTTTATGTGATGTTTAAAATTTTTTTATTCCTTGTGTTTTATAGTTAAGCTGTAAAATGCATCATTATGCTTGCTTCTGACTGGAAAATGGAAAACTTTTAAAACCAGGTATAATCAACAACAATGCTTTTTTGATTAAAATAAGTAAAGGGTTTAGAAGTATTTTCAAGAAGTATTTTAATATCTGAAAGTTGTCCAACTAGTCAAATAAAAGATGACTCATAGATCCCACTAGGAAAAAAAATATCCATCTTGTTTGCCCAAATGCCAGCCAATCTTTAAATCCTCTTCAGATTAATTTACTTGTGTGAAATTGATAGTTCAAGGTGCTGTGGTACCTACCAGAGCAAATAAGTTACTGACCAAGCTGGGCTCTGTAGAGCTTCTGCATTCCATAAGGTTCCACACAGAGCCTTGACCAGTCTGCAGCGACTGGGGGGAATTAAGGCCAGGTGAAATGCCAAGCTCCTTAGCTCATCTGCTGCAGAGAACAGGTCTGCAGTGTGCCTGCTCAAGTCTTGTTATGGGAATAAATCCGACGTGCCTCTCTTACTAGGTCAGAGGGAGTCTGCGGTGTCTTGATACACAGCGTGCCACGATATCATATGTATCACAGAAGCTGAAAGCATGATTAGGTTGTAAAGGCAAACACTGGAGAGTTAAGAAATGCCAGAATTAAGGATGCTTACTCAACCAACATTTGTCTCCCAGTGGCAAATGATTTCTAATACAATCTCTAGCCCCATGATTGCCCACTAGTGTCTTCCCCTTCTCCGGTGCCTGAGATGAGCAGTTTGTTTACTCTGCATCGACTGTGCCCATCCCATGTTTACTGTGTGCTCTCCAAACCCTGCTTTGAAAACAGAGCTATTTATTCTTACGGGGGTTTTTTGTATCTCTGGAGTAGCTCAGAAAAATAGAATATGTGCAGGGAGTCCCTGGCATTTCCCATCTGTGGATGTTTGACCTGGCAATTGCAATAACTCTGCTGTGCCACAGAGCAGAGAGGAAAGAGGATGGGGGCTTCATCCACGCAGCAGTGTGGGAAAAGCAAACCAAGAGCAATTCCCTTAGGTGCTATTGCAATGAAGGCCACCCGACTCACCAGTGAAATTCAAAGCCTCCTGTCCAGACACTCCATCTCCATCTGCAGTTCCTTGCCCCAGGGTAATCCTCCTCTCCCTCCTTTCTACAATTTATTCTGCCTATATCCTATAAATCAGGCCCTAAACTTTGCACATTGAAGTTGGGTGAGTTCTTCTTCATGGCTGTGTCAGCAGGTCGTGTTAAGGACCTAAAATCACCATTTCCCCTTGGTTCTAGCTTGCAGCCTTTGTTGGGCCAACAACACTTCACACCTGTAACTGCAGATAAAGTCATGATCAGCCCTGGGCTGGAGTGCCCTGAGCAGCCAGGTGTGATGCACTAGCATCTCGACTGGGCCTGTGCTAATTTATTTTTCTCCCAGATAACATAATTTACCAGATTTCCCTAATTTTCCTATGCAATTGCAAAAAGCAGATCACCACAAAGAAATAATGCTGCCACGACGGACTTCCGAGTATAGAGAAACTAAGCTCATTCAAAGAAAAAAGTCACTGGTGTGTATTTTAACACAGGCAGAATGATGTCTTTTCCTCTGGGCTCACAGCTGGACACAGCTGCGCTGATCCGCCTGAAATCTTGCACAGTAATTCAACAGGAGACAGATTTGGAACAAAAATTTTCAGTTCAAGTTTGACAAAATCATAAGCAACAGAAAACAGGGTTCCTAATGGGACATGATGGAGACCTTATTAACAGATGCTGTCAGCAGCTCTGCTTGTAATAAACTGTGGGAACTGATGGTGTTCATTTAAAAATCATTTTCACATTTGAATTTTGATGGGGCTCATTGGTCAGGCACTGTGTGCAGGGCAGATAAAGCAAATAGTGTTGCTAAGTCATTGGCAGTCCTGAAGGAATATTTTGGACAAAACTCTCTTTGCATTTAAGGGAGGATGGGGTTTGTCTCCATCACAGCTGCAGATTTGGGCCATGTAGGTCTGTTTTCCCATGTGACCATTTTAGTGCCTTGCCCAGAAGGGCCCCTGGTGCTGTCCCACATGTAGCACACACCTGCACTCCATACTTGCCCTTTCAGAGACCAGTCCCCGCATGGTATATGGGCTTCCTCTATAGGCCTGGGCTTTCTCAGGACGCTAGTCAGTACGCTGCTGGTTAGGACACCCCAGGTCCCCAACTGGAGTGACTGATGGGCATTTTCATTTGCCTGGCTGGGCAAACCCAGGCTTCTCTTCAGTGGTTAGAAGAGGGTTATAAACTATTAGGAAGTGACCTCAGCTGATGACTATATCATGTTCTTTCATTCTATTCACTTACAGCCTTTACAACAGCTCCCCATTATCGTTTAGACTTTTACAACTCTTAATGACCCTTTTATCAGAGCAGCAATAACCAATAAATCCCCGTTGGCATTTATTGCCCTGTCTCTAATACATAAAACCCCCAATTTATAACTTCTCATGAATGCTGAAGATTATTTTCAAACTGCTAGTACTGTAAAACTTCTTCAAATCTCACTACAAAAAAAAAGAAAAAAGAAAAAAGAAAAAAAAAGAAATACTCTGATAAAAGCCTTGTTTCTGTGGTTTTCTCGGCATCAGCCCTAAATGAAATTCAGCCACAACTTGTAATAAGTTCTGTGGACTGCAGCTTTATGGCAGAGAGAAACCAGAAGGCCAAAATGCCTTCCTTGTGGGGAGATGTCCCTGCCCGAGACCACCTCCTGCATCCCACCAGGAGTGGTTTTGTCCTTAGCTGCCAGGAGGGGTTTCAGGCCTGGGCACATTGAGCAGGAGCTCTGGGGACAGGGGCACAAGCTTTCATTGCCAGTAGCCATTGCAGACAGTACAGGTGGGGCTTGTACACCTGATGTGGTCCAGTCAGAAGTCAGGTAACTGAAATGGGCTGGGCTTTGAAAATGGTGGAAACAGGCATCACCAGAAGAGGCTTCATCCCATCCTACGTAAGGTGACCAAGAGGGACACCTCCAAGGCAGTCCTAGCTGCCCTCCTCCCTTCAACACAGGTGGAGCTATGTCCCTGTCTGACAACAGTCATCTAACTTCAAAACAGCTCAAATTAAGTGTCACAAATCTCTAGGTCTTATTTTGCAGTGATGACATCATAACTTTGAAGTTATCTCTCTGTTATCATGGGCAGGGACCAGACTCCAAAGGTACCTTGTTTATTCATCCTTGTAATTTTTGCCCAGCACCCAGTAATGCCCTGCACTCCCTGTAGGACATTTAATGAATGACCATTAGTACCACTTGAAAGTGTGCCATGGCTTGATTTATCTGCAGGTACAACACAAGCAACCACGGGACCCTGCAGAAAGGAGCAGGATCTCTGCTTCCCCCTTGCTGAAATCCTCCCCTGCACTTCCAAACCCCAGCAATCAGAGCACAGCAAATTAGTCCTTAGGAATCATTTCAAACTGAACTGTTAATCAAGGCAGCCCAAGGATACTATGTGTTCCTGGCAACGGTTTCAGTTTTGCTAACTCTATTTCTAGACGCCAGACTTGGGCTTGATTCAAAGCCCAGCACTGGGAAGACTTGACGTCAGCGGATTTTGGACAGGCTCAGAGATATTTCTATGTGGCAAATGCAACACTGTGTAAAGATGCCTAGGCTAGGTCTAAGTGAGCTACTGCCAGGGCTGGAGTTCAGTGTTGCTGTGCTGGTGAGACACCATATCCCAGATAATTAACCTCGCTGAGAAAATGCCTATTTTGACCTGGGCAGAGATCTCAGTTAAGGCAGCAGTTTTCCTCCCAACATGAGCTAGCCCAAGCATCTTTGTGCCACGTGAAAATTATTTCACTGCTGGTGCAGCAAGGTCTGTGCTGGAGAGAGCAGACGTTCTCAACTCATCTTGTTTCCCGTCGTCTTGGCCGCCCATTCATTGCTGTAGCCAGGTCTATTGCCAGGTCCTCTCACTACCCACTCTCTCATATTTTTTCCTGGCTCCTGCTGACCCTCTTCTCCTCTGCAGGACTATAAACCAAACAGCTCCCTAAAGAACTTTTCATTAATATAATTTATTAGTTAAATAATTTCCCTGACCTAGTTCCCATTCAACTAGCATGTCTTCCCGACCACTCAATATAATTAGTACAGCACCTGAACTCCACTGCCGGGGTTTAAATGGCCTGACATACATCACTGAGTCACAGGATATTAAGAGAAAGGTGAGAGGATTATTGGCGCACTGCCACTGGGATCAGATTGGATTTCTTCGACAACCACTGAAAGGTGGTTGTATAAAAAGGGTTCACACGGGCTTGGTTTGGTCCTTACTCAAAGCTTGACTGCTTGAAAACAACCTGGGGGTTTCACTAAGGACTGGGGGCTTGGCTGTGTAAGGAAGCCCTCCTTGCATCCATTGTCTCATTGTTTTTTGGAAGGGGACGGCCTGTGTGAGTCTCTGCTGGATGGGGCTGGCGAGGAGAGCTGTGTGGACCTGCTCTCTGGAGCTGGAGTCACACCAACACTCTTCTGCCTGGCCGTGCCAGCCCATGGTAAGAGCCGGTACAGGCAGCCTGGCCTCGCCTGCCAGCCTGCACATGGCCCCAGGCACTCCCATCACTGTGATTTATTCTTTGACATCATGGTTCTCTCCCCACTGATCCTCTTCTTTCTAAGGTATTGTAAAGTGCTGGGCTGTAGGGTTTCACTGATGATTAATTTTGTTGCACAGTCCTTCTCCTCTTTAAAATTATAAAACATGAAAGGGCGCAAAACATGACCACCATCTTTGCCAAGAGACATCCATTCTGCCTTTTTGTTATTTTTCCAGGGGAAAGAACCTGCCAATGCCATCTGTGTTGGTCAGGATTTTTGCCACTGGGTCCTGTCTTTTTTGGGCTCTTTCTTCCCTCCCCTCATCTTCCCATGTCCCCCACCCCATACCAAGGGGTAACCAGGGAAACTGGAAACCATGGCAACCCAAAGCAGCATAATTTATCTCCAAGTAAAAAAATATAAGCATGCAAAATCCCTTTAATGTTTATGCCAGGCACCTGGGTCCAAATCTTCTATTTTCCCTCCTTTTTGGAGCAAAGAAGTGATGGGCCTGCCTCCTCTTCGCTGAGGCTGCTGGTGCTGCGAGCCCCTGGCAATGCTCACCTCCCACCACTTGCTTCACCCATCCAAAGCCCTCAGATCCTTGTGGCCCCACACAGCCAATGCAGCAGCAAGGTCTTGGTTTCCACTGGTGTGGTAGTTCTGTCCCACCAAGAGCCAGCAAAGCAATCAGACATGCTAGGATGGTTCACCCCACAGCATCTTGCTCCCTGTTATTATCGCAAGGACTTGGTTGCCCCATCACCAAGTGCTTCTCAGTTTTGAATACATCTCTTGACAGGACTCTTGTAGTGTAGGGAAGTGCTTTTATTGCCAACTGGAGATGGAGAGCTTGGGCACAGAAGGTTTAGGATCAGGTTTTCAAAGGATGAACCAACTGGGTGCTTCTCTGTAGCTCTGGACGTCTTGTCCTTGTTGCAAAGTGAATCTGCAATGGAGGAGAGAAAAGTGGGTCTTCCCAGTTTCACTGAGTTGTTCACCGTCATGTTCCAAACTCTCTGGATGAGGGATGAGGCTTTCTCCCTGCCAGGCAAGGCCAAGGACACAGAAGTCCAGAACACAGAATACAAATTTTTATTGCTATTCATTGTAAACTAATGGTGGCATTGGAACATCACTGCTCCTCCTAAAAGTGGGAAAGGAAGGTGGCTGAGGAGGGAGGAAAATAATTGCTCCCTTCTCTCTCTCACTTGCCACAAAACCTTTTCTTTTTCCCCAAAAGAGGGAGCAGGGTGATGCTGCTGCTCGGTGCCCATCAGCAGGGTGGTGCATGGGGAGAGGAGGCGATGGCTCTGCCACTCTGCCCAGGGTGGCATCGCCCTGGGGTAAAGCTCTCAGGGCTCAGCCCCTGCTCCCCATCCCCTCGCCCTGCAGCCAGACCAGTCTCCTCAGGGGATGATAGAAAGAACATGGCCGCTCAGAAATCCCACAGCCACTCCTTCTCCAAAGGGACACCACAAATGCTGTTCTTGCCAGGGTACAGGAGGTTTTTGGTATCAGTTGTGGAAGCATCAGGCAGCATTGCCCAGCACTCTTTGGAGGCCAAGTCAGCAAAGAAATAACTGGCAGGTTTTGCTACTCTAAAGGAGTGCAAGAGATGAACTGCTTGACTTCTAGCTCATTTCCAAAATAGAATGCTGACTATAAGTTGCCTTCTTTAGGAGAAGAATGATGACAGTAGTAATAAATTGTACACATTTATTTTTGAGTTTGCAGATGGGTGAATGTCGAGCGACAGTTGGGAAGAAAACAAACAAACCCTGGCAAGCAGCTATTTTTATAGGATAGTTTTGTGTTGAAATTTCTATAAGTTGGCAACAGAGTCATCATGAGACCTTTTATCCAGATAAGACCATGCCAAAATCTTCAGGAAACATCTTGCAAGTTTAATTTTTTATTTACAAAAACAGAGGGAGGGAGGGGAATGAAGGCTCGAGGGAATGTTTGCAGACGTACAGTGTCTGTTCTGTAAGGCACCAAATACTTATTATTCTGTGGATGTAAATGGGACTTTTTCCAAACTTGCCACTTGCTAAGTTCAAATCTGGAGTAACTCCAAGTCAGGCCTTGCACCAGATTTGCTTGCAGGCTGGGGAGGGAGATGTCACCAGGCAGAGGAAGCAAAGTTCACGAACCTTAAGGGCCAGTCTGGGATACCTTACCTTTAAGGTCAAAGAGCCTGGCTCTCCAGTTTCCAAGCACAGTAATTTTAAAGAGAAGTCATCAAAACTCTGCCAGCCATGTTGTCACTGCCTCCTGCCTCCTGCCAACACCAAAACAAGGTCTGTTCATGAGAAGCATTGAGCCAAGGGGATGTTTGCTGCCTCCGTGACTGCAGCTCCAGGCCCAGTCCTCTGGGATGTTACTTCTTTATCAACATTTGCTGCTTGTGTTTAATATCTAGGAAATGTCTGGACTTTCTTAAACTTCACGCCACGTCCTGAAAATGTGGCTGTGTGCATGCATGTGTCCATCCCTAAAATCTGCACTATGAAGAAAACATTTTAGGATTAAAAGCTGGCTCAAAGAAAAAGTATTTTATGCTAAAAAAATCTAGAGCCCTTAATGCTGTCTCAGACAGCTTCTAGTTAAGAAGAGGTGTCAAAATTCTGTTTGTTCAAGTTGTTCTGTCCAAATCTGTGACTTGGTTTGCCTGTAGAGGGGAGGAAAGGGTTACCTATTCTGCGAGAATGGAAATCTAAGACGGGAGCTTTATAACTGGCTCTGTGATGTGAACATTAGATAGTAATGTCTCAAAACTAAACTATTTATGCAGCTCCGGTTTCTATGTGAAATTGACTTTAGCATGTTTGTAACCAAAGGGACAGCTGCTTCCCAAACAGCCTTTCTTAACCTTCACAAGGATTAGCTGGTTTTGTGTTGAGATTATTGAGATCATCTTGATGCTTTTATTTGATTTTGATTTGTTGTCTCATTTTCTTTGTAGTGTTAATAACTTAGCCTTAGGGGTATCTTTTCTTTTATTTTGCTCACTTTAAATTAAGTTTCTTTTAGTAAATAGGGTCCAGAGTGGGGGTCAGAAATGGATGCCAGTTGGCTGTCTGAAAGCTTGACCACCTTCTCCAAATTTGCCCACAGTTCCATCTCTAAAGATTCATAGCGAATTCCACAATTTTCATGATGTGTGCAGTTGCAAGTATCTCACTGATATTCCCAATGGAATTTGTTGCAAGTTTGAGCACTGGGGGAATTTTCAAAACAGTTTGTGAGTAGCTCCTAAGTCTGCTGAGTATTTCAGAGGTTGTTTGCTGAGGTCACACCTGGGCCTGAGCAGCAGGTTGGACTCCAATGAAGAGCTCTCAAAGGACCCACATGCTCACTCAAAAGCATGTGCCTTATTTACATTCAAGGCACGGCTGCACTACGGGGCTCAAATTAAAACCCTGAGGCATCAGTCACTAATTAGCTTCTGTGCTCACTGCATACCCATGAAGCCCACTCTAGGCATACCCAAGGCAGATGAAAGATGTATGTCAAGCTATTTGGGAATGAAGGAGACGGGGAGAGAACAGAAGGAACAAAGGTCGAAGCAAGGCAGGAAGAAGGAACATAGTTTGTAGCCAGGCCCAGGATGGGGAGGGTTAGGAGGGAAGGAGGAAAAAAGGATGTCTGAAATGGTCAGCAACCACTAACTACCACCATAACCCTGTCCAGAGTGAAGGGCCATAGAGAGCAGGTGAAGAAAATGAGGAGGACAAGGCAAAGAGCTTTAGGAGATGCACAGGTACTCCACCAAAGAGCCAAAGAGGGTCCCACTTGAGCTTGGTGTGAGGGAGTCTTGCAGTACAGCTGCCTTCCAGACAACAAGGTTCACGTGCAAGGCACTGGGGTAGCATTCACCCTGTCTCATAGTTCTTAGGGTAAGGGGACTCCTTTGACAATCTGACTTCCAGCCTTCACAACCGATCTTCAGATGAAACTTCACAGTTCTATCAGAATGACACTGAGGGATCATTTCAGTTTGTGACACAGGACATGACTGCCTCTGAAGGACTCGTGTTTTAGCATAATCTGTGTCCTTCGAAGTACCTCTGCTTGTTTTCTTCAGGATGTCTGAACTTCTTCCTTTGAGGCTACATTTCCCTTACAATCACCTTATTCCATTATAAAATATATCTAATAATTCCTTAGGCTGCTGATACTGCTGGCAACGCAGGATAATGTATCTGCACTGTGTATGTAGGTACCAGCTGGGATACATGTGTCTGTCCATTAGCTGATGTGTGCAGTTGTCAGCTGGGCATTTCTGCCACATGGAGAAGACACAAGTGTTTCCCATGCAGAGAGCTCCAGTGCACGCTCCTGAGGAGGAGGAATTCATCCCCCAGTGAGAACTCCTGGAGGTTTTGTGCTGGAGCTGGAAGGCGTGAGAAACGATAAGACATTGATTAGGGCTCTGAGTCAGCGGCAGACGCACCCTTGCCATGCTGCCGACTGGCCTATTCGCTCTCCCACTCGTTTGTTCCCTAACTTGTGTCCTTGACTCATCCCAAATCCAGCTGATACCAGAGGCAGGCAAACTACACACCACGGCCCCTTTGCCAGCCTCGGGAACAACAACACAGCAATGAACTTTTCATTACTAAATCAGAAGAAAAAAAAGCTGAAAATATTGGGAGTATAATGAGGAGAGGGGATCCTGGAGAGGAAAAGTGAGTTATGAGAGCTCCTGAGAAAGGAAGAGCTTTTTAAAAAAGAGATATTTCCCTTTCTTGCACTTCTTGGCGCATTGGCACCAGTCCCATATTTCAGTGAAGGTGATGTGCTCCCCAGGAGTGAGCAGCAGAGCAGCAGCCTCTGTAGCAGCAAAGGCACAATATGTGGTACAATCTTTCAGCACTTTCTGGATATGACAGAGTATCCACTAATGCTTGTTTTGTTGTTGGGGGTTTTTGTGTGTGTGTGTGTATGTGTGGGGGTTTTTTGTGGGGTTTGTTTGTTTGTTTTGTTTTGTTTTAATGCCAGGTTGACATTTCACAGTGCCTGAATAGAGCAAAAGGACCAGCATGGTGCCCACACACACCCTAGTCCTGGAGGTTTATGAGCATCACCACTACAGCCAGTTCCTGCTCCTTGTTGGTTCTGAGCTCAGCCATTTGGACCCAAAGTAGACTCCTAAGCTCCTCTGCAACAATTACTTTTAAACTAATGTGCTGTGAGGTTGGTGCAGCTGAAATGGACATATCGATAAAAAGGAACTTGGGGAAGAGTGCAGAACACTTCCATTTTCTTCCCTGGCATCAGGTAGCCTCCAATAGTCATGGGTACCTTGGGAAAATCAAATAATTTCCCTCTTTTCTTGCATTTGCAAGGGGAAAACAAGAGAGACACTGTGTGCTGCTGGTTGAGAGCAACTTACTGTCCCATGGGGAGCAGATCTCACCTCCCAGAGCATGGTGCAGGAGCCCGGTGGGAACCTGACCAGATCCAGGGGGGCCAGGAAAGGAGAATGCATGGTCTTTGATGGGATCTGACAGCAGATGGATGTGGGTATGGGTATGGGATTGATCCAGGTTTGATGGGCATGAGGGAGCTGGGCCTAGGACAGAAATGTCCTAGGCCAGATGAGTAGTAGGAAAACAGGAGCCATGGAGCTGGGATCCTGCACTGGGAATCAGGATGCAGTGGGGAGGTAGGGGTAGGGAACTGAGATATCAGTGACAGGGTGGAAGGCAAAAACATATTAAAGGAGGGTGAGATAGACAGCATGGATGTACCTCCTGCTACATGCATGCACACTGACTTGCAAAGAGATAGCCAGAACCTCTGCTTTTGCTCCAAGGGACCCTGAGCTTTCCTTTCCACCTCAGCCTGAGTACCCCTGGTGCAGTGGCACCTCTCATGGACCCATTAGCTTTCCTGGAAAGAGTGTCTATACTGTGGTGATGTAGCTGTAATGAAGCCAGAAGAGAACTGATGTGTTCCAGAGCATTGTCTTGGTGGGGAAGAGTCAGGCCATTCAAAGGCTGTGGGGTGCCAGGTGGGACCTGCCCTATGGTCACTGGACCTGCCCCATGCCCACCTGCTGGTGTCACACACATACCATCAGCAAAATGCCTACTGCTAATAACACCTAATCCCAAATAACTCTAATCCCAAATAATGCCTTGCAGTCTCTGCTTTCTAAAGATACATCCAGTGTCTCAGCCTTGTGATGCCTCCAGCCTTCAGTTGGGGTAGCATCATGCACAACCACCAAGATTTCTGTCTGGTGACCTCTATGGCCTTCAGACAGGTATGAGGGGTGAGTCTCTTCTCCAGGTGGGTGACAGGCTCTGCTGGAGTAGACTGTGGAGGTGCATCATCCCATAAATGGAGGATTACAGCTCTGGCCTGGAAATGCAGATTATATCCATTCTGCCTGCTCAATGTCCAAGTTAGTCTTGCTGCTTGTTGTGAGCAAGCTCCAGGTTTTGTTTCTCACTGCAGTGCTCCTACCTGCTTTGTGAAGTCGCAATACCCTGTCTGAGAAAGGCATCTGGTGATCTCCTAAATGGCATCCCAGTGCCTACAAGGAGCTTTTCTGGTGACAGAGGTGTTTGTTCAGCAGCACTTGCTCTCAGAAGCAAGGAGGGCTCCCAGAGCAGACCTCTTACTTCTAATTAGAAACCCCCAGTATCTTACACACCAGGCATAGTGTGGATGTCACTCTGTTCCTTCTAGTCTTCATTTTTCTTGCCTGGGGACAAATGCCTACAAGTCTCCCTTCATGTTTGAATTTTGACAAGGACATACATCCTCAGCAGCGTGTCTTTGAGCTCCATTTCCTGCTGCTCCGGCAGTTGTGGTGCTGATACGAAGTGCACATGAAAGGCCCAGCCTGAGAGTATGTGCAGCTGCTATTGCAGGTTTGGAAACTGAATTCATTGCAAAGCTCAGAGGTTCATGGAGAAAGATACCCACTTTCAATTTTGCCTCCCACTGCTGCTCTTGGAGGCAGAGACATTCATCTGAGTTGAATCAGCTGCAGGAGGTGTAGCTGGAAGGCTGCAGACTTTCCTCCTTACCAACTGACAAACATGGGCATGGGCTTTCATGTCACAGGCTCTGTCTGGGCTGGCAGAAGCTGGTGCTGGCTGGGCACAGGTGAAATTTCAACTTCACCTGCTGTTAAGGTACATGAGCTCTGCTTTATCTTTGTGGCTTCTAAAAATGAATGGAAATCTCTTGTTTTTCAATGTAATTCCTGGTGCAGTCAGTGGAGGTTGAAGATACCTGATTAAAAACCAGTGGAAGTGTATTGTAGATGTGTGATCCTGGACCCTTAACTTTACCACCCTGGGTTTGCAAACTTTACCTTCCTTTTCCTTAACCTTTTTTTTTTTAATTTTTATTTAACTTTCTTTACCTTTCCAGCCATATTGGAAATCCCCTATTTTTCCATTCCCTCTAGAGCTGAAGGGACACAGGAATTCCTATGGATAAATATTCAGGACACTATTTAAATAGGCAACTACATCTTGCAGATCATCTGCTTTGCTATGTTGTATTGTGTAGTGTGTGTTGTGGGTATGTGTTCCATAGAGTTTGGGACAGGTCCCTACTTGTCATAGATGGCAAGATATAATCACACTGGACTAGATTTACTTCTCCCAATTCCTCAGCAGAGCTGGATTTGTTTGTGAAAGTAGTAAACTTGCACATTATTCCCAATTACAGGGATACTGACCTAGAACCAGAAAAAGTAGAGTTGTCATGATTGCTAAAATTCAATCTCAGTCTTTATTGACAATGAGGTTGAAAGAAAAGCACTTAGACGGCAGTAGCCCACCCTATTCCTCATCACTTGCTTGACTGTACTAGCAAATTAACCAGCTGGATCCAAACTATCCTACAGCCTAGTGTGAAGGACTATGCAAAATTCCAAATCCAGATTCCAATCTGTTTGCGAATGACAACTTTATGTAGTAAAATGTCAAACTAAACCCTTGTATTCAAACAACCTTTCCACTTGGATATTCAAAATCCTGGTCCAAACTGAAGCCGAGTGATGGGGCCCTGAGCAGCACTGCCGTATTTCCAGAGGTTGCTCAAGGAAGCTTCCTCCAGAGGATGAACCCATTAGGTGCAAGAAGAAGCTGGGAGCCACACCTGATTGCCCAGCTCTTGGTGTGAACCTCTGCTTGGCAGGATGAATTAGGCCCTTAGTGGCTACACAAAGGCTTTGGAAAGAAAAGTTTATATTTATATAGTACATTTCATCCCAAAGGACCCTAAGTCACACTGCACAAACTTTACATAAACAACAGAACTGAAATACAGTCAAGTCAGGAATGGCGGGTGGCAGCCAGCTGGCATATGTTAGCAGGACAAAAATAAGAGAAGTGACTATTTTTGGCCAAGGACACCAGGGCAAACCCCTCTCTTGCGAAAGTGCCTTCAGAACTTCAAAGTGCAGTTTTACTCTAAATAGTGATTGTGGATAAATAGATCTGTTACAGTCAATCGACTTGTTCCCAGGCTCATCTGGGAAGTTCACTAGCTAAAATAAGGTTTTGCTACATTTTGTGCCTGCTAAGGCTGCAGAACTTCCTCACCCAAGGTAGCACATTTCTACTCCAACTCCAGCTGCATCTGCAGGCTTGTAAGCCTCTCTTACACAGCCCTCAGTGCTGAGGGTGGCAGACCCAGAAAAAGCCTCTCTTGCTTTTGCAGCTGATCTTGCTCTGAACTGGCAAGTCTGGAAATGCACATTTCAGTTGTTAGCTGGGCAAATCTGTGAGTTTATTAGAAACACAGATTTCCACCATGCCCATCAAGGTAACTTTTCAGAATACAACTGACCTTTAAATATCAGTGTGGAGTGGCCAGAACATTTTAAAGTCTTGTCTCAAAGGCATTCACAGAACAGGCTGTGCAGCATCTCCTGGATCTCTTTGGGCTACACAAATACTTCACACCACTGAAAGGTACAGTTCCTTACAGCAATGTCACTGATTAAATGCACAGTATTTTTACAGACACATATTTACTTTGGAGCCAGGAGAGTGTCTATACTTACAGAGCACATTGCTTCTCAGAGGACCCAGAACGTCCCCACCGGATAAGCTGCCCCATGGCAGCCGGTGGCTTCCTGTGGGCCTCCTCCCATAGCTCCACATTGCATTGCAGGTAGCCCTGAGTGGCTGGATCCTTGCATGTCAGTTGTCCCCTTCTCTGGCATCTGCTCTCCCGAGCTACTCCATCACATCTGCACCAACCCTGCACTAGGCAGGGCCAGGCAGGGCCAGGCAGGGCCAGCACAGGCGCTCAAGCACTATTGTGCCATTTAAGTGCTACTACAGCACTCTCTGGCATGACTTTGGCTCCAGACTACAGCCCAGCCCCGTTTGCAGGACATGAACAATGTAGGAATCATCCCCCAAGAGACAGGATGGATTATGAGAGTTTAGCCATGCCACTTGCCCCTCAGGCCAAGGAAGAAGCCCCCAGCCATTTGATTTATAAACAAATCTGTGGCCTTTGGGAGCAGAGTACCCCTTCAGCAGCACACTGCACATTGGATGGATGAGGAATGAAGGAGTTGGCAAGAAGCCAGATGTCTGCCAAGAACCTGTCCAAGCTGGGACACTGATGGACTTCAATTTGGCATAATTTGGGGCTGCAGCCACCCTTCCTGTCTCCCACCCCGGCACCAGCACTGGCACCAGTGCAACCACACAGTGACTGGGTAAGGGAGCTAGTTTGTCTGAAGACTCACCATTTTTTTCCCAGTGGTGTTAGCTTTCAGCCAGCTCAGCTCCCTGCACTGGCTCCCTGCCAGCCCTGGGTGAGCAAGGCCAGTACAGCTACGGCTGGAGAGGAGGATGAACCCCATGGCAGCCCCATTTTAAATTGGTTTATGCCACTGTGGAACAACTCCCCCTTACAACCTCCCTCCCTACAAACGTGGGCTGCAAGAGGAAGCCAGCCTGCCTTAGGGCCAGGTCCCCATCCTCTTCCCTGCCTCCCTCTCCCACAGTCCTGTCACCACGCTCAATCCTCATACAGCCTGTTTGCCTGGCAGCCAGCCCACCTTTGCCAGTGCAAAACCATGTAAAACTCGGACGAACATTTCCTATCCTTAACAGTTTTGAAGTGGAATTTCTCTGTCAGAAGAACTGTAGGAAGTCCGAGCAGGACATACACAGCAGGATGCTATTAGTAAGGCTTCGATATGAGTAGCTACTCTAGTCTTCAGATTCGTTGCAAAGCAGTGTTAAAGGCCCTGTGGGCTCAGAGCAGGGCTGCACGAGAGGTAGATGACACTTCAGATGCCTAAAGTGTGGAGTTCCTGGCTGCCTCCCCCAAGATCCCAAATCCGTGGCTGTCTCCTACCAGCCAAGCAGAACATTAGCCAAGCCCTTCTCATGATCTAGCAGAAATGCAGATCTCACTTGGCTTTCCCCCAAACTTTGTAGAAAGCCACTTTGCTTCTCCTCTTGTGATTTGTTTGTCCTTCAGCACAGTCTGTACTGCAGCTGGACTGCAGCCACTACGTCCCCTATGGCAGAGGCAGCTGCCCCTTCCCCATGACAGCTGTGGATCCTGCTCTAAGGTCTAAAGTCATATGGGAGGAGATGTGGGAAGGATTCACCATTTCATGGGTCTCCCAAAAGTGGGGCAAGGCTTCAAGGGTGGCACTTGCGAGTAGGGCAGCAGGTCTTTTCACTTAACTCAGCTGCTGTGGGGAACGGCCCATGACTTCTCTACCAGATCTGTACCTGAAGCATCCTGAGAGGATCTGAGAGTGATAAAGGAAAAACAGAAAGAAGGAAACATTTAGTGACCTCATTTGAGCTCTGAGGAATGAGGAAATGTGCAAGACAGGAGCATTATGCTCTGGGAGGAGCAGAGGTCAGGGAACGCAATACAGCTCTCTTCCTGATCAAAGAACCAGTGTAAAAATGGTTCGTGGAGGTGGATCCACCTTTGATGTTGTGAGCAGATTACAAAGCCATGCCACACCAGTTCCCAAGATTCCTAGATAGGGAAAGCTGATCACACACACTGGAAGACTCTTCACAACGTGCCAAGAGCTCCCAGCTCTGTGTACTGGAGTCTCCCTTGTCCTTTACTTTAGCCCCCTTGCCTTTGCTCTGTTTGCACAGCATGAAAGTATTGCACTTTCCAGGAGGGCAGGGGGAAGTTTTATCTAATAGTTCTCTTCATTTTAAAGCTGAATATTTTATTTTATTTTTTAAATACACCAGCATTATCCAACAGGTAGTCTCATATATAAAATCAATCATGACCTAGAAAAGGCATACAAAGCTTGTGGAACAATGCTGCAGGCAGCGAGGGAAGTCCCACAGGCCAGCACTTAGGCACTCAAACTGGTTATGCACAAATTCCACAATTTTATACATTCATGAGTGTACTTAGGCACTCAGAAAAAAAATCTCACTGAGGAATAATACAAAGCCTCCCCCTCTTCTCCACCCTCTGCCTCCCAACACAGGGCCCTGCAGGGAAATGTGTTGTGCCACTGTTGACGTTTCCCCTGAGCAGACTCACATCCATGACGGTATGAAAAATTAATAAAAGAGTACAGAGTGCATTAACCAACGCTGACATATCTCCCACAGTTAATTGACATCCACCATTCTATTTAAAATTAATAAAGGGTTGCCAAGCATGCAGAACTCACACCTCATAGCAAAGGAAATGTCCCACACAGCTCAGCAGGTCATGTCACTGTATCAGTGATGCTGCGTACCACAAATCATGACAAATATTCCAAGTATTATGTCAGGCCTGTATCCAAGATGTTGCTCTCAGCATCGGTGTAGGAGGGCTGTCTGACGCATGCTCTGGAAATTGCTGCTCTAATGGGTGCATGACACAGGCTGCTGAGACAGCCTAGAAGCTTCTGAGCCTCTGCTCTCCAGCCAAGGTGAGTCCTTCTACCCTTCTGGTGCAGCGAGGGGGCAGCTATAGCTGTGGACTGATTGCACGTGGGTCTCACAGCCCAGCTGGTGTCTCTGTACAGTTGTGACGATGAGGAACTGCGCTGCACTGCTGTCCTGTTGCTGCCCCTGCAGTCATTAAATGGCCTTTTTGATGATCCAGATGTCCCACCACTGTCTTAGTCAGCCCTGCAGAGAGTGTGCAAACAGGACCTTTCAGAAACTAAAGGAGAAACCCTGGCACTGCTGATGACACTCTTAAGTGGCATGGCAGTCCTCTTTCCTTCAGCAGTGCAGGCAGGTGACAATCTGTTGAATTGCATACACTGTGAACACCAAGACCTCTGAACCCATGTAAGCTTTTCACAAGCGCTGAAGTAGAGCAGACAACCCCTAGATGAAGTTTTACTGGAAAGCTTGGGGGCTTGAGGTACCACCAGTGTCATAGCCTGAGACGAGACTGGCCCAGAAGAGCAGGAGTGATCCTGCACTTGTGTGGTCTGCCCTGTCAAGGCCAGGGCTGCACCCAGTTATGGGTACCTGATTGCATTTATTAACTCCAAGCCTTGGCTCAGGGATAACAGCACAAGGGCTGTGCTGCCAGCCAAGCCAGTGAAATTAGAGACCTTCATAGGTGACATGAACAACACCCCAGGACCTGGGGACATTCACATGCTGCCCTGACAACACCTTTCTGGATGGTGATGGCTGTCTGCTTTTGAGTAGTCAGTCTGATGTGGTGGCTCTCAGGTGAACCACATATGGAAAAGGGCCTCTTTCACCTTGAATCAGTTCCTGTGGGCCAGTGGTAGCCCTCAGTATGCTCCTCTTCCACCAGCGATGGAAAATGCATGATGAGGAGGGAAGACATTTAAAAGGCAGTTCTTCCAGGAGAGCACCTCGCTCAGCCATATTGAGCTCCTTCTGCTCCTCCTCTGCATCCTCATTCTTCCAACACTGCTGCTGGCGAGGAAGAGGAAGCCGGAAAAATGGCAGCCAGAATTGCGTGGGAGACTTGTGCCTGGTTGGAACACCTGCAGCTGTCTGGCACAAACACACCAAATACCCCCACACTGATTGCCACCTACGCCCAGTTACCAGCCCAATTACCTCGGGGAGAGCTGGTTTGTTCATGGTGATTTGTTGGGAACTTGAACAATAATACCACCCAAAAAGTGAATCATGAGGATTTGAAGGTGTGAACATCTGGGTGGAAATCAGTGACTTCTGGCTATGCTCTGTCACCTGCCCCACCGGGTGCCATGGGAGCCATCCTGCAGCCCAGCAGCTCCACTGGGCACCATGGGATCCCAGCTCACCATACAGGCTGAAGTATACTCCCTCCCTTTCTCCAAGCAGAGACAACGACTCGGGAATTAAAAGCTGTGTGTTCATTTGGAGACTGCTCCTGCATACTAGTTTGTATGAAGCAATTACATTGCGACACCACACTTCAAAGTAAACTCCTTTGTGTAGCCAGCTCTGAAAAGAGAAAAGAGCTTCTCCCCATGCCTCGGCTGAGATTTGGGCCCGTGCTTCTGAGGGAGCTACCAACTCTTTTCATTTAAGCTGTGGAGCTACCTCCTTGAAAAAGGTACCAAGCCTCACTTTGATTTTCAGTTTCTAGTCTTTTACACAGGGACTGAATCAAAGTAACTGAAATTGTGGCTTTGATTCACATTCCCAGAACTGGCTTAAGATGTAGTTTCATGAGCTTCCTGCTATTTGTTATCATCTGCTTACTGGAGATTCATACCTCCCCGGCAGAGCTGGTGGGCCTGGATGTGTGTGTGTGCATCTCTGGGCTTTGATGTTCACAGCTTCCCAAGACAGCATTGAAATGCAAGCACTCCTGATCAGGAATAATGGTGAGAGCTGATGAATTAACATATGCCTTGAAATGGTCTCATTCTGTTCTCCAGGATAACACACTCGGCATTCTGATTTAGCAGTGTTTACACATATCTCTACCCAGTTGTTTACATCATACTTGGTAATTACCTTCACAGAGCTGTTTGGTTGTTTCTGGGGATGATGTAATCTTTCCTTGTACTGCTTTGCCCACACATTCTGCTGTATTGAAGGGCTTTGGAATACTTCCTCCGGTGATTTTATTTCACTGGCTCTTTAGAAAAAGCCATAGCTATTTTCTCATCTAGCAATGCCCAGAACTTTTGTCTAAGGGAAGAATACAGGGACAGCTGACTTCCTGCCATTACAGAAGCCTCTCATTGTACAACTCGAATTGAGACAGATTAATTCAATCTGCACTTGCTACAAAATAGGCTGGATCTTCAGCTGTGCTAATGCGCTACTTTTAGACTGAAAATGTGAGGGCATAAAGGTTTAAACAAACCTTTAGGCCCCCCTTCAGCTATCTTATTTCTCCAAGGTTGTGGGGGCTTCCACTGTAGCCCATGTGTTAGCCTGGGATGTATAAACTGGTGTGTCTCAAAGCTTGGATGCGTCCCATTACATTCATCTGGGGTGGGTGTATGGGTGCAAGTGGGGTCATATAAGGCCCTTTGTGCAAAACCTGGGTGGTGGAAAGGGGTCTAGGCAGGGATAGGACAGATTCCATTCAAATCTGATGCCTGGCCAGGGGATGGGAGGAAAATGCAAGAATTTAACTCTGTTGTCTCTGCCAGAGAGGTTCTTAGTTGAAGGCACTGTTGTGAAGTGAGTGGATCACTCTGAAGGGTCTAAGGTGATATTTTGTCTCAACTCTGTCATTTTTTTGCTAGGTGACCTTCACAAATCAACCATGTACTCAGTGCAATTGGTGCAGTGTCTGTGCAATGAGTGTAAAATTATCTAACTGCAAAACTACTTTGCGACCCACCAGTAGGACATGACATCTAAGGCCACTCTTTGCTCCTTCTACCTGAATCTTGATTTCTTTTTTATGAGCAGATAATAAATCATGGGATGAGATGTAGAGTGTCCTCTTCTCCTCCAGCTGTCCCACAGCTGTGTGGCTTGGGCATGCTGCTGGGGCATGGGAGAGGAGGGTTTGAACTCCTTGGAACTGTGGAAGTACCTGTGCTGACTGACAATGGCTGGCAACCCTTGCTGCTACGTTCAACAAGTCCCCACCCTGGGTGCTTACTTAGCACTTGTGCTGGCCATCATCATCCCACAGTGAGCTGTCAGAACTGAACCTCCCCATGACCCAGCTCCCCCAAGGTGAAAGCCTGGTGTCCTCCCACAAGTGGCTGATGGAGGCAGGTGTGTGGGAAACTGCCTGGTTTTTACACAGAGGAGCTGAGGTGAACACCCATGGTGAGGGCCACCAGCCCTGCTGGGAAGGACAGACCTCTGGCAAAGGGATGGGAACAGAGAGCTAGGGACCTGTGAAACCACACCTTGAGCTGGCTCTGGGAATGCAAATCAAAGCCATGATATTAAGTTAAATTGGTGCAGCTTCTGTGTTCAGATGAGCCCTCTAATCTTCAAGTTGCCAAAGGCCTTGAGAGACCATTACAATAGGTAAAGGTTACCAAAGGGCAACTTGCTCCAGCCTCTTCTTACCCGTGGCAGGTGGGGAGAGATTGTGTGGGGTTGGCAGGGAGGTCTCTGGCTCCTTTGTACGAGGGCTGCATTCGGACAAACCCTGGAGGCAGCTTTCTGGCCCTTTTCTTCCATCAAAATGGCACAGAGGAGCTCCATGGGAACCAAAGCTCACCTGGGCTTTTTTTAACTTTTAAAAAGATTAACACAGATTTATGTTTGAGAAATCAGGCTAATTCCAGTTTAAAGTGCAGGACAATTCCCCCTGGTTCCCAGGAGGGTAACATCATAACCCATTATTAGCTGTGCCAGTTACAGTTATTTCCTTCAAACATTTCCTTTCAGGTGTCAGACCAGAATGCGATTGCTTTTCTTCCTGAGAGTGCTATTTTTAAAACTGAAGAATTGAATGTTATTAATACAGTAGGTGCTGTACTGTGCAGCCCATTCTGTAATGGGGTGTTTATAGCACCAATGCTCTTACCCAGTCTGTTCGTAATCAGAAGTAATAGTGTCACTTCACCACTTGCTCTGCTTGAGGATGCTGCAATAAATCCCGAGGAGGCATAGCTGGGCTGCAGCTAGCAGGTGATGTAGAAGCTTTATGCATTTTTACTTCTGTAATGTTTATAGCTCTTTTACCCTATATGAATATTGCCATTCCTGAGGAATCAACCATCATGAGTCAAGCATCAAAAAAATAACAAGATTTTACAAAATAGCCCTTCAAATGCTTCAGCCTTTGTCATGCTGCCAGGCCTCCCTCATTTTCCTGCCATGAGCTTACTTTAAGAAAGGAAAAAGATGGTGAGATTCACATATGATCATCTGATTCCATCAGCTGGTCCCTACCAATATCACCTGAGATCACGAAACTTGAGACAGTGTTGTAAGAGCAGTCAGCACAGTCAAACAGGTCCTCATCTGTGTGACAGGCCAACATAGCTCAGCTAAAACAATGTCATGTAGAGCTTACACACCCCTGGTTTTCTATGAGAATAAAAGCTCTCGCCTCCAGCTGCTTGCTGCCTTGAACTCCCCGTGTGGAAGGAGGAATGAAAGGTACAATTTAGAGGTGTTAGCAACAGAAGTCACTGGCCAGCATGTCATGGTCTGAACAGAGCAGATGTGTATGCCACCCTTGTCCTGTCGGCAAGAAAGGTTCAGCAGCACACACTCCCCAGCCACCAGCTCATTGCTGTTGCCTGCTTTACCAGTGCAAATGTCTATGAGGATGCAGCATGAAGCAGGAAAGGGAATTGATCCAGGTTAAAAATAACCATGCCTCTCCCTCCCTCTCTCCTCTCTCCTCCCCGTTTTAAAGCATTACCTTAAACCTGGATGGGTTTCCTGCTCCTGCTCAGTGGTTGGCACTGCAGCAATAATGATGAGATGGCTGAAGGGGTGGTGTGATTGCAGAGCGTTGCAAGTAAAAGGCATCACTGAGTATCAAAGATGTTTCTTAGGACTGATTTGAGAACGAAGGGTGCATGTGCATGGGAAATGGAAATAAAGGAGAAAAAAATAGAGAAGGGGTGATGTATGACACATCTCTAGCTTCTTCTTTACTTCCATCTCTAGTGGAAGTAAAGAAGAAGCTAAGAGTTGGGAATGGTGTTTGTTAGAAGGGCAGGCTTGGCATTCTTGCAGTGCTCAGGGAGACATGACTTCAAAGAGCTTTTTTGTAAATGAGGAAGATTGTGCCTAAGAAACACCCGACTGGCATCAGTTCCCCTTAAAATGCAAACGTAGCCTCAAATTTAGTTTGGAACTTCACTGAAATGGACAACTGCAAAAGGATTTGACTCTGTATTTTGCACATTTCTTAGCACCAGAGTGCAGGACTGCTTCAATTGAGAGTGGTGGCCTTAGGAGCAACTACAGTAAGAGCAGACCTAATGAAAGGGTGCTAACGGAGAAGCAGAGTGGGAGGGGGCAGCAGCATCCTCTTCTGTCCTTGCTCTGGTAGCATCCCTGCCTCAGTCTCAGTGGTCACTCCTTCCTTTCTGATGCCTCTAGAGCTCCTGAGCCCAACATTTACACATATTTAAAACTTTGGATATTTTCACTCTCTTCCTAAACTACCAATGGCACTTGTCCCTGCTTTATGCTGCTCTTCTCCTAACTGCACCCTGTCATCTCCTCGTGCTAGCATTCTCCATTGATATGTTTTTCCATTCCTATTGCACTCACCTTCTTCCTTTCTGTTCCTTCTTTATTGCTATCTCCCTTACTTTTCTTATCCCCTTACTGCTTAGCCCTTTTTCCCCCTTTGTCATTTCTTTTTTAATGAGCCTTTCCTGGCTCAAAATCTGGATTTCTAAACAAAACACAACCAAGAAGGAAAGCTAAGATTAGCAATTCTGCTACGAGTGTATTTCCCTGGATGTGATCTATAAGCATGTGCAAGAGCTCTCATCATTACCTTGGTATATGTTTGTAAAACAGAGCATTATTTTCCCTCAGCTCCATCTCCTTTACCTTTTAAAAGTGTCCCCTAGTGACAGAGACTATATTTCCCTATCAGTATACACAATTTCTAGCACTGCTGATCGCTCCTGCAGTATAAATGCCCCATAATTGTCAAAGTAATACATAAAGCTCTCATTACCTGCAATCTTAGGATGTCTGAAGTTGTGCACTTCATAAGCATTTCTCTCTGTAATGATCGCCCACTTACCTAGCACTGAGGAACTTGAAGCATCCTCCAGTGGTGACAAGGTGCTCTTATCCTCATACCGCACATGAGCAACGGTAATGTGCCACAGGACACATAACGTGTCCTTACGGACAGGGTGCGGGGAGAACCAACATCCGCTGAATCCTTGTGCTATACTTTGAACGTTTGGCCTCATTCTCCTTCCCACACGGTGGTGGGAAGCTGGATGTGACTTCAGAGAGGAGTGAAACCAGAGCCTCCACAGGCCAAATGATTTTATGAGTCCCCTGAATGTAGTCGTGGCACTTGGTGGATTGGAAAGGGGAAAATGAGAAGGGAATAATATAAAGTCCACCTCTGTTTGCTGACATCCTTTATTTCTTCTGTAAACAATGCTCTCAGACAGTGTTTCCCAAGGGGGAGTCTGGAGGGAATCACCATCTCCACATGGACTCATGTAAGAACGGAAGCAGCTGGTCCCTGACATTTATTGCTGTACTTCATCTTGGAAACTTTGGTTGAAACATTGCACAAAACCACGTTTCTCCGGGTCATTTTCATCTTCCCTCATTTTGTTCAATTAAGTAATGAATACTTCAAGAAAAAAAAGAAATCCTCTAGGAGTTCACTTCACCCAGGATGGAGAGTGCCGGAGCAGAAGCAGAGGTAAGGTTGAGGTGCTGTCAGATGCAGGTTTATTCCTGTTCTTATTTTAGCAGAACCAGTTCAACCACCCCAGTATCCCCAGTAAATAGGTGATAAGGCAATGTGTTTATAGTGAGCATCCTGCGTGGCACAGCTGTACTATGGATTAGGTAATGTCACTGACTCACCGCAGAGTTATTGGGCCACATTGTCCCTTCTCTTGCCAGGGCAACAGTCTTCACCATGTACACACCAATGGGTTTTGCACGCACTAATTAAGCTTCACAGCTTTTCTATGAGGTTAGTGTAATTATAAGCATTTTTCAGACACAGGGACTGAGAAATAAATCTTTCTCCCAGAGACATCAAGTTGTTTCCTCTGGCTTTTCTGGGAGGGCTGAAAGCTCCTTTCAAAGAGCCAAACGCTCACAGGTTCAAGCAGGAATTATCATTTGGTATCACCACGCCTAGGGAGTTCCTGGCCAAAAACTTCAATACTTATACTGGATATTGGGCAGCTATATCCAAGACAAGCCAAAAATAAGTGAGGTTTTAGTAATCCTGCCATAAGCATGAGCTACATGCCTAAAGGGCCCACTGTGTTAATCCCCAGGTGTTGGACCTCCTTCGAGGGTTTTGGACAGTTGTTCTCCATTCTGGCTTATTGCAGGTGGGGTGTTAGTGGATGTACTGACCTAACCAGAGGGGCAAGTCTGTGGTGGCTTTTAGGGGAGCCAGCATGGGTTCTTTTGCACAATTGCTAAAGCTACACAAGCATGGAGTGTGTGGCCAAGGATGGGGAAGTGGAGGGCTGGATGCTTACTTTCAGCAGACATGTCCTGTGCATGCAGTGCTTTTTTCCCAGCCTGTGTTCTCAGCTGAGCTGGGTGCACAGGAGCCTCTATCAGCTACAGACTTCTTTTTTTTATAATTTGGCTCAGATTGAAAGGACTTACTTTCATATTATTTTATATCAACCACAGTCACAGCAGAGATCAATAGCTGCTCTTGTAGAATACCAATAATCACATAAAGCATAAGTCAGGAAATGGGAAAAACTCTATGAGTTGCTACCCAAATGGCCTTTTAGTATCCCTCCAAATGCCTTCAGATTGGAGCTTCATAACAACATCAAAACTCAGGTGAGTTTTCACTCTAAATGCAATTCCATTTAAATAATGGGAAAAAAATGCTCACTGATTTCACTCTCACCAAGATTTGGGGTTGCAATAGGGGGACTAATTATTGTTCACTGAAGCCAATGGAAAGAACTGTAATAACTTGAGCCTGTGGTTTGGCTTCTGGTGTCAGTACCGCTTCGGACTGGTGAAAGCAGTTGCTGTTTACCCTGTCCCCATCAGCTGATCACTCGTGTCTCCCTAGAGCCTCCTGAGTTGCACCAGCCCAATCGTTTGTGTAACCATGCAGTAAACCACCTTAGGAAATAACCCAACAAAACTATCTGTGTTCCTCAGCGCAGTTCACCACTTGGCTGCACAAACAGCTGTGCCAGCCCAACAGAGAGGTGGCACGGGGACCAGGACAACCAGGGAGAAGCAACTACTCAATGCTGCTACTGAGATGTCCCCTTTGGAAGATACTCCTGGGTCGGTCGCGTAAAGGGGCTGAGTTACATCAACAGGCACTATGAAGAGGGTCTTTGCTCCAGCCAGTTTGCTTGCATTGGCTCTAGCATTTGGAGGCTTCATTGGAGTGACTGAGCTCACTAACCTGGCAGAAAAGTAGGCTGGCCAAAAAAAAAAAGAGGCTAGTTTTCTACCAGGCTGTTAGATGGCTTAGCTGCCTTCTATGATCTCGACCTCAGTGATCAGATCCATGTTACTTACACAAGGACACATAGTTGTATCCATGTCTTTCCCCATGTTTGATGGAGATGATCCACGTTTACAATGGAAATACCAGAGATCAGAAGTCAAGAACATGGTGACTAATTATATTCCTTCAGCATTACTATATTGGTATTTTGTTTATTGAGCTTTTCTGTTCCAGATCAAGATTCAACACAGTCCCATTCCCTCGCCTTTTCCAGGACTACTGCCTTATGGAGGACTTCTGCCGAGACAGCTTTATACATTCTCCACTTGTTATTCCAAAGCTTTTATTGAGCTGAACATACCCAACCCATGCAACACTCCCAGCAGTTTCACCTTTATATCATTCAAAAGCAGCATAGCCAGGGGTGGGGCTTTTTCCTACTTTCTCCCTTGTGACTTTGAATGCCGAGTTTCAGCCTGAAAAAAATATTTACAGCTGTGTTATATAAACTAATGAAAAACAGTGTCTAAAATGAAAGTGCTGGCATGACTTTATGGAGAATAGCAGTGGAAATAGCCATATGGTAATAAACAAGCTACCTGATACGGTTTATTGTTTAACTCCTCGCTTACTTTTAGAAACTTAATTAGAAACTTACGCTTATGTTTTCAAATGCCGGAGTTCTCTGAGACACATGCATGTGTTGGGTTAGTCACCCAAACCTGAATCTGGGTCCCTCTGTGAATACGGAGCCTCAGAGCAGCTCAGCAAGAAAGGAGCTTTCCCAAGCAGGGACTGCCTCTATTTCCATATGCTTCACAGCACAGAACACACCATAAACAAAGCCGCAGTTTCTAAGTAAACACAAGCAATTTTGGTTTTAACAAAAGGGCAAGAAAATGTCTGGACATTATCAGGTTTTCCTTCTTGCAGCACTCCATCAGGAAAAGAGAGAGGGCTTTTATATTACTGCAGTGCTGCCTTTCTCATGTATAGATGTGATAGTTTCCTAGCCTGTGACTGTAATGGCATGATGAGATATTTATAACATGCTAGGAAAAATGTTTCCTTTTTAAAGCCCCTCACAGTAGCATAATAACAAGCCAGTAGCTTGAAACAAGCCTGTTCTATATCCGAAAATTACTGGATGGAAATGATTTTTATCTGCTGACTGTTGGCATGCATATTAAAGCCATTTCTAAGGAAAAGCTGTAAAACATACATCCGTACGCTGCACTGTGCACACATGACTGCACAACCAGATTAGGCCACATGGCAGTAAAAATGCCCCTGCCTTGTCGAACAAGAGCTTCTGCAGTTGTTACCTCAGCTGAAGCTGCGCTGGTACTGGAGCAGGGCTAGGAACAGTGCGAGTGCAGATAAGCCTTTACAGCTTACATGGTTTGGCTCCAGGCCCAAGTAATAACTAACCAGTTTTATGTCAATTATTTGCTATTCTTTTACATATAGCAATAGTTACAAGACAGTACTAAGCATAAATGACTGCAGTGTGTAGTTGGCTTTCATAAAGTCTATAGCTTTTTGACGTACTGCATCACTTTTTCATTGACAGTTGTTAATGATTCTGTTTTTTCCTTTTGCTCTGGCTTCTTTCTTGCAGCCTCTTATGAAGTATTATTTTAGAGTGTGTTTGTAAGGATAAACAGAGGCACTTACACGTTTGGATATTTAATTCCATAGCTCCTGTGCATGTTATATGGTAATTCAGCCTTACACACTAACTGCAAAGCAGTCATTCTCTCCTGAGTGCCCCAGTAAATCTGCTCCAGTTAGAACCCATTTCCATATCTGGAATGTAACCACCAAGAAGATGGGCAGCAAAACCACAGAGTCCCCCTCCCTCCTCTTCCATCCATTGTGACCACAAGTCCCCAGTCCCAAAATCATAATGCACTGTCCCATCAGGGAAGCCAACCCAGCTCTTTGTGGGAGGGATTGAAAAACTGGTCCAGCTTTGAAAAGTCAGCACATTTTTTCCCCCAGAGTTATTGACATACCAAAGGGGCAGCCTGCAGCAGCACTGGCAGGGGCAGAGACAAATGTCAGAGAAAGGAATACCTGTCATTAGTAGTTCCTTGATGCTTGCTTTCGTGGAGCCATGGTCTGTGACCTCTCTCCATAACAAAAAGATCACAGTAGGAACCCACTGGCTATGAGGTGTGCTACCTCCTTAGACAACTCCACCAAGGGACTCTCTACCCCCTTCAAAATCTCAACCTAAGAAGTCCTTTATGGAGACTTACATGCGTAAACTTCTCTGAAGTGCTTGTGGAAGCATTGCTCTAGGTCTTACCAGCTTGGTCTCCACCAGTAAGAATTTTAATTCTCTGTTGTGACTTGTCCAGTCCTTCAGGGCTGGTGTACACTTAGGAGGGTCCCCAGCATGGTTGTACACTACAGGCATCCCAGTGAACCCTGCAAGTGGGAACACACCAAAAGACATCTTTGGCCAGAAGTATGGTATTGCTGGTGTCACTTTGGGGTCACTGTAGGTTTTTGCAGATGAAGGTAAAATCCTACTGAGTCCCAAATATACACCCCTCCTAGTATTAGATGTCCACCTTGCACAGGTGTAAATGGCTAACAAGAAATCAAGACAGAAGAGAATTAGGCCCAAGGGAGATGATAAGCTTTAATAAGTCTGCAGTCTCCCCTGGGAGGTAGTTTGTGCAGCTGTTAAATAGAGCAAACACTATTGGTATTTCACAAGTAACATGAATTATTAACAGGAGGAACCATTTTCCATTATCTGGGTGGGACACACATTGCTTCTTTGATATTGCTACAGTGCAGGGAGACTGAAAAAAACCCCAACATGTTTTCATTAATGTTAAATGTAAATAATGGAAGGTAAAAAATAATGGAAGGCAAAGGAATAGTTAAGGTTCTTCCAGACTATTCCAGAAAGTGATGCTCTTGATAACAATGGGCAGAGCTAAATGGGGAAAAATGAAAGGTGGACAACTGGAGGACATAAAGATAAAAATTGAATGGAAAACACTTTGAGTCAGGCTGACAGCTTGGTTAATAAAGTTCTGTACTAACAACTATTAGCACATACATGGGCTACCTAGGGATTGAAGTGTTTGGGGTGTGGAGTAATGGTTGACAACTTTTCTGCTATTACAACATCCCTGGCTCTCTGCAAGCCTGGGTTCCCCATTAACAACAGGCCCTGCTGTAGTATAAGATTGCCTGCAAAGCAGGATCAGAACAGGACTTGGGAGAAATTAGTCTACAAATCAAACCCTAATGTTAGAGAAACATAAGGGCAATGCTGGACGCTCTGAGCTCTCACAGGTTTCAGTGACAGAGCAGCTCTCAGGCTCTGAAAATTAGCCCCCTGACACTCGAGTAGCACCAGCTGGCCATACACTCAGAGAACTGCTGTGTCCTGACCCCACTGCACAAGCTCATGGACTCCAACAGTGATGTACCCGAGTCTTTCAGCACACCACATCATAAGAAGGAACAGGACAGAAAGCCGAGCACGTGTGAGCTGTGGAAGGGCAGCACTGAGAGCTAGAACTTGCATTACCATACAAATGAAATGCTGACTTTGTAAAATAAATAGGAAGAGTGTTGGAAAGAGCCCAGCTCTTGAAGCCCTCATTTTTCTGAATGCGTTTATTTGTTTTATTCTATTTATGGCCTCTAGTTTTCGAGTGCATCCAATTATGTTTCACCTTGGAGCTTCCCAGCCTTCAAATGCCAGAGCCAGGCGCTGGCTGCCACCCAGCTGGCCTCTGCCCTAGTTACTCTCCGTAACGCAGCGAGGGCTGTAGTATCATTCCTTTTCAGGGCTAAACTACGCCATCGACTTTTGATCATTAAAGGAAATGAACTTGAAATGACATTAAAATAAGTAAATAAGACTTGGGTACAAGAGCATTAAGATTACAAAGCAGGTGGTCTCAAAGGTTGAGAGATGCAGCATGTGGTGACGCTGATTCAGTAGAGTTCTTTGGCAGGAGCATAAATGAGCAAGAGGTGTGAGGTGGCAAAGAATAAAATCCTGAGTATTCAGCTTTCAAGGAGATTTGCAAAAGCCACTGTCTCAACAGCCAAGATTTACATGCATCTTCTCAGAAAGAATTACTATTTCTATGGGAAAGTAATTGTCCCCTGCACTGCTGAGCTAATGATGTATAAAATAACTCTGACAACCCCAAGTCCCATGGTGGCACTAGCCAATAGTGAAGAGAAAAGGGAATCCAAACAAACTACCAGTGACCAGAAAACAACTCGAAGCAGATCACTAGCAATAAATCTTAACATGACATTGCAGCTGGGCTCATCTTACAAAGAGCAAAGAGTAGAGAGAGAATTGCTAAGGGCAGATGGCAGTGCCCTTCCCGGTTAGATAAACATAGATAAATGTGTATCGTTTCTGAGTACTGTATGTGGCCCTGCCTATGTCAACAGCATAAATAACTGGAAAGAACACTAATAAACTTCTAGGAATTGAGTTTTAATTGTTCTGTGGTTTACAACCATCAGATGCATCAAATTCTATTTAACGTAGCTATAGATTCAAATATTCCACATTATAGAAATTATGAAGTTCAACTGGAAGCCTTTTACCTGCCAAGATCCGAATTTCATGTTAGCGGTTATCCTGCAGTAGCTGGTGGCAGAACAACCCTACTGCAGCGTAACAGAAGGTTACATCCTTTACATAGTTATATTTAATTTCTACTGATGCTTATCTGAGTTGTAGCTGAGTACAAGGAAATACAGATTCTGCATTCAAATCCTTGCAAGCATGAATAGTAATGGCACAGTCACAAGAATAACGCATAATTCTTGCATCTGTCTGTCCAAGGAACCAAGGAGTTTTCTATATTTTACATGTAGATCATCCTTTGCTCAAATATTTTCTACAAAAGTTGTTGCGTGGAAAATCCACGAAAACCAGGAAATCTGTTACATTATAAGGACTGCTAGAAGAACTGTGAGCGTGATCATACTGAACGTACAATCGCGCGCATAAAATGAACAAGGTAAAAACTACAGTATGTATTCTTTCTCTTATAGAATTTGCTTACAATTCCTTTTGGGTTATCTGTAGCGATAGGATTGAAAAATATTTCAGCTAGTAAGAGGGGCTTGACAAAAAAGTGTGTCCATACCATTGCATGCGAATAAAACTTTCATTTTTCTATACTATTTATGGGTACGTATGTTTGCAAACCTTAAAAAAATGTTCTTCTCCACTTCTTGAGATTTACTTACACCATTTCATAGTTCTTCTGTAGAACAAAGCTGACATCTCCAGATGGCAAATATAAACATCAAAAGATGGACTGCCACTCAAAGACATGTGGGAAACATTTGCCAAAGCTAAATACAGTCCTAGAAGAATTTCAATAGTAGAGTAAGAGTTCTTCTGAATATGCCATTAGTAGTGGTGCAATAGATCTAGCTGACACGTTGGAGGTGGTGAGCTGCACTCAAATACTTTGCTACTCACAAAATGGCACTTATTTCAGGATTTTACATACTCAGGAAATCATACAGTAAATCAAAGTTACAAATTACAAAAACTGTGCTATAAAATGCAGTGCATATTAAATGACATACCATAAACATGCACATGTGCATGGCGAGGAAAGTGTGTACAGGATTCAGCATTTTTGATGAATAAATATTTGAGAGTTTTACAGTTCTTCAACATCTCCTTTTATATAATCAGATAAGTGCAACTACAAATTCATCTTGAGGACTGACATTTTTACATTACAGTGGCTTCTTTGTTGTTCCAAACAGCAATATATAAATATACACACACAACAAATTGGTTCAGAAAGAAAATGCTTTCCATCATACTCATATTTGCCTTGTTATCAGAATGAGAAACTATGTGCATGAAGCTCCTCACAATTTTTTTATCAGCATCATTAGTCTCCTTTAGATATTGGCAGTAATGGGAAGGGATCTGCCAAAATCCATTACATGTTTTGTCTCGGCTGTAGTAAGAGAAGATGTTCATTGTGAGCTGGGCAATCCAAACATCTAAGGGTGAGAGAAAGAGTTCGCTCAAAATAGTGAATAAGTAGTTTGAACTTTGCCACACTCTCCAAGCAGAAACTGGTTTATAAATAAAATATCTGATGAAGAAGTTTCCTCAGCAGGAGAGGTCCAAAAAGCTCACTCTTCCCTTACAACAGCCTCAACAGAGATAGCTCTTTGTGGTGACTGGTCCTTGCCTCAGACCCAGTTCTGCAAGTCATATGGTTGCATCAGAAGCACACCTCTTTTGGAGGCTTGTCTGCACACAAACTCCCAGTGAAACACTGAGATTGCATGTGAAGACTACACCTTCAGGCACTTCAGCCCAAGTCTCCTAAATATAGGCACTCTTAAAGGTTTGGTTTTCCCCCAACATAAACTATGGTTTATTGTCAGCATGGAAAAAAAAAGATTTTTGTTTATTCTTAAGTCATTATTAAAGCAATGGATTTTGAAGGGCTATAACATGAGCTAATGAGTCTACACTGAGCAGATCTGCATTGCTCCATTCTGCAAAGGAGATCTGTGGCAGTGGTAAGCCCCAGTAACTGTTCTGCAACTGTATTAGGGTCTTTTCTGCGATGCCTGCCTACACTGCAAGACTGAATGATGTAAAACCATGGTGTCACATGCAAACCCACAATGCTATGCCACAAAACCTATGTGTTAATTTGTTCCCCCAGCAAAATATTTTCCGTGGAGAAAACTGAATCCACTACAGGAGCTGCCACACAGAGCATTTTCTTTAATTAATAAGCACAGAGGAATTGCAGGTGCTGATGAGTTCAAGGAATGTGATCCACTGAGATCCCTCCAACTGTAGTTTCATGAGAGACCAGCTCCAGCAACAACATAGGTTAAAGACGTTCCTGCCCTATGACCTCCAGATAGTCACTCCTGGTCTTACACCACAGGTCATCACCCCTGCTGTTGCACGAGCAGTTGAGGACCTTGAGACACAGCCCAATTAATGGTCTAGCCCTACAGAGGATGATTGCACGGGTCCATCTGAGGAGGCCGTGAACTTCAGAACAAGGGCAGGAGCAATCAGCTGGGCATGGAGCAGGGCAGGTAGCTCTTGAAAGAGCTTCACTGCCAAAGTCAGCATCTTGGGGAAACTCCACCCGCAGGTTTATGACTCAGTTAAGCCTAATTTAAGTCTCACTCCCTCTCCTGCCTGGCAGCCATGCTTTCTGCAAGCTCTTTCCCAGGGATGTGCATCAAACTGTAAATAATCCAGTGCAGAAAGCTAAACTGATATAAAACTCATTGCTTTTTTGCAGGCTTAGGTTTCTGCTGGCTAATTCTCTAATCTGACTGGCTGTGGCTCCAAAGAGCAACAGGGCCAGGACAAGGGATGTGTTAGAAACACAGAGCGGGTGTACAGGTGGAGAAGGCAACGTGCCATTAGGTTGGCTTAGCCAGGTTAGGCCTTTATCAAATGGCATCTCCACGGTGAGGTGCCGGCCAGACTACCCACAAGTTACACAAGTCACCTTACAACACCCCCGTGAAAGCTGGGGTACCTCAGCACAGGAAATATTCATGTGGTCACTCCCTTCATTGCCAGGGGGTTTCTTATTGAGCAATGCAACCATCTTCCTCTTTTGGTATCTTAGAAGAGCTTTCTTTTGGGATTTTGGGACTGCACAGTTCTTTCAGAATGATTTTATGAAGGAAGAACAATTTAGATTCACATTCTCTTCAAGAAATTTCTTCAGTTTAATATCCTACCTAGTTCAGTTGCAGAGACATCAATGAGCACAGCATGGAGAGCTCAGCAGCTGAATGATGGCAGCAGTGATAATAAGAGTGCATATGGGAATCCCAGGAAAACCTTAATCATCATCATTAACATTTTATTTTCTGCACTGCAATCCCTACTCGGATGTACCATAATTTGCTGTAGCAGACGATGCAATGCCCAGTGCTGATAAGAATCTGCATAAATATGAAGAGTGGGAAAGCTGTGAGGAAGAAAGTAATCACAATGCTGGAACTGCCACGGGAGTTTTTCCTTTTGATATTTTAAAATTATTTTTGTTCAGCCGTGTGGGTATGTTTCAGGTCAGGTATGATTTCGAGGTAGAAGGAAGGCAGTCTCAAGCATACAGACAGATCACATCTAGCTTCCCTGGTTCCTAGCTTTGTTGATCATTTATAAGTTTGTGTCTTCACAAATCATGTTGCAACTTCTGGTTTCAGCACTGTTTTGCCCAATTTACTATCTTATCCAGTTGAACGTTAAATGAAAGTAACAAAACCCACCAGGCTGCAACAACAACGACTTTTGGCAAATGCGGTAGAGGGTTTTCCTCTTGCAGCTTGACATTCAGTGAGAAACACAAACTTAAAGCAGGGATCATTCTGAAATGAATCACGTAGGTAAACTTGTGAAAAGAGCAAAAGAGGGAACTTCCGAAATAAATGAACTCATAATGCCGATGGTACATAACTTGAGTGATGACTTTCTAGCTGAAGATGGTGACCTAATGTGTATTTTATAGGAAAGTTATAATGAATGTTAATAATATTAAGTGCTTTATTAAATGGTTCACTAACTGAAAAGGGGTGTTTCTTCCTTGGACAAATTGCCTTAGAAATGTTGGCCTTCAGAGTCTTGTCTTCATTGCTAAAATAGAATTGTGCCAGCACATCTACTTCATACACTATTAAATCAATCTTGCCATCAAGGTTTCTGTTTATAAGTTCTTTGGGCTTAATTTCACTGCAAAGCTAACTTAAGTCATAACTCATTCCAGATATAACTGGAGTCCTTTCTACATAAAAATATGAAGTCTGGGCCTGCAGTTGCTTTTGATTTGAGGCAGTGAGTTTAACGGGAAGGTATAGGCTCATCCTAAGGTGTCTATCTCATCAGCTACTCTGTACTGTGAACACAGTTTTGCACCATTTGAATGTTGTTGGTCTTCCAATGCCTTCCCATTCCTCCTTCCTTACTGCTGGAGAGCTCCTGCTCATACCTGGGACAGAATCAATAGCACAGCAAGCTTGTGGTAATGCTAGGAAACATTAAGGTTGGCAGAAATCTCTGGCCATGGTATCATGGTATGAAGTTTTTTATGGATAAAACCCACTTTCAGTGCTCCTGTCCCATCATCCTTCCTCAGCCCTGCCCTCCTATGCCCTAGTACTGCTCATTTCTGCTGATCCAGCATTTTTAAAGTCCTGAAAAAGATATATTTTTAAAGGACAGCCCACTGGCAAGAATTTTGTTTTGCTGCTCTTAATTTAAATTATGCTATTGAGAGGGAAGAAGAGGGAATTATTCCAAAATACTGAATGTCTTCAAAGAGAGGAGAGCACATTTATCGATAGCAACAGTGAGAGTCCAGTAAGAACAATTCAGATCATGCAAAAAGCAGTGGCTCCCGTAGGACTTTACCTGTAAAGCTTCATCTCACAGGTCTCCACTCAAACCAACAATGTTTTTACCCTGAGTTGGAAGGCAATGCTCACATTGGGACAGGTGCAAGAGCTTCTCCCACCCACTTCCTCACTGCCTGTTCTTCCTGCTTCAGGGGCAACACAGCCCACTCCTCTGCAGCTAAAGGACTGCCACGAATCCAAATCTTGCTATAAAGGAAAATTAAAATATAGCTTAACTGTGAGCTTCTGAGTCTGCTCAAAACCAAAAGAGAAGTGTACCAGAGATGGAAAAGCAGATGAATACCCATTGAGAACTACAAGAGCATTGCCAGGGTGTGCAGAGATGCAGTTAGAAAAGCAAAAGCTCAGCTGAAATTGAAACTAGCCAGAGATGTAAAAAACTACAAGACAGGGTTCTGCTGTTAAACAGGAGAGGTGAATTAGTCACTAACAATGCTGAAAAAGCAGAGGTTCTCAACAATTTTTTCACCACTGTCTTAGCATCACTGTTGGGCCCCAGGCCTTGGGAACAAAAATCCAGGCCAATGCAAACACAGACCCACCATCAGTGAAGGAAGAGTTGGTATGCCAACTATTACAGGAGCTTGACCCCTGCAAATTGATGGGCCCTGACAATATCCACCCGAGGGTGTTAAGAGAGCTGGCTGACGTCGTTGCGAGGCCGCTCTCCATAATCTTGGCAGGTGGGTTACCACCCACCAGCGAGTGGTGGTACATAGCTCCTTCTCTGTCAACCTGTCACAAGTGGGATCCCCCAGGAATTGATACGTGGCCCAGTGCTGTTTAGTATCTTTGTAAGTGATCTGGATGATGTGTACCCTGATGCAGTTTGCTTATGATACCAAACTGAGTGGGGAAGCAGTCACTTTGGAAGGGAGAGCCACCCTGCAGGAAGACCTGAACAGGCTGGAAAAGTGACCTAACAAGAACTTTATGAAGTTCGACAAGGACAAGTGTAAGGTCTTGCAGCTGGGAAAACATAATCCAGGAGTGCAGCACAGTCTGGGATCTACCCAGCTGGGGAGCAGCTCTGTGGAAAGGAGCCCAGGGGTCCTGGTGGACAACAAGCTCAATGTGAGTCAACAGTGTGCTGTTGCTGCAGCAAAGCAAGCCAACAGGATGCTGGGTTGCATCAACAAGGCCATCACCAGCAGAGATAAAGAACTCATTATCCCACTCTGCATTGCACTTATCAGGCCACACCTGGAACACTGTTCAGTTTTGGTCCCCGCTGTGCAAAAAATACATGGACAGGCTGGAGAGGGTCCAGAAAGGGCCACAAAGATGATCAAAGGCCTGGGAATCTTACCATAAGAGAAAAGACTGAGAGAACTGGGTTTGTTCAGCCTTGAGAAAAGAAGGCTTAGGGGAGACCTCACCACCATGTTCCAGTACTAAATGGAATACTCCCACAGTACTCCAATGTTACATAGAGACTCCCTTTTTACAAGGAGTCACATGGAAAAGATGTGAGGTAATGGGTACAAGTTACTCCTGGGGAGATTCCAACTGGACACAAGAGGACAATTTTTCACAATGAGAACAATCAGCCATTGGAAAAATCTCCCCAGAGAAGTGGTGGATTCCCCAACACTGGGCACTTTTAATATTTGTCTGGACAGGGCACTGGGTCACCTTGTCTAGACTGTGCTTTTGGTGTGCTTTTGCCAAGAAAGGTTGGAGAAGATGATCCTTGAGGTTCCTTCCAAGCTGGTATCCTATGATTGCCCAGAGAAGCTGTGGATGCCCCTCCTTGGAAGTGTTCAAGGCCAGGTTGGATGAGGCTTTGAGAAACCTGGTCTAGTGGAAGGTGTCCCTGCTCATTGCAGAGGGGTTGGAACTGGATGATCTTTAAGGTCCCTTCCAACCCAAACCATTCTATGATTCTATGATTTAAAATCACAGCCGACTTACGTGGGTGCCCTTGGCTGTGAACTGTGGCGGTTCAGCAGGACTCCAAAGAGAGGAAAAGTGAACAAGGCAGGAACCTCTCCATGTTTCTTACTGTAAGCCAGAGATTTTTTTTTTTATCCAAAAGTCTTGAGAGCCCTACATCAGAAGGAGGTAAGTGACATGACCTGTGATACTTACTCTAAATTATGCATGTATAATAGCACCCAAGGATCTCATAAAATCTATTATGTGGGACATTGTATGCAGAAAGGTTTGCAACCTAAAGGGCTGTTTTTCATTATCCACTGAGGGTGAATTTAGCTCTAAACAAAATATACAGGAAAACATGGTTGCTAATGTGAGGGAAATTATTACTGTGTAGTAATTTATGGATCTTGTTTGTTGACTTTGCTATTGGGAAATTCACTGTCTAAATACATTGGCTTCATTTAATAAGGGAAAATCAGGCTGACCTAATAAGTGCCTGGAAGATAAAATGAGCAGTCAGGGTAAAAAAAAAAAAAAAAAAAAATCTTGAAATAAGCCACCTCACAAATGCGTGTGGATTTTTAAAAGTTAATGAGAAAAAATCCATGAAAAAAAGGATTGCAAGCAGATCAAAAGGACTATATTAGGTAAAAAGAGAGGTGGTGCAGTGGAATCAGGCTGTCACACACACAATTTTTTAAGAGAGAAGAAGGGAAGGTGTTTCAAGAAGCTAGACCTACCTGTCTTGTTCTGAAGAGATAATAAGACTTTAGAAAAATGGAAACCAAAGTTTGTTGGTTTGTTGGAGAGTCCTTTGCTAATCACAGACTCTCACAGAGGAAAATGCCAGAGATCAAACTTCGTACTGAGTATCACAAATGGAAATCATAGTGTTGTGCAGGACTAGAATAAGCAGGAAAACTAAGGAATTCATGATGAGATGAGTAATACCACCCAAAAAAGGGAAAAAATAGATGAGCTGTGGTCAGGGAGGAGGAAGAAGGAAATGTAACCGTTCCATAACCACAGCAGCTGCCCCAAGATGTTTCTCACCTGAATGCTGATCGTGCTACTGCGAGGAGCAGGTCCAGGCCCTAAATTACGCAAACACCACAGTTCAGATTCAAAACAAGAAGGGGTAATCAGATCTCAGGTGGTGCCTGGTTTTCTTTTTTCTTTTTAAGTAACAGTCATCTTTTTCTAATGGCTTAATTTCAAAAGTATGCTTAAAGGAGGGATTTCAATGAAGAAAGCTGGCAGTTGTGCCCAGGTTCCATTGATTCAGTGGAATTGGCTCTGGTCCTTGTGGGACAAGTGCTCCCTTCATTTTAGACAAGTCTACTTCAAACACAATTAGAAAAGAGGGTTTTGTTGTGTTTTTTTTTCTTTTTTGGCCTACATGCTGAGAGAGACACATTACTTGTAATCATTATATACTAGTTTATTGATTGTGGCTTTTCAGTATTCACTGTAGATAGGCTTGTTTTAACAAAACTGTCAAGAGATGTGTCTGGTTAATGAACAATTACCGATTGAAGGTAAAACAGCAAGCACAGGGATTTTGTGAGGACATAACAGAAATGTGCAGGGAATTTTGACAAAAAGTGAATGGGATTTTATTTTTAATCTCTGTTATTTTTCAAGAGATGTCACAAAAATCTATTTCCTGGGATTCTGGGGGCAGTTCAGTATTTCAGTTTCATCTCTGCTTCCTATATTTTAATATTTTAAAAGATCAGACAAATGGAAATTATTCACAGGAACTGCATATATGGAATATCCATAAGAGCCCACACGACAGATTACAACAGCCCATTGCTTGTAATATAATGTTACCATTAAAAGGTATTCCATTTATTAGGAAAGCTGGAAGTGAGTCAATTATTTGAATAAACAAACAAAGACCTGGTTGCCCCGTAGTTTAGTGCAACCGTGAGACGTCTGCAGGCTCCTTTCCCACGCTTGCTGTCTCATTCCTAAACTAGCAGAGGCTGTTGTGCAAGGCAACCTGACAACTCCCAATAAACAGGTAGCTTAACGCACTCTTCTGAAGCAATCCCTGCTCACCGGGCACCTTTGCACATTTGGGGCAGGCACAGGGAATTATCAGCATCTTGTGAGTATCAGATGAGGGAGATGAGGGTCTGCAGCTTAGGGAAAGGGAAGGATCAACTTATCAGGCCAGGGAAGGTTCCTCTGGTCCCTCCAAAGGGGACACCTGTCCTGAGTGCATGGATGAGCTGGGATATAGCAGTTTGGTGTGTCAGATACTAGAAGAAGGAGAGAGGGTAGGAGAAGGTGCCAGCTTTAACTTTTCCCCTAAAGACTCCTTTTTTTGTGTCTAAAAGATGTAAGCAACAACGATAACTTCAGCAAAAAGAAGCAACCTGGCCTCACAACTGACGATGCTCCCAGCCTTGCTAGGAAGCAGTAACATATATGCAAATTCTTAGGTAATTTACTGGGGATAAACAGAAACAATACATGAAAGAAACAAATCCCACAGATCTGAAGTCAGGTTCTTAAGTTGGGACAAAATATGCATATTTGAATTTCTTAAGAATGAAAGCCTGTATTTTCAAAAGCAACTCATGTTTCTCATTTCCATTAACGTCTCAGACTGGGCATCCAAAGCCATGTAAAGCTGTTGGCCAACAGGTTTATATTTACCCTGGGAGTCGGAATAAGACTCACAACATTTCTGCTTATTAATTCCCCTGTTTTAATGTGTTTGGCTTTTGCAAGTTATGACACAGTAAATACATTTGTGTCACTTAGCAACCTCAGCTGTTTCTAAAGGAATGTCTTTTGTTCTTGGAAATCTATTATAAATGCAGGTTACAAAACTATTATTGGGGAATCTAAACTCGTCTTATTTGGATGGTGTTCTGGCCTCTCCCCATTCTGTATTGAAAGTGTGCACAGGAAATTAATTTACTTTGCACAAGCATCCTTCATTGACACTATTGTTATGAAGAGAAGCTCTGCATATTTAATAGATATGACAGAAGTTTCTGTTGAAAATAAAAGACTAGATAAATGCCTGGAGAAAGAAAGGACTAGAAAGGACCTCCTAGTCACTGGGTTCACCCGGTTCAAAGCCCTCTTACTGTTTTGTAAACAACACTATAAATACTTTACCATTGCGCTGCAACACTACAACACAGTCTCTGTCATGAACTTAGCCACCTGCTTTACTTCTATACACAACATCAAGTCTGAGATCACAAATCATGCAGCTCCAGCATAAAGGTTTGAAATGCAAACATCTGTGCAAATTAAATATTATTTCTTATTTCACATTGATTGGGTTACTGGGTTTCTGTAACAGGGTAGAACATGTGCATGACACTGAACACATATATGTAGTGGAAGTCCAGAGACTGTGGACTTCAAAGGATTTAGGGGTTTTCTTTCTTTGTCCTTTATAGGTATAAAGCTCAGAATTCACATCCAGTTGTCAACCTTGTCAGAATCACAAAAGGTACGATAAATAAATTGACCTTCATATTCTGAAAATAAAATGCATCCTCAGGAAATGCTATAAAATTATGTCAAAATTTTATAGATGGACACATAATTAATACAATTAGTACTTGTTTATGAAACTCAGACTTTGTCCTCTGCTAGGGATATCTGAAAGTCAAGTATTACTAAAAATATCTTAAAGACTATTGTCTAAAAATGTGAACAGATAAAGTGAGAGTCCAGATCATAGAATCATAGAATGATTTGGGTTGGAAGGGACCTTAAAGATCACCCAGTTCCAACCCCCCTGCCATGAGCAGGGACACCTTCCACTAGACCAGGTTGCTCAAAACCTCATCCAACCTGGCCTTGAACACTTCCAGGGACGGGGCATCCACAACTTCTCTGGGCAGCCTGTTCCAGTGTCTGACCACCCTCACAGTAAAGAATTTCTTCCTAATATCTCATCTAAATCTACCCTCTTGCAGTTTAAAGCCATTACCCCTTGTTCTATCACTACCTGGAATGAACAATAATAGTATGAACAATATTATTGTGAACAAAAATAATATAAAGAAACAAAATATTGTTTGCAACTGTAACATCTTGGTAATAGAATGATTTAGACAACAATTTACAGTGGGAATTTTGGCAGTCCCAGAACAGAAACAGACAATACAGAGAAATGCATCTGGAAAAGAAAAAAAAGAGTTGCAGCAATGCTCATTGTCAAACTGCTGCTCAGAAAGACGTTGTCAGTGGTCAGAAAAATCTTGTCAACAGTTTTGCAACTCTTCTCATCCTTGTATTTATAAAAGAACCTGCCCCTATCCTTCATGTTTGGGGTCTGGCGGGGGACCGAGGAGGGGGGAGGTGTATTAATTGAAATTACATGAGTGATAAACTGCTAAAGTAAAAGCGGTGCTGCAGAACTCATGACCAGCAGTAGAAGACAAAGTATCATAACCAGGCTGTGATTCTCCCAATCTAAATGAGAATACCTCGCTGTAGGTAACTTGGGACTCAGCCAGATGACCTGATGGCTACAACAAAAGAAGCCCCAGCTTCTTCAGGGTTGACCTGGCAGCCAACTCTGTCACTTATGCTCACAAAGTCTGCATCAGGGCATGTATATGTACGACAGCCACTTTATTGCAAAACCCACTGTTGAAGTTGTTCTCATTTCTACAGAGAGGCACTGGCACACAGCTAACAGTTCATAAACCGCTGCAGTGATTTCTGCTGGGAACATCTGAGGGTGGCTGCAGACAGTTTAGACCTGCTCTGGGCAGGGATTGAGGTTTAATGCCAGAAACCCTCTCTGGGTGCTGACATGCTGAGATCCACTCCACAGATGTGAGTACAATGTAAATTAATACTGAGTCCTCTTTGGCGTGGTTTCCCCATATAAATAAATCTTTGAGAGGGAACTTCAAATCTGACATAGGATATGCTGTCTTCTCCAGCATTTCCATTTTTCTCTTGTCTTTCACCCTTCCTGTGAAGAGAGCAGTTAGAATACCAAAGCAATGTCTGAGGTTCCCAATTCCTCTAGGATAACATAATCCGAAATGCCGGTCTCCTGATAACTCCTTAAGATATACAAATCTCTGACACTCACTTTGTTGAGGTGGTAAAACTATTAACCCTGATCAGTAGCATTCAATGTAAATATTTCCAGTGGGTTCAGTCCTAAAATCCTCAGCAGATACTTAATCAGTGGATTGTCAATCAGTCATCACTGAAGCTTTGTATTAAAAAAGATCTGAGGACATCAGGATTCTGCTAATGACTATGCTCTGAGCTCCCTATCTGTGGCATTGATCTGCTCTATCCTGCAAACTTTTCCCAGTGTTGCCGCTGGTTAGGGATGCAATGAAGCGTGATTTGTGATTATCATTGCTGGGCTCATGAAAGCCCCAGGTGTAGATGTAATCATGAGCAGCACTAAGCTTTTGCTAGTATAGCTTATTTTGCTTTTGTGGGAGGGGAAGAAAAGGCTGGAATAAGCTGTACTGGTTTATTGCAGTTTTGCTTGTACAGAATACCAGATTACCTACTCAGAAGTGCTCTGAATATAGATCTCCCTTGGAGTTGAAGTAGATCCATCCACTGCATCTACGTAGGCCTGCCTTTGTTTCACTTGAAAAGATACTGCATAATTAGGGAATAAGGGTAGAAGTGTTTTTGTAAAAGTATTTTCATGTGGGGAAACAAGATCTCACTTTTTCATCATCTGTAGAACAATGCAATCTGAGTTTTAATTGCCAGTTACCAAGAAGGTGCTGAAAATAAGAAAGTGTCAGCACATTAAATATATATACAAATAAATAATATGCAACTAGGTAGCATGCTTTATGCCCAGCTCATATAAATCCAGTCTGGAGATGTAGTAATGGACTTGTACACCTAGGCTGCAGCGACCAGTAACATGTTCAGGTAACAGGCACGTTCACAAACACGTGCACGTACACACAGGGTCGCTTTTGTTGTCTACAGCAAGTGAAAGTAGCTGAGGAAAACACGGACAAACACGGACATGCCCTCTCCTTTGCCAGCCGCTTACTGATTAACCAAGGGCACGCTGCTGATAACAGTTACGCGTGTGAGCAACTGCCATGTTACTGGTGGCTCCCCCACCGGTGGCGGCCACGTGCCATTATGTGAATGAGCATGTTCTGGACTATGGCCCCAGAGTTTTGACATGCAGAAAATGTTATTTAAGGCTCATCATAGAAACTTCAGCACTTGCTTAAAGGATGTGGTGATGGATCTGTGGGGAGGAATGGGACTGGGACAAGAAGAGGCAGGACAGAGCCTTGGTCCAGATGATGAAGTAAAGCTCAGGCAGGTAGAAAACCTGAGAGAACACCTGCACAGACTTGTTTCATGTCTGCTAGTTCTCGTGAGGGAAAGTAAGACCCCAAAGGCATTTCTATGCCAAGGAATTAAACCCGCAATGCAGGCGGTGCTGGGTGCGAGGACACGGCGGGCGTGCCAAGCCAAAGAGCCACCATCGCTGAGCGTGGGCCAGGGCAGCACCGGGCACCGTAGCACGGACGTGTTGCCATCTCAACACTGAGTCTCGTGTGAGATCGCTGCAGTGGGAACGGACAGGCAACAACCCGCGCCCGAAGGCACGAGTGCACCACGCCAGCACCGCTTCCACGGGCAGCCTTACAGGGGAACAGAACCGGGTACCGCTGCCGCCTCGCCGGTGCAGCGAGGCAGGCAGAGGCACCGGCACACGCTCCTACACGGAGCCCTTCAGACGGTTAACGGTTTCCCGGGGCAGTATCTGTCAAGCTGGCGGGGCTGGGGCCGACACGGTACCGACCCGCCAGGCAGGCAGTCATCCTTCCCTCAGGGCCCGGCCGCCAACCGCCCCCCTCGGTACCCCGAGGCGACAGGACCGCGGAGGGCCCGGCCCTCCCGGCGCAGCCCCTTCCCGCCGGCCGCCCCGCACCACCCCTCAGCCCGCCCGCCCCGCCCCGCCCCCTCACACCCTCCTGCCAATCACCCGGCCCCGCCTCCGAGACCCGAGGTGCGGGGTTTGAAAGCGGGCCGGTCCACGCGGCGCGCAGACGGGGGGGGAGAGGGAGCAGTGTGGCCGTGGGCGCGGAGCTGCCTCGCCCGGCTGGCGGTCTCTGGCCGCGGTGGCCGCCCCCGCTCCTGCGAGTGAGCCTTCCCCACCCGCCGGGCGAGGTGTTGTCGCCGGGAACGGTCGGCGGGCGGTTGGTCGCGGGGCTCCCCCCTCCCCCGCCAGGCGCAGTGGGAGGCGCCCGGGATCCCGCGTCACCCATTGTTTACAAACCAACCCCAGCGGGCCGAGCTCCAGCTTCAACCGCAGCCGCCGGAGCCGCGTGTGCTCGCGTGCGCGCGGGGCGGCGGGCGGCGGCCCCGGTCCTGCTGCGGCAGGGCACGGCACGGCAGGGCGCCGGCCGAGATGCCGTGCCGCCCGGGCGAGCGCTTCCTGCTGCTGGAGCGCTCGGTCGCCGTGGGGCAGGCGGGCTCCAAGGAGGTGGACGCGCTGGTGGCCAAGCTGGGCGAGGTGCTGCAATTGAGCGCCCAGCGGGCGCCGCCGCCGCCCCGCGGCCCCAAGCACCTGGGGCCGGCCAGCGCCCGCGACCGCGCCGCCCCCTACTCGCCGCGCTGTAGCGGCGGGGGTCTGCTGGCGCCGGGGGGACCGGTGCCGCCGCAAGCCCACCAGCAGCATACCGAGCCCCCGCGGGCGGACAGGAGCGGGCACCAGCGGGTGACCAAGCAGCTGTGCGGTCGGGGCTGGCTGCGGAGCGCCGCCCGTCGGAGGAAGCAGCCGCCGCCGGGCCCGGGCGACGGGCAGGCGGAGGAGGAGGACCCCCACCGGCTCCTGCAGCAGCTCATCCTCTCCGGCAACCTCATCAAAGAAGCCGTCCGGCGGCTGCAGCTAGCGGCGGCGGCGGCAGCAGCGGCGGCGGCGGCTTCCACGGCTTCCAGCGGTAGCGTCTCGGCGGGGAGCAGCGGTGCGGACGGTGAAGCGGCCGAGGCGGCGGCGGCGGCGGCGGTGGTGCAGCCCCTGCAGTAGTCAGCGGGGACGAGCGGCGGCGGCCGGGGCAGAGGAGCGCGGCTGGGGCGGCCGCGGGCGGCGGCAGCGAGTCTCTCCGCCGGGCTGACTGCGGGAGCGCGGGGCTGGCTCCGCCGCGATGTAAGTCTCCCCGCGCGGCGGGGCAGCGGCGGGGCACCCCTCCGTGCCGGGTGGGGCCGGGCCGGGCCGGGCGCGGCGGGGTCGGTGTCGGTCGGTTGGGGTGGGGTGGGGTGGGTGTGTGTCCCCCCCCCGCCCCAAGGTCACCCGCGGCGCGCGCCGACCTCCCCGCTCCGCAACCGGCGGGGGCCGTCCGCGCCGCCAGCCCCGAGCTGCTGTGGATGTGGTGGCCCCCCCCCCCCCTCGCCGGCCCCGCCGCCGTCACCGGGAGCGGTTTCACCCCCTCCACCAACCCCCCCCCGGAACCCCCAGACGCCGCGCTCCGTCTCCCAGGAGCCATTTGCAATAATTCTCGCTGACCCCGGCGGGAGGAGTTGCCTTTCACCTCCCGGGCTGGTTGGTTTTGTTTTGTTTGGGGTTTTTTTTAATGTTTATTATTATTTTCTTCCCGTTGTGACTGTATGAAGCAATTAAAAAAAAAAGTGAATATCAAAGCTGGAAGGCAGCTGGACTTATAATTGTAAAGCCTGAGGAGTGAATGGAGCCTGAGACGCATTGTTCACATAAGGTAGCTGAAACAAGTTTTTTCTACCAAAAGAAAAAAGAAAAAACCCCAACACCTCGGATCTACCCTTCCTTGACAAACTCAATGGCTCCAGTACAAGATGCAGCTGTTGATTTTAAATATATTCACTTCGTACCGGAGTGTTTGAAATGTGTTCCTGATTTACAGGACTTACTGTCTTAATTAACCTGTCTGTATTGAATAAACGTGGTCTTGTTTTTATTTTTGGGTCTGTGTCTCATTGTGAAGGGGAAGTTAATTTTGGTTCATGTGAACAAAACTCTGTGGATGGTGCTCCAGTAGGCATGTTCCCCTTGATCTTCTTTCAGTTGCAAGATCTCCATTTTGCAGACACACAAAAAAAATCCCCACAACAATCCGCATAGTCTGATGCAGCGGGACACTGGTTATTAATGCACAGAGATGCAACTGAGCCCCTTTGTTTGCCAGCAGCGTTCAGTCGTAAGCTGTGAGACGCCCCTTGGAGCAGCCGAGAATGTGGCTGTTGGAATTTATAAGTCAAATAATACTGAAACCAAAATTAGGTGTCTTGTATTGGGGAAGGAAAAGAGCTTGTGTTGGTCACTTGTTTGTTTTCTTTCTTTCTCAGGGGAGCGGGGGGGGGGAAGAAAGACTCTACAAAGGAGGGAAAAGAGGTCTAGGCAGCAATTAAAAAAAAAATAAACCTTTTAAAGCATAGAATTTGATGCTGCTAATGATTAAGTTCCAATACCAATTCTGAATAGCTTACTTGGTAAAATCCTGTGTTAGGTTTTTAGCAGTCAAAGAATCGACTTCAAGATCAGAACTGAACAGATCAGACAGACTGGAGCATAACAATCTCCCAGCCCCCACTCAATTTGAGGTAAAAGCTCCTTTGAAGAAGGTAGCAATCCCACATGAAAGAAAATGGAAGATGTTTGCCTTTGTCCAAGAGAGCAATTTGAGCAGCTATGTTTACTTGTGTGATTAGCTCTTTCAAGAATACATTAAATCTACAAAATATTTTAGATTTCTTTTTCTGCTACCAGCACCTGAAACAAACTGATGCTGAAGGTTTTTATGTCTCACTGGATTCCTCATGCAAAAGGAAGAGGATGTGATGTTATTATTAGCTTTATCTTGGCTAATTTATAAGTAGAATGCAGTTTTTCCATATCAAAGCATGTACAATGTACAGGAAGAAGTTCAGTGCGTTTTAGAACCACCTTAATTACTAACATCTGAAGTCCTTTTCCCCATAACTTAGCTGCTTTTGTGGCATTTAGCACAACTTGGAAAGAATTTGGATCTGCCATTAGCTCTTATCCTCTAATAGAACAACGTTATGTGTAGGTTGTCCTCACTTCAAAGGAATTTTTATTTAAAATTTTCTTGTTTCTTTTGTAATCCAGGAAAAAAGTTCAGTAAAATGTAAAAAGAAATATTAGCTTCAAATATAACCATTAGCCAGCAACTAAAAAACTAGTTGTTCTCGTATTTGTGCTTTAGATGCTCGAGCAGGTAGGTATTCATTGTGCTGATGCTGAATTTGAACCCTAGGATAAATAGTTTACTGTTTATTGTTACTAAAAGAACTGGAGGAAACAAGCAAAAAAGCAAGCATAGCCCATGGAGCCTGAGTTGTTACACAATGGTTAACAGTATATGTGTGGCTGAAATTCTAAAAGTGGTTTACTTCAATTTTTTTTATAATTATGCATTGATTCTGCATCTCTTTTTCCCCTGCTCCTTCCCCCCTCCCCAGATCCTAGCCTCTGTGTACTAATGAGAACAGCTAACTTTACAAGTGTCCTTTGTAGTCATCGAAAGCCTCGAGACATTCCTTTTAAGGATTTTACTAGAATAACACTTTTCAATAAACTGGCAGTTGAAGTGAGGCTTAGAAAAGATGCTAATAAATTTTGCAGTGACTGGCTGGTTTTTAAGCTTCCTAAATTACTTCTAAAATAGCTTTTACTTTCTCCTTTGTGCGAGGCTGGGAGATGTGTATATGAAAAGAGTTATAGTGAGCTAAGTGTTATGTAGAGTGTGTGATGATTTGGTAAAAGGATTTTTGGCACTTGTTTCAGATAACTTGCATAACTCACCGATGCGTCTTCATCTCTTGTAATGTGAACATCCTAAGCTCATGCCAGCAACCTTTGTCATCACATCTTCCTTATAAGTCTTTAAAATTATCTACAAAATAGAGCATGTCACTTCTTCATAAGGGAATGAATCAATTGTGGTTTATTTTGGGTTTGGAAGCCAAGTTTTACAAGTTGTTGGACCGACTGAAATATTGCCATGTTGTAGTTTAACCCCAGCTGGCAACCGAGCCCCACACAGCTGCTCGCTCACTCCCCCCAGTGGGATGGGGCAGAGAATCAGTAAAAGTGAGAAAACTCGTGGGTTGAAATAAAGACAGTGTGATAGGTAAAGCAAAAACCACGCATGCAAGCAAAGCACAACAAGGATTCATTCACTACTTCCCATCAGCAGGCAGCTGTTCAGCCATCTCCAGGAAAGCCGGGCTCCATCACACGTAGCGGTTACTTGGGAAGACAAACACCATCACTCCCAATGTCTCCCGTTTCTTTCTTCTGCCCCTAGCTGAGCATGACTTTGTGTGGTGTGGAATGTCCCTTTGGTCAGCTGGGGTCAGCTGCCCCAGCTGTGTCCCCTCCCAACTTCTTGTGCACCCCCAGCCTCCTCGCTGGTGGGGTGGTGTGAGAAGCAGAAAAGGCCTTGACTCTGTGTCAGCACTGCTCAGCAGTAACAAAAACATCTCTGAATTATCAACACTGTTTTCAGCACAGATCCAAAACACAGCCCCACACCAGCTACTGTGAAGAAAATTAACTCTATCCCAGCCCAAACCAGCACATGCCAGAAGTTTTCCATTGATTCATTGCAAATTCTCTTTTTCAAATACTGCCTTGTGCTGTGCTATGTGGGCAACAAACAGAAAGGAACTTTGATAGAAAAGTCACCATCTACTTTGTTTCCCAAACAGGATAAAAAATGTTGACCAATGAAGTAAACAATTTTTTAAGCTTTAAATATCTGTGTTTTAGAGGTAGGGTTTCTTTAATACATTTAGCCTGTGCTGGTCCTCAGGTACCAGTTGTTGGTTTCTAGAGAAGCAAAAAGCAAATTCTGGTGCATGCTACATTTGGCCTTCATGATATGCTTAGTCTATCTTCACTTGTAAGTGAAAATGTAGTTTACTTCAGCTTTAAATTTGGAATAAAATTATATTTTCATAATAGTTGTTTAGCTTGGTTTTATTTTTTTCCATCTTGTGAGGAAAAGAATTGTTCAAAACACAAGATTTTGCAGGGGAACACATGAGCTATATTATAAAAATAAATCATTAAGATATTTGTAACAAGTGACATTGCAATGCATTGAGGAAGTTTATTTTTATTATATTTACAGGGGGCTACATTTGGGGTGAACTGATTTTAAATAATTTTGTAAACAAATGCACAAAAGACTTACAAGCTCATCTTTCAATACGCCTCTCTGTGGTGTTGCATTGGCATGGCAGAAGGCTGCCACAGCTTTTTCATTAGTAATCTACATCGGCAGCTTAATTCCTCCAGAGTTTTGTGTATATGCCCAAACAACTGTTTTCCTGACCCCTTGGCCACAGTTCAGCTTCATCTTACTCCTTCTACTCTCACATTCCCTGGGCTCTTGAAAGTAACAGTTTAGCCAGAAGTCTGGTGGGTAGAATGATTTTTGCCTGCTATTCCCCTCATGTCTGCTGTCTCCCTCTTAGCTTACTATTGTGTGTTGCACCAGCACTTAGAAACTTGTAAAAATTATGTTAGTATAGTACTTGGCATAACAAACATGGCAGGAGAATAAGGACTCTGCTCTAAGTGCTTAAAATCAGGTTTTAAAGAAGTATTTAGAAAATTAGCAAGTGCATTTCATGAAAGGCATAAGGGAGAAGAAGGATGTAGGCTGGGTAAAGCACAACTTAAGTTCTGGGCAGCCATGGCCAGTCCCAGTGTTGGTAGCTTCTCCATCTCCAGAGCATCCTTCATTCCCTCCTAGTGCCTGGCCTACATTTCAACTCCCCTCACCCTGCATTCTCCCTATACCCAGGCCATTATTTTCAGCTTTTGGTTGTAATCTCACTTTTACATGCCTCTTACCCATGTCATATTGCTCTTCCCAAATATTAAGTAGTTTCCTTCTCCTCGGTTGCTTTTTGGTAGGTACTTTTGACTTGCTTGTTCATTTGGCTTCAAATATTGTAGCTAAATCAGTTCTTGGTAGCCAAAATCTTTTTTACTTCTTATAACCCTTGGATTGTATGAGTTGGAGGCCAAGTTACAGCTGTCTTTCATGTTCAGTTTGTACAATGTAGGGCAGAAATCAGAGGTGAAATCCTAGCTGCAGTGAAATGAACAGATGAAGTTAGAAAAATTCCTCTCAACTTCTGTGGGAGTTTCCTCCCATTTTTTAAATAAGTATCACCTATAAAAACACCACTTAAAGCACTATGATAATTACATAAATGCCTTTGCAGCAACACAAAAATTACATCAGCAAATTCATTTCCTGAGTCAATGAGGTTTGTTCACTTTCTCTCTTCCAAAAACAGTGCTTTAGCTGTGTGACTAACCTCGACCTGCTTTGTCAAAGCTGCAGAGCTGCCATTCTGCAGCTCCCATGGCAAAAGGAATGCCATGTCACTAGAGAAGGAATCAGTGACCTTGGTGAGAGGAAGGCTGCAGTGTGCCCAAGCCACACCAGTAGACACTGTAGACTCCACAACAGAGGAAGTTAGAGGACATCAGGTGCCATAAATTCAGAGGTGAGCAGAATTAGCTGTTCCTTATGCAACATCCTGTATCTAAATGGTATTATTTTTGCTTCCCATGATCTTAATCTGGTGGTGTCTGGTAGAGTCATACAGTCAGCTAAGGGTACTCTTCATTGCTATAGGCACTAGGACATTTGCAATCAAAAGAAATTGTAAAAACACCTCGTCTCTGTGTCCCCCTGGTAATCACTGGCTTGGCAGGACTTTCATGAAGAGGTGTTAAAGAAAGGCTGTAAGCTCCTCAGCTATACGAAAAAGTATAATACGTTCAATTGCAACTCCAAGTTCAAGTTTTATAGCAGCCACAATTGTAAAGCTAGGAAAAAAAAAAACAACAACAGCCTGCTGGAGCTTTTACAGTTGGAAGCCAAGTGGCAAGTTAGAGAATAAATAGACCTGCTTTCATTTGCGTCCCATGTAGGTACTGTCACTCCTCATCTGAGAAACTTCACTGCTCCCCTGTGCTCAATGGGGCTTGTGCTGTAGAGAGCTTTCAGCTCAATGGAATCACTTTTAGGAGCAGCACTGTATTAAAGAAATACATTTTTCATTTGGTGGTATGTGATGAAAAAGCACCAAGATGAAAATGTTTTAATTAGACAAAATGAATCCTGGCTGGCTTAATACTAAATATTTGCTGCTCTAAACATTTTATCACAAGAGGTCGGGGCTTATTCTGTCTGTATCACAACAATTGTCCTAGTTTAAAGGCTTAAATCCAAGCTAAGGTGCAAATTCAGGTTATTAGTTGTCTTAAATCCACGTTGCAATGCCTTTTCATTTTTACAAGACTAGTAGTTTTTCACAGGAGACCAAGCAGTGCTGAATGTGTGTATGTACATCTGCAGCTTCTGAAGAGTGGAAAATGAGGGGGATATTTAATCCTCCGCTGTTGTTAGCAGGCAGTATTGGCAGTTGTTATTCTGGCAGTACCTAGTTGTCAGTCAGTGCACAGGTATGCCTCACCAGTGTGATAGCTCATCCATTTGGGAAGGTAAAAAAGAAGGTATTTGCGTTTTTCATCTTGCTGCTCTTCTCTTCTGTTAGCTTCCACCAGGCTGCTTTGACAGCTGCTTTCCTCCAAGGCTCTGATAGAAACTTCCTTGGCCACTTTCAGCTCTGTCCTAACAGTGGCTAGATTCTGAGTCACAGGACATGGAAATCTTATTCTCAGCCTCCTCCATCTGCCCTTGGAAGGGGGTGGGGGAAATATGGCACTACCAAAATCCTATTTCCATAGTTGTGGCTATAAAACAGAACCTGCCTGGTTATTGACTCTTTGGTTATTGCAAAGCACGTGATTTTGAAAGCAGTGAAGCTGTATCAGTTACATCTTCCTCTTCAAGTTACCTTTTGTTTTGTTTTGTTGTGTTTAGGTTAGTTGCTGCTGTGCTTTAATCCATCTCACAGTGAGCAGATTTAAGTACAAATGGTATCTATTATCGTCTTGCTGTTCTTTTGACTGTACATTCAGCAACAATGACAAAACTGTTGTCAATACCAAAGATCTCAGTACTTATGTTGTCAGCATGGGCTGCCCTTGCAGTTCTGCACATGGTACTGAGAGTCTCACAGCTGAGATTCATGGCCCTGTGTGACCCTGGCATCAAGAGCTTCCCTTGAATAACTGCTGTTGTTCAGCGGTTAGCACTCTCGCTGTGTATGATGGTGTTTCTGAGGCAAAGAGAAGCTGATTAAAGAATTTACCACCTCCTTATGTCCTGGATATAAGGAGAAACCTCTTCCCCATGAGGACAGTCAGACATTGGAACAGGTTGCCCAGATGTTGCAGTCTCCATCCTTGGTGTTTTTCAAGTTCAGACTGGATAGAACGCTGAACAACACAGTCTGACCTCAGAGCTGTCCCTGCTTTGAACAGGAGGTTGGACTGGAGACCTCCTGAGATCTCTCTGACCTGAATTATCCTAAGATCCTGCAAAGTTGGCACATTCACCTAAAACAAATATGCCATTCTAATGCAGTGCACGGAATTCACCCTCTTTTTCCCTACATCTCAGCTAGGAATAAGGAATCCAGGCTACATGAATGCAGCCCCTTAGCAAGAATGCAATTTCAAGACATTTTCCTGCTGTACGTTCATTCACCCCGCTTCAGATTGAGTACTGCCCTCATTTAGGGTTCTGTGGTTGACAAGACCATTCTCCTCATTTTCTTCTAGATCTAGATTCTGCCCCTTCTCACTGAGATCTGTGAGGACTCAGAAACAGTAACATCCTTTCCCCAGCTACCAATTGCTCATCTACAACAGGGAGGACATCCACTGCTCAGCTGATCCTGCTCAGGCAGGCACATGCACCATCTCCTCTAGCACTGGAGAAAGCAGACAGTTGGCAGTTGACAGTTGTTCAGCAATCTGGATCTCTTGAAACTCACAGTTCAATCTTCAGTAGCATGGCCAAGCTGTTCAAACAGTCTTTCTGAACGAGAGCATCTCTAAACCTCACCTGGAATATCGGTTGGCTGGTTTCCACATGGACAGCTTCTTTGAAGTCAAACAAAACAGTTTATAACAATGGTTATAAACTGGACGAGAGTAGATTTAGGTTAGATATTAGGAAGAAATTCTTCACTGTGAGGGTGGTCAGACACTGGAACAGGTTGCCCAGAGAAGTTGTGGATGCCCCCTCCCTGGAAGCGTTTAAGGCCAGGTTGGATGAGGCTTTGAGCAACCTGGTGTAGTGGAAGGGAGGTTGTGGAGTCTCCTTCTCTGGAGACATTCAAAACCCACCTGGACTCCTTCCTGTGTGATCTCATTTAGGTGTTCCTGCTGCGGCAAGGGGATTGGACTAGATGATCTTTCGACGTCCCTTCCAATCCCTGGCATTCTGTGATTCTGTGTGTGATTCTGTGAAGGTGTCCCTGCTCATGGCAGGGGGTTTGGAACTAGATGATCTTTAAGGTCCCTTCCAACCCAAACCATTCTGTGATTCTATGAAATCCCCCACCAAGCCCCAGATTGTACAAGATGAATTATAAAAAAAAAAACAGGGAGAGTTTTCTGTGGTGACAGAACACTGTGGTGTTTCTTAGCAGAGTCAGGCATTTGTAATAAAGGCACATATGCTCCAAGAGCAGAGCATAAATGGCCAACACATCTAAAAGAGCCAACTCTAAGGAACTAACTGTTCTTTCCTAATTAAATATCAAAAATGGGAAATGATGGATAGTTTAATCGAGTCCATTTACATAATTTACTCTGGGACAGAAGATCATTCACAGATTATTTTTTTTAAGTGTGTCTCAGCACAAGGGCTTTTCTTGATCCTTAATTCTTCTCTCTCTTATCTGAAATGCCATTATTTTCCCATTGTTCTTTGAGGAAGACATGATCAGCACCTCGCACGGCAGTGCAGGCAGGGAGCACTCCTGCCTGCCATGAACCACTGCAGTCCTCTCCGTTGTCTCCATCTCTGCCTTCAAGAAACTTGAAGAGCTTGTTTGGTTTTTCAACAAAACTGCTGAACTGTCTCCTGTAATGCTCTATTATTCTACCCAGTTGTAATGTACTGCTTTTGATTTTTGCTTGGCTGGTTTGCTAGCAAACTCAGTTTGCATGTATATGTACTGCACTGGCATGCCAAGAGGCAAGCAGAGGTACATTTACCCAGCTATGTGTTTGGCAAAAACAAGCCAATCCTTTTATCACCAAATGAGATGTCATTGCAGCCACCCCTGGCCCCTCCCTCAGCAAAATGAACCTGTAAACAAAAGGCAGGTCTCTAGCCTGTTCTATTGGAGTTAATGAGAAAAACCCAGTCAAAGTCAGGGGTGCCAGGGCCCTAACCTTTCTTAAATTGGTGGCACACTTTGTGTCGCTGACGGTGTGGTGAGTCAGCACGGATGGGATGAGCTGGTGGCTGGTTAGTGAGCGCTCCACCGCTCGGCACTGGTACCGGCTGCTGTTATGTCACTGCTGGGGATGTGTTAGCACCTTGCCTGTCTGTGCTTTCTTAGGGGGTTGTCCTTGCACCTCCTCCCTCAAGTAAGAAATAGAGGGAAAGTGCTGACAAACTCTGTCTTGGAGTGCAGAGGTCTGTGCTGGCGGCTTGTGTCAGCTTTGAGCCTCTGCTTTCCCCTGTCGTGAGGCTGTGACAGTGCAGACAGGCACTTCCCATTAGATACTCGCAGACACCGAAAACGACACTCCATTACTGTAGCACATTAGCTGACGGTAATGATAGGGCTCTGCTTACTAGTTCAGTTACATACTGGCAATCTGGCCACTTTGCATGCTTTATTTATCAGGTATTAATTGCAACTTCCACTTATCACCCCCAGCCCAAATCGCTGCATCGTCCATTGCAGCGATCAGACAGTTACTTCTCTTTTTGCTTTTGTTATTAGCATAAAAAAACTCAATTACAGGCGAGCAGGCATGCATACACAAACACACAGTAGTAGGTTTGTGCTGATGTTTTTAAAGATACACATCTGCTGATACTAAAAATAGGTCCTTGTCAGCAGCTTGGTAATTTTAGGCTCAATGAGAATTCATCCCCATGGTAACTGTACAGTTGTTGAATCATTTATTATTTGAGCTTCAAAATCACAACAGTGCTGGCAATTTTCATCCTCTGAACATTTTTAAGGACCATTTGCAGTGTTGCAGTACTCCTTGCTCCACACCATCAATATTTATCAAGCACACAGCACTAGCCCTTGAACTGACTGCTTCCTTCTCCTCGGCCGTATCGGGACTGGGATACGTGATAGCAGGATGGCAGTTTAAATAGGTTTCACTTTTGTGATAGCACCAGTCCCGCTGGTGTGGCAGTTTGGCTGGGGATGGAAACACACCAAGCCCTGCAAACTCCCAAATGGCAAAGTGAAACTTTAAAAGTGCAGACCTAAGCCTTGGTCTTTGTCTTGAGAGCCAGAAAACAAGTAATCTCAGGTCTCTCTGTTGCAAAGAGGTTTTGAAGATAAGGGGCTGGTAGTTTTTAACTGTGCAGATAGATGTGGTTGACTCCAAGCCGAAGCTGGGGACATGCTGCCTGTCTTTGTGGAGATAAAAGCTGTTTGTACTTTCCCTCACTTACAGATAACGCTCATTAGCCATCTTGTGCTAAAAACAATAAGTCAGACGGCTTGGCTGGCAAAGTATAAGGTGAAACTCAGGTCCCCTGAGCCCAGGGGTGTCCCTGACTCCACTCCCATGGAGCCTTTCACCCTTCACTGGTGGGAGTGGGGAAGCTGGGCAGGACAGCTAGGGGGACTGTGACCACTGTCAGCCTTGGAACAACAGAAATAACTCAGCAGCAGAAACGCTTCCATGGCACACAAATTGCATTGAAATGAGGTGTCTGAGACTAATATTGGGATGGATTAAATCACAGGCATCAACTCCCTCACCAGCTGCCTGCATGATTTTTGTTGCACCATTGCTGGTCATTAGATTTACCAGAGTGTGGAGTACAGAGGGCTGTTACGTTTTGGGTAGAAGATGTTCAGTCCCTTTTAGTCTGACAAACTGGGAAATGAAAGACTGACCCAGAAACACAGACAATATTCCCAGGTGCCAGCAGTTGTAAAGTGATACGCTTAACAAAGCTGATTGCTCCTAGGTTAAACATTATAGCTATTGTATGCTGTCATGACTGATGCCATGTTTTTAGCTCAAATGCACTTTCATTGTGTGAGCTTTTAAGAAGCTCTTGGACAAAGTAATCTGCAAGGCACTTTTAAATTGCCTTTCGTCTTATTAGTGCAGTTGAGTTGAACACAGCAAAATAAGGATGTGCAAGTGCCTCGTACAGCCGCCGTGCAGCTGCCTTTCACCTTAAGCAGCTTTCTGTAAATCTGTCAGTACCCAGCGCATGTTGTGCATCACCCATATGGGATTTGTCGGGTGGTCCTGGTGTGCACTGCAGGGAAAGCCAGCGTCTGCTGTCAAAAGAAGCTCAGTTTCCCCTCCTGTGCAAGTGTATGATCACCACCTACATGCAAAGGGACAATACAGTGCTTTCCCCAAGGGCAGGAGCAGGAGAAAGCGTCCCCTCTGCAAACCAGCCCCCAGCAACAAAGTTCTCTCCTGGACAAGTGGCAGCTCTTTATTCTTTTTTCAAGCATCTGATTGCTCAGTTTGTTCATTTAATTAAGCCAGAAATTTCCTTCCCTCCAGTTGGTTCAGCCACTATACATTTATGCCAGAGCACATAGAGACAGATTTGGAAGACGCTGCCTTTTTTTAGTTTCACCTACCAGCCTCCATCTTCCTGGGCTGGAAATCATGCTCTGTGGCTGCGGCCTCAGCTGGTGGAGGTGATGCTGGGTCTCGCTGTGCCGCAGCCAGAGCGTTTCAATAGAAGAATTACTTGCCTGTAACATCCAGAAAGCTGGTCACAGCTCACGGGTTTTATAATGAGTTGGGAGGGAGAGAAAAATCACCTGCACAATAGAACCCGAAGCAGCAAAGCAGCGTTTATTTCCAAGCCTGTTGTGGCCAAGAATTTGTTTCCAAGTAGTTTTTTGCACTTGCCACGCAGTACTGGGCGGGTGGCTTGGCTCTGCCCCACAGACTGCTGCCCGTTGAGATGGGGTGGCCATGGCAGGGCCCCTCAGCTCTTCCCAAACACTGTTTTCCCCTTGTCACAAAGGATGAAGATCTGAGTAATGACCTCAAGTATGCTGTTACTGCCCTGTGGCTTACAGCTAACCACAGCACCCAGTTTTACATTGTCATTATTTATTCATTTTTACCCTGTTATACTTTTTTGATCCTGCTTGTAGGGAGGGGATGACAGACACAGCGATGTTGTGTGATGCTCCAGCAGCGTTGCTGACCATGGACCCCTGCAGCCCATGAGCTCCAGGGATGGCTGTAACCCAGGATACTCACACAGCCATCACCCAGGGTACCCGCAGAGTCAGAAGCCTTCACCAGGCACCGGTGAGGTTTTTAGTGAACCTGCAGAGCAGCCACAGTCGGTGACTGCACATGGAAAGGAGCCCCAGCCTGTCTGAGAATTGGAGACCAGGCTGGGTTTGAAACTCTGGGTGCAGTCTCCTCCAACACAGGATTCTTTTTTATCTGACGTCAAAGAGAAATAATGAATGTGCGTTTCCATCATACTATTTTTGCAGTCACTGTCTGAAAAAGAATCAAGTGTTAAAGCCCATCTATCAGCTCTATCTTACTAGCTTTTTCCATCTGATTGTAACTGTATTTTCCATCTGAGATGTTGGTTAGTAAGAATAGTTCATCTATGATTTGTATTAGGGTAGAGACAAGGGCCCTTGAAGGGCTCCTGAGCAGTGGGATGCTCTAGAAATGTTGTCACTCCATAACTTTGTGCTTACATATGATCACTTATAAGAGACATTTATTTCATGTAACGTCCCTTCCCTCTCCTCCCTGCAGGCAGATTTGCATGAGCTGGAACTTTTTAATAAATGGGCTTCTTTGTTCTTTTTTCAGAGTGTATCTTGCACCCCAAGCTACACACCAGTCTCCTAAGAAATGCAGGCAAAGCACTGCTGTGCCATCTCAGGCAAAGTGCGTGTGCCAGACACTGCTGCTCCCTGCTGAAGGCCGGCTGAGCCAGCGGCTGGGTCGCTGGCAGTGCAGACACCTTCCTCTATAACCTCATGCTAGCTTTGATGTAGGGTCTGAGGCTGGAAGCAAAGCAGGGCCAGGGGTGCTGTCCCCAGTTCCTGGCAGCCAGAGGAGCAGGTGGAGGATCACACACACAGCATGGACAGAGACAGAGCTGAGGCTGCCAGGACTGAAGCTCAGCAGTCCTTGCATCACAGCAGCCCCTGCAACTGCCCACCTGCATGGATGGACACAGGGCATTGGGATTTGACATCAGAGATCACAGATCAAACACTCATAAAGTCCCATTTTTGCTGCTGATACTTCATTATAAAGCAATAGATTCTCTCTACAGGCACCAACGTGTAACAGCTCTCTAAAAAGCAAACCAGGCTTGCTGATTAATCTAGGCCATCTTTAATTTTCTCTGTGCTCATTTCTGTGCATTCTTATTTCATTCCCATGTTGTCATGGGAGGCTTTTGCTGCTCAGTGTGACTGCAGCCATGCGAGAGGACTCCCCTCCCTCCCCAGTGCGGATCTGGCTGCAGTGGGGCTGGCGCAGCCTCAGCGCCTGCCCAAACCCCCACATTCCAGCAGCAATTCACAGCAGGGTCTCAGCACTCCCACCCCAGGCTTGTGGGTGCAGTGAACCCAGGACCACTCTTCTATCACTAGGCAAGCTCAAAAATCAGTATGAGGTTAGTTTTGATTGCTGGGGTAGACAAGGCTCATAGCCTTCACGGCTCAAACCACCCCTGCGTCTGGTTTTCCTTCCGCAATGCAATGAGACTGGGATACCTTCTGCCACCCATTCACCCATCGCAGGAGCCTTGGTTGAGTCAATCTGTGAAGCCATTTGATGTGCTAGTGCTGCTGTCAGGGTGAGAGCAGAGTGCCGTGCCTCCAGTGGGCCTTCCCTAAGTGTCCCCTGTGTGTCTCCAGGGCAATTCATTGCCTGGGATCCTGTGATGCTCTAGTGACAACCTAGTGTTGATGGTGGTGCTACTTCAATTCCCTGTTTGTTCCTGGCTCGTCACTGGGGCTCCCCTTGGCTGTATGGCCATCCCTGTTGATCCAGCTCCAAACTGTGATCAGTAACAGGGAACCATTCCAGTGGTTAAAGAGCTCTGCTGCTTCTCTATGCCCAAGAGTGCCCTTGGGCCTTCAGACATGGCCCAAGAGGAGGGAGGGACTTTTGGTTGGGGTTGCTCACAGCCCCGAGGTATGAATGGGGGCATACCTTGAAGGTAGAGGTGGTCTCTTTCATTAACTGAACTGATAAAGTTGAAAAACGCCAAATTTTGAGTCTGCAGGCCCTTCTTTGGGTATGATATTTCTGCTTTTCAGACATCTCACAGGCAGTCAGGGTACGGTTTACTGGAGTTGGTGTGGGCTCCTTGATCAGTTAAAGCCACTGAATCAGTCCCCTCTCTTGAGCCCAGACAGGCTGACATGTGCAGCCACATCTTCCACAGCAGTAACTGAAGTGCGGGGGGGTTGGTATTTAACCATTTTTTTAAACTCTTTTCCACCTCAGTTCTGTAGCCAGTGCTTTGGCCACGTGTCCTCTCAGCAGGGTTTGCACCAACCCTCTTACTGAAGCGTCTCATTGCAGGAGCTCCCACTGCAGACCAGGATTGCACATCCCCTGGGGAGATGCAGGTACTAAGCCAGGTAACTGCCACGCGACATGCACGAGCCACAGGAGAACCTTTTTTATCACCATGCTCCATTTACACTATGAAAACAAGGGTTTTTTCCCTTGTTTCCAACTTAGCACAGCATGAGCTTCCATCAGCTTCTCAAGGCAAGCAGGGCAGAGGGAGCAAAGGTGGATGAAAGCAAGCTCATCCCACTTTCGCTTACTCTGAACCCCTGGCTTGTTTGCCAAGTACCCCATCATTGACCTGTGGTATGCAAAAGGATCACCTGGCTCCCTTTGTGGGCAAGGAGCCAGGTGAGCGTGGCTGTTTACATCTCCATTCAAGTGATTAATGATTAAACAACAAAAAAGGAGCTTGTGTGGAGCTAACATACTCTATGATCTCTATGAGCTCTAACATACCCGTCTGAGCACACACTGAAATAACTGGCTGCTTTGAGGTGGCACTGAGCCTGGCAAACACACGGGCTCTTTTCCTGCAATGTGGGACCAGAGAGGAACAGGGGCTGGAATGGGGAGCTGAGGAATAGAGACAGGGGCTGGAGGGGGGATGTTGGAGAGCAGGAACAGGGGCTGGAATGGGGAGCTGGGGAGCAGGAACAGGGGCTGGGTGGGGGATGCTGGGGAGCAGGAACGGGGACTGGAGGGGGGATGCTGGGGAGCAGGGACAGGGGCTGGATGGGGGATGCTGGGGAGCAGGAACGGGGACTGGAGGGGGGATGCTGGGGAGCAGGGACAGGGGCTGGGTGGGGGACGCTGGGGAGCAGGGACAGGGGCTGGGTGGGGGACGCTGGGGAGCAGGCCATGCTTGCCCCTGTCTTCTGTGTCAGCACTGCAGCACTCACACAGGACACCTGGAGCTCTGGGTCTCCATCCTTCCCTCCCCTCTGGCATTGCTCCCCAGCCATACCTTCTCCTTGCCCCAGGTCGAGCCTGGCTCTATCCCCTCCCCAACTCCAGAGAGGCCAGGGAGGTGACGTCAGAGAAAAAGCAGGTCAGAAGAGATAGGTGGGAGCACAAAAAAGGCAGGAAGCCCATACTCAGGAAAGTGGGTGGCAGAGGGGGAGAAAGGGCATCTCCACCCTTAGCCTGCTCTGGAGCACTTTGTTATGGAGTTTGTCTTCTCTATCTTCTCATTATTTTGATCAGTTTGTACTGGCTCTGCCTTTTAACAAGGTCACTTGCTGAAAGTGTTAAACTAATAATGAAAAAAAAAGGCATTGCAAGTGTTGCATTTTTCATTGTGATTTGCTGCTTTCTGGCAGCATTGCTTTTAGGATGTTGCCATTTGTGACATCCCTAAGTACAGCAGTCCTAGCATTCGAGGCTGTCAGCTGTGATAAAAACACCCTGAAAAATGAGATTTCCTTAGAGAACAGCACTGCTGCCATTCAGGGACCAGAATATGCGCAGCTTTGGTTGGCAACTTACTAATTATGGGTTAAAAACACTTCAAGTTTACAGACTTGGGGTATTCCTTAGCAAGTTACCTTAATCCATGTATATTTCTTTTCAGCTTGCAATCTTTGAAAATAATCCAAAACTACAGAACAAAATATAATGAAATACTTAAAAGTATTCCATAGTTTAAAAATTGTTTGGTTTTGATAGCTCAGGATGCATGGCAGGAAATTTGGGATGAGAAATTTCAGACCTGGCAAAGTAGAGAGCAGCGAGCTCTCTATAGTGGCATGCAGAGGGTGTGGAAACCAGCCCTTCCCAACACCTGCTTACAGCTTTTGCTGTCGCCAGATGGTACAGTGAGATTACCCCTTGTCTTGCAAAAGTGCAAACAGAAAAAATAAACATTTAAGGAAGAAATTTTTAGGAACTCCTTTGAGCTTAAAAAAAAAAATCCCCAAAATGTGGGATGTTATTTTAATAGAAAACAAATTGTGATAAAATTATCTTTTTCTAAAAAAAATTGCTTTAAAAGAAAAATAATATAATGTTCTTAGTTAAACAGTGTAACATCATGCTATGCAGGTTGGCATACTGACCACAGAAAACACATAAGTGTTAGACAAAAGCTTATTAAAAAAAAATTCTTTAACATTAAGCTCATCTAAAAACTACACAAAGTTCATGAATATTCAGGTTTAGATTTTTAATTTGGAATTTTAAAATACAACACGACATGATTGATGAGACTCAGTTAAAAAATAAAAAGACACAGGATGAAGATGTAGCAGCCTGAATACTTCTATCAATTAAGGTAAGCAGGGTTGTCATTCCTTAGGTTACCCAGACCAGTGGAAGGTAGAGTAACCTTCAGCAGTTTAGATTTTTAAAAAAAATATAAAATTGTGATATTCTAAACAAATTTTACTAAGACTGTAGTTCAGAAGGTGAATTTCTTCCATGTAATAGAATAATTTTAAATATTGTCTTTATGAAAGTATAATATAATTTTCTTTTTTTCAGATTAATTCCAGTTATTACCTTCATATTACATATTATTTACACATCTGAATATTTGCGTGATATATTCACATCTCAAGTTCAATCAGTAACCTCAGCCACAGAAGAAAGTTACATCGTGGAACTGGACTTTCATCTTTACTGATGGAGTCTCAGGCTTTCCTGTTTAAATAAATAAAATTGTCTCCAGCTGAGAACCTGTGTCTAACTGAAATATTCAAAGATATCAGCACTGTGAGATTTCCCAATTAATCTTGTAAAAAGAAAACAGAATACACACACATTTTCCCCTTTTGTAGGAATCACCTCATTTGTAGTTTGCTTGATTTTTAAAACATACAACCATCATAATGGGGGCACAGTATACTACTCAGCTTTAGGTTAAATAAAATTTAATGTTGTTGTAATCAATTAAAACAGACCAACTTATTGAAAAGGAAAATAAAGGATTCACTTCTGAACTTCATAAATAGAATCCAAAGAATCCCAAATACAAGACAGCTTGTGAAAAGTAACACAAGACCCAACTCAGACCATATACATTAGGATGTGCATTGAACTTTATAAAACCTTAGGCCAGGGTCCTAAGAAGGAAGTGGCATCACGATAGAAAACATAGCTGGTGGGGACCTGAAGAGGACACTTCTGATGGGTGCTTGGCCAACCAGTCCCAGAAGACTGCCAGGAGCGGAGACAGAGCAGCCTCCCTGGGCAATCCAGACCAGTACTCGGCTGTTGCTAGTACAGAAAGGCTTGTTCTGACGTCTCCCTTAGTCCCTGGCTGTAACTCCATCCCTCTCTCCTGCTCCCATGCACAATGGGAAGAATTTATTCCTTCTCTCTTCATAGCCATATGTTTAAAACACTGTTCTCATACCTCTCCCCAGTCTCCTCTTCACCAGACTAAGCAATCCCAACGCCTTCAGCAGGCTCTGGGGAGCTGTTTTCATGTCCCCTCTGTTTACTCTCCCGTTGGTCCACATCTTTCTGCAATTTTTGTGCCAATTGTTGGCTGTAACTTTTTGCTAAAGTTTTACCAGTACTACATAGAGGACTTGGAAAACTTCAAGGGCATCCCAAACAAAAGTCCCATTTGTGCAACTCAACATGAGGTTTACCGCTTTTTTTTTCTTTTTTCCCAAAAGCAATTTTGTTGCATTCAGTTTGCAATTTATTTTTCCAAGCCTTTTCTGCCTTACTGCTTCCCATTCACTCATTCCCCATCTGTATTTGCACAGTTGGGATATTCTTATGCAGTTAATATGCAGAGACTCTATTCCACCATCACTCCCCAAGTGGATTATGTAGGCTAATTTTCTGTCTGCATAACTATTAATTTATGGTTGCGCTTCAAAATTAAAGGCAAAACCATCTTCTCAGAAAGAGAAGTTGGAAATACCATTTAAAATATTTTACACTAATAAATCCTGTTCAATATACTCATGTTTACAGAAAAGTGATTTAAGAGTATCTTGTCAGATTTTTCAGACTGTAACAGTGTGAAGATTGCCAGAAAAGAATATAAATCTAGATTACTATGGTTGTGCTGGTGGCAGGAGTGACACACAAGAAAGAAGAGGAGGGAAAAAAATAAAAAGGGGGAAAAAAATTAATTAGCCTCATTCCCACTATCACTGGCCTTGTCTGTAAGTTTTTCTACCTTGTCACACACCTCCACCGCCTCCCCCCCCCCTTTTTTTTTTCTTCCCCTGTATTTACTTTCAGAAATACTAAGGCACAGTTGTGGATTTGGTCTTATGGCAACTAAATACCTCTACAGGAGGAACGTAAGTACCCCATACCCAGAGCACTTCACAGAAACTGTTTTAACCATTGAGGTTTCCCAAGGGCCTCCCAGGAACTATAGGATGAGTTAGGTCCTAAAATTTTGCTAATCTTTCTGCTAAATTTAGGGAAAAGTCAGAGGAAAAAAAAGAAAAAGTGTCTGCAAGGCTGCTGGGGACTCTCCCCATGGTCCCCTGAGTCTAATAACCACAGAGATGACAGCTCTACCTCATGCAGCTGTGGGTTAGAAGGTGGATTGAGGCTTTTCTGAGGCTGTAATCTAGCAAAAGCCTGCTGCTTTCTTCTCAAGAGAATACACAAATGATAGAGCACAAGCATGCTCCTGCAGTTAAAAGATGAGTCTGGGAGAACAAGAGAGGCAGAGCCTGACACTGAGCTCAGACTCTCCAGCTCCTCAGCTCTCCACCCTGGACCATCTATGTGTTTCAGAAAGTCTTGGAATAAAACACGTGCACAGCTCTGAGTGCCTGTCTCTGGGAGGGCAGCAGCCCAGTTCTGCTTTCCAGGAGAAGTTGGACCAGCAAGGAGAAGCACATAGGATAAACACTTTCCTACATCAGCTTCCAGATGTATAACCAAAGAGGTTTTTGTGGATTTGTGTGCTTTTAGGTCAGTTTGCTAAATACCTTATCTTGTTTGGCAGTAACTTTCTCACTTGGAAGATAATTTCTAACACAGAGCAGAGGAGTGTCCCTTGTGGCCAATTTCAAGAACATATCAGCTTACAGACCTCAGTTCCGTAATATTTATTTTGAACATGCCACAGAACCTACCCCATTTGCAACTTTTAGTCCTACAAATCCCTTTATTTCAGGGTTTCTGTTCTCCCATCTCCCTTTCTTTGGTACAACAACGAGTATAATTATCATGGAAAGACACAGTGCTCTAACATCTAACTAAAGCCCAGCCCTAGGGCAGGCAAGGAAAGAGATGCTAAATGCTAAAAGACCTCAGTTAAAATTTAAGTAAGAGCATGTACATAATCTGATGTCTTTGCTTAGAGTGACAGTTGTGGTTCTGGGTTATAGTCAAAGTGTACTCGCTGTAGTTCAGAGAGACCAAACTCAAACAATTGTCCCTGCCTGACCTCCCCTTATAGTAGACTATACTTAGGGGTTTACAACAGATCATGATTCCTTCTCTTAAATATGAGACCATCAAACCTGAAGCAGGGGGAGTAGAGCAGAAAGTGGAAAAATAAAAATAGTGTGACATGAGACACTTTCTGGCTAGGTAGTGTGATCAAAGTTTGAAAGTGTCCACTCCTCTAAGCCATTTAAAATTTAAACATCTGAGTATATACAGAGAATATATAAGATAAGAACCAGATACAAAGTATTTAACATTCCTCATTTATATTTTTATCAAGTTACAGCATTTCCCCCCCCTCAAATAATCCATTTTGCATTCTTAATTATTTCTGTGTTGCGTAAAATATACCTGTTAGAATATGTCAAAGTATACAGAAGCTTCTTTTGCACAGATCAGACAAATATGTACAAGGCAAGAAAACAATGGGTTGCTGTTTGTTTGTTCGTTTTTTATAAAAACATCAAATGCACAATTAAAGGTCTTAAAATACTTTAAAAAAACCCACAATTTTAAACTGTGCAAAATTAGGTAAAAGATTTTTTTGCTATTTCAGTGAATGTAGTGGATCAGACTTAGTAGGTTCAGGCTAAAGTATTTCTGTGTTAATACTTTATCAATAAGAAATCCTCAGCAACTTGTGTGGTTTCAGCACCTGTGTTCTCAGTCAAGGGCTAAGTGGTCTGAGTGTTCCCACTTGTGAAAACTGTGCGTTAGCTTTAAAAGAGTTAGAGGTCCATCTGCTGATTTTCAGAGTTCTGATGATTTTTCCTGGAGCACAATTGGCTTGAGCAGTGGTAAAACTGGGAACATAATCAAAATATCCATTTGTCTCACTGTGTTTGTTCAAAACATCAGAAAGGGTGGAGGAATCTGCATGAAAGAGTTGTGCAGGTCACTGAACCCCACAATAAAAGAAAACCTTAATTTCTTCATTTGCAAAATAGCAAATCTTTACTGAAGGATCAAAAGCTTTCACTTTGCAGGAATTTCAATGACATTTTCTGTTAGAACAGTGTTTTGCTAAGAGCATGCCAGACTTTATTCAGCATTACATGACCCTTTAGTTTTCAAGGTGAAATTTTACCATCAACTTCAACGTGGCAATGGCATCACCATCCCTCAAGTGCCTGCTTTGCTCACTTCTACTTTCCCTTATCTGAGTTGACAGAGATACCTGCACAGCTAAGTGGTAAACTCAATCAGGTGAAAACAGCCTGAAAGATTAACCCTTTTCCCCACAGTTTCTTCCAGTTGCATCAGCTTCCCTGACCTGAGTCACTACATGGCAGCACTCACCATAGACAACCAGCTATGGGCAGATGGGAAGCAATGTAGCATAGTTTAAGGCAGGACGCTACTAAGCATCTATGCCCTCAGATTATTAGTTACATGGATGGAGTTTACCTTTATCAACCCAGCCAAAAACCAGCCCATTGGCCAACTAGCTGAGATGGTCACTTTTGTTTTTACACATCCTATGCTTCACTTAGCATGACTCTTAGAGCAGATGACAGCGAGGTGATGCTGCAGCTGAAGATTTTGCCCAGAAGTGGATTATACCCTGGACTAAGATGTCTTTGTGTCAGAGAAGAGGAAAAATGAAAAAGAGGGCATTTTTCTGTTATTTTTCAGAGGAGAAGGTGAAGAAGGGAACAGAGGAAAGAAAAGGGCAAAAAAGAAATCTTATAACTTCTTTGACTATGTATTTTTAAAAGACTGTAGATTACAGAAGTATTTTTCACAAATAGATTTCTATATCTGCTCTAAGACTGCTACACATAAAGCACATGGTGCAGCCATCAATACACTGCTTTTCAGTTCAACTCCCATTTTTCTGCACAAATGCTTTCTGGGTGACTTCACCCTTTGACTGTTCCTATACAGAAAATCAAGTAAACCAAGCCTGAAATGCTGAAATGGCCCGATCAGAAAGCTCACAAAAGCAAGAGAGTAGCTGCCACTTATACAAACTCAATCTACTCCATTGCTGCAATTTTGCATCAGCACAGGGCTTAGAAATCAGATTCTATAGTTACCCAAGAAAGTAGCTCATCCTGCCTAACCAACACTGTATCCTAGTGCATTGCTAGGAGAGTAACATCATCTCTGCGCTTTGCTCCTGAGAGACATCTGACTCTGAGAAGCTTTCTGGAGGCTCTCAATCCCAATAGTAAAGCCTGAGGTAGCACGCATTTGGAGCCCTGGAAAGTAGGCAAAGCAGTACCCCATGTCAAGATTGGAATAGCCAAAATCCTTTAAATGATGGCTTTAATAGCCAAGGTCTTATATGTTATAGTGTGACATTGTGGACATAGTAAAGGGTAGCCAAGTTCCCAGGACAGCAAAAGAAAAATTATGTTGAATGTGGTGGTTATCTGAAACAGACACTATGATATCCCCAAATCCATCTCCTAGGGTTGGTTATCCTTACCTTCTCTAAGGAAGTCTAACTGCTGGGGCCTTTAAATGCAAATCCATTCTTTGGACACTGTCCTGGCTGGATCATTTGTGTGTACAAGTCCATCCTCTGCTGCATACTACAAACACAAGTTGAGATACAAACAATCAGAAGCCAAACTAGTGCAGAAGAGAGCCAGCAGCTGGCTATGCTATGTTAACCTTTCTTAAAGCACTGGGCAGACATCAAAGTTCAGGCCACATAATCAGATATTTGTAGTGGTCCCATTAGCATGGCATCAAGGGCAATTCAACAAGAGAACAGCCCCTAACAGCAAAACATGTGGGTACACACAGGATCTTGTTGAAGACTACTGTCTCTGGACCCTGGCAGTCACAACTGACTGGTCTCAAGAGAGTGTCCCTGGAGATCAGCGACAAACACATCTCCTGCACAGCCGGAGCCACACATACTCTCAAAGTCTCCAAGGAAAGAGTTAACAAGTTTACTACTAGGTATATCCAACACAGGCCATTCACCTCTGAAGTTTTCCTAATACTGAGGGGTGCCACTGGCTTCTCCTACATATTATACAATTTTAAGATTAAAGGACAGGAGAAAAAAAAAAAAAAGACAAAAAAGGCAAATAACCCCACAGGAAAGCCCACACTTCTTGTTCAAAGACACTTTGATCATTTTCCTTTATCTCCTGAGCATGGCTTCAAGCACCTACCAATTCCATCAGCATTTCTGCGCTATTCTTTAGACCTAGAATAGCCTCCCCAAACCACACGAGAAAGATAGTTCCCAGCCTGCCTCTGGTTTTGTTCTCTAAACCCTGGGTATAGAAATACCATGGGAAAGTTTCTGCTGGGGACTATCTGTCTTTCCTTTGGTTGCTTACATCTGTCTTAAACCCTTAGCCAAAATGATATTAATGAAGACTAAGTTTAGCCCAAAGGGCACTGTCCCAAAATACTTTATGGGGGAGTCTTCTCTCCTCACATGTCCTACAGTGTTAGCCTATATTCACTCTCTAAATTAAAGCTCATCATCTTGAGTTTATCTGCACCCTTGAAGTCCAGTAGATGCATTTCTCTCCAAGCACATGTTTACACCACTGTCCTTAGTTTTCCCCTTCCCCAGTTCCCACTATTTGCAAAGCCCTGTGTCACCTTCACATAGCACAGTATGGAAGCGGGTAGCTCAGTCACAGCAGGCAACAAGCAAATCCAGCAGGTAAGAGCCATTCCTGGACACATCAGAAAGATGTTTGCAGTTTCCCTTCAGACAAAAGTCTTGAAAGAGTTTCACTAAGTGCAACTGACTAAGGCTTAACACCGCTACTTCTACAGTCAACAGCTATCCCTGTCTAGAAGAACTGTTATTTCCATAGGAACTGCTTATAATGCTTCTTTATCTCCACAATATCATCTTCTTGGGTACACTTGTGAATAATTTTTCACCGGGGGCTTCACTAGGTAGCAGAGATGGTCTAATGCCAAAGATGACACTTGTATTCATTTACATCATTTTGGACCCTATTGTCAGAAAAACAGCTATGGGAAGTTAAGACTTTATGCTGTAGAGTAGCATTTTCATGCAGGTTTATCACAATACACCACTTCCCACTAACGGTTCCCTGCAGGTCTTTTCCATGATATTAATAGTCTTACTAATCTCTAACAAAACTACTACCACAGTCACTATACCTAGGTACTACTCAACTTCTCAAACACAAGGTCCAGGTGTCAACTTATGACACTAAGGAGGCTGAAAATAAGTCTTGCCCCTCAGTGCACCATTCAGCTGTGGAGCTTATTGCCACCATATGCTGTCTATGACCACAGAGTTTTAAATGTATCTAAAGAGTAAGGAGATGAATCCATGGCAGGTATGCCCATCCATGGTTCACATGCATGCTCCAGGTCAGTGCTCTCCATTAGCTACCTGCCAAACACCTCTGAGGAAGGAGCTCTCCACAGCTGCCAGCAATGCTAGCAAGGCAGTATCTGCTTTTATTTACTTATATTTCATAGAGTCTTCAGATACAGCATCTTTGGTGGTCAATGGCAACTCCAACAGGTTAAAGGCTAGTATCACCAAGGGATGTTTGTCTTGCTTTAAAGCAAGATTAATGCCACAATAATTATATAATCTATTCAGGAGTAATTAAAAAGATACTCTAACATCCAAAATACTCATAGTTTGTTGATGTTAGAAGCTTTGATATTCTTTGACAGATCTTCCATTCCCTTACTCATATTGCAACAAAATCATATTAACAGACCCTCATTTTGTTTTGATTTGGCAGTTCCAGCAAATATCCTCTTTTTGCTAAAATGTCAGGTAATCCATGAGTTTTAAGCTACTGCTAGACACACATATATATATGTATAACATTTAATTTATAAAAAAAATTACTCTTTGTTCCATTGAACAAGATGCAACTCCTAGACTATTTGCAACTGCATAGCTTTGTCATTAACTTTAATTCTTTGGCCAGACAGCTGAAGCTACCAAAAAAGGGTATCTGAGATAAGAAAACAGAACAACATAAGAGAACTTCAGCTACAGAATAGTTTAATTTTTTATGAAAACAACTCCATTACTTCCAAAACTTATATGAAGACCAAGGAAAGACCTTCCTCCAGTTTTCTTTGCAGAGTTGATTCATATTAGGATGAGGGGGAAAAGCTCAATCCCCAAACCAGAGCATGATGCAGCTTTCTGAAGTGAACTGATTTAGTGAGGCAAAACAGAGTTAACTTGCATTGCTGTTAAAAAAAAAAAAAAAAGAAAAAGAAAAAGAAAAAAGAAAGAGCACCAAAACCAAACACAAAATGACCAGAAAACAGATCTACGATGAGACAGACACCTTGGGCAACATAGCCTTCCTTCTCAAGCAAGGCTACAGCCCTTGTCTTTGGAAGGTATCACTGTTAAATTGAATTTTCTCTGCCTCCCTGGCCCTTGCTGAGAGACTGGGCCATGTGAACTTGCAGTGATGGGCCAATGAAAGCCTTGGCTGGGTGTCCCAGAGAGCAGCCTTCCCACCATCCCATCCACTTGGCCCTGCTACTGAGCCTCTATGTGCTTTCCCCTCAGCTTTGGTAGGACAGCATTTGATGGAGCAAAAGTGTTCCCCCTTCTGTCCTCTTCCCCTTGCACCCCTCTGTTTACTTCTACAGGGTCCTTATCTGTTTTAAGGAAGTCAGACATCTCTGAAACTCCATTTACTCAGGATAAAACTGCTGGCTTGTAGCATCAGCGAGATGCTACAAGTACTTGCTAATTCCTAACACCGCCTTGGAGATAAAGGTAAAAGACAGCTTCAGGAGCAGGTTTATGCTAAGGGCATTACCCGCTGTAACTCCTGATACAAGATACCACACAGACTGCCCCCACTCATTTCTGTGTTCCCCCAGACTAAGCAGTGACAATCTCCTAGAGGAACAGCAACAAGTAGAGTGGTCATATCACCAGATAGAAAAGCAGCAGACAGAGGACACTGGGAAAGAAAAGTGTCCAAGGAGGGATACAAGACAAATAGCTATTCCAGACTATCTTCTCCAGCCAAACAAACCCCAGGAACAAGTACTTGCGTGTTTTACATGGGGTCCAAGAGGATTTTTACAGCTGTTCTTACTAGTTTCATATTACTATATAATGATGCAGTGCAAGACCTTAAATCTTTTTATATCAATCTAGTTCTTGAAATTAAACACAATATGAAGCATTTCCCAATGCAAACCTTTTTTGAATTGATCCTTCTTAGGTCTAATCAACAGCCAGATTAGGTTGTTTTGGTTTTTTTTCCAAACAATATTTGTGAGATTGGGGTATTGTCTTGAGACTCCCAAAACGAAATAAAATTTAAGTTTCAGAAATCAGTTTTGGATGCAAGAACAAGTTTTCATGTGTTCTAAAGGTTGATGTTGGCATTCAAACAGCATTTATGCAGCTCAAGGAATCCCGAACATTCATCACTAAAATATTATGTAGAAACATTGAGGATTGCCATCTCTCCTGTTTAATTTCCTCATTTTTTTTTCCCATTATACTTCTGCTTAACAGATACCAATTTCCAGAAGGAAGCTGTGGCTTATATTAAAAGTGGGTGTGAGTTGGGAGCAGCCAGCATACATAACCAAGCAGGTTTTCAGATCTCTGCCAAATATCCCACAGGTCAATCAAGAGAGCCACAGACATATCCATCCCTATTTGCACCTAGGAACAGATACGTGCATAGACACCATCTACAGGTTTCAGTTCCCTCTCTGCAGATTTTCTATCCCCATTTTTCCTGACTTTGTTCTCTGTAGTCCTGAAAAAGTTTTCTGTTCGTTAAGTATTAACTATTTCCTGCTGTGTGACAACAGATGCTGAAGATATCATTTCATCAGGCTACTGACTGACAGCTTCTATTATTTTCAGAACTGTAAGCCAGGTCCTGTATTGCAGGTTAGTCTTATGACATGTCCCTCACCATACTACTCAGAGGAAGACTAGTAGGGAGAGTCATGGGAGAGAAAAGAAAGGGTAGGGGGCAGGGAAGAGCAACTTTGACTCATCCACTAGTGTTTCAGTATTTGCTAGCTCTAGGAAGCCCAACAGACCCTCAGGACTTCTGCAGCACCCCAAAGCCAGATCCCCTGACTGAAGTCAGAAGGAGGAACAGTACAAAGCAGAAGGTGCACATCACCCTTCAGCCTTCAGAAAACTTCAAGGAAATTTGACAGATTACCCCAGCATCTGATGAACAGCAGTTTTGGGTTTTTTTTTTTTCAGAGACCAATATGGATTTTCAACTACTTCTTGAGTTGGCACAGGTCATGGGTGTAACATGCACGTATACACAAGTTTGCAGCATAATTCCTATAATGTTCATTGCTGGAAAGCAGCCCAAAAGCAGGAGGAAATGCAGCTTCAGTAAAAAGCTTTTTTTAGAAGTGGTTCATACAAAGTTTGAGAGAGGTAAAGCTAGTAAATTTTGTGGTATAATTACCAAAGTGTAAAGTTTTAACATGGCACTTTGTTCATGAAAACTAACAAGAGATGCTGTTAGCAGAAGTAGTTACATAACCGGAATAATTTTCCCTTTCCAAGACTGGAATGATTATCCATACTTAAAGAAAGAAAGGACATATAACTTCACAAATAGCAGAAGTATCAATGCTAAATCATCAGGTCATCTGTTAATCAAAGAGAAACATTTAGATGCCCATGACTGCTGCTTAATCATGGACAAATATCACAGACCATGTTCTCAACAGGGAAGACTTTTTTTTTTTTTTAAATGTTAATAAACCAAGTTTCCTTATTCCAAGATCAACCCAACTTTACCCCTGGAAAAGACCAAAAGCTCCTTCTGCACAGATGCCATCCCCATGTTTAACCAGATAACCTGCTGCCCACTCAGTGCACATCTAACCAGTCTGGCTAGTACAATCAGCTTCCCATCTGTGTAAGTGAATGGTAGCATAACAAGAGGCAACAGGAATGGAGCCAGAAGCGCTTGCTGCCACAGAAGACTGCAACGATCTGCCCCAAGTAGTGCTGACACTTTCAACACACGCCTGTAGAGGGCTGCTGCTGAGTCAAGAGAAGCATCCAGCAACATATCTTTGTGCCCTGAATAAACTGAGATCATCTGGCCATCACTGCAGATGTTTAAAAAGGCCACCTTCATAGACTACATGTGCCTTGAGATGCAACAAGAGGATCATCTTCTCCCAGCACTGAACTGTGCTGTAAATCAGGAAAGGGAAAACTATACTTGCACTGATCTCTGCAGCTAGCTTGCAATGTTGTAAAATCAATTAATCCCGCTTACTACTCCAAATGTTTTACTAGATACCAAAGTAAGGAGGTGACAGTAAGAGCTGCTAACTGAACATCAAATCATTTGGCATATTAAGCTAACAAAAGGAACTATGATCTGTAAGTAGAACATCCACCAGCATCTATGGTGGCATTTTGTATGGTGGGTTGAGTAAGTCTTGGACACTGCTACCAATAAAAGCATTTTTACAGGCTTACCAACTTTGAAGAAAGGTGGTTTTGTTTTGTTGTTTGGTTGTTGGGTTTTTTTTAAGTGTAAATAATTTTACTATCCCAATACCCAGATACCTATTGATGAGAGCATTACCTTTCTGCTGCTTTTTAGACACCATGGTAGTTTCACTAATTAAAATCTCCAAGCAAAGAGATAATGACAGCCTATGGAGGCATGCAACAATTAGTCTTCCCTGCTAATACACTTCTCCAATAAAATACAGTAGTAGTTAAAGGCATCCCTGCTGTTCTAATCCTTGGCAAACTCCCTTCACTTAGAAAAGTGAATCATTAAGGTTTCCCCCAGAAACAATCATCCTGGTGACAAGTTTGTGCCATTAACTAAGGAGTTGAGGTTATTTTGACAAATCCACGATGAGGACCAGCTCACCATGAGCAAGGGTAGGTAATGAAAAGTCCCAAATTCTGCCACTTGATGTCAACACGTGATCTCCATTTGCTGGACTGCAGCTAAAAGCCACCAGGAGGCTTAACCTTGGCGGGCCCATTCACTGCAGATGCCATCTCATAATAAGTATGTTAGCTTGGATTGCATAAACATGAAAAAAGAAAAAGAGTACTACAGTCTAAGAGCTGTGGTCCAGAGTGTTGCTATGATACTATGACTACAACTAAGCTGATGAAGAGGTTTTGTTTCTGGCTGCTGCTGTTCTCCATCTGTGACAGATCTCCTAGGCTAAATACACACATGGTTGTTTCCTAACCCAGTTCTGTCAAGTGATGCTGGTTAGCCAGACACACAGATATGCAAATAAAGCTGCTGGCAGCAGCTCTGAATAGTATCACTCCTAATCCAGCCCACTTCTTCCTAGTTTTGCCAATTTAAAGTGGTTGTAATTCAATTGTGCTTCAATACACATCTGATCAGCAACCAAGGTTAGAAAAAAGCCTCACTTGCTCTCCATGATTGGGTCAGATTCTCCATAATTACCATCATGGAGAGCGAGTGAGGCTTTTTTCTAACTTTGGTCAGTTTATTTTTATACACACACACTTTTTATGTGTGTATGCCCACATATAGCATTAATATGTGTTGCTTATGTATAGAATATATAAATACTTTTACAAGTGGATTAGTACGTAGGTAAGGAAAAACATACCTAATCCATATCAGGAAGAGGCAGAAGCAGGCAGATGAGAACAGTAACATATTACCCTGTATTTCCTTGTGCAGCAAGTGTCAGAATCATCATGTCTTTACCTACCACACAAAAAGACCTTTTAAGTCAAATTATGCCAATGGAGAGAGTTGTACATACGCTGAGACAACAGGGAGATAACCCAAACTTAACCACTATTAGACTAGTACAGCTGAATATAACTACAAACACATTGGAGAAGACCCATGCTCACAAGCAGTACCAATCTATCTCAAGACAAATACTAATTCAAAGAAGCAAACAAACAAGTTCACTTACTTGGTTCAATAGCACAAGAGTTTACCATAGGATACAGAACATAAGAACACTCTTCCAGTTATTTTGAGTTCAAGGACTTCCTGAGCCAGATGTGGTTTCTGTGTATTCACTAAGTCACAATGAATTTCCTGCCCTTGAATTTATTCAGTTTGTTTGAACCCACATCAGTTTTCAGCTTCCACATAATTTTTTGGCTACAAGTCCCACCAGCACACTACCCACTGAGTAAGAAGCTCCTCTTTCCACCTCAGTATTCAAAATATTGTTGGAAAAAGAACAAAGTTTAAGTGTGTTCCTACAATTATGGATTTTGACAGGAACTTCTGAGATTTTAAAGGCATTGCTTAAAAATTATCAAAATGGCATTAAAAACTGAATACATACAATAAGATTTAACTTTGTTTTAAAGCTACAGATTCTGTAGCAGTAAGTTTCAAGTTTGTGTATGGTAAAAGTAGAACGCGTAAGCAGTTGCAGTTATTCACTACTTTCAATGTACATATATATGGCAATACATCTATTTATGCAGGATTAGATAAGGAAAGAAATCCCTCCCTCCTATGAATCCTATTGCTCTTTTTCTCAAAAGCCTGGGACCAGGCAGAGACCAAGACCACTGATTTGCTGTTAGAACATGTTGCCAGATATAATTACAAGCTGAGCAGAGATAGCAAAGACTGACAGATCCCGAATAACTTGCTCTCCCTCCTTTTTGTTAGGAGTTCACTAAAGCTATTTTAATAGCATAGAAGGCATCCATTTCTTATCACCACTGGGTTTCATCACCAAAGTCAGAAGAGCATTAAGAAGAGTCAGAGTTTCAGAGATTTCTGACAGACGTTGAAGACCAAAGCAATGCCTCCCTAGCCCCCACCATCTAGGTTGATTAATGTGCAGAGAACAGAATTGGCTATTATAAAGCAACTTGACCTTGCAAAACACAAGCAGTAGAACCTTTTGGCAGCAGGTCAAAGAAACTTTCCTTATTTCCATAACTATTCACTAGTTAGATTTATGAACCATTGTCTGATCATTAGCCACCAGCTCTATATTGCTTTTCCATGTACATGCATTTAAATGCACCACTTAGGTACAGAGGATACCCCACTCTTTCCTGTTGCACATACTTACCATTTTTTTAATTCAATTTCAGAACCAGAAAACTCCATTTAAGAGAGTTCTGACTGATACATGAAAGGGACTCAATTACTGACTGCATCCTTTACAATGTACAGGAACCTGCCTGAAAAGCAATAAAGCTTACTTTTTTAGAAAAAAATTCCTGAGATATCAGTTACTGAGAATCTCTACTTCTATTAGAGTATATACGATTTGTCTGTAGATCAAACATTTACTCTGGATGGAAAAGCAATATTCAAACACCAGATCTCACAAAATGAAAAGAAGCCAAGTTGACTCCAGAAATTTTCCTTTTTTTCTTTTTTTTTTTTTTTTTCTTTTTAAACGGAAGTACTTGTAATTGGCACAGAAGCTACATAGGTATGGTTTCCTAAGAGTAGTATACAACTGTTAGACAAGAACATAACAAGAATATTTTGAGACTTGGGATTGATTAGTCTGTAACCAACACATATGCCCACAGCCCAAGCAACCAGTGATGGGACTCGTGGGATCCCATTTGGTGAGAGTTCTCTGTAATGCCCCGACACTTAGCCTGCAGTGGCCAGTTTATTATTACTTCAGTAAGTGCAACATGTCAAAGTCACTACAAGCTCTTACTACTACTGTGTTTTTGAGACATACAGAGCTATTATTAAGAAACTTGTTTTATACTGCCAGTGCAAGTTTGGAATTTTATTTTTCTTGATCTTACATTAAAGAAGCTGTGTTTGGTAACATATTATCATAACCATAAGACAGACATGAAGGCTTTATATGAATTAACTCATGAGTAAAGAAAATATTTTAATTTAAAAAAAAAAAAAACCAACCTAAAACAAAACAGGCAGCTCGCAGACATACTGGCATAGTGTAAAGTAATGAGAAAACCTTTGTTATCTTACAGGTACTAGAGAGTCCATATGGCTTCATAAGTAGCTGTTTGGACCCTTCTCCAGAGATAAAAGCAGTGATCAGAATCTAAGAGAAGAGTTGAGTTCTTTAACAGGTTTCCTGACAGACAAGGAACAGTTTATGGCTTATAGGGAACATGGCTCTTTGCAAGGCCTCATGACTGTAGAGGACAAATGGTATCAAGAGTTTTTGTTCTGTAGAAGATAGCTAATATATCCAGAAGAGCCAAAAGCCCTTTGTGAGAGGTGTTTATGAGGTCAGGAAAAATATATGCCTCTATATGCTTTACATATGCATTCCATATGTATATGCTTCAATGCAGTACTTTTATAAATAAGTAACCAGAGTTTTCACCATAAAGGTAAAAAAGTTAGTTTATTACAAAAACAAAGAGGCAGAATTTCAGCAGAATTTGTTAGGGCAGACTCCAATCCACCACTTCTAAAAAGGGGCCAAGGGCTTCTTTATGGACACAGGAAGGAGTGAGTATTGCACACACCAATTCCCATTGAGGGCACAACAGTGCAAATTACCAAGTTTAAGAGATGTTAGGTGGAAAAAAAAAACCCAAACAACAACTAAACCCAAATAACCAAACGAAACAATCCCACTGTAACTGTGTGACTTATGTTTTGGGGTTTTTTTTTTAGAAAAAAAACAAACCCCCAAACAAACAACAAAACCTCCCTTACCACTACCTGAAATACTCTAAAACTTGGTAAATCTCTAGATATCCTGAAAGAGTTTCCCTGAACAAGATCCTGAACAAGCTGTTCTTGGTAGCACAAGCCTTTAGCATGGCAGAAAATGTTCTTTTGTGAGCTTTGTGCGTTTGCTGCAAAGAGACTTCTTTGGTCCTGCTTGGTTTCTCCTCTGCTTTACCTGGGGTAGTATGCCGTGTAGTTCATGAAGAGCTGAGCCCCAGCAGGGTAGTATGCTGTGGAAGGCTGGAGTGTTCGTGGGTTCAGGAGCATGGATGGCTGATACATAGCAGCTTCTGTTGGCACAACTGCAGCAGGAGCCGGAAAGGAGTAGGAAGGGGGTGAAAGGCCTAAAGGGAACAAATGGAAAATAGATTAGGACCTTTTAAATTCCAGCATATATATGATCTTCATTAGCTGAACAACTGTGCAGGAAATAAAGAGCCTTCATAAGCTTCACATTCTCTCATTCATCACAGAAAATACATCTGAGCTACCAATGTGGGCTTGACTATAAGTGTTATGCCCACCCCCTTGTCAAAAGCAAAATCAGTAGTACACAAAAAGCTACTTCTCAGTCTGGGAATAGGGTCTTCTTCTGAAGATGAGGCCAGTTTTTCTTGTCTAGGCTCAGATTCTAATGAAGTCTCCAATCAAGAAGTGCGAGATCTCTCCACTGTAAGAAGGAAACTTTAGTGCCCAAGATCTGCCCACACAATTCCCCTTTTCATCCTGACACCTTTAATCCTGAGACCCTCTATCCCCCAAGCAGCTGTCTTCAATTAAGCGACAGCAGAGTGGGAAAAGCCATGGACTGCTGAAGAACCTGTCCTAGGAGCTCTCAGGAGAGGCTTCCAACCCCTGCCTGGAACAGCTGTCACACAGGACTACATACTGCAGATACTCAGTATCTGCAGGTCTACTCACACTTAAAAAGAACCATACCCAAGAAGCTTGCTGCCATATTGGCAGCTCTAATTAGGATTTAGAGGACACTTCTAAAAAAAAAAAAAAAAAAACAAAAACACAACAAACCAAAAAAGACAAACGAAAAAACCCCAACAACAGTAACACATTTGCATAGAGAGACAGAGAGAAAGCTCCTATTTGACTACCTTGCATTTGTGATCTTGGAAGCAAAGTATTATTTTTCCCATAGGCTCAGATTTGTATGGCACATATACTTAATATGTTAGCCCCTAAGCTCTTAAAGCATTTCCCACAAACACTTATCTAGAAGTCTACATTCATCTTAGTAGCTCTGAAGAGCTTAATTTTATGTGAAATACAGTGTCTGCAATTCTGAGGCCAAAGTTATGTGTATTTTACTCCCACATAGGCAACCTCAATTCTATATGAACAACAAAAAGCAAAGGAAGAGTTCAGTCAGTAGTGGTTCAATAGGCAGAACACTTGTGGTTAAGTCCCAAAGGATAACATTACTGATGGTTTCATAAATTAAGTTTTGGAAGTCAAAAGGGAAAGCCTTTTACCTGACATGTTCATCATGATGAAAAATGTAAATACAAGTCAGATTAAATGGGAAACTGTTCTTTAAACTCTAGGCAGGGCTTAGAAATTACTTTTCAGAGTCATGGCTCACCCTGGCCAAGTTAAATTTCAGGGAGGGGAAATTTGCTACTGGAAAAGCAAGAATAACTTTAAAGTAGTTCTTCAGTCATAGTAATTCACAACCAAAGGGAAAAATAATGATTGCAAGCTGCTGAGGATTTAAGATGAAAAGACCTTGTTTTAATGCCCCCATCTGACACTCCTTTCCAAGAACCAGAATCAGAGTTGAGAAAGCAGCTCCAACACCTACCCGCACATAGCGTAGAGTATTGCCAAGAGCCATGCAAAACTTACATGGTAACTTACATGGTGGTGGGGACAAGCCATTTCGATTTAAAGTGCCCCCCATTAACACAAAGTTCATCTCCTCAGCAGAACATTGAAAGACTTCAACATATCTGTCCTTCATAGTCTTCTTATGACATTTCTGCGCAGCCAGAAAAGCGCGGTCTGCAGATTTCATTTGAATAAAAGCATCTCCTGAAGGACGCCCCTACAGACAAGGCAGGTTAAAAAGAAAAAAAAAAATGTTTCTGGAGCTCCCACGAAGTAGCAGTATAGAAATAATTTGTGCTGTCAAAAGCAGTCTCTTCAGCCATAGATATATTGTTCTCCAAAGCACAGTCATTCAACCCCAGCACCTATCAGCGTGTTTAAGCTCTCTGCCCTAAAGTTCTCCCAACTTGCACTAACTTGATTATATTTATTCACCTGTTGCAAGTAAGCTACATTGTTACTTCAGCCACATTATTAGTATGTTTTAAAAAAATAAGGACACTTATATAAGAGACTACCATTCAGGTGTACTTCGGTGCTTTGAGACCTGCTCTTACCAATTCAGTAAGAATGTAGAATTGGAAGATCTAATCCACATTTATTATCTGTGATTTTTAAAATTCAAGGATAAATAAAGTCCAGTGCCAGGTGTTAAACGATTTTTTAAAAAACTGTATTTTGTTAAGGCCAATATGGGCTAGGATGTTTTAGAAAGGTACTAGCCTAAGGCCTGGTATGAGCTTGTAGAGGGGAAAAAAAAATGGCATCCTTACACATAGCTGTAAATGAGTGGGATATAGAATTGGGAGGAGTCATTTTAGCCACACACAGCTGCTGACTTGAAGTAGCCAAAATTAGAGGTAGAGATCTGAAGCTGGCTTTAACTTAAGTTCTGGGCCAGTTCTTCCAGTTTCAGAGAGAAGAACAACTTAATCACCATCCTTTACACAGTTGTTCACGGTTAGAGGGTTGAAATCAGGAATGGTGGGAGCAGGCAGAAAGATAAAAATCTAGTACTGAGGCAAAAGCAATATCTGGGGAAAAAAAAAATATCTAACAGCTTTGGGCAAGGGTGGTAGACAGCCCTCAGGACTGTAAACACACCAATTTCTTCCTCCAGGTTCTTTCATTACTGCTGGTAAGGGCTGATACTACTGCATAGGTTACTTGTGCTTTAACATCTGCACCTTTTCTTAGCCTCTCAGCCCTGCACTTTCCTTACAGTTTTTCGAGTCCTCACAAACACAGGAAGCTCTTTAGATACAGAAGTACTGGAATAACTATAGCCCCTGCTCCCTCCCTACGGCCCTACACAGAAGCCCTACTCCAGGACAAGAAAGTATTCTGTAGTTTCAGTTTAGGATTAGTGTCAACCAAAACAATTTTAGAAGAACCATTTTTTTACCACAATAATCAGTGCAACCACACAGGGTGTCTCCATAGAGTTAGAGGAGTTGCCCTTTCTTCCCCTTAAGGTCACAAGACTATGCAGATAAAGGCGATCACAACAATGCACAATCCTTAGTCTAAAAAGTTTTGGTAGAAACTACTTCCAGAAAACAATGGCAGAGATGTGACTGTTTATACATGTTAATGAGCTGTTAATCTTGGTGCTTAACTGTGGCTGTTAAAAGAAAGCAACCACACCGTTCAGGAAACTTGGAAGTTCAGCTGCTGACTTATGCTATAGGAAATCCTGCCTCTAGAAGGCTGCAGTCACATTTATCCTCAAATATACCTGAGGCACATTGCTCAGCAAGGCAGAGACAAACTTCTCCTTTGAGAGTTAACATTGCCCACACTTGTTTTGAAGATACTCCTTGCCTGGTACAAGAAGAATTAGGCACACTGTTGAGAGGGACTCTTCAGTTCAAGCCTACTACAGTGCAGGATCACAACTGCTGCTCTGGGAGCACCAACCTCTCCGAGACTGACAGCTTTAGGCACATGGGTCTCAGTAACAGAAACAACCCTACAGCAAATGCAGCAGAAGGGTTCAATAAGCCAATCCATCTACTGCCAGTACACTTTTAGAGGAGAGCTGGAGGCCAATTAATGCCATTAGTGTCAATCCCAAAAGTGCTTCCTAACCGATATCATCAGAAGGACCGTGTTTGCATATACAGGCAGTTGGCACAGACTGGCTAGAAACGTGGTGCCTACCAACCTGGTGATTTAGTACCATGTGAACTCCATGGGTCCGAATATCCGTGGAAAACTCCCCCAAGAACTCCAGGATGTCCTCTATAGTAGCAGCATAGGGAAGACCACGTAAACGTATGCAGTCTCTGATGTTAGTTGGAGGCACAAATTGTTGAGGTAATACTGGAAGAACAGGAGGAGTCGGGAGAGGAATGAGAGGTGTGGAAGAATACCTGTTCAGCACCTGGTCAAAGAAGAAAAAACAGAGGTTATGGAAAGCCTCTTTACTCATTCTTCAGCCTAGAGGAACTGAATGTAACACTAATGCCATCTGTTTTCAATCTGGGCAGTAGTTCAAGAAACAGTTGAGCTAGATTCTGGACTTAAACCCCATCAGCAGTGCTTAGAATTCAGATGCCTTAGAGTAAATCTTTGAATCATTCTTTCTTGAAAAAGATCTTTTTGTTTTGGAGAATTTACTTGAACTGTTACGCAGCTCTCAGAAGACCTCTTAAAACATGAAGCCTCTATTTCTACAGTATTTTTATTGAGAAAGTATCCCCAAGCATTCTACTATTTACAGAATCATGGTTGCACTTCTACCCAAAAATATCTCCTCTGCAAAACTTTAGGAGAATCTGGGAACTAGAAGCATATTTCTCTACCAAACAGCCGTGACTTGAGATGCAATAAATAGTCCATCAAGTGGAGTTACTGGAGTCACAGTATCTGTAACAGAGTTATGCTTTGAGATTTCTTGTTACTGATTTTAACAAGAAAAACCCTGCTGGGTCAAGAATTCACTGAATATTCAATCACTACCCTTTAACTTTCACTGAGCAAGATTAAGATTCATTTACATTTATACAGGTATCAGAAGGTTTTGCTCAAAGAAACTTATCAGAACACTTGAGAAAAAAACAATTACAAGAATGAGTGTCATAACTTGCACCATGGACAAGACCTTGTAGAAGCATGTTTAGAAGTAAATTACTGACCTCAACTCAAGCTCCACAAATCCTTGGAGATATATATATATATACATAATCCTCTCAGCCCTACTTCCTTTCCCTGACAGCATAATTGCAATTAATGGGCCATCAAGACATGTTAATGCAAGAGGGGGCACTTTTCAGGCCCAGTTTCACAAAGTCCCACCACTCCCCACTAGGTAGCCAGTGCTGGCAAAAGGTGGCTGAAACCTGTCCTTAGAGGAAATCTGTAAGGCTCTTCAGATGTATTGCTCTGAAGACCAGTAAATGAAAGAGCTCTGTTTTTCTGTGCCAGTGACAAAAGGGGAGTCTTTTAGGTCAAGATTTGTTGGCAATACTCTTCCTGACAGATCATGAGTGGACTTAGACAAATACAGTATCTATAGTGTGGATCACCTAGATCCACATAAACCTTCTGCTATAACTGCTGTTTGCAAGGTCAAAACACCAAAGGTTTGTGTATGTAATTGAGAACATCCATATACCATAAGATCTTACATTTAGAGGGAGCAAAGCCTCATGGAAATTCAGACAGTACTCTTTCCAGCAACAGTCAAGAGTGAGAGAAGATAAAAGAAGCTTTCAAGTCACAGCCAAGCAGTACTTGCTTCCACTACTGTATGCCAACGTAGGAGTTTGGATTACAAAAAGCCAATGTTTGAAAACTTTACACCCACCTGCTGAACTTCCGCTGCAGTGCTCCTGAAAAGTTCAATGTACCTTTTCCCCAGCAAGTCCTTATGCTTTTTCAGGGCATTTTGTGCATATTCCTCACAAGCAAACAACACAAAGGCATCCCCTGTTGGCCTGCTGTCAGGGTACGTGACAAACAGGACTCCTTCTTTTCCTCCCGTTACAGGGCAGTGCTGGCCAAAGAACGTCAGCACTTCTTCTGTTGTTACGTTGAAAGGAAGACCTCGCATCCTGACAATCACTTGGTTTTCTTTTGACAAGAACTGTGCAACTTCGTTGGAAGTGCCTTTAACAAAAAGAAGTACAGAAGCACTTAAGTCTAGGCAGCCACAGAAAATCAGGAGCAAGCCTGGTATAGCTACCTCCTCCTCACAGTTTTTGAGCAGCTCAAACAACATTTGCCTCCAAAGTCAGGAAAACATGTCCCACTTCGATAAACTAGAAATATTGTATAGGACACTCCCCACTAAAGTCTAACAATGTTACTTCATAATTTGAAAGAGCTTCATCCTTATTCAAAGGGAAAACAGGAAGTACAATGTTCAGAGCTTGAGGAAAGCAGAGTCTGAATCTCTTGCATGACCAGTACCTGTTCTACTACCATGCACCTCACCTTTCTAACTTATTAATAAATCTTTTTCATGCTCCGAAACCATAAAATACAGTAACCTAGTACCCAGACCATTGTGCTGGGAAAGAAAGTTGAATAGGCATGTTCAAAACAGCTCAGGAATTTCATCCTATCCTGATAAAACTGAGAAAATCTGCCAATTCTATTTTCAATATCTCTAGAAGACCACTGATGCTCATAACACTATCTTAACCAAAGCTAGCTGCTAATCAACTTCACATTTTAATACGGCCCTTTCACTTACAGCTAGCTCATTCTGCAAAGATGTTTATTGGTGCCAGACGTGCACAGGTTTCACCCAGTGTTAGTGTGCAATGTCTTTGAATGGTATAATTATTACCAAGCCTATCAATTAGCTATTTATTTGGCAGCTTAATAGCCTCTCCCACTCTAAAACCTCAACCTCAGATACCCAGTTAGTCATTTACAATCCCCAGACCAAATTTCTGTCATGAACCAACAAGGACCTTAAGGTAGTATTGTAGATACATAATAGCTTATTGGATCTTAACTCAAAATTCTGTATCCTTGCAGTCATAAGAGAGAAGAAGAAAGACCAGAGGAGAGTTTGTAGAGCAAGTTTTGCAACCTTTCAATTCAAGGCTGCAAATATTTCAATATTCCCCTTAAATAAGTATTCCCACTAAATTTGCCCTTTAGTTTGAGGCAAAGATTTGATTTGAAGAAAATTAGTTCCATAAATCCCTTATTTACACTCTGATACCAGTTTGCTTTTACATGCAAGTCTCCACAGCAACAGCAGTCATATTGTTTTGAAAGACTACTCTGGTTTTGTTTTTCATTAATCAGTAACATTTAGGTCCCTTCAGTTAAGAAGAGGACCTAACAAATAAAGTTCGTATGCAAGAACACCTTGCCTGATCAAATCCTCTTTTGATAGGCTATGTGGAAATGGTAAGAATGTGGAAGAGAAAGATGGACAGATAAATCACAGAACTTCTTGGACTGCTGCTAGCAGAGTACATAGTAATCAACACACCAGCCAACCACTTGTTCAAAGAAAGAAAATGAAAGGCCACATCCAACAGAAGCAGTTTACAGCCAGAAGTTAGTTACAGATTCTGATGGAACAAACCCTCTCTTCTCACTCCCTAAAAATTACCTCCTGCAATTTTAAGGAAGTCTTCACCTGTTGCCTTGTATACCTAAGGAAAGAAAAAAGAACATGTGATTGGCATGCTATTTGCACCCCTGTTGAGAAGAGGATTTCAAAGCCAGTGTCACCTACCTCAATGTATCGATTCCCCATGTGATGCTTGTGTCTTTGTAATGCTAGATCTCGATGCTCTTCACTTACAAACCTCACGAGAGCCTCCCCATTCCTCCTACCTTGGGCATTGAGACAGAGTGCAGCACCTCCCCTTCAGGATTTAAATCAAGAGAGATAAAACTCCATGACTGACACAGACAAAGTACTACAAACATAGGAGGTAAATTCTTAGTTACTAACTTGGCAATATTTAGGCCTTTGAAGAATTTCGCTATGTCCTGGTCAGATGACTGCCATGGCAAACCTCTTGCTCGGATAACAGCGTTGTCATCCACAAGTTCCATCTTGCTGCTGTAGGCACAGAAACAGGGCGTAATGCAGAGACATCTGCCTGTAGTATTGGGCCATGCACTACCCTCCCTGCTTGTCACCCACGCTCCAGGCACAGGCTTCTGTCCCTGCTCCATGTCTGCTGAATGGCACTGCCAGGGCAGTGAGGAATAAGCACCATCACTGCACATGTCTCTCCTCAAGGAACATCTGCTGTGTTAAGCTGCCCCTTTCCCAGCTCCCATTTCCTGCTTCAGCACATTTGCTCCTTCAGCTCTCACCTCTTTGAGCATGTTTCCAGGTTACTTCCCACTCCTGACATACCAGTGGTTGTGCTTCTCCATTGTCTGAACAGGGTTACTGATATAAAATTAAACTTGCTATTCTCAGCCAAGTGGAAAATTGAAGTAGAGAGGTTAGATCTAAGTGCTCATTATTTGTACTCTGACAGTGTGTAAGAGCCAGTCTCAAGCCAAGACCAAATCTGTTCACAGTTAACACTCAGCACACAGAGGACTCCCTGCCCAAAGAGTTCAGTCTTAATATTGTTTTTTCAGGCCATCAGTGCTACTAGAGACTAACATAGCTACAGGCTACATTGGCTGCTTAGCATGGGAATAGCTCAGCCAGCAGAAAACCAGGTTTAATTGGTCATTACCGAAGTCTCTTTTGTTCTCTTACATGTTAAAAGTGCCATGTAGAACAAAACATTTACAGCTACCCAAGGCTGCCTTTCTGGCTACTGCAAGGCCAGATTTTTGCACAGAAGAGACTATGGGATTGATTAAGAAGACGAAGTGCTGTTCAGCAGCACAGCACTCCCTCTTACAAAAGGGAGTGGTATGCCCTGCTGTAGAAAGGTCATGTTTCTCACTTACATTTTAATTTCTGAAGTCGCCTTTCTGTAGGTGCCTGTCCCAAACTGTTCCCTGCTCCCCTGCCTCCTAATTCTGTACTTCTCACTATGACAAAAAATGGGAAAGTTCCACCTCATCCCAGGATTTTGTTAGTGAAAGGGAAAAAGCTTAGAACAATGCTGAAACATAATCCCTGAACTAATAACCTCACTGGACACTTCCTGACAATATCATTGCATTCTTTTCTTTCTGCTTCAGGCTCAGAAGTGTGAGCATCATCTACCATTATGAGTGTTCCTTAATTCGAAGAGGGAAGTAGGTATTCATGCAAGATGGGAAACTAAATAAGGTCAGTTTAACACCAGTCTCTTGGGACACTGCCAAGGAACTATTCAGCAAATCACTGAGAAATATTTGTATTTGCAAAAGTATGATTCCATGAAAAACACCACCACATTCAAAAGTAGATAAAGCTTGATGTATAAAATGTATTTGGGAAGATGACAGTCATCATAGCTTAAACAGTTTACTGGTAGCACAGTATCTCTACAGAAATGCTTCTTCCCTATTAAAAAAAAAAAACCCAAAACCAACCAAATGAACACTATGTGTATTCAGTAACTGTGAAGCAAATTGCAGGAAAAGTATAAGAGTTAGTACCAATAGGATTAATTCTGCAAAAATGTTTACATTCTTTGTTAATAGCACAGCACACTTAACATCCACTATAAGCACTTACTAGCAGAACCCAGAACTACCAGCAGCTAACAAGCACATTGAAGCCCAGCAAGAAAACAGGCTTGCATCTGATCACAGAATCATAGAATATCTGTTCCCTTTCCTTCTTAAAGCATCTGATTTATTTCCACAGCAGTGGAAAGATAAATACAAATAAAGGTAATAGCTATTTGTAAATCAGGAATACAGACAAGTACAGCTTACCTAAGCAGTATCTTAAAAAAAAAAAAAAGGCAGAGAGGGGAACATGCAGCAAGAAGAGGGAGAAGGTACTTACCAAGCCCCACTTTCAAATTTGTAGTTCACTCTTTCAGGATCTGAAAATCTGTGATCTATGAAATACAGCACAAGTTATTTTCTTTTTCATCAGCATACAAGAGAGGCAGGAAAAAAAAAAAATCAAGCAAGCAAAATAAAAAACTTGTTCATCACAGTCACTTACTGTATGGTTCAGATATTAGTGTTAAAATTATATTCCCCATATCTTCAACTTGAGAGGCTCCATAGGGAAATGCTGGACTGTTCTTGTCAAGATTTAAATCTTCATGCTGGAGTTAAGTCAATCATCAACAAACAGATTTCTAATTGGCTTCCTGCTAGAGCAACAAGCTTTTGTATTATCCGCGATGGTAAGTCACTTCTCAAGGGGAAGATTTAATCCATTTTCCTGCTGGGATACATTAGCTGTTCTGCCTTGGCCTCCAACTACTGCCACCTGCGGGAGCGTGAGGTCACTCCAGAAAGCGTCCGGGGACGTGAGACCCCATAATAAGGACATATAGATTTCATATACTCATGCATTATGTATGTTTCACAGACTTTCACATGCAGAAGAGACTTGGAGTCTTGTCCTCTTTAATGAGGATCATCTTTAATCTCTAAGGGAAGATTTGGGGAATGAGGAGAAACAAACCATCAGCTAGAAGCTGCAGAAATAGGAGGATATACCACATGCTTTCTGAACAAGTAAATGCCAGAGCAGAATAAATATCTTGCCACTTGGCAAAATTCACAAGTGGCACCTTGTCCAAACCTTGCCTAATAGAAGTTACAAACAGAGTTTTTTGCTGTTACACAGAAGCATTTAGAGAATCTGGTAAGGACACACCACTGTGGATAACCAAGAGACAAAAGAGAGTCCCACAACCCATATCCTCTTCAATCTGAAGGATTTTGGAAAATGATAGAAAGGATAAATTCTCCTACAATAAAGAGCAGGAAACGTTCTGTCCTGGAAATACAGGCTGTAGAACAGCCAGATTAAAAAACAACAACAAAAAAGTTCATAAAGTGAGTCTGATTTACGTTGCACATACCATCTTTTCTCATACAATTTTAAAGAGTTTATTATGGTATCTCTCACACTTATGTCATGTTTGCCCCTCTCTAACACCAAGCTACAGGACTGTAAGATTACTTGCAACTCTACTCCATAATTTATATAGCAAATTTTTAAAAAGGTCTTTTCTACACACATCTCCTTCTTTGAAGAGTAAAGGGTAAAAAACAAAAAGCCCCATCAAACAACTACAGAACAAGTAGTAACATATAAAGCAGCTTGGGAATAGGACTGTTTTGACTTCTTTTATCACTTTGCATCAAGACTTTAGAGCAAAAGAGAAAGTTTCTTAAACAAGACTTACCCTGGCATGGCAGTACAGTAATGCAAGACATTCAAATCAATCAAGTGCATCAATTATTTGCTCATATTCCCCAAAAAACCCCTACATTAGACACACGTCAAGTGCTCAAAGGAATCTGCAATTTGGTGCTCAGAAATTGCCTCTCAGTCCAAGATAGCAAGATTCCTCTTAAAAGAAAAAAGCAAAACAAAATGAATTTTTCTCCACCTAGAGCTGAGCACATTTTTTAGTTGGCAGATGCCTACAGGAAGGGCAGGGAACAGAACAACTTCTGTCAGAAACAAACACCAAACACTAGCTTCGTCCTATCATCTCATCAACAACAGGGGCAGCACAAATTTCATTGTGAAATAGTCTTTCCTATTATTTGTGAGGTGACTGCAAGTCACTCCTACAAAACAAATAATTTCTGTAATTGTTTTTGGAGTTAAACTGTTATCTTGTTGCACAATGAAAAATAATTTCAACTGAATTAATTAACTCCTCTTCCACAGCAAGGAAAGGAAAGCTGCTGTGCCAGCTTTGAGGCTAATTTAAAACCAACAAAGCCTTAAAATCAAGTGTGCATTGGAGTATGGAAGGTGAGAGGATGGTGCTTAGTCTTACAAGAACGTTTGAAGTTTAAGTGAATCATTACAGTTTATAAAAAGAAAACTTAAACCAGTGATCCCTCCCCTCCAACTGCTTGGCTAAATAGTTTGCTAGCCACTGCCTTTACCCTCCCTCCCAGGACCTTCTCCGAAGTAGTGAGACCATTCAATTGTTTTCTTAAAAAAACAAGCTAAATATCCTGAACAAGCCACATGCAACAACCTTAAAGCACAGTGTAAGAGACTATCAGTATTTATGACAACAAGAAACTTCATTGCAGTATCTCTTCCTAAACTGTATACTCAAGTTCTTCTCCTTCCCTGCCCCCTGGGAAGGGGGGTTGAAAAGAAAAACAAATAATCCACAAACAGACTCCCTTGCAGAGAGGGTGCTTAATCAGCACACAGATGTTGCAGTGTATCAGAGCAGAGGAGTGCTTCTCCTTCGCCTGACACCCTTCCCTTTGCAGCACCTCAGAGCTTCGTGCTGCACTTACACAGACTCTGCTGCCCATCCAGGGAACCAGAAGCTGATGAAGATGCAGGTATTGGAACTCTGGTTTTGCCCAACCATTTTTATGAAGATTTTGGAAACGTTCTTTCCTCTGTCAAAGTCAAGAGAAATCAGGAAGGAGTTTCAATAGTTATTATGGCAGGGGATGTGCACACGCACATGCACACACATGCACTTGGCTGTTAGATTGTGCTGTCAGAACTGAAGAGCCATTTCAATATTTCCTTTTCACAGAGCCAAAGATCCCTACAAGTGATCAGCTGCCAGAGAGGGGAATGCAGCAGTGGGAAGGAGATGGCTATCGCACAAGGAAAAAACAAACAACTCTCCCACCCCACATTCATTTGCTTCAGAAAACATTTTCATTGAAAATATTGATCAACAGGAGATAGAGTTCCTACTAACACCCTACTGTCGACAGAAGTTGGTACCAGGTGTTCAGACACAGGGAGTCAGTTGTGTCAAGGGACTCCAGATTAAGCTAAACACAGTGGGAGGGGAGGAAGAAAGTCATCAACATCAGTAGGACTGAAAATCACCCACACCTTCACCTCTGATTAGCTAGAAGCAAAGCTTTTAGGCCAGATTGGAGAAGAAAACTGATAGCTTCCTATATACGTAACAGAGCATGTTAATAATAACATTAACTAAGTGAAAACAAGAGTGTATACAAACAGATGGACTCCTAGGAGTGGAGGCACAGGACATTATGGACACTAAGGAAAAAGCTGTTAATGGAATAGTTTTTATAAAACCCACTTCTTGTTCTGTGAAGGGATAGAAGACCACACGTGTGTTTCTGTACAGTGATACTTAAAGGTTGCCTCTCCTGGGCAACTGGAAAAAGTTGATTGCAGTAGATAAATCCAAGTCCACATTTAAAGAAGTGTTAGAAACCACAACTGGCTGTCTAAAGTGATGGGTGGCGATGAGTGGTGTCCCTCAGGGGTCACTACTGGGATCGACACTGTTGAACACCTTTGTTGGCGACATGGACAGTAGGATTGAGCACACCCTTGGCAAATTTGCCAGTGACATTCTGTTGACACACTACAGTGAAGGGATGCCATCCAGCAGGACCCTTACAGGCTTGAGAGGTGGCCCTGTGCTAACCTCATGAAGTTCAACAAGGCCAAGTGTAAGGTCCTGCATCTGGGTCTGGGCAATCCCAAGCACAAATACAGGCTGGACAGTGAATGGATCAAGAACAGCCCTGAGGGGAAGGACTTGGGAGTGGTGGTGGATGAGGATCTCAACATGAGCCAGCAACGTGCACTTGCAGCCCAGAAGGCCAACTGTATCCTGGGCTGCATCAAGAGAAGCGTGGCCAGCAGGTAGAGGGAGGTGGTTCTCCCCCTCTACTCTGCTTTCATGAGGCACCAGCTGGGAGTACTGCATCCAGTTCCAGGGCCCCCAACACAAGAAGGACATGGACCTATTGGAAGCAAGTCCAGAAGAGAGCCACAAGGACTATCAGAGGGATAGAGTACTTCTATGAGGACAAGAGAAGGCTCTGGGGAGCCTTCCAGTACCTGAAGGGGCCTACAAGAAAGCTGGGGAGGGACTTTTTACAAGGGCAGGTGGTGACAGGATGAGGGGTAATGGCTTTAAATTGAAAGAGGGTAGATTTAGATTAAACACTAGGAAGAAATTCTTTCCTGTGAGGGTGATGAGACACTGGAATAGGTTGCCCAAGGAAGTTGTGGATGCCCCCTTCCTGGAAGTGTTCAAGGCCAGGCTGGATGAGGCTTTGGGCAACCTGGTCTAGTGGAAGGTGTCCCTGCTCATGGCAGGGGGGCTGGAACTGGATGATCTTTAAGGTCCCTTCAAACCCAAACCATTCTGTTCCTATGAAAGCTATTATATGCAATAGCATGCACACATATATTCTAAATGAAGCAACAGGCAAAAGATGTACCCAAGCAACAAGGCAGTATGGGAAACAAGGAACTTTTTAATCTTGCTGTGCAGGTGCGGTACCCCTTCCTGCAACACTCAGCAAGTTAGTAAGCAGGGGGGAAAAGCATATTCTACATCAGAGTTGCCCATATAATATGGGAGAAATTTCTAAACCATTTAACCATTACCTCAGATTCAACACCACAGCTCTACCCATTGCCAGTGTCCTCAAAGACTTCTTCCCTCCCACTGCCTCTTCCATTTCGCAGAGTCTCAACTCCTTTCTTAGCTGTGGCAAAAGAAATACTGAACTCTCAGATGACATAACATGAACTAGTATTGCAATTGTGTTCTGCACTATCTTCTTCCCCTTGTGTTCTGTTTTTAAGTCTCTTGAGGCAGAAGATTACATCTTTTTAAATACTACTTTGAATAAAAGTAATCTGTTATTACCCAGTTCTTAGGTACTATCACAGGAAATACAAATAGCAATATGCAAGATGCTCAGGTAATACCCAGTAATGGTCTTTTTATTGCCAGTTAGCTACTGTTGGTTACAACTGTGCTCACATTGTTTTAAAGACAATTAGGTCAAAAAACAAACACACACAAACAAAAAAAAACAAAAACAAAACCCCAAGTTTCAGTTTCAATACCACAGTATCCAGATCATAACCAGCTTCTCTGAAGTACGCCTGCATTTCTACTGACAACACCCAGCAAATACTCCTAGTAAGGAGTTATCCTCACAAACCCAGTTCAGATGTAAGTGGACCAAACCATGCACTAGAGGAAGCAAGAGCTATTTTCCATTTAATGGCTTCTGCACACCCAATCTTGAGGCAAAGGATGAGTCTTCTGCATGTGGAATAGGAATAGTCATGCAAGCTTTGTTCACTCCACCCTGAAGGCACTCACAGTGGTGAAAACTGGCTCAGCAAGCTTTGCAAATCAAGAAGTACAGCAAGCATGGGAGGTACAGAGGGTGCAAAACCAACCCTGCTCCTTTTGTCTACTTAGACATGTTTAAAAAGGAGATTTCGACAGACCTGAGTTCCTTTCTCTGCTGGAACATGATCGCTTCTCTCAAGTTCTTTTTATTACTTGAAATTTCTCATAACTGTCCTGCTATCCCTACCCTTACACAATACTGACTAGAGAAAGTCTGCCAGAAAACTGTCTCCTACACCAAAAACTGTTTTAAGACTAAGTTAAGCAGCAGTAGCAGTGAGAGATAACAGTTACAACTAGTCTCAGTTCTTCCTGAGTCCCTCAAATTCCATGGCAAATTAAACATTCTAAACATCATACCTTGCATTAAAATAAATCAATAGCTGTTTGATTAAATTTATAATTTCTGGGGAGGGGTGGGGGCAAGGGCTTTCACCTGAGTTCTTGGGTTTGGAATGGTTTAATTAATGTAAACAATTTCAAGTAGCTTGTTGAAGAAGTAAGTCCCCAAAGTATTCTTAAGGAAGAGTAGCCCAGACAATTATCCAGCTTAATATCTCTACATTCTGACTGTGCAGTAGGAAATTATTTCCCCTGACTCTTAGGAGCAGTAGAATACATTCTCCATTTGACTGTAATTTGTGGTTTAATCAAATGTTACCCATCAAAATAAAAGCATTTGAAAGACTCCTAATAATTTAAATGACTGTACACTAATACCCAGCCTTTCCCTAAATCTTTCACATCACACAAGTTTCCTCTCACTAATTACAACCACCTTACATGCAGGTAAATGGAGATTTAAGTACACAAAGGGATGTGCCCAAAAATCATTCTGCTCCTACCAGTTGGTTAATGCAGGTCTACTGCATCTGTAGTCAGTACCCTACCCCTAAACCAAAACCTTATTTCCCCACCAAATGCTAATGAGCCTGGCCCAGTATAGTTTATGTGGCACTAATCACAGAAGATTCAACTCATGCAGCCCCTTTAGCTATGGGGTGGAAGATTTGCACTTTCTACAATAACAAGAGCTTGGCCAGGTTCTGTGCAGTAATCTGCAACTTCATTCCAACCTACTCAGATTTTTTTTAAATTTGTTTTTGTGTCCCCCACCCCAGCATATCCACTTCAAATCCAAGTTACTTTTCATTTAGACATTTTCTTTTCTTTGCTACATAACTGCCTCAGGAGGAAAATAGCTGTCCCACTTAGATGAAGAAGTTAAAAAAAAATCTCTGCACATAACTGTTTGAACTAGTCTTTAGATCTAGCACCTGCTTCAACAATTCATTTTTTTTTTTGCATCACACACACATCCAGACTTTACAAATGCAATTAACTTACACAGCTTCCTATTCGTCAACAGAAGGAAAACAAAACTTACACCTTTTTGGCCTCTGCATCCTCTGCTCCCAACTCTCTCAAGCAACACAGGGCAGAGACAGTTAATTTCAGTCATGTTGCATAAACACAGCAAGTTTACAGACAAGAGTATCAGCAATTACAAAACAAAACAAACCACAAAGACTAATACAAAACCAGAATGAAGTCATTTCGGTTTATATACCTTAAGAAGCATATAGAATCCAAAATCCAGACTCAAGTTGAGAGCATTTGGATTGACTGACCAAGCCTCTAGGAACTTGGAGGAACTGGTAACTGCAAAGACCACCCTCAGACCGCTCTGACTCTTTAGGGGCTTCCTGACAGGTGGGTACTGCAGGGTGGTCTGCTCCCCTCTCCAGCAGGCAGGGAGTGCACAGCCTGTCACTGTGCCTTAGCTGACCAGTGATGCTCCAGGTGGCTACAGTCATACAACTATTTCCACAGTGGCAAGACACACACCAGACATTCACACAAGGAGAAAGCAAAGGCATCTCTCTAAAACAGCTGAAGTAGCTCATTGTCTTTAATTAACTTATCCAGCTCATGCTAAAGTATCCCTAAACAATGTATTGAGTTTTTGACTATAACTTTAAGAAGCCTCCTTCATCCAACTTCTAGAAAGTGCAAGACAAGCATTTATTTTGCTTTTCTAGATCAAAATTCACACTTCTACGCTAAGTGCACTGTTTTGCTTCAGAGTAGGGGGAGAAGTGATTTCTGCCCCTTCACTAGGGGAGATTAATATTTGCAGATGGCAAAGCAGAGCAGACAGCGTCCAGTATTCAACCTTGTGGTTAAACACAAATAATCCACACATGCATAGATATTTTATGCCCCCCAACACAGGCACAAATCTTAGGCAATACTAGTTCTGCAGTGAAAGGTCATAGTAATTCAGAAGCCACAAACTTTTGAGTCTGAAAAATACCAGCTCCTAACGGCAACCACTCTACAGACACAAGAAACTAGTTAGAGGAAAAAAAGTTATTAAAAATAACAACAAAACCAACAATTAAAAATATTTTAAAATACTCTCAAATTCCTTTATTCGTCCTTGCTAGCTAGCTTTTGTGGTCACTGCTCCAATAGTCAAGTGGTTTTCACATCCAAGAGTATGTTTGAGATGAAGACAAGAGCCTGCAGCAAGAGGGGAGACTGCCAGGGAAGCAAGGAGGAAGGCACAGCCAAATCACTTACAGCTCCTGTTTGGCACACAAACGAAACCAAACCAAGACTAGTAAAGAATCAGACAGGACTAGGTTACAGAACACTTAAAACTATTCAGGAAGTTATTTTAGACATCCCTATCACTGAAAATGGAAACAAGTTACTGACTGCATCTTATTGCCAGCCCAGCCTCACCTTGTGAGGTGTAACATGTACAACTTCCATGAGGCTGAACACCACTTGTGCTAACAGCATCCCTGCCTTAGGTTCACTCCTGAACCAGAGTCACTACAAGTTCACACCAAGAATGACTGTTCTCCTCTCTTAAAAATTAAGGTGGTCTCCCAACATTCACTCTTACGCAAAAATAAAATAAAAATCTAATTGATGCAGGAAGCAATCTCACAACTTTAATATTAGGATTGTTATGTGAACAAATGTGCCAGTTATACTAAACTATGAAGTTTTAAGTGACAAAGCTATAAAGGTAGTAAAGAAAATGTACAGAAATCAAGAAGAAATACAGGATTTTCCTCATGGGAGCATGCATCCTCATATGTTTTTAACTTTATCTTTGTGCGAAAGCTCAGTATAGCTCCAAGTCACTCATTAAAGTTATACCACCCCTAAACACATGTTGCAAGCATTACTCACACATCTCTATCCTAAAATTCAGCCAGAGCTGTAACAACAGCAGCCACCATCACTGTTAAAAGGATACATTCTGTCATGGTCGCAACATCGAGTTTGCCAACATTAGGCGAGCCAGGACAACACTTCTTGAACTCTTTCCGCAAGTCAAAAAAGGAGTAAAAGCACTCGGGCAGTAAGATATTCTGTAAAAGGACAAAGTAGATTAAAATCACCCTAGATGACAGTAGCTATTTCGTCTTTAGCTACCAAACTTTCTAACAATTCCCTTATAATGGGTAGCAAACAACTTTTGCTACAGAGAAACTCACATAGCTTTTCTTAGCCGCATAAGTATGTTTATAAACTTTTTTGCTTAAGCAGCTTCCTCTCTACACAGGTGAAAAAGATAGATGTGCTTCTTCACTGCCAGAGAAACATTTGCTATTATTACTACTGCCTCAAATCCAATATATATGTAGGAGAGCAAATGCCCGCTATTGCAACATTTATCATCAATTCTTGATTCCAATTTTAACTGTAAAAAGCCAGAGGGCACTCAGTTCAGTTTACAGAGACAAGCAAATTTTGCAAGACTAGCAGAAGATGTTATGGTTTGTAGACAAGCCTGAGTTTTCAGAGAGTAGTCACACTTCAAATATTTATTGCCTAAAAAAACCAACCAACCAAAAAAAACCAAAACCCCAAAAACAAAACCCAAAAACCCCACTGTGTGCAGATAAGGGTTTCATATGGTGCAGAGATGGTCAGTCTGTGAGTAGTAACTGCTTTGATTGCAGCATATGAAGCCAAGAGCAAGTTACGTAGCCCACTGGAAGTCAGTAATACCCTTTTTGCCCCACAACTGCATCTACCATATGGTTTTATTTTTTGGTGGGTGGGGGTAGGAAGGCGAAGACATGGAGGAGACTTGGGGGAAGCTGTTTAAACCAACACACAAACCTCTACTCCTTCAGTTAGCTCCTCACCCCAGAGTTTCCCCACAGACACAATACTTCATATTCCACTTGGCTGTTTGTTATCTGCAGTGCCTCTCTAGACCATGATTTAACAACTTCTTAGCATCTTGGCATTAGATCAGAATGACAGGATATGTGAAAGCACATTTCAGGGAGCCCAAAGAAAGAAGTTTGGGCTCTAAAACAAGTTCTGCTTTGAGAACATTAGAGCTTAACTTAGCATATGGACAGGTGCATTAGGCAAACGATACTCTTTAAAGACAGACTTATGAAAATGCAGGTGTGCATGCCAAGATTTTATGCTCTAGTTTTAGCATGGCTATTGGTCTTCCTCCATGAGAGATTAAGTTCTATACTCCACTGATGTTCAGTTGGAACAGTTGATGCCAATTCATTCTCCAAATACCATGAGCTGCTAGATTGATTCAGACTGGGCTTATAAAAAAAAAAAAAAAAAGTATTTTCAAAGGCCTAGTTTTCTGCCTATCTGGATTTTAGGGATTTCCCCCACCACAACCTCAGGATTATGAATATCTACTAATATCTACTACAGGTCTCTTATGTATATCTACTGAATATCTACTACAGGTCTCTTGAGCGTTTAGCTTACTTAATCTATAGGCAGCAGCAGAGAACAGATTTCAAATGAATAATTCTTAACAAAACAGCAACAGAAGATTCAGTGACCCTGATGATGATAATATAAAAAGGATGCCCATCTCCAACACCAAACAAACTTAATAATCATAGGAGTTTTCCCTTCTTTTATCTGCATAATTTAACTGCATAGACAGATTAACTGTGTAAAACATATATCCCTTACAAGTGACAAGAAATTCTGCTAAAACCCCTTTTCCTCATTTTCTCACATTATACCCTAAGACAGGTTACATATAGAAGGACTGTCCCTTCCCTGTGAATCACGCTGTTTCTCTTTTAAACCTTCAAAGGCATAAATAATTAGAGCACCAAAAGTATTAAAACCAAACTCATCCAGTACCAGTTTTGTAACAGCACAGAAACACAACAGTGCCCCTTCAAAGATGGAGCAGTAAATTGATGGGCACAGACACGAGCTGCAATAACAGCAGCAGAACAGCTCAGTTACAGAGCAATGCATGTTCATAGCAAACCACAAAATGAGCCGTTATTAATATTGATACTGTTATTTCAGGACTAGAGACTCAGCATAGTGCTGCAACTCTAACACAAATGAAGAGTAGGCAGGACCTTGTAAAACTGTTAGCCATGTGGCAACTCCGAAGTTATACAAAACTCTAGACTACAGGACTAGTCATCACACATAACTTGCCTCAAACTACTCTTCGGCTCCTTATAAATACAAGCACCGCCCTCAGTGCGTCAACTGAATACACAAAGACTGAAACTTGCTGAAGCTAAAGGTGAATGTAAAATTTCAAAAGGCAGTTTATGATTAAGGTGGTTAGCTATTTGGCAACACTTCCCAATTCCCGCTTGTTAACCCACTGTAGCTTATACGTTTGTAGGAGCTACGGGTACTCTGTCAATGCATTGCTCCTTTCTCAAAGGCTTAACTCAAGAAAGACTCTCTTCTAGTTTAACATAAAAAGGCATCTCAGGGCTACATAAGCACAAGGCATTGTCTATGCCTTCCACGTGGACAGGCTCTTTAGTCTGGTAAGCAAATTAACATACGAGTGATGCTTGTAGGAAGGTTGTGTGGAGGCAGCCTCATACTAAAGAGGACTTGACCAGTTTTGCAAGGAATTATATAAAGCACAATAGGAGTCAAACTTAAGCTACAACTACATACCTTTTTGGAAGCTTCAGGGTGCAGAACCTGCCTAATGTGCAGCTGTCCATCGGTACAGAAACAGAAGGAAGTACCTACACCAATGTTCAGCTCATTGCTCACGGACTGATTAAACTGAAAGCAGGAACAAGAGACATACATGTAAAAGAGATCAGAGCGGCTGCACTAGGCAGTGTCCTCAGTTGGTAACACGTTCTTCCTGGGCAGCAGGAACACAAAGCTGGAATTGCTTTTTTATGAGGCCAGTTCTTAACTTCTGTAGATTTGTTTCTTACTAGCTAAGCACGTGATAACTTTCATTATAATTATCTTCACAAGGAAACTGTTCCTTTCGCTGCCTTCTACTGAGAAGTGGCCACACAGACAGTCTACATGACAGAAAAAAATCCTTTTCCAGGAGCATTTGCAAGAACACTGCAAGGAGACATAAAGCTGGTTGCAGACAGCTGAGGGAGTGCTGAGGCAGAAGAGCCTTTTAGACCAGGCACTCAAGAATGTTGGAAAGGAGACAGGCTTTCAGCCCTGCCCTCAATGAGAGTCACACACACCTCCCTGTTTATCTAAAGGCTTCAGTACTGTCTCCTTCCCAGGACTGATGAGCCACCACAAGCCTTAACAAGGCCTGCTGCCACACAACCTTTTGAGGGGGCACCTAAACTTGACCTCTTCCAACATTGAGTGGAGCTCACCTTCAGCTGAGACTCAGGGTCCTGCATGGCAGGAGACCAGGGTAAGGGGGATGCCTAACCCTGACCTTCCTCTCTTGGGGTTCAGTTCCTCCCAATGTGAATAAGCAAAAGGCAAGGGAGAAATCCCCACAAAGCTCACTACAGACCAGGCTGCCTTGTCCACACATATCTGTGGTGCCCTGTGCCAGGCTCCACTGCCCAATGGTGGTGGCAGAGGGGATAAATGGAAGATAAAACTGCTTCTACCCCACCAGGGAGCCCCCAGCAGCCAGTTATGGGGTGTCACCTGTCTCAGTGCTTGCTCCAACGGTGGAGCCAGTGCCAGGCTCTCCACATCCACCTGGGTGATCTCCTGGCACTCAGCCGTCAGCTCCGGGTGGTCAGGCCGGACCAGCACGTCATGCAGGTGCCCCAACTCCAGAGAAAGCAGAGGAGTGGCAAGTCAGCTCCCCAGGCTGGAGGTCACCACCTGCAGCACCAGCCCCTACCCTCCACCAGAGCCTGCTCCAGCCTGAGGCACCCACCACCAGCCCAGCACTGGAGCCACCCCACCTGTACCCAGCACGGCAGGGGCCAAGGGGAGCAGCAGATCGGGGTGCTCCCGGGGGAAAATACCTCCTTGCTCCTCAGGTCGACCACTTTCCACAGGAGCTGGAGCAGTTCTCGCTCATCCGAGCCCAGCCTTGCTCCATTGGTGCCCGCCGTGGTCACGAAGAGGATCACCAGGTAGTCGGGAGACGCCGTCATGGTGCCACCAGGCCAGGGGAAAGGATAAAAAGGGGTGGGGAGAGGAAAAAAAGGGGAAAAGAAAGAGGGGGAGAGAAGAGGCCGGAAACTTTCCCTGCCCGAGGCGCTTTCAAGCGAGACCCAAGCGGCAGAGCCCCCACCTGCAGCCTCGCTCCCGAGGACCTGGCACGGGGGAGGCGTACGGCCGCCCCTTTCCCACCCCCCCTTTTTTTTTTTTTGCGGGGCGGGCGGTCGGCCGCTCCCACGCCAACTGCACCCCGGGGAGGCGCGGAATGGCCGCGGCTCTACCTGCCCGCCCGGCCCCGCCCCGCCCCGCCCCGCCCACGTGCTGCAGGTAGCGCACACCTGGCGCCGCTCGCCCATAGGCCCCGCCCAGCAGGGACGTGGCAAGCGCGCGGGGCGGGGGGGGGGTGGGGGACCGTGATTGCGGGCGGGGCGCCGGCGGACGCACTGTCCGGAGCCGCGACGGGTCCCCGAGGAGCCCTGACGGGCACCGACGGCGGCTCCGACCCCGCCGGGCTGCGCCTGCCGCCGTCGGGGCGCGCTGCCCGGGACGGTGCGACTCCCCACCGGCGGGACGGCGGATGGGCGCGGGCCCGGGCGAGGCCGCCCGCTCCTGCCGGGACATGTCGCGGGCGCGGAGGGCAGGTCGGCCCTGCGCCCGCCGCAGCCCCGTCCGCCTGGATGGAACGGGGGGGCCACACAGCCGGCGGGTCTGCGCCCTCGGCGCGGGGCAAGCGCGGCCGTCGAGGCCGGTCCGTGCGGTGCCAGGGAGCAGCGTGGCGGCCTGCGAGGCGGGTGCCGCCGGGAGCAGCCCCTGCCCAGGGAACCGAGCGGGCGCAGGGCGGGGAAGCCGCTTCCCCCGCCGAGCGCAACGCCGAGGCACGGCAGCTCCTGCATCGTCCTGGCGCGCTTTAGGAGCCGGCTGGTCTGGCTGTCGCAGCCCTCCCTCCATGAGCTGTGCTGATTTTGGTTCTTGCGACAGCAACCCCTCCGCTGGTGACCACTGTGTCACCCTGAAATTTACGTTTAAGTGCATATTGCTCAAAATCTGATTTTTTTCATAACAAAGAACGGAAGAAGTCACTGAATGCAGGGTAAAGGAATAACACTAGCCTTCCCCAAGGAAATCCTGTAGCACACCTAGTTCTTGAAGACTCTGGTTGTGTATTTACAACTTCATTGTGATGATGCTTCTCTAAATTTTACTGAGATGATGGTGCACATCACGCTTTTCTTCATCGCCATTCCTTGTGCTGGTGCGGGTTCACAGCTTGCACCTACTTTATAAAAACATGCACGTTCGTTGGTTTGGCAGGAAGGGAGAGGACGTGTTTCAGAAGCACTGGGGATCCAGCCAGACCCTGAATAGTCCAAAAAGCACCCAGCACCCTTGTCCTGCCCTGCGCCAATTTGGTGCAGCATGCTTCTCCTTGCCAGGACGGCCACCAAATTCCTGCTTGATAATTTATGTGCTTCACTGGACAGCCTTTGCATGGTGGAAGGTGGCTGGAATAACTTTCACCCTTTTTTGGTATAAGATTTTGAAAACAGCGTTCATCGGTGGAAGTGACTGCAATTTGAGGGGTAAAAATAACAAACTAATTCCTCCAGTTTTTAAAAGCAGCAGTTGAAATTGGCCATGTGAATCTGGCATCAGGAAACACCAGAGCTGATCGTGTCCCTTTTGTCACAAAGTTAGAGTGGCTGGTTTACTTTCTGCGTTTGTTTTCCAGCTTTCCGATGCATTGAGCAAAACACAGGTGACACGGAGCACTGGGATACATGTCCCCAGAGGTGGCTGCAGCTGATCTGTACTCACCAGCTGAGGAGAAGGCTTGGCCCTCACACAGGGAGTTGCCCAGTGGCCTTTGGCTAGCCTGGAGCAGAGGGATTCCATGGTACAGGGAATTTCTTTGCAGTTTCCCTTTCAGGTCTTAGCTTAGTGCAACTTCTTAAAAAAATCCCCAAACCTTTATACTTTAGTAAAAAGTCCAGAAGTACATTTCTGAAATTACTTCACCTTGGAGCATGCCAGGCAGTGCTTGCTTGGTTGTCTTTCAGTGAGACTTAATCATCCATTCTAGAGGGTTCCTTCCCAATGCCTGCTTAGCTTTTGAGATGCAGCCCCTGTCTTTGTGAGACGATTTTCAGATGGGTACCTGCTCCTTTACTTGTGATTTGTTGTGTCCCAGCTTATGCATTTCCTTTTTATTTCCTTCTTACCCCTTATTGCAGGGGTCCTCAAACTACGTCCCGTGGGCCAGATACAGCCCCCCAGGGTCCTCAATCCGGCCCGCCGGTATTTACAGATCTCCCCGCACCCCCCCTCCCCCGCCGGGGGTTGTGGGGGGAAACCAAGCAGCCGCAGATGACTTCCTGCCACTTAATCTGTGCGCTGGCCTCTGCAGCCCCCAAGCACCCACTGGGACTGGGCTGGAACCAGCGCCTCGTCCTTGACCTGCCCCCCCCCAGGGGCACCTCTTGGCTACAAACCGCGCTGCTGCCGCCCCGTCCTCCTCCTCCGCGATGCGCGGCGGGCGAGAGGCGTGGGCATCTCCTCTGCCGGGCAAGCTCAGTCGGCAGCCTCTGGACTGCGAGGTCCAGCCAACTCGGGCGAATCACCAGAGCCCCGGCGCGGCAAAGTTCCTTCAGTCCCTTCTGGCCACCCTTTCTGGACTGCACGGCCGGGCTGAGGAGGGGGGCGGCGGCATCAGCGAGGTGGGCGACTCCCCCGTCCCTCCCTCCCTCCCTCCAGCTCCCAGGCAGGACAAGCGAGCCAGCACCAGTGGGAAGCGCGCGCACCATCATGTCAAAAAAAAGAAAAATTGACTCCGAGTGCCGGGTATTCCAAGAAAAGTGGACTTCTGATTATTTTTTCACAGAGTACAAAGAAAGAGCTGTTTGTCTGATATGCCAGAATTCAGTGTCTGTGTTCAAGGAATACAACTTGCATCGACACTACGAAACTGAACATAGAGATAAATATGATTCTTTGGTCGGACAAGTGAGAAAAGATAAAATATTAAGACTGAAACATGGATTGACAACTCAGCAGGATACTTTTATGAAGCAAAAGCAGCTCAATATATCATCACTTCGAGCAAGCTATCAAGTTGCCAAGCTCATAGCGCTCTGGCAGAGCATTCATAGAAGGAGAATTTGTTGAAGAATGCCTTATTTCTGTTGCCAAAGAGATGTGTCCAGAGAAGGCAGATTTATTTAGTACAGTGAGTCTTTCAGGACCTACAGTTACATGAAGGATTGAAGCAATGGGGGAAAATTTGAATCTGCAGTTGCAAAACTCCTCAAAAAAACTTTGCTATTTCTCACTGGCACTTGACGAAAGCAATGATGTTCGTGATTCTGCACAACTTCTAATTTTCATTCGTGGGACAAATGATTCTTTCGAAGTCACAGAGGAGCTTGCTGCACTGAAAAGCAGCAAAGGAACAACTACAGGAGAGGACATCTATGAGAAAGTTTGCCAAACTATGAATGATTTGGAGCTGGACTGGGGTAAACTATTCAGCGTGACAACTGATGGTGCTCCTAGCATGGTGGGGTCCATGACAGGAGTGGCTGCACGCATTAACAAAGAGATGGACAAACACAACCATTCACATCCAACAGCCATACACTGCATCATCCACCAACAAGCACTGTGTTGTAAATCACTGAAGCTGGACTCTGCCATGAAAATTGTGGTTTCTTGTGTTAACTTCGTTAGAGCTCATGCACAAAACCACAGACAGTTTCAGGAATTTCTGTCTGAGCTAAATGTTGCCCATGAAGATATTCTGTACCACACAGAAGTCCATTGGCTGAGTCGAGGGAGAGTTTTGAAACGATTTTATGACTTACTTCCACAGGTTTATGATTTTATGCTTTCTAAAAACAAAGAAGTACCAGAGCTCAAAGATGCCGAATGGAAATGGCACCTTGCATTTCTGACAGATGTAAGAGAGCTACTCAACAATTTCAATGTCCAGCTTCAAGGAAAGGGGAAGCTCATCTCTGATATGCATTCACATGTGAAAGCATTTCAAGTCAAATTAGACCTGCTCATTAACCAAGTAAAGGAGGAAAACTTCTGCCATCTCCCCACAACTCAAAACCTGTCTGCAGAAAAACCAGCAGTTGCATTCCCAAACAAAACAGGTATGGATGTACTAGAAATGTTGCAAAAGGAGTTTCAGATTAGATTTAAAGAGCTTTGTCTCCATGAACAGGACACACAGCTTTTCCAGAACCCATTTTCTGTTGACATTGAAACTGTTGATCTGATTTACCAATGGAATTGGCCGAACTACAGACTTGTGACTCACTGAAAGATGCGTTCAAATCAAGCAGCCTTACTAATTTCTATGCATCTCTCCCCTCAGAGACATCTCATAATCTCAGGAACCATGCACTCAAAATTGCAACCGTCTTTGGCAGCACCTCTGTCTGTGAGCAGACTTTTTCCTGAATGAAACATCTGAAATCTCCAATCAGATCCAGACTAACTGATGAACACTTGCATCACTTGCTATGACTAGCAGTGACAAATATGGAACCTAACACTGACCATCTCAGTAGCCAAAAGCAGGCCCATAGTTCACATTGAAATATTATTTGTTTTTGTTGATTACAATTGTTCTTCATTTTAAATACTGCATTCTTTTTCCTGTTTTTTGTGCGCTACTACAAATAAAATATGTGCAGTGTGCATAGGAATTCGTTCATTTTTTTCCAAACTATAGTCCGGCCCCCGACAGTGTCTGAGGGACAGTGAACCGGCCCCCTGTTTAAAAAGTTTAAGGACCCCGGCCTTATTGTGTCGTCCTGTCTTGTCTCTTTCCATCTAGGAGCATCACACTCTCTATTGCTACATCAGCCTGCCATTACATTTAGTAACCTCTTTCATAGGTTAAGCTGTGCGCTACAAGTATTTTTAATTCCCACTACATCTTTCGGGTTCTTGATTAATCTGTGTTTCATTTATTTATTTCTTTTGGAAGCCATGCTAATTGCTAATTGTAGTGCCATTACCTTTTATTTTTTCTCTTTCTTGGGTAACACATTCCCTAAACTGCCTGTTTTCCAGCCACAGTTCCCATTCCACCCTCTTTCTTTCTTGGCTGCAGTATCTGGTCTGACAACATGCACCAGTCGTTCAGGTTCCTGTTGCCCAGGCTCCTGGCATTTCTGTACTGCCGCTCCAGTTGCTTCGCCCAGGCTGTTCGTTATCCCCAGGCCTGGTTAAGCATAGTCTTTGCATGAAGTGTCACCTTCCAGATGACACCAGTGTTGTCACCTACAGGAATGCACTGGGGTGCTTTGGGGCGGTGATGTCTCAAGGCTCCTCCCAGTGCTTTGTCGCTGGATTTCTCTCCTCTGATACTCCTTTTGTTTCCCGCCCGCTGTCCGTCTGTCCAGCTTCCAGCCTCTTTGCCAATCTCAGTGTAACTGTTCCTCTGTCCTTTCTGTACTAGTTCTGGTTTCCAGAACTAGTGGAAACCAGTGGTTTCCACACTAGTTGGTCTGTGCCAGGTCTCCCACTTGTATCACACTTCTCTATCAGCACTTACGTTTTCTTTCAGAATAGCAACTTTTTACAACTGGAATGGGAGAATCAGCATAGCTGTATCATTTTGTTGGAACATGTTAATGGTTACCACCAACTGTTTTTTTTAATCTCTCTAAGATAATTGCTGCTGCTAACTGAATTCTGTTTTCTCCACTTTCATCAGTCACTATACATCTCTCCACTGATACCCAAATTGTTCCCTGAAATCGTGCAACTGGGCGTGACATTCAAACACTGCTGCTTTACCTTACAGCAAAGAAATGCCACTGACTTGTAAACCCAGCCATTTGCTGAAATCAATGACATTGCATTCAGAGCCATCTGAATTTAATCCTGCAAAGCTGATTCTTCTCACATCCAGAGCTGTAGCTGCTACCAGCAGCAAGGGAGTCACTGCAGATAAAAACACAGGACTGGAATTCCCCTGCCAGTTACTACTTTGCACTAGCTGACCTGGTTGCAATACTGTTCCAGGCTGTCCCAGGAGAGAAGCCATCTGACTGGGACTGCGTTCCTCCAGCACAATGGTACGTGTGACAATGCCCATGTTTGGAGTAGATCTGCAAAGCTACTCTCACACAGAAGTCTCCAAAGACCCCATAAACATAACCAAAATAAGCCATGGCAAGTGTCACTAGCAGCTGTAAGGCATTGCACTGCTTTAGCAGAATATATATATATATTCAAGTTTTGGTTTGCTACATACAAAATTTGTATTTAATTTTAGGAGTTTAGATCTGTTTATCCACCAGGTCAAGAGAGGGTTCCAGCCCAGGGCAAGAATAAGAGCAGGCAAACCTGCCAGCATGTCCAAGGAGGCCCCCATGATTCTGAAATGTTTCTGTGAAGGGATTTGCAGTATTTTAACTACATCTGTTGAAACAGTATGAGTAGGCAGTACCATGTTCTCAGTGGATACAGGAGCAGTTCCAGTCTATGAGTCTCCCTGCACTACCACAGAACACCTCTTCAGGTGTGCCAATAAAACTGGTTGTGGAACCGCGTGTTGTGGCCCAGCTCCCCAACACGTGGTGCGGGGACAGGAGCTTCCTTAACTAGTTTCACCACTGAAAATGGTTATATCGAACCCCACCCCTGTTTAAACTGACGCAACGTTTTCATGTGAAGTCCAACCTGGAGGACTGCCACTCCTGGTGCAAGTGAAACTCTGGAGCGCTGAGAGAACAGCAAGCTTAGCAACTGAAACATAAAAAGGGACTTGCCAGTTCCTGGTGTGCACAAAACCCAAGCTTATTTCATTATGAAGCTGTTCCAGAAAGAAGACACAAATAATAAGGTGTAATTATCACCATTAAGGAAAGCTCAGGGGTGCGGCTGAGGCTCCGTTCAGAGAAGTTACACATCCTTTTCCAGACTTCCTCCAAAGGCAGGTGGCAGTTTTGCTGTTCTAGCCGCAGAGCTGGCACACAACACTCGCACAACCACACACTGCTTGCGTGAGATTAGTTCCACGTCGTTCCCCCGACCAGGGGGTCACTTTGGCTTCACAGCACCTCTAATGCGCGTACAACTTTGCTGCTGTTGCAGCAGGGCATGAGATGCTAGGAAAGCCCATCAGGAGCTGCAGAGATGTTTTGAGGAATTGTTTTACACGTACTTGAGAGAAGCAACACATTCTCACGTCTGAAAAAGGCAGTTTTCAATACAGAAAGGCTAGAAACAAAATCTCTCAAGCCGGACAGAATTCCCTCTGTGTTGAGCTGGAGCTACAGCCTGGGACACCAGGCACAGGCACGGCTCGGCGCAGGCGGGAGCGCCGCGCACCCCAACTCACGGCGATGCGCACCGAGCTGGGTCACCGGAGAGCGGGGCCACCGCCCGAGCGCCGCGCTCACCAGCTCGGCCTGCAGGAACGACTGCCCCGGCAGCCACGCCGCTCCCGCCGCGGGCCGCGGCTCCCCGTCCGCTGCCTCCAGCGGGCAGCCAGCGCTGAGGGGAAAGCCCGCTCGGCCTCCCCGCTCTCCTTCCCCGGGCCTTTGCTGCGGTGCGGTCGGCAGTGCCGCGAGAGGCCCCGCACCTCTCCTGGGCTGGGGAGCAGCGCGGGGCAGGGGGCCGCAAGTTTGAGACCACGCAGCAGATCGAACCACCCTGACTCTCCCGCCGCTCACGGCGCTGAGGGCTGTGGGCTCGCGCCGCGGCCCGGCCCCGCCCCGCCGCCACCGCCCCGGCCCGCCGCCGCGGCCCCGCCCCGCCGCCGCGGCCCCGCCCCGCCGCCGCGGCCCCGCCCTCCCCTGGGCATGGCGGCGGCCCGGAAGCGCTCGCTCCGCCGCCCGGAAGCCCTTCCCCCCCGGCCGCGGCAAGATGGCGGTGGACACGGCAACCGAGCTGCTGTTTTTAGACACGTTCAAGCACCAGAGCGCGGAGGTAACGCAGCGGGGCCGTCGCTTCCCAAATCTTCCTTCCTCCCGGCTGCCGCCGGCGCCCTCCTACCCGCGCCGGGGCCTCGCCGGGCCGCGGCGGCTGCGGCGCACGGAGCGCGGCGGGGGCGAGCGGGGCTGGGGTAGGCCCCGGCGGTAGCCCTCGCCTCAGTGGGTGGCCGGGCAGGAAGGAGCCGGCCCTGGCCAGGTGCCCGCTGAGGGGGGATCTCCTCTTCCTCCCCGCCGCGCCCCTGAAGCCTCAGTCGGGCCGTGGCGCCGGGCCCCGGGGTGCGTCCAGCCCGCCCCTGTCCGGGGTGCCGCGGGCACGGGGCTGAGGGAGGGTACGGCGGTGGGACAGGAGCGAGGGTGCAGAGGTAATGGGGGGGAGAAGCTGTGGGTGAAAAGAAGATAAGACTGGTTAGAGGAGTTCCTGCGGGAGGAAGCCAGGCAGAGCCATGCCCGTCCCCTTGAGAGACAGTGAGTGCTTTGCGGTAGGTCGTGAGCAGGACGGATGTTTGTGTGTCTGTGGGATGTGCCCTTGGATTTGTGCAGTCTGCGTGCGTCGTGAGCAAAGGGAGTGTTTCAAACTTGCTTTAGTAGTGGAGTTCATACAGATATTCCACTTTGAGGCTGTCGGGGTCCTGAGTATCCTGGAAGCTGCTTGTGTTGCAGCAGGTTTGCCCAGCGCTCTGTGTTGTTGGGGGTGGAAGAAGGGGACTGGGAGGGGAAAAACATGAATGTCGTGTAACCTGAAAAAATGCTGTGTTCATGGACAGGCATTAGGGAAAGAAGATGAGGTATTTTGAGCTCATGCTGCAATTAAAAACAATCAGGAGGTTATTCTGGAGGCCTTTCTGTCTGACAGGATTAGGGAGACACACACACACATATATTTTTAATTCTCCTGTTTGAGGCAGTGTTGGGCAGGAAGCACGAGCCATTGCTGTTCCCCTGGTTAGGAAGCACTGGCCACTACTCTTCCCCTCCAGACAGAATGTTCTCTTATTCAATGTTTTTAGTTGTGTATAATGTTTTCTGGCACTTCCATTCTTGCCAGTGACATTTTCCAAACTTGAACCCTATTGAATTTTCATTAAAGAAAAAAAACCCCAAATGTACTTCACATGTTGCAGGAAAACCTCCTTTATGTTATACTAATTTTTCAGGGTAATGGATTGTGAGTCTTGCCTTGGAACTTGCCGTTCTTGAAAAGTACTGCTGAGTTTTCTAATAAAATTGTTTATTGGGCTTAGCTATGCAGTTTACATGTGTTGAGCAGTTCTGATGTACCTTTTTTAATGTTTTGGAGGGAAAGTGGATTTTATTCACTTGCCATCCTGACGATGTTGATGCCTGGCTGTCAGGGCATAATCCCATATCACTTCAGCAGGAATGTTTCTTTCTTTGGGTAGTGCTCCTGGGGACGAAGCCTCCTTGGCAGCAGCCCCTCCTACAGAAATCCGGGTCTGCCCTGTGACAAGGTATGCCTTGTTAAAGGCAAAGCAAAGAGCTCCTACAGCTGTCACTCCTTGGGGGCTACAGTCACCCTGTTCCTCTTAATAAAGCTGCGCTCCCTCTCATGGCTGGGTTCCTTTTGTTCCACTGTCCTGCTTGTCTGCCCTCAGGGTGAGGTGATGTGTTTGTGTGCTAAAGGATGTGTGTGTAGATTTCATATTAAAGGCAGTACTATGTGCTCAAAAGCATACTCTTAAATATTCTTTTTAAAGCCTTACTTGTGCCTATTTCTTCGTTTATTTGTTTTCTGAAAATCTTAGTACTTTCTTGTCTTATGCTGGTAATTTTGGGGTTTCTTTTGCTTTCTGATTGTGATATGACTTTTGACTGCAGACCAATTTGCTTTTTAATTTGCATTTTCTAGTTATGTTGGTAGACACTTAGGTTAGTTGTTTGGTTTTGTGTGGTTTGTGGTGGTGGTGTTTTGTGGGGGTTTTTTGAGCTTTTTTTTCTGGCACAGTCTTTGCTAATCCAATTTGCTAATTGGAAACATTCAGTGAGAAACATGATTTTGAGCTTCTGTTTGAGAAAGTATTTGTATGCTTAGAGTTGGATATATAGTTGATCTATGTTTACTGTTTTTTAAGCGTATATATGATAGAGATCATGTATAAGTGTAGTAAGACTTAGCATAGTGAATTTAGTGAGAGGAGACTTTCAGCATTAATCTGGTGGCTGCTACGTGGGAAGTCGCTGTGACTACATGGTTGCTTCTGAGTTTGCTCAAACATCTTTTGGGAGTGCTGAAGAATAACATTTCCTTATACTTGCTATTTATGTATGGTAAACAGAAATGTTATTTGCAAAAGGTTTTCAGATGTTGCAAAATTGGAGAAATAAGCATTGTACGGAATTTTTGTACAGGTCTAGTAAAACAGATTTATAGTATTATAATTTCTAATATAGCATTTGCTAATGTTTAAAATTAAAACATATGTTTATTTCTTTAATGATAAAATTGTTATATTTTTATTTAAAGGGAACCATACACTCAATCTTTAATAATTTAAGTTTGTTTTTACCTTTACCAACATACCTTCTATTAGAAAAAAAAACCCATCACTCTTTAGAAGAGTCTCACAAATAAAGGGAACCAATTATGTAAATAAACCATTAACACATTGTATAAAAAAGTTATAAATATATGAAAAGTGCCAGAAGATCATTAAAAAACCCTTTTCTGTCTAACAATATTTAAGTCTATAGCATTTTACAGAATTGAATTTTGTAATTATTAGAATTGCAACCTTAATTTGATTAGTAAAGAATATGAGTACATTATGTTGTTTCCATTTTGCATTTCTTAGACTTTCTTTATTCTTTGTTTTGTAGCAAAGTACCAACATAGATGTAGTTCGTTTTCCGTGCGTGGTTTACATAAATGAAGTACGTGTCATTCCTCCAGGAGTGAGAGCTCACACAAGTTTGCCTGACAACAGGGCTTATGGGTAAGTGAAAGATAGTGGGTGTTTGATTCAGGAACACCTTCCTGTTATTTTTTTCTTGAACTTCTATATCTCAATAGAACCTCCTACATAAAAAGATAAAATGCATTTATATGTCTGCTTCACTTGTAATTATTTTGGGGAATTGTTTAAACAGTGCAATTTAAGGGTTTTTTTCCTTTGTTAATCCTACTTGCTCTAAGGAGCTCGACAAATTAAATTTTTACTTTTGTTTTGTTTCCAGAGAGACATCCCCACATGCATTTCAGCTGGACTTGTTTTTCAACAATGTCAGCAAGCCAAGTGCCCCTGTATTTGATAGGCTGGGGAGGTAAGTTCTTTCAAAATTAGTGCATGACTTCATTATTTACCCTTTCTTCCTGAGAATTTTTCTAGTGCAGGAAATTCATAATAGAAAATCTGTATCTCCCATGATTTTCACTGGTTTTTGGTAGTTTGTATTTTTACCCTTTTCCTCCAATCTGTGTGAGAGTACAGATGTTCACGCTTAAAAGAAAAGATTCTGTTATTTTTAAACTCAGAGAGCCCATATATATTACAGAAGAGTATTTTGTAGAAATAAGTGATTTTTGCACTCTTTTTAAGAACATGTATTTGTTCAGTGTTTTATTATTGACTTAAGCGTTTAGTACTGCTGTGTTTCATTTCTGTAAGGATAATTTTATATTAATGAAAAAATAACTTTGTGTATTTTATTTAACAGCCTTGAATATGATGAAAACTCGTCAATTATTTTCAGACCCAATGCAAAGGTAATACAATGTCATTTAAACCTCCTCTTTTCTACACATCTGTCATTTAGGTATAAATGTGGTTGCATGTGGTGCTTTAACACTGTGTAAAGCATTTACTGTTTAAGATCTTACTCTAAAACCTGCCTGTAGTTCAGATACTTGTTAATTTAGAGTCTACATCTATAATGATAAGAGTTGTAGAAGATTTGATTGCTTGATGATTTCTGTGTAGACTACCAACAGAATTATCCACCACTTAGGAGCAAGATAAATCAGAACGTTGTGGTGCCAGGCCACAGCTAAGCACATCTTATTCAGTTCTGTTGGGCTTATCTCACTCAGATCAGTGTTTGTATGACCCACGGTCATGTTTTTTTGTTAATAGACTGTAGCAGATTAGGCAACATATTGCAAGGAATTGAGTGCTTTTTTTGCTGTAGTGATTGATATATTTAGCATTTTCTCAAAGTGTAGGGTGAGGAGGTAGTTTAATGTTTGGTTTTCGTTTCCTGCTTTTATGCAGATACTGATACGGTGATATTAAAATGAAGTTGTCTGGTGTTGTTTTTAAGTGCTTTTTCTTTTTGAAAAAAACAACAGGTCAACACGGATGGATTGGTTCTAAGAGGGTGGTACAACTGTCTGACTTTGGCAATATATGGCTCAGTTGACAGGGTAATAAGTCATGAGAGAGAATCACCTCCTCCACCCCCACCTCCGCCACCACCTCCCCAGCAACAGCCTGGTTTAAAAAGGAACCCAAAACATGGTAAGCCTTGTGAGAAGACATAGGTTTGGGGTTTTTTTAAAATCAACATTATAGTATCCCATCTGAAAAATTCTTTCACATTTTAGATTTCAGTGGCTTTATTTTTCTAGCTTTATGTCTTTGTCCTTTAGTTTTGTACTTTCTTTTAGATTTATATTGAATAGTTTTACGTAGATTCTTGTCTAGTGCTTTTTTTGAGGCTGAGTTACTTGATCTATTGCTAATTAGGATGGTCAGAATACAGTTTAATTTGCATGAACTCATTAAAATTTACATGATTGAAATATAAAAAAAATATTAGAATAGTATTAAAATAATAACAAAAAAAATGCACAGTTGTAATTAACTTTCATTTTGTGACTTGTATGTAAAGTACGTTATGGAAGAGAGTTTGCTTTGCATTGGTGTTAGAATGGCCATGAACAGAATCCACAATCAAATTTCTGCTTCAATTTTGATTTTAGATTTAATATTAGAAGTGTCTTGTTGAAGGTACAGCTATTGGCTGCAAAATTTGAATACTTTTTGTAGTAGAAAACAGTTGTAAACTGTAAAAAATAGTTGATTAAAATGTAACCTTTTTTTTTAAAGCCAGTCAGATATTATTAGTAGAGTTATGGTATTGCTAGTGTCAAAGCCAAAAATGGCAATTACCCATGTTAATTTTAACCCAGTATTATATTAAAAAACTGTCACTGGTGTTAATAAGCTTGTTTATTGATGTAGTTCTTGTTCTATATCAAAAGTGACTTCAGAAAACTGCCTCACATACTGTGGATGCAGAATACAGATTAAATAACAGCTGGGAAATTAAGATGTTCCCTAGTCAAAAGTAGCACTGAAAAACTAAAATTTCCCACTTCTCTTCTTGTGATTCCATTAATGCAAGTTTTTATTTTCATGATAAATATAGTTGATGGAGAGAAAGAAGACCAGTTCAATGGCAGCCCTCCAAGACCACAACCTAGGGGACCAAGGACACCTCCAGGCCCTCCTCCTCCCGATGATGATGAGGATGAACCTATGCCAGTGTCAGGTAGAATTAGAACAGACTGTGTTTTATCTGCTGCACATCACTGCTTAGTGGAGACAGAATTTTCTGTTCGTGCCTGCTGTGAGATTTCCTGTCTGCTGTTACTCCTGCTGGACAGATTCAGTTTTAGGAGAGGGATTTACTGTTGCATGAAGGGGGTAGTAAAGCAATTTGTTAGGAAATAAACCCCCTTGGGTTCCAGCAAATAAAATCAGTTGGCTTTGATAAATTCTATCAGTTTAAAAGTTGGTAGATTTGAGAATATCAACTGTTGACCAATACACTGCTTGAACATGCTGCTGGTATTTTCTATAAATGTTCTATTGACTCTGGTATTCATTGTCCTTCTCCTCCATCCCTCTGCAGCATCTGCAGAGTTCTCTGGTCTCCATATGGGTTAAAAGTGCCAAGAACTCTTTATGTATTTTTTTATAGTCTTACTGAACTGAGTGATTGTTGATTGTGTGCAATCAGGTCACCTGAAGATTTTCAAGATGCTTTTTAAAATATCTCTACTATGTGTAATGCAAAACTCTAAAACATATTATTGAGTATTGGATTTAAGAGAAGTACTCTTATTTCTTAAACTTTGTATATATTTTTAGTAGTTGGTGAAAAAGAAGACGATGTGGACCATAGGGAGGATTACTTTGAGCCCATTTCTCCTGATCGAACATCCATTCATCAAGAAAGCCAGTATTCTGATGATGGAGAAGTAGAAGAAGATCAACCAGAAGAAGGAGATGATGAAGATGATGTGGATGTTGAGGAAGAGGAGGATGAGGAGGAGGAGGATGATGATGATGACGGGCATACAGTAGAGAGTATTGCTGATGAAGAGGAGGAAGAAGAGGAGGAAGATGAAGATGAAGAAGAGGGTGAAGAGGAGGAAGAAGGTGAAGGTAAGTGAAGTTGTAAAAAGTTAAGGAAAAAAAAATCAGGTTTATGAAATTTTGATGGCGGTACCATTATGATGACTAGGTGTGAAGAGACCTGGAACTTTTTCCCTTTGCACCATTACATGCCTTATTTGTGGTTCTGACATCTCTCGAGAACAGTATTTTGCTGTGGAATATTTATTCCTTTATAATCAGTGTTCTTACTACTTTCTATAAATGGAGGAAAATAGATAACAGCTTTTATAGGTGACAGTGAACACTTGATCTTGTTATCTGTTTTGTTTAAAAATGCAGGAAAGTGGTGAAAGAAATTATTTCTTAATTAAAAGTCCAATAGAGTTGTTTATGTAATAGTATCAGTAGTCATCTTGTATTACTTAGTTCCCACCCATGCCTGTGCAAAGTTTAAGGCTAGAAGTTTTATGATAGATACAATCATAGGAAGAAAATTGGACAAAATTCTTGTAGTATTGTGTACCCTAGTTAAACTTTTTGCTTTATACATTCTTTTAAATGTCTCTGTTACTCCTTTAAAAAATCTGTCACTGGGACTTTCACTTATATCTGGAGAGAGAAAGCTTTCTGTGTGTTAGTGTTTGATTGTTCTCTAACCAGTAATATTTGTGTTAAATTTTTTTTTTTTAATTTTGAGGAGATTCTCAGCAGTTATGAACTGGTTTATCCATAACTGTTTTTATTTCATATCTGAATCTTTTCCTTTTTAGGAGATGATGGATATGAGCAAATTTCAAGTGATGAAGATGGAATTGCTGATCTGGAACGCGAAACATTTAAGTATCCAAGCTTTGACATTGAATATACTCCCGAGGATCTCGCATCTGTGCCTCCAGTGACTTATGAACCTTTTGAAAGGGAGCTTGGACCTCTTTTATACTTCAGCTGCCCTTACAAGACTGTATTTGAAAATGAAGTTGGTAAAATGAAGGACCAAGACCCAGAAAAAGAAAATTCAGGGGCAGTGGAAGCCTCAGTTAAATTAACTGAACTGTTGGAATTATATCAAGAGGAAAGGGGTGCAAAGTGGGTCACTGCGTTAGAAGAAGTTCCGAGTTTAATAATAAAAGGGTTGAGCTACCTGCAGGTGAAAGAGACAAAACAAGACCACATTACACAGCTAGTGGACTGGACCCTGCAAGCTTTAAACCTTCAGGTAGCTCTCAAACAGCCCATTGCTTTGAATGTCCGACAGCTCAAAGCTGGGACAAAACTGGTATCATCGTTAGCAGAATGTGGGACTCAAGGAATAACTGCACTCTTGCAGGCAGGAGTTATTAATGTGTTATTTCAGCTGTTGTTTGCAGATCATGTATCATCCTCCCTTAAACTTAATGCTTTTAAAGCCTTGGATAGTGTTATTAGTATGACTGAGGGAATGGAAATGTTTCTAAGGGGTGGCATAGATGCAGATGAAAAAAGTGGTTACCAGAAACTCCTGGAACTCATACTCTTAGACCAGACTGTGCGAGTAGTTACTGCTGGTTCTGCAATTCTCCAGAAATGTCACTTCTATGAGATTCTGTCAGATATTAAAAAGGTGGTTGATCAGCTAGCAGAGAACACTCCTTCTCTTCCTAATCACACGGAGCCAGAACAAGACCAGGACTTGTCAGGACTTGAAAGAACCAACCAAGAATATGAGAATGATGTAGAGGCTCCTATGGACATGGATCATCTTTTGGAATCTTCTAATATAAGCGAAGGAGAGATGGAAAAGCTTGTTAGTCTTCTAGAAGAAATCTTCCATTTGATGGAAACTGCTCCCCATACGATGATTCAGCCGCCCGTGAAATCTTTCCCAACCATGGCGCGCATTACAGGCCCTCCGGAAAGGGATGATCCTTACCCCGTCCTGTTCAGGTATGGCAGTTGCAAGTTCACTTTCTAAGAGGGTATTTTGTCCAGCTTGATATGGTTATTTTTAGGGGATAAGCTTGTTGACTAACACTTCTTTAGGTGTTTCACTTCATACTTCATTGGAGGATTCTAGACTGTGCTTACAAAGTCTGGGAGAGTTTGATAGTTAACGCACCTGTTATTTTGTTTGCTTTCAATCAGCCTGGCATGCGCGTAACAAGAAGTTGACCTCTTGCTATTACTGGTCCCATGCTAGCACTTGGGTCGCATTCACAGATCCTGACTAGTTTTGCTGGGTGCTGTACAGGTGCATGTTGGAATGTTGTAATAGATCTGGAGTGTTTTCTCTTTGTTGTCTTGGAACGTGTCTCTGTGTATGGATAAAACAAGTCTGGAAGACCTCTGTCTGCTGAGGTGGCGAGAGAGAAGCCAACCCTGGTTAGAAGTTGTGTCAGTGTAGTTCACTGTTTCTCAGCACAGGCATTTGAGGCCTGCCTGCCTTCAGCTGCGTAAAGGATCCCATGGGTTGTTTCTCTGTTAGCAAGTTTCTGTCTAGAAAGTATTTCTCTAAATGCTGACAGGCTTCCTTGATAGGTGATGTAGGTCACGGCTGAATGTAAATATCTATATGCAGTCTTCAAATCACCTCTTATGTATGCTATAATGATTGATTTCTTACCACATTTAAAACATGAAATGCTCCATTAATGATGAAATGATGATTCAAATACAGCAAATTTAACAAAAGGTAAAGTGTTGTTTTGTGTGTAGATAAGGTGAGGTTTTTTGGCTTTTTTTTTTTTTCTTTTGTCAATCAGTACTTTATATTTAAGGATTTATTTCCTGTAAATATTATAGCAATTATGTTTGGTATGATTAAAACTTTGTACTACTTGATAATTAGTTGTTATTTCTTGTAGTCCACAGGACAGTAAGTACTGAAGCTAGGAGGCATGTAATTTTATGTAATGTTATTGTGCATTGTTGACAGATGATTGTAATATTACTGATTCTTTTCCTGTACCTTTTTTCCAGATATCTTCACAGTCACCATTTCTTGGAGTGCATTACCTTGCTGCTGTCTATTCCAGTGACAGGGGCACATCCAGGTGTGCTTCAAGCTATACGAGATATATTGCGTTTCCTGGCACAGTCACAGAAGGGCCTTCTTTTCTTTATTTCTGAGTATGAGGCAACCAACTTGTTGATTAGAGCACTGTGCCAGTTTTCTGATCCAGATCAGGAGGAAGGTCTCCAATCAGACGGTGCCAATGAGGATACCTTTGCCCTGTGGCTCCTGCATTCGACACAGACCTTGCAGTGCATTTCAGAGTTGTTCTGCCACTTCCAGCGGTGCACAGCCAGTGAGGAGACCGACCATTCGGATCTGCTGGGGACGCTCCACAACCTTTACTTGATTACCTTCAACCCTGTGGGAAGATCTGCTGTGGCTCATGTATTCAATTTGGAGAAAAATTTCCAAAGTCTTATTACTTTAATGGAGTACTATTCCAAAGAAGCTTTAGGGTAATTTAAGCATTTATTTGCATTCTTTAGGTTTTTACATTTTAAAAGTATTTATCTTTTATAAATAATTCGGTAAATCTGAAATATTTTTTCTTCCTTTTGGATCATGATCTTGGTGTTTAAAAACAAAACAGCTTTTAAGTAGAAGAATGTGATAGACAATTAGGCCTGTCATTTGTGATCAAGTGCTTAATGCCCAGGATCTGTGTAGGTCATTCACAAAGGTGTTGTGGTACAGGTCAGACTTTTGTCTGTGTGCAAAAAACCAACCAACCAACCAACCAAAGCAATAAGTAGACAGTTTTCATTCAGGCATCATATTTGACTGTGAAATGAGCAAAAGATTTGACTGGGGAAATTACAGTGGATGCTTTTCTGGTGTGGGACTCTCCAGTTCTGTAAGTGCTTATAACTGTTAAAAACAGTAATTGCTTTTTCTGGACAAGCAGTTTTACTACTTTAGGTGGCAACACTTTTAAAGGAAGATTTGTAAAAACAGACAAAGTTGTGGAAAAATTTGTTTGCTGCTAGTCAGTGCTTTCAGCTCTCATCTTTTGTGGATGCTGAAATAAAAGTGAAGTAAATGTAAAAGAACGCTTTCCATTTCAAAAAGCATCAGAAAACGTTTATTTGGGTTTGATTTTTTTGGGTTTTTTTGGTTGGCTCTTACATGGGGCAAGCCTTGGTGAAGGTGCAGGTTCTGTAGGTAGATTTTTAGGGCTCAGAGAATTAAAATCTAACATGTGCAGTTGCATTGGTTGAGATCTAAAGAAAATCCTTCTTGGTATTTCAGAGACTCAAAGTCTAAGAAGTCAGTTGCTTATAATTATGCCTGCATCCTTGTTTTGCTGGTGGTTCAATCCTCCAGTGACGTCCAAATGCTGGAACAGCACTCTGCACCTTTGCTGAAGCTTTGTAAGGCTGATGAAAATAACACCAAATTGCAAGGTACAGTATGTGTCATTATCAAATGAGTTGTTTGAATGTATAGAAGAAACCTTTTATATGTGGGGAATTGGTTGAAGTATATAACAAAATCCCTTTTCCAGCTGCATCTGATTAGTTGAGTCACTGAGATAATGTGTAACTTTTTTTTCTGTTAATGAGGGATAAATAGGAAATTCTTTATAGTTAAATTATTTTGGAAGTAATATTAACTACCATGAATTTTGTTAATTACAGGAAGTTTTAAATTATTTGTGTGTTGAAAATAGAGCAAATCTTTGTAAAAATGGACTAAACTAGTCAGTGAGCTGACTGTTACTTTTGTTGTTTCCTTTAGTGATGTAACCCTACAGGGTTTGTATATACTAATAAATAACTCTGGGACTCTTTTCTGGCACTGAGGCTGACTGGCATGGAATAGTCCATGTTACTCGGTTACTAAATCTTTTGAACTCCAGACTGTGCCTCAGGGTGTTCCCTGGCTTGAGTTTGCTCACAGATGAGGCCCATGTAATTTGGAATGAAGCTGATGGTGGCGGGAAAGGCCTGCTGAGGATTATTCTGACAACTGTTGAAGCTCTGTTGTCCAGAGTTGTGCTCTTAACTGACTCATGTAGACATACTAATAATTTCTTCCAAAACTTAAATGCACTGAAAAACATCAGAATTCTGCAAAATTTTAGTTTAATTCTCTCCTTTGCCATGCTTTTATTTCTTCTCTCCTCACCTGATCATGAGACAGTTTCATGAGAAGCGGGGCTAGTTTATTAAACCAAATCATGAAATCAGTCTGAGAACAGTTGTCAATTCCTATCCAGTTGACCTTTGCACCTTCCCAGTTTTTTAAATATTTTCAAGGAACAATGGTTTTTAAAAATTTTAATCTCTTGTTAAAAAAAAAAAAAAAAAGGAACTTTCAGGTGATTCTGGACTAAGAGAGAGAATGTTCATCTGTTAGACTTCCAGAGAGAATATGTGTTACTGGTGCAGAGATTGAGTCCCTTTGGGTATTTAATGAGTTTTGTATTCAGTTTGTAATAACCTGATACGTACATTAAGGGCAATGCGCTTTAGTCCTTGCTCTGGAAGGCTTTTTCTTTAGCTGAAATTGGGACCATTAGTGTCTTTTATAGAATATGTTTAATTACAAATAATAAGATTAAAATTATTTGAGTGTCCAGGTTGACTTGAGCCAAATTTTGTCCATGTATGTGAGGTGTGTTGTCTGTTCTGAAGTCTTATTTTTGTTGATGGTTTTCAGCTGGCTACAGCTGCAGCATATGCTGCTCAGATTTCACACTTGGACTTAGTACTTATTGTGTAAATTAAGTACATTTTTATTGCACATATTTTATGTTCATAAATGCACTTACAAATTACTTGATTAACTTTGTCTTTTTTTTTCCTCCCCAGAGCTCAGCAAGTGGCTTGAACCTTTGAAAAATCTTAGATTTGAAATAAATTGTATTCCAAATCTCATTGAATATATCAAGCAGGTTAGTAAAATACAGAGAGATGCTATCTTTTAGTTGTGCTCTATAAGCTTAGACTTTTTTGTAGTTTGGTATTTTATCTTAGGTATGTACTAACATGATTTTAAAAATATATACTATTATCCAGAATAGATATTTTTATTAAAGTTTATGATCTAGGCCAGTTCTTGCTTTCAGTTATATTTATTGAAACAAAATCTAAGGTAACTATGTGATGCAGAGATCCAACTATTTAAATCTTTTAGCTTATAAAACCACAATGTAAATGTTGACCCTCGTTTTTTTTGCTTCTTCTGTATTTGTGACTGCTTTCCAAAAGGAGGAATAATTGAATGAAAATTTTGTGAAGTTACAGTAACTAAATACAGAATTTGAATGCCAAGCTGGTGATTTACCTGTTGCAAAGTCCTTCCTTGTGATACAGGTTCTTTTTATTTGTTTGTTTTTAAGAATATTGACAGTTTGATGACCCCGGATGGAGTTGGTCTTCCTACTGCACTTCGTGTTCTCTGCCATGTTGCATGTCCACCGCCTCTGGTGGAAGGTATGGTTGATACATTTGTACTGCTTAACATAGACATCTTAGTTTTCTGATTCTTCTACTTAAATGTGTCTCAAGTGTAACTGTGATCTCCCAGGATAAATTGGACATACAGAAATGTTATTTCTTTTCCATACAGGCCAACAGAAAGACCTTAAATGGAATCTTGCAGTTATTCAGCTCTTTTCTTCTGAGGGAATGGACACCTTCATTCGGGTATTGCAGAAGCTGAACAGCATACTTATTCAGCCTTGGCGACTCCATGTCAACATGGGCACCACGCTGCACAGAGTTACTACCATTTCTATGGCCCGCTGCACGCTTACCCTGCTTAAAACAATGCTAACAGAACTGCTGAGGGGTGGATCCTTTGAATTCAAAGACATGCGTGTTCCATCAGCACTTGTTTCTTTACACATGCTCCTGTGTTCTATTCCCCTCTCGGGCCGCTTAGATAGCGATGAACAAAAAATTCAGAATGACATTGTTGACATCTTACTGACTTTTACACAAGGGGTAAATGAAAAACTTACCATTTCGGAGGAAACTTTGGCAAACAATACTTGGTCTTTAATGCTGAAGGAAGTTCTCTCTTCAATTTTGAGAATTCCTGAAGGCTTTTTCTCTGGACTTATACTGCTTTCAGAATTGTTGCCTCTTCCACTGCCCATGCAGACGACTCAGGTATAATTTACATTTATTTAATTTTTAAAAGAACTATAATTTTGTGTAACCCTTAGACCCTTTTCATAGTTGTGGAAAAAACAGATCTGTGACAGGATGAATTAAAGTTTCTGTAAAGAAATTGTGTTCATACAGATTCTTTGAAGATACTTTTTTTTCATCAAAAACAAAGCTGTTCTTATTTGGATAATATTTTTAAATTAGTGATCATATGTTGTTCTTTTAGTCCTTGGGAAATTATTTGGACTCTCATTCTGTTACTTAAATGATTGGCTATGAAGCCTTTGGATTTAACCCTGAGTGCCAAACTCTCAGTATGTTAAGCCTCTCCCTTCTTTTGGCACGGATCTTGAACTTGTGATCTTTAATAAGTAAGCACAAAAAGTGTGTGACAACCCATGCTCCCGACGGCATACCTAGTCTGCTGGAATCATGCCCTGCCATTCAGTGAAAATGGCATTGCATGTTTTTGATGAGCACAGTATTAGTACGTGGTCTTTGTTTATACCTTGTGGTAGAATTCGGCTTTTATGATAAAAGTTGAAAGGAAAAACTTCCTGTTCTTGTGTTCCTGCAGGTAATTGAACCACATGATATTGCGGTGGCACTCAACACCAGGAAGCTGTGGAGCATGCATCTGCATGTTCAAGCCAAACTGATACAAGAGATAGTTCGCTCGTTCTCTGGTTCATCTTGCCAGCCTATTCAGCACATGTTGAGGCGTATTTGTGTTCAGTTGTGTGACTTGGCTTCACCTACTGCTCTTCTTATCATGAGGACTGTATTGGATCTGATTGTAGAAGACCTACAGAGGTATCTGTTTTCTGCTACAAAGATTTCCTTAATGGATTGTTAGGTAACCTTGGTTCTGTACGGTAGATTTAGCAGGAGGCAAATACTTTCAGAAATATCACTTACCCATTATGAGCTGAATGAATTCTCAGACAAGTGCTGTGTCGTGTGTCTCCTGATAATGCTTAATGTTGCCAAGGAACCATCGTCATGCTTTTAAGGTAGACGGTTTCACATTGTATGTTTATGGTAAGTATTTTAGGAAGGTTTTATTCCAACTGTCCCTACAAAGCCTATTTTGTCTGTGTTACTGCTTCTAAAGGACGCAGCTGATATAAATAACAAAAGCAGGCCAGTAAAGTTTGCTGTACTGTAACTTGCTTGCTAACGGGAAAATGTGTACGTGTTTGTAAGCTGGAGGAAGTTGAGTACCACCGTTTCAGGGGGTTTTGAAATAATGAGTACTGTTTATTTAAAAGCTTAATTATCCACATAGAATTAAATACTGTTTGCATAAAAGCGTATTTATCTGATACAGTTAGATGCCTTGTAGTATGTTAACTGCATAATGGATTAATTAATTTATTATGCAACCAGAAGTCATTTAGTGAAGTTGAGCAGTTTTCAAGAAGCAAATTAAACTATAAGTTTATGCATGCAAACTAGGTGCTTTTTTAAAAATGCAGAGTTATGTGACTCCTGTAATGGTTGTGTGTATAGATTTTTATATCACTTTAAAACAGCTTTTTCAAAATGCATTGATATCCTTACAGCAACACAGAAGATAAAGAGAAACAGTACACTGGACAGACCACTCGACTGCTTGCTTTATTGGATGCTCTGGCTTCACACAAAGCTTGTAAATTGGCTATTTTACATCTTATCAGTGGCACTAGTAAAGGTGATGAAAAGTATGCAGAGGTTTTCCAGGAGCTCTTGGCTTTAATGCGATCAGCTGGGGACAATGTCACTCATCAACAGAGCGCTGAATATGTAACTTCCCTTTTGCAGTCCCTCTGTGATCAGGTATTTTCTATATTTAATGTGTAATGAGTGTTAATAATTGTAGAAGACATTAAATCAGGTTATTTCTGTTTTTTTTTCCCAAAAGAAAAAAAAAATCAACATTGTTAAAACACAAAATGAAAAAATGTGTGTGGTTGGCTGCTTTGACAGACTTGCTGTCTTGTTGCTCTTGGATGTAAATCCTTTCATTGTATGATATCTCTCTTGCTTTGTGTGCACCATTCTGGTAGCTCGTTAGAGACCAAAAACTGAATGACACAAAGATTGACTGTCACCTCAGCTGAGAGAGGTGACAGTCATTTCTACCTCATTTCTGCCTGTGAAAGATGTTTTTGAACATGGGCTGTAGGAAAAAGAGTTGTCGCTATTTGTCTTTCACCTGGTTTACTAAATATGCATCTCTTAGTTGTCTAACTGAAACCTATTAAAAATGTATTCCAAATACAAAGATATATATATGATATGCTGCTACCATAAAACTACAGCAATATGAAAAAAAGTGCGTGTTACTAAAGCACAGTAAGAAATGTTACCTGAAAACTCATTCATGGACTAGCCCCAGCAGTTCCCTGTTAGTTGCATTCATTTGCATGTCATTATTGGTCTTTATTGCATGTATTTATTAGCTTTAGTGCTTACCCATCTATGCAAAAGGCATTTGGGTGTTGTTGGTCAGTAGAGGTGAGCCAGCCATTTGCATATAAACAAGAGCTCTTTGCCCATGCAAATTAGTTGAGAAAGTCAGTCTTGTTTTGTTTTGTGTAAAATGTGGAGGGGGCGGTAGAGCTTACACGTCCCAGGTGGTGTCTGCAGCCTACTCTAGTTTGATGAATGGTTTCAGATTAAGGGGCAGTTTGACTACCTAGGCAAGAAACTAAGTGCAAGTATAAGATATTATCCAATGACTATTTAGCTTTTAGTTGTGGCTCTGCTATTGCTTTTCACTCTTTTAAGCTTTTATTTTTTAAAAATCAATGATGGTTTGTAACCCTTAATAGAATGAATTTAAAAAAGATACATGGGATCAGTATTTTATTGGTCAGTAGTAACTGAAATACTGAAATAAGATGATAAGGGGTAGTGAATGAACCTGTCAGTGTTTCTGACTTAAAGTATTGTTTATACTTATTGCTGGTATACAGAATTAATTTTTTACTATGTGTATAATAATCCCTTTTTACAGGATATTGCACTGATTTTACCAAGTTCGTCAGAGGGCTCTGTGTCTGAATCAGAGCAACTTTCCAACTCCTTACCAGGCAGAGAGCTGATGCCTTTAATTTGTGACTCTCTGATGGAAACATTAACTAATTCCGAGAGCAGTTACAATTGTCTGCTGACGTGTATCCGAACAATGATGTTCCTTACCGAGCATGACTATGGCTTCTATCACTTAAAGAGGTACGGTATTTTAGGGTATCTCTGACAGCGTCAAATGATTTAAAAACTTCTGCAACATGAAATCATTTCCTACTCATCTGGTAGGAAATGTTAAGGATAAGGCACCTGAACTTTCATTTCTTTGGTGCTTCAGTATTTTACTCAGTATTTTGGTCTTCTTTCACTTGAGATTTTACCTCTGAATCAATTCTGCAGTATGCACACAAGAGCATTTTCTTTCAAGAGATTAACAAAGCATTAAACAAAGGTTTCTGCCCTCCATTTCCCCACTCCAAGGCTGGAGGATTAGAATGAGATGTAGTGCTCATGTCCTTCCCTTTTGAATCACTCAGTAGTTAAAGCTCTCATCTGTGACGTTGGAGAGCTGTCGTCATTCCCTCTATTTTGAAGGGATTCAGTTTGCACTTCCCCAGGGTGTTCTGATCTCCAGGCAGTTACAGCTTTTGAAATAAGGATATATATAATTTTAACTACTTTTGTTGACTCCACTCCCTTTTGAACAGTATATCTACATTAATTGGACAGTATTACGTTGTTCTGACACTTAATTCCTTGTCCTGTATTTGGGGCTGTTTCTGTCCACTGGAGGTGAGGTAGTGCCTGGAGCCTTGTCAATAATAGGTTGTTCGAAACACTCTTCTGAGCAGTGCTACAGCCCTGTGCTGCTCAGACTGCAAGAAGCTATACAACCCTTAAAGCACCTTAAAAGAAGGTTAAAGGTGCTGTTGTTTCTGTGATCCCATATGTCTATAGCTGTTAGCTTCAGTGCATGGTCTTGCTGTTTCTGGGTTGATGATTACCTTTCTGGTTTGTTCGTGCAGTTAGTCATCATGGGATGCACTGAAATTGTAACAGCGAGCATGATCACGCTTTGTATGTAAGGCCCTTGTGCAAGCAAAATTTCTGTTGTCCTTTCCCTTTTCTCCCAAAGATGGACACGTAATTTCTTGTGAGTTTTAGAGGTAGTGCTACAGTAGGTATAGCTGTATATGTGCAGTCTGAAATATCTGCAGACAGCACTGGTGAGAACAACAGTCTAGTACAGAGAAAATAATGAAGCTCCAGCTTTGTAATCAAAACTCAACTTGATAATTATAAAATGTACCAGATGTATTTTGCATATATGTTGTTTTTTGATAGCAAGATACAGTGGAATGGTCACAGTGTATGCACTAATAAAGTATTTTCTCTCTTTTCGTTACAAAAACAGCTCTCTAAGAAAACACAGCAGTGCTCTGTACACTGTATTAAAACGAGTAATAACTAGTTTTAGCAAAGACACGGGTGAACTGGCCTCTTCTTTTTTGGATTTTATGCGACAGATTCTAAACTCTGATACCCTGGTAAGTATGTATGGAATATTTGGACAAACTCAGCTGCATTTCTGTGAAATCTGCAGTGTGAGACATGTTCAGGAAAGTTCAGAAAGCAGTTGATTGCAGAATGCTGTGTAAGGCTTTTCCATCAATAGTGTTAGTGCCATCTTTAGTTTTTAATGAAATCTGTGAAAGCTGGGCAGAATGTCTGCTTAGTAATAAGAGGGTTTTTCAGTAGGAAGAGCAACATATTGATTCATTGATTTCCTAAGTGAATAGCATGCTATTGTGTCCAGGTTTTAGATTCATGGCATGCTGTTAAGAGTTGCTGTATTCATATGTAGTAGAAAGGAATCTAAAATATTTGTTAATTCTGCAATACAAACCTTAGCTTATGTAGGAAAGGATTGCATCCATCTTGATGCAGCATCTAAACTTGCCTATTGAAGTGTATTTTATATAATAAAATAAAATATTTAGCATAATATGTTATTTAAATCAAGAGATTACTCTTGTTTTGCTAGATGTGCTCTAATATATGTTTGAATTTGAAGGATTTTGCAGTCCAGAAGTATAATGAGTATTTATGTGTACTTATTTCCCACTTGTCAAATATTTCAGGGATGTTGTGGAGATGACACAAGCCTTATGGAAGCAGATGGATCTCATCCAGGCAGAACACTGGGTCTAACTACTGCAGAGTTAAAACATCTGCTGCAGAACAAAGAAGAAACCCCAGAAAATCTGCTGCTGGATTTGGAGAAACATGTTATGGTAAAAGAATTTAAATAATCAAGTTGATATTGCAGTCTTGTCTCTGAATGTGTTTTTAAAACAAAGTAGACTATCCCTCCTTGATAAGAAGGGTGCTCGATTCTGGAGCCTACCTGTGGAATTGGTACCAGCTGTTGCCATTGTTTTAATACTGATGTCCAAAATGACCTGTTCTGGTGCAGGATGAATTCTGACTTTATTGTTTGTATTGTGGTAGGGCTAAGAAGCTTCAGATAGGCTTGGGATCTGCCTGTGCTGAGAGTATTTGCATGCCATAAGAGCACAGGCAGTTAACTGTGTGATGAAAGGCAGCAAACACGTACAACAGAGTGCTGGGTAGCAGTGAGCAGAATCTTGATGTAATAAGCAACAGGAACCGCTGCCTAGCAGTGGCTTGATGTTTCTGGTGACCAATAACCAGTGGAATACCCAGGAGTCAATAATGGGGCTGATACTGTTGGATGTGTTCATCAGAGACCTGAACGATGGATACATCTTCAGTGAATTAGTGGATGACGGTAAGCTGAGGGAGTGACCAATGTGACAAACAGCAAAGCCTCAATCCAGAGGGACCTCAATAAACTTCTTCGGGTTGATTCAGCAGAAAGCTTATGTGGGTCATTAGGAAGTTCTGCAGTGAGAGCAGGATAACCCTATGCCTTGATGCAAGCTGGGCCGAAGAGGGACAGGTGGTTATGGTGGACATTAGGTTGAACATGGGCCAACAGTGCATGGTCGCTACAAATGAGGCAGACTGTGTTCTGAGCTATCCTGGAAGGAGCATGGTCAACAAATCAAGAGACCTTACTGTCTCCCTTCATGGGATGCTGGTGACCTCTCATGTGGAGTGCTGCGTTCACCTTTGGCCAACTTTACCCTCTCACCGGTTCTAGATAAATCTAGAGAAACTGAAGAGGGTTCTACCGAGGCAGTAGGGACCTAGAACTCGTGTTGTAGAGAGAATAGGAGGGAGCTGGGCTTGTTTAGCCTGGTGAAGAGGGCTAAGGGGCTAGCTCAGAGCTACTTACAGCTGTTCGGGGATAGTAACAAAGTGCAATCAAACTCCTTTTGGTAATTTCAGATGATAAAACAAGGGACATTGGCCCTAAATTGTGGCTTCAGAGGTTCAGGTTGTTATTAAGGGTTAAAAATTGTGGCTGCCCTGATCTGGCTTTGGTGATAGTCCTGCATCAAGCAGGGGGAAATTGGACTAGAGGACATGCAGAATTCAATGCATCCAATATTTTTGTGGTTCTCATTGCAAGCTTATTTCTAATATTCAAATCTAATCCTACATAATTGATAGCAGCCAAGCAGGAGATGGCTAATTTAGAAGAGTGCCTAAAACAGCTGTTCCACAGCCTGTTGGTCACAAATGCCTTTCCAGTGCTGTACTCCCTCCTGTCCCTTCCCTGGCTGCCTCTGTCTGTGGTAAAAGATTAAAACCCACAACTGTGCTGAAGGAGAAGTAGCAGACACTTAGGACGTTGGAATGCTCTAGCAAAGCGCTTGTTAACTAAAACCTGGGGTGATGCCCTCTTTGGGACTATGTTACAGAGGTTATTGCATCAACTGGAAATGAAGACTAGAATGTGCATGTGGTGACGTGTTTTGTTTTATAGCACACTGAGGAGCTCTCTGCTGTTGTTTGACACTCGAGTGTCTTTTCTGGAGAAAAGGAAGCTGAAGGGAGACCTTATTGCTCTCTACAACTACCTGAAAGGAGGGTGTGGAGAGGTGGGGGTCCATCTGTTCAACCAAGTAACAAGTGACAGGACAAGAGGAAATGGCCTCAAGTTGCACCAAGGGAAGTTTATATTGGATATGAGGAAGAATTTTCCTCAAAGGGTTATGGGGCATGAGAGCAGGTTGCCCAGGGCAGTGGTGGAGTCCCCATCTGTGTGAGCTGACACAGGCAGGATGCAGAACAACCACAAAAACAATGGATAACTTGCAAAAAGCAAATTTATTCTCGTTACCTCACGAACCAGGGGATCTCCAAAGCAGCACCTGGGGCAGAGACACGTAAGTGGGAACACAGGCACCATGGAGCTCGGTCCTTGCTGGAGTGAGAGCAAGAGGTTCCAAACTTGCTCCTTTCACCTGTATATATCAGGGATTTTTAGCAGGCAGTAGTTTTCCTCTGTGCTTTGATCTTTCTCTCAGAAGGGCAGGAATCCCAGGTGTGTTCAGGGTGCCCCTGAGTCTGTCCAAGGCCTATGTTATCTAAATGCAGATATTCTACTTGTCAAGCACGTAAGACTAAACAGTGATTAGCAGTGTGATGTGTGTGTTCTTCAACACCTCAGCCGCAGGTCCCTTGAGTGTCCTTACAGTCCTCCTCACCAATCCTTTATATTCCCACACCATCCCTGGAGATATTTAAGAGTCATGGAGACACAGTGCTCAGGGACATGGTTTAGTTGGGGTCTTGTCAGTGTGAGGTTAATGACTGGACTCGGTGATCTTAAAGGTCTTTTCCAATCTAGGCAATTCTGTGATTCTATGATTCTGTGACTTAGGATCGTTCTAAGGAAGATGATGGCCTTGAATCCTTACTGGACAACATTGTTGGAGTGAGGCAGATGTTGGAATCTGCAGGTGATTCTTGTCCACTGAGTGACCAAGATGTAGAGCCTATTCTTTCTGCACCAGACTCTCTTCAGAATTTGTTTAACAACAGGTAAAATGGTTGTGTGTGTGAGTATACTACCTTTGATTTACCTAAGAAAATGCAGTAATTTTTGTGTGAGTATATTGCAAATAGGAGCTAAGGAGCACTGTTGTCACTGCTACCTACAAGTCCCAGGGTATTTAATTTCATGGAAATATCAAGGGTAAGGCAGTAACTTTCACCTCAGCCTTCTGTGATGCTGTGTATGCTTGCATTTGGTTCTGGTTCATAACCAAATCAGCATTTGGCATTGTTTTGTTGCAGGACCACGTATGTGTTGGCAGACGTGATGGATGACCAGCTGAAGTCCCTGTGGTTCTCACCCTTTCAGGCTGAAGAAATAGACACTGATCTGGATATGGTAAAAGGCTTAATTAACATGGCTGAAGTGGATAGAAAACGAGGGTTAACCTGAGCTAGTAGCATCGGAAGTTCATGTGGTCAAATGGTTTGTTTTCCTGAGCTCACCCTTGTAAACTGACCCAGGCAGAGGCGTTGGCCTTTGTTAAAGGCTGTTACAAATCCTTTCAGCTTCACTTGGAAGCAGACACAAAATTGACACCTTCTGCAGTGCTCTAGTGCAGGAGTCATCTTGAGAGGAACTGTTGTTTTGTCAGTCCTAACCTGCTCTTGCATTGCTGCTGGGGCTTTTCAGCGGTTTGTGTTAGATGTGGACAAAGAATGTCATATATTTTCTTTTCCTTGCTTGCCTTCTGACATTGCAGTGATATCCAAAGAGCCTGATAGCTACACTTTAAAAAAAAAAAAATCTATTCTGATGTGACAAAAATGGAAAAAACTATTTGCACAAAAACTTTTCCCAGTATTTGAAACTTGATTTTTATAATCTAAACTTTAAGCGTCATTTTGAAAAACATTTTTTTTTAAACTAAGCAATTGACAGTGTAACTTCTTAGGTGAGAAGTAATCAGTTTCTATTGACTTCATTGCCTTCACTTTTACTTAGTTTTACTCTTTTTTAATTTACATGCAAAGATACTTGTGTTTTCATTTCTTAAGCAAAACCAAAACTGATGATTCATGTATAAAAGCAGCATTAATAAATGTATAGGACTGTAGCTTAAGGAAGAGAGTGCCTCACTGTAGGTCATTTAGTGACAAGACATGTTTATACTTTAAATACTTGACTTTATTGAGATTCAGAACAATCAAGACAATTTTGCTGCAGCTCTGCTGCTTTTTTGTTTCATTCCTGCTGCTTTTTATTTTGAGCCACACTACTGCATTAAAAGATAGAGGATGGAGTTTTTTTGATCCAGTAGAAGAACGTTAGCTGTATCTCATCCATCCTGGTGCAGCATGTCTTCTCCTTCTTCAGAGGTGCTTGTAGTGATTGTTATGATAAAACTAAACTCTATTATTGCAGGTAAAAGTTGACTTAATTGAACTGTCAGAGAAGGGCTGCAGTGACTTTGACTTGCAAGCTGAATTGGAGAGGTCGTTTTTGTCAGAACCATCATCTCCTGGCCGCACAAAAACCACAAAAGGGTTCAAACTTGGCAAGCACAAGCATGAGACCTTCATAACTTCAAGGTAAGATGAGTTTAATGAGTAAACAGAGCGTTCAGCATGGATTTGTATATTCTTAAAATGTCAAATACCTTTCAGATTGCATCTCCAGTATGGAGAGTGCCTGACCTTCAGTATGAATAAATTTTTACATTAACTAAATAAATTATGGTTTGTCATGACAGTGGAAAATCTGAGTACATAGAGCCTGCAAAGAGAGCTCACGTTGTGCCACCACCAAGAGGAAGAGGAAGGGGAGGATTTGGACAAGGAATTCGACCGCATGATATCTTCCGTCAGAGGAAACAGAATACAAGCAGGCCGCCCTCCATGCATGTGGATGATTTTGTTGCTGCAGAGAGCAAAGAAGTGGTTGCTCCAGATGGGATACCACCAGCCAAACGGCCACCAAAAGTGTCACAGAAGATTTCTTCACGTGGTGGGTTCTCAGGGAATCGTGGAGGACGAGGAGCTTTTCACAGTCAGAACAGGTTCTTTACACCACCTGCTTCAAAAGGTAAGTTGTCTCCTGGATTAGAACTGGAGTAAATGAGTGCTAAAAATGCTTTAGTAATACTAACCCAGTTTATTAGCAGTTACTCACCCCTGGTGTGAGAAGTTCCTGAAGCAGTGTTGTTGAAGTAAGTTGTTTAGCACTAGAAAAGGTTCTCTCAAGTGCTGTGGACTTGAAATGGGGCTGTGAGTTCCCGTGTTGCCTCTCTCTCCCTCTCTCCTACAAAAGGAGGTAGCTTTTCTTTTAGTGACTGTTGTAGTGCTTCAGTCAGAAAAATAAAAAGCCTTCTCTGCCATTTGTGACATCGTAGTTCCTGAAATCAAGCATCACAATATGTCTTTGGATTTAAATGAGTCTTGAATAAAAGGATGAAAGATCCTGACAAGAATAAGATGCAATTTTCAGTGAACCTGTTGATTCTAGCTACAGAGTGTTAAGTTTCTTTCATAGATGAGGCTACATTCTTTTCCCTTCCATCCCATAATTGGGACAAGTCCTTGCACAGCAGAAACAGAAAATAACTTCCATTTAGTAAAGTTATAAATCCTAGGATTTACTTTGCCACAAAACCTTAAAGTGTAGGAGTCTATCTTAATGCAGTAGATAATGTGAATTCTTCTAAACTTGAGTTCGTGTAGGAAAAATTGATTCTTTTCCACTGATTCTGTGTATAATACAGGAACTTGTAGACTTTTGAGTTAGAATACTGAGGCTGTGTTGATGCTTTATCTCTTTGAATTATGTAAATATTGTTTTCCACCCTGAGTGTTGTGAAGATTGAAATGAAAAAAAAGAAGTGATCTTCGCTTAACGGTGTGTGGGTTTTTCTTTCTCTATCTAGGAAATTACAGTCGTCGTGAAGGCGCTCGAGGCTCAAGTTGGAGTGCACAGAGTACACCCAGGGGAACCTACAATGACAGTAGAGGTGGCCAAAGCAATTTTAACAGGGGTCCACTGCCACCACTGAGACCATTAAGTTCCGCAGGTACATGGTATTCATATGGGCATCGAACTATAGAAAATTCCTTGAATTTCATTTTCGCTTTACAAATGAAACCATGCAAGGATGCTGCAGACACCTTGAAATTCAGCAAATGTTTTAAACATATATGAACAGTTGTCACTGAGACTGTGTCACATACATGCTTTCATGCGAACTGCCCTGTAACCCATAAAACTTGCTGAATTGAGCGCTTGGTCACACAACCTTAATTTCGCATTCAGATTTTTGCAAGCCAGTTGTCTTCGTACCTACATGGTAATGATAGAGCCAATCAAAGCAAAAAATGCTTGCATAAAAGAAAAGTGAAAGTTGAAAGGAGAAAACAGACCCCGTTTGTGTCTCATCCTGTTTTTGTTTCTTATGCTCTCACCGCAGCTGCTGCGCCTAGGGCTTTTTTTTTTTTTTTTTTTCCAACTGAGTATACTTTTCTTTGCTTTAAGGCTACCGGCTGAGTCCTCGCGATCGTGCTTCCAGAGGCCGGGGAGGAATTGGACCATCTTGGACAAGTGCTAATAGTAGTAGCAGTGGTGGCTCAAGAGGAAAGTTTGTTAGTGGAGGCAGTGGAAGAGGTCGCCATGTACGTTCCTTCACACGATAAAATGAGACCTAAGGGAACGTCCCAACCATGTGAACTTCTGTGAAGATGACAAAGCAAGCAGTGGCACTAAAGGACCAATTCAGAGTTACTGGTATCTGGAGGACACCAAGAGAATATTTTTGTCTGAAGAGAAGATTTTGTTTGATACAAGACTTGAAATTTCAATAAAATTCAAGACTTTTTGTGTACAATTGTAAATTTTTTGTTCCTTTTGAAATAATGTTTTGATTTTTTTGTGGACTTCAGTAGACAAAACTCAGTAAAGAACCTCTTTGAGTTAAGACTTGAAGGACTTCTAAAATATTCTTTGTGCCAAAAGAAAGGTACAGATGGTTTGTGTGTGACTTGATACTGCAAGAGAATTAAAAATATATGTATGTGTAAGGCAGTTTTAGTTTTTTCTCTTGGGTTTAGAGCCATTAGCCTTTTTTTTTTTTTCTTCTCTTTTTTTAGCCAGTCTGAGTTATTAATGAATGAGGTCCATCTGACAGCAGTTGAAGTAGCAGGTGCTAGAAGACTGAAATGAATTGATCTGTGAACGAATACAAATGTAAACATAATTTATGTAGGTTTTGTTGTACATCTTTGGTAATGTGATTAGACACCTCAGTAAGATCCCACACCCATTAAAACTAGTAGAAAATCTGGCACTGACTTCAGGGAGAATAAAATAACATGCTAACATTTACTTTGTAACTCCAGCTCATGCTTTTAGGAGCGTAAGAGTTATTTCATTAGAAAACATGAGTGTGCTTTGAAGTGAAAAGACAAGATACCGGTACCCTGAGAGAGCCTGGAGTTAATTAGTTGCCAGCCTCGCTTGCTGACCTTGCATAGTTGGGGAGGGGGCACAGAGACAGATGTATAAACTGAGAACCACATTGTGAAGCAGTAACACTAAACCTTCCCTTTGACTAGATGGTTTGTATTTTTGTATCTTTATTTAGACTGAGATACAGTGCAAACAGAAAAACTTTGAGAAGTAGGAATTCATAAAGAAATGTTACCACTAGATTAAAATCTAAATTTATTTTCCTATTAAATTCATTGAAGTAAGCTTTATCCATGTTTGCATTCCTTTGGGCTTCATGGGATTTCATAGAATTAACCAGTTCTTAATAGCCTCTTATTGCATTTTTGGATGGGGTGAGGAGTGGTAGCTTTTTCTAAAGGCCATATCCAGTTTTTACACATGAGCTCTGCTGTCACAGCTGAGCTGATTTTTCGCTTGTGTGTTGGTCTCTTGACGTTGCAAAGTGCTGTGAAGGGGTCTTCGTCCACTGAAATGAGACCCAGTTGTAGTGTTCTTGTTTTATGTAACCTTAACTAACTTTGGACACCTCGTCTGCCTGAACTTTGACACACACTATTTTAAGTGTTTCTACAGTATGATAACACTTTACATTGAATTGTTTCTTAGCTTTATACTGCCTGGCTAAATTAAGTAGGTTTTAATTTGAACCACAGAAGGCCCATGTTACGTGTCCTTTGTCTGGGTGGGGACTCTGGGACCGTGTCCCACTGTTTTGAGAGGTGATTAGTTTGTACAAAGTCAGCTGACATATAACCTATGAAAGTGGTAGATGTCTTCTAATTGCTGGGTGCAGGTGAAGGGAATAGTACCGGTTCACAAAGGTGTGCGTGTTGACATTGTTTCAAATAACATGAACAAAAACTTGGATTGGAAGCCAAACAACTTTCTGAATGGTAAAATAACAGGAAGATGGAGTTTTGCTAATAATGCAAATTGTAATGACTAAAATGGGTGGAGCTCTCACTGGCATTACAGGTATTAATGATATTTTTTTAAGGAGTATTGCATAAATATTTTTAAAACTTACTAGCTCCTAGCTCCTTTAGATCACGTGTTCAAGGTTGTTTTATTTTTTTAGAAATTTTACTGTGTTGGAAACTAGCAGGGATATGAATCATTTGCTTGCTGTCAGGGAATTTGAAATGAAAAGTAGTGTCAAGCATGGAATAAATATGTAAATATTCAATGCTGGTTCTTGAAAGTTTAAAATATATGGCATGTCACACTAGTAATTTTCAAACTAGGAGGAAATAAAGGGTTGGTTAAATTGATGTGTGCAAGCTCTGTAAATTTAGTTCAACTTGAAAAAGAAGTGTTTGTCTGTCATGTTTTGTGGGGGGGGGGGTTGTTTGTTTTTAAATTTAGTTCTGTGACTCTTCAATGCAAAGTAGTTCCTTTCTTGGATAAATTCAACTTGAAATAATGCTGTTTAAAAGTGGGAGTTACTTGGCTTGTTCTTTTAAATTTGAGTAAATGACACTTTAAGCATTAAATTTTGCTTTTTATACTCTGCTCAAAAAGAAACTTTCAAGTTCTGTTACTCTGCTCAAAAAGAAACTTTCAAGTTCTGTTACTCTGCTCAAAAAGAAGCTTTCAAGTTCTGTTTCCCGTGTGGAGCACCGGAACACAGGAAGTGTCTCATGCCACTGTGAAAATAGGGCTTGGTGAGTCATGCACTCACCGGGTGAGGAGAACACTTGTGATGAGCGAGGCAGGCAGCAGAGCCAGTGCGCTGCGGTTCTCCCTCCCGCAGTCCCCAGCTGAGCGCGCAGACCCTGCGCGTGGTCGGGAAAGAAGCCGATCTGAACAAAGGCGTCTCTGGCTGAGACGTGCAAGAGCAGCCTTGGTTTGGCTGATGTTCTCCTTAACAGACAGGCACCTGCAGTGTGTGAATGAGATAAGGGTGAGGCAACTTGTGTGCACGTTCTTTTTTTAACTTCCAAACTCTTTAGCAGCTCTGCAGTCCCTATTATTCTGCACAGGCTGAAGGCGAGGCGTAGAGAGGGGCACGAGCAGACCAACAGGTTCTCTGCGGGCTATAGTTGCCTTTTTTCCCCCCACTGAGTAGCTCCTCCCATCGGGTAATGCCAGTTAATGCAGAGCTCTGCATGCAGCACACGCCTGCTCTGGTGTGCCCCGTGTCCAGGTTGTTTGTGTGTAAGCAGATCACAGCTTCTGAAGTACAAAGCTCTGAACAACGCTCTTGTTTTGCTGCTCGTACATGTTCATATCCCATGTGGGCTCTTGCAGAAAACCTGCATTAGGGATGAGATCCCTTTAGCTGATGGACAGGGAATTATTTTTTTGTCCCTTCTTGCCAGTTTTATGATCCTGCTGTCTGTGCTGGACTGGACTGTCATCCTCTTGTAGGAGTTTTCAACTTACACCAGCTCTTCTGTCCCTCAGAACAGCTGCTCACCCCATTCACAAACTCCCATCTGTCAGGCAGGAGAAAAATTCCCTGAGGAAGGACGCTGCTTGATGGAATGCCTGCCTCGTTTATCACTGTGTAGTCCCTCTGTTAGGTATATGTTGTGCAGTGAGTGCGCAGCCTTACCCGCTCCAGTCCACTGCCCCTTCAGTGTAGTTCATTCATGACGTCCTGCGCCTTGCAGCCAGCGTAACTGAAGTATCTACAATTTCATCTGATAACGAGGATCCTTTGCAACAGAAAGAATGATCCAAACTGCATTAACTATGGTATAGACCCTTTATTAGTTCAGCTTTTATACAAAGTGTACTTCAAAGTGATACAAATAATGTTAGTCTTTCTTTTACAGACTAGAGATTAAGGTCTGTTAAGCACTGGTTTATGCTTCTTGTGTATATAAAGGTAGAAAATGTAAATAGATTGGCAGTGAACCATAATGCTGGAAGACAGTTCAATGTTTGTTTGTTAATACAAAGTTGCATAGAATTGTAGGTCTTTATAAAGGCATCTGTCTCTGTGGTACAATCATCTCCCTGACCTACCATACCTCATCCAAAAGGCAGCAGGGGAGGAATTCCGGCAAGGCTGGTACTGCTCCTGTTAAATACCACCCAGCACTCCTAAGGAAAGGGGCTGTAAAAAGCACCATGCCAGAAACATCCAAGAGGACAGCACATGGAAAATTTAATTTGCAAGGCAACCCATTTCTGTATCTCTTAAGAACAGTTTGCCACCTGGGATCACTAATGAACTACAGTTCTTAAAAACATTTAAAGAACATTTGCAGTAAAACCACTTTTAGCCAGTCAAAATACTTCACCATATTAGGTAGGTCAGTTGACTATGTAATTCCATTCCCTTCTGCGCCGACAACTCTTGTATATACGTGCTGTTAGTTTATCTCATATGAAATTGTTAGAATCTAGTACTAGACTCATACTAATTAAAAACTGCTACCTTAATTAGGAAGTCCAACAAAATTCTTCCTCGCCACTTGTGCACCTGACTCAGATGCATGGTTCTCAGTTCCACACCTTTTGTTGAATCTCATCTAAACCTACTGGAAGCTCTCCCCAAAATTACTGTTCCTGTTCCAAATAAAGCAATCCAAGCAGCAATGGTCCGTACTGGCCCAGAGCACCGACATTTTTTTGCTTTGAGAGGAGTGCAGGAGAACAGGGAATGCAGCTTTAATGTTGAAGGAAACAGAGGAAACGATATTTTATCTTCAATTTAACTTCTTAAGCAGGGAAGTCAGTTGAGGGAACTAGTTTAAAAGTATTTGTAATTGGCCTCTTGGGTCTTCGAAATAAACATGGAAATGTTTATTTTCTTTCAAAGACAAACTTACAACTCTAAAATATTAATTTCTCTACATCCTTAGAATTACTCTTTTTCACCCAGTTTAATGCAAGATAAAGATTTGCTCAACTCTTTGTAACTCCTTGTAATCTCACATATATTACTTAACAGCCTGCTCTGTGTTTTGTTTGCCAGTCTCTCAGTTTTGGTACTATTACATTTTGTACCCACTTACTCGTGGCTAAAGACTTAATCTCCTTTTAATTCTAATGCTACGTTAACAGTAGCAGTTCCCACTGGTAAGCTAGCTGGTGCACAGCCTGGGCTCTCCCTTTCCTAGCTGCAAAGTGCTAGTAGAAGCAACTACAAATACAACAACTGCTTGCATGGATATTGGTCCACCTGAGTAGCTGTTCAACTTGCACTCAGCACAGTTCCACCTGTGAGGAAATCAAATTGATTGAAGTGTGATTTAGTATGAGAATACTAATACCAGTAATTCAGTGCTGGAACCCTCCTGTAATGTACTTTTAGCAGTATCTACCTCTTGTATAGTCCTAAAATACAATAGTGTAGGGAAGCAGCATTTCCAAGTGAATGTGTTCTCTTACACCAAGTCTACTACAATATTTGGACCCTTAGTTTTTATAAAAAGAATTAACAGACTATTTGAAAGAAATAAAAAAATTCCTTGCTTCTGCCAGCTGTTACTAAGAGCTGTGTAATCCATGAGCCTGGAAAAGCTAAAACTAGATAAAATATTAACATAATGGGCTATTTAATTCCAGCCTAGTTAATTTTCAGATAGGTAAGATGATGACCATACTTAAGCATACACCACCCTGTGAGTGGTTCATTAGCAGAGGAAAATCTTAAGTGCAGAACAGTTACCAACACTGAGGAATGGGATTAAGCTTAAAGTAACTGGAGGGATCTGATGCTATGAGCATGTATGTGCCCATTCAAAGTATCTCTGCAAGGGCAGCACCGAGGGCGCGTTTTCTCACACAGTTTCATGTCTGTCACTTAGGGAAAAGACAGCAGATCAAATGCAAAGTAAATATTAAATAAACTCTATTTCCTATACTAGAAGGAATTTAGTCATAATTAAGTGGGTGAAATTCCTAAAACAAACAACTGCAGGGACCCCATTATGGTGAAAGTGCAGAGCTGGTAACTCGCTTTTTTCTATGGTCAGAACAGAAAAGACTGGGTGATCATTGCTGCCCTCCAAATTGGGAAAGATGATCCAGCTCATCTGAGTTCTACAGGATTTTAAATTTTGATTTTTCTTCTTTCACATTAAGCAAAGTAGATAAAGTCACACCACAGAACCACACAGTTACAGTACACAGAAAAGCACATCCTGGAAATACATTGATTCTAACAGCACGAAATGTTGTCAAAAAGCTCTAAAATTAGTGTGAGTGCCGCAGCAGAGGCACACGGACCGCAGACACTAACAGCTCGCTCATTTAGAACACAAGATGATAAAAGCTCTCTTACTTCCTACCTACAGCTTTAGTATGCACACTGATGTATGTGAACTGACAACTGAGTGTTTAGTGTGAATGAAGGTCTTCCCAAACTACAGCTAACGTTTTCCTGCTTCAGACTGTTAAATATGGGTGCTTAAGAGATGTGCTATGTCATGAGTTGGTGAGGCTGCTAGAGTGACCTAAATACTGTCAATGATTGCAATTTAATCTAGAATATAAGGACTGAAAACAAGTAAATATTTGGACATAACTCCTCCTATTAATGTTTTCTTTCAGAAAAAAAACCCCCACCAAATACTTTTCATATAAGTTATTCCTGTCAGTTTTTAAATGCACAAGACCTGAACAAGTGCACATTTGCTTCAGTGGTACTAAAGAAACGGCAAGTTAGCAGGATTTATTAATGCCTGAAATTAAGACTGCAAGTTTTCCTAATGTAGTGTATATGCTGAAGGAGGTTGCTGCCTCTCTCTTTGGTTATGCTGTTAGCCATAAAAGCACTGCTCTGAGTGACAGCAAGGCATGCACAGTAATGTATTTGCTTTCTACACTATAAAATTAGCTTATTCAGATTGCTGCACCTGCACACATTTTCCTGAAAGTTCAAAGCTGATTTAGCACTTTCAGTAAACAGGACAGATTCTCCCCTAGTTACTCCACTGAAGAACTGCAACAGAGGACAGAATATGGCTTAATTATTGAAAACAGCATGAACAGGCTGTGTGAGAAGTTTAGAGAAAAGGCTTTGAACTGTACAGACTTCTCACGCAGTCCTTACAGATAAATGCCCCCTTGATTCAGCATTTGTGGGTCTGTGAAAAAACCCTAGCTCTTACAGTTGCAAACTTGAGTACTAATACAGATATTCCAAGTCCAAGCAACTATGCAAATATGTGGATATTAATATCCAAGTAGCCTTAAACCTGCCAAAAGAAAATTAAAGGTAATCAGGGTATTTGTATACGCTTTAAGGATACTGAGTACTGAATGGGCTGGTCTTAAGCTTAAAGGACCCTGCAGAAATAGCTCTTAACATAAAATGCAGATCCCCTCCCACAAGCTCCAAGTTACTCACACATCTATTTGAAAGGTTTTAGATGACTCTATTACTTTGGGCTTCGGTATTAGTCTCTTAAGTGTGTATCAGCCTGGGAAATTAGAGAAGCTCTGAAGTAAAAGTCAACCTCACCTGAAGCCGTTAGATAGCAGTACAATTATACTTTAAAGTGCTTTCTTTCCACCTTTGAAATAGTTCCACAGACTATAAAGAAACAAAATCTATTAATTTCTATTACTGACTTACTAATTCTATTACTGACTTTTCCCAAAATTAAGTACATCCCAAATGTCATTACTGATGATGACATTTTCTTACTGTTTCAAGTATAAGCATAAATTAGACTTAAATGGACTGTAATGGACCAGGAAGGAAACAATCTTTAAGTTTTGACTTTAAAAGGCTCTAGCTTTCAGGCTTGAAAGACTCCTGTAAATGATGCACTGAAGAGATAATAAATCCAGTTTCCTTTCCCCTTTTTATAAAAACATTAGCTGAAAAGGTATTTGCCAGTTACTGGTTTTAATGCCCAGTGTTCCCTAAGAGAACATTCCCCGCTTTGTTTTTATGCCCCAAGAGGAAATAAAGTAGCAATCTAGATTTAAAAAGAAAACAAGGAAATTGCAAATGACATACAGTTTACCAATCATTCATAGAAAGTAGAAAAGTTTGCCAGATGGTCACAGGAATAAGAAGAAAATGCCTGTCAAGCTCACTTCTGTTTAGATCACTGTAACTTCCCTAGGTTTTCGTTTTGCGCTCTCCAGTCGTGCTAGAGGGCGGAAATTTGTTGACTTCCTGCTCCCTTCTGCGGTAGTCAAGCGACAGTCCTTCTGCAGCTCCCTCAGCAGCTCCATTAGTTCCCGTTTCTCCAGCTCTGCCTGCTCCAGCTCTTGACGGTGCTGTCGCTCTGCAGCCATCAGAGAGCGCACATCTGACATCATCCGTGACATCTGGCTCTGAAATGCAAGTGCAAACTTACTGCAAGAAACAAACTACTTTGTAATGATGGTGGTAGGAAGTTGAATGGGCCATGCACGTGGGGTGATGGAGTAAAAAGAATAAGCAACACTGAAATAATTCTTTGATAGTGGAACAGATGTAAACAATTTGAGACACAATCCAGCATTCACTCTCTCAGGTGGTCTTGTTTCGAAGATTCCAATACAGTTTTCCTAAAACTGTAAAAAGTTCCTTATAAAGTATAATAAGAAACAATGGATTTATCCAGGTGCTGCTTAAATTTTGTATTTCAAGATCCCAAACAAAATAAGGTTTTGGTTATGTCCAGACACATTCTTCAAGGATTTAACACCAAATCCAGTAAAAAAAAAAAAAAAAAAAAAAAAAAAAAAGTCAACTATAAAGCACATCCATTGCTTTGGGATTTAAAAATCATTATTCTGTGACATAAGAACTGGATGAATGAAAAGACAAGAGGCCTTGCTCACTATTTGATTAAGTTTACAGCGCAACGTTCCAACCTTTTGATCACAGCTGAGCCATAGTGTAAATACCCCTGTCTGCAGTAGGGCTCTGTGTCAGCACTGGATTAAGCCACTTTGGAAAGCACTAGAAAAGGAGCTGGGTATTTAATTACATCTCATTTGTGATGTACGCCCCATGTTTAGACACTGAAAATGAGTTCCAGGCCGATTTGCTGACATCTTATGCAGAGCCCTGGGACAGGGGTATTTGGGTTAGCTCCAAATGAATTCAATGTAGATAAACCACACAAATACAGCACCCAGCCTGCTTCTCAACTGAGCTGATTAGTGTAGGCAAAGCGTTATGCTAACACCTGTTTTGCTTCCCACACTTAATGTAATTCTCATCTGTATGAGACTGCCTTTACAAAATAAGAGACTACTACTGGGAAAAGCAAAAAAGCTAGACTGTTAAGGAAAAAAACACAAAACAAAACAAAAGGATCGTATTTACCTTTAGTTCTTCAATTTCATTTTGCAGAATACTCTCCTTTTGGACCATATGCCTTCTCTGTGAGTCTAACCTTGACTCCATCTCATGTTTTGCCTCCTCCACTCTGCAGATCATTTCTGACCTAAAAAGTTCATTTCTCTTTGTTAGGTCTTGTAAGTATGTGTGGAACTCTCATAAGGTGTCCTTCTCCCCCTCCCCACCCCAAACCCAACACAGTAAGGAAGAAAAATTATTTTCCAATTCCAGAAAGCCTTCTTGCAGCCAAACAGCCCGACCTGATTCCCATCATACTGTACAAGACACCTCTCTGGAGGCATGACAGTACTATTTATTAATTTAAATAAAACTAGCATAAAAAAGTGCATTGTGCCCTATACAGAGGACAACTGTATCATACTCCTGAAATAATGCTATGAGCTCAAGATCACGAATTTATGACTTCAAATGATTTAAAGCCTTTTACTTATAGTATGTACTTGCTTAAGCACAAGCAGTCAAGATAGAAAGTGTGAATACTATAGTGTTGCTAAACATGTAATCTTGTCACTTTTATGGTGGACACTAAATGATAGTATGCAGTAGGTTATTATAACCTGATCAACTCACAGATTCACAGCCAAAACCTAGCTAATCTAGCTGTCACTACATTAGCCTTTTGAGTTCAGAACCTAGTAGAACTTGGAGTTCTACTACCTAGTAGAATCCCTTGTGTCTGAATGCATTTACAACAGATTTGAGTCTGACTTCACAGCAATGTTCAACACCACAAGACACAGACATCAAGCTGAAAGACAAAACCAGGAAGGAGCATGGAAAAAAACAGACCCACTGGAACATCATGGAAAGGGAAAGCTACAGAAATATATATAAAAGTAAAAAGAGGATACCAGTAAGAAGAGCCATATTCACCAACTGTTATTAATCTGACAGAATTTTAATCAAAACTGAAAATTAGATCCTCAGAGGTTTCATCTATCAGTCTGTACCTGACAAAATTATTGAGATTTTTATCTTCATGATTTGTAAAAAATTATAAACTAAGTGTAAGGAATAAGGTGACTTGGAGTCTATGTCAGGCCAATGGAAAAATGAAATTGTGAACTTAATTCCAGTTCTTGTTAGGTATTTTGTCATTTTATATAGTTAGCTTGCAGTTCAACTGCAAGCAATGGTACTTTAGGATTTCTGATAACTTGGACAAAAAAATAGCAGCAAAAAAACCTAACCAGTAAGAATTTAAAGTCTAGGCTGACACATAATAATACTCTGTCCCATCAGTGTCAAATAATTAACAGACTATTTAACACATACTGGAATCCAGTGCTAGCATCTGAAGTACTTTATGCAGCGATTTTAGGCCCAGACGAACACAAACACCAAAGAAACAGAAGATTTGTACCGCAGGAGTTCTAGCTCAGTTCTCAGCTCTGCCACACAATTATGCTGTGTGTCTTCTACACTGAGGATGGTGTAACCACAACCATTGGGGCATTCACGGCTCCGATATTCACACACTGCCAGGTGACCGTCTAGGTTGCGTCGCTCAATCTGAACCGTACAACCTGAACAGGGAACAGTAAGGTAAGCCAGTCATCTGCAACTCACAAAAGCTTTTTAATTAACTCCAAACAAAACCACTCGTGCAAGCAAGCTGCAATATCCTGAGCTAAGCAACTATCAACCTGTAAAAGCAATGAAAAAACGTGATTTCTTTAGAACACGAAATGTGACAGTTGTAACATAAATAATAACTAGTAATAAAGCACTCTTAAAAAGTCTTATTAAAATATTTATCAATTAACTGAAAATACTGAAAAACTGAAAGTAGGTATTTTCTGTAGAGTTTTCTACCACTGGCTTGGCATTAAAGCAACTTCAGTAATGACAATACTGATGCCAAGCTAAGACTCTAGCACTTTGCCTGCGCTTCCACCACAGATTGCAGTGACTGGAACTGAAGGAGAACGCACACGAGTGAAATAAATCAGGTTACCCAATTTAGGAAAAAAGGTCCAAAGACACATAGTAAGAGAGATGTGGGTGAGATGGAATGTAACCTTGTTTTCCTCACCGTCAGCTGATCTTGTATGTAACACACTAGACCACATAAATGAACAAGAACATTTATTTATGAACATTTAATAACTGATGCAAAAATAGAGACATTTCCACATAAATTCTAGGATACAAACTTTACAAATCTGTAGTGGTTAAAAGTAAGATGTAGAGAACCAAAAATGAACACTATATACATTATTGCTATATTTAACACTCTAAACCTGAAGTTTGTAGTCTTAATATTTAATCTCTGAGGTGCTGTTTACTGTAATACATACTATAGCTCCTTGCATTGAGTTTGAAAAGAAAATCAATATAAGAAAACTGAAACAATGAAGTAATTAAACCTGCCAACAAACCATACCAGAAAATTACAAAAGACAGCCCTCTAGAAGAGCTTTGCTGATAAACATAATGATTTGTAATTGAGGTACTCAAAATACACTCCCATGTATTCTTGAGAAAGAGTTCAAGAGATATAGGAGCCCTCACACCCCAAACACCAGACATCAGAGATAAGGTGTGGTAACTCTATAAATGCTACTGTTCCTGTAGAAAGCAAAGCAGGAGAATCTGAAGCATCTGCAGGAGTCACTGCTGAGAGAAATTTTAACTTCCAGTGGAACAATTCTAGCATCTTAATCACAGAGTCACAGAATGGTTGAGGTTGGAAGGAACCTCTGAAGGTCATCTAGTCCAACCCCCCTGCTCAAGCAGGGGCTCCTGGAGCACATGAACCAGGATTTTGTCCAGATGGTTTTTTTAGTATCTCCAGAAAGAGAGATTCCACAACCTCTCTGGGCAGCCTGTTCCAGTGCCTCCAGTCACCCTCACAGGAAAGAAGTTCTTCCTTATGTTCAGGTGGAACTTCCTATGCTGCAGTTTATGCCCATTGCCTCTCGTCCTATTGTTGGGTGCCAATGAGAAGAGTCTGGCCCCATCCTCTAGACACTCCCCCTTTAGATATTTATAAACATTAATCAGATCCCCTCTGAGTCGTCTTTTCTCCAGGCTGAACAGGCCCAGCTTCCTCAGCCTTTCCTCATATGAAAGATGTTCCAGTCCTTTAACCATGTTAGTCACCCTTTGCTGGACACAATCGAGGAGTTCCACGTCCTTCCTGTACTGGGGAGCCCAGAACTGGACACAATGCTCCAGATCTTCTTATTATTAACTAAAATAGCAGACTTGACTATGCCCTTTGTATAATTAATTAGAAATTAACTTTGTCTAGGAACAGATAACATTTTTAATAAAATTGACTAGGAAGTTTTAATAGTGTGTTTCTTTTTAGCAGTTATGTTTCTTCCTCAGGAGACACAGGTTTGTTTTAAATAAAGACCTTAACATGAACACAACTATTCTAACCAGAATTTAGCTTAAACCAATTAGCATTTCCAATATATGTTTTTCTTAAAACCATGAGACAGAGTGAGTAGCTGCTCACTCTGTCTCGTGGTTTTATAAATAAATTGTGACCTGTGTTTTGTAGGTGCTATTAAAAACACAAAAATGAACAGTCAAAATTGAAATACAAACTTGAAACTTAACAGAAATCAAAGCAAATGCAATACTGTATTTTAATAAATTTTAAGCCCATCATTCTCATTCATTTCAGTTAATTCTTGGATAAGAAATTGTTGCTAGTGATCATGATTGCCATAAATTGCTAACAAATTTTGTTCAAAAAGACTGATGTAAAGAGTAGATCATGCTAAAGCTTTGAATTTCTCTTTGGAAATAACAATCTGTCCTGGTTTCAGCTGGGACAGAGCTGATTTTCTTCTTAGGAGCTAGAATATTGCTGTTTTGGATTTATGACAGGATTTAGTATGAGAACAATGCTGATAACATAGTGGTGGCTTTTGTTGTTGCTAAGAAATCAAGGACTTTTCAAGTTCCCATGCTTTGCTAGTGTGCAGGTGCACGAGAAGCTGGGAGGCAGCACAGCCAGAGCAACGGATCCAAGCTGGCCAATGGGATATTCCCCACCATGCAACGCCAGGCTCAGTATATAGATGAGGGTTGGCTGGGAAGCTCTTGTTTCGAGATTTCTCTCCTCCAGGATCGCTACCCAGGGACGAGCTGGGCACTGTTCAGCAGGTGGTGAGCAGCTGCACTGTGCATCACTTCTTTGTATACTCTATTGTAGTTGTTATAATAACAATAACAATAATAATATTTTGTTTTCAATTATTAAATTGTTTATCTCAACCCATAAGCCTCCTTACCTTTACCCCTCCAATTCTCTCCCCCATTCCCTGGGGGCAGGGGAGGGTGAGCGAGCAGCTGCGTAGTGTTTAGCTGCCGTTATTGCCATTCTGTTGACAGAAAGGTGACAAACACACATTTTCTGAATAGAATGGATTCAACAACTTGGAATGTTACTCACCAGCATTGGAGCAAGATATCTGACTGTATTCACACTCCCTTTCATGCCTGTCTATAGATTCCAGAGAACAAACCATTTCACAGCCGTATTCTCTGTTTTTGCAATGGAGCTGAAGACGATTTAAATCATTTCTCATATATCTACATTTAAAAGAAAAAAAGAAAAAATTACTGAAAAAATTGTATTTTCAACTTTTGGGGAAAAAAAGTAAAATTTTAATTTCCATTAGGAAAACTTGTGAAAAATCAGTTGTTGGGTTCTTTTTTTTCTTAGAATTCAAGTGACCATAATGGAAAAGAACAGGCTTAAAAGAAAAAATGTTAAAGAAAAAATGAGTCTCCAAAATTAAATGTATAAATGAATTCTTAATTTTTGAATAAATTTTTAAATGTGATCTTTCACTAGCACAGCAGATATTACCCAAAAAACCCTTAGGTTACTCATTCATCATTTAAGTTTTAATTTGTGTTTCTAATCATGCCAAATCAAACTGATTACAGTTAGTACAGACAAAAAAATATTAAACTCTAGGGCTCTGCTTACACTATACTTCAGTTTTCCATACAGTAAAATCTCCTTAGTGACAAAAATACTGGGAGTACTAATGGAGTTAATTTAAAGCCTGTGGCTGAAGGTTTTAAACACAACATAGCTGTCAATCTGCGAAAGATCAGACAGTGCAGGGGTTAAACAGCAAGCAGTGTTTACTGATGAAACTTTGTGTACTGGCAATAGGAGGAATTAATAGAAATAGATCAGCTGGAAAGGACCTACAACAATCATCTAGTCCAAATGCCTGACTAATTATGGAAGACATTTGTGAAAGCAGCCTGCTTTACAGGACAAGGTGGCTCAAGACATATATTCTTATGGCTAAATACCTTTTTAAAAAAGGATCTGAAGGGGAAAAATTTGGTTCATATCTACAGGAATTATACATTACAAACCCCACTACAGTATCTAGGTAAGACTAAACAGAAAAACAAAATACATGGTGCTTAGTGACTGTTGTTGTCAAGAGATGCTTTGCAGACTTTCTCTAAAAAAGAATGGGAAAGCTTTGGTGGTGTAAAAGACATCCAGAATAATATCCAGAAACAGATATCAGATATCTAGAATCAGCATGCGGAGAACAAACTGTTATTTCCATTTTGCAACGTTAATACCTCAAAAGTTAGTTATAATAAATAAAAAACGCTAATGTTTGCATGCAAGTCATCAGTTTCTGCCATAGGCATATTCAGTCAAAAAATGTAAGTAGCAGAAAATGACAAGACAAAGTTGTGCAAGCAAAGGTGAGAAATCCTAAATTCACGTAATCTCAAGGTACAGCAAGGTTACTGCATACCTGTAGAGAGGCCGCAGCAAAGCCACGTCAATCACTTGTCTGTCTTCAGGGCAGTTACTGTGCTGGACGAGCCACCCCTGTATGCAGGCAGCGCAGAACGCGTGCTCACACGGAGCCTGCAAGGGATCTTCCAACACGTCACGGCAGATGGAGCACAGCAGCCCTTCGTTAACATAGCCAACGAAACGCTCAATATCGTAACCCATGCTCTCCACACACCTTCAACCTGTGAGAACAACACAGAGAATAAAGCAGTTTTTGTCCTGAATCTGTGTGCCTAGACCCACAAAAAGTCCTGGAAGCAATTTTAGAAAGATGGAGAACTTAAGATGAATAAAGAACTTCACAGGTGAGACTGCAAGCACTTATGCACTTTGGAGACTTTAAATTTAAGTGACAATTTGAGGATTGTACTGCTAGGTGTCAGAAACCCATTTTTATATCAAGAGTATCTGAATTCTGAAAGCAAAGACTTCAGCAGACAGTTGAGCCGCACTTGTTCTGAACTCTGTTATTGAACATAGCTCTAACAGCCACTGGAAAACATATAGTTTCTATTACTTAAATTCTACTTGAAGCAGAAACATCACAGAGGTTCAAATGCAAATGTTTGCTTTCCATTTTAATGCCTTTTACATAATGCCCAACAAACTTACAAAACAGTGTCCTTACAGACAGTAGCTGTGGTACTTTCAGCCAGCAGATTTGGTTTGGATGAACTGCACATCACTTAATGTATTGCTTTCATAGTGAAAAAAAACAGGCTAAGATTCTCTATTCATTGTAGACTTCCCTTCCAGAGGGAACAGCATGAAATCTCCACATCCCTAAAGAAATACTTAATATTCAGGAGTCAATATGCCAGCTAACCCTGAAATAATGAGGAGCTACTGTCTTCTCCTAGAGCGTCTGTTTTATAAAACTGAGTTCCCTTTAAATGGATTTGCAAGTTTTCTGATAAAGAACTAACAGGGAACCTGCTTTAACAAAAATCCTATCATGAAAAGCCTCGCAGAATTTGGTAAGACTCCACAGAACTCACTTAAAAAAACCCCCGTTTTAAACTTTGCATTCCTCCTCAACATACAAAATTACTTCCGTAACCCCACTGAGACTCATGAAAGAGTTTGTCACTAATTATGAGTTTTCTAAATAAAATAGGAAAGGAAGATATCCTACCTCCTTAGATTTTACTACATATATATGTAGTTTGTCCAAATTATTCAGAAACAGTTTTCTGATCAGTAAGACATGTAATACTTCTTCCTTTAGTTTCTCTTCACTTCTTTTTTATGCCTGTGAGAAAAATTAGAAAGAAAAAGGCTCAGCAGTGTTTCCTAAGTTACTGAGTCCTGTGTCTAACCAGCCAGCTGCTGAATAGAAGCTGTCCTAACAGCCCATTAAAGCAAAGCTGTCCAAGGCAAGCCAGTGTAAAACCTACAGTCCAACACAACAGATCTGACTAGGCTTGGGGGCGGGAATCATCAGTCTCTCTTTCAGTTATTACTGATGTGGATACTCATCACAAAACTGAGCATCCCGCTGCCATTTAGTTTTCAAGCCTTACAGATTTGCTTGTAAGATTGAAGACAACAGAATTCAATATTATTGAAAAGTGGTGACTGAAATCTGGTGAAATTATATTCCTTAAAAAGATGAAAATTTCTCATCTAATCTGGTTTTATCCAGGCACGATATGCAGTTAATTTTTAAAACAAACTATTACAGTCAAGTTCATTCTGCTGACAAGTAACATTGCTCTGCTATGTAGCATAACTAAGGTTGCTCACTTAAAACAAAAAATTAAAAAGGATGTCATCAGTTAAATCCCTTAAGTTTTTATCTAGCAATTGCAGTATGACATTCAAAGAGAATCTCAGTCTGAACTGGAACTGTGTAAGGACAATAAGGGTCTCTAAGGACTAAGGTCAAATTTTGCTCTACAAGGAAGAAAGAACTTTGCAATTCCTCTTCATGAATACAATATAAATCCGGAATTTAGATCTTATATATCTGAGTATCAAAGCGAATTGTCACTGATTATGAAAGGTGCTTGTGTTAAAAGGGCATTTGCAAAGATTAAAGTTAATAAAACCTGTAATGAAAGCATCCGTGCCACAGGCAAGCATGCATGTTACCCAAATACAAAACACATCACCTGCTACACAGTTCTCACATTGTGCCTTGTTTCTACTGTCAGGTTTATGGCTCAGCCAACACCCCAGCTTGCAGAGATGCTTGAGCTACCTTTACATTAGCTGGGACACCTCCTAGCCAGGCGACCTAGTGACAGCATTGTCACAGCAGCACTGACTGCTGACAAGGTCCCAGGCAGATCTCACAGACTGCATTTGGCTCCGTGCTTCTGTGGCTGCATTGTCACCAACAACGCAGGGGAACTGCATTGACAGGGTCTGGGATACGCTGTTCCTCAGCCACAGCATGGACACTTAGAAGAGTCCACTCAAGAAAACACCATATTACGAAGATGATAAACAATTCTTTTTATACTGTTGTTTCCCTGTACGTTTTTACAGGCCTCCTGCAAAGGGGAAATTCAGGACTCTGCTAGTCCAGCGTGAACAAAACGAGCACGACGTTTGCACAAAGCTGGGATTGTAAAGACAACAAGGACCACAATGGAAAGTTTAAAAAGTGCAGAGCAATGCTAATTATCAGTACCAGAATGTGGAGTCATGTACTAGCTCCCAATACTGATGAAAACATTGAAACATAAACTATGTTTATGCTGGAGGACTGTTTTACAGCATTCTATAAATTGAACTGGGAACGAAAAATTTTGATTTGGCTTGGTGGATCCCAGAGTATTTAACTTTTAAAAAACTTTCATAGAGATATAAGATATGTCAACAAAACTGTGAATATTTTTGCTGTCCTAGGTTTTCTGCTCTACTGCAATTGCAGATGCTGTAAGCTACATTTTGCACACACATTGCTGATCCCTGAGCACTAAGCCTTCAAGACACTCTTTGGTGTACGTCCTCCTAGTCTTCTTCTACTTCCTCCCTTGAATCTGTTAGAACATTTAATTTGGCCCTTTCCTGAACTGACTCAGACAACTAACCATACAGACAACTACCCACTGATTTGCTAGGCTAGAATTTCTTGGATTAGTAAAAGCTCCAGCGACTGTGGAAGCGGGGCAAGACAGGGGATGGGAAAGCTCAGCCAGGGCAGAAAGGAAAGAAAGACAGCAGTAGTGTCTGTGGCTAAGGCTGCTGTAGGGCTGCACCCTCAGCTCAGCTCCCCAGACTGGTACATTGTAGAGTTTCATCAACACTTGTGTAAGAGAAAGGGAGAAAAGGATAAGAATGAATGGATAGCAATATTGGCTAAAACTTTTTTAGTGAAAAATTAACTTAATCAAAGCTTCTGTAAAAACCAGTACATGATATACAATTAATTCAAGGCCTATACCTCTATCATGAACTATCTAAGGAAACAGAACTACTTTGACAAAGAACATTTTGTGTGTCCAAAGAAGGGCAACAAAGGTGGTGAAGGGTCTAGAGGATGTCCCTGATGAGGAGTGGCTGAGCGAACTGGGGTTGTTTAGCCTGGAGAAAAGGAGGCTCAGGGGAGACCTTACCACTCTCTACAACTACCTGAAAGGAAGCTGTAGTGAAGTGGGTGTTGGTCTCTTCTCCCAAGTAATAAGCGATAGGAAAAGAAGAAACAGCCTCAAGTTGTGTCAGGGGAGGTTTAGATTGGATATAAGGAAAAATTTATTCACCAAAAGGGTTGCCAAGCATTGGCACAGGCTGCCCAGGGAAGAGGCGGAGTCACCTTCCCTGGAGGTATTTAAAAGCCATGTAGATGTGGCACTTTGGGACACAGTTTAGTGGTGGACTTGGCAGCGTTAGGTTTACAGTGGGACTCAATGATCTTAAAGGTCTTTTCCAACTATCCTGGTTTCATCTGGGATAGAGCTAATTTTCTTCTTAGTAGCTAAAAATAGTGCTGTGTTTTGGATTCAGTATGGGATTTGATAACACAGTGATGTTTTTAGTTGTTGCTAAGAAATCAAGGACTTCAACTTCTCATTTTTTGCCAGTGTGGGACTTGCACAAGCTGAGCAGGAGCATAGTGAGAGCAATGGACACAAATTGTCCAAATGGATATTCCATATCATATAACATCATGCTCAGTATATAAATGAGGGTTGGCTGGAAAGTGCCGTTTTTGCTCTTCTGCGATTGTGGTTCCAGGATCTCCCTCTTGTTCTGGGATTGCTAGCTGGGAACAAGCTAGCCCTAGTCAGTGGGTGGTGAGCAATTGCATTGTGCATCACTTGTTTGTATATTCTGTCCTTAATATTATTACTATTTCAGTAGTATTATCATTATTATTTCATTTTATTTCAATTATTAAATTGTTTTTATCTCAATCTTTAAGTCTCCTTCCCCTTACCCCTCCAATTTTCTCCCCATTCCTCAAGGGAGGAGGGTTAGCAGGCAGCTGTGTGGTTTTTAGTGGCTTGCCAGATAAAACCACGACACCAAACAAAACAATTCTATGATTCTTTGATTTTTACATATTGCTTCCACTTGCTGTCCTGTCGGAAAACCAACTACAAACAGAGCAAAACAAGATCGGCATCTCAGAGACCACCTCTTAGGCTGTGAAGGGCTGGACTGTGCTGCACAGAGGCACGACCAAGGACAGAGGAGCTCTCCTCAGAGGCGCTGGTGGGGAGGGGACACTTGGCACAGGGAGGAGGGAGCCTCTGGGTCACGCCTGGGGAAGCTCTTTAGGAACGGCCAACGACCTCGGACACAGAGAACAAAACTGGCCTGGAGACACACGGAGCAGCAGCCGAACGCCAAGCGACCGCACCTGAGCGGGCTCTTAACAACGAACACACTTTCCCACACACACCCCCCCACACACACTCCCCCCTCCCCGCCCCGTCTCAGCAGGACGGCAACGCCCCCCCAGCCGGCAGAGAGGCTGGAGGTGCAGGCGCCAGGCCTGCCGCCGGCGAACGGCCCCTGACAAACGGGCAGGGTCACTGCACAGCCCCGCTCCGCACAGCCGGCCGCCTCGGTCCCGCCGCGCCCCCGCCCCGCTGCCCTCTCGGCGGCCGCAGCCACCCACCCACTCACTCACCCCGCCCGCCGCCTCGCGCCGCCGCCGCAGGCTGTCGCGAGCTCGAGGTTCCCTTTGCGGCCGCTCTCGCTTGGCGGCGCGCGGCCGTTCCGCCATGCTGTGTGTGGCACAAAGAGGCCTCGCGCATGCGCCGCTTCTAGCCGCGCCAGCGCTACGCACGCGCAGCTCGAGGTTTCCCCAGGCGGAAGGGACCGCGCACGCGCACCTGAGGTGACCAAGCGCACTGCCCCGGCGCATGCGCGCTTGGCGGGAAGGGCGGCACAGCCGGGTGCCTGTGTCTGCGCAGGGCGCATGCGCGCGCGGGCAGCGGGCTGACGGGAGCCGGCGGGACAATTGAGTGCCGAGCCGGCGGCACGGCCCGGGTATGGCCGGGACAGGGCAGGGGCGGGCGGCGCCGGGTCACTGGGCGGGAGGGCCCCTGGGCGGGAGGGCCGCTGGCCTCTCCCTGTGGGGGCGGCGGGCGGGGGAGCAGGCTGGGCGCTCCCAGCCCCTGCGCTTGCCCGCAAGGAGACACCCCCTTCCCTCCCCCCAGCCCTCAGCTGCCGTTACCGGGCGGCTGAGGCGGGTGGGCCGGGCTGATGGCGGTTCGAACAGCATTGCTTCTTGGACGTGCCCCAGGCCCTTGCAGTCATTACTCACGTGAGGTGATTTTTCACTGATAGCGACATCCACGGCGGTGCCCTCGCTGCCTGCGGTTTTACCGAGTAAAAGTTAAATCCTGTGTCGCGCCTCTGTCGTTGCCTACAAATCCCGTTTAGCCTGGTCACCTGTGCCGGGAATGTCTCTTCAAATGTCCCGGGAGGAGGGCAGCCTGTTAAATTTGTGCTACAGTGGTTAACGTGGCTGCCTTTAACAGGGCTCCGTGCATGCTCGGGGGAGTTGCACGTGTAAAAGTCTGAATTATTATTTGTATGTGTATTTTGCTGTAATGCGGCTGTTAAGATACCTTTAAGGATAAAAATTCAATGCTTGCAAAAACAAATGCATTCACGAGCCGTTTTAGGCTGTGGTTTCATGGTACATTTAATTTGGTCAAGCTAGGTTGCTAATAAAATGCAGCAGCAGTGCTTTTCCCATGACCTCCAGCTGTTTCCCTGCAACCACACCTAACAGCATTGCAAGTACAGGGTGATTCCATCTATTGCTGGCTGTCTCCGAGGAAAGGGCTTATTTGTTTGTTAGTTGATTTAGTTGTAATGTGGAACTATTCCTTGCCCTTGCTGCACCTGCTCTCATCCCATCTAAAAGACCTAGCATTGGTCAGTTATTGCATATCCATAATGGCCTTTCTTATATATCGTACTGTAAAGATAAAAAATAGAAACCTTTTATTTATTATTTTTTATATTTTATATAAGCTTGTCTTTTGAAAAGAGAGAGAGAGATGTATTGCTGGAAGCAATATTGCATTTAAAAAAACCAAAAATCCCTAATGGTTTTATAGTTGTAAGTAGGTAATACTGGTAATATTCTTAGATATTCTTAAATTTAACAGTGAAGTTACTGAGTTATTAAGGGTCATATCTTTAAATTTCTTACTAATTTGCAAATCTCTCAATGGGTCTGTTTTTGTGGTTTATGACCATATAAGAGTGAAAAGTCCAAAGGGATTTGTAAACCAAAACACTTTAATCACAGATACATGCAATTTATGGACTGCACACCTCCCCTGTTCCACGGGAGATGTGACAAGCTCTAGAAGTGAGGTGGGCAGAGTTAGTGCAGGAGTTCAGCTGTGCTAGGCACACTCCTCATGGAGAGTCATGGGGTGTCCTGGGTTGTTGTCCCAAGTGTCACCATGCATTACAGGATTGGGCAGAGAACTTGTTGAAATTCACGCGGCACCTGAAGCTGGCCGTGGTCGGCGCTGGCATTCACAATCTGTTCCTCTGGAAGGCTCCTGACACCTCTGCAGGTTTCTCAGTGGCTGTCAGTTGTTTACGCTGCAGCTACTCCTGTTATAATAACCCATCTGCTCCCCTACTGCATAGCGTTAACTGCTGTCAGGTAGGCTTAACTCACCGGAATGGCTGTTGCTGCAGCCAGAGACCTCTTTCCTTGTATTTTCAATAACAGCCCCAATGGAAGTGACAACAGTTCAGGCCACTTTGCCATTGAGGTTTACATCCAGTAACAGTGTCATATATATGCTAATTGTTCGGATACAAAGGAGATAGCAGTACTCACCTTAGTGTCTGCGTGTTTGCAAAGTATTTTGACAGTACTCTGTTACTACTTCTGTTTAAATCCTGGAAGGAAAGATTGCTGTCCCCTAGTAAGCCACTGGAGTGCAGGGTAGCGTCAAAGAAACGCAGATACACACTGGCTGTTGCAAGAGGATGTAAACATGCTTTCGAGATGGTAGAGAAATTTGTGTCTGCAATCTATATTATGGCTTATTTTTACCTAATAGTTGGATAATCAATTAAAATCACAGAAGGGTAGGGGTTGGAAGGGGCCTCTGGAGATCATCTAGCCCAACCCCGCTGCCAAAGCAGCTTCACCTAGAGCAAGTTGCACAGGACTGCATCCAGGCAGTCTATGTACAAATGGAGAATTAAACCAAAATGTGTTCCATAAATTGCTGTACCATGCTTGTCTTCATCACTCCAGCTGCTGGATTGGAATTTCTTTTCTTGTTTTGTTTCTAATGCTTTGAAGATTATAACTTGTTATTCTAGTGGTTGCAAGTATGCTTTGTCATATTAACATTAGTGTATGTTTGGTTTTGTCCCGAGGTTGTTCAGGGGAATGACGGTCTTATTTTGAGGGAAAACCTATAATAAGGTCCTTCTCCTGTTCAAGTGGACATAACATGTAATGATAATCTCCACTGTAATTTTGAGATACATTTCTGTTGAATCCTAATCTTAATATAGTGAATCTGAGTGACCAATATAATTGACTGTTTAATGCAAAATACTACTCCCAGATATGAAATGTACCTTCAACAACCGTTGTTTATTGTGCACTAATAATGGGCTGTTCAAAATTGCATTTTAAGTGTTTAGAATAGTTACTTCTGTTTCAAATTGTCTTTCTTTTTATAAACTGGTGTAAGTTTGTCAAGCAGTCCTATATTGCACATCTCCAAAGCATTTCTTGCTATTAAGAACTGCATTTTTGGCTTTTCAAATGAAAAAGAAAGTGTTCAACTGCAGCATTTGCAATAGTCAATCTTAGTACTTAAACAATGCATTGCAATGATACTGCTTTTTCTTAAATTGTATTATGCTTGTGAATTGTTTTAAAATAGTGTTTATATTGTTATCTATGGATATATTTTTATATTTAAAGCCTATTCTGACTACAGTTGTCTTTATCTGCTTCCTACCTTCCTCTCCACCCTACAGGGCAGTACAACTAAATATGAGGCGATCAGCAGCTCCAAGTCAAGTGCTAGGAAATGTATCCAAAAAGCCGAGGTTTATACCACCAGGGAAAAGTACTACAGTTTGTCTCAAGAATGAAACTAAGGAGATGGACCAAGAAATGAAATTAAAGGAGGTAAACTGAACAGTGCACTAAAAAGTATGTTTGTTCATACAGTACTATTACTAACAGATAGCATCTGAGCTCACCACAGTGTCCTTAAATAATCAGTCTGTTTAGAATAGATTTTGATACCTTTGCTCTTACTACATTTAATCTTGCTTCTCAGGTAGGCTTCTCTCACTCTTGAAGTGGATGCAGAAAAATGCTTTTCAAATAAATAAAAGTAATCAGTATTGAGTCCAAATACAATTCTCAGTGTAGCTGAGATATGGATTGCATCCTGACATGGGCTTTGTTTGATTCAAATGTTTGAAATGCTTTGGAAAAAGCAGTTAAAAAACCAAGATATTTGGTAATGAAGTGCCAGTACATTGAGTTGCAGTTTTGCTGCAAGGAACTTTCTCTGAAACCTTTAATATCAATCAAAAAAAGCTTCACAATTTTCATTGCTTTTTATCTACAGAAGACTTCTATTAAATTCAATTCATAAACTACCTGCAGAAGTAGTGTTTGATATTGTGTGCACGTGCTTTTTATTGTGAACACTGGGTTGCATATATTTATGTAGTGATGCATGTGTTTATTTAGGTAGTTTGATAATGAGGATTAGTATATTAGTATCTATTAGGATCCCTTCTTGTTGCTCTTTTTGACATTTCTCCTCAAAAAGGAGGAAAAGGAAGATATATGTGTAAAAGGAATACTACTGTGAACTTGTTTCTCTTTTGCAGAGAGATGAGAATGGGGGAAGTGCTGCATTGCTTTCTAAAATATATGGCCAGAATCATAATGCAAATTTTACACAGTCTGAGGAGTCAACTGGAAAAGTAAAGGCTTCAAAAGCATGTTTCAGCATTGATAAGAGTAGCAAGGTGGAAATGAAAACACTAAATACGCCCAAAGCTGGTAAGATGCTCTTTCTTATTTACTGCCATAAAAGAATTGTAGACCTCATGAATGATATGCTACTTACTAAACTTTTATGAAATATTAATATAAGGGTTATGCAGTGGTGGCATTATTTGGTGTTCTACTGGGTAGTGAGTGAAAGAAACAAACACAAAATGATTTTTTTAAATAAAAAAGGAAAAAGTTGTTGATGTTTTAGAAGCCAGTTGGTAGTGCTGCTATTCAGGTGTGTGTCTTCCAGGAGAGTACTATGGTCAACTCACTCTAATCCAGAGTAATATCAAGACAAGAGTGGGGGTACCCTAAACAGTGGAAAAGCATTGTAATTTGGAGACCTTGTTGGCCTCAGGCTGTGCATGCTAACCACTCTGAGTGGATTCACGTTTTTCAGAAATTATGAGAGTTTATTTTCTTCAGTGCAAGATCTGAGCTGTTTTCTTCTGTGTCTCCAGCGGGCACTCAAGGCTCAAGCATGGGCTGCTACCTCTAGTGTAGCAGAACTGGCACTGTTCGTTCTTGTGTGTGCATTTACTCATTTGTAACCCTCAGTAATGAATGTTACTCTGAACAGGTAGGCACTAAGCACTGCAAAGATACTGAAGTGTCTTTACTGTAGCAAATGCACTTTGGTGGACCTGAACGACTCTGTGGGGCTGAGTATCTTCATCTCCCACTCTTGCGGCCTAATCACAGACACAGCACAGGGACATTCTGCCTTGTGTGAATGCAGGTGTACAATTAATTCACTGTTGTTTCCTCATAATTAATGGCATCAATAATAATCTTTTTCTTTGGTTTAGGGTTAATTTAATTGATGATACCTTGTTTAATGAGTCAAGTTTTAAAAGAGCATTCCTGGACAAGCATACTGACCAGTCACCTGTTTAAAGGTGGCTGCTTTTTTCCTCTGTTTTTCCTGTGCTTGTTCCTCTCTGAACCTCCTTCACCTGTCCCTTTTGCTCGTCCCTGTTTTTTTTCCTTCAAAAATCTCATTATAAGCCTTGTGTAATCTCCAGTTGCCCCTTTCTAGTGTCTTGAGTTTGAGGCCCCAGTAGGCAGCAACCCCCTTCATTCTGTAAGGTGCTCTGGAGAGCCCTTCCCATTGACTCTTCTTGTTGGGTTTCACCCCCAGAAAATGGGGGTTGATCAGTCCCCTGTGACAGCTCTGAGAGGATACTGCCATTATCGTGTTCTGTAGCCCAAAGTATACGCACTCTGGCAGAGCTAATGTGGGAAAATTCAGCCCCCTTGTATGTCTTAAGTCCTTCTGTGCTTATGGCTTTTGTGTTTATCTGCTGCATGCTGTAATTTACAGTTCTTCTGATGAAGCTCATACTGGCAGAGGATTTTCACTGTGCATGGGACAACTTGTTTGAGTGATCGTGCTTCCCTATAGGTACTTCTGTAAAAATTTGTGTCTGCTGGTTCTGTCTAGCAGAGCACTTGAGAGTTAACTAGAGTGGATTTATTTCCAAAATAATCTGGGAAATCAACAGTCTTCCCCATAAAAAATGTTGGGAAGTAGAAAAGATACTAAATGCTTTTTCAGTATCATGAATTCTGGGTGTAGATGGTATGGGTTCTATGGATGACTTTAGAAAAATAACCAAAAAGTTGTGGGGTGGAGCTGGGTGAGCTGCTTCTGTTGATGTTGTGCTGCTACCTTGCTGAGTGCCCGAACAAGCCACGTTGTGCCAAAGCCTCTGTGCTGTGTCTGTAGAATGGGGCCAACCCTGCAAGTCTTTGTAAGGCTACAATGAAATGTGTTATACAGTAAGGGTATTTAATGTCAGTATTAGTTATGGTTATCAGGTTCACTCGTGATGCAAGCACTGTATGGTGAAAACAATCCTGCATTCAGGCTGCATTAAATCTTAAGTAATTTCTTAATATCTTGGATGTTTCCAAGACAGCTTCTGCCCTTTACGTCACTTTTGTCTGCTGTTCATTACAGCTAATGTAGCAATTAGGTAGATAGTGTAAACCATAACTTCCTTTGTAGTGTGAAATTGAATTGTTTTGTCAAAACTGGTTTTGGTATGAAATTCAGAAGTAATGGAAACGAGTTGTTAAAGCCAAGGTCAATTTGTTTTTTAAATTATTATTAATATTGTAATGGAATTATATCTGACTGCCAGTCTCTGCAGCCAAATACAGCTTCTCTATTAAAGGGGTATTAAAATAATTTAAAGATTGAAAAAGTCTCTGTGTGTGCATTATTTTGGTTTATTGTCTCCATATCATTTAATACAGATGACAAACTTTAGTAGCTTTATATCATGCTCAAAGCTGCCATGTTTGGATTTTCAGTGCAGCAATGGAATGTGTAAATAAATACCCCAGTTTCCATTGAAATCCTTGTGAAACACCTGTGGGCTGTTGGACAACTGCACTGTTCATAGAGCTAATCTGTCTGAAATCCAGCCCTGAAAATGCTGTGCATGGTTTCAAAAAAAACTTATCTGACACTTGGTGTCCATTTCTGGGAGTACATAAGTAAGGATTTCATTAGATAGCAAAAATCTAAAAATTATAGCATATCTGATAGGCTTAAAAAACTTGGTTTTCTAGGCTTCTTCAAAATAAACCTTTTACTAAAATTTCAGTAATAGAAGTAAAGTGTAAGGGACTATGAAATTCTATGAGAGGAGATATTTCTAAAGATGTTAAGATTGTAGCAACTGTTGTTGAGTGAAACTACCTATCTCTTGTAATTTTAAGACAGTTTGAACTATAAGATATTGAACATACTGTTCAATAGGCAGTTTACTAATTGTGAGTTGTGAATACGGGAAAATTAAGTTTTTCCATAAATACATATCTTTGTGGGAAAATGACTTTACTACTGTTTTATGAATCAATGTTTGCTTGTTTTTGAGAGGCAAAGAACACAGCAATCTCTTTGGTACCTTTGTTTTGTGTTCAGAATATAGTGCTTGTTGACACTGACAGTGGATGTGTGGAGGGGAGGTAATGTATTTGACATTGCCATTAATGCTTTTTTCTCACACTCCTCCAGAGAATTCTATCAGATAAGTCTGCACACTCTTTAAAAATGAAAGTTACTTTAACATTCCTGACCTATTTAACAGTAGTTGAAAATAAAATCATAAATGAGTTTGGAAGGATGTTATTGCAGCTCTGAAATGTGCTTGGTTTCTACCTGTCCTCATCACATTCTGAGGACCTATAAGCAGTAACAAAAAGTACCAATAATTTGAATTTGAAGAAACAATGGACAGGCAGATCTCTGAACTATACTTAGTATCTCCTCAGTGTTGCTAATAAGTGGGACTGACCAAAACTGAGCTTTTTACCTACATTGCCTTCTTCAACTTAATGTTTTTAATATGGATAATTTATTTATATAAAACATCCGTAATGAATTTCATTTATGCATATTACTTGAGTTCACAGCTTGCTTTCTGTTGGTATTTTTAATATAAGAGAATGTTCCTCAGTTTTTTCCTTTAGGCTTACTGTATGGTATGTGGAAATTAATAGCTCTTTTACCTGCATATTTATACACAATATCCTAGTTGCACTGAGATTTCATTGTTTGAACCCGATGCAGGTGAACAGAAAAGCTGGATATAGAGTTTTATTCTGTTGCAGCTCACCTCCTGTTTGGTTGTTGGTTCAGGAGAACTTTGTCTTTCATCCATCACTGACATCTCTTAATGTGTCTTCCAAAAGAACTTTGTCAGAAGTCAAACTCAAGTACTGTCTTTGAGCTAACAATGCAGACAGATTGTAACTGTATTTCCTAACAGCGTTAATGTGTTCACCCTATGTCTCTTGACAGATGTTTCTGAATATTTTTCATGCCTATGATATTAACAGTATTTATTATTTGCGAATAGTTTTGAATATAATTTCTTTATCTTTTCTGTATCTTTCCAGAACATTGTTATGGGTTAGTCTGATACCTCCTGTCTCTTGATATGAATAAAATCCCTCTCAACCAATTAATGTGAATGCTATAAGAGCAAATCAACTTTTCACTCAGTTATGACAGTAGCAATCAATTGTCACTTTTAATCACATAAATAAAAAAGTTATTTTCAGGATTTGTCATATTGTCCAATTTCAGTCTAACTGCCTACTTTGGGTTTCTAGATAACAGAACTAAAAACATTCAGGCCTGGCATGTCATAATGAAGCATATTATTGCTAGAATTACTTGGATATCTGCAAAAGCAGAAGTATTAATTATATTTTCTGTTACTGCATTAATTTCTATTATTGCACTTCACAGATTGCACTGGAAAAGATATTCCACTCCAGAGTATTTTTACCACCCGTCTATTTTAGTGGTGGAGCTGCATGTATAGCTGCAGTTCAGTGGGCCCCTCAAATGCTTCTATAAACAGCTGGGAAAGCGGTTAAGTCTTTGGGTAAAAGGTACGGCATAAACAGCTGCAGCTCTTAATAATAACTCAATTACTCAATACCTGAGTGCAAATAATTTAATACAGTGTCGTTTTCAAGTTAGATTTTACAAGTTTGTAAATTTTGGTATAATTTCTTCTGTGAAATAGTATCAAATTACTTTGCTTGCTCTTTATGATTTGAAATCACCCTGTTCCCCCTGCAGTACAATAGACAGGATAGTCTGTAATAGCGAACAGACAAATGAGCAGACAAACTGTTTCTCAATTCAAGACAGTTTCTTCTTCTAAGTTCAGGTGTCATCTCTGTTTGTTCAGTTCATCTCAGGAGATGGGGATCGGTTAAGAAAAGTAGATCGATGTCAGTGTATTGGAAGAGAAATTGTCCGTGTCTCTGATCTGACACTGGTTCCAGAACTGTACATTTATACATCAACCATGACAGGTACACATGCAAATTGTTACCTCTTGGCCCCGTTCTCCACTGCACAGCAGTGGATGTGTTGCAGGTAGACTTCTCACTGAGACTTCTGTGATTATTTAGTCCAAGATGGCTTGTGTTTTCTGGTCTGCAGCTTTGTGACTCTGGCATCTCCTCAGGACAACATCTTTTGCTTGGTGCTCTTCCTTGGGATGTGAGATGGTATCTTCTGCTGCTGGCAGAAGACCTTCCCTAGCACCTCCCCAGCTGATTGTGTACACTCAGGTTTCCCCTCTGTTGTGGTCATGCATTGTTTTCAGTTATGCATGGAAAAGGTATGATAGCAAAGCAGGGAGCAGCATTTTAGCAAAGTGACTTTACTGCTGTAATCTTAACGTGTTCAAAACTCTTAGGACTTAAAAAAGGAAAAAAAGAGAGGGGTTTCATTAGTCTGCCATTGCTTGTTTCTTGTTCTCATGACTTTCTCATCATGGTTTTTCAGGGGTTTTTTGTTGTTGTTGTTGTTTGTTGTGAGTTTTTTTGCTTTCCTCTTCCTACAGATTTATCAGCTTCTGTGTGTTTGTGTAGTGACCAGAATTATGCACCAAACAGAACACTGTCCTCAGTGGCTTCTATTTCTGTGCTCAAAAGCATCAAATGCAGCAGTCATGACTTCCCTACCTGTTTAGTTTTAAGGTCTGTCAAGAGAGAAACTGTTACTGGATTGTACAAATAGTCAGATAACTTGGAGTCAGTTGCCTTAGACTGAAAGGAAGCAAAAGAATATGGTATGCTTAGGTGGTACACAAGCCTGTTTAAGAAGCTCACATCCCTAACCAGTGATACTCACCTTGAATCTGGGCTACTCACCAGCTGAGTGGTAAGATACGCTGTGGTAGTGGAATTAGCAACCCAGAGTGAGATGGGAAGCAGGAACTTACACCAGCTTCACCAAAGACAACACACTTATAACATTCAGCAACTGCAAAGCTGCCTTCCTGGATGGGGCAGCCATCTGCAGTGCAGTATAACAGGCTGCTGTAAAACAAATCCAGACTTGAGTAATTCTAGTCTGATATTTCCACAGTTAGTATAACATGATTTATAATTTGATATGATCATATCTTGCTGTCATGTGAACAACTAGGCTTTACGTAATGACAGATGATATAACCAGGATATTCACACATTTGAGAAAAGGGTAGTGAACTGACAGTGAAACATACTTTTCATTTGTCCCAGTTAAAATAAAGAAAACCAGAGTTATATTAGATTTAAGATATTCAACATTTTCCAAAAAGTTGGAGGAATTAAAGTGAAATTATGCACTAGTAATTTGCCTATTGAATGGAACTGTTGTTGCTTCTTTACAATGAAAAAAATAAAATTGCTACATTCTTTACTTTTGGGTAGTGATATATCCGGTATTGAAGAGAGCTGTGCTGCATGTAAAGATAATAAACTTTCATGCATTTTTCTTTAACTTGTTAAGTTATTGAAAATTAAAATTTGTAAACAAAAAAAAAAGACTTAACTCCCTGTTGTGCAGAGACAGAGACTTAATGTTGAAAATACAGATATAAAGGAAACTCCGCTTTCCAAGGGGCAGCGGGGGATGTGTTGGGAAATGAACTTACTATCTCAATATATTTATTACAATTTAGCTTCCTGGAGTTGCATGCAAACACATGGCATGTGGCTGCAATATACAGAAAATGAAATTATCTAATACCGTAACTTTAAAAATGAGGAACTTGGGAAATACTCTGTGTAGAGACTATTTACAAGGATCCAGGTTTAGCAGTAATAATTCTCTCAGTTTCCTCGCTCATTCAGAGAGAAGTTGTACACATAGTTTCTTCTCACTGTCTTCTTGATTATAAAAAAATATTATCAGGCTCTGTGTGTAAGGAGTGAAAATGGGCAAAAGATAAATACATGGCTATTCTGAATTTCTTGGATGTTTTTCTCTTTTACTCTCCCATCCTTTGGAAAATCCTGGTTTCGGGTATGGGTGTTGTTTTGTTTTGGTGTGTCCCCCCTCCACAGTTCTCCCATCTCCAATAGATTATGAAGGTGGGTTAAAGGAAAGATGGGAGAGTATGTAGCTCTCGGGTGGAGAGACAAGAAATGCCTTATCAAAGGGAACTGGAAGGTTTTTTGAGCTGTCGTGTATTATTACAGACTTGGCCTGAATCCCTTCAAAGACAGTCGCTGAATCTTTCTGTGGCTGCGCTTGTTGTTTGGATACCCTTTGTTGCCATGCCAGCGTAACTAGAGTTCAGTCCCAGCTTTTGGCTTTGGGCCTGAAGTGTTCCCCTGAAACAGAAGCTTTGTCACAATATGACTTTCCAAAAATCAACAAGATAGTGATAAGATTATTATCTTACTGTTCTCAAAATATCCAGAGTGAAATTAGAAGAATGGAGAAAGCTGCTTCTATGTCAAATGCAGGGAATAGTGCACGGGGAATTATTTTGAGGTTAGTATTTAAAAGCATAATCTTCAAAATTTTCATCTCTCTGTGAAAAGATGGGAGAATTGTAGAAACTTGACTTCTTTCACACTGTTTCTTTTTCTAGAGACTATCTTGCTAATGGAGATTTAAGAATTTAAGCAAAACGTCCTGAGAAAATCATACTTTCAAATTTTTCTGTATTTCTCAGTTGCTTCTGATCAGTCATCAAAAAGCCTGTTGAAAGAGAGGATCGGAGAAGATACAAGCACATGTTAGGAACTGGACGCACTTCTGAGCTCTTAACTTTCTTTAAGGACGTGACTTAAAAAATGAAGAGCTAATTCATGGTGCTGTATGGCCACTTAGTATCATAATTTAAAGTCCTGTAGCTCTAAGCCAGGCTTAGTTTGAAGGATGGTTACAGATCTGAATGTGTGGGCTCTGGAATGTCAGACTGAGATGAGAGAAATTTGAAATGGGATGCATTTTAATTGTCTAATTTGAATATTTCCCATTTCAATGGGCTAAATGTTGAGAGAATGCCTTATATCAGCAGAGGGGATGGAACTGTAGTTGGCTTTTATGCTTGGAATTTTATCTGATACGAGCTCTGGAGTTTCAATGAGTGGTTTAAAGGTAATAATTACATCATTAACTTCCTTGTTTTCTTTGCTTGTCATGAGGTACATGCACCCTTGTTCTTGCAGCAGTTGCAGAAACTGTTAGAAGTTAATATGTGCTAGATGGTGTTCGCAGAAATAGATGCAGAAAAAAAGAGGTAAAGCTTCCTCTTGTTCTCCCCACCCCCAATGCAGGACAGATGTTTAGAAACGTTTAGAAATAATTGTGCAGGAGAAAGGAAAGGAGTGGTCCGAGAGGTTCAGGTGCAGCAAGGATAAGAACAAGAAAGCGCAAAAATGATGGTGAAATTGTTGATGAAGATGAGAAAAAAAATCAAGTGAAATGAGAAAGCTATTTGAAACACAACTAATGATCTAAAAAGTCTGGAGATAATGTATTTAAGCATTGTAACTTCCAGGTGAAGTTGTTTTGCAACTTTTGGCTCACAAAACTTTGTCATTCTCAACCCTGTCCATAATGAATAAAGCCTGTAACCCTTAGTTTTGAAGATTACCCGTGAAACAACTGTCCCTATGAGAGACCTTTGGAGCCGAAAACTTTCTCACCCACCCTTTGCTGCAGCAGGCTCTGAAGACAGGCAGATCGAGTGACTTGGCACTGTCTTGCTGTCGTGTCAGTAAAGAGGACTATATGATGACCTAATGGAACTTTTGCAGCCCTTACTACCTATAGACACTCTCAAGTCATCTTATGCAGCTGCCAAATTCATTTGCAAGAGTGAGCAACTGCCTTAGTACTTGCCAACTGTTTCCGCTGCCAGTGCACCCCCCTCACTATATTCAGTAATGTGTAACATAGTCCATCCTGGCTGATGAATCTTCTTACAGTTTCTCATAAGCTTCTCAGGAGTATCAGGGTTTCACTTCAGCTTTGATTCAGATCTTGCAATTGTCCTCTTGTTCTTATGATTTTCAGGCTCTTAGGCAACTGCAAATGCTAAACCCAGGTCTCTGCAGAACTAGTTTGCTTGCACATTATTAAATAAGAAATGATGTCCTTCAGACTTATTCTGGGGCTACCACTTTGTGGCCAGAACACCTCAATGGAGTTTGGCAATCCTTTATCTGTTCATTTGATATTTTTCACACTAGGAGGTCCCAGCCCGAATCACTTAAGCCAGTGTCATTCCCTTCAACGTTCAAGTTTGCTGTCTGATCCAAACTACAACTTTCAAGATAAGGTCTTTCTTAGGGCATCCTTAATTCTCTCAGATGTTTTTTGTCTTTGAATCATGTACCTTATAGTGATTTCTTTAAGTCTGTCATGGAGAGATTCTTCCTCAGTTCCGTGTGACAAACGAGCCTTTCTTTCCCTCCATCCACGACGCGCTCTCGATTTAAGACATTCTCCTTTACAGGGTGTTCTGTCTCTGTTTTACACGGGCCGCTTGAAGCAGTTATAGTCCGTGAACAAATTTGCACTTCTAAAATTTGAGCCCATTAAGCTTTTCCAGCAATTCATAGTCATTTGACTACTTTAATCCCTGGCTGTATTATAGCTGTGATTCATTCATCTCTTGATAGCTCTCCAGGATGCATTATTTGTATCTCTTTTTTATTATTTCTAGATTTTTCCAAAGCAAAAACCTGAACTTCACCATTACCTGTAGTTTTGAGTCTTGTTTCCCAACTATTCAAGTTCTGCAACCTTAGCAAGGGGCTATTGCTCAGTTTTTGAATAATCATGCTTTTTTTTCCTTTCCCTAGAAAAAATACTCTATCTACTCTCACAGCTCCCATTTTTCATGAACTTCCAAAGATGAAGATTCATCTACTTGAAAACTAGGGTTTTAAATATTAACATTTAAATTGGGAAGCATCTGGGGTTTTTTTGAAGGAAAGAATCGAGCAAGTTAAACAAAATGCTGAATCCAAGACTTTATTTTCAGAGTTCTGAGTAGATTAGTGAATTCTGTCTTGAAAATATGAAGGAAAATGAGCTGTACCTTGTGCACAGGGTTAAAACTGGCAGTATAGAAGGCAATGAAGTGATGTGGTGAGTGCAGATATGACTATGTTAATCACTGGGACCAGAATTGCTCCCCGCTACCTATGGTTTGCTGTCCCCTCAGTTATGCTCATACAAGTTTTTGCAGAGTGCATTGCAAACCATATTCCTAAAGTGATCCAGATAGTCTGAAGAAGCTTTATCAGCCTATTTCTTTTGTGCAAGTTATTTGTCCTGTGGCATACTAAATCAGGGAACTGCTGGTGGTTAAAACTAACCTAGCTCAGAAAAAATTATTAATTTGCAGACAAATCAGTTCTCTGATCTGACTTGCTCAGATTTGTGAGTGCTCATATCAGCACAGTGAAGGGGCAGGAAGATGACAGGGTTGCAGGGAAGCAAAAATTCTTGTTTTGGCAATGTCTCACATTTATGTTGACTTAAACCAATTACTAAACCATATGCTTGCAAAAAAAAAAAAAATTGATTAATCTGTAGCTGGATCATCTCCTTGTACTGGCTGTGCACTGTGTCACATAAGTGCTGGTGTTGGTGGAAGGTGTAGGATAAAGTGTGAACTGCGGCATCATTTCTTTTTTTCAAATTGTCTTGGAACTACACCTATTATTTTATCTCAGATAAGTCTATATGTAATATTATTATCCAGGCTTCTCACCCGTGATTTCTCATTCAAGTACTGATATGACCTTAAGCTAATGAACAGAGCTATTTTAGAAAGGGGAAAGAAGAAAAAAAAAAAAAGGAAAAAATCTTGGTTGTCAGCCAGCTTCATTTTTACAAGGGTTATTTTACACTCCTGCAGAACAATATGTAATTCAGACTGATTCCTTCAGGCACTTGCTCAAAAGAAATCTTTGTAGCGGTATTTTGCTATAATTGCATTAGTGTGGAAAGTTGGTCTCTCTAGCAACGTTAAGCAGTAAGGTGATAAAGTAATACAAGTTTAAATAGGTCTCCCTGAGGAGTTGCTGCACATGGCAGCCCAGTACAGAGGGGACTGGTACAGCTCCTGTGGCCAGGCCCGGCCTGCAGTGAGGCTGAGGATGTGTCCCCAGGAGGCACCACACATATGCATATATACAGCCAGCCATGCAGAAAAAGCAGCACTCGTGCAAACAAAAGCAGCATCAATGGCCTCATCCTTTCAGTTTACTGGCTGACTGGGATGAAAGCCTGTTTGTGGAAAATAGCTACATGTACAATATGGATCCCTCCAGCAAGTGGCCTTAGACTATTTTTCTGCTCAGTAGCTGGTCACTGGATCCCCTGGTCTCCCAGCTGCCTCACAGACCTGCACTGGGTCTCTGGCAGCTGGTCCGGATTTATGACCTTACCAGTGGCCAGTCCCCAGGTGTCCTGGTCCCTCCAGTAACCAAATCTCAGACCTTGGTCTCTCCAGTATCTGGCCCAGACTCATGGTTGCTCCAGTTCTTGGCTCCCAAGCCTCCTATCCAACTTGCTGGCCAGTCTGTCTTTGACATAGGTACCCAGGCAGTATGTGTGGGCTCCAGCCTCTGCTTGCTGGTGCCCCAAGCACCCGGGCCTCTGTGTCCCGTGGTACAACTCCGTTTGCTGGCACACACAAATCCATGCAGTCATGCATGCAGAGGAGAGATTCTCCTCGCCCAGAAAACAGTTACAAGTGTACTTTAACAAGAACGTAGGACACACTGCAGGGATCAGGTGCAGGGCACGTCTGGACAGCTGTACTGAGCAGCCACCTGTTTACATGCACCCGACCCCTTTTACCCATTTTCTTCCCCATTATTTTCCAATGCTTGTTCTGTCCCAAACCAGTTTTGTCTCTCCCTCTTCTTGCCTTTGATTCTTCCTCTAAATATCCTGTTCCTTCTGCAATCCCAAAATACTCTTCCTGGCATCTCAAAATGAGCCCCATACCCCAGTGGGCAGTAACCCTCCTCCTTCAGTCTGCAAGGCAATCCAGAGAGAGCCTCTTGAGTGGATTCCTGGGTCTCACCCCTGGCCCATGGCGCTGCTCCTCTTTCTGACAGCCCTGGGAGCAGCCAAACTGAGGGCTCAGTTTCTTTCATTTGGGTTATTTGGGTTCCTCTGCCTGACACTGTTCATCTGTGCTCCTTTGTGCCTGTGAGGATGAGCCTTCTGTCACACAACCTAATGCTGATTTCTTTCTTTTTGTCCTCAAAAAGTCAACTACACAGCTATTTCAACATCAGAGGGTACAATACAGGCTTGCCTACAACACAATTCTGATAGTTCCAGCAGCCTAAACTATCTGAGGCATATTCCTTTTTTATTTTCATTTTTTGACAGTTGTTGAAGAATAACCAGTGCATCAATTAAAAAAAAAAAAAAAGATAGCCACCAGCTTTCTACTCTAAATGTTAGTAAAGGGCAAAGTGTGGGGAAATAGGGAAGGATTAGGTGTTTAAAAGTGATGGTTTTCAAACAGTGCTTCTTAACCACCCGAGTATTTTGTTTCTCCAGTTCTAGTGCAATGGGATTCAGACTATAAAATGTTTTATTTGATCTTGGCCTGAAAGCAATTCCAGCCAAGTGGACTGGTCGCAATGTTGTTAGGTGGTAAGGACAAGCCAAGTCTCAGAAACGGTTCCAAACATGCTTGTTACTCTAAATGCTAATTGATTTTTAGCAGTTAAATGTCTCCCTTTGTTTAGTTTGAATTTCTTGTTTTGAATACAGCTTGTGTCTGCTTTAGGTTTTTTCCTCTTAGAGCAAACAAGTTTATACCTAGATCTTTATAGCCTTAAGATATTTTAAACTCTAATTAGATGTCTCTCCTTCACCCCCCCTTCCAGGCTCCCTTGTTTTCAAGGCCGAACACGTTAAGCTTGAGAAGCTGTTGCCGCTATCTCAAACGGTGTTTGTTTCCACCCTCCGGACTCTTTTTCAGTCGCGTATGTCATTTTTCAAACTTATTTTTTTCTTTTTGTATTTGAGAGCACCTTTCCTTACATCTGCAGGGTAATTTTCTCTTTCTCCGATTGCTGATTGAGTTTAGACCGCAGCGCCCGAGAGCCTCGCGAGCATTTTTAGGGGAAGGCTTGGCTTAAGGTGCTGCGCTTTTGAGCAAACATTAGAATAGCACGCACAGAGCGTGCATGTAACATTTAATAATTTCATATAAATCAGATTTTTCTCCCGAAAGAGTGCCTGGGCGCATTATGACAAGAGCAGGTTGTTTCCCGGTGGATACGAGGCAAACCCCGGTACGCAGAGGCGGCAGGGCGCTCGGTCAGTCTCTCACGACTGACGGCAGCCGTCACCGCCTGCAGCCCCCGCCTCAGCTCTGCCATTTCCCGGCCCCGGCGGACCGCAGGGCGATGCGGCCGGCGCGGAGGGCAGCCAGCCGTGTTTTCGCCGGGCACAGCTGCGGCCGAAGTGACAAGGAACGGGCCGATGCGGGGCCGGCTCGTTGCCGCTGCTCCCGCTGGCGGCGGCGCGGGGCCGGGCGCGGCGGCCGCTTTAAGAAGCCCCGAGCCGGCAGCGCGAGCGGGCGGCCGTGTGCAGGAGAAGCTCAGCTTTACTGCGAGGCGCGCGCCTGGGTGTAACCTAACCGGCTGGAGGCGATGCCGCCGCTGATTGACAGCAGGACCAGCATTATGCAAATGGCGGCGGGGCGCGCGGCCGGGGGCTCCGGCGGGGAGCTCTCGGCCCGCGCCCCCCGCGCCCCGCCAGGCGCAGCGCGTTTCACAAAGCAAATGCCGCTTTCTGGGGACATCGTAACGTGCAAAATCATCCCAGCGCGGTTTCAGTTTGAGATACTGTGCGAGGGAGCTGGGGAGATGTGTCAGAGCTTGTTACTCGAGCTAAATTAGGTAATTTTTAGCTGGGTAACGTGCTAATCTTTAAACCTTTATGTTTTTAAATCCTGCGTATGTCTGGTCTCTTCGTACCAAAGTGTATTTTGCTTGTTTCTTCTCGTCTTCTTCAGTCTGAAGCCTTATGTAGGTCAGGCTTGGCTTAAGCAGATTTCCTGAACCTGCGTCAGCTTAAGCTGAAGGAATTTTAATAAACCCTCCCTTGTAGGCGTGGGCCTAAATGAGACTAGCCTAGTTAAGCCTGATCTTTTTCTGTTTGTGAAAAAGAGCTGAGCAGAGCTAGGGACTGCATGCATGGTGGCTTCAGAAACGGCTTCCTTAATTCAAAGGTAACAATGGTTGGGAAGGCCAGATCTTCTAATTTTACCTTATCTGAAAAGCTCGATTTGCTAAAACTCGTGAAGCCGTACGTTAAAATTCTCGAGGAACATACCAATAAGCATTCTGTAATAGTGGAAAAAAACAAATGCTGGGATATCATAGCTGATAACTACAATGCCATCGGAGTAGACCGCCCTCCTCGCACTGCCCAGGGCCTGCGCACGCTGTACAAGAGGCTCAAAGAATATGCCAAACAGGAGCTATTGCAGCAAAAGGAGACGCACTCCGATTGCAAAAGCAGCATTTCCGAGCCAACCAAGAAAGTTGTGGAGATGATTCCACAGATTTCCAATGTGTGTTTAAGAGACAGGAGCGGTGTTCCAAGGTGAGACGATTCTTTTTATTTTGTTGCTGAATGGAAATGGTGGCGCCTCCTATCTGCTCGGTGACGCTTTGCTTGTGCTCAGGCTCCGAAGGGAAATGTTTGTCAGAGAAAACCCCCACGTGGGGAACAATGACAAAATAATATTGCTTTTGTTGTAGGGGAAGCTTGCTGGTGACTTAGCACTGCATTCTTGTTTTCGGCTCTCTTTCAAAGCCTGTTTCTGAGTCTTTGCCATACTCTGGAAAGTGAGGGTTAAGAGAGAATCAAAGAGAAATAGTAGCTCCAACCTCTACCCCTCCCCTACCTTTTAATAGGCAGATTATTCAAACACTGGCAAAGTGATGGCTATTCTCCTCCATTTAAGGTAATACTGCAGTCATTTTGCAGCATATGGAACTATTACCAGTTTATATAGGATTTTTAATAAAGTTAGTTCACAGAACTGAGAAACCTTACTCATACACCTTTTTTCTCTCATTTACTGATGTTTGCATGTTACGTTTTAACTGATCCCAATCCTTAAAAAAAAAAAGACTCCCCACACCACAGTGCCTTTGTGAGTGCAAATGTTTTGGTTTTTTTTTAAATTATACTTTTCTTGCATTGACAGAGGTTCCCTGAAATTGAAGCAAAGCTAATTGAAGTCTAAACTCCAAGCAGTTCTGTATCGTATTAAATCTGTTTAAATACAGAGAGAAACTGAGAGGTACAGCACTAGAAGTTATCTTTTTTTGTAGGGTTGTTTTTTTTTTTTTTAAACTGCTCAGTAAAGTGAGACACACTGTCTAGATTTGAGCCAGACATAATACAGGCAGGCAGCATGCAGGCTTTCTCCCACAGCTGGCTAATGCCCCTCATATCTGACTTGCAACACTCTACTGGTTCTGTATTGGTCCTTGAGGGATCAAAAAATGCCTGGGTCAGGTTTTGGTTCCTCTAGATACAAAAACTAAGCTAGGGAGGAGGGAAAAAAAACCATCACATACTCCCCAGCAACCTTGAGAAAGCTCTGATTTTTCTTATTTTCCCAAGGAGATTAATGCAAGGGAACTTTCCGTATTTTAATCAGATACACTGATAGCCGCTGCAGCAGCGTAACACTCTAAGGAAAGCTGGCATGCGCACACACGCTGAATTGGATTCATGGTGCCACTGGTTGAACTGAATGGTAACAATTGTCTAAATCCCAACATGCCAGATGCTCTAAAAATATGCTGTTGTGGGTCCTTTGCGTAAAGAAGTCTGAAGCAACTGGGCTGTGCTGCTGCTCCTGGTGAATGCCCCTGGAGGAACCGTTCCAAAGAATTCTCTGGAACAAAACGAGGCTTTTAATTGCGCTAATAAAGGTTGCAGTGTCTTGACTACCAACTTTTATAAGGAGGGGGAAAAAAAAACCATAGTGTGAGAACTTTGATTTGTAGATGAGCTTATAAAAAGCACTGATGCTTTTCATGAATGATTAAGGGCTAATGATCTCCATAGTTTGTCTCCCATAATTTAAACATTTTTTGCAGTCCCTTATGGCTCTGTGAACATAGACTTGATTACTGCTTACCCAAAATGGTTGTTCTTAGGAACAGCCAATACACTGTGTGCTGAAGGAAAAGAATATAATTTAAATGATTGTTTTTTTTCCCCTGCCCAAATAGATCATTATTTGATAGTTCTAATTTTAACTCTGAGTTGCATTTTACCCTAATTGTCAAAACCCTGTATTGGGTTTTAACTCATCAGGATATGGCTTAGGTTTCGTAGGAGGGAAATACAACTTATAATGAATCCAAAGTCTTAATCGCACCTTTAAGCAATTTCTAGCTCGCTGTGATTAAACAAAACCTGGTGAATCATGGGTGCCTGCAGGGTTATAAACACCATCCCCCGATTGTGGTAACTGTTGTTTGTCTTTCTTTCAGTCAAGTTGTCAGAAACAACATTAGTAACCACCATACAGGCGGCTCTTTTGTTTCTCAATTCCTTCTTTCTCTCTTTGCTATCTAATTGTTTTCCTCTTAAGAAACTGACTCTAAGGAGGAAAAAACCAAACAAACCAAAAAACAACACCACAACTAGTCAGAGTTACCTGAAGAGTTGTTAATTTTCTAGTTCTGTGTGGATTACACTTTGAGAGATGGATTTTTCACTGTTTGGAGGCTCTAGTGTATGCTAGACTAAATCTTACCTATCTTTTTTCTCTTTAACTTCTCTCACTTTCTCTTTCTTGTTTCTCCCTCTGTTTCCTTTTGTCAGAATGACCTGCTTCTCCTGCTGGTTGTTTCCACTTTTCTCAGGCTAGAAGCTGGCCAGGAGCCAGCAAATAAGAAGGAGGGAAGCTGTGTTAGAAGCTGCGGTTGTGAAGAGGGCGACACTCAGAATTACAGTCAGCTTCGGGGAAAATAAGTGAAAATTTGTGTGCAGGATAATATTTCTGATGCTCAATGGGAAGAGTAAAAGGAATGTGAGAAAGAGGTATATAGGAAAAGGTGAAGCTTTGTGGCATGAGGAGGAGGGAGTAAGGTGGTATAATTGATACTCTATAGGCAGCTCAGGTAACAGCCGATAGAATTAAGATTATCCTGATATTTTCTTCAGGGAATAAATAAAAAGTCATTTTCAATACCTGCTTCAGATAGAGTCTCATTTTTAAAAATCTTTAGTTAAAATAGTTTTGGTGGTTGACAGGATTAATTTTTGGAAAATATATTGCCCTGACCCTGTTGAACGTTGAGTAATCCTCCTCCGGCAGGGGGATTGGACTAGATGATCTTTTGAGGTCCCTTCCAATCCCTAACATTCTGTGATTCTGTAATGAGAAGCTTTCATGCTTTTATTCTATAAATTGCACTTTCATGTTAGTGTCTGACAGGCTAGATCAGGGTCCTTTGGAAATTGCAACCATGACTGCTTATTTATTTTAAACCAAGAGTTTTGAAGACCATGGGATGCAGAAGGATGATCGTGCCACCTTTTGATTAAGGAACTAGTGCATTTACACAAGAAGTAGGATGTACAAATGAAATTTCTCCTTTGCTTCTGGGAATTTGAACACACATCTACTACTAAACAGAACAATGTTTTAATAATTAGATAGTGTTTCTCAATTTGTGGATTGTAGGGCTTACAAGGAGTTTAAAACTTACAAACAACCACCTTCCACCCCACAGTTTAATAGACAGCAACTCAGGTCCTCCAGGGTTGGGGAGTATCCATGGATGTTACATTAGTCATGGATCCAGTCGCTACCTTTAGCTGCTGGCAGCAGCTCAGTTCTTCAGGGGCTGGGGAATGTCTCATATCAGCAACCACCAGTTACAGGCTCGGTTTTAGAGACTCATGGCCATGATGATGCACTGTCCGAGTTAATATATTCCTGTTCCCATGTTGCACTATACTGCCTTCCCAGTCATTCTGAAAGTATTCTTTGTAGATCTGTACTGTAAAATAGATCAAGAAGCTGATCTGACTTTAAAAAGTATTACTTGAGTAAAGGAGTGATGTGCAGAGTGTAGGGATTCAAACTCAAGTGATAGTAGAGAGGTGGCAGGAACAACCTGAGCTATTATCATCAAAACCAACGTAATATGTCAAATCACGATTTGAGGTACTGTTGACTCAGGGGTTTACACAAAGACAGATGAGTCAAGTGGGTGTTGTACTTTCAAAAAGAAATGCACAGAACTATAAGCTGTTCTTAATGGAAGCATTTCTGTGTCTTTTCTTGAAGCATCAGAAAAATATTGAGATCACCGATTCAGAGAGGGAGCAAGGATTAGCTTGATTCCCTAATCTACTGGCAGGGTCATCATCTGGGCTCTGGTTTCTTCTCCCAAGGCTCTTTGTGTAATTTTATCAGTGATTATTTTACACAGAAACCCCCAAAATACTTGGATGCATGAATCAGGAACAGGGAACACATTAGAACAGGAAGAGATGAAAATGTTTCTGCCACAATCCACTCAGTCTGAGTTTATACCCTTTTAAAATCGCAGTATATATTACATAAACTGTTTCCTCTGTCAGTTGCATCACTTGCCACTGCTTTGTTTTTATTCTCATTTGTCACTAATAGCCCTTCTTGCTTACCCTGTTACAGAAGGGCCTACCAGGATAGTTATTGGTCAGCTATACTGCTTATATATAGCCACAGAATCCGAGTAAGACAGGGCTGTATATGTGTGGTGGAAAAAAGGAGGGGTACAGGTGGTGTTCATGGAATGAAGTAGTGTCCCAGCCATAGGCAGCAAAGAGAAGTATTTCAAATTAAGCTTTATTTGCTTATAGCTACACCTTTTAATAATAGTTTTTAATGGATTATTTAAATATGATTTTGTGTATTCTAGTGCTAGTATCGATAAAGAAACAATTGCTGGTACGAGTTCACCACAGGCAATGTTGGATCACCATCCTGCAACAGTCATGATGGAGTTGCAATCGGAAGAGGATGTCAAACCTCCTCCTTCTTTAATCATAGACTCGCAGCAAAATGAGAGCTTAGAACAAGAGGAAGAACACCAGCTGGTGCATATTATGGAAAGGTCTCCTTCAACGTCAGTGTCTTCAGTTGATATGAGAGTGATGATGTCTCCCTCTCCTGTACCAAGAAGAGATGAGTTCTTTAGGCTTGAGGTTGGAGAACGCTTTAGACCAATGTGTGGTTATGACCCACAGATGTTACAAATGCTGAAAGAAGAGCATCAAATAATATTAGAAAATCAAAGAAAAATTGGTCTTTATGTCCAAGAAAAAAGAGATGGTTTGAAAAGAAAGCAGCAACTGGAAGAAGAACTGTTGCGAACAAAAATCAAAGTGGAGAAGCTGAAGGCAATACGACTACGCCGTGATCTGCCAGAATACAGCAATATCTAAATATTTTATTACTTCTGTCATATTCTTTGAAATACGTAATAATAAATGCTTTTGCCCTAGCAAAATTGTTCCTTATGTTAATATGGACGGATCAAAATCTGGGCTTGAGAGATGAAAGCATATTTTCCATGTTGTTGTTTATGTACCTTAGAAAAACAGCTTGTATGGGTTTGAATGTGCCAACTCTTCTGGTCTGAAGTACAATCAAATCCTCTATATTTAAGTGTTTAGGTTGATAAAATTCCAAACTTCAAAAATATTTCCACTTATCTCTATTAGAGTTGTGATGAGCTAATGAAAATTTAGCTCAGGTATATTAAAAGAAGTTGATCATATGCATTATTTTTTCAAATAATCACCTGTCCTTTAGTATCCTAATGAAGTTACAGGTTAATAAATACATGTAAAAAGGAGGAATAAGAGGCTGCGTTCAAATGTCTTATTCTTTTTGAGTCGGTAAATCTTATGACAGTGGTGAAATTTTGCTGATATATCAGCTTGGAAAACAAACTTACTGGATTGTTATATTTTTTTAATATTCAGTAGACAGTTGAATAAATGTACATCTTTTTAAAAGTTAATACTTTAAATTGTTTCCAGTGGAGGAGTGTTTCCATAGGATATTATCAAAATAGAGACAATGAATGCAATGCTTGGTTTTTAAAACTGCATGCATGTGTAATTTGTGTGTACAGTTACCATGATCGTGTATTCAGTTATAGTAATTGTACTGGTGATCAACCACAAAAATGTCTAATTTCCTCATTTGCATGCATAATTACTACAGTGCATGTGCAACCAAGGCAGTTGCAGGTGCCTTTGATCAGTATCATTCTGAGTATAAGCTACTGAAATGAAATAGTTTCTGTATGTAAGTAACACGTGACTTGAAATCAACAGAAGATTCTTTGTTATTCTGGGTACCTTTTATAAATGCTGTTGTTCTGGTCTTTCGATTAGTTTCAAATAAAAAGCCAGAAATGAAAACGAAATTGATTCTTCTGTCTGTCCTGGTAGCAGCTGTTTCCTCTGCAGTTATGATCAACATTCATAACTGGAAGAAAAATACCTGGAAAGCACAAGTCCCAGATGATTCATTTCTTCATAATTCTTAGTCTCCTGCCTGTTACAAATGGATCCACAACTGCCTTAGAACTCTGGCTCCTCATTCCCTATCACAATACTTTCTCATTCCTCTAACCTTTAGCACAAGAAAAGGAAATGAAGCATAGCATGAAGGAAAAAGAGAGAACAAAGGAGATATAATTCCTCCTGTGCCTCGCATCTCAGAGGGCCCCAACAGCAGAAAGAACAAAAGCAATAGGAGGGCGAATATTTCTTCCTGCGGCTGCTTGTAACTGTCACTCCTGTCACCGCTGTTTTCCCAAATTTGCTGCTTTCTTCATTCCCACAGAACGTCAGCACGCGAGCGTGGGGCACTGGTCTGCATCAGCAGACTCTGAATGAGGTAAGCCTCACACCTCGCTGTCGGTCTCCTGAGTGAATCAGGTTGCCTTTGTAGCCTCAGGGATAAATGCTTATTAACAACTGAAGGCTGGAAGCCTGTAAGTTTAATTGAGGGGCTCGTGGAGCTTAAAGCTCTGTAGTTAAAATTTGATGATCATGATATGAGGAAAATAATCTGGACAGTCAGTTCCCAGGATAACTTTAAAGGTTACAGGTGGGAAGAATAGAGGAAGCAAGTCTTTTGTTTACAAACTGAGGAAAAATACAGACAGTGAAAACAGATGTTGTCAAGATGGAGTTCCCCAGTTTTCCTCTTCCAGTTGTTTTCTAGAGAAGAGAGCACTGTAACTGTTTGTTCTGTTGGGAATTTTTGCATACACTGAAAATGATGATGCCTGAATAAGTGACCTTTGTTTCTGTACAGTCCTTAGCTTTCTGCTGTATTTTTCAGTTCAAGGACATCGATCTTTTTTTGTGTAGCTGGAAGCACTTCAGTGAGGTACTTACTTCCCTGAGTTTACAAGAGGCGATGGCGTTAATAAATAAATAAGGATTTTATTTGTTCTACTTCTCAGAAATGGGAAACTGCACTAAATTCTCTGCACTCATCATATAATTTGGAAATGTCCAATCTTATCCTTTCAGTTGAAAATCAGAATTCTGGTTTCCAGGCGTAAGGAATTAATTTCTATTTGTTGTTTCTGTCCTCTACATGTTATGCAAATGAAAAAGTTTTTAATAGTTCAGAAAATAATTCTCATGCGGCTCATCGTCTTGCAGTCATTTTGAATTATAGCTGTTCTTATGTTGGCCACCAAAATGCTCTAGAGACTTTTTCTGTTGAATTCTCCATTCTCCTTGAGCTAAATGAAGAGGTGACCTCCAGGATTTCTATTGGCATGGTATTTTTATTTTGAGGACTAGAACCAGAGGAATTTCCAGACTTTGAAAAGTTGCAGTCCTTTCTGAACTGACAGGCAAATTAGATGCAAAAATAGGACTCTGGGTAGAGCAAAGTGTCCCTTGTATTCCTGATATTGGAAGGCAAGGATGCAAATGAGTAGAGAAATAAAATACACCAGCCTGGTCACAACTGTCTTTGTATAATCAGTGTTCTTCCACATTTGGTTGTTCTGGCTTTGACTCATTCCTTAGTGGAGGGCTTTTCATTCTTATCTGCACCTGTAGTTCGGAGATCTCTCATGCTTCTCATTTGCCTTGTTCTTGGTTGTGTTTCTTTTGATTTTTGGGGAACTTGGGGTGGAGGGAGACACCTCTTGAGTCCCCATGGAGCTTGCTTGTTTCCTTACTAGTGACATTACATTTATAACCTTTCACTACAGAAATGTTTCCTCCTCTGGTGACGTTATATTGCTCTGTCAGTGCAGTATAGTGCTGACTGTGTATTATACCTGTCCATCCTGGTAGATCTGCATTTCTTTCTCACCCCACATCTGCTTTACAGTATCAGATTATCTGTCAGAGTCAGAATTCTCACTTCTCAGTGCCTGTTCCTGTTTTGTCTCTGTGTATTCCTAATCTGGGTACATGCACCACAGCTGTGGCTAGTCCTTTAGGACCTTGAAGTACTATTAATTTTTACTCTTCCAGCAAATGATTTTTCTTTAGTATGTGTGAAAGGGATGGTAGGAAGCCGTTCCCTTTGTCACCCCTGTTCTTATCCTCTTATTCCCTTCACTACATCTGGCAGTGTCATTCCCTGCTGTCTGCATGTTTATAATGTACGTAGTACAGGCAGAGTAATTTTAGGCACGGACAAATTTCTACCATATGTTCGTGTCCTTCCACTAAGATAACTGAAATAAACAGGCTCCAGGAGTAATTTGATTCCCAACATCTAATGGACTTATGTTTAGGATTAGAGTAAAAACCTGTAACTCTGATAACTTTGTGATAATTATGATAACATCTTTTGTAACTCCATCTATCTGAGTAATTGTCTAATGATCAGTCTGTACTTTTCAGTTGCTCCATAATTATCTTGCTTTTTTTTTTGTCCCTCCCTGCTTCGGCCCTGTAAGCTTTTGACTCCTGTATCGTCTCATTTGATGTGCTGCCTGAGGTCAGAATTCTTATCAGGTAAACTTCTTATCGTGGCTGGAGAGAGATGTACTCCAAGACCAGGAGAGATTACTTATAGTTAATCTTGCTTGTCATACTCCTGTTTTCTAACATCTTCCACCTCACTAGCTTTAATTCCTTTATTTTATTTCTATTTCTACACATTTTCTGTCTTGGGATTTTTTTCCCTCATACAATTAAAATGCATAGACTAGAACTTACATACAATCTTCTTTGGACAGACTTTGTGTCCACTGGATTTCCAGTAGGCAAAACCATTAAGTTCCTTATAATTATGAGAGAGTTGTTTCTAAGTGGGGGGAGCAAATGGGGAATTGTAATGCCCAGGCTGGCTAGCTAAGCTGTCTTTTACAATTTATCGGATCTTATTTTAAAGTGCTTTAGTATGGAACTTTAACTACAATAAAATCTTAAAAGGTTACTCATGAAGATGATAAGTGGTGTTTTTTAGCACATTGATTACTTTTCTGTTTTGCACATGGAAATAAGTATAAGCCTTTAAAAAGAATGTCTTTTAACATTTTTCAAGGTTTTAAAATACATTAAATGTAGCTTCTCCGTGTGTATTCCTAACAAGTCATGCTTTTATTCTGTTTTTAAATATTCAGTTCTTAAATAATTTGAAAAATCTAATTGTCTAAGTCTTAGTTAAAAAAAAAAGTGTGCTGTTTACAGTAGTTAAAATCACAGTCTGTTAACTGGGTGTTTAACACATGACTCAATTTCAGTCATTCTGTGACCTGTGTTTCTGTGTTTTATCTCTGCTAAAAATGAAATTGTTCACCGTGATGTTGGCCAAGTTGCCTGTATGCTCTTAAATGGCATCCAGTTAGTCTGGGCAGAGTTTCCTCCATAATAAAGATACAATTCCCTGAAGTGTTACTGAAGACTAGCTATCATAGTCAGTCTCTGTGAATTCTTTTGTGTAAAACCTACAGTTGCTCAGTACTAAAGTAGTTGAAAACCTTACTTGTGATTTGTGTGTAAGAGGGGTGGGTAAGGGTCAGAGGATCCAGGGAAAGCTCAGCTGTCTGCAGGCACTGACATTCCCCACCGCCCCTGCCTTTCTTCCGTGCTATGAGATTTCACTCTTATTTTATCCTAGTGATTACACAGAATGATTTGTTGATGTATCCAAACATCTCTGAGTGAACAAAACCCCTTGTTTGACACTGTATGATTCACATAAGAAGGATATAATCTAATTTTCATTTAATACTTAATCAGCAGTTACTCCACATGATTTATGACTTCTACTTGCTGTTTAGCAAAACTGCAGATTTGAAAAATCCTACTTATTTTTTTTTATTTTATGTATGCAAATAGAATAATAAAAAAAAAAGTCAGTGTTTCCTGGCCATTTCCTGCTGGCTCTTGAATTTCATCTATAGTTAACATAATCACAATAATGAGCATAATTTAACATAAATGTTAGCTAAAAAATAATTCCTCTGGATTATGGTGCCCCTCCATACTCAGTTGATGTCAGGACCCAGTTTGCTTAAGGCTCAGTCATTTTTTTTACAGTATTCTGTGTGTTGCCATTTGCTTACTTGGTATGTTTTTGTGTGATCCTTGTCTGTATTGCTAATGCTTTCTCAAAAATGTCTGTTTTCAAAGCTCAGAACTTTCTGCATGCTTGAAATAAGTAAATCAATGTATAAATTACTATGTTGGGTTTTTTTTTACTTTAACAGTAAAACAGTCGGACAAAATGTTTATCTAGTTTGGGGATGGGGAGGAGGGATTTTGGACTGCCCGTGGTTAGTTACTAACAAGATTATTTGTTTCTTCTATTGTATCAGATAAAATGTGTTGTGGTAGTCTCGAGTCATATTTATTATTAGTCACTTTAATTAAAATTAAAGATTATTATTAGAATCATGTGAAAGAAAGTAATTTTTCATAACTCTACAGTAGTTTGCCAGTAAATTTTACTTAGCCCACTAGTTGGTACTGTTAAGAATCCCATTCTGCGAAGTTTAGAAACGTTTGTGTGGCATGTACCAGAAATACAGAATTAAAATTTGGTGTGTATAACATTGCTATTACTGTTGATACATTCTCTGTCATAGTATGGCATTCACTTAGGAGGGGTACACATGTAAGCCAAAACCCATTATTTTTGACTTGCAAACTGTGCAGGTTTTACCCAGGTGATGTTTGCATTGTTTTGCATTGTAAGGAAGCTTTGGCAGGAGGTTACATCATGATGGATTTCCAGGTGACGTTGGTAGCATCAGCTGTCAATTTGGCCAAACCACTTTATGCTGGGTTACCTCCTCCCAGGCTATAGTATGTGTGTGTTCTGGATAGGTATTTGTGTTTGTTTATGTCTTTTTGAAGTAGCTCAGCTTTCTTCTGTGAACTTGATTGAGGGGAGAATACACTGGTTTAGAACTACTCAATTTTTATGATCTTCCTTTTGTAGTGTTCTAGTTTCTCAGTGCTTTTGAAAAAGTACTTGAAATTTGGCATCAAGCTGGTCTTTGGCAATTGCTATAAAACCTCATTCAAATTTGTCTAATTTGAATAAGTCAATGGCAAACACAGAATTTGGTCATTTTCAGGACAAGTTTGTTTTATTTCAGATATAGTCCTTAAGTGAATTCTTAGGAGAATCTGTCCAACCTGGGCACTGTTGAGAGGAGGACAGTGAATTCTCAGCTGTGAACAACTTGAATGAAGGCAAGAAAATGTGTCCCTAGTTTTGCCACTGGCAGGCAAGGCAGCCTGGGTGAGGAGGCTTAGATCCAGAGAGGGTGACAGATGACAGCAAGGATCTCTAGCACAACTGCCCTTCTTCCAGGGCAGTAAGGACTTCAAAGCTCTTGGACTGTACAGCCGGATAGATAGTGGCCCAGCTCTTCTGAGAAAAGTTCAAGACCAACTGTAGCCTGGAAAATATGGCTCGTGGCTCTGTAATTCAGAGTAGTGCATAGCGTGTGCACAGGTGAGGCCTGGATTAAGCTTCTTAGGGGGAATTTAGCCATTGTTGATAAAATTTGTTCCTTTCTGAAGAGCTTTTGTTATATAGCTGTATATGCTAGTTTGCTGTAGTTGAGTTTTGAAAATACACAATTCCTAAGTCAGCTTTGAAGATGGTACTAAAGATGTTTTTCAACAGTCCAGAAGTTAAATATATTTTAGGAGTTTCAGTTACTTTAGCTCTGAGGATACAGTGGGCAGCTGTAAAGATTGTTTTCAGATGGAACATAGTAGATATAAATTTGAAGTTTTGTTAAATCTCATCTTTCTCCGCTGAGTATGCGCGTGCGCGTAGGTGCGCGCGCACACGCACGTAGGTACCCGATGGGATATGCGTACGGGAAGTCGGTGAGAAGAGCTGCGCAGGCTGCACAGGCTTTCAACAGTGCGACATCAAGGGTCAAAGCAGTCCCTTTGGAACAGCAAGTGAACCCAGTCTGCTGATGGAAAGCTGCCACATCTCCATGTCTTCTAGCATTTCCTTACATAAGTGGTCAGCTCAGGACCAAAAATAGGCAGGGTTGACACAAAGCAGACTCTGTTAAAGGCATCCTGAATTTGTGGCTCCCTGCATGGAATCATACTGTTAATTTGCATTGGCATTTCTATGCAGTTTAAGTTGTATTCCATTTCCTTACATCCAGAACCAGCAAAGGCAGCACAGTAAGCATCGCTTACCTCCACAAGGATGAATTTCTCCTTTTCTCTCCTCCCTCGTTTTCCCTGTTCCAGTTTTGCTTTCCTAGTAAGAATTACAAGTAGAGCTCTAGGTTTTTGTGCTTGGGCCATAAATATTACTTTTCTGCTTGGACTACTGAATGGATTACGTTTATGTGCATCAAAGTTATATAACTTAATTTGGAAAGATTACTCTTTCCCTTTCCAAATATTTCGTCAGCCACTCTGCAAGTAATCATTGCTGCATAACACATGAAAATTCTCAAAAATATGACTCATCCTTTGTGTGCCTCTTTTCCTGGGTAATGTAATAAATTTTAAACAGTCCTGTTTAAATAATTTAGGACAGGAATATATTGTGTTTCATGCTTATGACAGTGGGCATAAGTTTTATTGATTATTGTTATTTTAAGGACTCTATTATAATCCAGGGAAATCAAAGATGGCCATTAACAAACACAAACAGTACATTAAAAATGTTTTCTCCTTCCAATATGTGCTAAAGCAGATGTTACTATGAAGGATACGTAATCTTAATAAATCCCTTTCTGCCTGCTTGCTTTTTGCTACAGATCTAAGAGTCTTTGCATTTTAGGAACAGAGATTTTGGACAGCACTGAAATATGGTTTATTTTTAATAAAAAGCAGTAGAAGTAATAGCAAATGCTTAAAAGAATGCCAAACTTTATCTTTTCAAAGTACCACATAAGGATTTAGCTATGTGTATTCCATTAACATTTAAACACAAAATGATGCATACACATCTTTGCAAGCTGCTTCAAAGATTAACTGCTTTTTGAGATGGCTACAATTAGCCTGGAGTTGTGTAACAGCCTAATAACTATTTCTTAGTAATTTGGATTTTTTGGTAACTTAAATATTTGGAATTTTTCTGTTCGTATCCCATTTAGATGATCATTTATTGCAATAACATTCAATATTTACAGAACTCAAGTATAGATGTTGCTTTCTGACATAACTTTTGCATTTATTTTTTGAAGTAAAAGAGCCTTTACTTGACAAATTAATCAAAACAACTTTTGGTGTGGATGGCAACTTTAAGTGTGGTAAACGGTCAACTTGGATGGCATTTTATTCCAATGTTTTACTGAGCTGATCTGGCTCACTGCACTGAATGATGCCTGCAGCCTTTCAGAATTCTCAATGATGATGCTTTTTCCTTTGATAATAGGACTTGCACATCTGTTTCTGTGGACTTGACAGAAGCTTTCAGCTTAGTTCATTAAATTTTTACAGTGGAAGCTGGAGTCCCTTGGATTTTTAGGCAGTTGAGAGGTTTAGAAAGAATAGTTTTTTACCATGGAGCTATAATTTTGAAAGTATATGCTCTCCATCCTCCCTTCTCTGTTTCATTAATGTTTCATTAAATGGGATGAGAGGATTGTTCCTGCTTGTTCAAATTAAGTACATCTACCATCTCTGTTATTTTATATGGAAGGTTCCTGTTTGAAAAGAAGGTTACAAACTCAGGTACCCAAAAACTTGCAAATACACACAACCTGAATCCAGCCTTCTCATGCTGTTGGGTATAGTCATTAGTTACATGATGATGGGTTATATTCCTGTAGGCTTCTTTGCCAGTTTAAGATCACAGAATGGACTGTGTCCATTTAGTGAGCCACTATTCATTATTTCCTTTCAACCTCTTTGTTCAGTTACAGACTTATGCCTTGTTTTCAGCACACTATTCAAATGATTTTGAATTAATTAGCTGACTTTTTTTTTCCTCTGGTGCGCATCATGATGGTATCTGAATGCTTCACAGATGTAATTACATTTCACAACATCCTTGTGAGATAAGAGGTTGGTATAATCTCTACTTTCTAGGATATAATGCAGTTGAATTGAGGCACAGAGAGAATAGAAACAAAAAGCCCTGTTATTACTGAAGGTGCAGACTGAATCAGCTAGGACTGCATTATCTCAGTGCTTTAGTTTACTGTCCAGTTAATCTTTCCAAACCACAACTTCCATTTCCACCCATGAATGTTCACAGTTACTACAAATGCGACTGAATCACAGGTCAGGTGCTCAGACAGATGTTTACTGCTGAAAAGTTGGAGTTCCCTTACATCTCAGAGGAGCTCTAGAATAAAATCCAGTTCTGTAAGGCACTATTAAGTTCATCTAATCACAAGAGTGGACTTTCTGGCCTGTAGTCTCAGCCTCCTTCATCATGAACACACCTTGTGCAGCTTGCAACAAAGCAGCTGAGGGATCGTTTAGGCAGCAGCAGCCTCTTTTTTCCTGCCGCTGCCGGGCAGCTCAGTTCTCCGCGCTGAGTGAGCAAGAGGTCCCGCGGCGCTGGAGCTCAGCGTGTGTTCTGTAAAGGCTCTATCCTTAATGCATAGGCGCAACGGGGCAGGTCAGGTCACTGCAACGGTCTGGTTTTTGACATCTCCAAACTTTGCTTGACTTCACAACCTTAAAACTATTCACTTAGTGGAAGCTGGGGCTTGGGGGATGGGGTGTGACGTAGTTTTGCACCACAGGGTTGTAGATGTTAATCTTTTGGCTTTTAGGGCAAATTATCATTTCTAAACAGATTGTTCCATATAATTTGGTGTTTTCATCTATGTGAAACAGGCAAGGTTGAAACTTGTATTTACCCTTTCGGATAATAGTGAGTGCCTGCATTAGCAGGTCACTGAATTCAGCATAGACCATTAATATAGTGGCATGCAGTGGTTTTTTGCCCAGTCAGTTTTGCATGTGTTTGCCTACAGCAAAGAGACTGAAAGACTGAAATGTTTTCAGAATGAAGAGCAGAAAGTACCAAAGAGACTTGGGGGAAAACAATAGGATGATCCAAGCTTTAGCTCCTGCTTTGCCTTCACCAACTTTTCCACCAGAAATTATTTGCCCAGTGTTGGGTCCTCCACCAGTCCCAACCTCAGAATTGATTTGGGTTTGTCTCGCAGGGTATGATTAGTCAAACGGATCCAGTTCGATAGCTTAATTGCCTGCATCTCTTATGTTTCACCTAAATCTCCCCTTGCTCTCCTCCCCCAGTCTTTCCCTATCCCATTCTGTAAAATTATGCAGAACAGCCTAACAATTATAGTAGTTTTATGCTGACTGCATTTACCTCAGAAGTTTTAAAATTTGAATTTGGGATAAAGTTAAACTAGAAGGATGGGGAAGGAGGAGTGGAGCCCTCTTCACCAGGAAGTTGGGTTGCTCTGGGTGCCCTTTTGGGCTCACCTGCTCTACATCTTTTATCTTGCAATCCCGTGTTGGCCTTAGCTGGTTTCCTCCACTGTCACTTTTTACTTTATTTTCCCTGTCACTGTCTAATCAGCTCCTGTTCTCATTTCTTCCTCTCAAGTCTTCCTTTCCCTTGAAGGCTTCTAGCCATAAGTTTTTTAGTGAAACTTGAATTTTGAGGGACAGAGATGAGGGACAGTAAGTTTTTCTTGCCCCACTTCCTGCTCAGAAAATCCCAACTCTCTCTCTGCTGCTTGACTCTTATATTGGACTCCAGTCCCAGTCTGCCCCAGTTATTTTACCCGTTCCTTCTCCTAAAATAATCTGATATCTTCTGACTCTTTTTACTCCCTGTTTGGTTTGTCACCTTTCCATGGCGTGCTCTCAGATCCCAGCTCTGACTTACGCTCTTTTATCCAGTTGTCAGTTTTCTGCCAGTTTAACATCAGCCTTCATTTCCAGCAGTAGTCTTTCTTTTCAGGCTGCTTCTCCCAAATTGCTGTACCTTGTGGCTGGGCCTTATCCTCTCTGCCATCTTTCCCTGGTTGATGTCAGGAGGGGAGATGGTCTCTGCAAGGAGAGGGACCAGGAGATATTCCCTGCTGGCGTGCTTGGAAGAGACCCAGCCCATGGTGTGAGCAGTGAGAGCTGTGACTACAGAGAAAGCTATTCTCAGCCTCAGTTAGAGCATGTCCAGTGTGTAATCCTCAGGAAATTAAGCTGCAGAGAATGTGCAAACTGCATTTATTTCCAAGAGCTTTTAGCTTTCAGGAATGCAAGAAGTTTTGCCCTAGCCAAAAGAAAAAATAAGCACCATCTTCTCACCATTTTTTTGGATTCTTCTTCAGAGTATTGAGTTGTTAGAGCTTCTACAAAGAATAATAATCGACTAAAACTGCATTAATCTGTGATTTTTGTCCTCAAAAGTTTGAAGTTTTTATGGACATTGCGTATGTGTGTGAATATATGTGCTTAAAGTGAAACAGCTAGCATGGAAGTTATGTATGGACTGATGAAGGCCTGGCAGAGTAATCAGCTATGTAAAATCCAATCTACTAATGGAGATTCCCATAGTAATGCACGTTTAGCAATCTAGAGGCTAGTCTGATTGGAGTTTCAGGTGAAAGATATATATGTAAAGTGACTTTGACACAGATGTTTAAAAATGTTAGAAAATTTTGCATTTTTGTTTAAAAATAATTTTAGATTTGAGCCAATGATGTGTTTTTCAAAGAAAATATTCCCATTTGAAATATCAACCGTTAGGTGAGCTTGCTAATGATGCTGGTATGTGTGAGATGAATGACATACGCAGTTTGCATTGGAAGGAGAGGTACAAAGCACTGGCTGGTAATCACACAACTCTCAGATGTAGTCCTAGCTGCCATTGTTTCCTATGGTTTTAGGGCAAGTCAGCTCTACTCTTGCTGGTTGCACTCCTCATAAAAGTCTCATGGAAGAGCTGCGAGAAGAGTTATTACATATTTTTCCATTTTCACGGCAAACTAATATACATTTACATGTTAGCTTAGTATTAAGTTTATCATTAGACTGAAATTGCTTCGCAAATGAAGGGTGATGCTATCTCTGTCTTATATTTCTTTAAATATTCCTGGGGTATCTTAGGAGTGTTTAGCATATAGATCTTTCATATGGAACAAGACATTTAACTACTATGTAAACATCTGTTCTCTAAATGTTATGAATTAATTTGATTAAGGAACTTTTTGATTACTTCCTCCGCAGAGCAGGTTGATGGCAGGTGTCCAGATTGGCTGCAGAGGCTGCAGCAGAGCACTGCCATCGAGTTCTGGCTGTGATTCATGCAAAGGCCAAATCTTTTACCTCAGTCCAGATTTTTTACTCTTCCTCCCTCTCTCTTTTTAATTACCTCTTAGCGCTACAGAGTGTAACTTGAATGAAAGTTGTCTTCTTTAAGTTGTAATTTTTGCATTGCGACAGTGCTTTTTATTTAGAAGTTTCAGAGCAGTTGAGGGAAAACTCTGCATCGTTCCATACACATAATGTGGAAGTTCAGTTACAGAGGTGTTGTGTAACTTGACAGGTCCCATGGTTTCAAAATCACCCCGACATAACAGTAGCTGCCACAAAAAAAGGGCAGCCTCTGTGTCTCCTTATTCCCAACTGCACATTCCTTTTATTGACTGTAGTTGCTGAAGGGATTCATTGAGCTGGCTTGCCTGCAGCTGGTGGATGAGAAGCAGAGGGGGAGAGGGAAGGAAAGGTGAGCTTGTGGGCTTTGGCAGCAGCCTGCAGTTAGATGGGATTAAGCCATCCATTAAACCACACCTCAGGCTGAGGTGTCTGGTGCCCTGCTCCCTGGAGCATGCTGCACTCTGTATGGTAAGGCAAGGCATACCTACAGTAGAGTCTACTGAAAATGCACCTTTGAGTTACCTTTTGTAGTCTTTCATAAGGCAGCTGCTTTCTTGGTGCGTTGGGAGTAACCTAACACACTTAATTGATGCATTTTCTTTAAATCCTGCTCGTCAGAAACTGGTTAAACTAGTTTGCCATTGCAACGCTCCCTCGTCCCCTCTCCTGGATCCTGTCCCGCTTTCTGTAAATCATCACCTTCCTGAGACTGCTGAAACTTCCTCATATCGACTAGGCTGTGGTTTATATCTTGAAACTTAAGCCCTTGCTTTCTCAACCAAAGAGAGAGACCTTTTTTTATTTGTGGAAACTTTTCAAAGCCTTATTAGCCATGTCTTTAAAGTTCCCAAGCCCTTCATTCTGGTGCCACTTCATGGTTAAGAAAACTGCACTCTCAGGTTTGCTGTTTGAGAGAGAAGTGAGTGGCCATGATTTCCTCATCTTTCTTATACTGTGGTGTACACATAGTTCCTGTTACTTATTATTTTCAGTCCAAACTGATTAACAGAAGAGCTCAGAATTTACAATTGCAGTTTATCTTCCAGGGTCTCAGCAAACCCAGTTCTATTTAAGATACTGTCTGTGGTCAGTGAGCAGCAAGGGTTTTATTGTTGAAACTGTTGCTCTCTGTACCCCTGTTCTAACACTGAACTTAGTCCCTATGCATAACATACCAGTCTCATTTCAAGTCCTGAAAAGTTCTTGACACTGTATTTATGAAATCTAGATATCCTGCTGTTGCAGTGGAATGAATCTTTGAAGTTAAATAGGTGTGATGCTGAATAAAAAAAAAGGTAAGATAAAAAGAAGGTTGAATGCAAGTACCTAATCAGCATTACTGGTGAACAAGTTTAGATTTTCTATTCAACGGAATTCCATGGAAGGTAGTTTTGAGAGGATGTTGTTAGTTTTACATAAAAAGGTTCAATTTTTAGAAAAAGAAAAATACCTTAACACTTTTCTCAGAATCTATACTGATAGGTAAAAGGAGAATACTTTATGTAGCATAAAAACAAATCATTATTGGATATTTTTTTAAAAAGAATCTATTATAATTTGGAAGACAAATTGAGAGAAAGAATCTGAGCATTGCAGAGGCTGCTATTTTTCAGTTTTCCCATAGGAACATGGTAGAATTGTATGGAATATTGGTGCCCAGTTTGCTTCTCACTGGGGGCAGGTTGCTTTGGAAATCCTTTTTGGCAAAAGTCACTATTACAAAATGCTAGTGGTTTCCAGCTCTGTTTCTAAATTATTGTTTTTCTTATTATTTTAAATGAAGTAGGGACAAGAAGAGTTTGAAGAATTGTTACTGACCTGAAAGTTAATCTACTGGCGATTCAGATAACACCACGCAGGACTTCCTGGGTAAAAAAGCAATGACCATAAAACAGATCTCAGGGGTCACCAAACTCATGTGGAAGGTCAGTGGAGGAGACAAGGAGGTGGTCCTTTGTTTATGGATGGCCATCCTTCAAGAGGGAAGAGGAGAGTTCTGCAGTGAAATCTCCAGTTCTTGCAGTAACAGTTACTTAATATCTTAATACGAGGAAAGAAGTTGCTGATTAAATTAAGAGAATCAGTTTGAAAAGCAAAAACAATCTTGTATTTATCTTGTTGAATCAGTTTACAATTAGAAACTCAATATAGAATCAAATTATATTTAGCAATGTATGGGTTTCCTCTCTTCCTCCACTCTCTCACTCCTCTAAGTCTTATCGCTTGTGATTACTGAAGATCCAATAGAACCTTTGTACCTTTTTGCAAAACTGCAAGGGTTTATTCTTGCTCTCTGGCTCATTTCCTAGGTTTCATCTACAAAGATTCCCCTACATTTCAAAAAGAGCTGCTCTGTTCCATTTTCTCATCCTTCTGCGGTGTGCCAGTGTTCAGTAGCTGCTCTCTTACCTCTCGGAGATGGGGGCATCTGTCGCGTGAAACACTACAGAGGTTGGCTAATACCCTGAAGGAACAACCAGCTATGGAAAATCCTATTTATGCTAGGCACTGTGTTAGCATAGAGATCTATACAGATAATAAAACTTTTAGAGAGCTTTGGAAATAAAATTTTATTCAATAAATATAACATTTTTCGTTTAGATCATAACTTTTTAGTAGTCTGAAAAATTGCACTCGTTTTAGGCATGTAACTTATGAGTGTTTCGCAGTTTAAGGAATATGTAGACTTGATGTGGAAGTGATAAATTTCCCTCTTTACTGGACAAAATAAAACAAAATAAGTGATAAAGTTGCTTTTTTATTGTTAGCAAAAGTTTATTCTTGCTGCTTCTCCTTTAAATACCAGCACACTTGGAAATTTTGGAAAGGTTAGTCTGTGGCATAAGCACTTTTTTGTAACAGATTTGTATAGTGTTGAATCCCACATGGAAGCAAAGGAGCAAACCGATTTAAGCCTTTAACCAGCATGCAAGGGTATTTTAATGAAAATTAGTCTGATTCTCCCTTTGAAGCTGTGCATGTGCTGAAAAGGAATGCTACAGATATTCCTTTAGGTAATGCTGGGGACTTATCTACCAATACTTATGTCAGATTGCTAACTCTTGAAAGCATGTGTTTATTTTTAGTCAATACTATAATCAACTGCTGCCTGTTCTATTATGATTTCTTAACCTTATTAACCTAAATATTTCCTATTAATATTTACATCCATGACACTTCTAATTAGGTAGCTGCTGACAAATGTAAATCAATCTAAGCCTACTATGCTGCAAACTGAAGAGATAGTCTGTTTCAGGATTTGTACAATCACTTATTTTTAAAGGATATAAGGAAAGGAGTTGAAATAATCTTTTGCATTGTTACAATTATGCTTATTCTTCCACTTAGTACTAATGACTTCAGCTCCAGATCTGGTTACTGGCCTCCTTTGCTCCTGAGTTCTGTGTTCCTGTCCTTGCTTCCAGAGCATTGCCCAACACTGTGTCACCAGGACCCTGTTTTCATTTTCTCCTATGCTCATTTCCCCTTTGTCTTTTCCCCAGTCTTTCCTTTTATTCTTTCTCTATTCTCATCGTCTCGTATGTCAAATCAAGGGCTTACCTACTAACGTACCAAATAATGTGCTTTTCCTGAAAGAGCATACTTTCCAAAAACAATTTAATGATTCCTATTTCAGGATGAGTCCTTATGTACTGTTCTGTCTCAGTCCAAACTTACCACAAGTGGTCCAGGACAGGAAATATGCCACTTTGTTTATATAAGATGAATGCACAGATTGTCCTTGATTTGTTTGAAATGCAAATGATTATATGCTTTGTCAAAAGAACCCGAGATATTCTTTGTTATTTTATTTCCCTTTTAGATGCGCTGTGTCTGCCAACATCAGGGACAGCAAAGGAAGAAGTAGCTCAGGAAGAACCTGACTGCCTTGCAAAATATTTCAGTGTTGTGTGGTGTAAAGCATCAAAGAAAAAGCACAAGAAGTGGGAAGGCGATGCTGTTCTTATAACAAAAGGGAAGTCAGTAATATTGAAAGATATGGAAGGCAAAGACATTGGAAGAGGTACTGTAGATTTGCATACTTGTGTAAATGAACAAGTGGTTTAAAATTATTGTGCTTTAAATAACAGAGACACAGCTCTTTAGATATTTTAGAGTTCTCCATACCATTGTCAACCACAGGATGAAAAAACAGTAGGTTTTGCAGGCAGGAGGAGTCTGAAAGAAAGCTTTATATTTCTTATACATAAGGCAGATGCATGGGGGAGGCTGGGGCAGGCTGAATAACATTATTCATGGAAACACCAAATGCTAGTCCAGGGAGAGGATCTGGAAATGAATGGCTGTACTAATTCAGCAGAGATGCCAAATGAGGGGTGAGTAGTTGATTTTGGTTGCTCACATAATACATTGGAGAAGGTGTTAGGATTAGGGGAAGATATGCAGGTAAGTTTCTTGTAGATACTCCAGTCAGTAGTATGGCAACCAGGAATGTCAGAGGTTGAATATCTGTACTTTTCAATCAGTCAAACAACTAAAAATATTGTCTTTGTTCAAAATAGCAATGTTTTCCAGCCCAGCCAAAGTCAACTGTGTAGCAATTTTTAGTCTTGTAGTTTTAGCAGCAGCTGCTGCTGTAAGACACAGTTTGGGTTGATATCAGAGTTAAAAATAAGACTTGCAAACTATAGGCTGCAGTCAACTCGAAGCAGTATTTTTTTACTGAAAGCAAAGCAAGAACTAACTTTGCTAACTGAGCCAAAGATGTTTTTTAAGGGAGTAGGATTGGGCAACGTTGCTACAAAACATAATTTGATTAATTTTAGGGCTGATATGGCTTCTCTACTCTTTTGTTGCAATCGTGACGCCATAAGCTTTGTTAGGATGAGCCAGTTTTCATTTGCAAATCAATCTGTGACTTAGAAATCAATTTGAATTTATTTATAGCAAAGCAATATATGTACAGACTTGCTTGTTATTGAAAAAGGCAGAGAAAGTGAGAGCAATGCCTGGAATGCATCAGCCACCACCCTGTTGTTCTTGTGTCTTTTTCAAGTCCTGTCTTCTTGAATTAGCAGAAAACACAATAAAAATAATATTCTGATTTTTGCTGCTAAAAGTCTTTTTGTTGCATTTGATGGTGTCAGGGAGCACAATGATACCACTGTCACTGATGCTAACTTGCCCATTCGGAGTTGCTTCCAATGCTTGTTGATACTAAGAATATCGTAAATTGACCAATTTAAGCAATGTAAGTTTTAAATTTCTGCAATTATTCTACAAGCCCAGTAAGTGAGAAGGGAAGGTCCAGTTGTGGTGCTTACCTCCAAGGTTGTATTTAATACTAGGAAGTTTATTATTTTTAAATGGGAAGAAAAGAGAAAATGAAGATTTTCTTTTTCCTTAGGCGTACCAGGGCTGGATCTAAGAAGGGGCATGGGAATTTAAAACCAGCACAGGCAGTGCCTTATTTTTGTGGGATCAGAACATCTTGCTTTTCTCCTGCAAATGTCCTAATTCCTTAATAATGTATTGCAAAGAATTTAGGAAGTGCTCCCTTGCAATTTGCTGTATGTTATAGAAACATTTATTTCTGGCAGCTGCATAAATATCTGAGCTCTGTAGGTTTGCTTTTTGCCTTTCCTAAGTTCCCATCTACCCTTAAAGCCCATCATTAGACTCTTCAAGCAGGAATCTAAAAGATCCTGCACAGGGATACACCTGTATTAACTATGTTCAGGCTGAAGCTTTGAAGAGGTAGTAACAGAAAAAAAAAATGCAGAGCAAAGGAGAGTCCATAAATGCCCTCTCTAGGCACCTGTCCTGTCTAGCCAAGTGAAACTATCACAGTACCCCATTTAGGGAGGCATGTGCATTCTCTTGTGCTGAGGCAGCTACAGCTCTTTTCAGAAAGCAAGTGTTCTTCTGTCAAGAACCAAACAGGGTTTACTGTGTGCTTTTTGAATACGTTTAGAGGAGGAGAAGAACAACGTCTGCCTTTCCCTTTTGGCCAGACTATTTTTCAGCACATGCTTAGACTGTGAAACACTTCAGTAAATTTTTTCTCTTAAAAGGTTTCAAATCCAGATCTCCACCTTGCAACCTTCCACCTTCTTAGAAGTGGGAGACTTGAGCTTTGCAAACAGCTCCCAGCAGTCTTTATTTGTAGTGTTTGTTGTATAAAATACGTGTAAAATCTTGGGAGGCTTTGCCTCTTTCACAGGTGGGTGCTTTAACTGCTGGTCTACACAGTCATGCTTTTTCTTTTCTTGGCCCAAGGATCCCAGCCTGTTTATCCAAAGTGGCACAAATTCAACAACTGGGGTGAAGAACATGCCCAATTGTAATTCTGGGGTGGAGATGTGGCTTTGACTTCCCTGAGTTAAGAAAATAAATATATATATGTCTCCTGTTTCTTATGCAAGAGCTTCAACCACCACTCTTTCCTACATCTTTATCTTAAAAGAAAGCAGCAGCTGTAGCTGCAGTTTGTAGTGAGACTAATAGGATGTGGTAGCTGGTCTGAGAATGCCCACCTGTGGAATCCCTAAGGGGACATAGAAAAAGGCATCACCTCCCTGGTAGGTTTTTGAATGAACAAACTATTGAGCTGATTGATAAATCCTGGTAATAATCAGAGCATAATGATTTCAGGTGCATATGAATCCTTAATTGTAAAAACCTAATTTAGAATTATTTTAAAAGTAGAACATTCTGCTTAGATCAGTAGCAAGAGGGACTAGTGATGTTCTTGTTGGGGCATGAGAGGAAGGAAAAAGGACCTAGAGTGGTCATGAGTTTTGAGCAAATTTAAAACTAAGGCAAGCTGTTAGATTTTATGATATGGGGCTAGTTTTTGTAAATTCCTTTAAATGGTTATTTGATGTTCAGTAGAATTTGTTGTAGATGAAGGTGATTGAATATTTGCTCACATATTCTGCTGTCTAATTCTGATTGTTAGCACTCAAATGTCAATCTCTGTAAAGGAGGGAAAGCCTTAATGAGTTCATATACGTAACAGTTCAAATGCTTAAGAATCAGATACCTGTTCACAGGTTTTCTTTTTTCCCTTCCTGCAGGTGAGTTCTGGTGTTAAGGAAGTAGAATTTGCTGTGTGTTCCTAATTGATAAATTTTCATGTTCTTTTAGGTACCGGATATAAATCTAAAGAGCTAGACAGTCTTGGTGAAGGTCAAACACTGATGGTTGGAGGAAAAGAAATTGAAGTGATGGGTGTAATTTCAGCAGATGACTTCAGCAGCGGCAGGTGTTTTCAGGCTGGAATAGGGACTAATGACACAATCACAACTGCTTTATCTCAAGCTAAAACAAAACCATTCTGTAAACCATTCAAAAGTGTCTGTCAACCCAATACTAAAGAGAATATGCTCAAAGATTCTCAAAGCTGCAAACCTCGGCATGATCCAAATGCTTCAAGTAAGATTCAGATTTTTAAGTTTCTTTAAGCATCCTCTGGCTCTCAAAAAACGTTGAATATGTAATCAGCGTTTTCTTGTTTCCCAATATATTACTGAAGTATTTCTGACATACAGTACTAGTGTTCCTGTCAATACTGTGTTAGTATTTTATCATGTATGTGTTCCTAACAAGTGCTCAGCACTGCATAGAGTTTCACATAGTTGTTACAGGTGTCTTTAGAAACAACTTAAAGTGGTTTCTGAGAATTTTGCCAAGAAAAATTAGTTTACTGATCAGGGAAACAGTTTTTCACATACTAGAAGTTCTAGACAAGTCCCAGCTTCCCACTGGGGTCAGTGAAGCACTGACATAATGTCACAGCACAGTAATTACAGTGCATGGTCAGTAATAGAGAGGTTAAGCCTGATTCAAAGAATTGGTCCTGACAGTGCCTGATCCTTCAGAGCCAGCAAGTCTAACTACACTGCTCAGATTAATTTTATTTTGGAATAAAAGTTTTGTATAATAATGCTAGAAATACTGAAGAGCCATGAGAGTTTGCAAATTGCATAGAAATGAGCTGGTTAACCAGTTGTGTAAAAGGCATCTGGTAAACATGGGATAGCTGCACGAAGGGGCATTGCTTATCTAAATGAGAAATACTCTTCTGTCTGCCAGTAATCAAACATTTAGGACATATATTCTGCTGATGGCTTTATCTTTCAGATGGGAGATAAAAATGTGTTTAAAGAAATGTTATTAAGCAGAGCAGTGCATAGCTAAACAAAAAAATAAAGTTTGTTCTACATTCTTACTATAGTTTTACCTCCATGCTACTTCTTACTTTGTATCCTGATACTATGAGACTTTTCAAAGCTGCTACCTGGCTGCTATGTAAACAAACAATTAAATCCCAATAAAGTGGTAATTAGTGATGTCATTGGCCCTTTCATATGAGCAGCCTTATTAATACCATCTTCTGGTCTGAATTCAACTTGATTATGTTCTGTCTAAAAATGTTCCTTCCTGTAGTGGCAAACTGATACTACATTAGCTTTCTAACCTAAAATCTGGCAAAGACCTGATATATTCAACAGCCAAATCAGTTTTTGCACTAGTCTGTCAAAAAGATATGGTTTATTTTAGTTCTTTGTCTGCTGTGGCTTTTCTTCTGGTGAATTGGAGTACCTCCTGTGAGATTTCCCTGAACTGCCTGATATCAAGAGCCCTCAACACATCAGTTGGTTGGACTGTCAGTCATTAGTATTGCATACACAGGAGAATCACATAGTTTATTTAATGCCTTGTTTCATAAGTTCTTTCAGAAGTAATGGAGATACTTTTCTAGACCAGGACCCTGGGACTGGAGCATTCAGAGGTTTTCATGTCGAGTTCTATGCCAATAGTCAATTAAAATGCAACGTCTTCAAAATGGAAAGCCATTTATCCTTGTGCTCAGCAGAACAGAGCATAGTGACAAAGATGTAAAACCACATCTTCCACATATGATTTCTAAGCTTTTAGTCCATTGCTCATCTAAACCTTATTTCTTCCCCATCTCTGAGGCTACAAAATTTTGTCGGAAAGTTATGTTCTTTTCACCACTGGCTCTTATATATACAGGCATGCAATCTGAGGTAATCTATCAGAACTCATCCCTTTGTTGGTAGGAACCAAAATCTCCCTGAATGATACAAGCCATTAACCAACAAATTGGCATGAATAAATTATCAATATAGATCTACTTTAGCGACATGAAAATACCAGTAGCTATAAATTATTTTCTCATCATGTCCTCTGACAATGTGGCTTTTCAGTGAGGATGTGCAGCATCAATATCAGCAACACGGGACAGACCTTGTCTTGCAAAATGATGACGTTAGAGTTCGTAAACAAACTATGGCAAGCAAACCTGTTGTTTAGATGTAGCTAAAGGATACATCTCAATACTTCATGCTCTCTTTGCCTCTTTATATCTTCAATCCTGTCCACTTCTTTTATTCATGCACTGTTGCAGCCTTTGTCAGCTCACTCTGTCCTTCCCTCTTTTTTTTAAAAAAAAACCCCAACAAATTGTTGCCTTTTTATCTTTGTTACTTGGGCAGAGAAGTCTTTTTTGGGCAGCTACAAGAATATCCCCTTGAAATGTAATGTCTAGACTTTATGTATGTCATTGTTTATGTTATTTTTGTTGAACTTCCAGAAGCTTTTTAGAACTGATTTAACTCTATGCATTCAAAGTCATCATGCAACATTTATTAAGTATGCAGTTTCACCTCATCATACAAAAAATACTCAGGCTTTTCAGTTTATCACCTTTACCTTTGAGAAAAGTGCAAACTATTTGGGAAACCTCTGTAAAAGGATTTTTTATTTAGAAGGCTATTTCTATGCTCTGTTGGTAAATGCATTTTCTGTCTGAGAATGGTCAATATATTAAACGAGAGTCATTAGATCATTGACTTTATTCTGTAGCTGAGTTAGAGAAGTAATACACTTTGCTAACAGACTAAAAATAATGTTTTTGTGCAATACTTGCAAATGTTTTGAACTTCAAGATTCTCTAGTCATGCCAAGACCAAATGCAAGTCATCAGTGGATGTTCAATAAGGCTGGTTTACCTGTGGTGGATGTAGTTGTGGATCCTTACATTGCAAACAACCTCCGACCGCATCAGAAAGAAGGGATTATATTTCTGTATGAATGTGTAATGGGAATGAGGTAAGATGATAGTTATCCTTTTGGCTTTCAATACCTGTAATATTTTCCTGCCTATGTTTGAAATTAGATTATTTGAATGGGAAGATTTGAGCAATTGTTTAATTAATTAATATTAGTAATTTTCCCCCACTAAAGGTTGCACAAGTTTTTTCTGATCTGTATGTAGCATCATTCTTGCTGTGACTTTGCCAGATGTGATGAGAAGCTAGTGCACCAAAAGGCCTGTCAGTTCTACTGCAAGTACCAAGTCTTGTAAACATGGATACAATCTAACCCATGCTACAGAACACTGCTTTCTGGGATTTATAATTCACATAATTAATAATTACTCATATAATTTATAATTCGAGCATTTAGAATAAAGAAACTGTTATACCAACCTGTTGAAAAAACCACAGTACTATTTTTAAAAATATTTTATTAAGTCATAGGTTTCTTAAGATATATCTAAGTTTTTAAAATATTATATAATAATTTTAATTCTTAAATTTCAGTTCTTTAAGTTTTAATAATTCAAAAGCAGATTTAAACTATTTGGTTTTGGAGAACTAATTCATTAATCTAGAAAACTAAGAATTTCACTCTAAGGTCTTCTGGAATAACTGAAAGAAAATCTACAGTAACACATAATAAGTATAAATAGGTTCTTTATACTTCAGAAAACAACCACAAGAAGCAATTCCCTAAACCAGTTGTAAGTAATAATAGATATGTCTTTTAAAATGTTACTACCACCTGATTATATCTTACAGAGTTAGTGGCAGATTTGGAGCTATTCTTGCCGATGAGATGGGCTTAGGAAAAACACTGCAATGCATTGCACTTGTCTGGACTCTCCTGCGTCAAGGGGTCTATGGGTGCAAACCTGTACTGAAGCGAGCACTGATTGTCACCCCTGGGAGCCTAGTAACAAACTGGAAGAAAGAATTTCAGAAATGGTTGGGAAGTGAAAGGATCAAAGTCTTTACAGTTGATAAGGTAAGATTTATTTAGAAAAGGGGATTGGGTCATATTTGGCTCAGAATATAGGACTTCTGATTTTTTTTTTCCCCCAAGCAACAACCAAAGCTAATAGTTCTCTATTAATATTTATTTGTAATACTTTATTTCTCCTTCAGGTATTTGTCCATATGAGCATTTAGCTATCAGTAATCAGATCATAACTCAAGCTCACCTGCCTATGTAGCAAATGTCTGTCTTATCTTTCCTCAGGCTTCACCTGTGAAGATGTAAAAGGTGACATGTTCCTCCATGTGCTTCTTTGGTTTAAGGAAGAGCTTTCTGTTGTCTATCAAAGTGCACACTTTCCCTGCTTTATGTGCCAGAGCATCTACCTTGACTGACTTTTATTCTGTGGTACTTGCTTTTGTTCTGTACGGAAAACCTTTTCCTCATTGTTTCAGCTGTCTGTTTTCAAGTTACTTCAGAAGATTATTCCCTTTACTGTAACTGTCAAGAATTAGGTTTCTGTAGGGATGATTTAAAGTCTCTAGGCTTTGAGTCCCAGTGTTCAATAATGTGACTATCTCATATCTAGAAGAATGCAGACAAGTACAATAATAAAGAAGTAGGATGATGCTGATCCCTGTCCCTCCTATAGCAAAGCTGTTCCCGCTGGTAGATAGTTCCTGTAGGGCCCAGATGATTCACATGTGCTGAGGAAGTATCTCATCTTTTAATCTCCTTGGTATACCTTTAGGGACTTGCCTTTGTTTTTGAAACACACAACTCTCTCTGACCTTTATGCAAAGAGTAAAAGTTCTAGCACAGACTCTGTGCTTCAGCGACCTTTATTGACCACATCAGGCAGGAAAGCACCTGGCAAAGTAAAAGACAAGGGAGTTCAAGGAGTGAGGCTGTAGCATCACTGACTGAGGACTTTCTCTGGAGGAGAGATCAAGCCACCTCTTGCTCTGGTTATCCAGTGTGACTTTCTTGCCATGTAAATTTTCCCATTGAGTATGGCTCAATATCTCACTCAGAGGGTTGGCTCACCTCAAGACCAGCGTTTGTGAAGCTGTGAACAGCAGACTTGCTCATGCCTGCGTTAACACTTCTGAAGCTTTCAGATTCAAGCTCTGGTTTTTATAATTTACTATCCAGTATTTCTTTTCCTAAGGCTTCTGGTCCCTGTGTCCATGTGGAGTAGGCATTCATAACAGAAAGGAAAGAGCTGTTCAGCAAACTGTGGTTTCTCTAAGTACACTCAGCAGTCTGCTGTACCCCTTCCTTTTCCTTGCTCCTATATGTTTGAATTGTGGCGGTGGGAGGAAGTGGAAAACGTATAGTAACTGCATTGGTTCTTGCAACAAAGGTAAAGATATTTATTTCCTGAAGTTATTATTTAGTCTTATAGTTTCATACAAGTAGATTGAAGAAACAAATAGTACTTCATTCTAAAAATGACGTGATTCTTACATCAGCCAGATTTGCTTTTAGTTTCTGGCATTATCCTTATTGTCTGTGTGGAAGAGTGAATATTTCAGATGAAATTAAAGTTTTCAAACTGCTTTTATACTCTTTTGTAGAGCATACAAATTTTTTTAACAAGAATTATTTCTTTGAGTTACACTCATTATTGTCAAACTCTTGAAATTACTGAACCTACTCATCTTCCACTGGGGAAAATCCACATGTAATAGGCACTCTTTGCATCGTTTGCTTTTCTTAGTGACCTGTTTCAAGATGTGGAAACAAAACAAATTGACTTGTCAGGAACTGTAATGTAATATAGGTTAGGACGCAAAATATGGAAGTTTCTAAAAGAAGTGGATACAAGGTAAAATATAATATGGCAACATTTTTATCTGAAAAAGTAGTAGAAATAATTGAACATTTTCTTGCAGTTTTTATGAATAATATTGGGAGGAGAGAACCTGAATTTGCTGACAGTTACTATGACCCAAAATGACAGTAGCTTTCATTTTCTTCTAATTTAAATAGCTTTATTATTCTTACTCATCTCATTGGATCTATTTGGATTGAGGACACTCAGCAGCTTTTAAGATTGTGTTCCCAAATAGCAAGGAATATATTGTCATGCAAAAGGAAGACGCAATATGACTTGCCTGGGGTATAATGAGATATTCCAAAATAATTTACTGTCTGTCTTCTCTGGAAAAACAGCAATTACCATACTGTTATTTCTCCAGTATAACTTAAAAGGAAGAGCTTGTCTCGAAGGTTTTTTCTGTTCTTGCCTATAAGGGATACATTCAAGGAACTGGCAGACTTTTTAAAATGTGTTAGACATGTTTTCCTCACTTTCACACTGAAACACTGCAAACTGATCCTAACCCTTCAGCAACAGAATCTTCAAAAAACCAGGACATTATCTGCTTTTAAAATGTGATTACTGTTTACTTCTGTTAAAATGCAAATGTCATGTACAGGACATTGCTTTTAAAATGAAGGTGTTCCCACAAGGGCTGCATATAGGTCTCATTAATCCATGTTGTCAGCATTGAAATGAGATTGAGAGAATAACTCCTTTATCTGTTTGCAGAGTATCACTTCTACTGGGGTTATTTGGTTTGGTTTTTAAATCAAAATATCTGGAGAATTAATTAATTCAAGGTTTACATTGCTTCATGATTCAGCGTTTTTTAATTTACACTTCACTGGCTATATTGGATTTGGACTAGTGCAAAGAAGGGTCTGTTCAAAGAGTAAGTCTGGGACATTATGGAGCTCTAATGCTGATTGACAGTTTCTCCATATGTAGCTCTGGGCAACTCACTTAAACCTGTCAAGTCACTTTGGGTAATTGTGAAAATGGAGGCTATAATACATACATATCTTGCAGCCAGTTAAGAGAATAAATTAATTACTTGAAATTAGCTTGTAAATTTATTTTAATTTTTAGTCTGTCACCCACTGCTCTGATTATATACAATGAATATATTATATTTGGCTGCAGAGGGCTTATAATATGTCAAGCTTTTTTTAAAGGGTCTAGAAAAGTTGATGATTTATCAGGGGAGGGACACTGGAGGCAGTTCTGCAGTGCCCCCACCACTTTCCCTAGTTTTAGCTCACACCCAGAAAGTGTAGGAAAACAAAATGATTTCTGAACCCTGGGCATCTTCTAGTGCTTGGCCATCCCAAGAGAAGGTCAGAGAGGCATTACATCTGTCTTCAGGGCTTCAGTGTGGAGCCTGAATACTGGGCAGGAACAACATGTTGCCTACAGGGCTCCTCTGTGTTTCTTCTCCTGTGTTGGGAAATTTTCTGCTTCTATTTTGGAACTGGCAGTAAAAATACTGGCCAGAAAACCAGCAGTTAACTACGGTACTAGAAGCAACAGGAATGCTCGGATCCCGTCCAAACACCTGGGTAAATCAGTGCATGCCCTTGTTACCTGCTTCTCGCTACTCCGTGCTTCCTCCGACGTGTGCTGGGCCTCTTCGCAAGCAGCGTGTGGGGACTGATCTTTGTGAGATGAATGTGCCAGATTCAGCCCATAGATTGATCTGAATCACCTGCTAGGAGGCTGTAAAGGTTGTGATAATTAAGTGGTGCTGGTCTTACAATGTATTACACCATCTGGCTCCAGACTTAGTTGTCTGTGTTTGGTAACTGATCTTATTTGGAAATAAAAATACCTTCTGAGGCTCTAGCTTGACTTGCTTGCACAGTTAAAGAGGTCCTTCAGCTTGTCAGCTGGGCCCATAGCCTGCTTAGTTACTGAACACCATTAGGAAGTAGGAAGGAGCGTGCAGGGAACTAGTGTCTGGAGCTAAGCGGGAAGGTAAGGGATGAGCCAAGAGTAGATTTTTCCACGTTTATGCATAATTGCAAGACAAGTGAGCAATCCTAGTACATTCAGATGTCTGTACAGAAATGTATTATTTCTAGGAAACTTTTTTGGAAGAAGGTCCCCATCGCATTCCAGTGACTTTCTAATTTAATGTGTCTCTTTTTAAAGCTGGTTTTGTCTCTAAGGTCTAGAACTGTGCAAGTCGTATTCTGTTCAGATTCAAGTGATATCATCTGGGCAGCTCTTGGTGGTTTTACTTATCGTCACATTTGGTGATAAACAAATAGACTTAGTTCTGGAGTTTAGGAGTTCAGCAAATGTCTTGATGACTGTTGAAGGAAAAGGATTTGAAGGATATATAAGGGTGAAGGGGCACACAGCCATTTTCTGAACACTAATACGGGGTTTAGAAATCAATCGCATTTATTCACCGATAGACAGGCATGTTTCCAGGGGCTAGTTTTGGGCTCTATTTTCTAAGTGCCAGGCTGCCCTTACCTGCTGGCCAGCCTATCAATGTTAAGGGCTTGTGACAAAGTTAATACCATATTAAATTTAAAACTACGAGAGGAATTTTAGGTTGGTGGAATGTGATAACTTCCTACTGGACTACTCTGTAGCTTGAAATCCCAAAGTGAATGTACAGGCAGCTACTTATGCCTCTTCATTATCTTGACTTTAATTATTCATTTGAAGCTTACCTAAATGCCAGGACTGGGAGGCTGTTACAGGGAGCCTGTGCTTTTCACCTTCACAGTAATGTGTCTCAGAGGATTTGAAGGCCTAAAAGAATAATAAATTTTCTTCTAATGAGGTGGTAAAACTCTAAATTGCTGTATCAGATCCCATATTTCCTTTGCAAATTAGGAAAGAGTAAATAATCCAAAGTCATGAAGGAGATAGTCTTGTTCATGCTAGAAAAAATTTCTGTAGATACTGGATGTTTAAGGAATATGATAAGTGATCTCCAAAGAAATAGTTGTATGATATATTTTCCTTTATACCTGCAGGACCATAAAGTAGAAGAATTCATCGGTTCTCCACTTTATTCGGTTTTGATAATCAGTTATGAGATGCTACTGCGATCTTTGGATCAAATTCAGGCTATAGAATTTAACCTCCTAATCTGTGATGAAGGACATCGTCTGAAAAATAGCTCTATTAAGACAACTACAGCCCTCACTAGTCTGTCTTGTGAGAGGAGAATTATCCTTACTGGTTAGTATCTATAGCCACTTTTAATATTTAGCCATACTAATAGTACTAGGTTGTGGTAAAGGAAAAAGCTATTGTAAAGTATGGCAGGAGCACAGTATAAATTTTCGCAGTGGGTATTAAATGCAAAAATCTAAGGTCTTGTAAAAACAGATTATTTAAAATTTATTTTAAATAAATGAAAGATTTGTCTAGCTTCGGGGATGGGCAAGGAGTCTGGGAACTTCTGTAAGGGCATCAGGACACTGTTTACATACACTCATTGTTTTTCTTTGTATTTATTTAATAAAATTGATTTATAACTTGACTTTTCAGATTCCTTTATCAAAACTACTAGATGTGCAGTCTGTTTAGCTAGGGGGACAGTAGTTTATTAAAAAGCTCTAAATTAATTCAGTACTCTGAGTAATTTACATTGAAACAAAACATCTGTTTTCAGGATGCATTCTCAACATTAAGCCCTGCATTCAATGATTGTACTTCTTCTATAATTTTCAATAAAAGGTTACCAAATACAGAATTATTTTTTTTCTCTTTCCAGGTACTCCAATCCAAAATGACTTGCAAGAATTTTATGCATTAATAGAGTTTGTGAATCCAGGAATACTTGGTTCTTTATCCACGTATAGAAAGATATATGAGGAACCAATCGTCAGGTCTAGAGAACCTTCATCAACAAAGGTATATTATGAAAACAAAATGTGGTTATAGAAAAAAAATCATAGACAGCACTTTGAAATTTGCTTTCTATGGAATTAAATAAAGCTTAGGACTAATAGTAGCAAAAGTTTTTCACCTTCCTGTTTGAAATAAAATCAATTGTTCTCCAAAGGGAGCTGGCAGAATACATGCATGTTGAGATCACGGCATTTCAACTGCCTTTTAATTATCAGGCAAAAATTGCTTTTCCAACACCTTGCATTCCCAGAAATACCATGCTCATTTCCATATGACAATACTTTATTCATTCTTAGTTTCTCCACAGAACTGCAAAACTGCATGATTTTTTGCATCAATCAAGAAATTGTGGAGTATAATTCAAGCCTTGGGTATCTTCTGGGACATTACCTTCCTTTGTTTAAGACTGTAGAAACCAGACCTAGAATTAAGATAATGGAGTGCTACTAATTGGAGAAGAATTGATCATTACGGTACTATGTCAGGAAGTGGTATCATACATATAAAGTATTCTTTAACCACCTAATTAAAATCATACAGAAAATTATTGTGATGAAATGCAAGATTAGAATTAATTTTGTGCTTTGTTCTTTTAGGAGGAAAAGGAATTAGGAGAAAAAAGAGCAGCAGAACTCACACGTCTCACTGGACTCTTTATTCTTAGGAGAACTCAGGAGGTTATAAACAAGTTTCTGCCTCCCAAAAAGGAGTTCATAATCTTCTGCCGACCAACAGGACTGCAACTTGAATTGTATCGGAAACTGCTTAATTCTCAAGTTATTAGGTCCTGTCTACAAGGCAGGCTAGAAAACAGTCCTCACCTAATATGTATAGGAGCTTTGAAAAAACTTTGCAATCATCCATGTCTTCTGTTTAAAGCTATAAAGGTATCTGTTTACCTGGGGGTGTGTGTCTGTGGTTGGTCATTTCAGCAGGTCACTAAAACTATGTTGTGGTCAATGTGCATGTTGCTTAAGGTCATTTCCATACCCTTCTCACATACAATTTGCTTTAGGAGATCTGCTTTCAAAAACATAAATGTTAGGGAGTCTGAATGTACTCAGGGAAGGTATCTCACCAGTTTCCTGTTGCCTTATGGTATTTTCTTGTGCTTTTTTACTGATTTTACTTGTTAGCGTTTCTTAATGTCCAGTTGCATAAGTGAATCTTAATGACAGCATCTTCCAAAAAAAAGTCAATGACTGGGGGGTTCCACAGTAAGGTACCATGTGGAGAATAAGCAGAGTATTGATATTTTTCCCCAACTTTTAGATACAGCTTTTTTGTGGATGTACGTCTGTGTGGTTGTTTAAATAGAGAGGTGGAAGTAAAACACATTTTTCAGTTTTAAGTGTTTCAACTTTCCACTCAGCTGCAAACGTCTTACACTAGAGAGTGTAAACCAAAATAAATGTTATCAGTATTTTAAAACTGTGCTTTCAATCCAATGCTGAACTTGTTGTGCTGGCATGATACAGTACTTTGTGTCAGCTTTTGATGTTTCCTTTTGTCTTCATAATAAAAATATAGCAAAGGTTAAAAACAAAATCCCAAAAACGTTAGGGGGGATATGAGACTTGAATCTTTTTTTTTTTTAACAGGAAAAAAGCTGTGATCCTACATCTGATGAACATGATGAGTCCAGTCTCTACGAAGGTCTAATAGATGTCTTTCCACAAGATTATACTTTGGACACTTTCTCTGAAACTGAGTCAGGAAAATTACAGGTGCTGGTGAAGTTGTTAGCAGCAATCCATGAGCTCAACTCTTCCGAAAGGCAAGTGTGAAATAAAGATAAAAGAGATAACGGGAGTGACCTGCTGGGTATTGTTTTGCTTTTCCAGTGCATGGGGATGTAATATTCAAAATGGAGACATTGTAGCTGTTTGCAGAATGACCAAGCATTTTTATAGTAGAACTCCTGGCTCTTCCTTGGTAAATTACTAAAATAGGATTTAAAGCTGACATTTTCAAAGTTGCTTTTCATATTTTTTCAAGATAAAAATACTTGTATTTTTCATACTGAGTTCCAGAAAGTAAGATAGGGTTTGCTACAGCCCCTGTACTATGACATACTGTCTTTACTTGGAAAAACTTTACAATGCTTGTGTCTCCTTGAGGAGATGTATTCAGATATTAAATACTTTAAATTGTGGTAAAGTATTTTTAATTACTAGATTATAAGTTCTTTCCTCTTTAATCACATCTAACTGCTCAGTGCTTGCTGCCTTTTCTGTTCAGGGGAACCAGTCTCAACAGATGAACTGGCAGAGCAACTGCTTATTTCCCCTGTGGTAGATGTAGGAAAACCTCTCTTTATCATGGGGTAATAGGATGCACATGGTTAGTTACTGTGCAGTTGCTGATTCATGGAAATCTCACAAGACCTTATGTCCCATGATAACTTTTTTATGTACTCATGCCTTAAAGCCCAGCTGTTCAAAAAATATTTAGCTTTTAACTTGTATTTAAATTGATGCTTAAATAGGAAATGCTGTAATTCAGTAGTGGATCTGCCAACAGCAGACCTTTTGGCACTGATGTAATGAAATTTTTTTCCTTCTGATGCTCTCTCTTTACAAATCAGAAAGCTGAGCCTGTCGTTGGAGTTTGATGCCTAACATCTATTGAAACCAGTGACAGCTAAATATCTAAACATACTGGCTTTCTTTCTTGTAGGTCCAAAGAAACAGAGGTATCAGGAAAAAGCCCCTTTGCCTGTATGGGTGCTGTAGGAACTGCTGAGTTACAGCTGGTGTTGCAATATTATTTTACATCTTTAAAAGTTTTGTTGCTTTCAGTGCTGATCATGTTTCTTTTTCTTTTGTTTCTGTGCTCATATTAGTACTAAATAGTTTTTGCTATATTGCTATATAGACTAAATTCCAGTCCTCTTATAAAGCTTATGTTCTATTTTGGGGTAAAAAAAAAGATGTGAATGTGGGGTTGATTGACAAAAAAATCAGTCTTACAGTCTTTATAAACAAGTCTTGGATGTAGTTTGATTGTAGAGTCAATTAAAAAAAAATCCAAACTATGTTGTTTGTGATATCTTTCACTATTCTTAATCCCAGTTCTTTTCAGTCATAAAAAGTAGGAAAGACTTACTGGTTTCCAATTTGACTTGCATGATTTTGTTTATTAGAATTTTCTGAGGTTGTCTGTAGAAGTTCATAGTAGCCCTTTCCATAAGTAGAGACATATGTATCATTTATTAGCTGCTACAACACCCTCTGCAAATGCTGCCTGAACAACAGCTATTTTGTGTAAATAGTTTTTTTTTTTTTTAAATCTATCCCTGTGGTTGGTTGTGGATTCCTGCAATATGTGCTTTAAGCCAAATTCTGTTGCGAAGGAAAACATTAATTATTTAACATTTCAATACTTGACAGTAGGTATAATGCATCCAAATCTAGTATGTGTTTCAATTTAATAAGAAATGTTTTATTTCTTAGGAAATATGAGTAACCTTGGGTTGATGTGTAATTTTTGCTTGACTTGTGATTTCATTTTCTTAAATGTCTTCAGTATTCGTTATTGGACTTTAACTTTGCCAAGGTTTAAGGTGATAAGAAACTTTGTTTTACTGTTTGACAGAGTCGTACTGGTATCCAATTACACTCAGACATTAAACATATTACAAGAAACATGCAAACATTATGGATACTCTTACACTAGACTTGATGGACATACTCCTGTCTCCCAGAGGCAACAGATTGTTGATACTTTTAATAGTAAATTCAGCCCAGCTTTTATCTTTTTGCTGAGTTCAAAGGCTGGCGGAGTCGGACTGAATCTGGTTGGCGCATCCCATTTGATCCTGTATGATATCGACTGGAATCCAGCCACAGATATTCAGGTCTGATAACAACTGCGTACATGTGGTTTGGGAGGGGCATCAAAGGAGTTCTTGACTGACTTTGAAATGCCTGGCTTTATATGTCTTATTGCTACCCAATTATCACGTTGCATCTGGGCAAGTATATTGTTGGAGGAAAACTGTATCTGAGAAGAGAAGAAGAAACATTTCTCTGTCATATTCTACATATTGGTATCATTGGAAGCCCCCTTGCAGTAAAAAATGAAGAGTAAATTCTGTTTTCCTTGGAGGAGGGAGTCCTGTATCCCCTTTGTCTCCTGACCTCTTTTAAAATGGAAAGTTGCTGTCTTTCTAAAAAGAAAATAAAATTATGATTAGACTGCATAGCAAGTGTTGCTGTTGATTTGCAATACCTGAGAAAAAGGGAGAGGTTCTGATCAGAATTAAAGAGAATGAGAAAATCATGTGGCAATGAAAGAAAACAAAGCCAGTGCTGTGCTATTCTTGTAATGGCACTGTTGGCCTCAAAGGATTATTTAGTTGTCATAAGAGTGTTCAGTTAAAATAGTCCTTACCAATAACAAGTTTAAAAAATATTTTTATAAATGTAGTAAAAAACTTATTTTAGAGTAATGCTGTGTGCTTGATGCCTGAAATAAGCTCTGATTCTTGGCCCTGCTCCTGTTCCAAGTGTGAATTAGTACCATCATGTGGCCCCTTGTCTTGTTGCTTGAAACACAGTCTGCTAAATGAGTCAAAATTGCCACAGGTTTCCAAAGACCACAAGCCATGTTGTGCCCAGTATATAGGTGAAACCCCTACATTTTTGCCAAAAACCATATAACAGTACTCAGTTACATTTTGTTTGTTTTAGAATTAAACGGTGCATGAAACACTAATTTTACAAATGTAAAATAAATTGGAATGCCATTTTTAAAGCTGCATTGTGGCAAAAACCATTTGGAGATGGTGGAGAATGACAAATATTCTGAAATATTAAACACCTGCTAATGCTTGGAAAACAGATACAAAGAGGGGATTTCTGTCAGGAAAGAGATTAAACCCCTACCTTCCTACTCTACTACACAGAAAGAAAGGGGAGCATAAATGGCAGAAAATAAATTATGTTTTCAAAATTATTTATAATTAATACCAGAAGACTTTTCTAAAGCCAGAGACAGTTATTGAGGAACGCTTTCTTTCAACAACACCTTTTTGAGCTAGCAGAACTGCTAATTTGATCAGTGGAGGCTACAAGTTTTAATTGAAATACTACTGTATTGTAGGCTGTTAATGCTCTTTGTCTCTTTGCTTTCTTCAGGCAATGGCCAGAGTGTGGAGAGATGGTCAGAAACACACCGTATATATCTACAGATTGCTAACCACAGGTCAGAGATGGTGCTCAAACATACCCTAGAGTGAGACAGCTATTGAAATTTTGTCCATAAAAGAAAGGGAGGGAGTGTTTTTGGAAATAATTGGCTCTTTTTTTTTTTTTTTTTTCTGAATTCAGTTAAAATAGAGACATTGCATTGTTTTATTTGCCTTTGCTTTGCTTTGCTTTTGCCTGAATAGCTGAAAATAATGGTTTAGCAATTCCTGTTAATATTGTTATCAATAAATGGATTTGGCTTCTTGACAAGTACTGGTCAAAAATTATCCCAGAGTATCTATTTTTTTTTTTTTTCCCCAATACAGGCTCAATAGAAGAAAAGATTTATCAAAGACAGATCAGCAAACAAGACCTTTCTGGGGCAGTTGTAGACCTTTCCAAGACATCTGAACACATCCATTTTTCCATTGAGGAGCTTAGAAATCTCTTTACTCTCCATGAAGATTCCAACTGTGTTACCCATGACTTGCTTGAGTGCGACTGTATGGGAAAGAAAGACCATCAAAGTGAGTTTCTTCTTCATTATCTCTGGCCATGGCCGAGGAAATACATTAATTCTGAATATATGTTCTATCACTGGAGAAAACTCTGATGCTCAGTAAAATAGGATTGAAGTAATGATGTTCTTTATAGGATCTTCCAGATACTGGCTGATTTTTCTAATCCATTGGAGCCCTTCACAAGATGAAGAGGAGGAAAGACTCATTCCTTGCAGTGACAGCCAATCTGTATATCATGCCTTTTAATTCCTTGAATTAGCTATGCCCAGCTCAACTAGTGATTTGTTACCACCAAATGACATGACATGGTGTTTTGTTTCTAAATATTCAAGGACGGTAATGAGTAGCTGGTAAGGATTAGTTCAAAAGCTGTTTCTCTGAGAACAGGTATACCAGCCAGTACCAGATGAAGATCTCTATAATGATATGACAAATGTCTGAATATATCCCTTCATTTCACAGTTATTAGCTGTAGCTGATGCAGGATGATTAAAGTAGGTTTTTGAGAAATGCTGGGAGATCCTGTGGCAAGTGTAAACCCAAGTTGCAAATATTCACATCTACCCTCTCCACAGGAACCTGTCTCTCTTTTCCTTTTGGCATATCAAAATTGTTTTAAAACTTTGCTGCATACAGGTTTATAGGTTTAAGTTGGGAGCAGGATTACAAAAAGATAATTAAAAAAATCGTAAGTTATGTTTACATCCCATCCATTTTAGTTTTCATAGCTCATAGTTTTTTTAAGGAAAAAGTGTCTATTGTCCCAGTATCTTCCTTTCCTTTAGGCATGAGTTATCACCGAATCACATAATCACAGAATGGTGGGGGTTGGAAGGGACCTCAGGAGATCATCTAGTCCAACCCCCCTGCCCAAGCAGGTTCTCTACAACAGGTTGCACAGAAAATGTCCAGGCGGGTTTTGAACATCTCCAGAGATGGAGACTCCACAGCCTCTCTGGGCAGCCTGTTCCAGTGCTCCAACACCCTCACAGTAATGAAGTGTTTCCTTAGGTTTATATAGAACTTCCAGTGTTCCAGTTTTTGCCCATTGCCCCTTGTGCTGTCACTGCGCACCACCAAAAAGAGCCCGGCCCCATCCATTTGGCCCCCACATTTCAGATATTTACAGACATGGATAAGAGCCCCTCTCAGTCTTCTCTTCTCCAGGCTGAAGAGTCCCAGCTCTCTCAGCCTCTCCTCGTAAGGCAGATGCTCCAGACCCCTCATCATCTTTGTGGCCCTCCACTGGACTCTCTCCAGAAGATCCCTGTCTCTCTTGAACTGAGGAGCCCAGAACTGGACACAGTACTCCAGATGTGGCCTCACCAGGGCAGAGTAGAGAGGGAGGAGAACCTCCCTTGACCTGCTGGCCACACTCTTTTTAATGCACCCCAGGATACTGTTGGCCTTCCTGGTCACAAGGGCACAGTGCTGGCTCATGGCCAGCCTGATGCCCACCAGCACACCCATATACATTTTCCATATACAGTATTCACAGATGTGATAATGAATTACCAATATTGATATCTTCTAAATGCATGCAGATATGACAACAAAAAGAATCAAAGACATGTCTACAAGAGTGTGTGTTCTCAACAGACACAAGCAAGAAATTAAGTAGTACAGACCCAACGAGACTACTTTGCTTGTTGTTTTGTATGCCTCCAGGTAGTAGCCTAGTGTTGTGTTCCTTTCTCATCTCATTCTACTCAAAATGGGTACCCCAGAATGCAGCTACCGCTAGTTGGTCTCTTTGCCTTTCCTAAGAACAAGAAGCTGTCAAATTACTTCATCGGGCAACCAAATTCCAGGTTACTGGGGATAAATTCTGGCACACAGAAAAGGCCAAGAACATTCACTGATTTGTCTCCTCCATTTCTAGCAAGTGTGATTCAAAAGATGAACTAAAAAGGAGACAAACAATACGGTCTTCACCATGTGTGAGCTTTTATAATGATCTTCATTAGATATACCAGTGAGATTGGGTATTTGTGACCACGCTTCTGTTGTCTGTTCATACTGCAGCTATGTTCAGGAAACCACAGGGGTCTTGAAGCATTTAACTGTGTATGCATCGTGCAGATGGATTGCTTGCTATTCTACTGGCTTTCAGATCAGCTACAAAGCTGTAAGCCTATTGTTTTACCTGATCACAGTTTAATTTATAGAGTTAGGAATGCAGAATCTGTAAGGACTTCAGAAGTGCATCTCTTCTAAATTTCCTTCTGGCTGGTAAAGTGTTTCAAATCTAGTGCAAATGTGTATCACGTGTCAGTTAAAAGGAGAATCTTGCCTATATGAGACTTTACAAACTCTATGTAAGTTTAAAAAACTCAGGAATGCTCTGAGTTGTCATGTTCCTCCTATCACTGCTCTTTCCTAAGGAGCATGTAACACCGCCATGAAAATATCTGGCAACAGGTATTAAACCAGTAACAGCAGCGATGCTATTTTTTTCCACCCAAACTGATTTCTTAATTTATCACCTGCATCAGATGAATCATGAAGCCATCAGTGTATGACATACCCTGCAATTATGTTTGGGCCTTGAGAATCCTTTGTCCAAAGTTAATTCCTCTCTTTGTGCTTCGCAGGGATTAGTCTTTTCCTTACTGTGATGTACAGTATACAATATTGTGTATATTGAACAACTTGTCATAATCTGGATGCACAGAGTACACTAGAGATCCAGCTCCAGTGTGCTGAGTCAATGAAATATCTATTCAAACTATTCTTAGCTGGTTGGAATGACTCCTCTGGGAGGAAATTGAAGCTAGCATGAATTTTACCACAACATACTTCTAGATTCATATTTACTTAAAGAATGGGAGCAGCCCAAATGTCACAGAATTAAGAAGAAAGAAGAAAGGAAATTGTCAGATAAGATTTTCTTTCCCATCCATTTGTAAAAGGATTTGTCTTTCTGTTAGCATATGGTGATTTTGATAAACTCAATCAATGAACAAGAAACAGCCTTGGTTTTCATTGACATACAAGGATTATATATGCTGTTCTATTTTCTCTCATTTGTTATCACCAACTGGCTTATTGATTCAGCCTGAAATTTTCTGTCTTAGTTTCCTCTGATTAGTCTACTGCATCATTTTTTTCAGATCCTTCCTCAGAAAAGCCTTCTGTGGCTAGAAGTTGCCAGCTTGGACAAAACGATGGGAAGCTTAATTCAAAGAAACCGCTCTCCATGTCACAGTTGATGCAATGGAAACATTTCTCTGGGCAAAATCAGACTCTAGCTGATCCTTTCCTTGAAAGGATAAAAGAGAATGTTTCTTTCATTTTCCAGAATGTAACCAGTCCAACTTCACCACCTAATGAAAATTAAGTGTCTTTCCCTACCACTTGCATCTTCCTCCTCATAGCAATAGTAAACAACTGATGTGCAGCTACCTTCTGTTCTTCATGCCAAGTTCTGTTTTGTGTATTTCTGATGAGATTTCTGAGTAAATGTGATTCCTGGTGTTTATACAAAGTTACAGTTATGAGTAAGTTAATCATACTTGCTATAATCGTAATACACATTTTTCAAACTAACTTAGCTTTCCAGTCCTCTGTTCCTTTGATATCAAAATTAGTAAGATTTTTTTAATGTACATTCCTATGTTTGTCTACTTTGGTTTATAATTTTAGTTTGATTGTAATGATTTATTGCTTGTAAAGCTGGCAACTCTTCAGCCAAATTTTATAAGATTAGGCAATGCTATATAGCGCATATATAAATGCTGTTAACAAGACTCTGGTTGGGTTTTTGTTTTGACAATTAAAAGTTATGTATCTGTATAACTGTGGCTTTATAACAAGATACGTGTTTGTTTCCCTGAATTTACAGTTTAATGAAACTCAGAGCAATAGCCACTGAGGTCCAAAATTCTGAGACCACAGCTTGGTACTGTGTAACAATAGTCTGACATTCACCTCTTGCTCTTACTTTGGAAAATAAACAGACTTTATTTCTCAGACATACAGAATTCAGATAACTACATTTACCTAACTCCTTTTAAAGACACTTTTTGCCTAACAAACACTTGAGTACTGAGCATGTTTTCATGGTATATTATTTTTATTACCATATTTTCCTTCTTATTTGAAGGTGCAAAAGTTTGAAATCAGTTTATAGGTTTTAAGTGAAGTACTTGGAAAGTCCCAGAAGAACAGAAGATTGGATAATTTTCAGAAATACTTCAAACTTACAGAATTTGAAAGACTTTGAGCAAGAATAGGCTTCCATTGTGGCAATCCTGCATTGTGCCACATCATGTACAACCTCTGAATATTGGTACATGTTGTGACAGCAGTGGCTAAAAGCCCAACCAATGTTCAGAAAACAGTTAAAACTGGTTTGTTCTTCATGTTATAACAGTTAGTACTCTCTGTTTTCATAGACTGTCACTGAGTTCACAGTCCATCCTAACCCATCATCAAACATGTTCCTTACATTTTGATGCAGTTTGGGAACAGAAAGCCGTGTGCACTGATCTCTCTTCAATATCCACATTTATTTCAGAGTGTTTTTTGAGTTTCCTTTGACTCTAGATGCTGAATGACACCAGAAAATAATGAAAACCAAAGTGAGAGAATGATTGAGAAAGTCATCAATTATGAACATCTTTTTAGCATGCATATTGTGTTCTTGGTAACAATTAGAATTATGCTAATAGGTAGAGTTTAATTCTTCAGCATCTTAAGCTGTCTGTTACAGAGCCTGTTCTTCACCCTGTATGTGGTGGAGCATGGTGGTCACGCTTACCCAGGTGCTGTGCTGCTATGGTGCCCATTCGCTGTTAGACAAAGGCTGTCTGATATCTTACAGCTCCCACAGCTTATTTTAATTAGCAAGGGCAAGGTTTGCCTGCAGCTTTGTAACTCAAGAAAGAGATTCTCACCAATCTGTATAATAATTATTATTTTAAAAAGTATCTGAGACTGATGATACTTAGATCTGTGCTGTCTGTAAATTTCTGTAAGTTGTGCTCCTGTCCCTGTCTGTAGGAAGCATGCCGACGTTCTCTGCTCTCTACTCATGCTAATCTCGTATGTGGCTTTTTTGCATCTGCAGGAACAAGTAGATACCAGTTTGGTTCCATCTCTATTTTGTTTGTGGGACCCTGGTCATCTCCACTGAACATATATGAGCTCAGTCTGGTTTGGAGCAAACCAACTGGCAATGTTGTTGAGGAAACCTGGGCATATAAGAGAAGGAAGTTTGCTTTCGGATCCCCACCATGCCATGTTTCATCTCTGTCTATGGCAGTCCCTCAGGGGTATCTCAGCAGGCCTTCTCACCTAACCTGTTGAGTCCTGCCCTCAGACCTACTTGCTGTCACGTCATGCACCACTCCACACAAGACAGCTGTAGCTGCACGCTGGCAGAACACAGGTCTGGCAGAGAGGCTCTTTTACTGTTTGGCCTCCAGGGTAGTTTTATTTTGGCAGTTTTTAAATAAATAAAATAAAAGCTGGTGCTGAACCACCATGAAGCTCTTGGGAGGACAGCAGAGATGAGCCCCCAGCCACATACTGTTGTATGTGTGAAGATGATCCAGGCTCAGATCATTGTTCTGGGAGGGATTTTTGTCAGATGGGCTATTGCACTAAACAATGTGGCTTCAAGGTTAAGAAGCCCAGAACAGCCTATACCAATACATGCAATGGCAGTTACAGCTTCAGTATGACTCTCTGTCTGTCCCCTGCTACCCCAAGCTGCCCCAGATCTGTGGCAGTGGCACCTCATGGTGGTGCTTAGTGGCAGGCTCCTCCCGCATCCACCTGGCCAGCCAAATGACTTCTGGGCAGGATGGAAGTATACACCTGCTTCATGGTGGGTTGGGTAAGATGATACAACCCAAATAACAGGTTGTGCATGGCATTACACATGATGCAGACTGAAAAGCTGATTCTGAAATTTGGTGTATCTTGGAAAAGTGCGTTTCTCACTGGGAGAATAGGTTGTGGAAAAGATAGGAAGTATGAATACAGACTCTAATTTATTATGCCATCTGTCATTCTCCCACAGTAGTCTACAAAAGCCTGAAAAATGAGACTAGCTCATCCTGCTCACATAATCATAGTATAATAATCAGTGTTTTCATGCACAGTGCAGCACATGGACATGTGAATTTCTTCATCTATATGTGAAAAATGTCTACTAGGAAAAGTCCCTGTGGTAAATTTTCACTGATCTGACTGTTGTCCTAGTCTCCTAGATCCAAGACTTGGTCTGCAGCAAGGAGGAGGCAAGGACTATTGGCTGTGTTCTAGTGCAACGCTTGAAATACAAGGTGTTGATTAATGTACTTCACTGCTTTTTCCAGTTTTTGAAAGTCACAAGTGTTCACCTAACAAGTGGTAGTTCTTATGGACCCACGCCAAAGAATAAGGCAGGTCTGCCTAACAATGGTCTCAAATGGTGGCTTCTTCAGTGCAGCACAAAGAGCAGCAGAAACCACAGGTGTAAGCACAATGGCAAGCAGCATATTTTTTCAACAAATGCTAAGTAAATATTGCCAATATTTGACATTTATTAGTGCTACAGAATCAACAAAAATGTATACAGCATAGAGGTATGCCTGAGGCAGCAAGCAGTGAGTGGACTGCCAGCTAAACATCCTGATGCCTTTATAGGCATGAGATGTTGAGGATTATCAGTCAGGGTGTGCTAGGTCTGAGCTGAGAGGTGTTGTAGGGCACCACCTTGATTGACACTGATTTGAGCTGGTTTGCACCAGTGGGCCCAGAGAGGAGCGCTCATCCTGTCAGGAGAAGAGATCACAAAGACACATGCTCTTAGGGAATGGCCTGCTGATCTCTGAACGGCTGCTGAAGGTCTCTGAATCATGCTGGGCAGGGAGGGTTGTCAGCCAGCCCTCGGATTCAGCAATCAATACAGTGTTCCTTGCCAGCTCTTAGCTGGGAGGAGGGGATTTTGGAGAAATTCTGTTACTTCTGGTATAGGGCATGCTGCCAAGGAGAGAAACGTACTGCATGTTCTCAACTGAGACCAACCCTGATTTTAAAAAGCAGGAGAGGTGGTGTTTTATTTATTTTCATATATTGCAGCAAGGGTTTTTTTTAAACTGGTTTCATATGACTGTTTTTGTTGATTCAGCTTTTATCCATCATGGCTCATTTCTTTTTATGATTGAAATGGTGACCCTATATCATTATTCACTTGCAGAATGGCAATCTGAATTATAACTCTACTCACTTATTGTTAAGGAACCTTATAACAAGCTTTGGGTGTCATATAAGTTTGTATGACAGCTGCAGATGTATCTTACATTCTGACAAGAGCTTGACATCCAGTCTGGTTAAGGGTCTGCCTTTTTCAGGGATCATGCAGTTCTTTGGCTCATTATCTGTTGCAAAAAGGATGCCAAAAGGTGACTGAATGATTCTGTAATGGAATAAACTCATGGGAACTTCTTAAAATGCCAAACATGGAACAAGCTTTGACAACTGCCTGGGATTACCACCAGGAATTTGCAAAGAGAGACTCCAGGCCTTGCAGGCAAGTAACACACAGAAGGAAAGTAATTCTTTCATGTGCTTTCCATTGAATGAAAAGTTGACGTAAATCATGGTTGTTTATGTGTGGCTTAAATAAATGATGTGTTTGTGGCTAGAAGATCTGGGAAGACTATAAAAAACAATGAGGAAAACCACTTTTGGCTTTATAGAGTAACTGAAGAATAAGCTGAATTGAAATCTGCTTTTTACAAGGCTTTGTGTGCTATTACTTAGTACAAAAGCAAGACTGCTTTTGTAACATTGGTACTTACAGGACATACGTATGACGCAGCGTTCCACTCTTGAGAGACAATATGTGTTTGCACATATTCCACGAGTCAGGACCCAGATAAGTAGTACTGAACACTGCAACCAGCTTGCTGGGATTCTGCTAGAAACGTCCCTGGTTAGGTACACAGGTTGCTGCTACTTTTCACTCAGCTTTTCATCACCGTGTGGGAATCTAAGCTGATTTGAAGGAAATATGCATGTCTAAAAGCATCTGCAGTTATTGCTGCTTCCAGCCTCTTCTCTCTAAGCCTTAATGTCAGCCTGAGTTCTCCCAGTGCTCCTTTGTTTGCTTAGTTTGATTTACACCCGCTTGACAACATATGTTCTTCGTTCTCCTCTAGTTCGTTTCCTTCCAAATAGGCAAAATGTCAGCCACTGTGACAAAAGCCTATGCCCAAGCAAGCCAGCTTGGGGGGTATTTTCTGTCAATTAGCCAACGATCTCTTCCCTCTCTTCACTATGACTGACTTGGCCCAGGCTTTAGTTTTCTAGGGTGTGAATTATGTCATGTAACAGTGAGCTCCCTTATGACCCTTGACTTTTCAAGGTTCCTTCTGAGGGATGGAGTTTGCTCAACAACAGAAGTGCAGCCTGAAATTTTTCTCCCCCCAACTAGAAGGTGTTGCCTTTGATGGGGTTTTGTCCTGTCCTGTGGCTGCTTTGGATACACGTGTCTCCACAGCCTCATTGAGTCAGAGTTCTGTTCAGGAATCAAGGCTTATCCAAAACCTTGCAGACCTGGGATCTGGATTAGATGCCAAATTCATTAAGTAGATGAACCTTAGTGGGCTGCTCATGCTAATGTCATATTTGATATATGTACTACAAATGTTGAAGGTGTTAACAGTACTTCCTAACACTAAAGCTTCCCAGCACTTCCTGCTATACAACGGTTTTCTCAGTTGTTACTTTGAAACTTTTCCTGTTTGGACTATTTTTTTCCCCCCATCAGTTTTCTGCTGCGAGGCTGATTTATGTTTGTGTTGGGTCAAAAGCTTCAGCAAAAATGTCTGATCTATTCCTAAGACTGCAGGTAGGAGAAAACAGTTTGTTTTGTCCTTGTTACAGAACCGGAAACCCTTCTGCTGAAATGCCTTCTTGCCTTCATATTTTGAACTAGGACTTAAAATAGAGGTGGGAAGAGATGGGAGGAAAAGGCATGACTTCTGTATTAGCATGTTTTTCACTGTTCCCTTTAGAATCTGCACCAGTGTATAAATATTTGCAAGAAAAAGGCAGTAGGAATATATACGGTAACAACTTCTTTCTTTGGAGCAGCTAAAATGCCTCTTGATTTCTTCCACACCAAGCTTGCATGAGACTCATAACTGCTAGGTTTTACCAGTTTGTGCAATTCCCTCATAGCTTTTACCTGTGATCAGGCCCTGAACACATCACGTTTCACAGAGTCACTAAATGCAGTTCCAGTTGCTCTGTGCTGGGCAGGGCATAAATACAGCAGTCAACAGCAAGGAACTGTTATCTGTGTGTTAAATCAGCCTACCAACATCCCATCCTCCTCAAGGAGGAAAAAGAACCTGGTCAGAGCAGTAAAACTAGACCCAAGGTCGTATGGGATAAGGAAACCAGTGAGATCAGGATTGGCATGGAGAAAGACAAGGAAGTGGAGGGGGCCTAGGGGAGGAAGAAGATGGACAGGTAGGAGGGAAGGCTGAGACCGGGCAGGCAGAGGCTAAGATGACATCAGGTAGAGAAACCGAAGAAGGCCAGGTCCTACTAAGCGATGGGTGGGGATAAGATGATAAAGAAATCAAGGTTGGAACCAAATACTGCTACTAAAAAGGAAGAACCACCGAGTTTGGTGAAAGAAGGGAGGAAGCTTTCCTCCAGATCCTGTAATGGACCCTGGGATTCCCAAGTCTCACCATTCTCCTGCTCTTGGCAAATACCTGTAAAGTCACTTGTAAAGTGATTGTTTCCTCTTGGCTGACACCTGTAAGCTTTTAGAGTCATTGAATTATCTTTGCTATTCATTTGTGAATCACTGGAAATTTCAAAGTATTGTTCAGATGAAAATGTTTGCAACCTTCATTGCAGTACGAGCTCTTAAAGGATACAGATACTATTTTTCAAGCTGCAGACATTCAGGATTAATGTTGCCTTGAGGACATTCGGTGGTGTTGTATGTATGCATCACAATGAAGTCTTGCATGAAGACACTGGAACAGGTTGCCCAAGGAAGTTGTAGATGCCCCCTCCCTGGAAGTGTTCAAGGCCAGGTTGGATGAGGCTTTGAGCAACCTGGTCTAGTGGAAGGTGTCCCTGCTCATGGCAGGGGGGCTGGAGCTAGATGATCTTTAAGGTCCCTTCCAGCCCAAACCATTCTATGATGAACACATTTTCTGTTTCCTTGCTTCATACAGCTAAGAGAATGGACAGTGACCTGGGAATAAGTTGAGTTGCAGCTGATGTGAACAGAATTTGTGCTTTCTACATACAGGGAAATCTGGTACCATTTGTCTTAACAGGACATTCCAAATTAGTGGATGTCATTGACTTTAATTTCTTTGACTTTTAGTTGCTGTCTATAGTCTCTATGCTCCACCTCATAAGTGCAGTTAATAACTCTTCCTCTGTTAGCGGTGGTGTGAAGATAAAATGGAACACTTGGCTTTATAGGGGGAAGGACAGATATCTAACCTGGGATTTAGAAAGAAGACAAGTCTGAACTCTTGTCAGAGGTGCACAACAAAAGGATAAGAGGCAACAATTAAGAACTGCAGAAGGAAAAAGTCTGACTGGATATAAAGAGCAGGAAAACACTACAACAAAAGAGATTAACACTGAAAGAGGCCTTCCAGAAGGCTGCAAGAGCTCCATCCTTATTGCTTTTCAAAACTGAACTGAACCATATCCTGAGCAACTTGGTCTAATGTTGAAGTTGGCCCTACTCTGAGTAGGCAGTGGGCTAGATGACCTCCAAAGGCCCCTTCAATGTAAATGATCTCCTGGACTGTGTTAGGAGTATGGAGAAAGTACAGATCTGCAAGGCCTGTAACTGACTAACAGTCACTATCTTCAAAAGCTCCTTGTGATCGAAGATCTGTGATGGACACAGAAGAATCTGCTCAGGATCAATGAGATTTTAAAATCTGATATGATGAAAGAATTCAGGAATCCTGCTTTGTGGAGAGAAACTTACTACCATCAGTATGAAATCAGTGACCTGGAAAGGGTTGTGAGGTCTTTTACTAACTGTGCATTGGCAGCTCCCAGAAGCCAGTGTTAACCAAGGAGCCTGTGGCATGCAGACAAACAGTGGAAGGCTGCCTAAACCCGAGAGCCATTTGAAATTGTAGCACCAGCTTTCCTCAAGCTGCTTTTAGCAACAACTCTACTCTTTGTCTAGTCATTGAGTCTCTCTCTCTCTGTTGCTTTGCATAGCTGTACAATGAAGAAAAGCACAACTCAAAAGCAATAATAACCTGTATTTTGCCTCCCAAAGATACTGCAAGCTTAATGGCCTGAAAAGGTCTTTAAGAAACTGCTAAAATATTGCAAATTCTGAAATCTCAACTTTGGTTTGAAAGCTAAACACAGCCCATAAATTACCTTGCTTGAGCTTTTCTTCCCTAGCAGCTATGATGGTTTCAGAATCCAAAAGACAAAATATGAGGAGGGAAGAACATACTGGAGATTAAAACATTGCTGATCCTCATACTCTTATGAGCAAAACTTGTTTAGAAAGTAATTTCTGCTTGCTCTCTACTTCAGCATGCAAGCAACCTGTGGAAAGAAGCTTCCAAGTCCTTATCACCAGCAGTAGCCTTAAACACATATTGTTGAGAGGATATAAAGTTTCCCCCAGGACACAGCTTATTTATTTCCTCACTTATATGTGCCAATAAAAGTGGTCTCCAGACAATTAATTTCTTTTCCTCTCCCTAGAACGATTACAGAATTACTGCAGAGATGAAAAGATCACGGGTATAGCAGGAGAGCAACATGAACAAAGATTTTGCCTACCTTCAAATTGGTTTTGTTACTGGCTAGGCAGTAAAAGCCAGCCCTCTGGCTACAAAGGACTGGCAGAAGCACAGTTTGCTCCACTGAGCTCATCCCTCCTCCCGCAGCACAGGGGCCCTGGAAGCAAGAAGGGGGACTGCCTGCCTTCAGAGCAACACCCCACCTCACAGCACCCAGTTTTTTTTTTCCCCCTTTGCTGTCTCATCTCAACTATATCAAACCCTATGCCCCTCAGCTGGTACAAGTTGATGTAGGTGGTGCGTGGTAGTGGTATAAATGCAAACAAAACACATGTTAAAAAGCAATTAAGATTGCTTGACGCAGCATTTCTCCAGCCTTGGCCACAGCCGTGGGTGTAGCTGCAAACACGCTGTTACTGCTGGGAAACAGGAGTGTAAGGGTGTGAGTGTCTAAATCCAGCTGGGGATTTACCTGGGGGTTTGGAAGTGGGGAATTAAGATGACTTCAGGCCACCTCCTACTTAAGCTCTGGTTTCCAATTTCTCTCTTGCTGTTCCAGCCCATGTAGGTAACACGTTCCTGGGGCGGGTGCAGCTTGTTTGGAGCTTCATGTTCCTGCAGGCCTGATGCAGCTGCCTGGCCACTTGCCCAGGTGCGTCAAGTTCAGAGGTTTTTGGGTAGCAAAGAGCAGAGGCATCATGCAGCAGAGATTGTGTGCTGCTCCCTGGCTGCAGGTCCACACTGCACTCTCATTCCTGGACCTGAAACCTGGAACCTGTTGCCCAGAGAGGTGATAGAAGCCCCATCCCTAGAAACATTCAAGGTCAGGCTGGATGGGGCTCTGGGCAACTCCACCTAGTTGAAGAGCATACAACTAACTGATATGATGGGACTATGGCCCAGGCAGTCGTCCTGCATCTGTGCCACCTATGTCAGAGCTGCCTCCGCTCCTGCTCTTACATAGAGCATTTCAAATGAAAAACCTTGACCCGTACATAGTAAGCAATGCTGGCATGCCAATAAAGTGAAAGAATCATATCCCAGAATCACAGAATGGTTTGGGTTGGAAGGGACCTTCACAGGTCATTCTAGTCCAACCCCCTGCAGTGAGCAGGGACATCTCAAACTAGACCAGATTGCTCAGAGCCCCGTCCAACCTGACCTTGAATGTTTCCAGGGGTAAGACATCTACCACCTCTCTGGGCATCCTGTTCCAGTGTTTCAGCACCCTCATAGTGAAAAATTTATTCCTTATATCTAATCTAAGTCCACCCTCTTTTAGTTTAAAACCATTACCCTTGTCCTGTTGATACAGGGCCTGCTAAAAAGTCTGTCCCCATCTTTCTTGTAGCCCCTTCAGGTAGTGGAAGGCCACTATAAGATCTTCCCGGAGCCTTCTCTTCTTCAGGCTGAACAGCCCCAACTCTCTCAGCCTGTCCTCATAGCAGAGGTGCTCCAGCCCTCGGATCATTTTTGCCCTGCTCCAGCAGGTCCATGTCTTTCTTCTGCTGAGGGAATTTTGCTGCGTTTGCTTTTAATCCGGTGGTTTTGCTGCCTTTGCCTTGGACGGTTTGTTTCAGAGCCAGCGCTCAGCTTTCAGCAGGGGTGACCTGAGGGTGGCAGCAGCTGCTCGCAGGACGGCCGGCCCGGGCCGTGTCAGGAGACTGCAGGGCCCCTCCGCAGAGAGCACTCACGCACAGGCTGGTGGCCCACGGGAGCCCTCGAAGGTGAGGGTGGCATGGCATCACTGCCATGCATCCGGAGTGCCTGTGGCCAGGAAGATGACTTTGCTACAGAGGAGACCTTGTGTGAACCTGATTGCTGCTTCCAGAAGGAAGGCACCATCTCTCTGTTTCTGTGCTGAAATCAGCGAGGTACACGTGGGTCTGGTGACCAGCTCTGTTATGGGTGAGTTATGATGGGATTATACCTTCCAGCAAAGAAAGGGCAAGGCATATGGGTTTATAACTGACGTAAAAGGCCACGGTTCATAAATCAGAAGCTGCGGCCGGCACCCAGCTGTGGGTGTCTGACAGCCTGAGGAACCGAGTGCAGGCACTACGGGTTACGGCAGCCAAGGGATCTGGGCGCCTAAGTGGTGTCCAAGTGCTGCTGTAGGCACCTAAAAACCCTGACTCCTGAAATCAGGCTGAGCTGTGGTATATCTACACACACTAAGCCCATACCCAAACCAGTGCACTTCCTGAGGGTAATCTCGGGTTGGTGTTTTGTTGCCAAAGACTTGCCACCATGTTTAAAAGATTGGGAATACCTTTACATCTTTCTGCTGATGCTGTAGACATCTGTGGACCCCATCTGAGGTACCCAGGTGTTGCAGGGTGTGCCTGTCCACCTAACTCAGGACTATGGCTTCTGAACACAGAGGGGAGGCACCAAAAGGCTTGGTGCCATAATGCTGAGTTTTAGAGGACCTGCAAATGTGGCTGATGCTGGCATCCTTCTCCAAGGCTCACTTAAGGGCCAAGAGGAAAAAGCAGAAATGACTGCACAGAACTGCTCTATTCTTTTCATTTCCAGGGCCAGCAGAAGACAGTAGGATCTTGTAAGTAACTTAAGGCAGCCTCAGGGCTTCTCTAAATTACAATGCCTGGTAATAGTTCAAAGAGGTTGCTCCATCACAACCCACTATAACCTTCAAACGTGCCCTCAGTGGTGGTTAAGACCATGGAAGTTCTCAACTCTATCCATTACCAAATTTGTCCACTTTGCATCATTATATCAGAATCCAGAATCTTGGCCTTTCGTTTGGGAGGGTCAGAGTCCCGTGGGACAGAATTAATTCTTACTGCATTACAATTAGGCAATAAAATCCTGAGACCACACACAAAATTTCTTTCAGGCTACACTTCTCCTGAAATCCTTGAGTAACAATTGAGTAGGAGAGGAACAATGCTTCAAGTTTGACCCTTTGCTTTTTTTCTGAATCATGAATATGCTCCAAGCCAGTTCAAGCAAGCCTGGCATTCTCCAGCTGCTCTTTCCTGATGAGCCATCATACCTTAAGAGTGCTCAGCTGCAGACAAAACAGAGTTTAAGATACAGAAGGCTGACCTGCAAAGGAAGGTATCTGAAACTAGTGTGACTTGCTCTTTTTCTCTCTTCAGATATGACAGCTTCTATTCTACCTCTGAGTGGTCAGCATGTGAATAGTATACATTCCACTAAGATATAGCTGTTACTTCATCCAACCCAAAGCTGGCTGTGTTGATTCCAGCGTGGTGACATCTGAAGTGCTTCCCTAAGAACCCAGAAAGTACCATCTGAGAAAGGCCATGGGGAGAAATCTGGTAAAATGTGAGGAAACATTTGTTTGCATCACTGATAACTGTCTGTCAAAGTGGGTGCTGCTTCCGTTTCATTCTGCAAAACACTGGGCAGATAATTTCAGGTGACCAGAAATCCCCTGTGGAGGTTGTTTAGCCAAAGCTACTTGCTCCTTTTTTTTTTTTTTTTTCTTTTTTTCCCAAGGCCCAGGAGAAGCTACAGAGCCTCCTGGAAATGGGACTGATGAGAGCTTGTGTCTGAACGAGTACAGCTTTTAAACAGCCTCTGCCAAAGGGGCTGATGCACAGACAGGTTTAATGACAAGTTAAAATTAATTACCCCATGTCCAGCCCCTGGCTGCTACCAGCAGTTGTCAGCAGCAGGTTCTGTTTTGAGGTGGCTGAGGGGTGGTTGTTCTGCCAGCTGGAATGTAACAAAGTCCTTCTGAACCCAGGCTCTGAAGCTGGGCTAGTGAGTTCCTGCAAAGGGTCTGCAAGTAGGACACAATTGCTCCCTGGATGGCCTCTCAGCAGAATTTCTTCTGTGGAAGACATGGACAGAAGGAGGAATCATTAGAGGGGATGCTCCAACCCTCAGTACAGTCACCTGCTGAGACCTCTGAACCCTCCTCAGGGAACAACCCAGCTGGTGGCTTGGCTGTGGGCACTCTGGCTTCGTCACTTCTGGCCCCTGCAAAAGGTGGTGGCTGCTGGGCCACAGTCTCTGCTGCATTTTAAACTCAGTGGGAAGTTTGGCTGCTCCAGTGAACAGGCTGGCTGGAAGGCTCTGTGGAGGTAGTTCTGCCTTTCCTGGACATGAGATGCTACCGCACTCCATATCTGGGAAAGGGAGGTTTCCCTAGGCACGCCAGCTCCACCTGAAATGCCTGCCAGGTCCTGGCAGGAGCTGTGTCTGGAGCCACTACAGGCTTTTGCCGTGCCCTGCAGAATGTCTGCAATGGGAACCCTTTCTCTTCTCTCTGCTCTTAGAAGAAGATGCACACTGCATTACTGCACTTTGGTCATGGGGCATGTACAGGGAAATCAGTCAGGAAGCAAAAAACCAGGAGCTGGGAAGGAGGATGAGAAGTTACAGTGAGCTGACATTCCCCTGAGACTGAAAAGGAGCTGCTGGGAATAAAGCACAGTCAGTGGTGATCTCCTTTGACACTCCTCAAGTCCTCCCCTGGCCATGGGAGCACCCATCCTGCCCACAGCCATGGCCAGTGAGGAGCTGCAGCCAAGTTAGGGTCGGGGTGGGGGGACTAACTCCAGCCCCTAGTCATGGCAGTGTGGAAGGGTCAGGGCTTTCTCTCAACAATGCAGTACTCAAACTAATTTTTTCCCTGCTATTCCAGCTCCCCACATGGTTTGCAAAGCCAGGAAAGATACGGCCCTTTGTTCTTACAGTGTCTGATTTAAGAGAACTCAGTGCGTGATTTGCAATGAACAGTTGTGCCTGTGATTTGTACTGATAAGAAGCTCTGATCTTTTCTCTGCCTTGGAGAGAAGGCAGTTGTCTCCTGTCCTCCAGCCCAGCTCCTGAGGGCTGTCCCAGTGCCCTGTGGCTGCACGGGGGAGGCTGCGTGGGGATGCTGCTAGCAGGACCCCAGCCCAGGTGTGGTAGCTCATTTGCTGCCACGTGCAGCAGGCTGCAGCTTCCTGACACCCCTCTGAGTCCTTGTGGAAGCCCACCCGAGTATCTTCCCACTGCCATAAGGAGATTCCCACCTCATGCTGCTGCAAGAGGTCAGGCTTGTGGAGGAACAACTTTCAGTGACTGTCTGACAGGCCATCACTGGTAAAGGGTCTCTTCATCCTTTTTAGGAGGGGAGTCGCATATCTGTGGCCCTAGAAATGAGTGTGAGAAGGGACCTGAAGAGAAGATGGTGTTGTGGTTACTGATGTGATGTGCTGCTCGGAGGAGAAAAGTTTGATAGGGAACAATCCAAAGTGGGTAATGCAGCGCTGCCTGGAGGGAGGAGCACCAGCATTTCACAGATCACGTTGACATCTCTCTCAATACCAGAGAAGAGTTCAGTGACAATAAAATGCATCTTATTATGCTAAAATGCAGAATTAAAAAAAATGAGATACTAGAATTCAAAAAGTTAATTGCAAGTGTTGGAACAGAAACATACATTTATAATTACTGGTAGCATTGCTGTAGACTCCTGAGATGCCCCTCTGTGTACTCCAGGCTGGCAGAATTCATCTGCAACTGTGAAGGTTGTCCCCGTCTATCCAGAACACTTTTGTCCTCTGGTATATGACTCCAGGCAGGGGTGTGAATCCCAGATGATCTTGCTTTGTGTATATCCTTATTTCCTGGGGATCCACTGGTTATAAATGGTCCTCGGGCTTCCTGGTGACTTAAGTGTTGTGAATGTATTAATTATGATATAAATTTATTCTCCTCCTGTTCATTAATTTCAACAGACGTTGTGTATCCTGACCTCCCATAGCTGGTGAAGCTCAGCAGGTGGATACACGTTTCAGTGTAAAGCAGTTACTGGAGGTAAATCAACTGCACTGGTTGAAGAGTCTCCTGGTTTGTCTCAAGTGTAAATATTGGGGCCAGCTACTTTTCTCCTCACACTTCAGAGATGGCTGAGATGACTCTCTGCTAGCTTTGCTTAGCCAAGATTTTCTGGTAAAAGTTGTATCTTAAAAACACAAGGTTACAGACATACTAGAGTAACACCTCAATAACCTGTCAGTGCTAAGGCAGATGGCAAGATTTAACTTTTCATAGAATCATAGAACACCAGGTTGGAAGGGACCTTAAGGATCACCTGGTCAAACCTCTCTTGGCAAAAGCGCAGCAAAATATGCAATATTGCTGAAAGCTGTTTTAAGGGTGGGATACTATGTTGCACTTGCTAGTAGATCTAGCTCCAGTGCTGTTGTAATGTAGGGTCTGGAGACTGCTCTTACACACACAGTGTATGCCAGGGTGTCAAAAACTCATGAAAGTTGTGACTTTGCCTGCATCCTGGATGAGTATGCCTCGGGTTGTTTATCAGCACTTGACACTGTACAAACTCAGTGACACGCGTTCAATGCTTTAGGTGCTTTCCAGAAAGGCATCAATTTTGTGGTCTGAAATTCCATGTAATTTGCTGTAGCGGACACATTTGGAGCCAGAGTCTGACTAGGCAGCTTCATCAGCCTTTTGGGAGAACGGAAGAGTTGCTAATTGTAACTATGTATTTTGGCATTGGACCTTCTCTTCCTGCCTGCTGTGAGCAGCCTGTCCGTTGGTCATGCTGTCCGTCCAGCCACTGATGGCATCTCAGAGAAAACACTGAGGTAGGTAATGTTTCCTTTAAAGACTTCTGAGCTCATGAGAGTGATATAGTGCATTCCCATGTGGTTAAGTTATACTCTTGCAAGTCCCAGCTGGAAGTGTTAGCAAAACAACCTTTGGTTGCTAGGAGGTGCTGTGTGGGGATTAATTCATCAGGATGGTTGTGCCTTCTGTTTGCTATCATTGCTGATATAAAAGAGAGGTTTCCAAAGCTGAAAGTTGTGATGGACTTTTGCTGGGCTGAGAGCTTTACGTGTAGAAACACAGAGTAAGACAGTTTGGCAAATGTTAATCATTACAAAATACTACACAGAAAAAAAATGTCTAACTCATGAGGCCCACAAGAGGTGCTCAGTCTCTATCTGCTCTGTTGAAACTGTTCCTCTGTCCACGTTGTTACAGGCAGCAGTGACACAGAAACAGCTAAGACCCTGCTAGTACAAAAGATTTTCCTCTTCCACTAACTGGGGAAAAGAGGCTGATATTTAGCTTAAAGATTTTTTGGCCCAGTTTTGAAGTGATAAGATAAACTTTCTTAATGCACGGGTAAGAGATTTGGCTTGCCCTTGCAAGAGCAGAAAATGCTACCAGAGGTTGCAGCTCCTTTACTGTAGCTGGTTGAGCTGCCCATATGCTCACTTTCTGATGTATGCCCACCAATACGGTTTACATTAAGCAACACAGGTGGGGAAATAGACAGGATAAGTCAGCAGGCTAAACAGGAAACCCATGAGGAGAGTGGTAAAACCTAATGGACCTTGAAGTTGTCTCTTCAACTAGATGATGGAGTGCGCCCAAAGCCCCAGGATGTAGCAGACTCAAGGCAGTCTTGACTACGCTCACGCACAGAGGAATAAGCCCACGCATCTTTTAAATGCTTTTACACATTGAACTCGTTGGACAAGTGAGCTTGCTGCTAGTTGGCTCCAAGCATCTGTTCCCTAGGAGGTACCATCCAAACAAAAATATTTAATTTCCCCTCTGCTGAAGTCAGGTATTTCCTTGGCTCTTTGAGAAGCATGTAGGCAGAAGGCAGTCATGCATTCAAGTTCTCAAAAGCTTGGTGACACTGCGTAGCTAACTTAAAGACAACTAGCCCGAGGAATCACATATTCAATACTCCCTGAACCAGGGGTGGGTGCCCTAATTCTACATCCCAAGGGCTAACGGTCCTCAGGATAATTCTGTGTTAAGTGCTGTGTGAGGCTGGGATTCTGAGCGCCCCACCAGTGCCTGAGCAGGTCAGTGGGTGCAATCACAGCAGCCTGTCCAGCACTTGTGGAGAGTGTCAGGAAGGGAGAAGACTGGATCAAAAAATGAGTGTGTGAGCTCTTATGGTGGAGTGTAGGGAGAACAGGGGGGATCTAACCTTACAGAGCAAGCCTCAAAATCACACCTCACCCCTGTGTGCACCTGAGAGGTATTTCTGTTATCTTTATTTCTATTTCAGCCTTGAAAAGAGGGGCCTGCACAGATGGTAAGGCAACCTTTTGCATGGTAGTCAGATTCTTACACCATTCATCCATAAGGAGCTCTTTATCTTGAAGGAATTCAGCTGTGCAGCTTCCTCTTCTCAGGAGCATACCTGAGCTCCTGGTTTACAGAAGAATTGCAGGTGATAGGGAACAACTTCTTGCCAAAACTGACACATTGGACTGGTAATATTCATGGCAATGGTCTAATATATAAAAGCAGGAATGTAGACTAGTGGTTGAAAGATTCAGTTTGGAGGGGCAGGCTTGAGCTTCAGCACTGGGCTCTGTGTTGGTTCCTTGGGGGTACAATGCAGCAGCAGCCCAGGGCATGTATGAGCTGAGTCCCTTTCAGGGAAAGAGAGGAGTAAATACTGCTTTCTCATTTCCTGCATGAGTGCTGGAATGGCTGCTATGAAATACTTGTTGGAATTAATCCTTTAGCTTTTTCAGGATCAAAATGACTACTGTTTGGGATGGTTTTTTGTTTGATTGTCTTTTGCTAAATGGATATTGATGAATACCTTAGATGTGTACTGGGAGTCCCTAAGGGACCAGCTGTCATGACAGTGAGCAGTTTGTGAATCTCAGCAGTAGAGTTATGATCATCTTGGCCACAGCAGTGGCACCTGGGGGCATGCAGAGTGCAGAATTTGAAGCACCTGAAAACATAGTTTGGCAAAATCCTATATCTTGTATCCTCTCAGGTGTGCTGCTGGGCTAGGTGAGGTTTGGTAGCTTGTTTTGTTAGTGTTAATCCCCCAAATTCCTTCTTGCATTGCACTTCAGAAACTCATGCACACATTTTCACTCCCCTGTGTCCCATGCATGAGTGCTAGACATGAGGACTGATGCAGTCACTGCCTTTCCTGTACTCACAGTAACATGCAGGCTCCTACACAAGCACTAGCAGTGATTATAGTCACTGCCTTCTATACTCTGCATGCTTCCTTGCTAACTGCAGCACAGAAGATGCCCTGCCCACAGCTCAGAGAAAGGAAGGCTGAGCAGTTTTGTGTCCTCTGGGTGACAGGATGTTTCCTCCTGGGGTTTGAGCCTGAGCACGGTGGCACGATTGTCCCAGCGCTGCTGTCACTGCTCTGCAGCACTGGAGTATCAAAGCGTTGCTCATGTTGTAAGCTGTTTTGCAGCCTGCAGTGAGAACTATCTGCTATTTATGATGAACAGGATTACTGAAATACCGCGAGATAGCAGCCAATGGACTTGCCGTGCAGACGGTGGAGCTCCAGTAAATCAGGCTCTGGAGTTACCCGTGTGCTTCCAGAAAAGGAACGTTATGCTGCTGCGGGAATAGCACACTGCCCCACTGGTGCTGGCACTTCTCTTTGGGCAACGTAGATTCTAGCAAAAGGTTTTGTGATAGTTTTACTCACAGGGGGACCGTGCAGTCCAGCATTCACTCCCCTCACCTGGTGAGATGGGATGGGAGATACGACAAAGGGGGCACGAGATTAGGAATGAAGGACAGGGACAGCTCACTCACCAGTTATGGTCACAGGCAAAACAGAGTCAGACTTGGGGAAGAAAAATAAGTTTAATTAATTGCCATTCATCTAACTAAACGTAACAACCACATCTTACAACACCTTCCCCCACCCTCCCTTCTTCCCAGGCTCAAATCACTTTGCTCCCCATTTCTCTACCTTCCCCCCCAACAGCACAGGGGACAGGGAATGGAGGTTCAGTCAGTTCATCTCTGCCCCTCTTGCCAGCATGGGAGTCCAAGAACAAGATGTTCCAGAGTGAGCTTCCCATGGAGTCATGGACATCTTCGGGCTCAGCTCCCGGCTCTGGCATGGGGACATCCACAGGCTGCAGACTCACCCCTGCTCTGGGGGTCCACCCCCGATCTGGCATCAAGTGACTCTCAGGGTCTCAACTCAGTCACACTTGCCCTCAGGCTCAGCTTCTCTGCTCCAGCTTGGAGTCCTCCATGGCCTAGATGTGGGTTTCTGCTCTGCCGTTGAATCTCCATGGGCTGCAGGGGACTTCCTTTGTCTTTTACTCCATGTGGTTGAACTTGATGTCTCAAAGTTGTCTGTCCTTTCCCCCTCCTCCTCTTTCGTCTGGCAATGAAGCTCTCTCCCTGTCTGTCTATCCTTTGTTTAGGCCAATGGTCATCTTTTGTTAGGTCAATGGCCTCTCCTCCAGGTTCCTCACCTTCTTTTCAAGGCAGTCCTTCCCCTCACAAATATGGATTCGCAGGGGCATTTCTCTAGTGCTAGTTGGCTCACTTGGGCTGGGTGCAACACCTTTGGAGCCAGAGGAGCTCTCAAAGCTTACCACAAGGTAGCCCTTCCCCCACTACCAAAAAGATCCCACTCCCCACAAACCCAACAAAAGTTTGCATACAAGAGTTGTTACCGAACAAGCCTATATTCAATATCTGTGGTTACCTACATCTACTAGTACCAAGGGCTTGTTGTCTCATGCCCACCTGTGTTAATAGAGAAAGTAACAATCAGTGGCACACCAGCATCTGTGCACCAGCACCTGGGGTTTGCAGAACCCATGCTGCTGGTATCTGTTAGTCACTCTTAACAGTGGCTTTTAATGCAGCCAGGTACAAACCGGTTTTTATTTTGTACCTCTCGAGTGAGGGATCACGGCCCTGATTCTGCAAGTTGTTGAAATTAGTGGGCATGTCTATTTTTTAAAATGTTCTGCCTGCTGCAATTCAAATGCATGGAAGGATCCTTATAAATACTTCATTGCCTCAGGGACAGACTGTGATGTGGCTGCAATACCATGCACAAATATGCTTCCAGAAGAATAATCACACTGCAGCGGCAATGGAGAAACCCTGCTCCTAACCTGTCAGTACTTATAGTTAACAGATGCAGAAAGACAAAGTATAGTTAATTTTTCAGAAATAGACTTTGCACCAATAAAAGTTTTCAGTTTTCAATATGTCTTTCAAATGAAGCAGAAATTACATGCCTATCCACCCCCAGATTTTCCTCATTAGCATTAATCAAGTACACTTGACTTGCTTACAGATGAATTTGATTAGGATCACGTATACTCTTAGGAACCAAAAATAATGAATTAGGACTTAAGTGTATGTGCTGTTGCAGCCAACATTGCTGCTTGGTGTCTGCTGCAGCAGTGAAGACTCCTAGAACCGGAATCCAAACCATTGGCAACAGGAGATGGTAAATGGCACACATGAAATAAAGAAAGCAAGACTATACAAAAGGAAAAGCTATAAAGTGCACAGTTATTTAAATGACTATACAGTTGGTTGAAATTATTTTCTGACATAAAAAGAGCTATAATGGAAAACAACTGTCTACATGCATACACAAATATTTTTGCATACGTTCCAGCCTGTGGCCCACAATGTGTAGCTGTTAGATTTGTGACTTCACTTACACTTCTTATTTTATAATACCAACAGATTCTTCTGCTCATCATCTTTAAACACTGAAGAAAAAAGATGTCTTCTCCAAAAAGCAGCATGGGAGCTGTATTTCCCTCTGCATGAACAGTAGTGTAGCTCTGTGTGCAAACCATGCCTTACTCCCTCCCTGCCATATGTGTAAATTCGTGCAAAGCCCGTGTGCACAAGCACCAGTTGAGAAGCTGGCAGGGGATGCAACATTGCACTGCCTTCTAAAATGTTTGTTGATAAAAATAAAAATGGAGAAGAGCAAAGTGTTTCTCTGTTTTGACAGTTTATTGATATTCCACATAAATTATTCTGACCTTCTGTCATCCTCCTTTGTTTCTTTCTTTTATAGTTAGTTTTACTGTGCGGTAATCCTTATTCATACCCATGTCACCAGAGAAGTCCATGAGGAATGTCTGTGTGATAAAGGGATGCAAGGCTATGTATTATCTGTTATTCCTATTATCATAACAACTGGGCCTTAGGCAGATCTGAAATCTACTGAATCGTTTACCCAAGTGCCAGAAAATGCTAGGAGGAGAAGCAGATATATGAAAAGGGAACAATGCATAAAGAGATGTCTGCATTGAGATCATTTATCATTTTTTGAAAGGTCTTGGAGAACAATACATACATTTGGTATAGCATCACACACATGACACTATGGGTCTTTTATTCTACTGGCAGACCTTATCTGAACCGTAAGAGTGGGTTAGACCGAAAAAACGTGTATTGAGCTTTTATCATGTTTTTAAGATCACTCCTGTGTGCACTGGCTGCAGAGCCCTCCCTGACCCTGCCCAGTTCTCACATTGGGTTAGAAGGCATTGCCCCTGCTATGCAATGCTTAAAAACTGGATGGCACAGATGACAGGGTTTGCCCAGGTTGAGCAGTTACCTTTTCCATTCCATTGCTTTTTTCCTTCTGCCATCTCCCCTGATCACCAGGCAGGTCCCTGGGGCTCCCTGTGCCGTCGCTGCTTTCCAGTCTCCGATGCCATTGCTGCAGACCCGCTAAGGAGTGACTTTGCCCTGAGCTGCCCTTTCACAAGGACATCCTGTACCTTCAGATCCTCCAAAGCATGCTTTGAGAACCACCTCTTCAGGAATAAAAAATGCCTATGCCAAAACGACCAGAGAAGGTATCGTAGAATCATATAATAGAATCATAGAATACTAGATTGGAGGGGACCTCAAGGACCATCTTCTCCAACCTTTCTTGGCAAAAGCACACTAAAAGCATGGTCTAGACAAGGTGACCCAGTGCCCTGTCCAGCTGAATCTTAAAAGTGTCCAGTGTTGGGGAATCCACCACTTCCCTGGGGAGATTTTCCAATGGCTGATTGTTCTCATTGTGAAAGATCTTCTTCTTGTGTCCAGTTGGAATCTCCCCAGGAGTAACTTGTACCCATTACCTCACATCTTTTCCATGTGACTCCTTGTAAAAAGGGAGTCTCTATGTAATATTGGAGTACTGTGGGAGTACTCCATTTAGTACTGGAACATGGTGGTGAGGTCTCCCCTAAGCCTTCTTTTCTCAAGGCTGAACAAACCCAGTTCTCTCAGTCTTTCCTCCTATGGTAAGATTCCCAGGCCTTTGATCATCTTTGTGGCCCTTCTCTGGACCCTCTCCAGCCTGTCCACCTATTTTTGCACAGCAGGGACCAAAACTGAACAGTGTTCCAGGTGTGGCCTGATAAGTGCAGTGCAGAGTGGGATAATGAGTTCTTTATCTCTGCTGGTGATGGCCTTGTTGATGCAACCCAGCATCCTGTTGGCTTACTTGGCTGCAGCAGCAGCAGCAGCACACTGTTGACTCACATTGAGCTTGTTGTCCACCAGGACCCCTGGGCTCCTTTCCCCAGAGCTGCTCCCCAGCTGGGTAGATCCCAGACTGTGCTGCACTCCTGGATTATGTTTTCCCAGCTGCAAGACCTTACACTTGTCCTTGTTGAACTTCATAAAGTTCTTGTTAGCCTAGGTAAGGTTCTTAGCTGTGCTGCTAAAGAGCAAAGGATGCCTTGGAAGCAAGTGTCAGTAAAAGATTTTCACATTAATTCAGATTCCTGCCAGGGAGTTGCAGTTACCTTGAATTCTCTCCTGTTACTGTGATAACAGCACCAGATAAATGTTCGTGACATTGCACAACTTCTTGAAAGATAAAATGCAGGTCTAGGGAGTCACCTTGGAAGGGAACTGGGGAGACAGCATCTAACTGGCTGGTGGGTGTGGGCTGATGTTGCAACTCCCACACTTCCACTGCTTGCTGGTTTATGAAGCAGCAGAACTGCTTTGGGAATAGCTCGATGGCAAATATTGAGCTATGAGAGGAATACACAAAGAAAATAAAGTTAGAAAAGCAGAAACTTATTTCATACAAGATTTTAAGGGACTTTTTCAAGTGCAGATGTGCCAAAATTATTCCACTGGAAACTTTATATAAAATGATAAATGTAAAGAGATTCTGTAATCCCAGCATCTCTCTCCCCTCTCCTGAGAGCTGTTGTGGCTTGTGACAGCTCTGTTCTGTGCACTGGAAACATCAGCAGCTGGAAATTGTCATTTGTTAGTCTTAATCTTTCTGTAGCTCTTTTCAGAGACTCCACTGATAATGAGGGCTCTTACCCTTTTACCTTCAGGATAGCTTGGAATTCCTCTTTTAGGGCCAGAAATCACTCAAGCATTGAATTTCTAACAAGTGAGGGGGGGAAAAAAAGCATTTTGTACAATATTCTGACGCATTCTGGGCATTTCTCAAATTCCTTCAAAGGACAGTCAGGGGGATACACGTGTTGTTGCAACTCTGAGCTCTCTTTCACCACCGCTCTGCTGTAGTTTGATGCTCTTCTTAAAACCTCCCCCTTGCTTTTTCACTCTTCCTTGCCTTTCTAAAGATTTGACCCAAGAGTTTTCTGATGCCTCTTGGACTTATGGTCACTTTTTAACCTCAGGTCTCCCTAATGAAATCCCATCCTTTTCTTGGAGGGCTGAGCTGCTGCTTGCAGGTCTGACGGTCCTTGGCTGCCCACTGCAGTTCCTGAGCTGTGGTCTCCTGTTTTGGTGGCCATGTGGTGGAAGGCAGCTTTCTCCAAAGGGAGGGAGATTGGGGACCTGCAAGTCTGGGAAACACGGCCTCTCCCAGGGCTTCTGATAAGGTGGGTTCTGGGACATTTATTTTGATTACTCCTTTACTGTAATGTCAAGCTCTACAGGGTAGAGGCTTTTCCTGGTGGCTATTTCCTTCTCAGGAAGGTGGGAGGAGTATAAGTTTTCTCTTCTTCCCTGGCTCACACAAGCTGTTTCCATGAAAAGGCTGAGATGAATTGAATCCATACATAGTAACCAGAGAGACTGCAGTGACGGTAACAGTCCTACTCTGCCAGCGTTCCCTGTATGTCAGAGGAATTCTTGGAATAAACAGAGTGAAATAGAAAAAAGCTGTCAGCTACAGACAACAAGAGCCAGCAGGATGGCCTTTCCTTCCCCGTGTTCCTCAGAGTGTCATGCTCGCTCCCCCTCCAGATGCCCGTGTCCGTACTCTGGAGCAGCGCAGCATCCTGGGCTCCTCATCCCCCAGGTGTTTAGACCTGGGACCCATCATGGCTCATGTGCATCTCTGCTGGCATCTCCTTCCAGAGGGGTGAGGATGCACGTCTGTGGCTTGTCCTCAGGACGTGACCATTGTGCCCACCCTGTCCATGGGAGAGCAGCGAGGTGGCACTGCCAGCAGGAACCCCGCTGTCACCAGGAGCCCCCCTTGCCAAGCAGTGCCTACTCAGCCCTTTTTCCTACTGATGCCAAGGTTGCCTCTTTAAGGAGTAAATTAATCTGCCACAGGAATCTCCTGTGTTGGGATTACATGTGCTATTAATAAAAACCGCCTTCAACTTCTAAATTGAGGCGCTTAAAACCCACAATGAATGCATTCTTCATTAATTAAAAAAACCATGAACTTTTTTGTTAAAATTTAAATAGACCCATGAACTTTTGTATCATGTGTGCTATTTTAAAACTGAAAATCTATTCCACTTTTTCCATTGTGGTTATTTTCATGTTTCATTATGTTCTAACATAGGCAAGTCTTTTCTTTTAATATAAAGGTTTTTACATTTCCAGGCACAGGTTTTCTTTCCCACCACTAAGCTTGGTAAGAACCTAGTTTTTAGACACACTTTTTTCTATGGTACAATATTAAAAGATGGAACAGAAGAAACAGTTAAGGCACAAAGGCAACAAGAAATTATTGCTTACTTCTGGAAATTCAGATTAATATGCTAAACATTTTTTTTAAATGAAAAAAATGAAGAAACATAAATATGGGCAGGTTAATTATTTTCTATGATTTCTGTTTTTGAGACAACTAAGCCAGACTCCGAATAACAGGCTGCCTGAGGCCAAATGTTGTGTTGTGTCATAGATTATGAACATGGCCCGAAACTGGATGATAAACTCTTTAGGCAAAGTAAAGGCATGTTAAAAGCCCTATTTAGAATTCTGTCAGAAAATGTACTCAACTGTGCTCTGAAGAGAATCTCTTTTCTATTCCATAGCAGTGAAGGAGAATTTCTCTACAGTTTCCATTCTTCCATACTTTTCCCTGTGTTGTCCCTTGTGCATAGAAGATCCCCATGGACTTCAGAGCTATTTCATTCTCTGTTAAAGTCTACAGAAAAGTTCTTCTTTGATTATTCTGCAAATACTTTATGACTGTTGTGGTGCTGATTGAGTCTTGCCATGGCCTTTCCTATTGACCAGTGCTCGCTCTTTGTTTATTTCTGTTTTCTATGTCTCTAGTTTAATAACTAAGCTGACAGTTGTGTGGGACAAGGGCTATATTTTTGATATATATTTGTATAGTTCTTGGCACGATGGAGCCTGATCTCTCACTCTGTCAAATAATAATAATGTTCTTTCCAGTTCATTCAATCTCCAGCTTTTTAACTGTTTCAGAAGTTCTCTTTTAAGTAGTTAGAAACAAATTACTATTTTAGCAATATTTTCCACATCAGTTATGATTTATTTTAATAATCTCAGCACTTTTTCCAATATTCCTCACAAGCACTGTGCTATGTGCATATAATTATTTACTTATTTAAAGCCCAAGACCTAAAGGTCTGGAGATCTGCTCCAAAAGTCTGAATTAAACTGCACAGTACAACCAGTGAAACCCAAATACTGCTGCTCTGGAGGGAGTGCCTTGCTAACGAGAGGCAGGACAAGGAGCACAACATGCACCATCTAATACCTGGCATATGCCCTCAGTGTCAGCAATAATTTAATCTTTAGTGTTATTCCCTTGGAGTATTTACCTGTCTCATAATACTTAAGGGATACCCTTGTCTTAGCACAGGAAATGACATAAACATCAGAGGCGTCACACCACTGTCATCGATAAACATCCCTAATTAGTGAAACCCACTCTGCGCTGGTTCGTCATTGTGTCTGGGCTCTATTATTATACTCATGTTAATCTCTTTCTATTTCCTAAGTGGCCCATCAGGATCTACTTCTGTATTAAGCTTGATTCTAATCCTTATACCCAGCTAAACATAACAACAACCTATTTATGTATTGGGCTATCCCCAATTAAACTGAAAAATACTATAACCTAGTTCAGCAGTTGGGTAACACTGAGTATTAACGTTGGTTATTTATATCGTTAAGATAGTTCAGACTTGCTGTGTTAAATAAAACCTTGGGCTAAGCTTTTTAACGCTTGCTGTCACTCACAGCCACATGGGCTTTAATATGTAACAATGTGATGACCCTCAGATTTTCTGGCCTGGGCTGACTCAGGTGTGATCTCCTGAAGGTTCCCCTCTGAGGTGGCAGTTGGAGCCCCTGGCTTGCCTGAGCTCTCTGAGAGGCAGCTCCTATGCCAGCCGTGACTGTTTTGATGCAGTTTTGAACTTGGCAGCTCCTTCCCTCTGCTGCAGCTGGCAAGGTGACAGCAAGTGGGAGGTTCTGTTCAACCTGCTCAGGAATTTCTCAGTGTATGTTGGTGTTTGATAGATCAGTTTTCCCTCAAAAGCAATAAATACAGTCCGTGCATTTAAACAGGTGGCTTTTGGGAATTTGCTGCTGCTCGGTTTGCAGGGAAGTATACACTCCACAAGTGCATCATGGAAAGATAATAACTGAAGTAGTGACGCAGACTTCAAATAAACATAAAGGTTACTACCAGGAGATTTGTGCAGTTCTAGTGAAATTAGTAATTAATATTAGAGACAGGGCATTGCATTTGACTCTACAAGGCACTATATCTTACATTCTGAAGTCTGAGCTTGGGGTTATTTTGTATTTTGCTTTGCCACAGGATGCAGAGAGCTGGTATGGCTGCCAGTCATGGCTATATTTGTCACTGTCACTGGGTTTTGTTTTTTTAAAAAGGATAAATATATGTGATTGCTACTTCCATTTCTTCTAGACCAATCCAGGGCCAGACAGCTGAGTTTCTCCTAGTGTTGGGTGCTGGTCTGGTGAAGGTGGAGCAGCATCTTCAGCAGGGCCTATCCTCCATGTAGCTGCCACTGAGAAATCACTGGCATGGTCTGGAGGTGAAATTAAGAGTTGTGAGTCCAAGAGCAGAGTGTTGCCAAGTACATTCCTGATATGGAGCAACTCCATGAAATAGCTCATTTCCCACACATTGTCTGTTAAGAATCTGCCCTTTCACTTCCATGACTTTTTTATTGCCCTTTTCTAAAATTCAGGAACTTTTCCCCTCACTGTGAAAAGTACTTTCCAGTGTTCTTCATAAATAGAAAATAAAATAATAAGAATGCCAGCTGCTTGCAAGCCAGGTATGTCTGTCACAGGAAGTTACATTTCATGTCAGATACCTCCAAAACTTGACTGCTTCCTGGCTAGGGAAGAAGTAATCTCATTTCATCCCATCTCTCCTCTCATCATAGATAAAAACATTGTTAACACAGGCTGTCCTCATCTTCACATCCTCGCTTTCTCCCATTTCTCCAGACTTTGGGCCTGACATTGACCAAATGTGTGGGTTCCCTTCTCTGTTGAATTTTAACAAAGACGGAGTATGAGTGTGCAGATTTGCTCCATAGCCCCCCGTGTGAACAAGGCAAACAATGTTCACTTCAGGAAGATCTGCAAGTGTCTTGGAGTCAGCTGGTGCTAGGGCACCCATGGAGAAACTTCTGGCTTTTCAGAAACCTGGAGAAAGGCCTTCCCTGCCTGTAGATGTAAAAATCTGTGATGAGGACCATTATATTACTGATAGTTGAGGAGTGCTTTGGAAAGCCAAAGTGGTGGAGCTCTTGGGTCTCTCCTAGTGGTTTTAGGCTGAGGAGGCTTGGCTTAATATCGTCACATTACTGCAAGCAATATGAGAGTGAGGCACTGGGAGCTGGGAGTCTAAACACTTCCAAAGAGAGCACCTTCCTGGGATGCTGGCAAAATAAAAAATGAGTGTGACACTCCTCAAGAGATAGAACATCTTCTTGTAAGGGACAGTGCTTGAAACTGCACAATCTCAAGAAGGCTATTCTGAGAGTAAGACATCTCTCTGTCTCTCAACCTCTTCTCCTCTCCTCACTTTTTTTTTAATTCAGCCAGAAGATTAACAAGTTAATAAGTTGTATGCAACATATAAGGACAATACTAATCACGTGGTTAATTGGAAAATAATCCAGAGTTGCTGTGGAAGGCCTCCTGCAATATGAGGGCAGACAGCAGGGAGAATCCAAGGTACTGAAGGCAGTAGATACGGTCTGCCCTTTGTGTGACGTGCGAGAAGCATCCAGACATGTGTGTTGTACAGGTTTCGCTGAACCAGAACGGTGCAGGTATATGGGGTACAAGGTCCTCATGCGGAACATGTGGACTTTCACTGCTGTTTTCCCTTTGCGTAATTTGGACATGTTTTTAAATCTCAGTTATGCTTGATTTTGACTTATTTTAAGGGTGGCTTCTGGTATATACCAGTGTGAGAAGAGAAGGAGGCATTTCATAAGTGCAGATATTTGAAGATGTTCAGGTAAGCTGTCAGACAGAGTTTTTCCATGTGATCCTCTAATTAAAGAATATTTTGTCCCCTAAGGTCACTGTTCATATTAGCTTAATCTTTTCCTTAAGCTGCAAGTGCAGGAGAGCACGGGAGGCAGTTTGGCGCAGAAGGCTACTTTAGCTTAGCCCTGCTGTCCCTTCTGAAGGAGCCCATTTCCCTCCACTGACTCACTGAGACAACGTTGCCCTTGTGAATACCCTGCTAACGAGGCAAAGAGCTTCTGGAGGCAGCGTTATGGTGCCCAACAGCCGTGATGTAATTGCTGGCAGCGTGGTCTTGGGTCAGAAGTCAAACAAGAGTGGGCTTGTAATAAGAAGATAAAAATATTTTCTCTGCCTTTTGCAAAGGGCTGTGTTGGTATTGTTCCTCCTCACGTCCCTCTGTTCACTATGATATGTTTTATCATCTCAGTTCATGTTGTGGTACATTGGGTCTTGCTTTACATTGTGACAGAATTGTTTAAAGTCCGCCAGACTGCAGCTGCAGCGAGCGCGCAGTGGGACAGGAGGGAGAGCGTGGCCACGTGGCCAGCTTGCTCGCTCTGCTCCGTTAGCCAAACTGTGAGTTACATAGAACTGGGATTTGTAAAGCATCAACAATTAGATCTAGTTTATGAGCCACACTAGAATTATGTTTCTTGAACTTGTGACTTTGAACTAGCTATTTTTCTTTTAGCTTCTAAATCTGCCAGCCTGGCCATTGAGTAAACCTCCAGTGACAGAGGATTTATGAAAACCAGGGCTGTAGCTTCTTCCACAAGCTCAGGAAATCAAAGCTTTTTCCTTCCAGTTACTCTGATTTTGTGCTTCACAGAGCAATGCTTATCAGGTACCCAGCTTTGGAGGAGCTCACCTGAGAAATGTGCTTGAGTAACTGATGGACATTCCCTTTTCTAGCCACCCACATCTTTGAATCAGTTGCATGCTCAGTGTCCTTGGCTTTATGAGGACAGTCCCTCCCTTATTAATATGAAACTTCAGTAGCTTTCAGAGTAGAAAATACTCAGAAATCATTAAAGAATGTGTTAATTGCCATGAAGAAGGAAAAATGTGTGTGACAGAGACCTTGCAGTTCACTGCATCTGAAAAGGACGGTGTTGTCTCACACGTTGTCATAAAGATGTACATTTTGCAGATGCGTGGTTTACACTGGAGGATGATGCAGTGGAAGCATTAAAGGTTCTGCTAATCATCACCGTGGTTGGTTTTCGTTATTAATGAAGACTTCTTAATCACAGGCCCCGCTCCTGTGTTTACCACCTGCTTTCAAAATGAATAAATTTTATGAAAACAATAGAGAGAAAGTGAAAGACAAACAAGTGATGGTTGTAGGAGGTTACCCAGCAGCTTGAACACGGACATATCTGTGTGTTCAAGAAGAGCCTGCTGTAGCTGTGCCACCCTTTCTGGCTCCTACAGGAACGTGATAGCCTTCAGTGCCAAGGAACTGGCTTTGTGAAGTAAGATTGACACTAACAGCATTGTAACTGCTGGCATTTTGTTGAGTATGTTCCCTGTAAAAAGTGCTGTCTGTGATCTTCCTTTTTCAGAAGGCTGGCTGGCTGGAGCAGGACTTGTCTGTGGTGATGCACAGTGATACACACACTGGCTTGCAGAAGCAGGGCAAAAAGCTCTCAGCCACCCCAAGCCATGCTGCTGTATGTCAGAGGCTGTGAAGAAATAGCGGCAGGTGCTCGGTCACTGTGGGTGCCGACAGAAGTAATTCCTGCCCAGAAGTGTCTTGAAAACTGCTGGGAAAGGACCCCTGTTGTCATTCACGCTGGACATGGCACATGTACTGGTTTCTGCAGCTTTGTAACCAGGTTGCTTGGTAGTTTTATTCAGTGTTGTGTATGTGTCCTGGTTTTTAGCTGAGACAGAGCTGGGTTCCTTTTTAGTAGCTAGAATAGCGCTGTGTTTTGGTTTTAGCATGGGATTTGTTGTGAGAAATGTTGATAACATACCAATGTTTTCATTTTTGTTGCTGGAAGTGAAGGACTTTGTGTTTAATTAGTCTACAAGTGCAAGATCTAGGGGTGACGAGAAATATTTAAATTAATAGGCTAAATTGTTTTTTGGATATGCCAATGGGATATTCCATCTCATATCACATCATGTCCAGTATATTAATGAGAGCCTCTTCCTCTCTTGCTCTCTCTGACTTTTGCTCAGGCTCTCGCTCTTCCAGGATTGTGGTTTTGGTTTCAGGACTGTTGCTCCTCCAGGATCATTATCTGGGAATGGGCCGGGCTTGGTTGGCGGGTGGTGAACATTTGCACTGTTTATCACTCGTTTGCCTATTTTATCACTATTATTATTATTATTAGAATTATTATTTAATATCATAATTATGTTAAGTTTTATTTTATTTCAATTATTAAATTGTTCTTATTGCAATCTACAAGTCTCCTTACCCTTGCCCTCAGTTCCCTCCCTTATCCCCTGGGTAGGGGGTAGTGAGCTAACAGCTGTGTTTGGTGACTAGCCAAGTGCTAGCCAAGTGAAACCACCACAGTTTATTATTATTACATCTTAAACTTTGTCTTACTTATCACCCATCTGAAAAAGCACTGGTAAAGATTAGTGTTTAAGGTGTTAGGGATTGCTCCATTTTGCTTCATTTGACTGCCAGTCTAGCTTTCAGACAGGACAGTTTAAGGCTAGTGATAGTGTAGAGAGGCTCATCTCCCTGAGGTCCCTCTGTTGTCAGTGGGGAAAGAGGCATCTCCAGGCATGATTCATGCAACCTGTGTTAGATGAATCACCCTGGAGCTGCCTGGTTAACCCTGTCTGGTTCCCTTAGGAACCAAGGCAAGTAGTTTAAATGAGATGAAGTGAATCCTACCTGCAAGGCCTGGCACTCTGTTGTCCTGTCATGAACACTGTAAAACAGAGGTGAAGGATTAGATATTTAAAATAAAATAAGTAATGTAATTTCACTGAAATGTTCATTATCACATCTTCCATTCTGAAAAAGTGGAAAGTGCAAGCTGAAAGACACGGGAGTAAAGCCATGTAAATAAAAGAGGTGCCTTTGTTCAATTAAATAGACATTAATTATGCCTGACCTTGTAGAGCATCTTGCTCAAAGGCATTTCATATGGCTCCAATCCGCTTACAGCCTGACGCTGGAGAGTGTGTCTTTTGCTGATAAACATGAGCACAGGAGCCAGAAAATCCAAACAAGGCGGTGAATCACCGAGCAATCGCATGAAACATCATTTTACTAGGTGCTGGTGCAGCAAGCGGGCAGCCGAGCGCCGAACCAGGGGCACTGGATGGACGATTCTGTAAACGGGGAAAGAGGAGAGCCGTTGGCTCCCTCCAAGCAGACCATATTTAGCTGTGGTTTTGTTACTGCTAGTCATCTGTGCAGTAAAGAGAGAGCTGGGGAGGGGTGAGATGCCCAGATGCCATACTCCAGCTGTGGCCTGGTCTTGTTTGGGAAGAAGGGCACAGCTGGTTTAACCACCATCATGTGCCATGCGTTTTATACACGTCACATTTCTTCTGGTGCAGATGTAAATAACAGCCCTTGTTTGACCTCAACTGAGACAGACTCCGCTGAACTCAGCTCTGCCTCAGCCGAATCTCAACGATGTGCCTTTCCTCAAAGACTGTGCCAAGTGGGTGCCAGGGTCCTGGGGGCACACTCAGCCCTGCCCAGGACGCCGTGTCAGCCCCTGCCCCAGTGATGAGGTTCCTCCACCCAGAGAACCAGCCCAAAATACCCTTTAAAGATGTGAAACCAGGGGGAGTTTTGCAAGCCAAGGTGGATTGGAGAGCTCAGTGGCACTCCCTGCCCATCCCAAGCAGGCTTGTCGTGTAGATAAACTCAATCAAGACCTGAAAGTCAAGCTCTGGCCACCACATGGAGTATTTATGAAATGAATTTTGAAGTGAAGTGAATTAGCAGGATTTTGAGGGCTTCCTCTCTGTTTTTGTGTGAGTTGAAAAAGTATAACCCAGCCCTCCCTGAGTATTGGTAGTTTTTGTAGATTGCACTTGGTGTAAGAGTCTAGGGCACCATGGTGCAGAAAAAATTGCGTTTGGAGCAAAAGACCTTTTTCTGGATCTTCTTTCAACAGTTCTGAAGATAGGAGGCCCAAATTATCCTGCTGAAGTTTTTAACCTAGGGCTTGCTGATGTAGATTAACCTACCATTAAATTACCACTGTGACAGTGCTATAAAATCAAGTTATTGAAACCTGTGAATACTGCGGCTGCAAAGGAGACTGTGGCTCCTGAACCTGATTGCACTGAGGACTGCAACATAATACAAAGATCCCAACTGCAAATAATGGTCTGTGCTGGTGCCGTTTGTCTGAAGGTTTTTTTAGCTCAGTATTCGAAGAACATTTATGGCTAGCTCACATCCTACTATTATTAGTATATTATGGGTTTTTTTGTTTGCATTGATTCCATTTGAAAAGCACATTTATTTATGTCATACACGACTGAATCCTTTTCCCTGGACGATTATCAGCAGAATTCGTTAATGTCATTCAGTGCAAGGCTGGGAAACAGGCAGTCCTTTTTCTAAGTAACTCTTACTGAATTAATAATCTGGTTCTGCCATTTGCTCTTTATCATTGTTTTGTGGTTTGTTTTTTTGTTTGGTTTTTTTTTTTTTCCCCCACAGCTGATAGTTGTGTTAATTGTTTTTATTTTCAGTTAATAGACTAAAAAGTAATTTATATTTTATTGTGAACTGAACTGCATTACTTCCTCTAGCTGCTCATTTCTCACTCTCTGCTGAGAGTATTTGGCTATGCTGGCTTAATGTGTGATGGGGAAAATATCTTTTGGATGCCCATTACAGTCACCAAAGCTCTGCAGTGCACAGTTATGAAGCACACCTTACTTTTGGTACATTAGCATCCAGATTATCTTCAAGTAACAGACTAACAAGAGGTTCTCTAATGAGGTAGCTGATTAAAGGCAATCCTATTCCCTGAGAGCTCTAATGCCGGCTTTTACTGCTATCTTGTGCACAGGGAGTACAGATCAGTGCTTCTTCCCTGTCCTTGTGCTCCATCACCAAAGGATCATGTTCTGATTTTAGTGCTCAGTTAAAGAGCTGTAAAAAAGTTGCTGTGATGTGGAAGAAAAGAAGGTCTTGGATGTAGCATTATAACATAGAATCATGTTACCTTTCTCACTCAGCATGAAACTTCTTACCCGGTCATTGGAAGTGAAGCAGGAAAGGCAGAGGCAAAGTTGGTGTAAATAAGCGAACAGTCCCATTGCTATTGGCCTAATTCACCTTCATCACATGTATATTTTTTTCTTCTTGCTCTACACTTGCTCACTGAGCTGCCTGTGTCCTGCTGTGCTGCAGGAATGGGTGGTGAGACTGGAGCAGCTCCCCTAAGGGTGTACAGGAACTGCAGGTACTCCTGGTGTGTCCGGCACTATCCAGCCTGTGCCTAGACTCAAAACCCTTTCTGTCCATAGCTGATGCTTTTGGTGGGGCAGAGAACTGCCAAGGACCAACCAGCAGTGTTGGATGTGAGAAGAAGAGCAAAATGTGAAACGCTGCAATGGTTTAGAGGAAAGGAAGGTTGGTGGGCATCCTTCATTGCCTTTGCAGGAAACCAACTGGTGGAAACACAGTCTATTAAATCAGGTCCTGTGAGGAGAAAAATGAAGATGCACTCTCCTGTAAATGCACAGGGAGAAAGTGCACTTTCAGACACTCTGCATTCAATTAATGTTAAAATAAATCTGAATTTTCTTTCCTACTTTTTTTTTGAGCGATTTTTCTGTTGCATTTCCCTCCCCCTCAAAGTTGTTTCAGGTTCTCTCTACACATGACTCTTATGCCAGAAGGTGATTTGAAAAACTACTTTGGCTTCATATACATAACTACAAAATGGCTAATCAAATGTCAGCTGAAAAGTACTGCTGTTTGTATCCAATGGAAAATTTTGCCTAATTGCTCTGAGCATCACCTGGTCTGATTGTAACTGGCTGGAGAAGGATTGCAGAGCTGTTAATCTGAGATGTTTACTTCATCTTGGCTTCAGGGAACATTCCCTTAAGATGTGATTATTGAAGCAGAGAGTGGATAAGACAGGTGAAAAGCAATCACTGTTTTAATATTGCACCAGGCAGAATCATCCAAGCACTCATGTGCGTTACAACAGCACCTGGCCTTGTGGTTTGTCTCTTTTCATGCCTGTGTCTCAGGCAATCTGAGTTGCAGAACTGTTGACCACTGAAGAGTGCAGGAGGGCTGAGCAGTCCAGGATTGCATAAGCCTCCATCAGTCTGTGGGATTGCATTTGGAAATCCAATCCAAGCCAATCCAGTCAGCCCTGCTGAGAAGGGCTCAGTTCATTAATCAACCTGCTGTTTTCCCTTGTAAAGGAGTACCAGGAGGCTGCAAATCCTACACCTCTCACTGACTTTTTTTTAAAGTATGGAAAAGTTTTCCCCGCAGATACAGTGATTGAAATTAATGAATGTTGATGGCATTCCCTGAGCAACCAGAGCTCTTGATCATGTGCAGGCAGACAGTAGTACAGAACAGGATCTAGAAAGTTAATTGTCCAGTTGGAAAACCAGAATAGCCTCAGAAGAGGCAGTACAAAGAAAAACACATGTGCAAGTCTCCCAAGTGCAGGCGCTTCATGCCATGGTTGGGACATACCTTATGGATGGTGTTATAGAAGAGATATATTGTGTGGCCACTCAAGAGCTGTGTTTTCTTTGTGTGCCTCGAATTTTATGAAGAGGATGTGGAAGATGATGTCTAGCAATTCCTGATCTAACACTAACCATAGCTAAACGCAAAGAGTTTAGTGACTTTGGTTTATTTCTGCTGTCTGCGCTTTCTACTATGATATACGTTAAACATTTAGGTGAGACACTGGAGCCTACACTTCTGCTGAGATCAGTCTGGCCTTAAATCTCTCCAGCCCTGCAGTGGACAGGTTTTGCTTTTTCACTCGTGGTGACAAATTACGGACAACTTAAAGAGAGCTAAGTGAACCCGAGGTGCAGAGCACAGTGTTCCAGCCACTCACTCACCATCATGATTTCCAGCATTTTTCAAAAAAATGAGTAAATTCAGTTGAGTATGCTGACAGCAAGTCTTCTTGCAAACCACCGGCCATGCCATAAACCTTCCCCAACAGAGATGTTGTTCCACTTTGCTGCAGTGAGTATTAACAGCTGCTCTGTACATCCTACACAGAAGGATGTGGCATTTTGTGCTTTTTGGGATTATCAAATAGTAGCAGTAGGAGAGACTCAGAGCTTGCTGTGTAAAGGACAGGTGAAGTGGAGATGCAGGACTTGGGGCCAGATGAAGAATCTGGGGCCACTTCAGCTACTGCTAAGCAGTGAAACACAGATGAATAATTTCTATGTACATTGATGAGTGCATATTACTTTGGGAAATGCTCTTGGATCATTAAACTTGAGAATGGGCTCAGGAGGGCCCTGAAAATCCTCACAAAAGACACAGGAATGCAATAAAGCCAAAGGGAAAACAAAGCAAGCAGAGTTCAGTTGAAGAATTTCATATAGAACTGCTTTTTCAGGGGAAAAAGAATCAATTTTTCAGTGGAAGAATGCAAAATGAATGCTGGGCTGCAATCACAGCAGTAGATATTCTTTTCTGCATATCAGTACTCTCTTTAATAAAGGTACATTGTCAGTTAAAGGCTTGCTTGCCTGTGACTGAGAAGAATGGAACCATGAAAAAATGCATCACCCCTGCTCAGCAGAGATGTTGTTTAGTCTTCAGATGTGCAGGATCAGAGTTAGTCACCTGTTGGTTTCAGGGGCTCATAGAGTAACTAGGAGATTGTAAACATAAAGGAAAACTGTAGGAGCTTGGTTTTGAGCTCATCACAGTTAATGCAGAGCCTGGCTAATTGGGAGCTGTATATAGAGTTTCCATATGCTTTTATGTAACTTGTGATATTCTTACCAAGTAGCTCTGTGAAAGTTTATTACTCTTCATTTGTTAACCAAGAAGTATTTTGCGAATGTTGTTACAAGAGTCACCCGGTGGCACACATTACAGGTTTGGAATTTTTTTTCCCTCTGACAAAATTTCATCTGCCAATGAGCTCTGAGATTATAAAAATTTAAGGAGTAGACCCTGGGCTTGTGGCATGTACACTGTATATTCATCTTTCCTAATGAACTGAGGAAAAATTCTGCACTGTGCTACTCTGACTTTGTGCAGGCTTTGTGTGTTCTGGTGCATCGTTGCCACCTTCCAGCTGGAGTAACACTGAATTTGTAGCTGTGTGTTTTTTCAAGCCCTTGTTAGTAAAGTCTTGCAGCAGAAGTGAGAGCTGATTATGCAGTTCAGGAAACTGGGTAGAGGCACTTGGAGGTTGACAGAGAAAAATAAGATTACATATATTAGTTTTTATTTAAAAAAACCCTAAACAACAGAATAATATTCCTATTTTTAGGATAATTCAAAAATAACAATCAGGTATTTTATTCCAAAGCAATGCTTTGTCCGGCAAGGGGTTAAGTGCATTTTGCAGACAGAGAACTTAATAAATTTACAGCATTTTATGCATTAATGTAACCTGTTGTTTTTTAAACATCATTGATTTTTATAACGTTTGAATAAAAAACTGAGTGAGGTGAGATGGCACGTATTATTTTGGCTTTTTCCACTTTCCTGTTTTCATCATGCAAGAACCAAATGTGTTTATTTTACTGGCAATATTAAGACAATCATATGATTTTGAGTAAGTCTTTTGAGCTTGTTTGCAAGTTTTTGCTCTCCTGCATGTCTGCTTCCTCCCCGCTGGGGGCTGGCTGTTGTATGGAAAGGCCAACCACGTCACGGAAAAGCCCTGTCTCTGATCAGATGGGCTTAATATAAACCAGGTTTGCTGAGAGAGAATTAAAGAGGCAGCCCCAAAGCAGAGGAGGATTTACTTCGGCTGAGCGGCTGAGTGCACCGCAGCCCACCGAGAGAGGAGGACCCGGCTGCCTCGAGGAGCCTGGCAGAAGTAAGGCAGCGTGGGCTGGGGCGCAGCCGCTTACTGCTGGTGCTGGAGACCCAGACAGCTAAATGCAGTGTGGGGTATCAAACCCACTTTGAACTTGGAACACAGGGACTTGTTTGGCTTTGTTTAATGAAGGAGGATAACTTGTTAGGGGTGAAATCATAAAATGTGCATGTTTGCGACTGTTTAGCGAGTGACTGTTTATTGCAGGTTGTGAGTTAGGTTGTGTTGTTTGACCGAACCGGAGCTGGCTTTTCTCATCTGCTCTTTTCAGCAGGCAAACAGCAAGGAAAAAAATGTGTTTTAAAGTTCAAATATTTCATTTTGTTTGTGAAGCAGCTTTTTCTTGGTGCGTGATTTCCAGTGTAGCTATATTTCTTGCTGACAAAGTTACTGTGACTAGGACTATGCAAATGATCTCATTTTGCTACCGAGTACTGCGCATCACAGAGAAAATATTGCGTATGTGGTAATAAGTTCAGATAGACTGATAAGTTCAGTATGGATAAGTTCAGACAGAGTGTGCTTTTTCTGTATATTTGTTCTATGTCCTGCTGTGCATTTATTCAAAGACGTTTACAGGCAATTTTGTGAGAAGACGAGCAATGATTTGTACGTGTTGTTTTGTTGCTTTGCTGGACTTTTTAAATTCACCACCTATTATTCAGGGTTGAAAGTGGTTGGGTTCACTTTATGGACAGTTATCCTATTTACTTATGTGGAGAAGAGAGCTGAGAAACATCAGATATATGCCAAAAAGCAAAATGTCTAAATAACTGTCACTTTGTGAACTGGAATGCATCAAAGTAACTTTCCTAAAAATGGTAGCTGTTGGCCTGTGAGGGTGACATCACAGTCCTCTGCCTCCAAGCAAGGCAAAACAGAGTTTGCTGAGTAAAATATAATTAAGAGCCATACTTAGATAAGAAGAGTGAACCTATCCAGCTGATTGTACAGTAAATTAAGTTGTTGATTTAATATCTGTAAATTTTTGAGCTTTTTCTCCCAGCACTACATTCTGTATTGGCTAGAATCTGTTCCTTCTCAGAAAAGCCAAGTTGGGCTTGGCTATGTCCCCCCTCTTACCAGCCAAAAAGCCACTGTCTGATGCAGAGTCATTCTTTGTTTACCTGGCTGTAGACAAGACCCAAATCCACCCCATCACAGCAAGACTTGCTTTTATGGCTCTTTTCTCATATCAAGGTTGTCTAAGGGTGCAGCGAGTGAGGTATTATTGCTTTCCCAAAAGTTTCAGCTCTTAACTGAGACAATGTGAGAGATGCTGTACACCCTACTGCCCTAGAAGTCGGGGGCAACTGGGACAGGTGCCTCTGTTTGCCCCCAGTTAAGCATAAAGGGTGGGGACCAGTACTTGGAGGTGCTGCCCGTACTGTAGGCTGCCTCTCAGCAGGGATGCAGGTCCCGTGTGGGACAGCCCTGGTGAACGCTGCCCCTTCCTTCTCCTGGGACACAACAATGCCTCACTCTCTCCAGGGCTGGGCTGTACCAAGAACAGCTGTGAGCTTGTCAAGGTTAAACAAAGATAGGATTTAGCATGTAAAGGTGGCATCATCCCAAAGAAATAGCTTTTGATTCACTAACTAGAAATATTTATTTGTGTACTAGCAATTACAAAAGAGTGTAGAGAGCCTTGTTTTTCTTTTCTTGTATACTAGACCCCTACAGAGGAGCAGGACATGCTGCCTTGAAGTTAATAGGAGGGCGTCAATGCATTTTTAAATGTTTTGTGGATAAGGATTGTAATTTCCCTATTTCTCACCAGGGGTGAAAAATGACCCTCAACAACGTTACCATGCGTCGCACCCACAACAGCGGCCTGCAACAGCAGCAGCAGCGATGGAGCATCCCTGCTGATGGGAAGAATCTGTTGGTCCAGAAAGACTCCAACGAGTACAACCCGCAGAAGCGATACACCATCAGTCCCGATGAATACTACAGAAGGAGCTGGTCCTCGGAGTCGTCCGACTCCGTCATCTCCTCCGAGTCCGGCAGCAATTGCTATCGGGTGGTGCTGATCGGGGAGCACGGCGTGGGCAAGTCCTCGCTAGCCAACATCTTCGCAGGGGTGCACGACAGCATTGACAGCGACTGTGAGGTGCTGGGAGGTAGGTGTTTGTGTTTGCCCTGGGGTGTTTGTGTTTGCTTGCAATTAGCCCTGCCAGTAGTAGTTGGCACAGGAAATCAGAGAGGACATTTAATAAAAAATTGAGGTAACAAACATTTGGATCTGATAATCCAAACTGATTCAACACATGCATGTCTCTCAAGAAAACAAGAAAGCAAAATAAGATGAGTAAGATGCTCACTAACATTGAAAGTCTCTGAAACAGAACAACTAATATTCTTATGCAATTTCATTTCAAAATACCTGTTGGGAGATGCCTGTGATGATGCTACATAGGAGGCTGGTTCAGCTTTCACGCTGGTCCAGCATTTGTGCCACCACTGACTCCACAGGGCTGACTCCAGCTTTCTAGGCAGAGAAAACAACTGAAGGTCCTCATAGTGTAAGGTAATGAAATGCTTAGGAAGGTTATATACAGAAAAAGCCACTTCTGGGTCCTTCAATCACCTCCAAAATATTTGCCATTGGAAGTAATCTCGGTAATTCTATACAAACACACTACCTCAGCGTAGGGTGTATGGAGTTTGAGTAAAATATATCTCCTCCTCATTTCATGTTGCTTGTGCAGCACGGGTTCCCCCAGAAGAAAAGCAGATGAAAGTCCTTCAGAAGTGTAAGAAAATTCGTCTTGCCCAAACAGGGGGAAAAGTCACAAGCTGTAGGGTTTTCTTTGATGCTTCCCCTTTGCTATTTTCCTCTGCTTTGTTTAGGATTGCAAACTAGTCTTTAATCCCAAAGATCAGATCATGCAGAAGGTGAAGCAGGGGCACCAAGCCCTGAGCTACCCTGTATGTGAAATATCGATGTGGAAGGATTGGGCTGCAACTGAAATCCACTGTCACTCTAAGGAGGCAGGCACTGTCTGCTTTGGAGGACGTGCAGGTCGCTGGCTGGTTTGGCTTGTCAGCATCCAGGACTCTCCCCGTCTCTCCCGTATCCCTTCCCTCTCCTGCCTGTGCTCCCTTGGTGCGATGGTGCCAGTGCTAGCACAGAGAATTTCTGGGCTTCTCTTGCAGTCCTTAGGGAAGCACAAGCAGGACAGCTTTTTGTTTCTTTACCTCTCTGGTTAGGAGAGGTTTTACCCAGGATTTCATACAGCCCAGCACCAGGAAGGTTAGACCCATGTGTTCCTTGCTTGCTGTCACAGACTGGGAGCACAGATCTTTGTGCCTTTGGTGGATTTGAAGTTCCCCATGGTGCAGTGACTCTGAATCAGTTATTCAGGTGTGCTTTATCTTCAGCTTCTACCACTGACTTTTCCTGTAATTCCACCAGTTCCTCAGCCTGGAGTATCTCTGATAACAGGTTTCCTAGTGCTGCATCAGCAAGCTAGAGTAGGACCCTTGGGCGAGCAGTCAGAAAATGCAGTTGATTTGCTTTGCACACCCTTGTCAGGCAGTTTTCTCCACGTGAAGCCACGTGGTTTTCTCTTTCATTCTCACTCCCAGCAATATTGCCTGGAATGCAGCAGCGACACATTTTCAAGGCCAGCTCTGCTGAATTATTGGAAAACTTGCTGTTGTTGTAGCTCCCCTTTTTCAGTCTCAGCTTCGAAATAAGCATGAGATGAACTAATTGCTCACTTTCAGCGTGTTTTATATGCTATGGAAGTTCCTTAACATTGACAAGGAATATGACCATTTGGGCATAAAATTTTTGAGGAGTGTGATTACATAGTTGTCACCTCTCCATGTGTAACAGAGTGGAGAAGCAGTTCTCTTGGTGCTGTCCTCTAGTGCATATGGAGCTTGTTCCCATGCAAGATGCTCAGTCAGTTGAAGAAGCTATTCTCCAAACTGTAGCTTGCAAATTGGAAATTTTATTACAAGGTTTCGGAGTTGCCAACTCACAGAGGGAATACAGCTGTTTTTATGGACTGGCCTTGCTGCTGACTGTGAGATTAATCAAACTCATGAATGTAAGTGTCATGCTGTTAGGCCTGCAAGGGAAAATACTTCTCTTGATTAGCTTTGTCTTTTTCATCTTGTCATTTTAAACTGTGTCAAGCCTGTCCTCTTTTTTATTTTATTTTAAATGTGTATTATATGGGTCTCATTCTTTTGCATGGATGTAGATTCTGGCTTTGAGGAAAGGCTCTGATTACAATTTAGGGGAAAGCTCACTCCATTAATGCCCAACAGAAATCTTATGAGACAAGGCTTGAGACACAATCCTGTCTACAAGAGTGGTTGGGACAGACCCCTTAAACATGGCAGTGAGAGGGGTGGTTTGCTCAGAAGCCCAAAGCCCGGTGTTTTTCACTGATTAGCAGCCCAAGACTAGAAGTGGTTCCAAATCCCATACTGGTCATCCAAATGTCCCCAGGTTTGGGGGAAAGAAGGAAGACTAGTACTTGAAGACAAGTTACACTGGGATTTCACAGCAAGGGTTGACTGAAGTTATGAGTGCAAACCACACTCCCAGATCTATTCAGAACTTTGTCACATGGCATTTATAATCTAGGTATAAATTTTTGTGGCCTCAGTACAAAATAACCAAACTTTTGTGGTTTGTTGATTCCTTTGCTTTTTGACATCAAAGGTAATGTGGGAAGTGGTGAAATGGGAGAGAACTAGAGCAGCAAAAGTCTCAGCCTCTGTAAAACTCAACAGCTCTTGTCTCATACAACCCTGTCTCATTGGTTGGTAGGCTGTGAGCTGTATTGCTCTCGGCAGCAGTGACTCTTCACCCGTAAACTGTCCCTGCTAAAGTGAAAGCAAATATTTTCCATTACTCACCCTCGCTGGACTCTGCTGCTCCCATGGGGCAAATGTTCAGCCTTTGGTTATTTCTTCCACTGGTTCTGTTTTCTCTCTCCCACATAAGATAAAGAGAATATCAGCCAAAATAATGAACATTTCATTTCCTGATCTTTCAGCCTCCTTCATATATCATGGAAAGTAAAGCAACCAGTAATGAACAGAGGGCAGGTTCAGTGCTGATGGAAATGAGGAAAGAGTTGAATGTGAGCCAGCATAAAATTTGGCTCAATAATTTGAACTGTGAACAAATTATACGTATTCAGATACTTGTTTTTTGAAATGTACATGATGCCACAAAGTAATATATTACCAACCTTTCTGATTTTCTTTCCAGAAGACACGTACGAAAGAACCCTGATGGTGGATGGGGAAAGTGCAACCATTATTCTGCTCGACATGTGGGATAATAAGGTACTTTAATTTGTTCTAGTCAAATGCCAAAAGAAAAGTGCATATGAATGACTGCTAATATCAAAAGTATCTTTTGGGAAAGAAAGTAGTTATTTTCTGTACTTCAGCACTGGAGACCATACAGGATTAACCTCACCCCCACACCAAGCCAAGGATGCCTAACAGCTCTGCCATGTAAGCCTGAGAAATGCAAGCCTCCTTTATTTTTTTAATGATAAAACAAAACATTCAAGCCATTTTCCAGACGATGTTCATTCCAGTCTAAAGCCAGCACAATGAATTATCTGGAGCAAGTTTTGCCCTCCTTTGTGGTGAAGTATTCATACCATCACTGCATTGGAATTACTTTTAGTATAACTGTGATTCAAACCATACCCATTACAGTTAGGGAAGGAATGTATTTGGGTCCTCTAATGTTATACTTTCTAAGTAAATTCTGCTCTGGCTATAACAATGTCTCTCCGTTTCATTTGAACAGCGTGAGGGAGAATGGATTCGAGACCACTGCATGCAAGTGGGAGACGCATACCTGATTGTCTACTCCATCACAGACCGAGCGAGCTTTGAGAAGGCCTCTGAACTCAGAATACAGCTCCGCAGGGCACGCCAGAAAGAAGACATCCCCATTATTTTGGTTGGCAATAAAAGTGACCTTGTCAGATGCCGCGAAGTTTCAGTGGCAGGTAAGGAAAATGATGAGGATAAAACCAGCGTAAATGTTGAGTCATCTAGTAGCTCGTGAACAAAATGCAGAGCTCTGGCTGATCACACTGTGATCAGGACTGGGCAATAAAAGAGCAATAAAAGAGCAGAGGACAGGAACAGAGGGCAGAGGACTGGGAGGGGTCTGCCATGTCCCTAAGCTTCCCTTGGTAATGCTGTTACATGCCAGATAATACCTTTCCTACATTTATTAAGTACCATCAGAAAAGCAGCTTGAATTTCTTGACCTCCAGCTCCTACCATAAGACCACTGCAGTATGTGATATCTCTGGTAGCTTTGGGCTTCCAATATGTGCTTATGCATAACTTGTTTAGCACCCTTCATTCTCCTGCCAAAGATTATATCTTCATTTAACCAGTTCTCTGTCCTCCCTGATGAATTAAAATTCCCTCTTAACCTTCATTTTGCTAGTCTGGGCAGGAACTGTGCACCTTTCAGGAGAGGTCTCCTTGCTGCCTTGCTTTGTGATGCTGAAACAACCCTCAGTGCTGCATACAAAAGGGTAACCAACCTGTGTCACTCTCCCAGAGCCTGGGGAGTCCTAAGCCCATAAATAGTAATAGAGAGACTGCTGGGAAAGCTGCTGTGGTCCCAAGGTCTGCAGTCAGTAATATCTCTTCTTGGAAAGTCTTCCCTGAGGCTCAGGTGACACAACGTAACACGCAGCAATGCGTTAGATGATCTCATCTTGGCCCATCAGAAACATGACTTCCTCCACTTAGCATTTTCTTCTCTCTGCCGCCGTTTGGCTCTTCTAATTCCCAGTTGAGCTAGACTTTTTTTTTTTTTTTTTCCACTGGGGATGTGCACAGTTCCTCTGGCCCCTGTCACTGTTGCCCCAAGTGAAGAGTTTGAACTGAGGTAGCTCATTGGGAGCCCAGGGATGCCTGCATGCCTTCTCATTCCTCTCTGCTCCACTTGAAAAATCTTTTGAAAGATGGCTGGTGCATCCATGTCATTTTAGTTATCCTGGCAATGAGTTCATGGCAAGCCAGAAGACAGAATAAATTGGCTTGTGTGTGAAAGACACCTGTCAGGTTTAGCTTAGGTTCATGTAATTAAGGATAAGGACTATGATTTCAGATGTACCTCTAAAGCCACAGGCATAGTTCTGGCTTTATTTAAGAGTTTTGCACGTTTCTGTTCACACCAAAGTCACTACTGTCCCAAGACCCTGATTTATACCCCTGACCCATTGAGGAGGGTGGGCTCTGCCTCCTATGATGACAAGAGCTCTGCTGTGCTTATGGAGGGTGCTGTCATCACCCTTTAATGCGACTTGAGGGAATCTACACGTAAGATGAGCAGGTGATTTTGAATCATCGCTGACCTCTCAGCCTTCAGTGTCTCGGTGTGAGTCAGCCCCAGCTCCCTTCACAGCTGACGGCGGGGACTGGGCTTTTCCAGGAGGGGATTCACCCCCCTCACTGAGAAGGGAGTGTGACACTGAGCAGATGAATCATGGGCTAGCAGGCAGCGTGGGGTGATTAAAGACTTATCCATGCCTATATTAAGCTTGAGGAATTCCCCCGGTGGCACTGGCTTTGCATCCGCTTTGCTTCCTCCCTGCTTGTGACGCCTCGTGACATACCCACCTTGCAATTTTGCAGAGGGACGAGCCTGTGCCGTTGTGTTTGACTGCAAGTTCATCGAGACCTCGGCAGCCGTGCAGCACAACGTGAAAGAGCTGTTTGAAGGCATCGTGCGGCAAGTCCGGCTCCGGAGGGACAGCAAGGAAAAGAATGAGAAGCGGCTGGCATACCAGAAACGGAGAGAGAGCATCCCCAAGAAAGCCAGACGGTTCTGGGGCAAAATAGTTGCCAAGAACAACAAGAACATGGCTTTCAAACTCAAGTCCAAGTCTTGTCATGACCTATCAGTACTTTAAGATGCTGGACTCTGCCAGAGCCTGTGGCATTTTGTGGACATTATCTAACTACGTTGTGGGACAATCAATCAATCTATATTAGATTGGGCTATCAAAGTGACTTAGGTTCACAGTTGTGATTGTGATGATATGTGCTGACATAAGAACAGCACAGTGCATGGAAATATCTCTCTTCCTTTTTCCTTGTCAGTAATTTTAAAAGAAAAGTATAGACCAGAATGACCTAAAGTTATGCTGGGAGGTGTTCTGGAATACACCTGTTCTTTCCCTTCTCACCTTTGGATAATAGTGTAAGAACCTTGACTTGGCGTCTTGACTTGGGAAGTGAATACTACACTCTTTACTCTTTCTCCTTGTTATTATTATTTCTTTTTTAAAACTATAAAGAATTGATGAACTGACTGGGGATTGGTCCTTTGCCAGTTGGCTGGTCAGGCTTGAGCACCCACAGCTGAAAAACCTGCATTTTTGTAGAATAGCCAGAATAGCCACCAAGACACTTTTTTTAAAAAAATATTTATTTTTAGTTCAAGGATTGGCTTCAATGAGTTTACACATCTTACTTTGGAAATATTTAAAGGAAAAATCTTACAATCAAACAAATTTTCTTCTCATATTTTCATATTATGGGATTGTTTAAAAATCATAATAAAATTAAAGTGCAAGTTGTATCAAAGTGCATCAAATGCAGGATGCCAAACCTTTATAAATCACCTAAGCTTTTTTAAGAAACTACATGGACTTCTTGTATCCAGCCTTGGCCTTTCTCTATGCCAGAGCTATGCTGTATTTATTGTTGTGCAAAATAACAAGCATTTTAATGTTGAGGTGAAATGTATTTATTACCAAGTTTCTTAAAATAATAATGTTAATTTTATTACTGTTTTCTATCTAATATCTTTTTCAGATATGCAAGTTTTTACTTACATGCCTTGTAATAAAATAAATAAAATGTATGACTGCCTTTGAGCCTCAGTGGGAAATCCCTAAGAATTTTTTCAAGTTGAAAAAATATTTTGAGTGCTGGGCAAAGTTGCTCCATGACACATACAGTGAGGTTTCCTTACATCCTGAACACAGGCTACTTAGCAACACAGGATCACAAAGCAAGAATCACCCGGAGCCCCAAAGCTATGAGTGCCTGGTATCCCTCATGAGCAAATGGGGCTGTGGTGACAGAGATAAAAATAAATCATTCCTAAAAAGGTATTTGGCTAAAAGCCTGAAAATGCTTTGGAAATGTAATGAGTACTGTTACCCCAATTTTGAAGACAAAAAGAAGTGAAATGCAACGTTCAGGGACAGAAAGCAAGTAGCTGGCATGGTGTGCCCTAATCCTCAATTACTGTTGGCCATAACTGTGTTATTTTCCTCCTGACTATGCTGGTTTTTGTGGGCCCATCACAGAGTTCAAGGTAGAGGTACAGTCACGATATTTTGCCCACAGATAGCTCAGAAAAGCCAAGAAGTGACAGGTCAACTTCTTTGATTATGAAGACAATAAAATGGGGAATTGGGTTCCCCATCTTGGGCTGTGCAGCTTTCATGCACCAAATGCTCTGAAAAGGAGTGAACTTGTTGAGTATTTGCCCAAAATTGCCTCTGCTGAAGGGATGATTTTTAGTAGTTCTCTAGGGGTGAAATACCATGTGTCAGGATGATCCTGTGCTTATGTGGCATTCAGATCTCCCTGGAAGGGAATTCCTGATCTAGAATAAACTGTTGTCAAGAAGAGAAAACAACATTTTAAATAGACCACAGGTAAGATCCCAAGAACCCTGTTGCTGGATTTTGAATGAATGCTTTTGAGTTGTCAGCGTGCAACCTAAGGCTGACCCAGAGCAGTCTAGAGAATGACACTCACTCTGATACCAGTTTTCAGAGCTTTTAAACTCTCAGAACCTTTCCCCATTCAAGAATGAAAATAAAATCGTAAAAATTAAACAAATTTTTAAGATTATTTTTAAGAACTGAAAGTAAAGCTGAACATAGCCACCACATTTCCTTTGTCTGTCTATATCTGTCAAGCTATGGACCCCACAAATCTAAACCAAGCAGGTTTTATATAAATATAAAACGTCCATGTTGGTCATACAACTGGATGCATAGACGGTATCACAAAAATGTGGAGTTATTAGTAAGTTTTTATGCCCTCACTCATCTCCTTCCACTCCTTCACAGGTCAACAGAATTTCTTTCTAGAACATATAATTTTTTAAAGAAAAAACCCAATATGGTAGACCCATACCCGAGAGCTGCCACAAGCTGCCCCAAAGAGCCATGCGGAGGTCATGCACAGCATGCTGAATCACCATGTTTTTCCCATGGCCAGGGGGAATGGACATCACTGCAAATCTGTCTTCTGGGACTGCTGCTGGACCAGGGCTGGTCCCTCTGATAGCACAGCACTGCCTTTGGGCCAAAACAATTTAAAGAGCTGCCTCCAACTTGCCCACACTGCAGGCTCCAGGCTTGCCCTGAGTTTTCATGGGGAGTGTGGCGGAAGCTGTGGGGTGAAGATCCACAACCAGCAGCAGTATTTCCTCTGTGGAGCTGCTGCTTCAGTTTGCTCAGACACTGTTGGGGTGTGTTACTGTCCAACCTCTGGATGTGGAGTGAGGCAGTTGGTGCTGAGGATCCACACTCTGCTTGTTTCAGGGCTTTTCTTGCTTTGGACCAGGTGTAGCCTGGTCCCATGTACTGAATGCCCACCTGAGACTCCAGTGCTTGAATTGTACTCCTGAAGGGCATCATGAGTCTCACCTGGAAAAGACCTTGGTCCTCTGTTGTGCACTGCATGTCTCCAGCACGTTGTGGGCACAGAGGAAGGGTTGGGGCTTTCTTCTGCAGCTTATGAGGTGAATCTGAGTCACAGTTTTAGCTGATCATTATCAGATTATCAAATGCAGAAATGCTTGCTATATATAACAGCTAGCATACCTGGAATGATTGATTAATACTAGTTTAATCTGAAATGTTGACATTTCAAACCGTTAATATCCATAATTCCTCTGTTCATCTCAGACGTGAGTGTCCCAAGCCACAGAACAGATCAATCAGTGATTCTAATCACTTCTCCGGCTATTTATTAAGTCAGGGCTACAATGACAGATCCTAATGTGATAATTACAATGTCAGCCTCAGAGATCTGGCAGTAGCTGTGGAATACATGAGTCACAGCAGTGAGCACACCAAGGCCAAAATGGCAAAACTCATGGAGTCCAAATAAAATAAAATAAATACAGCAAAAAAATAATATTTTTTTTAAAAAAATCTAAGAACACACAAAATGCCAATTATCATGTAATTGTTGTTATAAAAAAGTCTTTTTAGTAAGATAGATCAGATCAGTAAAAGGAACTAGGGAGCATGCCCAGCTTTAATTAGTTTAATCATGACAGATTAACTGCAAGAAGAAAGGTTTACTTATGCTTTGTGACAAAACTACACTAAGAAAGTAGTCATCATTATTGCACTATGTGGATTTGCAGGGTGCTACATGTGTTCAGATTTGGGAGAATTGTTGATACAATTTAGTCAAGTTATGTAGCTACTAAAAAGAAACCCAGCTCTGCTCCAGCTATAAACCAGGACAAAAAGAAAGACATTTGCAATAAAATTGATGGATGCACTGTGGATTTAACCCTCACATATGCAGACCCTTCAACACCAATCCCTTGGAAAGCTTTAAAGACCATGGACCAGCATGGTCCCTCAGGCTGCTTTGGGGTGTAGACATAAATGTAGACATAAATGGGAGAAAGGGCTCCTGACAGCAGCAGTCTTGGTGATGATAGTGTGATCTACAGAGAGCTGCAGCAGAGGAAGGAAGCAGTTTATTTCTGTGCAGTATTGCTTCTGTGATCAGCTGGAGAAGTAGTGAGGTGGTAAGGAGTACTAATGGTATTTTACTAGTGAGATCCCCAGACTGATAAATTCTTGAATCTCCAAAAGTGAACCTTGCAACTCATTCCTTGCAATGAGGACTCTAGAGTTGAACATATTGAGCAAATCATTCCTGTGTCTGACCCACAAACACAGGAGATGATAGAACCCAGTGAGAGCTGTGGGGATGGTCCCCCTCTCACTCTCTTTTCTGGACTCATTAGAGACTGTTGCTTGGTTAGGAGGGCAAATACTATGGGCTGTGGTGATGTTCAGCACACTGATGGTGTTTAATAGATATGGCTTCCAGATGCACAAAATAACATTTAATGAGAATATTCCACCTTGCCTGCAGTCCCCATCAGTTCTGGTTCGGTGTGGTAGCACACGACTGACAGGGCACGACAAAATGTGGTTTCTTTGGTGTTTATCCACTTGTAGAACCCATGCAGTGTTAACCATGTGGTAGCACCCAAGGTATATGTGGCGTCTTGTGTTAAAATTATGCTCAATATCACATGAATGATCATATTCCACCAGCAATTTAAAATGTGATAGATTCCGTGGGAGATTTATATAGGGACTTCTAGGTCTCTAAATGTAGCCCACTGCACTTAAAAAAGGGAACAGAACCATGTTATGCTCCAGAGAGGCTGCGGGGAAACCTTACTCCTGCCGCTTCTTCCAGAAGTGACCATGGGCCAGTAACCCAACATCAGATGGCTGCAGGAGGTAGTGTGAGTCCCAGCACTTACTGTGACCAGGGAATGAAGGACGTGTCAGTGTGCAGCCTGACACACAGCCCCACACCTTTCCTCTCCTCATGGTGGTCTCACTCCGGAAATCTCCTAGAGATGCCAGGGAGAAGACCTTCTCTCTCAGTGGCCACCCCACACAGAGGCTGGTGGTATTTCTGCATTTATCCTCTGTGATCATATAGGTGAGATCATCAAAGGTTTTTTCCTAGAATACTGAAATTCAGTGTACTAATTGCTTGTAGTTTTAGCAAATTTGCTGCCACAGGTTCCCAGCTGTCCAACAGTGAGGACAACACACTCCCACATGAGAGCACAGTAGTCCCATGCAGCTTGCTTTGCATTATCAGCACTGTCTTGTCACCTGGTTAATAATTTGCTAAGAAAATGATTAGTGTAACCCACTTCCTTCAGGTTTTGAAACTGAAGTCTGAGTAATATTAAAATAATATTATTTTCTAAGTCATGTATATGTATTTATGCCTTCTAGGTTGAGTAGCAAGCTTGTTCAAGTGCTCTGTCATCAAGAAAACATCACATTTCAGAGCAGCGTGATGTGCAGAAAGCAGAGACTCTGTGTATGTGTACTCAAAAGCCTTCAGTTAGTTAAACAAGGGTTGCCTGGAACCCAACTCTGCTCTTTGGGCCAACAGGAGAAAGGGAGGTGGAAATTTTTAATGGGACAATTCAGACTATCACACGGATACACTGAACGATGTCTGACTTCACCTGCTGCATCTGTACATACTGCATGTAGGGACCAGCATTTATTCCTTGCTTGCACTGCTGCCTTGGTGCAGCCAACCCCAGGATGCCACATCCCCCACCGGACCTGATACTGCCCACCTGAGGGAAGACAAGCAGGCCAGGGAGCTGGGGGGCACTGGGCACGCAGCACTCCCAGGGCAAAGGGGAGCACAGTGACCACCTCTCTGGAGGAAGAGTGTCCAGCTCTGCTCAGTCTTGCACCCATTCTCCTCTGACATTGTGTGGTTTTCACTGTATTACTTAACAGTTTAACTTGCACTGAACTCAGAATGGACCTCAATATATTTTACACGGCCAGGATGCTGTTTCTGTCTCCACCTGTGGCTTTCATTAGCGTGTCTCTCTTTCTCCAGGTCACAGCTTTGCTCTGAAGCTGCTCAGGATGTATTTCCTCTCTAACTACTGTTGAATCACTGAGTGACACTTAGTAGGATGTTCTCAAACTTTGCCATCATAATATAATTTTAGTTGGTTTTTAGCTATATTTTCAGTCTTCTGTGCTTTAAGTTTTTCCTCCTCTCCTTGGTGCAATCTTGTGGCATGAATGACTGCGTTTGCTCCTTGTCTTGCCCTGTTCAGAAGTGAGTCACTGGGGCTGGGATGTTCCCTTAGGATCCGTAGCAATATTTTTACCACCAGTTGTACTTGAGAGCCACTCAGCCCCACTAGGATATGCCTAAAATCCTTTAGCACATGGGCTTCCACTGAAGAAGCTCCCCTTGTCATCTGCACTGATGCTGGGGTGTTGTGCCCAGCTGGTGAAGCCCTGGGAATGGAGCTGCCCAGTGCAGCTGTATTGACACAATCCATCAACAGATGGCAAAGCATCTTGGCAGGAGCATGCCAGGCTCCTGTCCATGTCTCAGATACACCTTAGGCTATTGAGAGAGAAAGTGTGGGAAGAGCTTGCAGTAAATAAGTCTATCAGTTAGGGAGGTGATGGAATAAATATGCCCCACTCATGTCTCAGAAAAGTGCTCTACCTATGTAGAAATCCATCCTCTGATATTTTTGGCAAAGCAAATTGATATTCCTTAGTTTGTAGACTCCAGAACACTCCTGGAGAATTATAAAAAATGAATCTAAGAGCCCAGAGAGGAGAAATGCCCTACTGCTATGGACTGGTGGTGCTTCCAGACCTATGCTGTCTCTGAGAAGGGGAAGGAAAGAGGAATAGGAGATGCTATTTAGGGATATCGTCTATGGGACCTTATGAACAGCAATTTTTCCATCACCTTCACCACTAGCTTTGTGAATTTGAAATTATCAGTAATTTTCCCCCTCATCCTTCTCCTTCTCAAACTGAAAAATCTCAGGCCTTTTAGTGTCTCCTCTAAGGCAGCTGTTCCAACCACTTGATTGTGTTTGTTGCCCTTCTTTGTTACTTCTCTAACTCTATCCTACCTGAGATGCAGTGGCTGCAGCACACACTACTTAAGATGGTAGGTTTTAGAGAGTGACAAAACATCATATTCCTTCCTCTTCAATACCCTGATTAAGTCCCACACTCTCTTGACATATTTGACTGCCATTGCACAGTTTTCAGACCACAGTCAAGGGTGATTGGTCACCTGCCATCTTTTTACCCACTCACTTGGTTTTGAGACCTTTCATAATGAAAAATAATTTTTATGTAAACTATGCTCCATTTAAATACATTTAACATTTCTTTCATGCATTACTTTGAAAACAACTAATCTGTACTGCACAGCTCTTGTAGGAATTTAAATACATATGTTTGGCTCCAGGATACAACTCCTGTATTGAGTGCAACGAAACTTGTCTTCTTAAGGATTATTGGATCAAGGCCTTCCCGCAGATAAAAATCTTATACAGAAACCTGAAAAGAGGTGACAAGTTAGTAAAGGGCAACTCTGTTAACACTGCCGCTATTTGGGATCCTTCAGTGAGCAGGAAGAGACCAGCTTGCAGCTAATCCTTCCAGATATTTACTCAAGCAAGTAGTCCAGCTGATGCTACTCACACTAGTGATGTTTTGAGACAGTGCCCTTTTTATTGAATCAAGAAAGGACTAAGTGCCAAGAAAAGGATCTGTTGTTTTGTTTGTGAGTAAGAAGTTATGTCATTTTCCCACATGAAGAGGAAATACGTCATGGTTTCATCTGGTTTATCTGATACTTTCTTTAAGGTGTGCTCTTATTTCTGATGGGTGGGGCCTTGACATGTCCTGCACTTTGACACACACTGAAACAAGATATTGTGTTGAGACTAAATACAGACTTTTCTCTGAACTGCTTAGAGCTGGAGGCATGTTGGATGGAGAAAAACAAATTTCTATGCAAGTATCAGTTTCTATTCAGGTTGTACAGGCAACCTGTTCCATGACTTGCAGTCCAGATTAAGAATAGCCATTAAAAATAGATACAAGCCATGAAATAGTATATAGATCCACTAGTTGACTCACATTTCCTCTGACAAAAAAATTCCATGCACAGAATTCAGTTGGAAAGAAGCTTTTCTGAGCTTACAGCAACCTCAGGTTTAAGCATAACATCTTGATTTTATTCCTGATCCCTTCCTTGACTTCAGATCTGATTATAACCAGGCTACTTAGCGAACACGTATCTCAGTTTGCTCTCTGCATGCTGAGAGCAGTGCTGCCTCCTTTTATACCATACATAGTTGAAAGACATCGTTGTGATGCCTGTGGGGGACTCAATGCTGCCTGCTGTGTTTTAGGACACACTTTCCTCAAGAAACAGCAGGTCACTTCCAGTCCAGCCAGCCCCATGCACAGCACAGTGCATCTGCTTCCCAGGGACCTGGGGATGCTAAGAAACATGGGCTGTGCTATGAGGAGAACTTATGGGCCTGTCAGCTGGGAGAGGTCAAGGCAAACCTTGCCTATGGTCCAGCTCCATATCTGAAGGCCACTAATTTAATAGTTCCTACCTGCAGTATTTCGTCAGCATGGTGATTGAGCACTTCTTTTTAAATAGAAGAGAGAAACAACCAGAGTGCTTTAGGTCCACAAAAGGATTTAAATACTTGGCTCTGGAAGGCAGGTTGTGCTATGAGAACCACAGACTACTGCTTGCTATGAGTACTGTAGGGATGGTGCAGGACACCTGCATCCCTGATGGATGGCATCTGCTGCAAGGCTGCTGAAGCACAACCTGCTAGTGTCACTTTTGGTTTCCACAGTGGTGACTTGGAGGGGAAAAATGCTAGTTCCTGGTCCTGCTGTGAGAGTCAGAAGTTCTTGGTTATAACAGTCTGGACTGATGTACTTGACATGGTAGAGGAAACCCTTCTGCAGAACTGTAGCCTCAGACACTGTGCAGGCTCTGCCTCTGATCATTTACTGCAGTGATTGTGGCTATCCTTGGCAAAGTCTTTGCCAAAGTTTACTGAAATACAAGTAAGCCAGCAGACTCTTCCCTCTCTAATTAAAAAAATCGGTTTAGCATGGTGACAGGCCAGTGTATGCAAGATATAGAGATATATAGAGTTGAGATTTTGACCTTGAACTACAGAAAGATTAAAAATAGCATGTGTTTTCAGAAGCCACATCATTGTTTGCATGCCATGTGTATTTAAAGTAGTTACGGAAATATTAACCACATTTGCAGAAACAGAAGATCATAGTCAGCTATTGATGCATATGCTGAAGTCTATCATAAATAACAGTCTACCTAAAGAAAATGAAACTACTTTAAATCTGAATAAGAAAAAACTCAAAGTGTTGCTAATGTGGCTCTCCACAGATCTGCAAGGGTTTTAGCACAGCAGAAGCCACCCTGCACAGAACCTCTGAAAATCTCCTGGAAGACCACCTACTTCTGTTCCCCTGCTCTGCCCGCTGAGGTCCTGCCATCCCAGGCTGTGTGAGTAGCACCAATGCTGTTCACTTCATGTGCCTTCTCTCTCCCTTGTGATCTTTGCTGTTTTGCAACAAGACTTTGCATCAAAAGTTATTAGCAAAAAATACGCAGCCAGAGGTGCTGCCCAGTTGCCTGACTGCCATCTACCTGGTCTGATGAGAGCCCCTTGGCTCCAAGGGCTCAGCTGGAGCTGACCCCTGCCAGCCCATGGCTGCTCAGCGAACAAGGCATATGCACCCAACTCCAGGCTCCTTGTCAAACTGGCAAGCAAGCAAGGACTGTGAGTGGCATATGAGAAGTACTGCTGTGTTTGGAAATAAAAATAAAGGAGTAAGCCAGTGACCTGTTTGCTTTGAATTCTCCCAAGCCAATATAATTATGGCTATTAGGAACGTTGCATTTTCTTTTCTTTTGTATGTTTTTGCCTTTTCTTGCCTTCTTGTGAGTGTTCCCTTTTGAAGTGCATGTAAATGAGAGCTAAATGTGGCTTGGAACCAGCCAGCCAGCCAGCCAGAAAGTTTTCTTTCTGCCTGTAAGGGTAGTAGAGCAATGTCAGGGGTAATACAAATTATTATTTGAATTGGTAGCAACGCACAGGGCCAGCATCCGACTCGGACGTGGTGGGAGAGCAGCAGCAGATGAAGGGGAGAACAGCTTGCTCTGTGCCAGGTGCCCGGGTGGCTCAGCCGTGCTGGCTCCTGTCAGTGACAGCTGTGGCCAGATTGTCACCAGGGTGGCTGGTCCCACACGTTCCTCCTGGAAGCCCTCCTGGGGCCACACAGGATGATCATAGCTCTTGTCCTCAGAAATAAATTGTCTTTCTCATAAAATAATATATCCATAGTGCATCCAGAAACTTTGCTCCTCCTCTTAAATAGCTTTACTGTCCCAACAAAAAGCTGGCTGTGTGCTTTGTGGCACTGGTCAAGAGAACTTCTCCAGCACCTGACTGAACTTCAGCTTTCAAGAATCAGTAGAAACCGCCTTAAAAGCAAGTCTTGATTGCAATTATAACCTGCACCTTGTGTAGATCCTCACACAATAGTCACTGTTGTCTAAATACAGAAGCAAAAGTCACCTACAGAAATCCCCAATGGAATGTAATTATATTTCTAGGAGACCTCTGATAAAAATCTTTGGTAAGTGAGTTTTTTTTAGACTATGTAAAAATTAGTAACAAAAATTTAGAACATTACCACAGGTACACAGAATTGTGTTAAAGATACAAAGTAAAGTGTTCATATTAACAATATAAGAGATAAAGAACTAATGTTTACAAATAAATCAAGAACACACGCATTTATATGTTGCATGAATAAAAACTTTATTATTTATAATAGACAGTAATGGCATACTATTTAAATAGCACTTATTTGACACTGATGTAATATTCCCTTCCACGTGTCCTTCACAGTATTTCTACAATGTCAAATACTTGTGCTTTCCCAACAAACTGCTTTCCTTTCTGCAAGTAACTGAGAAAATATCTGCATAAAAATATATACACATAAATTCCATAGTAGCCAGATATTAAAAGCAAAGCAAAACAACCCTAAAACCATCAAAACTGACATTCATTCTTAAAATATAGCAGCAAGTCTGCAAATATGGCATAATTAAAACAGGATTCCATAAGCAGCCAAAAAATAAAGAACAAAAACAAAATAGGGAAAATAAATGTCCCACAAGACTGGGACCAGGAGACAAAGTCCCTCCCACTGTAAGTGAGGGTAAGGTTCGTGACCATCTGAGTAACCTGAACATACACAAGTCCATGGGACCTGATGAGATGCATCCCAGAGTCCTGAGGGAACTGGCTGATGTAGTTGCCAAGCCACTCTCCATGATATTTGAAAAGTCACAGCAGTCAGGTGAAGTCCCTAGTGACTGGAAGAAAGGAAACATTATACCCATTTTTAAAAGGGTAGAAAGGAAGACCCTGGGAACTACTGACCTGTCAGCCTCACCTCTGTGCCCAGGAAGATCATGGAACAGTTCCTCCTAGAAGCTATGCTGAAGCACATGGAGGACAGGGAGGTGATTAAAAACAGCCAGCATGGCTTTTCCAGGGGCAGGTCCTGCCTGACCAACCTAGTGGCTTTCTACAATGCGGTAACTGCATCAGTAGACAAGGGAAGAGCTGTGGATGTCATCTGTCCGTATTTCTGCAAGGCCTTTGACACAGTCCCCCACAACATCCTTCCCTCCACGTTGAAGAGATATGGATTTGATAAGTGGACTGTTCAGTGGATAAGAAATTGTCTAGATGTTCACATCCAGAGGGTAGTGGTCAATGGCTCAATGTCCAGATGGAAGACAGTGACAAGTGTTGTCCCTCAAGGCTCTGTATTGGGACAAGTGCTGTTTAATATCTTCATTAATGATATTGACAGCAGGATTGAGTGCACCCTCAGCAACTTCACTGACAATACCAAGCTGGGTGATGCCAGGGGGACAGGATGCCATCCAAAGGGACCTGGAAAGGCTGGAGAAGTGGGCCCAGGTGAACCTCATGAGGTTCAACAAGGCCAAGTGCAGGGTACTGCACCTGGGACAGGACAATCCTTGTTATCGATACAAGCTAGGAGATGATGTGCTGGAAAGCATCCCTGAGGAAAAGGACTTGGGGGTGGTAGTGAATGAAAAGCTGGACATGAGCCACCAATGAACATCTGTAGCCCAGAAGGCCAACTGCATCCTGGGCTGCATCAAAAGAAGTGTGATCAGCAGATAGAGAGAGCTGATTCTGCCCCTCTGCTCTGGTGAGACCTCACCTGGAGTACTGAATCCAGCTTTGGAGCCCTCAACACAAGAAGCACGTGTAACTGTCGGAGTATGTCCAGAAGGCCACAAAAATGATCAAAGGGCTGGAGCACCTCTCCTACAAAGATAGGCTGAGAGAGTTGGGGTTGTTCAGCCTGGAGAAGAGAAGGCTCTGGGGGACCTTACAGTGGCCTTCCAGTACCTGAAAGGTGCCTGTAAGAAAGCTGGGGAAGAACTGTTCACAAGGACACGCAGCAATAGGGGTAGGACGAGGGGTAATGGTTTTAAACTAGAAAAGAGTAGATTTAGATTGGATATTAGGAAAAAGTTCTTCAGTATGAGGGTGGTGGATCATTGGAACAGGTTGAGCAGAGGGGTAGTGGAGATCCCATCCCTGAAGATATTCAAGGTCAGGCTTGATGGGGCCCTGAAAAATCTGCTCTAGTAAAGATGTCCCTGCTTACAGCAGGGGGTTGGACTAGATGGCCTTTGACAGTCCCATCCAACCCAATGAATTCTATGATTCTACAAAATATGCTTCTGTCATGCTTATGAAGTTTAACTTGGTAAAAACTTGCAGTGTCATGAAGTTAACAACTGTATGAGTAATTAGTACTTTGTAGGAGTTAGCTGTAAAAATCCTGTTGTAGTCAAACTACATAGACACAAGTTCAGTTTTTATTTTTTACTTGAACGGATATATCATTGTCAAAAACTGCTCCTTTCACACTTGGTTTTAAAAATAATAGCAAGTGCAATAATGGTCTTGTGTTTCCTTATTTCTTTTTGAGTTCATAGAATCGTAGACTCAGAGAATGGTTTGGGTTGGAAGGGGCCTTAAAGATCATCTAGTTCCAACCGTCCTTCGATGAGCAGGGACACCTTCCTCTAGACCAGGTTGCTCAAAGCCTCATCCAACCTGGCCTTGAACACTTCCAGGGAGGGGGCATCCACAGCTTCTCTGGGCAACCTATTCCAGTGTCTCACCACCCTCACAAGAAAGAATTTTCTCCTAATGCCTAATCTAAATCTCCCTTCTTCCAGTTTAAGGCCATTACCCCTTGTTCTATCACTACCTGCCCTTGTCAAAAGTCCCTCCCCAGCCTTCCTGTAGCCCCTTCAGGTACTGGAAAGCTGCAATAAGGTCTCCTCTAAGCCTTCTCTTCTCCAGGCTGAACAGCCCCAACTCTCTCAGCCTGTCCTCATAGGAGAGGTGCTCCAGCCCTCTGGTCATCCTCATGGCCTCCTCTGGACTCACCCCAGTAGGTCCATGTCCTTGTTGTGTTGAGGGTCCCGGAACTGGACACAGTACTCCAGGTGGGGTCTTACAAGAGCGATGTAGAGGGGCAATTAAGATGTTACTGGAAGAAAAAAGACTCTTACTCAATGGGGTTTAATAAAATAACCCAAATTTCACTCTGAAAAGTAAGAATAATTAAATTCTTAGTAAAAAAAAGACCTTTAAAATAAAACTGTCATTTAAGAGAAAGTTGATAAAAGTGTCAGTGACTGACAAAGGTGGTCTTTCCCCTAAAGGATGAACTGATTCCTCCTTTGCTGCTCATTCCACTGGAAATCACTGACTTCACAGCAGAGCAGAGGAGAGATAGCCAAATGCCCGGGTCAGTGTGGTGTAAAGCGCTGTAAATGAGGTTGGCAGAGTTTGCACTTAGGGCAGCTGAGGCTTAATGGGAATGCCCTCCCTTTGGCACGGCTGGCTGGGGTGCGGGGGCTGCACAGCAGCACCCACCTGGGAGTGCCCGTGGCAGAACAGCCACCTCCTCAACGGCTGCCACAAGAGTAAAAGCAATGGACACACCTCCTGCTCAGTTTTTCTGTTTCTAAATATAAGAAGTAAAAAAAAAAACAACCCAAGTATAAAACACTTTTGTACAAGTAATGCAACACCGTAGCCAAAAGGTGAAAGACATTAAGGCTAAGAGAAATTCAGCAAAAAACTATAAAAGGCAAAAATCTGAAGAATGAACTAAAAATTAGAATGCTTCCAAAATACACAGGAATGTAGCTAAACATGTTTTGGGCAGCAAAGGACAAAAAACCCCTCCAGTTTTATCACAAAAACTCCAACTAGCTACCACAAAGAGCGACACCCTGTCCTCATCCCATCTCTGTGACCTTGTCCCAGTAGATTGCATGAACATCAAAGGTGTTGGACGTGTATTGCTTCTCTTTCTACACTGGCTGCTCATGGTGCTGTTTAACTTCTTAGCAAAAGTAATTAATAAATATTTACTACCCAGACTACTGTTTCACAAACACAACTCAAAGTCCTTAGACTGATAACAACTTCTTTATCCTTTAGATTAGTTAAAGATAGGAGCTAAGTAGCTCTGTACTTCCAAACAGCATACTAATTTGTTTGAAGAATACATAGACAATTCAGAAAAATTATATTTTTGTTTTCTCAGCACACTGTGGAAACAATCTTATTTCTTCTTTGATAGCTTCTACAATTCTATGAATATGTGAAAAGTTTCCTTTTGCACAAAGAAATCCAAAGCTGATCTTCATAACTATAAGGAAACATTATGAGTCACATAGCAAAAGGTGAACAAAAATACACTTATTCATTGTGTTGTTTTTATTAAGAACTTTTTAAGTCTATCATGATATTTTGGGACCTGAATTACAGTTTTTTAATTCCTGGAACTGGAAGCAGCACTACTTTTGTGGAATAGTAGTGCTTTTCTTACAGAGATCTTGCAGAATTTGATTAACCCTAGTCTGCAAAATACTTGGAACTCCTATAATGCATTATCTAAATGTAAATGTATCATTAACCTGTAGCTGATATAATTTATTCAATGTCCCATGAACTGCTGGGTCTAATCAGTACTTACAGAAGGCCCATTAAAACCAAGAAGCTCAGGTAAACTGTTCTTCAACAAGGTGTTCTTTGTTTTATAGAAGTGCTGCTAAAGTGTGCTGGTCTCCCTTTGGACTGGGAGGAGAATCCTCCCTGCCGCAGTGAGCTTGCTGGGTGCTGGGTGTTTGTTTGCTCAGCCCTGCCCTGCACTGGGGCTATGGTGGAGAAGTAGCTATGAGAAGGAAATGCAAACCTGAAAACAAACTAGAGGTGCTGCTCTCACCCAAACCCAGCCAACAGCAACAGCCTGCTGGAGTCTTGGGGTAAAAGGAAATGGCTTTGCACTTTTGCTTCTTAGTGAAACCTTTAACCTTGTGCTCAGGCTCCTCAGTAAGAAGTCTGTCCTATATTCCTGTTGTCTTTGACCATGAAATTAACCCCTGAGTGCACAGCATTTATTTTGAGCTTCATTGGTCCTGGATCCCCATGGTCTAGGATGTGCGTTGGTACCAGCAGCCCAGGCCAGCACCGCTGTGCCTCAGCTCATGGGCACTGCGATGTTAAAAGCACTGGCTCATCCTCTGGCTGCACTGACCTTGAGATGCAAAAAAGCAGAGGTAGCTCTGAATTGATTAATTTATCCTACTGACTGCCCTTTTAACTTGAAAGGTAATGAGACAGATGCAAGTTTGAGACTTTAAGTCATGCAGTTTCCATTAATGTCAAGCAAACAGAGGTGTATGTTCAGGGAGGCATTTCCATATAAGTCACAAATGAGGCAGGGAAAGAGCTAAAATGGTTGTGCTACAATCTTTGGAAGTACAGAAGAAATGAACATGAAGTACATACACTGATAGCCCAGAACTGCAGCTATTTAGTCACAGAAATAATCCCCTGAGGTCCCAGCTTGTGTATGGTGTGCCAATGAAAGCTGGTTATCCACTGCTGGCAGAAGTTAAAATTATGTGGTATTTCCGGTATTTTCTATTCTAAGCACAGGAATTAGAACTTTAAATAATGTTCATTTTAGGCGGTTGCAACTTAAGATGTGCATGGCCTTTTCTTGCAGACCATAGGCCTTATCTTCTAATGGCTTGCCTGTGTGACTAGGTCTTGATCATCAAAGTATGTAATTGAAATAAATGAGACTATTTATGTTTGACTTGGCCTCTAATGTATGTAAAATTCCTTTCAATAGATAAAGGTCAGTCTTAGCATTGATTGAGGCTTATGATGTGAGCCACATAACTTGACTCTGAAATGAAATAGACAGATCCCTAGAAGGCTCAAGACCACTTCTACCACTTCCCTAGGGATTCATAATACTTCCAGTGGCAGGCACAGCTGCAACCAGACCTTGTAGTTCTGCTGAGATGAGAGGTAATAGGACCATTTTGTGACAATTTTTCCAGCAGGAATTACATTTATGGCCATCTGGCAGCTCCTCTGAAAAGAGTGTGCACTAAAATGAGCCCTGAATTTGGTACCTAGACTTAACATACCTTCATTGCTAATATAAAATCGATGCAAATATTCAGCCCCCTGCCACCAATTCCTGCCCTTGTCAAGGGCTTTAAGGAAGCGAATTCAGTGTTGGAAATACAGATACTGTTTAGGGAAACTTACTCTGGGAACTCAGCTATCAGTAAGAATTCCCGAAGAGCTGAAGTTTGCTGCTCTTCTTCCTAATGCAGTTGCTAGGACAAACATTTATGAGAGGTACTGTGCTCAAGGGAGCCATTTGGTATCTTATCAGGCTGTAAATGTTCCACCCTGTGATGTAAAGCAGTGTCAGTCTGAACACTGACTACGTGGTGAAGAGAAGGGCTAAAACAAGGGGAAAACAAGCCATGGATGTCTGATCCCTGCTTAGGGAAAGAACAGAACAAGTTGGTTATAAACTATAAAGCTGAAGCAGTTTTGTCTTCATGGGTCAAACTCTCTGGTTTTTAGGTTTATATTAACATGACAACAATAAATCTTGCCATTTAGAGGACTCATGAAACTTGGGACGAGGGTCTTGGGCTGATGCCGTATTGGTGGTGTTACACATCTAGGGCAAAGTGAGAGTCAGGAAAGCCTTAGCGGCAGAAACTCCTTTTGTATTCAAAGCTGGGCAGGCAGGAGGGAGAAAGACAAGTGGCATCAGCTTCCAGTTGCTTGTGCCAGTTTTTGAAAGATGCTTCCATCCAAAGGCTAGTTTTCCAGGTTCCCAGCTGAGCTGTGGGACATGGGGCTGCCCAGGCACCGCAGATTTGTGTGTATGATGCAGTAAATTTTGCTTTGGCTTTACATTGTAAGTCAGTCACTGTATACGTATTGCATATATGCTTATGCACCATATGCATATTGCATATTGTAACAGTAGTTTTTAATAGAGGTTAAGAAACAGATATAAGAAAAATCTTAAACATTTCTGGGCTTTTTTCTCAAGCATTTTACTTGGAGTAAAATCCTACCCTAAAGCTCCAAGACCTTCTTCCTGACCCAGCTAATAGGGGTAATGAAACACCCCGAGAGGGCAAACCCAGGAGGTAAGGAGGTGAAGCAGTGACCTGTGCAGTGCTGGGGATGAGTGAAGGTGAAGCACAGGGCAGGACATGAGAGCCTGCCCCTGCTCTGGGGCTTGGATGCCTGCAGGAAACTGTCCCTACTCCTGGGACTCAGAGCCCCAGATCTCCCCTCAGGGTCCATGGGGATCGCCTGGCCATGATGAGCGGAGAAGGGAAATAAAGATCACCTGAGCCCTGCTTCAGTTTGAAGGGGGAATATTGGCATCTGGGTTTTGTTTACGGGCTTATTTCTGATTTTTATCTGGTCACTGCTGTATGTTAAGAGTCCAGGCAGCAGAATCTGTCACCACAGTGATAAACAAAAACCTAGAGACTAGTTTGTTTTATCATGCCTATTTCAATGTCCTACAGGTGGGAACATACATCCAGATGATAGAGTGCTCTAAGACCATCTATTTCACACATCCTAAGGCCTTCTGCATTTACATATATGTGAATAAACAAAAAATAGTGTCAGCCTGCCGGCTTGATGGTTGGTTGTTTCATGTCATAATGCTATCACATTTTCTAAAGACTATAGCTGAGAAAAGGCTTGGGTTTCCTATTTTGTTTTGACATAGTGTTATGGATTTTGAGCTGTGCAAATTGTGAACATGTCTTTATATGTATTGAGTAATGAACCAAAGAGGTAAAAAAATTGCTTCTGCATTTATAAGGAAAAAAAAAAGATTTTTAAATATGCCTTTCGTAGCTTCTAATGCATACACCACCCTAAGATGTTATGAGAATTAGCTAGAGGACATCAGCAAGCTGAAAGAAAGTGAATTTCCCTGTGCCTCAGTATGGAGCTCAAGTTTTAATCTCCTTTGGAGGTCTTGCAATGAGTAGTGTAAACACAAGTAATCTCTAGAAAATGCATTGTTTATTCCAGAAGAGCCATTTGGTTCCATTATGTCATTGCTTGCAAGAAGAAAAAGAGAAACTACAATTGATCATCTTGACCTGGGTAAGTTTAATAACCCAGGAGTTTGACAGCATGAGCTCAGCACCTAACAAGGTCCAGGACCTGATGGCAGCAAAAGAGAGAAATTCTCAACGGGCTCTTCTGTCAGTGCTGAAGAAGACAAGCCTGCACAGTCTGTCTGTGTGTGGTGGGAGAGGTCAGATGTCTGTGCCTGGAGGAGACGGATGCTGTGGCTGGGAGCACTATATGTGTGGGGCAACTTCTGTGGGGCTGGGGCTGACCAAAGCCTTCAAGGAGACCCTCTGGGAACAAAGGTGGCGATGTGCTGCCTCATCAGAGCCAGGCATCCTGCTGATTCAGCTTCCTCCTGCTTTGAGGAACCTGCAAACAAAACCTGCTTGGGATATCTCTGCCCAAGTCCCTGTGGGGATTTACTGAGCTGTGATGTAGCATTGGTGTCAATGCAAGCTGAGAACAAGGTACCACGTGGGGGAAGGGCTGCCGGAGGAGCAGGCTAGGCTGAGACCCATCAGTGGCTGGGAGGATTTCATCAATATAATGGACATGGAGCTCTCCAAGGATAGCCAAACAAAGATGCTGGAGACATAGAGCAGCAACAGTGGGGAAGGAACAGGCCCATCAGTGGGGTGGAAAGGGCTTGCGATCTTTCCCGAAGAAGGTTAGAGCCCATGTCTTACAGTAGATGAACAATTCATAATGACAGCTCCAAGGAAGAAAGAAAGCAGAGTGTCCCTGTTTCTGAGGCACTGTCCATGTTAGGTAGCTCACCTGAGCTCCTGGTGCTGTTACCTGCTCACCCAGACAGGCACTAAGAATTTGGCCAAGAATTAAGGTTAACAGGTCAGAACTGAGTATCGTGTTCTGGGAGCAGAGATGATTCAGGTAAGATTTTCCTCATCCAAGGTAAAGGCAGTCAAGGGCCATACCTCCTGGGCAGGGAACAGAGTTGCACAGTTGGTGTAGCTTCGTTGACCCTGGCCATCAGGCATTAGTACTGTAAACTATTGGATACATCTGCTTACCCTTTTTGTACTCCTGTTGGCTAAGCTAGCAAGAAGGGGTTAAATGAGGATCAAAAGTGGCTGACGGTGAAGCCCCACAATACAAAAATCAGGTAGAGAACTTGCCAAACAGTCAGTGTCATGTTTTGTTCCTACCCCAACACATGCCTACATAGTTCACCCCTTTTACCCCCTTTACCATGGTGCCTCTTGTTTTGGATAATTGCTCATAAAGCTGAGTCCATTTGACTTTCTTGGTTTCTGCTTTTTGTCCAAGTTCCCTCTCCCCAACACCACATCTTGTGTTGTGGTATAAACATAAATTATCTCAACTTGAACAGGGGTATAAACAGTAGAAAGGGCAAGGCTATCAAAATAGAGTGAGAGATGTAAAAGGAAGGTCTGAAGAACACCTTAAATGCAAGTAATAAGGGGCCATGTAACACTTAGTATGTTCTAAAGATTGTGAAAACCACAGAGATTTGGCTGAATAATTTGAGACTGGACTGTTGATATAGAAGGGTGAAGTGCTTCAGAAAGAACTGTCAGGAAAAAAAGTGAAATGTTGATGGGGATATATTTATTTTGAAGGGCAGAGTACAGGAGATAGGAGTGATGTAAGTGTCTGATAATTATACCATGATGAGAATCCACAGTCATTGTAAAGGGAAAGAGGGGAAAAAGAAAAAAAATTATAACGGACTTGAAGAAAGCAGATTTCTATAAATTAAGATTATGGATAAGAATTTCTAAGGAAATAAATAAAAAAAAAGCATTAGCAGGTATGACCAGGTCTCTCTATAAATGAAATGAAGGGCATAATACGTCCCAGTGCAGAAGTAGTACTAGAAAGGGTAGTAAGAATAACTTTGTTAAAACAGAGCTCTTCAGTGTCCTCAAACTCCCAAGGAAGCACAAAGACAGTCTTAAGTAGGTTACACCACTAAAGGTGAGTATATAGCATAGTCAAATACAGACAAAATCAGAATTATAGAAGTGCAACTACCAATGCAGTGAAGATACCATGAAAATACTTTATAAGTGCATTGGTAAGAGCTGCATTGCTCAGGAAATATTGTTTGTAAGAGCCTGTCCTCACAGCACTGGGAAGTCTCACCTGGGAGAATCTGGGGCAGAGCTCATCAGCAAAGGGGAAGAGTGGCTGAGCAGTGTACAGAGGACAACAATGTGAATGAGCAGATGTCTGGAAGTATCACAACGGATTACCTACAGAGACTAGGAGTGGCATTATTTGCGTTTTTTACAATCAGGGAGGTTGCAGGTGTAGCTGATTCTACCTCAGGAGAAGTAAAGGAACTAGATAATCAGAAACTTGAATTTTTCTTAAGCATTATTTTTCTATGCTTCTTTTTCCTCCACTAGTGCTACCTCATTTTGACACATATTGATGATGTTGTGGAACTACCACGCCCTGAAGAGATCCATAAAATAAATATTTCCTAAATAACCAGAAAGGGAAAGAAGTTTTGGTCAGGGAGGTCTTGTTAGTTTTGGACATGGAGAGACATCAGGTGAATTAAAACAAGGAGTAAAAGTAAAAAGACAAAGAGAAAAAAAGAAAAAGGAGTGAGGGAGGAATGATAAAGCTGATAAATGGGAAGAGAGAAAAGGATGTGACTAATGATATGAGAAGAGTTGTTTCTGGAAAAATGGACTCGTTGAACAATGATTCACACAGTAAATACCTGGATGTTTGCCCTCTTTTCATCAGATTTACTCAGAGAAACAGCTGGCTCAAGGCACCAGTCTCACTGCTGATTTTCTTCTTGTGATTTTATCTGCTGCACCATGTCATGACTGTTGTAAAACCTTAAGTGCTTCTGGACTTTGTAATGTATTTGACATGGGAGATTTTTTTTTTCCATGTGTTGTTACAACCTGTAAGCAATTGCTCTGCAGCTGAGAAATTATTTCAGCCGTAAAAGAACACTAGGGATGAGCAGGCTCACCACTTCCAGTGACTTAAAAAAATATAGGCATTCAATTAATCATATTAAGTACCTTAAATTTGTACTTCAAGTACTCCAACTGCACTTCCTGATAATTGGACTTACAAGCAGAGACTCTAGCATTTGAAAGACAAGTATTTGAAAGACTTGCTTATGAGGCTCTGACTCCTGACATCATGACTTGAGTTATTCTGCACTTGTCATACAGGTGGGCTAAAAATGACACTAGGAATCTGTTTATGTGGATTTGTTATTGCAGTATGAATTCTGGCTGTTTTGAAATTTATACCTCATGCTGAAAGTACTTCCATTCATATCCAACTAGTACACAATTAATCTGCATGTAAGTCACTTAAAGTCAACATATTTCCAAGAAAGTTCAGCTCCCTCCCCCATATTATATTTACTTTGAAATCATTAACAATGAGTTCTAATGCTTTAATGGGAACTGTTGGTTTTGAGCTGTGTTCTAAAGATAACTCACTGCTATCAGACAGCTTTGAGAAAGTTTGAATCATTCTGAGGGCATGAGCACATGGAGAACAGTTGTGTTTGAAAACATGCATGCTGAAAGCACAGTTTAGAGGTTTTTTCTTGGAGAAACAAATGCTGATTTCAAGGGAAAAGTGTCATCTGAAGCACAAACAGAAAGCTCACCTTTCCCAGAATTGTACACATTCCAGCTGTAATCAATTCTAAATGCTTTTCTTTCCTTGGATGCAAAACACTTAACACACTGCACAAATAACAATGTTCAAGAGCAATCTAACATACTGAGGAAACTGAAAGCAGAAATTAGAACCTGGATGAAAAGTAGCGTTTCATGAGAGAATAAAATGAGCCTATTCAATACTCCTGAAATAAGCATGGTACTTATGAGTTAGCAGAAGGCATAACATTTTAAGGATTATGATTTTTTAAAACTTCTGTTTCTTCCAAATATATTTTATTATTTATTTTACCATAGTCCTTTACAATCTAGTTGATTTCAGTTCCTCTTACTACACATGCTATAATGCAGAGACTACCAGGGACTGGCTCCCTTGAAGGGCTGAAAACCCAAATGGATGTGAAAGATGTCCCATGAGAGAAAGAAAAGATTACATCCATTATGAGATGAGTATCTGGAAATGGGCAAATAAAGTAATTTGCTCAAAGTTACCCAAAGTAAATTTGTTGCACAGCTCAGACAGAATTTGAACTTCTATGTTCATGACTGATTTATTATTCTCATAACTAGGCTGAGATCAGGAACAGATCTGCTGTGAAAACAAGTCACCTTTATGTCCAAATTCTTGTCTTCTGAATGGGAATTATCCCTGTGACTAGGTAAGTAGCAAATTTTATCTCCACCCAAGGCCCATGCTTTCTCCATCCTATCTCCTCTCCTACAGAAAGGACAACTTTCCCCCTGTGGCTCCAACCTGTGCCCTGTGCATTTGTTTTTTGCAGCGCCACTGAAAAAATGAAAATCCTAAAGGACATGAAAATATAGAAAGCTGTAAATTATCTCAGCATTGCATTGCTTCCTTACACTGCTGCAGTTTCATACCACACCTAGTCATTAAGAATCAATAATTCTCCATGCTGTTAATGTTTGAGCCACTGAACCTCTAGGGCGAGTCTGAAGAGCTATAAACTGTGTGGAGAAGCACAGACAGATCCTACCAACCTGCACAAAGGTGATTCCCACAGCTGAAAGAAAGAAGCATTTTTAGAGCAAAATAAGCTTTGCATGTTACAGGTAAGGGAAGATCTAACTGTCATTTAATGGAAAGATTTTAGAAGCTGAAGCAAGAGTTTTGGTGAAGGCATTTCTGGCAGTGTTAGGAGCTCATCTGTCCTTGTAAAATGGATGACTGCTGTGTTAAGGCTTAGTCTGATTTATATTTGATTTGGATCAATTTCCTCTGTTTTCTCTTTACTGAATTTGAACATCTGAAATCAATCATTTAAATAAAATCAACATTTTTTTTTTTCATGGAAACAAATATTTGTGATTGTTACTGATCTTTAACCTCTGGGAATATTCTTTGTTCTCTGAATGTTTATTATTGAAAGTTGCTGGGATGTTGGCATGTTGGTTATCTGCGAGATTTCTGTTCAGGCAGGGGAACCACAAGGGATTATTAGGGTTATAGCACTGAGAGGAATCTAAGAAATTGAGGGGAAAATATGGCTCCAATCCTCCACCAGATCTCAGGCTGCTTTTAGTTAAGCTGATCCTATTCTAATCCCGAAACTGTCTGTTATTGAAAACTTTTATATGAGTTTATATATACTGAATTTCTATTCTGAGTGGCAGAAAAGCATGTATTTTGGGGCTTTGGTCCTTGGCAGTGCGATGCTTCGTGAGACTTGGTAGCAGCTTCCAGGGAAAAATGAATGTTTGAGGTTTGATCAAGCTATTCATCCTAGCCTTGCAACAGGCACTGCAAATGTCACAACAGTAGGGAATGATATCTATATTCAAAGAGAAGGGAACAGCAAAGGCAGTTATCATGCAAACCCATAACCTACAAAATGGCTGCACTTCCACTGCCGCGTTTTGCAGTTGGATCTGGACAGAGACGCCTGGCCGAGACACAGCGTGGTCAGGCAGCCACATGAAGGAGTGCATTTCCCAGCATTTTCTGTCCCCTACACTAAGGCTGGACGTGTCCCTTCCTTAAATTTTCTCCTCAGGTCTCCGAGGGTCTTGCTCCCTTGTTTTTCCTTGAGTCCAGATGGCAGTACCCTAGACCACCCTACACCCTTTTTCCTTGCCTCTTGCTGGCCTCCCCCCAGGCTGTTCAGCTCCCTGGCATCCTCCTCCACTGGCAGAGGGGCAGGTAGAGCCCAGCCTCTCCCCAGGGGCAGATGGGACCAGGCAGGCAGCCCTGGGCGCACACTGCAGCCTTGCCAGTGGGGAGGGCATGCTTTTGGGGCCTCTGGGCCACCTGTCACCCCAAATTAAGAAGGGATTAGTTTTTTGAGGTTCCCACCCAGCTATTAAGTGTGACTGAAACTGGCCAATGTATTCAGAAGAGACCAGGAGAAGGGGAGAGGCTGCCGGACAGATGGAGGAACTGAATGAATTTCCATGGACTATCTAACTGAAATGTCAGCAATGGTCTTGGTTCAAAGTGTCTTCTCAGGACGTTCAAAGTGTCTTCTCTACCCTGCTGTCTGGCCTGTGCCAGGCCCCAACTCTTCTAGCTGCAGGCAGCTTCAGGGTTCACCTTCAGCCCTTGTGTCCTGACAAATTTAATTATTTTCCTGATCACATCTGGTCTCAAAGGAGTGTAATTTTATTTTCTTCCAGTACCCAGGCAGCTAGCTCTTGCCCAGGAAAGAGTCTGGTAATTTCAAAGGATGTAATTGCACACACATGAAGACCCTGCTCAGAATGGGATTTACAAGAGAAAGTCCTGTGGCACGTCCTGAAATGAGTGCTGGGAACAAGGGCAGCAGTTTCTGTACATACAGGTCTCCTTTTTGGTCAGCTGTTAGGAAAGAAAATGAGGGACGGGGAAAAAGTTATGATGAGTAGTCCAAGCAGGAAGACATCTGGAAGGACCTGTGCCTCCACACGGTCTTCTTCTCTGTGGGACCCTCCATGGGACAGAGCTGTGGTGGCTGAAGGATACCTCTAGGTGTGAGCCAAGAAACATGGAGCACCGCTGAAGATGGCAGCACTGTACACCAGCTTTACCTCTCTCCAGAACCGGCCTCATCTTTTTTGTTAAAATCTAGAAGTAATGAGAAAGCAAGATGTAATTTTTGAGGAACACATCTAGTTTCCTGGAGGACATACCACAAGTCACTGCAGTATGTACTCAGCATTTTTTTAAAATTTGAGGCAGGCAGTGCTCTTTGATCCTGGAAATTTCATTTACAGTATCCATGTTGTTTTAAGGGGTGCAACCACCTCTGGCTTCCTCTGCCTTTGCAAACTGCACTGAACAGTTGTTTCTTCTAACCAGAAGAGAGAGGCCTCAGGATGGTCCCTGCAAGACCTTCATCTTCTTATGGTTATATTGTTTCCTGTGAACGTGTCATTGCCTTCAGTAAAGTAGAAATGAAAATGGAGCTTGTGTGACATAGAAGCATTGCAACAGTGAGGTTGCATGGCTTGAAGTTTTGCACCAGTTTCAAACCCTGACAGCTGTTTGAGGCTCTCACAGCATATGTCAACTCCTGCACCACTGGGGACAGAACTGATGGGCACGACCTTCCTGGCCAGACCAGCGATGCCAGCGATCCCATCTCCCATGGGCAGCGCTGCACCTGGTCCTTCAGAGCTCACTCCTCAGCTGCTCTCTCCCTACTGCTTCAGGAAAGCTTAGCTGTAGCCTTTGTTTGCAAATAGATTGGGCCAGCTCTATGGGCTTAAAGTGACTATCACCTCTTCTTTGCAGGAGCTGAAGCAAAGCATATTCCATTATGTTTAAGCTGTGTGGACTTCCATTTCTGCTCATCATTCACTTGGTGAGTTACAGCTTTTCCTTTGTTTATCTGGGAGCAAAGGTTGCCTGTGAGCCTGTGAGCTCTCACCTGCAGGGCGTCCTGGTCTATGGGTCAGGTTGGCAACTCAGGGGTTGGGAGTTAAGCCCTGAGACGTCTGTGACCCCAAGGACAAAAGTTAAGAAGACGTGTCAATCATTAGGAAAAAAAACTTAGAAAAGCATAGAATAAACCAATTTATCTATTTTATTGCTTGTAATTCTTCCCTAGATATTACTTTTTCCAGTAAGTGGATTTCACATTAGAAAGATTTAAAAATATTGCAGCAAATCACCAAAGAGTGAAGACATCTATATGATGTTCATATGTATTATAATCCACACAGGTGCTGACATAATAAATGTTTTCTAAGACATATAATGGCACACAGTTTAAATTATGTATATTAATTATTCATCCTCATTATTCCATCTTTATGAAGCCCTTTTCAGAGGATTTCTGGAACTGAAATATACTATGTTATTTATGGAACTCATCTATTAAATTCAATAGATTTACTGATGTCTTTAAAGGATGAAGTGGGGGCTTTTCCTTACAATTGAAATTACCAGAAAAAATAAAAAACAAGTCAAATTCAAGTCTACATAAACAACTCCTCAGAATGTGGAGAACCTGGGAGTGGGGTTGATGTGTAGTAGTATCTTCTTTTTCTTTCCCATTTCAAATGCCGACCCCCTCTGCAGCCATTACAATTGCCTTCAAATGGGATATGGGCCAAAGCAAAAGCCTTATTTCTCCTTCAGGTCCCTGAGTAGTGATTCATGCTGTAGACATATGTTTGGAAATATTTATGGTCCACATAAAGTAATTTTAATCAACAAGAAGAGATATCTCTTGCTTGCTTCACAGCCTGCACTTTGAACCTCTTGGGTCTTATAGTGTCAGCCTTTGTTCCTCCATGATGAGGAAACATGACCAAGCAAAGCCCCACCACAAAATGTCCCTGGGAAAAATCTCCAGAAGGCACATTGTTCTCACCAGTGTGACACGGGAAAAGCCATAGCAGGTCAGATCCAGTGTCCTGCTATCTTGTCCTGGCATAGGCCAGCAGTCAACATTTAGTGAAAATAGTAAAGGTTAGCTGTGAAGTACTCTTTCCTGGTCTGCTTACCTGTTAAGTGACTTGTCACTAGTGTTCACTAGCATCTCTGCCCACCCGCCCCCCCGCCTCCCTCTTTCCCAAATCTCACAATATTCTAGTTTTCCTGTTTGCAAAATGAGTCACAGAACCTTGTAGGCGAGGAGGCCACCATCTCTGGCTATTATTAAGCAGAATCTGGTGTTATTCAAACACCACTTGTGACACACACACAGACCAGTGCTTTAGGGTAAACTGTACTGAATTTAGCTATGTTTTTGTCATAGTCAGAATTAAGTTTTCCCTTGATAATACATAAGCTGTGCTTTTCTGTGAGAGGCTGAATAGCTGTTCCAGCAGCAATAGGACTGAATCCAGGGGAAAAGTCATGCAGCAGAGAATACGCACTCCTGGAGCCCGACTCCATGGGGTGATGGGCAGGGTGGCAATGTCACTCTGAATCTATAACGTGAAATAAAGTCATTTTTACACCAGAAGGAAAGGAGTTTTACCTATGCAGCAGAATGATGGAACGCTAATTCTGACAGGCAGCTCCTTAACTTTGGCTGTTGGTGATGGGCTCCCCTTGGTAACAGGGAGAAAAGAATAGACATTCAGGGGAGTTGGTCTTGCCTTTGGAGAAACAGGGAGATTATCTGAATTATATGCAGAATTGTCTTCTGTACAAAGGCTGCTCTAGGAGGCTGATTTTTGCTTCGCTTTATTTGTTTGAAAGCAAAAATACCTCTGAAACCTTAGGGCAGCAGTGTGTCCACAGATCTTTGGGCACTGGGTGGAGGGGGGCTGGTGATTATAAAACTCATCTAAAACTCAAAAAATTTGCCAGAAAAACACCTTGTGAAGGCATTGCCAGCTATTAAGAAAAAAAACAGAGGCCGAGACAAATTTGCATGGCATTTTTGCCATGAGGTAGAAGCCAAAGATCAGCAGGACATGTTTGCTCAGGCTATGGTTTGCACTCATGTGCAACTGATGTGAAGGCACTGGGCCCAAGAGGCTTGGGGTATGGGACCTTGGGAGGTCTACCTTTTTCCCTTACAAAAAAGGTTTGAGTTTCCTGAGGGAATTACAAGGGATTTCGCTTGGGAAGGGATTTGGATTTACTAATTTGAAATTACAAGGACCTCAAATTCCTCCCCATCCCCAGGTGTGGATAGGGTCTCCTGAGACACTTGTGGCCACAGGACTGTGCAGCTCCAGGATGGGACGTGGCTGGTCCTGCTGGGGACGCAAGGGTGATCCAGAAATACTTTTATTAATTTCCTCTTGCTCTCAGTCTACCCTCAGCTCTTCGGTGCTTCTATTTGCTCTTGAAGGTAGATAAAGATCTCATTTAATTATGTAACGTTTAGAAAAGAGCAAGGCCCAAATGTTTGTTTTCAAATTAGTTAATAACACTGCTTTTAAAAATGGATGTGCACCAAAGAACCCAGAGATGTTCAGTGCAAACCAGCAAGAGTCTCCTCCATTATACTACAGGAAAATAACTTGCAAGAGGCTCTGTGATGGGGAGCTGCTGTTTGTGTGTGGTGACAGCAGACATCCCTCAGCTGCTTTCCTCCATCCCTTTCTCTCTCTCACACAGGCTATGTGCCAGAATTTGGGGGATCTGCATGTAAGTGGGCCTCTCAAGGACACGAATTTCTCTATTCCAGAAGGAGGGGGAGTGCGCTTCATTTACCAGGTAATTTAACGTTTCTTGGTATCTGCTCTGGTCAAAACCCCCGTAGTTTGCACACACTGACCTCATGGGCAGTGTTTTCATCTGTGCAGGAGGGAAGAACAATCCCCCAAGAGGATCTGAAATTAACTTTGACTTCCTCTATCTGAGAATTCAAGAGTCTACATGCAAAAAGCAACAGACAGCCCCTTCTCTCAAGCACATTTAAAGAGGCTCTCCTAAAACAGGGATTAATAAAATCAGCATTCCTAGAGATGGGTTTCCATGTAACTTGTGTCATCATTTTCCTTCAGCTCTGAGGTTTTCTTACCAAGGCCAGAACCACAGAAGGATAGATCCAGCTCCCAGGCAAATGGAGAATTTGTGTCATTTTTTTCCATTCCCGTGCTCAGACAAAGCTCTGTCCTAAGCAGACGTTTGCTTTGGAAAGAAACCACAGCTGGGATTTCCTGCAGCATTCAGGAAATAATATGAAAACTTCTCTGTTGAGGATCAGAAAAGAGCACATTTGTTTGAGCAGACTCATGGAATGCCATTCCCCCAGCCAAGCACACTGTTGGCAATAGATCTTAAGAGACACAAAAGCATGGTTATGGTGAAAATGATTAAAGAAGGATTATTTTCCCTCTGATTTTTGCCCATTCTAGTTCACATCTGAGCCACCTGCTGTGAGTTTCAGAGCAACTGGTGAAAAAGATGGAATAATTGACATTGCACCGAGGACAGGCATCCTGTATCTCAATGGGTCTCTGGACTGGGAGACCAAAACAGTGCACAGGCTACAGGTAAAAATTCAATGAAAAATAAGGAGGGAACGTTATTCATATTCACCTGTTTTTGGTAAACCTGAAATGAATGGAAAACTGTTGAAATTTCAAATTCTTTCTTTTGTCTGTGTTTACAGATAGCTTTTTAATTTTTATTATTGAGCTTTGATGAAAGACTCATGGTTTTATAGTTCTGAAAGACTTTGCACAGGAAAATCCTCCTTAGCACAAAAAGGTTACATTGAGAAAACAAAAATTACCTTGATGCCAACACCAATCCTTTAATTCTCCTAATATGAGGAGGACACTTGAATGGAAGTGAAATCTGGCCTCGTGAATGAGATTTTCTTGTTATCGCTGAAGACTTATAGGGTGAATTCCATGACTGGAATGGGAAAATAAACTATTGCAATGTACTTAGGAAGATTATAATCTAATTAGTGATAAATGGTGTGAGTAAAGGACATTTAGACACAGAGGCACTGATCTAACCTCTGTCAGATAACAGCAGAAAGCTGTTTGGCAGATGTCAGAAGCTATTAGAGGAAAGAGCATTGTGTGCTTGTCCTGCTGTTATGCTCTTTTCCTAAGCATCTCATTGCAAATATTGTTGGGATTGGGACAGTGGGTAGGCTATCTTTTGGTCTCAGTATAGACTTGTGGTCTTAATCTATGTCAAAAACAGTATTGTCTTTTTCTGAGGCACTAGCAGCTGGGAAGGATATGATTGTGAGAGGATCAACATCTGAACAGACTAAGTACATTATGATGTTTTAGCTAGCCTTAACTATCTTTTAAAGCCTAGCACTTCAGTTGTAATAGTTTCATTTTCTCAGCTCTAAAGTACCCTTGGATTGGAATCAGAGAGGACAATTTTCTAGCCCCAGAAGTTATTAACCCTAAAAACGTGAATCCTTTACAGACGAGAAGAAGTGTTGACAGAACTGAAAAATGATACATGCTTAGGCATAAATAATAATGATTTAATCTATTATATGCAAACAAAATAAAGTCTGACAGACATAATATGTACTTGGTACTTTAAAGTCAAAGAAGGCTGAAAAATAAGAGGTCAAATTGTTTGGAACAAAAATGTAACCAGAACTAAGAATTAAGTTTTCTTTACAAACCCTTAGATCAGACTATTTTTCTGGTTGGTATTTGCAATAGCACACTTGAGTCCACTATATCATGTTGGGTTTTCTCCTTTTTCTTCAGAAAGTATCTATTTCTAGTTAAAGAACAGCATGAAGTCTAAGCTGTGCAAGAATACAAGTATTCTGCTGAGCCTGCAAGTGACAAATTGCCCTCTGAAAAGCGTAATCAGAGTCAGGAGTAGGTTATTTTGTTTAGTTGTCACTATATATTGTGGTGAATTATTGTCAGTAAGCTACCATGGTAAATTTGTCCTTGTAGATGGAGGCACTCAGTGATGGCTCTCACCATATTTGTGTCACAGTAAGAATGACTTTGGCATTTGACATCTTGATGTTCATTTATGTCCTTTAATTTACCTACATGAAAATATTTTTTTGCTGTTCCTTCTTTTTCCAAATCCAGGTGGAAAGTCTGGATGAAAAGGGAAATATAGTGAAAGGTCCATACACTGTTACAATATATGTGGAGGATATAAATGACAACCCACCAGAATTTGATAAGCCAAAGTACACTGGAGTAGTGAGGCAGAATTCCCGTCCAGGTAATTGTCATAATTATTAAATATTAGAGTTAATAGGAAGCTAGGTAGATTAGTTAAACAGGAAGATAAAGTGAGTGCTATACAACAAGCTGAAAAAAGATCAGTTTTCCTTCCCACAGTATTGTGCAAAATAAGGATACAAGCATGTATAACATAATGAAAGGGCAAAGAGGTGACCACTGTGTAGTGTAAAGGGTTAAGTGTGATCAGAAATATTTCATAGTACTTGTTGCTTTTCAAGTATCACTTAACAGGCACACATTGCAGCCCTCTGCAGTGTACTGAAAAAAACCTCTACACTAGATGGAGTTTAAAGTTTAAAGGTTGCCAAAGACTATACAGAAAGAGAATGCTCAGAATATCTAAGTCTTTGCATACCGGTAAAAGAAAATGCTAGTATAGATATGGGGTGTGTGTTTGCTGTGGTTGATGCTTCTCAGAAAGTGGGCTGAACCTTAGTATTTAGAAAAGAGTCTTAGATTATTGATTGCAGTGATCCACTCCAGAAATCAGCAAAGTATCAAAGACCATTTCAAGATCCACAGCTTGGAAATGAAACAAAACTCAGCCAGCTGTTACTACTGTGACCATGGACTCAAGAAGAAACTTTTGCTAAAGAATACGTGTATAAAGCTCAATGGGGTCAGAAAACCATTTTGCAATATTTTACTGTATTCTTCATCTGCATCCAAGTCAAAAAGATGTTGAATGTTGATTCATGTTTGAATGTTGCATTGGTGATCAAAATGCAAAAATTTGCTTATGTTACCATGCTTTTCCATATTTTTTTTCCACTGTGTGGTTGTTCCTTTAATTATAACTGTGTCACAGCTGTAGGGCATTTTTCTCAAGCTGCTTTGGGTTGAAATGATTTGTGTAAGGACTGCAAAATTGCCTAAAGAGAGATACCAGTGAGCTACATTCAGCATATAGGCACTCTTGAGTGGTAGATACCTCTCCGAGTTACCCCTGTCACCTTCTTCATCAACTGATCTTCACATCTATTGTGATCCTACTAAGTAGAGCTGGTGGAGGGGGAAACTGTGGAGTGGTACACAGGCAGTGTAACCTCCATACACAAGCATGGCTTACCATGAGAGGTGCATTATGAAACAATTGCAGCTCCCTGTAAGCTTCCTTCCTGGCTTGAGAGCTCAGCTCAAATGGGCTATATGTTGAGGTTTCAGTCTCCTCTTACCCCTGTTTCTTCTCTAATCTGAACAGGCAAGCCCTTCATGTATGTCCATGCCACTGACCGCGATGATCCTACAACTCCCCATGCACAGCTGACATACAGCATTTTCCATCATTTTCCCAATCCTTATCCAGAAATGCTTTTCCAGATCGATAATGTAACTGGAGCAATCTCACCGAGTAAAATGGGTATGTAAAAAGATTACTGTTTGTCAAAAAGCAAGCGTGAGTTCTTGGGTGCTCCTAGGAACAGCTCTGATGTTAAACTCTGAATAAACATAGTCAGTGGGACATACTCCACTGAGGCCTTTGGGGAACTTTCTTTGTGCCCCACCAAATCCAAGGGAAGTTAGCAGAAATGGAGATAAACTTCTAAAAGTACATTGAGAAGAGAGGTGGATCCTTTGGACCTCAGGACTAGGATGAGTCATATCTTAGAATTAATCCTCTTCTTGAAACCTAGAAAAGCAAAAACAGTAACATCAAAAATGCAGAGAAAACTCAGTCAGCCACATGATCCCAAAAAACTGCAATGAATTAAAAGCCCCATCTTTTCTGCTGGGCTGAACAAGTGTCTGACTGGAGTGAGGGCTGTCCAGTGATGAATCTGCACAACATGAGACCATAGCACAGAGATCTCATATGATTACATCCACATGATGCTGTGCTGCATTGTTCAGAGAAGCCAGCAGAAACGGCTTGCTGAGATTCGGCACAGAGGCCCATCTAAGGAGTGAGCTTGGAGCAGATGAAGAAGCATGGTGCATGTAGGAGGCAGTGGGCAGATGAACCATCTTCACAGCCTCTGCTTCATTTCACTTGGCTCTTTGCTCTGTTTCTAGGCTCTTATTACTTAGATCCTCAAAAACAGGACACCTTCACACTCGTCGTCACTGTAAAGGACATGGCAGGGATGACAACGAATGCTTTCACCAACAGTGCAGATGTGATCATCACTGTGAAGGAGAGCCTGTGGAAAGCTCCCCCCACTGTCCGCATCCAAGAAAACTCAACCCAGGTCCACCCTGTCAACATCAGCCAGGTAGGGCCCTTGGCTCTGATGCCTGTACCTCTCCTTTGTGCCACAGTGTCATTTTCGCCTAGCTAACTGTGGAGGTGTACCCACTGCACCCAACACTAAGCTCTTCAGAAGGACTTTGGCACCTCTTGTGTATTTTTTATATTATATCCTTTGGAAAGAATCTTTAGTGTAGGTCTCATTAACTTATTATTTGTATGAAAGTTAATGGTTTGAAGGTGACTGAGATACAGTCAATGCAAACATTAGAGTGGCTGGACTTTGTCCTTCAGTTTGGAGAGGCTGTTAGCACTTCCTGTGTGTGAGAATATCCCATGGATAGAGGAAACATTTTGACAATTTTGCTACAGTGTAATGACTGGAAGAAAAAGGGGGTTTTACAAGGCTATTTGGCACAATATGAAAGATAAAGCACAATATGAAAGATAACATGAAAGACGCACCAAGGGAGCTCCCAGACAGACATGTGGCAGTTGGGCACCTCTGCAGAGGTGTCACTCTTGTCTCCCAACAGGTTTCTTCAAGCACTTCCAGCTTTGCTCTAACACCATGAGCCCTCCAGGCTTTGGGCAAAACAAGAGCTAACCTGTTGAAGGTTATTTTGAGGTTAGCTTCTTCCTTCCCAGAAGAGCCTGGTAGGGACCAGCTCCACTGCAACCCTGCTGTGGGCATTCCCCCACACTCAGGGACAACTGCTCTAACAAGTTTTGTGCGATGTAGCACACCTGAGCACCAAAAGTATCAAAACTATCTAGGAAGGACTGAAATACCCTCCTTCAGCATCCTACATTCCCACGGTATTCCTCTTTTCACAGTGCAAATGCAAAATACTTTGCCGATAACTGCAGACCAATAGCAATATATATATATATATATATATATATATATATCTCAGTAAATATTAACTAACAGGCCAGCAGCCTTTCAGAAATGTTTGACTTTGAAAAATGCCTTGGCACTGGTACCCCCAATGCCGTCATCCCTTGGACATGGCATGATTCCTCAGATCTTGTTTGCAAGAGTAACTGCCTCTGTGCTGTTCCCACTGGCCTCAGTGACAGCCTGAGGAAGTCCAGAGTGAAAACTGGTGGAAGAAAAACTAAGAAGCAACAGTGCTCCAGTTCTGGGTCGCTTGTGCATAAATTTCACATGGCAGCCAATGACATGTTGAATCTGCCTAGGGGAAAATGAAATGCATTTGCTGTTATGTAGTATAAAATATAAACAGTAACACTGACTCCTTCATTAGTCTGTCAGTCTGTTTACTGCATTTTGTTTTAAATCTGAAGCTCCCCACTAAATACCCTTCATCACAGACTTTGATGCATGCAACGATCATGCACACGTGTAAGTGCAGATAGGTAGTGGGTATTTGTTTTGTTGTTCCACATCTCTGAACAGACAGGAATAGACACTGTAAGGAGATGGAATAAAGTAGTGTCAAGACATTCAAATACATATAATGCTTTCTTCTCATGTATCATAATTTAGCTCCACATCCCAGACCCTTCCATGAAAAGATAAGTGTCGTAACCCATCTGAACAGCTGGACAAACTGAGGTAAAATGACTTTACAACAATTCAGAGAGCAGAGGTGGATTATCAGTCTGGTTTTCCACAGCTTGTCCCCAAAGCCTGCCAAACCACTAATTTTCTGGTTTGTGAAGCCAACAGGAATGCAGACTTTTCTGTTTGTGGTGCAGAAATGATCCCTGTTAAATCTCAGTCTCCACTTCTGACTTCCTATCCTGACTTATTTTTGTGTTTTTAGGTGCACTCAAATGAGCCAGATGTAATTTATGACCTTTTTGAAAAAGAAAAGCTGCCCAGGCTCCCATTTTCGATTGATCAGGATGGGGTTATTTATGTGACCGAACCATTGGACAGGGAAGAAAAGGATAGTGTAAGTAAAAGCATAAAACCTCACTGATGGGAGAGATCATTGCAAGAAGCTGATTATTGGTGTGGGAGTAAATATGGGAAAGCTCACTAGAAAGGACACAGCGGGGGAAAAAGAAATAAAAGATTTGTTTCTTGTAATTTATCTTTGGGAATGACATAATAGATATGAAAGCACATTCATCTACTACAGTGCAAACAGTGTTTAGTTTGGTACCCTACAACATTTCTCCACGGATCTGTCAGTAGCAATCACTGCCCATGGCATATGTGTAATGAACAACATGGACCAACCATGGCAGGATTGTAGGTGCAAGAGCAAGAGGTAGGCAGTGGCATTTGTGGAGGACACGAGATGTGGATGTTTCAGATCTACTCCAGATCCCAGGAGCCTCAGGGATCTCTCCACAGCAGAAGCAGAATTTAACTTGCAGTTTAAAGTGTAAAGTTACCTTGAAGTTCCCCATCTGGGGGTGTTTTAGACAGAAAACCCCCCATTTCCTTTTGTTCTTGGAGGAAATTTGGGCACAGAAAAGGCCAGAGATCAGATATGCTGGAGGAATCCTCTCTCTGTATGTGGCAGATGAATTTGCAAGGTGACAAAAATGAGATATTCCTGCTTTTCTTGACTTACTGAGAGAGCAAGTTCACGGTGCAGTGAAGTATTCAGGATTTTTACATTCTTTTGAGAACTCAGACCTCCTGTGCAAAAGTGTGATGGAAGAGTTCTGAATTAAAAAGTGTGAAAATACTGAACAAACATACAAGGGAATATTTCATTTGCATGGAATGCTCCCATAGTTACACATTTAAATGCAACATATGGTCACAGTGGACATTCAACACATCTAATCTCAATATTCTTATTGCAGTATACTTTCTTTGTGGTCACAAAAGATAACATGGGAGAACTGGTGGACAAGCCTCTGCACATTCATGTTATCGTGGAAGACATCAATGACAATCCCCCTGTGTGCCAGCAGGCCATTACTGTAATTGAAGTTCAAGAAAATGAAGGTGGAGGTAAGAAAACAGCTCCTACTCATTTGTACACATCATTCTAGTCCTGTTATCTTTTCCAGTTGGGTGAAAATAAAGCTAGAAATTCTGATCCCTAAGAGTAAAATGTAGCTCTCCTAGAGAAATGTTTTCCCGTGCAAATATCTCTTGTTGTTTTCACTTCAATAATTAATTTGTAAAGGATTTCAATAACCTGGGAAGGATAGACCCAAGACCCCTGCTTAAAAAATGCTATTCCATTTAAAATTTAAAATTGTATTTTCCCACAACCAGTTTTGGACAACTGCTTAGAAAGTATAAAGAAAAACACCCCTTTTATTACTAATGCAAGAAATACTGCCCTAAAAGTAGCATAAGCCCATTTTCTCTCATCCAGATGCTCTTTCAGCATAATGCCTTTGACTTCAATAGACCATTACCAAAATCTGTCCCTAAGTCTTCCCATCAGTTATTTGGTTTCAAGGCAGAAATGTCTGTTGTTACAGTGTCTTCTTTTCATCTAAACACATAGCCCAGTCTTTTTGGACTGCCTCAAGCCCAACCTGCTGGTTGGGTTGCTAAAGGAAAAACTCCCAGAAGGTAAATTACTGTCTCCATTGCAGTGTTTTCCACACAGTTGTATTTTTATTGCCCATCTACTCTTTGCATTGGTACCATTGTTGTCAGTGTGTATCTTTGTGGAGGAACAGGACCACTGCATTATCTGAACGACTCTGCTCTCTCTGCCACAGGAAGTAATATTGGCACCCTGTTTGCTACGGACATGGATGAGAAGGACACCCTTAACTCTCGTCTGCAGTTCAAAATTCAAAGCCAGGTTCCTGATGTTCCTGAAAGTAATCTGTTCTTCATTCAGCCAGACACTGGGATTTTGCAGTTAACAAGCCGTTCATTAAATAAGCGCATTGCATCCAACTATTCCTTGAAGGTGCTGGTGACAGATGCAGGTATGTAACACCTCTTGTTATACATCTGAAAAATTTTATTCACACTGGCATCCCCCAGGCTCAGTGTCCAAGGGATGAGAGCAGACCTGGAGGATTCGCTGGACAGGCAGCAGCAATGTGAGCTGCCTTGCTTTGGCATGGTGCTGCCTTGTTCTCGAGATGCAGGGAGGGTACTCATGATTCACAATGCAAGTATGGAAGGAAACCAGCTCTAGGGCAGAGCATGGATAAATTGGGAAGCTCATTAACGAGTACTCCAGTAAGAGATTTCCTTCCACAGGGGAAAAAAAATGAAGAGATCACGATTGTGGTTTTCCCCTAAAATCTTTCAAAGAGACTCACTGAAAAAAATCAAGAAATTAAACACAGCTGCTCAGAGAGTCCAGATAATGTATTTTAAAAGATCAAGAGCTGAAATTAATCTTCAGGAAGAATCTTGTCCATTTTGTAAATTCCCAGGCAAAACTCGTGGACGAACTGGCACATAAAGAAAGCAGTGTGGCATGTCTGTAAATGAAATAATTTAAGCAGAAGATATGAAAACCTTGCAGAGGGAGAAGCTGGTGATTTGTTTTGGATGCTTATTTGAATTCTACCCAAACAATTTTGTTTAGAATATTCCTTAACTTTCAGCTCATGAAGCATATTTGTCAAACACTAAAATCCATCTGCATACTAACAACACATGACCAGACAAGAGTATGCTTATAAAATCATGAACTCCCATTGCTATGACTTATAGGGATCTGGCTGGAGCACCAAATCTTGCACAAGTTTGGGACCGCTAGGGAGTTTATCATTGTCACAGTCATGGTTCTCTAGCCCTGGGAACTGGGGGTTCCTGATCCCATCCTCGGTGTTGAAGACCGAGGCGAAGAAGGCATTGAATATCACTGCTTTGTCTGTGTCCCTGTTTGTGGGGTGACTGTGCTCATCAAGTAATGGGCCAATGTTATTTCTTGTCTGCCTTTTGCTATTAACGTATTTTAGAAAGCTCTTTTTATTGTCTTTCACAGTACTAGCCAGCTTTAACTCTAACTGAGCTTTGACTACATGGATTTCCTCCCTGCAGTGGCAAATGTGTAGTCCTCCCATATTGCCTGACCTTGCTTCCACTAGCCATACACTGTCTTTTTTTGACTAGTTCTAGAAGAAGATCCCTGCTTAGCCAAGGTGGCCTTCTGCCTCGCCTGCTCGACTTCTGGCATTTTGGGATTGCCTGCTCCTGGGCTCTTAGGAGGTGGTACTTAAAAAGTGACCAGCACTGATGGAACCCAGTACCTTCAAAAGTTTTTTCCCAGGAGACCTTACTAAGTAGTTCCCTGAGCAACCTGAAGTCCACCCTCCTCATAGCCAGAGCTGAGGTCTCGCTGGTAGTTTTCCCCCCGTTATCATAGATTTTCAACTTGACTTTTTCATGGTTGCTGTGGCCAAGGCAGCCACCAATTGCCACTTCACCCACAAGACATGGGTAAGCAACAAGTCAAGGAAGGCATAGGGATTGGTAAAGGGATACAGTTTAAAAAAGTGAGGGAAATGAAATGGAAACAGGATGGGACAATGCTGAAGAAATTGGGAACGTAAATAGTAAGACAGAGACTGAGGTTTCCACTGAGTAAGAGATATTTGAGATCAAGTGCTTCTTATCACAGCAGGACTTTGCTTGGATTGGGCAATTTGGCAGTGGTCACTTTTGCTCACAGTGAACCCTTCTGGAGGAAAGTTATTTTTGTCAGAATGGTTGCTGTGACATTGTTTGTTCTCTTTCCATGCAGTATTCCAAACAATCTGTGATGTGCAAATACATGTCATCGACATCAATGATCGCATTCCCATCTTTGAAAAATCAGATGTGAGTATTTTGGACACCTTTTTTGATGTCCCGATAACTTTGGACAAATGTTTGACCATACATTCAATGTCTATAGAATGTTAATGTGGGACTAGCCATTTACAGAACAAGTAGCACAGCAATCCACTAGTGAAAATAAAAGCAAGGTATTGCTGCAAAGTCTGCATATAGCCACTATCCAGTGAACAGTGGGACTGATTTATAGCCAATTCTGAAATATAAGGTAATTTACTCAGTGGAAAACTATGTGTACAGAAAGAAATGATTCTATTAAAGCATTTTATTCCAGAAATGTAAGTTCTGGAGGGAAAGGGGAAAGAAAAGCTTTAAAATTAATTAAAATAGCTAAATGGAAAAATGTTAACATCTCCCAATGTCAGGAGGATGGAGCCAGACTCTTTTCAGTGATGTCCAATGATAGACCAAGGGGCAATGGGTGTAAGCTGGAACACAAGAGGTTCGGCTTAAAGCTGGGAAGAAACTTCTTTATGGTGAGGGTAACAGAGCACTGGAACAGGCTGCCCAGGGAGGTTGTGGAGTCTCCTTCTCTGGAGACATTCAAGACCCACCTGGACACCTTCCTGTGTGATCTCATCTAGGTGTTCCTGCTCCGGCAGGGGGATTGGACTAGATGATCTTTCGAGGTCCCTTCCAATCTCTAACATTCTGTGATTCTGTGATTAATGTCCCCATAATAGCCAGAAGATTAATGGAAATCTAAGTCTCTGTTTGCTTTAACCAGAAACAGTGGTCCAGTGACCCATGCTCAAATGCATACCTGCTGGCCTTTGGTTCCAGAACAGGTGTCAGGCTCTTGCCTTTTCCTCTGGTGGAGGTACTGGCATCTGGCAGAGAGACCTGCAGACCTTCCATGGCCTCTGCCTGCTGACCCAAGCCTCTTTGCAAATACTGGAGTGGCTGGAGCATCTACGTTTAGGTGTTTAAGCTCCCACCATACTTGTAGGCAATGTAGGCATTGGGTTCAGGAGAGCTGTCTGGCCCATCAAGTGTAGGTATCTTCCTGGAGAAGCTGTGTTGGTTTTTGAGCTTTGCCCAGCTCTCTGTTGATGATAACGGGAGCTTAGACACATGCAGACTAAATGTCTGCAGGCATGAGGGCTGTTGACTTTCTCACCTCAAAGTCTCAGTCCAGGACCTCATCTCAAGATGAGACTGCTGGGTCAGGGCACACATCAAACAGAGTAAATGGAACTGGGCTTCTAATGTGGCAACAGGCTATGGTGGATGGATCAATTCAATATTTAACAGTCAGTGCCTAGGGTGCTCACTGGGTACAGAGGGGCAGTACTGTCCCCGCTGCTGTAAGCATTGCATGAATGTGCAGTAGTTTCAACAGAGGAGGTAAAGGTCTGGGACTGGTGCTACCCATGTAGCTTACCCACTGACAGAGATCCCATCACCTTTGATAAACATATGGCTAAAAAGGGGGATATAGCAACTTCGCAGAGGCTTTAGTGCCCATTTGCAGCTCTGGGTTTCCCTGGGCAGTGAGGTAGCTGTGATAGTAGCTCAGGACAGTAGCTCACCTGTGCTGCTGCAAGGCACGTCACCAATGCTTTTGTACATCTCTCTGACCCGATTATGTCTCTGCTCTGGAGTGTGCCCACTGCTTCCCTCCCTCACATGGCTGCTGTGGGTTAAAATTCATCCATGCTTGTGGGTCATGAGTTTGTTGTAGCTCTCAAGTTTTTATCTGCAGGTGGTACTCAGTGTGTCATGTTTCAACAACCTCTCTCTCCTCAGTATGACAGTGTGACTGTTGCCGAAAATGTGCCAGTAGGAACAGTGATATTAGAAATTCAAGCTACCGATGGAGATGAGCCTGACACAGGGAGCTCCTACATCATTTACCAAGTGAAGGAAGGAGATCCAAACAACACGTTCATCATAGAAACAGATTCTCAAACAAACCGAGGGTTCGTCAAGATTAACAAGGTGAATAGATGGGTTTATTCTCCTTTGTGACATGTATTTGTCACAAACAGCAACTGCCCTGGTGATGATTTGTGGGGAAGGGGGGGTTGGTTGGTAGTGGGGTGATTATACCCTAAGCATGGTGCAGACTGCAGAAGGCCCCACTCTCTGGCTCAAGTGCAGTGCTCAGACACATATATCCTCCTGCCTCTGCTGTCCCCTACCCACCAACCACCACCAGCAGCTCCTTCTGCTGTCTTTGCTGCTTCCCACTTCTCTAGCACAGCAGGCTCTGGCTGATGAAGTAGGTCTTTATGTGCCTTAAACAAACCAAAACCAAACCAAGCCAAACCAAAAAAAGAGGTAATATTTGAGTGATTTTGCAGCAATGTTTCTGGAAAAGAGAAAGACAGCTAAATGCTTCCATGGGCTGTGGTCATGGTGGTGGACTGTCACGGGACAGATCCTCCTCCCTGCTGGTGCTCTGAGCATTGGTGGCTTTTGCAGTGAGAGGTGGAAGTAAGACCAGCATGTCTCAATGTCAGGATGGAGAGGCAGCTCATTACTGATGAGGCAAATATTAACTGTGACAAAGCCAAGGTCAGCGTGTGCTGTAGTGGATAATACATCTCCTGCGTTGAAGGCTGGAGACAGGAATATAAGGGACACTTTTTGCTGCAGCCATGAATTTCAATAGCAAAAGTGCTCGCCCTTTTACATTAGTTTTCTCAAAAGCACTTGAGCTATGTCCAGAAAACCTATCACTCGTTTTCCAAGGGGTGACATGTTGTTTGCATCCAGTTCACCTGCTGCTGGCCAGGCCAAGGACAGGCAGATACAGCATTTGGTGGACCATCTTCAGGCCCAACCTCAGCGTCATTTTTTCCAAAGGAAGCAATTGTGAGAAACTCTGCGGGGTAACAACCCTCACATGACTTTTGTCACCCAGAGGTCCCCCAAGGCCTTCTTATTCAGAGCTATAAATACCATTATTGTAAACAGGATATAGTTATTAAACTTAATCAGGCAGGTGGCAACATTATTAGGAAATGTAGTTGCTGAGGAGGCCTCCAAACAGACATATGGTTTCATTTAAATTGTATGTTCCCAGTGTCATTTTGTTCCTGATGGCTCTGCCTTATTTTCACTGTATCTGGGATGCAATCTCCTCCTTGAGAAGAGGTGGACTTTGTGGTTTCCCATGAGAGCTCCTCATAGTAGTGGAGCCTTTGCTTAAAGCATATTTTTTTCCTAATTTATCCAGGCTCTTGATTTTGAAACAACTCCAGTGTACAACCTGGTGATCAACGCCACAAACCCTGAACCACTGGTGCCAGGCGTGCAGTACAACTCAAGCTCCCTTACCTTGTTTAAAGTTTTTGTAACAAATGTGGATGAGCCACCTGTTTTCCACAAGACAGTTTACAAAGGAGAAGTGTCTGAAGATGTTCCCGTCAATACCCTGGTCGTGACGGTGGAAGCCTATGATCCTGAGGGGGATACTGTACGGTAAAAAAGAGTGACCATGATTGATTTCTTGAACTTAGGATTTAGAAAATTGTTCTAAAAGAGGTACAAGGCAAACATGCTCAATATTTGGCATGCAGGAAAATATTTTTTTACAAAAGTCTCATCTCCAAGTAGAAGGTGGAGGTGTTGTGAGGTGACGGCTGGTGACCCACCTGCAGCAGACTGCTGGGCACTGCTATTCTAACCAGCTTTCTCTCTGTGCTGTGACAAGCAGCAGCCAAGGGGGCCCTTGAATCAGAAAACTAAAAGGGAAGAAGACCAATATATGTCTCCACTAAAGCACACAACCTTTAGTGAAGCTCAAGTCTATAATTGACAGCGAATTAATTTTATTTTCCAACTGCCAAAGACAATATGTCTGCTTCCACTGCGGATGCAAACCCCTGTGCAAGACAACTCCTTTGCTTGTGTATCAGATGTAAGACCTCAGACTGGCTCATTTGGTGGCCCAGCATCATGTTGGATGGTCAACTCACCTGAAGTGTCTGCCAGTTTATGAATATATGCACAATGCAGTGTTGCATGGTGTAAATGTACCTTACACAGTAAAGTTGGAGAGACTTATTTGTGGCTCTTGCTGCATGATTCTCAGCTGGGATGCTGAACAGACGAACCCAAAACAAACAATCCTTGAAATGTAACTAAAATTTAGCAAAATGCCAAGTAGTTAATGGAGCTGCAGAATATAACTGTTAGGCCTCTTGTGGATTTTTATTCCCAGAGGCTTCTCATCTGGATTTCTACTTTCCCCTAACTTTTGGGAACTTAGCACGTTTGGCCTTCTGTCAAACTGGCTTGAAAGTGAGCCACATAGTCCACAAGCTCTGGTGGATGATGACAGAGACAGATGATAGGAACTCATATTTACATAAACCATATTTCTGCTAAAAAATGGGTTAAAGTAGATAAAATAAAAAGTATAAAAAGTAAAAGATGTACAAGTGTGTGCTGTTTTTAGTGCAAGGGATACTGAAAGAACAAAAAAATTGAAGGAGAAGGTCAGGTCACATCTACTCAAGAAAATGCCTGTGCTTTAACTGGGTCATATGTTCATGGTTAAATTTGTATAAGTAAATACCCAGAGACTTGAGTTTTCTGTAAACAATAATATAAAGGCAATTCTGTGGTAATATTTAAAGCACTCTCTGTACCAAGGCTGTCCTTATGGTAATTACAGGCTACTCCAGATGGGCAGCAGATGACCCCTATAGTTTACCTGGAGGTCTCGGCCCCTTGCTGTTTGAAAAAAGGGTTCTTAGCTGCACTGCCCCCTCTGCCCTCCAGCCTTTGGCTTGTGCCTCCATCAAAACCAAGGCATGGGAGATGTGATGGGGGGAGAGGGACATGGGGTTGGGATGCAGTGCACTTCTGGACCAAAAGCTCAGGAACACTCCACAGGTTTCCCAGCTAGGAGGAAGGTGGAGTTGCAGTACACAGGCTGGAGGAGCAGTGGCATTCTCACAGTTCTGTTCTCACTCTTTATTCTCAATGATTTAGCCTCCCTTCCTCTGCCTGCCTCTCCTGGTTGGCTCTTGTACCAGGACTCTTCCAAGAACTCTCTCTTCGAGTACAATTGTAATCAAGCTGCTTGCCTAAAATCAATAAAGCAGTATTTGCTTTGTCAGCATTTTTTCCTGATTTTGAATAGTATATGTGACTTATTCTTATTTCTTTCCAAAGATATTCCTTAGAAGGTGACAAAAGGAAATGGCTGAGGATTGATTCAACCACTGGGCAGATATACACTGCTTCTGTTTTGGATCGAGAACAGCAAGAAATATACACGGTTGATGTTGTTGCATCAGAGCTAAGTAAGCAATGAAACAACTACACATACACACAGAGGAATGCCCTGCCCTTACTGCTTTATGAGACATTATCATACTTTCCACTACTAAACCCATGAAAAGCACAGGAACATGTGATGTATCCTTAAAAGTATATATTTCTTAAGAATTTAACTTTCTTAAAAGAAATCTTGATGTTGTAGATAATGAGGATTAAAATAGCTTTCATGAAATTAGCTATCATATGTCATTGTATTTGCTTGAGCCACATGGCATGCAGAGAAGGTTAGAATTTCTTCAGTGTTTTCAGCATCAACATTTTCTGTCAATTTTTTCCTTTATAGCTATAAAGATTTTAGTCTCTCTTGTAGGCATGTTTAGGCTTTCTGAAAACATACCTGAAGAGTAACTTGCAACCTTGTTCAGAATTTCATTTTATTATAAATAAAAATAATACACTAGTTAGTCTGAAATATATTAGGGCTCCTAGTTCCAGACATTTGAATCTTTCAGATAGTCTGTCTGGGGTTATTTTGTTACATGTTTTACATTGAATGGAGGTTAAAAACTCTGGTCTTAATCTGGCTGAATGAGGTATAAACCTATGTTTCCCTCATTAAACACAGATAAACAATAATGCTGTCTACTGTTTTGGGGAATATGAATAAAGATGCAGTTCCTGTATGTCAGGAGAAAGGAGTGCTTCCTCAGGCACCGAGATGAAGTGGGGTTGTTCCTGCAGGAACAGGCTGGAGAAATGACAGGACTCCGAAAGCCCTTCTTGAGCCCTCTGTCTCGGCCCCAGGGCAGAATATTGACTTGCATTTCCTATATATATATAGAAGAGAGATGGGGAAACTTAAGGAGTTTCATGCTTAAAAAAGTGCTCCAAAGAGCAGTGGTCAACTTGGATGTGACCACTTACCAGGTATGATGGATGTGAGCACCTACTAGATATGGTGGTCTGTCTGCCTCCTTTCACTTACTAGTGTTCTGTAGTTAGCAAAAGTTGGGACTAAAGACACCATACTTTTAAAAAAGTGATGGCAGCTACCACGAGTCTCTCAGGACCTTCTGAGACCTGGCCTCTGCAACCTGCAGAGAGAATACCAAGTCCCACTGCCTGCCTGATGCTGTACTTGTACAATAGCTGCAAATGAATCAAACCAGCGTGGAAGTCAAATATGTGCATGTAACTTTGAATTCTGTTAAACTCGACAGATAATGCATATCAGAAATCCAAAGCAATCTTGATGCTACACTTACGTGATGTGAATGACAACCCTCCACGGTTAGCTATGGATTATCCTCCTTTCTTTTGCCACCCACTCAGTGGAGGAGAGAGAGCTTTAATTCAAGCTACAGATGCTGATCAACAGTGGTATTATTCAACATTTTCTTTTTCTCTCATGAATGATATGAATACAAGAAATAATTGGGAAATCTCAAAAGTCAATGGTAAGTTAAGAAAGCTGTTCTTACAGTGACATGAGAATCTCTAAGTACTCTGGGAAATATAAAGAAATTTTCAATACCTTTTTATTCTTACTATTGCATACCCAGTATTCCATGTAGGAAAAAAAAAAAAAAAGGTTGTTGAGAAATTATATTCATTTTGGCAGGTATTTATTTGAATATCTAAGTTGTTAGTAATTTTTTTCAAGAGATTACATCTAGCATGTTGCAAGATAAAATTTCACTAGTGCTTATGAGAGAAGAAACATGTAAGAATAAAATGTATTGTGTGCTTAAATGAACACAAATAATTTCTGCTAAAGAAACAGAGTAGTTCATAACCTGTTTATTTTTGACATTTAATGTGCAAAGGGAAGCCATGCCTCGCAAACTGATTGGAGTTCTTTGAAGGGGATCAGTAAGCACATGGATAAGTGCTTGGCTGACAGAGCCTGCCTGGATTCCTAAAAGACGTTCAATGAAATGTCCCACTAGAGAAAGCTGGGTTGCCACAATGTGAAAGGGACAAGTTTTGAATGGATAAATAATAATTTTAAATTCAGGAGTTGGAGTAAATGGTCAGCTCTTGCCCTGAACGAGGTCATGAGTGGATTTACAAAGGGGCATTTGCTAGGATCTGTGTAGGTCAATAAATATGGGTGTGCAAGGTGGAGGTAAAGTTCACACATTATACAAAGTTATTTGAGTAGGAACCAAGTGTGAAGAATCGCAGAACATCCTTGCAAGACTGAGTTGGTTGAACAATAAGATGGCAGATTCAAATAAACCCCAGACTCCCAAATTCACATTTGAATAATTTGATATTCAGCTGGGCATTATGAGTCAGGAGTGAGACGTGTAAGAACTTCCATGAAAATGTGATATCAAATTATCAGTAGTGTTCAGAAAAGCAGATCAAATAATGGGAATTACCAGGAAAGAACCAGAGAAGAAATCAGAGATCATTATGCCCTTGTATAAATCCATGATTTGTTAAAACCTTGAACTCCTGTCTCTCCATCTCCAAAAGGATGCAGTAGAACTGGAAACAGGTTCAGATAGGGCAACAAGGATAATCAGAGTTATGGAGTAGCCTGATATAAAGAAGGGTATGGAAGCAGCAAAGTAAGCTACTACTTTTTAGCTTGGAAGAGAGTAGGGAAAAAATACAACAGAGGTCTTTAAAATCATGACTGCTATGGTCAGGGTGGCCAGAGGTTCATCTTTTGCCCTCTCCTACAGTACACAAACCTAGGAGCCTCAAATGAAGTTTATGGGACTTATTTCCAGTGCAGATAGAAGGAGGAGGTAGTTGACTGTAGAACTTGTTGCCACAGGGTGTTGTGTATGTAGAAAGTTTCTACAAATACAAAACAAGAAATTACATCCCACTCAAGAAGTCCCTAAGCTGAAAATGGTTGAAGGCTGGGAGGGCATTAGGAGCAAATAAAATACATGCTTGCTTTTTTAGTGTAATTTCCATTTATTCTGAAGACAAAATACTGACATCAAGAGACCTTTGGTCTGATCCTAATTGCTGTTATGGTCGTACTTTTCAAAGTTTTTAAGAGTCTTAGATGTGACAGTGTAAGTGTGCTAGAAGGATGTTCTGTCCTATTAAGTTATCTTCGGAACAATTTAAGTTGGTTATAGCTTCTGTGAGTATGGGGGAATGTTCTTGGTTTAGATGTGATGCTATCAGTGTAGCACTGCTCAAGGTCAGATTTGGCCTGCTGTAGAAATTAGGAAGAAAATTCTCTGACCATATTATGCTTAAAGCCACACCAGGCATTCAGATGGTCCCTTTTGACTTAATGTCTGCAAACCAATGGCGGAAGACTTGGGGAAACAGGAACTACTGTCATGTGTAATGCAGCTTTAAAAAGGAGTATTTGCAGCTGGTATGAATGTTGAGGTAAATTTCTTTCTTGTGCTGACATGAATGTTCCATTTCTTACTTTCAGCTACTCATGCTTACCTCTCTCCGAAACACACTAATTTTGAAGAGAAGGTGTATAATGTTCCAATAATAATTAATGACAATGGAAAACCACCTTTGGAAAGCAAAATAAATCTTGAAGGTATACTATGCACAGAACTATTCATTTCAAGACAACAGCTACATTTGTGAATAACCAAACTGGACTACTAAACTCATTAACCTCATGGCATTTCTTTCTGCAGTGAACTTCTGCAAGTGTTCAAGTGAAAAGTCATGTTTCATCGAAGTACAGCGTGATAACTCCTGGCCAAGCACTGGCCAGGCAATTGGCACTCTTATTGGAGTCCTGCTTGTCATTGGTAGGTCACGTTTTCTTGGTTGATGTGAAGCCAGTTCTCTGAGTTATGGTGGCCTTTTCCCTGTCAGGGAAGGGATTGGAATCTTGTCTTTGGCTTCCAGATTATAGTGAAAATAGTGAAGTATACAGGGATGTCAGGCTTACAATGTCTGTACCTGTAGCTTACAGTTATGAATTTATTCACCTATTTCAGCTTTGTAGCTTTTGATTTTTCATATGGAGAATTGCTTTGAGCTGTGGGAAATTCATTTATGTGAACAAAGTACAGTTATATTGTTAAGTGGTAGCAAAGAGTATTATGTTCTTTTAGGCATGAGCTGATGCAACTTCAACAAGTAAAACTTTTTCCAAACCAAGGCAAAATATTTTTAGAATAGAATAGAATAGAATAGAATAGAATATTTCAGTTGGAAGAGATCTACAATTATCTAGTCCAACTATCTGACCATTTCAGGGCTGACCAAAAGTTAAAGCATGTTGTTCAGGGCATTGTCCAAATACCTCTTGAACACTGACAGGCTTAGAGCATTGACCACCTCTCCAGGAAGCCTGTTCCAGTGTTTGACCACCCTCTCAGTAAAGGAATGCTTCCTAATGCTCAGTCTGAACCTCCCCTGGTGCAGCTTTGAATCATTTCCATGCATTCTGTCACTGGATCCCAGGGAGAAGAGATCAGCACCTCCCTCTCCACTTCCTCTCCTCAGGCAGCTGTAGAGAGCAATGAGGTCACTTGTCAGCCTCCTTCTCTCCAAACTAGACAAGCTCAAAGTCCTTATCTGCTCCTCACAGGACATTCCTTACAGCCTTTCCACCAGCTTGTTGCCCTCCTTTGGATCCATTCAAAGATCTTCACATCCTTCTTAAATTGTGAGGTTCTGAGCTGCACACAATGCTGAAGATGAGGCTACAACAGGACAATCACCATTTTTGACCGGCTGGTTGTGCTGTTTGGTGCCCCCCAGGATGAGGTTTGCCCTCTTGGCTGCCAGGGCACAGTGCTGACTCTTATTGAGCCTGCTAACAACCAGCACCCTCAGATCCCTTTCTGCAGAGCTGTTCTCCAGCCACTCCTCTCCCAATTTATACTTGTGCCTGGTGTTACTCCATCCTCGGTGCAGAATCTGGCATTTGGTCTTGTTAAATTTAATCCCATTAATCATTGTCCAATCCTCCAATCTAAGTAGATCCCTCTGCAAGGCCTTTTGTCCCTCAAGAGAGTCAACAGCACCTCCCAGTTTGGTATCATCAGCAAACTTGCTAATGGTGCATTCAACTGCTACATCCAGATCATTGATAAAAATACTGAACAGAACTGGCCCTGGAATTGAACCCTGAGGAACACTACAGGTGGTTGGTCACCAAACAGATGTAGCCCCATTCACCACAACCCTTTGAGCTCTGCCCTTCAGCCAGTGCACTGTGAACCCACTCAGCCCAAAGATGGACAATTTGTCCAGAAGCATGCTGTGAGGGACAGTATCAAAAGTCTTACTAAAATGCAGAAAAACTACATCCACCACCTCCACTTCATCCACTAGGCAGGTGACCTTATCATAGAAAGATATCAAATTAGTTAAACAGGAGTTTCCCTTTGTGAACCCATCTTGACTGTGCCTGATGATTGCACTGTTTATTAAAAGCCTTTCAACAGTCCCCAGTATGATCTTCTCCATAATTTTTCCAGGAGCTGTGGTTAGACTAACAGGTCTGTAGTTCCCTGGGTCCTCCCTCGCTCCCTTTTTGGAGACTGGAATAACATTGTCTAGCTTCCAGTCAGCAAGGACCTTTCCAGACTCCCAAGAACTTTGGTAGATGATCAAGAAGGGTACTGCTGTAACATCCTCTAGCTCCTTCAGTACTCTCTTTATCTATGCAAGTGCAAAAGTAGTGAGGATGACTGCTGATGGGATCCAGTCCCCTAAGAAGCAAAGAGCAAGAAGAATTCAGTGCTCAGTCCTGTGTGATTTTTGAATGTGATGGTCACAGAAGCCAGACTGGGAAACTGTGACTCAGCTGTAGAGAGGGGAGAGAATGTGAAAGACCCATGGAGGGGAAAAGGAATTAAATACGTTACAGACTTCATATTCAAAAGAGTCTGGTTAAATTAGAGGATAAAAGGGAAAAAAACCCCAAGAACTTATGTAAGTTACCATTACTTCAATTCTAAAAAAAAGAGAACAATCCCCAAGAACAAGTTCAGTACCTAAAAAGACAAAACCAAAGCTCTGTGTTGATTTTCTTTTGTAATACACAAATCCCAAAAGCAAGAGAAAAAGCCAATGCATATGTGATGCATGTGTGTTTTTCTTTTGAAGATAAAAACAGAAAAAAATATAATTCAAAGAACTTAAAATGGAAAAAGCCATACTCAGACCATGTGATTGATAGTGAAACCCCTCAAATTGCATCTTTATCATCTCTGTTCAAGCTTCTCACATAATTTATTTCTGCACAATGCCTTAGTCTGATCCCTCACTTAGTATAGTGCCATGTTTAAGTGAAAATTATGTTGGATAACTGACTAAAGATTACAAGCAGCTTCAGAGAGCACAGTAAAAGTTGCTACTGTTTTATGACTTTTAAAAAAACACAATGCATATAGCTCATAAAAGATTTTTAAAAGAATTCCAGAAAGCAATATGCAGGTTTTTTCAATAGCGAGTTTTTTTCACTGTGAAGGCAAAATCAGCTGAAAGCCTCTCAGGTGGATTTAACAGGGATCAGAGATGGGCAGGGAAAAAACAATGCGAGTATGTAAAGGTTTTATGAAACCTGAGGCGATTACATACATTGAGTTTGGTCCTGAAGCTCAGAAGATATGACCATAAAAACAGTTGTCTCTTGGGGGCCTGTCTGACACCAGAATGAATTCCCACATAAAGTAAGTACTCTCTCAGACCTCAGCACCTTTCATTCCAAGAGCAAGGATCCTCTGTAGTCTTACTTTCTTTAAAAGAAACACAGTGCATAGACACTGGAAAATAAAATATGACAAAACAAAAAATACACCCCAAACCCTCAATTAATCCATTCTGATGGGAGAAACTCTTTCATTAAGACAAACTGTTTCTTTCCTGGAAGGTATTTCTCCCATTGAGAAGAAGGTGGGAGAATAAATATCATATGGCAGATACTAGGCATGTTCCTTGGTAAACTACTCAGATACCATAAATGTGAATGTAAAATAAGAACGACTACAGAATAGATATTCAGAACAAAGAATGGGGCAAGGGGAGTAGCTGAGAACTCCTATGGACTTTAGTAAAGGAACAAAGAGATATTGTAACTGATAGATAATCTAACACTGATAAAGAGGAAATAAATTTACATAAAGTGTAACAAGCTTATCATGATTTCAAAAGATTAAACATGTATATGTACCCACATAATATATTTTATGTGTATATGTACATGTAATTCCCCCTCCTTTGGGGGAAGTCTCGTGAGTCCTGAGGCATCTGATCCTGCCCACCAGTGCTTCGGGTCCCTGAACATGCTGTTGGTCCAGCACTGCATGTTCATTCCCCAAAGCCATTTGCTTCTGTTCGAGAGGTAAATCAGTATGGATATTACACTGTGGGTCTCAGATCTCTTGCTGAAATACCTTTTCAGAACATTTTTCTTCCCTATACTGATGAGTGCTCTGTTTTTCAGGTTTCATCATAGGGGGCGTGTTTTTTCATATGAAATACAAACAGAAAAATGAAAAGAAGAGCCATCAGAAAGATGTAAAGGATAAGTCTGAACTCAATAGACTGGCTTAATGATTGTTTCATCGAGAAACAAAAATACCCTTTGGGTTGGGAAGGAGAGAGCTTTGTCGTTCCCAAAGCCCAGATGTGTACTGTCACAAACTGAGGACACAAACATGCAAAACCAGGCTCCCAGGGTTTTGTCTTCACTTTTGTAGATAATACTATTTGGTCACTAAATGAGAAATATGTACAGCTCGGCAGCAGCCATTAATAAGAATATCAGCTTTGACTGAAGTGTTGACTCCTGACAACACCCAATGCTGAGCTCCTGCAAGGATCAATACATGGGACCAGTCTTCTTTGGCCTTTGAAGTAAATATGGACTTTCCAGAGGGCTATGTTTTATCCAACTGCACATCTTTGGATCTTTCCATCTCAGTAAGTTACTGAATAGCAGAACAGGGAATTAAGTCCTGTCTTACATTTGAAGATGTCCCACGAAGTTGCAGGAATCTCTCTAGCTCTCGGCAAAGGAGCTCCAAAACTTAATGCAACCTGTAATCTGCCCTGGGTCATGCCTGCTTGCATTATGCTAATGAATTTGTGCTAGCTCACTAGCGATGTGACATTTCAGTTTTTCCTTTTTGATATCCACGGGGTATAACCAGTTCGTGAAGCACCATGGCCTCTCATTAGAGTTTCTAAGTTAAAAAATACATGCTGAGTCATGTGGAATTGGGTAATATGCTATTTTATCGTACTGCTGCAAATATTATTCTTGCTCCCTACACATTACATAAGAATAAAAATGTTTGTTAAAGGTTTTAGTGTCTGCTCATTTTATAAAAATAAAAATTGAGAGTCCATGACAGCAAACTGTTGCTGGTTGGTTATCTGTTGTATTTAGCCCTCACTTTCACATAATAAAGAGTGATCCATGTCCAGCTGATTCAAGATGCAATGATTTCTGGAGGCACTTCTATCTTAGTTTCAGTAAAATATATTTGAGCCCAGGATGACACTCAGAGAAGGAAAGCCTTTCTCCTGACAGCATGCCTATAGAAGGGCATTTTTGGTGACAGTTTGAGGGAGGCTTTTCTTTCAAGCTATAAATAAAAACTGACAAATATTGTGTTAAACTGAAAAGACAATATATTTTTAAAAACACTGAAGAAAAGGTCATATGGAAAAGAGTATGTTTGTTTACACAGGATTTTTTTAATAACTTTTGCATGCAGTACAGAACTAGAAAGAAAAGAGCACTTTTTTGGTAGCATTGCATTATAATAGGTTTTCCTAGAATGCTGCCAGCAAAAACTTTGCTTTTGGGCTTCAGCGACACAACTCGATTGTTGTACCTCTTACCCCAGCTTCCCCAGCTGTTGGAGCTCTGTTATTTGCTGTGGGGCTCACTGCTGGAATGTATTTATTTTTTGATGGGAATGCAATCCATTATATTTGGAAAGTATGACATTCAGTTACGTCAGTGTATCCAGGGATTGGGATTAGTATATTGTTTTATAAATAAATGAGACAAAGTTCAGGAGTCATTGTACTTTTGTATACCAATATGTCTTTATCTGAAAATTAGGAAAATGTGCAGAAGTTCCATTTTCCTTTATCTCCCTGACCTGTCTCTCTGTTTGTTAATTTTACCCAAATGCATCTCCTGTTTTCAATAATTTCTTTTCTGGAGAAGGGTCAAAAATTTCTCATTTTATTTGCCTACATTTATTGCTGGTTTGACAGCAGGACCTTATCCCTTTCCTCAGTCTACAGAGGCAGTGCCACAATTTCTTGTATCTCATAGGTAATTCACTTCCCATCTGTCCTTAGACCAGTGGATAGCAGAGCTTCCAGGACAACCCAGAAAGTCTCCCCTCCTCCAGGTCTTGACCAGGTCTTCAGTCTTGAAGACTTTCATTCTTGTTGCATCGAGGGTCATGCCTCCTGCAGGTATTAATCTACAAAGAGTGGTTGGTGTGGTAGGAGACATCTGAGTGAAACCACGTTGGGCAGCTCTCTCTGTGGTGGCTGCCCTGGGTGAACATCTCTAGGGGCTGAGCAGGTTTTTCCTTGCTGCTGCAATGAACCCCTGACATCCCACACTCACACAGAGCACAGCCAGGGCCCACAGCACCCTGACCACCTCACTGCTGACCTGCATCCTCTGCCCGACCACACCTGCCCAAAGCCTCCTGCACTCGAGGGATTTGTCATGTCTGTGCTTGCATGGGCATTACCTAAGCAATGCAGCTTCTAGCTAAACTGCAGCTGGGGCACCAGGCACTTCTGAGTGCTTCTTGTAGAGTGCATTATTCCTACTCAAAGAAAGAAAGAAAGAAAGAAAGAAAGAAAGAAAGAAAGAAAGAAAGAAAGAAAGAAAGAAAGAAAGAAAGGAAGGAAGGAAGGAAGAAAGAAAAACATTTCCAACTCTGCCACAAATATTCTCATTTTCTTCCCTCTCCTCCTGCATGCCTGCCTGTCAGGAATTCACCCCCGGCCCTCCAGGCATTTATTTAACCCAGTCCTGCTCTGCCTCTTCCAGTTGTTTGGCCTTTCTTGGGAGCCAGACAAAAGTTCTCACCCAGCCTTAACCCTCCCCCCACAGCAGAATGCTGCCTCCAACCTCCTTTCCAGAGGACAAATTCAGTTTTCTTTGGGTCTCTGGAGAGGAAGAGGAGCAATACTTATTATTTTTCCTTCTCACCATGCTTCCCACCAGCCTCAGCTTGTTCCCAGGTCCCCACAGGAGTGGCAGATACTAGGATGTTTTGCCCTTGTACATTACATTTTGCTCTGAATTCAAGTTTTAAAGGATGAGCACTTCTTATTGAGCTCTTCAAATTCCTGTCAATGTCAGTCACTGCATCCTCCAAGTAGTTTTGCTGGCACTTCTTAGTAAGAGCTAACAGCACATAAACTGCTTTTACACATAAAAGGGTAAATAGTTCACTGAGATTGTCCACATTTTTATTTTTTTAAATAACTTTGAAATAATGGCTTATATTCAGTTTTTATACTTGAATAATACATATGGCATACCAGCACGGTGTGCACATGTACATGATTCACTATGAAGAAACTAGTAAGCTCTGCAAACATTAAAAATGAATTAGTGCTTTAAGTACATGATACTTAAAAGAAAATGACAGAGAAGCTAAAGCCCTTCTACTTTATAGCCACAGAGTATTAGAATAACTTTATATAGTGATAGCAGAGGGCCAAATTTTGAAAACAGCGTTGATGGCTTTGGACTCCAGTTACAACCTTTCTGCCAAGAACAATATCACACAAGAAGTCCAGTGATGAAATCTGCTGAGAATATGTCCTCTGGTACTGTTCCTTTCCATGGCTCCTCCTCCAAGCACGCAACATCTCATTACAAGGTTCACAGATAGCAAAAGATGTTTCAGTGGTTTCTAATTATTTTTTACAAGATTAGAGATTTATCAGGAGCTAGATTATCTCCAGGATTAATGTCAGACATTAATTAAACTGTCATTATGCCTATTTTCCAACTCTTTTGTAAATACAAACTTGAAAAGTACGAACAAGATTTTTATCTGGGTTTATAGAATGAATGCCACAGAACAGCAGCTCTTGGGAAAAAAAAGTGTCTTTAATCCGTGTTTTGAAGTATAGTTCATCAGCTTGGCTCACATGATCAAATGCACGAGGCTGTATCCACTTCACACAGCTACTGCTTTGCCTGTTAATGGGGATAAGGATAAGGCAGCCCCCAGTGGCAGGGCAATGGGTGGGGAGGGCTGCGTGCCACCAGGACAGAGGGGACTGCTGTGCTGCCCGGCCAACTGGAGCCACTGGCACTAGCAGAGGGACAGAATCCCTCCAGAGACTGTGGGACATCTGTACCTGGGGAATGCAGGGAGAAGTGTGTCTTCACCCATAAAACAGCTCTGTAGTGACCTGTGTTCTTGGGGTAGGCAAGCATCACACGGAGGAGCACAGAGGGCAGTTAGGCAGGATTACTAAACTGACCTGTAAAAGGGAACTGGTTTTGGCTGGAAGAGAATGGGTGCTTTCCATTCCCTCTGTGTAGCAGCTAATCCTAGATGCACCTCACTAGGAGTTTGAGAAGACTTTACTTGAAAAAAATACAACCCAACAATCCACATTAATTCCCACAGATTGTCAGAATTGGGAGCTGAAATTAGCTAACTGCTTGTGCAAGCTAGAGCAAGGAACAACATAATCCGTATAGTTACCACTCCCAGACATCAGACATCATGTGCCCAGTCTTTAAATGTTATTTCAATGGCATTCATGCTCTCAGAGGAGTCCTCCTTCCCTGTTGACTGACTTTGGGCCTTGAACAGAGAACTCAGAATTTGCAGCTTAAACTGCAAGACAAAGTTCTAGAGCTACAGGTTGCTGCAACAACCAGAGAATATCTTCTATGGACCGAGCTTAGAGAAGGGGCGCATTACAGCCTGTGACCAAAGGGTTACAATGATCTACATGAGCATCCATTAGTGCAGTAAAAAAACATGGAAGCATTCAGAAAGATGGACAGCATTATCATGTCAAAGATCCTAAGCCAGGAAAAACACTTCCAGTTTTTTTAAATTGTGTATTCCAAAAGCACAACAGAAGATTAGAACCAAACCAGCAGCAGATCTTTGAACTCGTTACTGAACAGCATGTTCCTCCACTGATAGCTACAGATTGTACAGTGCAGGGAGATCAACTACTCAAGCCTGTTCTGTTTACAGTTTGGGGGCCAGAGATAGGCAAAGAGTACGGTTGCAAAAGGATATTATGCCACAAATGAGCTCAAGGGGAAGAAGTCATGTGTTTGCAGCTGGGAAGATGACAACTATTATTGCCATGAGCTGCATGCTTACTTACATCCACTTCATCCGGTTATGATACTAGTATCATAAGTGGACTCATCTCTTCATTCCTAAGCCATTCTGTAAGACATATGTTAATGCTGAATATGGTCAAGAAATGTGTTTCCACAACCTTCTCTTCCAGTGTACTTCTCCTCAGGACTAACATTTAACTTGCAAGTCCTCTAGGGAAGTATAGGTCTAGTACATAACTTCTGGTTCTCAGAACTGAGCAGGAAGAGTAGAAGCTGGAAGCTAGAAACTAGGGGTGTTCTTGGGGCAATAATCCCATCACCAGGTGAAGAGCAGGGGTTGGTGTCCCGCTGCTAAGTCAGCATAGGCACACCTTCTGTTGGTTCTCCACCTGCCAGAAACAGCCTCTTTGAAGATTTCACACCCTGATGTCTTCATTGCAGAACTATATTTGAATTGTTTCTTTTGCTTGGCAAAGCCAAAATGACACAACAGCTGAGCCCACAGGACATTTCCTGAGGTGAGACTCATGGAGGGTTTATTGGAATCCTCTGCACAGTGCAGTGAGATCACTTGCAGTGCAGCAAAGTGACTTATCTGTCTCTACTCAGCACTGAAAGGCCATTGCCTTGATTGACCTGAGTTACAGCTTAAGAAAACTTTCAAAACCAACTTGTCTCAGTTGGCTGACCAGACTAACAAGAGGTAGGGACTGGCATAGCCGCTGCTGTGTTGCTTTCATGCATGCAAACTAGACAGTGAAGGATTACCAGAAGAGGCACTGGTGGGAGAGCATCAGAGAGCAGAAGGAACAATAAGGCAGCACCAAGCAAGACGTGCCATAAAATGAGAGCAGAAGTGTACCCCAGGCCTCAGTTGTAGACCTGGATGAGTGGCCATGTCTGAAGGCTGTGCAGCTCCTCTGAGCTACCACTGCCTTTCTTACCTGGAAGTCGGTGAATTTCAGGATGCACATACATTCTTCTGAGTCTGGTGGCCACAGAAGGATTAGAGGCAGCAAGTGCAAGGGGCTTCAGAAGCCAGGGGATTTCCAGCTGCCACCTCTCTTGAGCTCCTTTTGATGGTGGCTGCTGCTGCCAGACCTGGCTGGGAAGGCGCCTGTTTTCCTTTCATTTTTGGCCAACATCTGCAAGGCTACAGATTTTTTTCCTGCCCTTTGGATAACTCAATGTTAAAATCTACTCTTATGAAACTTTTTCCATTTCCCTAGGAAATACTTTGTGTTAATTTATTCTTATCCTTTCCTTATTGATTTTATCTGCAAAGCTTTTTTCCAAGTCTTAATTTTTAGACCCTTACGTTTATTGTCTTAGGTCCCAGTTGTCAAGTGCTTTGCTGGGCTCCTTTTTTTTTTTTTTTCCATGATGCACAGTGCACTTCTTTCAAGTGAGGCACAGCTGAGAGGGGTTTGTTATTTCTGCATGTCAGGCTGTCATTGTGAGCTGCCTGATAAGGTGAATGAATAAGAGCCAGGGCATCTTCCTACATGCTTACCTCAACAGAGCTGAGGCCAAAAGAAAGCTGAATGATTCCTAATTAATTAAGATAAGATGGAAATAAAAAGGAGACACATGGGAAGCCCTAGATGGTAACTGTGTTTGCTCATGCTTCTGGCTATGTGGGTTCAAGCATTAATAAACCATTCTGTACTAACAATTTAGTTATAAATATCTTGTATTTTAGGAGCATCCTGGATGTTGGGCTTGCAGGTTTGTCACCTGCTAATATCTCTTACCTTTCCAGAGCTCTGTGATGATGCCAGGTAACCCCGGTGGCCGCAGGACTCTGAGTGTCTCCCTGCATTTCTTCTGTGTTGGTCACTTGTTTTCTTTGTAGACATCAGCAAAGATGTCTCAACTTTTCTCATTTTTCCTGAAAGTTATAACCTGTAGTTATAAAAGCAGATGTCTTCTCTGCCAGGTGCATACCTCATCTACAAAAGTCAGACCTGCTGAGAAATGTCTTTTAAGTCAGCTTGTGGAACTTCACCAGCTGTGCAGGGCTGTGGGCACCCCCAGAGAGCTCTGGCCGTGCCGGTGGCTTGCTCACGCCTGCACTGCTGCTGTGCTGCCAGCGCAGGCAGACCCTGTCTCCTGCTCACCTGCTGGGCTGCACCCACCCAGCTGCTCCTCTCACCCTGCTCATGTGGGTGATGCACCCAGCTGTCAACTCTGTACAGACTAAGCAAATGCCTGGCACAAGCAGCAATGAGTGCAAGGGGCAGTGCAGAGGGCCAAGGTGGGGTGGTGGCCCTAGCAGAGCACCCCAGAGCGGTGAGTAGCCTTGTCTGGGAAAGCATTGTTACTGTGGAGGAAGGCAGGAAGCTTGTCCAGAGTCAGAGACACGGAGACACGGAGACACGGAGTGACTCAGTGGGTGCCGTGTAAAGGATGTTCAGTTTGCAAGGATGCAGAAGGAGCCGTTTTCCCAGGGGGTCAGGGAGGCATTCTCACAGCAGAGCTGTGATGACAGCCACTTTCCCAGAATATTTGGAGTGAGAGATACCCTGAACATTTAAATATTATTGATACCAGCAGTCTCCAGAACCTGTTTGATTTGCAAATGCCTATCACCCAGCCTCAGTCTGCCTTTGATGTGCATTCTTGCATACACACAAAGCACATTCACTTCCTTTTGCAGTGTTTTCGTTTGCTGCTCGGAAGCCCCTCCGACAGGCCTGTGGCTGTTCAAACACTGCCAGTAGTTTTCGTATCACTGACGCTCTTAAACAAACTCTGCTAGTTTTCTGCTGCACTGCATACCAGTGTTTTGCCGTGGTCCAGAGTGTTTTAAATTCCCACAGTAAGAGCTATGGCTTCTCTTCAGAAATTATCCACCATTATCACTGCAACCACCCAAAATATTTGATTGAGTTCTTGCCAAGCCCACTGTGGAGTCCCACTTTCTAACATTATAATAAAAAACAGGGCTTCCCTCTCCAAAGAACGTATCGGTGCCACCAGTGTACACAACTGGAGGAATAAAATGAGGTGCCACTCAAGTATATTCTGAAGGTGTTCTTAAGCTGCTCAGATTTGCATGTGGCAATGTTAGCTGGAGGTAGACGTAACAAATAAGTGTTTCCATAAAACATTTCCACAAGAAACATCTCTGTAAAAACTAACATGTATGGGAGACAAAGCAGTTCTCCGTCGTAACGCTGTTCCCTGTGCCACTTCTACTTGTGCCATTTTTTGTCATTATACGATGCTCACAGCAGAATGACTAAGCTGCCAGTGGCATTACTGTTTCTTAGAGTGCACTACTATGGCTTCAGGAGGTGGTGACATCAAAAGACAGGCAAACACGTTGCAACTGATTTGTGTTGTCAAAGATGTAGGGCAGATCACCTGGAATGGAGGAAAGCAGAGATAATGGAAGTAGACAGTAGGGTTTGCACCCAAACAGTCTGGGACCAAAGCCAGGCTGGAAGTGTGGACAAGGCAGGCCCTTGGTTGAGTAGCAGTAGTCACCAATGCCTACGATCCCTAACTCCATGGCCAAGCTCGTTTCTTGGATATCCTGCCTGGCCTACAGGTGCTGGGTCAGTAGGGTCCACATGTCCCACAGATCCCGGGTCACATCTGCAAGGCCCAGGATGGTGGCAATTACATAACCCTTCCTAGCTTGTCAATATGGGAGCTAGTGGCATTACCTTCTGAGGTTCAAAATGTGTTGTACTGGGTTTGCCTGGCAAGGTTTTGGTAGCAGGGGGACTGCAGGGGTGGCTTTTGTGAGAAGCTGCCAGAAAATTCCCCTATATCTGACAGAGCCAATGCCAGCTGGCTCCAAGACAGACCCACCGCTGGCCAAGGCCGAGCCAATCAGTAATGATGGTAACTCCTCTGTGATAGCATAATTAAGAAAAAGGGGAAAGAAAAAAAAGTGACACACTTCGCAGCCAGGGCGAGAGGAGTGAGAAGATGTGAGAGAAACAATCCTTGAAGACACCAAGGTCAGTGAAGAAGGAGGGGGAGGAGGTGCTCCAGGCACCAGAGCAGAGATTCCCCTGCAGCCTGTGGTGAAGACCATGGTGAGGCAGGCTGTCCCCCTGCAGTCCATGGAGGTCCATGGTGGAGCAGATGACCACCTGTAGCCCATGGAGGACCCCACGCCAGAGCAGGTGGATGCCTGAAGGAGGCTGTGACCCCGCGGGAAGCCAACCCTGGAGCAGGTTAATGGCAGGACCTGTGGCCCTGTGGAGGACCCACGCTGGAGCAGTCTGTTCCTGAACGACTGCACTCCATGTAAAGGACCCATGCTAAAGCAGTTTGTGAAGAATCACAGAATCACAGAACTGTCAGTCATGGGAAGGACTCACATTGGAGAAGTTGGTGGAGGACTGTGTCCCGTGAGAGGGATCCCACACTGGTGCAGGGGAAGGAGTTCTCCCCCTGAGGAGGAAGCAGAAACTACGTGTGATGAACTGACACCAAACCCCATTCCCTGTCCCTCTGTGCTCCTGGGGGGAAGGAGGTGAGAATTGGGAGAAAAGTTAAGCCCAGGAAGAAGGGAGGGATGGGGGGGGAGGAGTTTTTAAGATTTGGTTTTATTTCTCATTGTCCTCTTGACTGATTGGTAATAAATTAAAATTTGTTTTTTCCCCCAAGTCGAGTCTGTTTTGCCCATGCCAGCAATTGGTGAGTGATCTCGCTCTGTCCTTACCTCCACCCACAAGCATTTCATTATATTTTTCTCTCCTCTGTCCAGTTGAGGAGGAGGAGTGATAGAGTGGGCTCTGGTGTGCCTCTGGCATACAGACAGGGTCAACCCATCGCATGTGTTTAACTGTAAAGCCATCATGACCATGGATAATTACTGATGAGGGAGGAAAACAAGGAAGATGTGAGCACACAGAAAAGGGTTAGGCAGTGAAACGTGAGAGTCTTTCCTGGACTTTTGTAGTGTTGGGCAAGAAAATACAGTGTGTATCAGTGCTTTAGCTGAAAACAGGTTCAGATTACAGTGGCAAGTAGGTCTGTGGTTTGAGAACTTCCAGTTTTGGGCCCCCACTACAGGAAATACGTTGAGGTGCTGGAGCGTGTCCAGAGAAGGACAATGGAGCTGGTGAAGGGGCTGGAGAACAAGTCCCGTGAGGAGCAGCTGAGGGAACTGGGATTATTTAGTCTGGAGAAAAGGAGACTGAGGGGAGACCTTATCACCCTCCACAACTACCTGAAAGGAGGGTGTGGAGAGGTGGGTGTCAGTCCGTTTAACCAAGTAACAAGTGATAGGGTAAGAGAAAACAGCCTCAAGTTGCACCACAGGAAGTTTAGATTGGATATTAGGAAGTATTTCTGGACTGAAAGGGTTATCAGGCATTGGAAGGGGTTTCCCAGGGTAGTGGTGGAGTCCCCATCCCTGGAGGGATGTAAGAGATGGGTAGATGAGGTGCTTAGGGACATGGTTTAGAGGTGGAGTTTGTAGTGTTAGGTTTACGGTTGGACTCGGTGATCTTAAAGGTCTTTTCCAGCCACTACTATTCTGTGATTCTGTAACTGCCAGCTGAAAATTTAAGGGCTTTCAAGGAGAAGCAAAGCAGGTGTTCTTGCCAAACTTTCTTGGCATGGTGGTTGATCAGCTTTGCTGCACTGGGGATTCAAGTGGAGCCAGTAAGTTCAGAGTGGAAGCAGGGAGGAAACCTGCAGCTGATAAAGAAGCATCCCAAAAGTGAAGGCATGAAGGGCATCATCCTGAGCAAGTGTGGTCAAGGGTTAGGTGTACATCACATCACTTTAATGAAGCCTGAGAAAGCAGTGGTGTTACCTAACACTGATTTCCTTTGTAGGGGACTAATGAACAGAACAATATAGAGAGATTTGAAAATGATATTTAGAAGTCTAAGGATTTACAAGCAGGTAAAAGGACTGTGGAGCTCAGCCTGAAATTACTCTGATCCACACTGCAGGGAACCAAATGCTCTAAAGGGTAGTGGGGTTCTTTGCACAGAGCCATTCCCATTTATCTCTGAGGATTGTGGTCAGCAGATACAGTTCTCGTGAGCAAGGCAGCTCAGAGATTATTTCTGAAGGCAGGGTCACTGGTGTCTGAGAGGAACGAAGTTCTGTGGGCCTCTGTGGATTGGTATGATCTTCAGTACTACATGAGTCAATAGATATTCAGATCTTGGGATCATATGTCTGGATACTAGAAATTGTTCATGTTCCAGTATTTCCAACCCAATTGGTACCTCCAGGATGAAATCTCATCCTTTTTATGGCAGAGCAGCCTTTGAGTCTTAATCTAAATCCAAGGTAGCTGTTTTTGTCTGTCAAGGTAGGGCAGAGCTGCACTAGGATTCTTAGTGGAGCTGTCTTACTAGGATAATTCCAGCAGAACGACCTCTTTAAATTGCACTTTTTTTTTCACTGTTGTAACCGGGAGGTCTTAGAACCATATAAATTGCATCTGCCCTTTGCTGGGTGTCTGCCTTGCTGTTTTGATTACTTTGCTGATAAGTAAGTTACAGAAATCTAAACACTGAGGAGAACAAGGACCATGCCGCCTGTTGCTTTGATAGTAGGGGCTTAACTGAAGAGTTGGAAGCATCTGCTCCCACAAAGAGGAGCTCTGCTGGGTTTCAGTGTGTACGTGTAGGGATGAGGTGATCATCTACTTTGGCTGCTCCAAAGCCAAATGATCTTCCCTGTAACATTTCATCTCCATTTGGGAGAGTACAGCTAGAGGGGCCACTCACTTGAAAAGCTTTGATGAACCTGTAAGACACACCAACAAGAAATCATGCATTTTTTAATTAGCTAGAGCAGCAGCCAAGCTCCCAGTACCAGAGCAATGATCCAGAAGAGGAACATCTGTGATCTCTTGGAAGACATTATGCAGAAATACCATGATTGTGACTGCATTTGGATTAGATAGATTACCTTGACAAAGATGTCCCAGGGGAAAGGAAATGTAAAGATTACTCTAGTTTTCCAAGAAAAGAGGTGATTATGGTATCATGTCACTATACATCAATCTAATGTTAAAACTTTATGGATAAAATTCTGGAACATCACTGGAGCATTTAAAGACATTTTGGTATTTCAAGATACCAAAACATCCATATCAGATGTAGAATAGTGTCTTCCACTCACTGCTCTGATAGATGCTGGTGTGTTCCCTGAAAGTCAACTTAAATTTAAGATCAGTGCTTCCTGCTATCTTTTAAATGCTTCATTTCTGAAGAGTGGGGGATATAAATCTCCCAATTTGACTAGATTCAGAATCCTATTGTCTACATAAATGACAAAAGCCTGGACTTGCCCTTAATATGAACTTCACCTTTCACTAGCAACTTCCAGAGCATCCCTGTACACACCAGCAAAGAGTGTTATGGGCTTGTTCATAGAGACAGGGGGAAAAATATGCCTTTAGTGTTGTTAACTCAGTAGAATCACATGATGCTATGTATGGCAATGCATCAGCTAGTCCAAGATTTGTCTGTACACCTGCAATGCTCCCACACCCCACTCAAAAAAATGTTTTAGTTTGCGTTTCTAACTTTCTAAACCCAAGGCCAGGAGCAGCTGGGGCCCAGGTACTGTATCAGGTGTCTTGACTATGGCAATGATATGGCAGCAAAAAATAACAGCAGCAGCTGCATGAGGAGATGCTGCAAGAATGAAACTCCTCACATTTCAGGATCCATCACTACCTGCAGGACATGTGAGGACACTGAGGGTAGCTCTAGGATCATGCCACTGAACTGCAGTACATGGGGAGTGGAAAGGATTTTCCTTGTCTGACCAGACCATGTATAGCAAAACTAAGAGGAAATCAATTAATAAATGGCTATAAGAAAGGAGTTTAGAGTTCCCTACAACAACTGTGAAGAAAAATGTCAAGGATGAGGAAATTCAGTGATGGTAATTTAAATTTGTTCCTTAGGCAGGAATGGAGATATGTCCAGGAATGGATATGATGACAAAGGTGACAGAGGTTGCAAGAGGGGTTGCCTGAGAGCAGCTATTTATGCATGAAGCCCCACCTGATGTGGTTGATGGAACAAAGTGCCTGTGGGCAAGCAGGAATACTGAAGAGGGACAGGATACACAAAAAAGCAGATGCTGGTGTCAGGAGGGGAGCAGGAAAAGCTTGTTATTGGAGAAGAAAACAAACAGTGAGGAAGAAGGAGTAAAAGAAGAAGTTTATACAGGAATAAAAAGAAGAAATAAAGCAGTAAAGAGGATGTGGTTGTACTGAAGAATAAAAGAGCAGCTCCCTCCACCAAAACAGAGTAGAATGGGAAAGATACGATCTCACGAAATTGAGCTCTGAACTGGTAAAAGACCATCAATGTGCATCTTAGTCATCAAACTGTAGCAGAACCTAAATGTTTAGGATGTAGTGCCTCAAATGGGTGCAATCATGTGAACATAGTCTAACTTTCCAAGTTCAGTTGGAAGAAAAAACTCTACTGGAGCATAGATGTACTAGCCAGAAGATGCTTTCAAGAAGTTACTGAACTGAAAAGCAATACTATTTCAGACTTGACTTCAGTAAGTGGGAGGAAATTATAGAACACCTGATTATAAAATGTAACTTTAGAAATAATATTAAAAGTTTCTATTTTCTGGAATGACTGTCCAATATAGGTCTATAAACAAAAAATTGCAAGTCCTAAAACATGAGCTTTGGTAAAATAAAGAAAAATGGTGAAGCTGGCTGAACTGAAATACTCAGAAAACTGAATGAGGAGTAATCTTGGTACTTCTTTAAGTCAAAGATGCAAAAACTACTTTTAGGAAGAGACAAACTTACAGAGAAGCACTCCAAACTTAATTGGCTGAGTATCCTCTCAAAGAAGATGTTAGGAATAGTGCTTGAAGAATAGAAACAAATTCTTATGAGCTTGTAAAACTATGGTCCTTAAATAATACAAACAAATTCTTATAAGCAAATAAAACTATGTTTTGTACATCAGGATGTGCAGAGATAAAGCAAGAATAAACCTTTAAATGCTGCAAAAAAAATTAAAAACAAAACATTTTTTCAGCAGTATAGTAAAGAAAAAAAATAGGGAAATAAGAAATGGATGAATAATAGAGCAAGGACTAAATAGCTGAAAGATTAAATTCAAACTTCGTCTTAGTTTACAACATGAAAAATGAAATAAAGCATGGAAACAAGCAAAGCAACTAAAGGAAATGATTGTGTTTGAGGTGTAAACAAAACTTCAGGTGCTCTAATAATGGGCTTCCATCTCCTAAATATTAGAAGAATTAGTTGCATGCAACCAGAGTTTTGGTAGCCACAGTTTGATATGTAAAAATGGTGCAATTATGAGTAGAAAATAGCAAATATGATGCCACTGTTTCAGGAAGGTAAAAATAGTGTTCTGGGCCAGGATCAGTACTGTGACTAAGAGTAGTTATGGCTTTAAAGAACAAGCATAACTGAAAAGAAAAAATAATTAAAAACATGAAAATAATTGCTGAATAGCATAAAAGGCACATGGGCTTACAAAGTTTAATTATCCCAGACTGATGCAAGAATTAATTTCCCCTGAAAAAGAAATACAACAGATCTAATCCCACTGAGTGTCAGCTGATATTTTGATACGCTGTCAAATGGGAAATGGTTAATATTAACTGAGGAAGGTAGAGGATAGAAGTGGGATTAAAAATCATACGAGGGTTGCACAAAGAGAAAGTAAAACTAGACCATGTTGAAAAGGAAACTACTGGGCTGAAGTATGTTGTCAGAGTTGGTCAAATATTTTCCTTTGAGACTTCAGCAAAAAATGTAATTTTTCCAATGACATTTGCTAGAGACACAAGTAGTCTATAATGGTCAACACAACACAGAACCAGAATATCACAAAGGAATAAAAGGTGATCTTGAGAAATAAGTAATAGAAATGAGTAGAAAGTTCGTAATATGAAGGGCATCATCAGTTGGGGATCAAAAATATTTTCTGTTGTATCTGAAACAACAGATGGGAATGGCTGGGGGAGAAGCCTCCTGTACTAATGTGGTGTTGGACAAGCATGAACCACTGCTGCAACACAGCTATAAGGAAAGCAAAAATGTGCCTAGTGTGTATCAGAGGAAATAATTTTCCCTGCAGACAGCAAATTTTGAATATTGGTCTCCAAGACACTGTGAGACCTCATCTGAAACACTACAGACATTCCTGGTCATTCCCTGTCACAAAGGATTAATTGAAACGAGAGCAGATGCAGACAATGATCAGACCGATGGACACCATCCTGCAGGAGGGACAGGAGCCTGCTAAGCAGCAAAGAGAAAAGGAATATGGAGGGTTTCTAGAAATACACCAGGAAAGAATAAACACCAGGGGAAGAAAAATAGCTATATAAGACAAAGTGGCATAAGATGGAACCCTAAACTAGCTACAAACAGCATTAATGTAGATGACATAATTTGGTTTTTATGACTCAGAAGAGCAAGATTGTGGCACATCCTCCCAGTAGAAGCAGTGGAACGAGAAATTTGCCTGGTATCAACATGCACAGAAGGACTGCACCCAACAGGGTTGCCTGCAAAGCAGGAGACTGCACTTGGTGGTCCTGTGCGCTCCTGGAGGAGAAGGAGGCAGGCCCTTGTTTCTGGTGGCATGACCACCCTTGGTTCCTGCATCTGAGATGTCAGCCTGGTTTAACTAGAGCTCTGCAGTTCTCCCTAGTCCTTGAATTAAATGTTGTATGGGTGGAAATCTAAAAGTGCTCATCTTCTGCAGCCATCAGTGCCTCTCACTCCTGTTCTGCTTTAGCAGTAAGATTCATTCCTCCCATCTGAACAAGAAGGTCTCCACACCAGTTTGGCTGCTCAGCTTTATGCATTTTTATATATATAATGTGATCATACTGTATCACTGCCAGACATGCACCACTGACACCATTCCACAGTGGAAGAACACATACTGTGCTCCCTTTTTGGGACTGACAGTCCTCTTGACTGCCAGGAACATGTATTCCCTTATAGACCATACAGTACCAACTTACTGCAGTGGAAGATTACATCTATTTAAGTCACAGAAAAATCAGATTTCCACAGGCTATAAGCTGTGCAGAGTTTTGCAGTGTATTTTCCTTGTAACAGTAAATGGCTTCAGTAGTACAGTGAGCAAAGAATAACAAAACTGGAGCACAGTTAGTGTCTACATGAAACAAAGCATAGAGCAGATTAAGTGCTACCATCATTTTATCATAGACGTGATTAGGAGAACTACTTTGTTTAAATGTTACAAAATCTTTTTGAAGTCTAAGCTTGGATGAAGCTAATCAGCACAGGAAGCAAGATATTTCTTTCTTTGCATGTCACTGTTGTTCTTCCATTTCAGCTCCCATAGAGTTTGTGCCTTTTTAAGTAAATACTCTGCTGGGCTGTGGGGACGTGGGTGGCTGTATATCCCTCATCCTGCACAGTGATGGATGTGTCCAAAAGGCTTGGGTCTGCTGTAATGCCCAGTCCAGAGCACAGGACCTCACAAGTCAGATGTTCATGTTTCATGTTCACTACAAATGTGTGAATAACTTGGGATTCCCTGGGCCCAGGATTTGTGGAAAAAAAAAAAAAAGAAAATCAATGCTTGTGGCAGACAATATAGGACATGAGAGGAAGCAGCTGAATTGCAGCTAACAGGGAAAGCTTGGATAGCAACTAAAGGAAAAGTATCTGAAGAAACAGGGAAGAAGGGAAAAGGAAGAGAGGAAAAAGAGCGAGAAAGGCATGTGAATATGGGAGGAGCTGGTGTAGTTATTCAAGGAGAAAAGCACTCACCCACAGATGCTGGATGGAAAGGGAAACAAAAGGCACAAAATTACAGAAATTTCCAAAAGTGGTTTGCTGACTGTGCAAAGCAGATGCTAAACTTAAAGCACACTTAGGTGCATTCAGGATAATAGGTTAAAATTAAGCACAAATGTAATTTCTTTTATGATTCCCAACTTGGAACAGAAGGCAGGTTAAGAACAGGGAAAGGATATTACATCTTGAACACCCAGATCATCACCCGGCTTGCAATGGAGTTTGTAACAGCAAACATATTCAGAGTGGAAGCTCATTTACTCAGTCCTCTACCTTTTCCCTTTCCTTGAGCTCAGAAGGCAAAAACAGTGTCAGAAGGTTCCCAGAGCTGCCTGGTGTCCAGGGGCTAAGCAGGCACTTCAGATGTGCCAAGGATGTGATCCATGCTGATGCCTTTACTGCATTTCAAGGTCTCCTCCATCCTTCCAGTCTCTGTGTTTTGGTTTTGGTCCTAGAGCAGTGTGGGAATCAGAATATCTGTTTTGGGGATTCTCTTTCTTTTTGTAATTGGAACAGAACACCACAAAGTTTTCACAAAGCAAATTATATTAGTGAAAACCTACCATTTCCCGTCCATAAGAATATTTCACATTGACTTTTGCATTTTCAATAAGAAAAAACCCAACTATTTTGAAAAATATTATCCTGAAGTAGAAGAAAATCACTGTATTTTTAAAGCTGACTGTTGAAATTTTAAAATAATAATAATAAAATAACAGACTGAAGCATTGCATCCTCCTTAAAGGCTTCTGGAGCCTTTTTCAAAATAAAACGCTCTTCACATACCCATGTTTCCACAGAAAGTTTCAATTTTGACATGAATGGTATTGTTTGACCAAAAAAACAGTCTTCCACTGGGAAAAAAAAAAAAAAAAAAAAGACTAGTCCTTGTGTGGCCATCCACACCCCTTACTTTCTCTTCAATATCTTTTTCCATTCTTGATCAGTTAGTCCCCTGCTGAAAAAAGCTCCACCTGCTAGAAAAAGAAGCAGAGATAACATTTGCTGCTGTAATGCTCATTGCTGTGCACACCCTGGGCTTTTCACCTCCACTTTTTTCCTACTGAGATCCTGCAGAGTGACCCTCCTGCTCTGCATTGGCATGGTGGGACTAGCAGGATAGGGCAGGACTAGAGCACAGACCCCATCCAAACACCCTGCCAGAATAGATGACTCTCTGCGGGCAATGGGAATACCCCAGCTGGGGTGGGCAGGCTGTGGTCCTCAGTAAACACAATGTGTTTTGTTACGCTGCACTTTTGCTCTCTGGTTCCCTCAGAGTTGAGTAATATTGAATAAGTGCTGATTACTGACAGTTAAAGGAGTTCTGTGTGCAGGCAGCGCTGATAGCGCAGGTCCAAGGTGAGTGCTGGTATTTACAATCTAACTGCTTCTGCACCATGTGAAGAGGATTTCTAGGAACAACCAAGGTGGTTGAGTGTAAGCTCTGCACACAGGTAGTCAAGGAAAAGAGGTGTTGCACCCAGACAGGTGAGTTCACAGCTCCAGCAGTGCTGGTACAGGGCCCAAGAAAGACTTATTGCTGTCACTTGAGTTTGTCAACAGAGCACTTAGGCACCGGTGGAGGATGGGGCCATTCCAGTAAATGCAGTGGAAAAATCACCCATAGCACAGAGCCATGTGCATCCCGAGGAGCTGAGCAAGGTAGGGGGAAGCGTGCCAGCTGAGTGCCCCCATGTGACCCTCCAACCACCTTCATCTCTGCATTAAAAACAGAGGCTTATTTTTAAACATCTACTAAAGAAAACTTAAACACAACTAAACATCACTCAGAGCCCAGCTACCATTTGGCATGCATCAGGTTATGATGACATTAAGAGGGGGGTCAGTATTGGAGTGGGATGTCTCACCGCAGTACCCAGCTCAGACCGGTGAGCCATCCCATGAGCTGTCCCAGCTCCAGCATGAGACGGACGGTGAGTGGCCGTGCCGAGAAGAGGGCTGCTCTGCAGTGGCAGAAAGGAGCAGCAAGCTGTAAATCTCACCGAGTGGAAAGAGCAAACACTGTGACACAGCTCCTCACTGGAGTTTGGCTGGAAGGAGTAAATGCTGCCCTCACAAACCTTCGTGGAACTACTGCTGGTACAGTTGAACAGGGTCTGGGACTGCTGTGGAGATGACAAGCCTTGGCAGAATTATTTATGTGCCTGTAGCTGTTTAAAAAGAAAAAAACTCTCCAGCAATCAACTTGTGAGTCTATCTAAAACCATGATCAGAAGGGTCTCTTATCCCTCAAACATTTTAAAATTAGCAGGTGCTACCTTTGCTGAAGGAAATTTTTAAAGCTTTAAAATATTTACTCCTCATAATTTGATGTGGCATCTGTCCTTGAGTCCATGTTTTGAAGAGAAATCTAGGAAGCACATCTGAATAAAGAAGAGCTTCATAAAACACCACGTCACATGAAGCAGTGTCACCACTCAAGGTCCAGCGTCACACCACAGGCAGTCCTTTAGGCCAGTGCTGTCTCTCCTCCAAGCACCAGAGGCACCATTCCCACTAGAGCTTCTGATTTCCACAGAGCTCCCAGGGTCAAATTCCCTGAGGCTGCCCCCGGTATCTACCTTGGGGATGCTACATCACAACTAGAGTGAGTGGGGGGGGGTCTTCCTTTGTCACTGATCGCTTCCTCCAAGAAGTTCTGGGCACCTGCACTGTGGGAAGGGGCTCAGTAGTTTTTATCAACCATCCTCACAGCAGGGAAGGAGAAGAAGCTCTTTTTAGGACCTAAACATGGCTACTTCAGAGGTGGCATTCCTCTAGCTCTTGGTAGGCAATAAGCATCACCCATGAAAAGGACAACATCAACAAGAGGGAGACAGAGCTCAAGGTGTTACAGACTGCAAGGGAGCCCTCAGCAGACAATACCGGGCTGTAGCACCTGGGCTTGATTTCAAGTCTGAACCACCTGTGCCTGTCCCCATCACTTCCAATGACACAGAAGGGGTACGGCACGGAGGTAAACCTATGGGGTTTCTTTTCACTCAGACTGCTGCCAGGAAGATTCAGCAACGGAGAGGGAAGAAGCTTGCCCTGCCCCTTCTCTTTATACAAGTGTTTCTCTCCTTGTGTCAATGGAAATGCTCATCACCACTTATCCTGGCACTGGCCAGCAACAGCAGCAAAGCCAGAGGTCTCTTTTGTTTGTAATCTCTGCTGAGCAGATGAATCATTGCTATGCATCATCAGATCACTTCTGTTTTGTAACACTCTGCTCATTTCATTACAAAAATCCAGCTTTGAGTGGAGTAAATTAATTTGTCTTGTTCTTGTCCTCACATTCCTTTCGATACTTAGAATGTGATTTCCACAGAAAACCAGAAATACTGATCTGTGCCTGGGGCCAGCTAATACCAGGTCATAGGCTGTGTCCAGCACAGCACTTTCTGGGCACCAGCCACCATTTCATAGATGGATTCCTTTGAAACAGACTCCTCTTAGTTATCCAGTTCACATCCTGTCATCACAGACTTGCTGTTTCATCCTTCTGCAAAAGAAAGATAGTTCTGGAAAAATTATTAAGCCTAATCCTGTCTGTCTAACGTTGAGTTTAAAGCTTCCCTGGCCTTTTTTGTGAGTTTACCTTGGTGCCCCCTACCCAAACTACATTGCAATGTGCATCAGCTCAGGCAGCTCAGCAGCTGCTTTGAAATCGGGAGATGACTGTGTCTCAGCGGTGCTGTGCTTTAAGTGTTCCCTGTACAAAAATCTCCAGAGGATGCACTAAAATGAAAAGCATGTGTAGTTACCCATTGTATTGTCTAACCATACCAACCCCAAAAAGAGAAGAGAACCTCAGACCCATCAAGATCAACAGGGATCCTCCCCAGAATTTGCAATGAGGCTGAAATTGTACCCGTCCACCATGTGTGCAGTGTGTAGAGTGGAAAGTATTCTCCGTAGGAGCTCCAAACAAAGGAAAATTGTTGCTGGGATAAACCCAAAGAACTTAAAATAGCTCATCCTCTGGTGTGAGTCTTCTAAGATATTGCACTGCAGTTTCTGCTGTCTTTCTAGTTTGGTTTTTTTATTCATGGGACTTTTTGTATCAGCTGTGAATTTCTTTGGCTCAGAGTAGTAGTAAGGAGTAATCTGCAACATGCAGTTGGTGGAAAAATAACAGTAGTAATGATGTCCTGGCCAGAACTGTAATGCTGTAAAGCTAAATAGGAAACAGCCAGTGGGATAGAAAATGTCACTGATACCCAAATACATATAGTCATGTTGGGACTAAGACTGCATTTTGAGCCCCTTCTCTGAGCTCCTAGGGGCTAACACAAACGGTTGCTTGTGTTCCTGCTGTGCTGGTGCATGCAGGTTATTGCAGTACCTCTCCCTCCCGTCCATGCCTCCCTCTGACCCATGGCCCCAGCTTTCGCAGAAGCATAAAGGGGCAGCAAGGAGCCTGGCGAGCTGCACTGTGCTGGCTGTACTAAGTTTTAGGGAGAACTCCTAACTATTGGGGTGGCATTGAAGCTGTACACTTTGAGTACTGATTTCTGTGTGTGTGTGTGCCAGTTTGGCTGGGATAGAGCTATTCTTTTCCACAATAGCTGGTATGGGACTATGTTTTGGATTTGTGATGAAAACAGTGTTGGTAATACAGGGATATTTTAGCTACTGCTGAGTAATGCTGACACAGAGGCAAGGCCTTTTCTGCTTCTCACACCACCCCACCAGTGAAGAGGCTGGGGGTGCACAAGAAGTTGGGAGGGGACACAGCTGGGGCAGCTGACCCCAGCTGACCAAAGGGATATTCCACACCATACAACGTCATGCTCGGCATAAAAAGCCAGGGGAAGGAGAAGGAAGGCGGGGGCACTCGTAGTGATGGCATTTTGTCTTCTCAAGTAACCACTACACATGATGGAGCCCGGCTTTCCTGGAGATGGCTGAACACCTGCCCACCAATGGGAAGTAGTTAATTAATTCCTTGTTTTGCTTTGTTTGCATGTGAAGCTTTTGCTTTACCTGTTAAACTGTCTTTATCTCAACCCACAAGTTTTCTCACTTTCACCCTTCTGATTGTCTCCCCGTCCCACTGGGGGAGAGTGAGTGAGCAGCTGTGTGGTGCTTAGTTGCCAGTTGAGGTTAAACCATGACAGTGTTGCATGCACATGAAAAGAAGTATTTCCTAGCTCCTTCTCCACCAACTGCAATGTCCTCTGGCATCTACCAGGTCTGGGCTTCTTTGGGACTGATGTAGAGACCTTTCTGCTAGGACAAACCTCTGCAAAGTAGTTCAACTCACTGGTCAGTACCATGGCCTCTATTCACAGGGGATAGCAGCTTAGAGAGGTTTGCTTGCTGATCTTCAGCCAGGGTTGGGACTGCACAATTTTCCGTTAAAGAGAAAAAAATATTTTGAGTGTGGCTGATTTTTAACAGAGAAAACAAAACCCCAATAAAATGTTGTATGTAAAGGCTTTTGTAAACAAAATGTGTTTTGGAGTTTGAGACTTTGCATGCACATACTAATGTCAAGCTTAATTTATTGTGCTTTGTTGCTTCAAAAAGCATGGGAGAAGCATCTCCCTGCATGTTAGTTATTATTTAAAAAAGAAGATTCTGTTAGTAGGTCATTGAACCTTAGGTCACTGCAGGACAGGGGAAAATAAATCCCTTCACCTGTGTGTCTCCATTTTATTTTTACCTCTGCAGGTCTACTTAAAGCAGGAGCTCCTGAGTCAGGCAATGCCTAACTGCACATTTGTACAGTGCCTGTTTGTGATGCTGCCACAGATGTGCCTGGATGCTGCTGTATGTAAGTGTTTTATAATAACACGATTGATAATTCTATACATTTGAGAAAGAGCCATCAAGGTTGTTGACATAATCTTTATGATTCAGCCACTGCTTTATCATTATTAGCCAAAGTCATGCCTACTCCTGCAACAGACTGTGGTGGAATAGGAACAAGAGACTTTTCTCCCCTGGTTCTCAAGGGCCACAGTGGGGCCTTAAGAAGCAGAGAACTTCTCCTTTCCTGTGTCTCAGACAGTAGAAGACATTCAGCTTGGGAGGCGGTGTATCCTTCTGGATCCCATAACCAAGTGCCAGACCTTTCATGCTGTTTGAGGGGAAGCCTTGACCACACGTTGCAAGAAATCACAAGGCAAGTTAAAAATGTCAGACAGTACAAGTCACCTTTATACCCCTCCAGAACTTCATACCACAGTGTGACTCCAAGGAAAGACCAAAAGGGCAGTCAGGCTAGTGAAGGGCTTTATCTTCCAGCTCAGATACAAACACCCAAGTCTCTGAAACACAAACTGGTTTATGCAGTCTTGCAAAGCCCAAAAATGTAGGAAAAATATTTCTAAATGCATCAAGCACTGTGGCCAGCTTGCTGCTCTGGAGGACTCTTCCCTGGCCTTGCTCCACTCCCATGTGTCACCAGGCCCTCTTGGCCCAGGCTATGCCTCGCCCCACAGCAAATCACACAGAGCTCCCTCGTGCCTTGTGTCTGGGACACGTCCCACCATGCCCCTCCACCCTGCCCAGTGTTGGTCACACTGGGCTCTGCACCAGGGAGAGGAGTCGGTGGAAAGGGTGGTGAAAATGAAGCTGCTGCCTGTGACCAAAACAACCTTAGCCCTTGCAGTAACTTTGTTCACTTCTCCCCACCTCGGTCTCTTTTCATTTATGAGCTTCTTTCTTGGAGGCTGGCAGGGAATCCCGGGGTAGCACCCTTCTCTGGGCAGCTGCTCTCCCACCTGCCTGCTGCTCTCAGTGCCTCCCCAGGCCCTCCAGCACATGGACACCCTCCCTTCCCTTTCTCCTTGGGGACGTGTTGTGGCTGAGGTGAAAAGTGCAAGCGAACTTTTTGTTAACATTCTAGGAGAACATTACTGTATGTGTTTGTACATAAACACTTGGAGGTTCACCAAGTTAACTCTGTGTCCTGATGAACACAACCACTTCTGGGACTATCGCTTCATTTCACAGATAAGATCGCTATTTGCTAGTAAGTCTTCCTCTGATATGTTTTTGTTACATGTACTTATTCTGGATCAGTTTGTAGTGTTGCTTTATTTTACCTTGTCAAGAGGTAAAAACAGCTACAGACTCCAATTCTGTGTTTCCTCACCTACAGCTCAAGGACACCCCACACCCAAGGTAGGTCAGAATCCATAGCTCTGGGTTTTGAGATTGCTCAACCATGCATATTTGTCAATGTGTTTTGGGAAAAGACCCCTTTTCTTAAGTCACTAAATACCATCAAACACATGGTGAGCTGTGGCATAGAAAAAAACCCAAAGTCATGCACCTGTGACCTCTGTGAACAACAGCAAAACAGATCCCTGTCTCCCATGGAGAAAAGAACCTTAATAGGAATAGTAGACATCTCCATACCTACCTGAATGCGTGGAAAGCACAACAGCAAGAAATTTACTGAAAAAGCAGGCTCTAGTAAATACATTCTGCCTGATTTTTTGCTTTTGCCAATCAAACTAGTGAGCTCTTCAGTCATTCCTCATCTCTTCACAGATGACAATAAGGAAACAATGGCTTCGCAGTCTAATCAGAAAATTTCATCTAATAAAGCATCTAGTATGCTCTGTCTTCAAAGGAGAGGTTTTCTGTCATTCAGATCTCCTTGGCCATATAAAGGAAAGATTTGCCAGTGTACACTATAAAACTGGTTGAATGTTATCAACCAGCTATTTTGGTGTCTAACATAAATCCATAGTGCTCCTCATTACCAATTAGCCAAACTCCTCTAAAATATTTGGCCACACTAGAGAGAACTGAAAGCCAGCAGGAGGTATATCTTCTCAAACCTCATGCTTTCAGGCTGTAACAGCTAAGAAGTAGAGTCTGAATTGCTGTGGGAAGGAGGCAGGAGCAGCCATGAAATGCTGAGCTCTCCCTACTATATTAGGTAACACGGAAGTGGAGAAAGCTGTGCAGGATTACAAGTAGGATGAAGAATGGTATGTTTCTCTCTCACCCTTTGCTATATTAGTCTGTTGTACATATCCCAAGAAATTTATGGCTAAGTTTTAAATGCTGTTTGGAAAGTGATGGTTGGCTCAAGGCTGGTGACAAGATATAACACATCTGACCTCCACGTCATTGCTTCTCTTACAGCTCTGGCTGGTGTTGAACAGAAGGTGTCGACCTCTGATCACTGTGCAGAGGGATTAGTGAACTGAGATGTGACACCCTGAAATCTACTTTTTACAATACAGATATCTACAGCTCAAAATCACTGCCCCGACCAAGCCAGCATACCTGTAGGAAGAGACGCCAAAGAATAAATGAGGATGGGAAATTAATTACCCTCTAATCCTTAGAAACTAATCTTGTTTTAAATAATTTAAAACACAGGCAAAGTTGGAGGTACCACAACACCCAGATGTGCCTGAAAAGGATGACAACTGGATCTTGTTGCTGTCAAACTCATCCTTCTCTTGTAGTCTTCCTGAAATCAGCATCTCATCAGCATCACACCAACTATGAGAGGTAGCTTGTTAGTATTTTATTGATCATCATTTTCAAAGGTGATTTAACAGCTGGTGTGGAGAGGAACATAGCATGTGAAGGTGCATTACATGCTCGCTGTTAACACTAGGAAATGAACACTTTTCCCACATATATAAATGCAAGGAGTGCTAAGTGTTCTTTGACATGTAACCTGTCTCTTTGCTCTCTCCAAATCCAGTGAGACATATCTTTCCAGTGCCTCCTGTTGGAACAGAAAAAAAAAAAGGGCAATAAAGTGTTGCTATAAATTAATAAGGTAGCAGTAAGCAGCCCTTATTGCAGCTGATGCTGACTAATGAGGCTTCAGAGGCTGGCAATCCAGTGTTGTATCTTCAGTGTGCATTAGTCACTTGGCATGGCAGAAGCCTTTTTCTGGACCCTCTCCTTTTTTCATAATGGTGCAAGAAAGATGGAACTCCCGAGTTGGAGATTTTCAGCTTGCTAGCATTGGGAAATGCCTCACTGTGCCCTTGGTGGTGTTTTGAGTAAAAAGCTGTTGTTGCCAGGATGATGTTTGGTGAGATGAGGGAAAAATCTGTATGGTATCCGTGCTTGATGTACAAGGAAGCTGGATTAGGTGACCTCAGGCAGACAAGGCCAAGCTTTCTGACAAAGCAGATCACGCAGTCTATTACACAGCTCCATCCTAGTTGAATAGTCCAATATGAATTTTTGTAAGATGACCCAAAGCACATGTGTGCACTTCTATGGAAGAAGAGTCCATCCAGCCCACTGTCTCAAGCCCTATCATTTACATAGTCATTCATGTGTGATGACATCCCAAAGTGCTCATGAACAACTGAGGCAGGGAATGGACAGAAGCATTGCTCTAGCAATCATAGGTTGGCTTCAGTTTCCTAAAAATAAGCTTCACTGAGGTGGCTTCATCTTTTCCTCCCAGCTGAGCTATATACACATGGCTACTCAGATACTTGCTGAATTACAAAGCCCCTTAAAATACTCTTCTCACCATGGACTCACAAACTAACAGGAAAAGTCTCCTCTTTATCAGTCCCTCCTTCCTTCTGACATTACCAAAACAGGGAGTACGCTACCTGTCTCTCTACACGATGGCAGCACTGTGATGGAAAAACACTGAGAGGAAACATAGATCATCTATCTTCTCATACAGTAGGTCACTTTTCAAATGAGTTATATTTTCCTGAGGTGTTTAAGTTTGGAAAAATAATTATTTTTGCCTACACACAACATTAAAATGAGTGGTAATATTCTCAATTCATCAGCTGCACCAAAGCTTCCAATTTTGGAATTATAATTTTTCTTACTTGTCCCATTAATCTTATTAAGTGGATCTCTCTAGCAAGACATTTAACTTCTAAACTTGTTCATTCATAAGATATTTTAATAAATCAACTTATTTAACTTATTTATTCAAGCCGTGATAGTTATTTCTAGAACGTAATTCATTTAATGTTGTTAATTTGCTACTGAACAAACAACAATAATTTGTTGTTTCAGTAGCAAATTAACAGCAAAACTACTGTAAGTATACACAGAATCCTCATTACAAAATATCAGAACTAACAATAAATATCTAAACAGTTGGGTGAAGAAAATATTGTGAAAGGGAAGGGTAATCCAAAATAGCTTTTTCCCAGATAAAAAGTGTTGTGTCAAATTTAAGGACATCATTATATTTAGTTTTGTTCAGTGCTTTTCTGTATTAATGGACTTTTTCCAATGGGCTATACAAATTGTCAAGTCTTTGAGGATATTGAATTCTAATTATCACGAGCTATTGTGCACTGCAGATTCAGAGCTGAACTCAAAAGCATCTGGTTACAGCATCAACATTTCTAAAGATCTTTTAGATCAATAACATTAACTTTCCAGAATACATAATGTAACCAAAACAGGCAAGCACTACAGATGTGGCTTGGCTTTTGGAAAGTCCTAATAGGCAGAATTCCCTGTAATTCCATGAAATTTGCACTGCAGAACTGAAGACAATGAAAATTTTGAGTAAAATGAGACTGTGGAATGTGGATCATAGCAATTAGGGGACTACCTCTTGGCCCTTTGGTCAGGACTTTTGTCTGTGTTTTTCTAAAATGATGAAAACCAGCATGCAACATTTCATAGGCAGGATGTCTGAAATGTAAATATCTTTTCCTAGAAATCAGGATTGATTTTTAAATTCTATATTCTCAGTTATAGTTTGATCTGCGAAGTACAGCTAAATAATCACAGATTACAGATATAACATTTAATTCTGTCAGTAAATTTCAACAACATGTTCAATGACTTTACAATTTTTTCCTACATTCATGAGTGACATTTTGTTAGCTAAAATTGTGTATTCAAGAAAAACATCATGAATAGTCAGCATATATCTGACTGTGTATGGGTACCTGGGCATACTGTCACACAAGTTAAGCAGGTAGACATCTTTGACATCCTCTCCTCTTTCGATGCCTTTGAGTTTACAGCATCAGACATCACATTAGCAATCTTTCCTGGATGTGCCTAAAGTTAAGTGTTGTTTGAGACTTATAGTTTCTATGATCTAATGATAAAGGAGTCTACATTACCTTGAAAAAATAGAGTGGTCTAAAAAACAGCAACACTTGCAAAATATTTTGTGAGAGAATTGTGAGAAAAAAAAATTGTGAGAGAAAGAGCATGCATGGATTCTACAAGTTATTTTTAGCACAAACACTTTCTAACTGCTAGGCTTTAAAGGAAATTTCTGTTAGGAAAAAAAAAGAAATTTCCAAGGAGCAGATATTTGACCCATCCTTGTGTTTGTAAATACAGAGATTACCATAAAATGTTCTTGTTTATCGAACAATCACATCTTCCAGAGAGCTGTTTGACTTTCTTTTGAATTCTGCAATGGCTCAGTGTTCACTAGCTGGGAAGCGTTTACTTCCATCTTTTCAGTTTTACAGAACCTGAGGAGCCAGGTTGTGTCAAGTGATGACAAAAACCTTCTCCAGACCTCCTCACATAAATGACACCCCTCCAGCTGCCTCATCTTCACCTCTCCATTTTCCACATTGTGTAGAGCTGTAACAAGGAATATGAAAACGAGAAATACTGCCAAATACCCAACCCCAACCTCGCTGGTTGAAGAAGAATTTTTACAAACCACCAGCCACACCTAGTGCAGATCTGCCTGGCCTGGTGGACCTGCATCTCTGCACCCTTCACAGAGCCAGTCAGTCAGCTTTACTGGTGAAATCCTCAGGCAGTTTCAGTGTCCCTGCACACCATGGCCGTGACCCATGTGGGAAGCTCCCCAGTGCCTTTGGAAGAGCCACCCCCACACTCCATCACACTGTGCTCAACTGAGTTCAACTGTGTAAAACCTACATCTTCTTTTTGCCTGTTTCTAGTCCCCTGGAGGCCAGAATATGCTGCCTATTTTTAGTGAAAAAAAAACCCCCACCCTAAACCTGTCCTCATCATGCTCCATTTAAAGACCATTGGAGAGCTTTGCTGCCAATTTTAACATGGAAAGGACATTGCCACTTTTTTCTCTCTGTGCTGGAGCTGCGACTGCTGCACTGCTGCCCTTGAAGCCCCAGCACTAAGTCAAAGCCTTTAAATCAGAGGGCTCTCTGCACTAGGAAACAAATGCCAATGGGCACTAAAGGAAACACTTCTGAGAAGTCACAAGACCAAGGAAAATAAAGATAATATTGCAAAGGAAAGGGAGGGCATTGTTATACTGCTGGGGTGGTTTTTTTGGTGCTGATTTGTATTTAACCTACTTAAATAAACTGCAATGGCTGTTCTGTGAATGCAAAAATGGATTGAAAGTTTCCATTTGATTAAATAAGGAGAAGAAATTACCCTGTGGCTAGTCTGTACACTCACTGATCAACAATGAAATCTCAATGGAAACTAGTGACCTGCCACTGTCAATGCACAACCAATTTGAACTGAGCTTGAAGGGGGCAGTCATGCAAGCACCACTTTGGATATTTATTTAGCACCACTTTAAAGCACAGTTCTCTGTCCAGCTCACACTATTTTTTATGCATTGCTGAGTGAGGCATGTTGGCTCCAGCTATACATGTAGATTGAACAGGACTAGGTTGTACAGCTGGGTGGATGCCCTTCACCCTGGGGCTTGGGTGAATAGTTCCCTCAGGGGACACCGGACAAGTTGGGAGATGGTGTGGTAAGGGGCTGTTCCCAGTGTCAAGCAAACGGGATGCTGGAGAGCAAAGGAGTTGTTAGCACAGATGCCAATCATTGTGGGCCAGCAGGCACCAGTATGGGAGAGCTATCTGAGGAACATGTCCTCTGAGTGCAAACACATGCAACCACCCAGCAAGGCAGAGCCCAGTTCCCTGGTGCTCTTCAGCTCCAGCTCAGTACCAACCATGGCAGAAGGGTCAGCTCCTTCCACAGACAGGCCCATGTCTGGCTGCTATCCTCCCTCAAAACTATTCACCTCTTTTTTTCCTATTCAAGCACCCTGGAAAATGTGAAGTTGACCTCACTTCATCCACCTGGGAAGACCCAGGGGACTTCCATGTTTAACAATCGGACTCTTGGCATAAAAAAGTAAGCTTCAGCCTAAACCCTTCCAAGCTAGGAGAATTCCGGACATGTACTGTCTTGCATGTTCGCTTAAAAAGAGTCCACAAAAATTATGTAACTGCAGATTTAACATCTTGCTAGATTTTGCCACTCTTTTGCAACTTCTTTCCTTAAACAGAGCATTGCCAATGCTGAAAATACAGTCCCAGAAGAATTTACAGTAGAATATTCTGCTCTCAGCTGCTCTCCAGGCAGAAACTGGACTGAGTGAGATATATTTAACCCATACAAGGAATTTTAACATAAACAACATAAACAGCCAACCATCCTTGCACTGGTTGCTCAGAAACCTAGTCCATGAATTATCCTTTATTTCAAGATTCATTATCTAAGATGTGAAAAATGCTCAACACTGCTCGCTTAGTTTAGGAAAAAGTTACTGTGGAGTTCTTGTTAGTTCTGTGCCTTCTGGAAATGTAAGAATTCTTTGCTTTCAACTTCCAATATCTATTTGCTCTTCAAATTGCATTACTAAATTCAAAGACACGAAAGCAAGGCTTCTCTGAGATAACATTTCCATGTTTTTTTGCAGGACCTGCATATTTTCCATGCTCTTAAATCTCTGCGTTTGCCTGGTAGAAACACAAAATCTTTCTCATTTTGGGGGTGTTTGACTGAAGAGGTCTCTGAGGTCTCTCTCAGGTAGTTTCCTGTCTAATTAGGAATTGTGATTTAAAAAACCTAACAATCTCTTTGATTTCAGATTTCGCCACAGATCCTACTTTTTAAATTTCATTATTTTGGTCACATTTTTGGTCATTGCTTTTTTATCAGTTTTGTAAACTCTCTGTACCATTTGAATCTCCTGACTTTTAAAATCATCTCCATCTTGAGTCCACTTCTGCATTTTTCTCTGTGTTTACCATTTGCAGGTGCTCTTACTTCCAACCCTACTTTCTGCCATCAGCTGCTGGTGGCAGTGCCAGCACAGCTCTCTCTGCTTTGTTATCTTCCAAAATGAAGTCCAGTGCAGGGGGAATACTGGATGCCACAAAAGGAGAACCATAGCAGCTGTGTGTGCAACCAGCACCCAAAGAGGGGAAAAAACAAAACATCCTTTTTCTTCCTTTGTAATATTATGTGACAGTAGGAGTTTATTTGCAAAGTCTTTGGTTGCTGTGCATCTGCCTTTCCCTAGCTGGACAAGGACTGAGTGACAACCAGTGAGGGAGGCTTCTCTTCTCTCCTTTGCTACAACAGCTGATTACTTCAGTTCACAAACACAATTTTAGGGTAAAGCATGTTGCAGGTTGGGGAGCCTCAAATGTGTCTTGCTTTCCAAGTGCTGCTAAAAACGGCATTTTGGCCACATCATCTCCAGGAATCTTAGTGTGCGTCAGATTTCTTGGGAGTTGCTTTTAATGCTGGATGAATTTCAGAAGAAATTAGCACATTTTATTCTACATCAACAAGCTAAGAATGATGTTTTATTCATTGCAATTGCAAGCACTGTTGCAAAAGAAAAGTGTCAAGTAAGAAAATGCATTTACAGATCCTGTTTCAGCAGCAAGGCTCCTCCTTAGTTGCTCTAGTGCTTTACTTAGTTTGCAGAGTCTAGGCTCAAACCTCTCTTTTCCCTCACATTTCCAGGGTTAGTCTTAGCCCCTTGGTTTTTTATGTCTTTTTCCTTCCTCTGTTAAAGGTGCTCTGCCTTGTTTCTTTGTTTCGCTCTTAAAATATCTGCTTCTTTTTAGGGTTTCTTCCTGTCGCTGCCAGCTGGGGAAAGAGGGATTGCTCCCCTCACCTTGGGGGCTTCTCTGAATCTGCAGTTCTATTTGACTTCTTAATTAACACATTTCTGCTAGCCTGAGAGGGTCACAAAACTTTCAAAATCATCCTGATATTTTAAAACTCATTGGACACTGACAATGCTTACATATTTTAAACTCATGCTTCCCAGTTTGCTGTTAGGTTTACGGTGCCCAAGTATGACAAGCTAGTAATAAGGATTGTAGATAATAATTCAGTCACAAACGAGATGGCTTTGAGAACATTTTTCCTAAATTACCTTCTTTACTGTGGGAAAAACATTAAGCTACTTTGGGGGACTGGGTAATAACTCACAAATTTGCCTGTATAATGTCTGAAGAAGCTTTGAGACAAGGTCAAGGCATACAAGGTAAGAACAGTCTGTCTACTCAGAAGAAAAGCAGAGCTCCTTTTGCTAGCAGGTGAGGTGGGAGTAGTTTCACGCCATGGAAAATGAGGCACTGACACTGTTGCAGCACTGGAGTAAACTGGGCTGTCAACGTACTAATAAAAAAAGGGAACATTGGCTGTGAGTGCAAGGAGCATGCTGACCTCATGGAGTGCAGCTCAGCTTGGCTGGGAGAGCTTGAAAGAATGATTAACTAAACCAAGACTGTTTAATTAGACCTTTACTAACATCATCTGAACAGATTGGGTGGGGATGAGTGTGGATTTACATTTCTGGGAGGCACCCGTTCTCAGCAAGGATGGGCTCAGTCTCAGTCCTCGATAGGTTTTGTTCTTTTTTCTCTCCTGTCCCACGTTTTCTGTGAAGTTTTGGTTACTGACATAATTTATTGTGCTTAGCACAACTCTTTTGTCCTCTGAGGGAAGGGTGGAAAATTATCTGAATCCTGCCTTCAGGGATATAGACCACTAATATCTGATTATTGGTGTTCAAAACACAGAGCAAAGCTAAAGAGACACCAGATAGACAAAGCTCAGAAGAGAAAATTGATGATGATTCTGGTATTCAAGAGAAGGTAGTAACTTGTGGATTAAAGCTACTTGCTTGAGTTGTTTCCAAGGGGTTCAGCCCCCAAAGTATTACTATCCTACTCAGAGCTATAAATCTATTTGTATAATGGCCTCAGGGCATTTTCACTGTAAAAAAATATATATATATTGCCAGTGAATTGTGGTGTTTGGAGGGGACTGGGTTAATGCAGGGGTTTGAATTGCCCCATTGCTCTCTTTGTGGTTTTGAGTCATCAACATGCGGTAATACAATTATCATATTAAGGATAGCCTCAGGCAGCTGAACTTTGCTTTCTGATGGCTGAGATGCAATCCCTGTCCTGCTGGTAACATTTTAGCCTGTTAGGCTAGCTTGTGTCATCCCAGATTTATACATATTATTTATATATATTATTACAGATATAACAAGCTACAATAATGTCATAGCCCTGGATGTAATAACTAAGATCACCAAAAAGAATGCATTACAAGGTTCACACACAGGGAGATCACTTAAGGCTGATGGTCCAAATTTCAGTTTAAAAAGCAAGGGCTGAGGTCTGTGAGCAATAGCATTTGCCTGGAGTTACTCATATTCCTGACTTCAGGCATGCACAGATTGGAGGCTGGCAAGACTCAGATTTCAAAAACAAACTACTGAAAAGAATACAGAAGAGAAAGAGATACTAATATGATACTAATTTATGTCAAAATTAGAGATTTCTAGATCAGCAGTGGCATTTTTTCAAGGACATGGTGTTTTCCCATGAGTATGAGAATGAGATATAAGAGACAGCAAAATCAGTGCCAACAGCTCTGAAGTATCCAATGTAAAGGACTCTCACTGAAAATTGTTTCAACTCAGAGCAGGAGAAAGAATGCAGCCATAAACAAGTGGGAGTTTAACAACAATTGAGAAATACTGTGTAAAATAAAGCTTTGTGTCTTTTCTTTCAGTTATTTTCAGGCAGAACAAGTAGGGAGGGTTTTGCAGTGAACCCGTGCCTGCGTGTCATGTCCCCAGCCACCTCACTTCTTCCCTTCTTCACTTGTATTTTCTGCAAAAAAATAGTTGGATAGAGAAGGAGGAAGAAGTAGAAATTAAGAGTGAGACATGTATCCCAACAAGACAGCTCTATAAAAGGGAATTACTCAGCAGCATTGGGAATACACTAGAAAAAAACAAATCCAGGATTTACTGCCCTTGTCAGCTATTTTGGATGAATCAGATCCAAAACAAATCTGAGCTCTCGTGTCTGGAGGAAAGAGTAGTACTTAGTCATGCACCTAGGGACAGTAATGCTTCAGGCTGGGATGGTAGTATGCCTTGACTACCTTCTTCTGCAATCGGCCTCTGTGCCAGGTCTGTATATGCTAGAGAAACACGGTATTCTCTATTTTTTGCTTTTCCAGGACCCATTCTGCAGGACTGCTGATCCTGGCTTGCCACCCAGGCTCCTGCAGCAGCAGAGAGGCAGCCATATGGCTCTGCAGACACTGTCCACTCCCAACATGAGGCTCTTATGATTCAGGGACCATTTACTGTGGCCTTGATAATCACCAGTGAGAGACATCACTGGGAATTACTGCTAGGGGTATCTGCGGTTTAATACTCACCAACACATCATCCAGGTGGGTGACGAATATAAGCGGTCAGTAAGCACATTGTCATGTTCAGCCTTCATGCCAGGCTGCAAAATAGAGATATTTCCATTTAAATGCCAGGCAGGAAAGCAGCACTGAGCAGAGTACAGGATACAAGTCAATCTAGTTCAGCTCAATATTCTTATTTGAGAGTTATTGCAGGCTAGGCAGAAAGCAAAATAGCCTGCAGCTTTCAGTACTGTTCTCTTCCTAAATGATCCTGAAAGACTTTATTGAACTAAGCTACTCCCTCCACTTAGGCTGAGCTCTGGATTGCTTATGAACCCAGAGGAGGTGTCATGATATACATTTGGCAATATCATGACATTTTGCAACTGTGCATGATTTGAGAAGACGAACTGCTTGAACTATGTGTGTCATTGTGGCTGCAAGCAGGGGTCTAGCTAGTGCTGTCTCCCTCCTTGCACACAAACCAAAACCCCATTTCTGGCTTAGTGTCTAGATTAAATGAAACAATAAATCCATGCACTTATTTTAGGGAGTGAGAAGGTTTGCAGGACAAGTCAGCAAGGTAAGACTGGGAGCTAGCACCAAGTCAAGAGCTATTTGTAATTCTGGGAAACCCAACTAACTGGTGGGGATCTTCCACAACAGGTTTCCTAGACAAGTAACATGTAGATAGATGGTCACCTTCAGAGAGGAATTCAGCACCAGAGCCTGCCTTAGGCATCCCATATTATAGAGTCATAGAATGGTTTGGCTTGGAAAGAACCTTTAAAGTTCATCTAGTCCAGCCTCCTTGCAGCGAGCAGGGACATCTTCAACTAGATCAAGTTGCTCAGAGCCCCATCCAACCTGACCTTGATTGTTTCCAGAGATGGGGCATCTACCACCTCTCTGGGCAACTCGTTCCAGTGTTTTGCCACCTTCATCATAAACATTTTCTTCCTTAAGTCTAGTCTAAATGTACCCTCTTTTAGTTTTAAACCATTACCTCTTGTCCCATTTCTACAGGCCCTGCTAAAAAGTCTGTCTCTACCTCTTATAGGCCCCCTTTAAGCACTGAGAGGCCACTATAAGGTCTTCCCGAAGCCTCCTCTTCTCCAGGCTGAACAACCCAAATCTCTCAGCCTGATCTCATAGGAGAGGTGCTCCATCCCTCTGATCATTTCTGTGGCCCTCTGCGTGTGTCACCTTTCTCTATGGACTAAACACAAAGAGTTTTAGTTTCCCTTAAGAAAAACAGCTCTTCTCTCCAGAGCCTTGATTAGGAAATGAAATGCAGGCAATTTGATTGCCCCTGAAGAGAACAGGGGGTTCAGTGGAACAGCAGAAACATACATTGATGTGCTGTGCCTGCTGCCAGGTCAATGGGGTAAAAGGGGACTTTTCAAGGTCAGAGACAGTTTATTGGTTTTTTCTGTCTCCTCTGGTTCAAATGAAGGGAAAGTAGGATCAGAAGACGCTCTGGGCAAAAGGGCAAAGGAATTGAGTAAAGTGTGGGTGAAAAAGCTTTCCCCACTCCAGGTTTATAGCTTCTGATCCTGGATGCAGCAGCTTGTTATCCGTGAAAGCACCATTTTTCAAATCTGCTTTGTCATGTAAAGTCTGTTACGGGAAGCTGGGAGAAAAAAGCCCCGTGGTGAGCAGGATGCTGACTCCAGTCCAAAGATGGTCACGCAGTCCCTCAGGTGCACGTGTACAAACGATCTCGCTCAAAACAGCAAGAGACACTGGATGTGCAGCTGTGGGCACTCGCTGCCTCCAGCCCTGCTCATCCCAGCCTGCTGTTAACCACTGTTTTGGAACAGTTGCCTAGATACCACAAGAGCCTGGCTTCAACTTCAGGCACATTAATTTGACATTAAAACTTGACAATACAAAATGTATTCCAGGGTTGAGACACGCTTGCAGATGAAAACCACAACATTGGTAGAGATCAGTATTAAATCCAACTCGAACGAAAAAACCTCTTGTCAGAGGTCTGGCCCAGCCCCGCCTTTTCTTCTCCTCAGACTCTCAAGGATAGTTGCAGCAAGAGCCACATGTAAAACTTCACGTTCTCTTGGCTTGCTGGAGCTAGGCTGAGTGCCAGATCCAACCATCTCTGACCTCAACTTGTTGGGGTCTCCAGGTGCAACTTTACATTTGCCAGTCCTTGTCCTTTAAAGGCCAGGGCTGCAGACTTAGTCACATTTCACCCCTAGTTCTTGCATGTTTTTTAGGAAACCGCCCGAGATGCAAGCTTTCTGGCTCAGGGATTATTTCTGCAAGGATTTACATTAGTTAGACACCACTTTAGACAGACACCACTTCAGGGTGTTCTGACTTAATTACCCCCCCAAACAAAACAAAACCAAAAATGGGATTGTATGAGGAATCCCCTGTCCCACTCTCTCTCTCATCCCTTTTGGCATCTACACCTCTCCAAGTTGTCAGGGTTCCTTGAATGTGCAGGTAGTGACCCTCTTAGCATCAAACAGGTGAAAATGGCTGAAAGACCAAGAATAAAACATTTCATTTTGTAGCTTTCAGGGGTTTTTTTTAAATTATCATCAACAGCAGTCACAGACCCCAGTTATCCTGGATAAAAGGTAGTTTATTTCTCATACTTCTTTCTCTTGCATCCAGAAACACTTACTCTCATTTAGAAACTAATGGGACCTGGTTCCCGTGCTGTTCTGAAATGCTTTTGTGACTGATAACTCAAAAATGCTTCTGTGATTTTCCCCTTATCACTAATACATTGACAGTTGTATAGATTCTGCTGCAGCAACGCTTACTGATGTAGTGGGTGACTTAATGACCCTCTGGGGACAGAACTTAGGGGCTGTTCGGGTCCCTGTCAGAGCAGCCATGTAATGCTGGGCTATTCCTCCCACTGACTGGTTACATCCATGATTTGTTACAGTCAGAAACACAGATTTGAGTAGATTTCACTTTCCGTGAGAGCATTCTTTAAATAGAAGTTCATTGGACTGAATTGTGCAGGCCTTAATCAAATACTATTCCCAAGAAGAACAAGGGAAGGGGGGTCTTAGATCAGTAAAAATCAGACCATTCTTTCATTGTTTTCTAATTATTAATATATCCTTCATTTGGAATGTAATGGATTGTCTCTCTCACCCCAATAGCTGAAAAACAGGGCCCATATTTCCCTTGGGAACATTTTACAGTGGTATAACATGCCACTGAGAACAAATAACCTAAGAAAAGTGCTGTAGATAACATTTTAATTAGCTTTATCAGATGATGAAAAATATAATGTTTTCCTGTGCAGTCATGGGGGGAACCATGAATCTCGATCTTGACAGTGGTTCTGCAAGAGAATGAAGGCAAAACTGAGAAAGGATAAGTTTTTTTCAGTGCCAGCTTTCAGCCTTGAAAATCAGAATCTGTCTCTTATTTGGTCTGTATAAAAACTGCTTATGTCTACAGGTATTTCTGATGCTCTTCCTTTTAATATCTAATTCTATAAGTAGTTGCAGTTTTGAGTCATATTGGCAAACTGAAGTAACAAATGTATCACAAACAGGGTGTTTGTTTTTGCTACCATATACTTCGTAAGAAAATAACTTTTAATGAAATCTTGTCCAAAAAAAGTCTCCTAAGAAACAGTTGTAAAGAAAAAAAAAAAAAAGAGAAGGGAAAGGCACAACATTTTAAGTGGTAACTCTATAACTGCAATTTCCAAAAGTAAAATGAACAGGCAATATGTATTTTATATGTATATTACACCACTTCAATGATTTTTTTTTCTAAAAGTGTATGTTAAGGTGCCCTCACTGAGGTATCAAAAATCAACATACTAAAGGGAAAATAAACAGAAGCTATAGTTCCTTATCTAAGATCAGAACAATGAACCTCAGGTAAGGATAAAATAAACAGACCATTTATGAGTTACTGTAAAAAGATTTGGAAAGACAAACTCATTGTTTATTAACTAGTAATAGTAGAGTTTGCATCTGTCAGGATACCTACTGACAGATTTATTTCTGAGTATAACTGGAAGAATTTATTTTTAGAAAAGGGTAGTATATTTTTCTTGTAATATGAAAGTTCAGCAGGAAGAAATAACTCAGTCTTGCAAAAAATTCCTAAGGCAGTGATGAAGTTTTATGAGCACTAGATTTTACCAAGATTAGTGTTCAGCAAAAATTAAAAAAAGAAAGGTTTGCTTTTTAAAGAAACAAATTGCTTTAAAAAAATCCCCAAACTATTCCATTAAAGTTCCTCCAATCAGACTTGCAAACCAGGAGGTCTAGAGGCATACTGGGGGAGGGGTATTTTGTTCCCAGAGGAGAAAAGATTTTTAGCATCATTCAGACATTTGCATTCCTCTGTGATGTTAAGATCCCTTATGTAAAATGTGTTTCAGTTTTGTGTGGTGCTTAGCAAATACAGAAAGGTTCAAAATTAAACTTTTAATCTAAAAATTCCGTTTTATAGAGAGGACATGAGATCACAGAATCACAGAATCACCTAGAGTGGAACAAACCTTTAAGATCATCAAGTCCAATCATTAACCTCACACTGACAAGTCCCCGACTACACCACGTCCCTCAGCACTGTGTCTACACAACTCTTAAATACCTCCAGGGATGGGGATTCCACCACTGCCCTGGGCAACCACTTCCAACGCCCGAGAACCCTTTCAGGAAAGAAATTCTTCCTAATATCCCATCTAAATTTAGCCCAACCTGAGGCCATTTCCTCTTGTCCTGTCACTTGTTACTTGGTTGAACAGACTAAGCCCCACCTCTCCACACCTTCATTTCAGGTAGTTGTAGACAGTGATAAGATTTGCCCTCAGCCTCTTCTTCTCCAGGCTAAACAACCCCAGTACCCTCAGCTGCTCCTCATCACACTTGTTCTCCAGCCCCTTTACCAGCTTTGTGGCCCTTCTCTGGACACACTCCAGTGCCTCAATGTCCTTGTAGTGAGGGGCCCAAAACTGAGCACAGTGCTCAAGGTGAGGCCTCACCAGTGCTGAGTACAGGGGTAAAATCTGGCCCATGCATGCACACTGGGGCTGGTAGCTCCATGGTGGAGCTAGAGGATGACTGCACCTAACCAGTAGTATGTGGTCTACTCCTCCATAGCATTCATGACGAGTGGATGTGGCTGGAAAAACCTGGTGGGAACAGAGCAGCCCTCACTCAACCAAGGAATTAAATTCAAAATTTAATGGTCAAATATCTCACTCTTAAATTTAACAAAGAGAACTAGTGTAACCCATAGTAAACAAGTACAGCGTGGTTTGGAATGGATCTCCCACCTCCAAAAAATTACTGAGAATATTAGAGTTTTTGGTAAACAAATTTCTTCACAAAAAAATAGGTGGCCACTGTGGAAAATGTTCATGCCATTAGACAAACTACAAAAAACACATTTTGACCATAAATATTTTCTGTTTTGAAATATCGTTACAATATTCCATTAGTTGCAGGAGCTGAAATTCAGCTGTTTTCCATCCAGGCTCCTCTGTGGTCTGGACTTCTTCATCACAGGACATCACCCTGAATGCTCTGGAGAGCTCAGCAAGGGAAGAGGTACTGCACAGCACAAGAAGGGATATGACAAGAGACTCTGCCTATGGAAGGAATGGGATGGGGAAGCAAGGATCCTGCTTTCTCTGGTGGGCGTTAAGCAGAGGTAATTCAGAATTTATGATCTGGCTGAAAAGATTTTGATTGACTAGTAAAGTTTGTGAAATAACCCCAAGATCTCCTTCTCTTTTACAGAGTTGGCTGATAGAGCTTCAAAACAGAACTGCTTTGCTGGAATAGTAGGTGGCTGAGAGACCATGGGCTTCAGGACTTAGGGATGTGATGGGAGAGCACATCTGGGAGCGCACATCTGGAAAAGCACCGTAACTGATCTTCAATTTCCCTAACGGTCTACATCTTGAACCAGAGCTGAGTGCAGTCCAGCAGACAGGCAAGCTGGGAGTCGGGATATCATGACCTTGTGTTGCTATCTGCAACAGCAGTTACACATGTTGTAAGATGCTCTGAAAGCTAGCAATAAGCAGGTAGTAGTGCTATTTCCTTACAGTATTGGATGCCTATTTTTTATTTCAGACAGGCAGAGAGAGCAGGTGGAGGCAGCTGGGATTAGGAGTAGCATTACAAAGGTCTTTGTGTTTATGTTACAAATTAATTTTTCAAACTGAGCTTTAACAAGAGGAATCGTGCTTTAATCCTAAAATCAAAGGACAAAAGTGTCTTTTGAACGTTTCTGTATTTTCAAGTAGAGTAGCAGACATTTTTATTGAAATGAAGATATTAAACTGGGAGGGAGAAAAGGCCTAAGTTTAGATCTAGATATAGCTAAATATTGCATAATCCTCCTCTACGTGACTTAGGCACTCTAGTGTATCTCTTATCTGTCTGTGCCATAAATCCTATGAACCTCAAGAAATCCTGAAATAAATTTACTTTGCAGGATAATGTCAGGTATATTTCTTATACGTTTTAGTATGAGTGGCTTTAATTACTACCTAGTGGAGCATCCTATGGATTTGAAATAACATCTTTGCCTGAAAAATGCACTCACGCTCTAGTAAAAAAACTGAATGTATCTGCCCAGTGACATAAGACACCCAATTGCACTAAGGTCACTGACGTTGCAGAAAAGCTTACTTGTTCCTGTTCCTTTTCCCTTTGTCTCCTCATTACCCATCCTCTCCTATGTCAGATTTTGACCTTCAAGCAGTGAATCTGTATTTCAGTTCTTTGACAGCAAATTTTCTCCTTGTGTAGAGCCCCGAGTTACCTGAGATTTCTGCTCAGTCTCTGAAATTCAAAAGCCCATATGTGTTTGAGAAAGGCCAGTTCAAACAAAATCTTTGGCTCAGTTTCATTCAAGAGCTGCAAATTTACTACAAATTATATTTGTATTCCTAAACTCCCCCCCTTTTTTTTTTTTTGTGAAAAATACTCACCAAATTTCCTATTTTATACTGCTTACCTATGTATGGATGAGCTGGTTACACCTGACTTGTCCTGATTACAGAAATGTTCACATTTGTCACAACAAGACCATATCTCTCACCTCCAAACAGAAAAGAGGAAGGAGTTGTTTGCTGAAGAGACTGCTGGTTGCACTTAGCATTGGAAAGGCAGGAAAAAAAAAAGAAAAAAAAACAGAAGGAGAGAATGGAGCAGAAGAAGAATAAAGTGAAGCAAAATAAATAAAAGGACAAGATCTGTCCCCAGTGCTGCAGCTCTGTAACCTGGCCTAAGCATCAGCCTTTGGAGTGGCATTTGAGAATTATTCATCCCTACTGAGAGCTGGGAGGATGATAAAACAATAGGAAAATAACCAGCAGACACTCGCCAGAGAAATTTTTTCCATTTGTAGTGAGGTTAGAAACAAATAATCAAAACAAGATCCAGCACAACTTTTGCTTTTTCCACAGTTTTCCCTGCCAAAAGACTTAATGTCACATGGATCTGGTAAAGCTGCTGGCCTGGAGCAGCCACCGGACTACCGCAATGGATCCCACTGGAGGAGATCCGTGCTGTGTACACACAGGAGCTACAGCATGGTGGCTTCTCCTGGGCTTCTTGTTGCTCCCCCTGTCTGTCATGAAGCCACTTCTGTCTATTGTGAGACCTTACTGTCACCACCTGCCACTGCTGTCAGGCTCCCCAGACGTCGGACCTAGGCTGCATTCACTCCCACACCCACTCATTGAGAGTCAGCCCAGCCACAGCAACTCCCTAAACACCTCCGTAAGGGACGTTAAGGAACTTGACAAGCATTACAAACCCTTAAGTTAGCACATGTACAGATGTAGGGAAAAGAGGAGATGCCTATATGCCATTCCCTGTTCTCTGGAGCAGAGCAGCTGCCCTGTCTGCCTGCCACAACCTCCTGGTCCTCCTGAATGTGTTCCTAACAGGTAAGAGTTATTGCTGTGGCTTTGGCATAACCGACAGATTAAAGAGCAGATCTTCCTTTTGTAAGGGAACAGAGAGAAAGTAAAACCACAGAGTTTACATTGTAAAACCGCTTGTATATGTCACAAGACAAACGCCTCAGAGCAAAGGCATGATCCTGATTGTAGATCAAAAACTAAGCAGAGCACAGCTTAGCTCTGGGCATCTTGCAGGCTGTAAAGTCCATCATGCCCCTCTTGGGGGGAAAATGACCCTGGCTCAGGAGTTAGCAGGGCTCACTGATAGGGCTTCAGACTAGTTTTGAAGGGGGAAGGGGAGGAAGCCAAACACAGTGGAGCAGAGCCTGGGAATAGTACACCCAGGTTTGATGGTTGCTGCATTAGCAAGGCCCCTCAGTCTGCTGTCCCAGAAGAAATGAGACATGAATCCAGGCAGCAGCAGAGATACAAGGTGCTTTGATGAGGTAGGAACCACAGAGGTTCCCAAGAATCATCATGAGGGAATTGGGGCTTCTCCCTCTCACAAGGTGATGGGACCAGCAGGCCAGCTGAAGTGCATCTACACAAATGCACACAGCGTGGGCAACAGGAGGAGCTGGTAGTCACCAGGCAGCAGGAAAACTATGATATAGCAACCATCACAGAAATGTGGTGGGATTCTTTGCATGACTGGAGAGCTGCAGTGGATGGCTACATACTCTTCAGGAGGGACAGGCAAGGAAGAAGAGGAGGAGGGGTAGCCCTTTACATTGAGGAGGATTTTGATTGCCTGCAGGTTAATAATGGTGATGACAGGGTTGAGTGTTTGTGGGCAAGAATCAGGGGAGAGACCAGTAAGATGGATATCATGGTGGGGGTCTGCTATAGATCACCCAACCAAGATGAAGAGGCAGATTAAATATTCTACAAGCAGCTAGGGGATGTTTTGTGATCACAGGCCCTTGTTCTTGTGGGGGACTTCAACATGACAGGTGTCTGCTGGAAATACAATGCAGAAGAGAGGAGGCAATCTCAGAGGTTCCTGGAGTGTATGGAAGACAACTTCCTGACACAGCTGGTGAGGGAACCGACCAGGGAAGGTGCCCCTCTGGGCCTGTTACTCACTAACAGAGAAGGACTGGTGGGTGAAGTTGTAGTTGGAGGCTGTCTTGGGTGCAGTGATCACAAAATGATAGTTTTCTGTTCTTGGAGAAGGCAGGAGAGGGGTCAGCAGGACTGCCACCTTGGACTTCAGGGGGGCTAACTTTGGACTCTTCAAAGACCTACTTGGAGGAATCCCATGGGCTAAGGCTCTGGAGGGCAGGGGGGTGCAAGAGAGCTGGTTAATTTTCAAGCAACACTTCCTCCAAGCTCAAGATCATTGCGTATCTAAGAGTAAGAAATCTAGCAAAGGAGGCAGGAGGCCTGCATGGATGAGCAAGGAACTTTTGGAAAAGCTCTGTCAGAATAAGGAAGTCCACAAAATGTGTAAAAAGGGACTGTCCACTTAGGTGGAATATAGGGACATTTTCCCTATTAAAAAAAAAAAAGTTTATAAATATCTAAAGGGCAGGTGTCAAGAGGATGGGGCCAGACTCTTTTCAGTGGTTGCCAGCAATAGGACAAGGGGCAATGGGCAAAAGCAGGAACACAGAAGATTCCACTTAAACATGAGAAAAAATTTCTTTACTGTGAGGGTGACAGAGCACTGGAACAGGCTGCCCAGAGAGGCTGTGGAGTCTCCTTCTCTGGAAATGTTCAAAACCTGCCTGGATGCAGTCCTGTGCAACTTGCTCTGGGTGAACCTGCTTTGGCAAGGGCATTGGACTAGATGATCTCCAGAGGTCCCTTCCAACCCCTGCCATTCTGTGATTCTGTGATATGCTTCATTGTATAGCAGGCAAAATTTTACAAAAGGCATGATCTGTGACAGTCTGAATCTGGAGGTGATCTTATAGTGGGGCAGGGTATTTAACCACAGGAAGAACAGAGCTATGGCTTAGGTTGTGGAAAGCAACCACTCTGTGACAGTGGTGCTTATACACTGCAGTACACAAAACTGCAGCCCTGATCCTGCAGTGCTGTAAGTGTAATCTGGGTGTTCCTGAGTCACGGATTTCCACAATTCAGTGGAATTCAGGAGCAGAGAGCAAAGTCGTGTGGTCTATATTAGAGACTGGGAACATCTTCACCAGCAATAATATAGGGAAAAAGCTCAATATCACAATCAAAAGTACATTTTGAAGTTGGATTTTTATTTTAACAAGTGAGGTTAACATATAACACTTTCTGGGTATTTGGGCTAGGTAAGCTCAGGTGCTCACAAGCTGTTGTAAATTAAACAATTGTAAATGTGGTTCAATCAATGTCCTATTTCAGATCAGATAAACATGCTTGCAATATTTTTTTGCTCAATAACTAATCTAGAAAAAAGCAGAGATAATTCTTCAAAAAGCACATACGTATTAAATGCATTTATCTTGATATAGTTGCCCATTAAATAATCTACATTATGAAATTACTATGAATAATCTTCATATTTGCAGCTTTCTTAGTCTAATGAATGCCTGTATTGAACACAAATACAAACAACTGACTTCCAGAAGACTTTCTCACCAGACAATATGAAAAAATATTAAAAAGATTGTTTGATTGATTGCTCTTGTTATTGTGCTTAAAGATGTGGAACTGAGCTTACTTAACAACTTTGATAAGCAAGATTTCACACTGAAAGTTTCTCTCCTTCATAACTGGTATGAACTCGGAGAGACAACAAAGATATTAATAAAAATATGCAACTTAATCCACACAACGTTTCTTTTCTGGTCTCCTGCAGGAGAGCATGGTATGTCTCCAGCCTGGGGGTTTCTGTAAATCAGATGATCCTTGTAACTCTGAGCAATCCTTTTGCTTAAATTGTTGTCAATGTGATCTACAAGGTGTAGGCTGAAAAGCAGAAATGTAGCTGTACTCTATTTGCACTGCACTCCAAATCAAGAGAGAATGGAAAAATTAAGAGCAGACTGGAAAAATAAAATCCCCGTTTCTAAACAATAAGAGCTGTGAGATATCCACTGTTTTGGCTAATGTTTTTTTCCATGTTAAAAAAGCCTATTTGTTTTAAGGTGTATTTATAGAAGGCACTCTCTTATTTTGCATTTTACTATGCCTCTAATTTTAATTGATATACTCCTGTGGCTATAGGCAGGGAGAACCAGCCGTTCAGAGGGGGAATTGTGCTGAAGGATGTTGGGTCAGTGACCAGCTCACGTCCCAGGCAGACCTCCAAGCTGTGGCAGGGCTGGAGACAGGCTGTGCATGGATATCTCCAGCTGTTCTGTCCCAGCGCTGCAGTCTGCTTCTCTCACGGAAATCTGTACATTAAAGCCTTAGCTTTCATTGAGCAGGAATAGCCTCCAGCTATAGATTGAGAGAGTCTTGATTTTGTGAAATGTCACACATCCGCTGCCTCAAATATTTGCACCAACAGATGGAAAATGTGGGAAATCTTCCTGACCTAATGAGCCCCATCTTACTTCTTGTCCAGGAAAGCTGGCTATTTCCTCGCAGGGAGGGCTGAGGGTATAACACTCCAGTTATAAAAGACCATCTTTTTCCATCTTTGGAATTATTGAACTCCCATGAGGCCTTGGGATGTTTTCATAATTATTTCCAGTTTCTAAAATTTCTTGTAAACAGAGACTCCTCAGCCCCACCAATATGAAAAGACTAAACAGGGCTTGAACACTGACAGACAACTGACACACATCTGTTCCCCCTGCCCAGCTCGGCTGCCTGGCATGATTTTGGCCCTGGCCATCAGGTCCCCCCATGGGCAATGCCTGAGTACCTTTGGAGGACTATTCCTGGAATAATGTGCATGGATAACACTGCCCCACTCAAGGGGGACAGTCGAGCTGCAAGGGCTTCGGCCATGCCTGCCACGATGTGTAGCCCTTGGGCTGGAAGGGCAATGTCTTTTTTATCAGCACAGACACAACCCGTTGAGCCCAGTGTGGTGCCCAGTGACAAAATTATCTTTTATGGGCTTTGTTATTTCAGTTTAAAAATTCAAAAAAACTCTAGGGCTGTGCTGGTGCCCAGCAATACGTTGAGGGTTTTTACAGGATGTAATGAAGGGTAGATGTTGGATGTCCTGGGCAGCAAAGGAGAGCAAGTGAGGCTGCCTGAGCTTGCAAAGGCTGCCAGAAAGCTGCCAGAGGGCTGTGCAAGGGGAGGCTGCCAAACTGGGTAAACACCATCCTTCTCTGCTACTGGGAGGGGTCTCAGGAGGGAGGAGAGAGACCTCCAAACCCACACACATAGTTTCTGAGGGAATCAGAGGGGTTAGAGGTGAACTCAAACTGGTGCCATGGGGGCTGCCAGGAAACAAGGAGACACGTGCTAAGCTCTTCAAAGTGTAGATGACACCCTAAAGTGCAAGAGGCAATACTGCTGACTGATATTAGTAATATTATTTAATCCATTGAATAGAATAGTCAATGAACATGATGAATTCATAAAGATTAATTGAATTCTCTCTATAAAACTGGCTATTTGCACAGCTTCTCACAACCTCTCTTCCACATCCTCATTTAAAGACAAGAAAAGCTTCATTATCCTTGTGTGGTAGGAACTGGGTTTTTGATAAAAATGTCTGTGTGACACAAATATCTTTTGATTATACTATAAAAACTGGGAAAAAGACCCAGAGAGAGCTAAATGATTGGGTAAAGGGCTTCAAAGAAAGGGGAAGCAATCTGGAAACAAAGAAACTAGGGAAAAACTGAGAAGCTAAGAAAAATCCGTTCAGCACAAACTTGACCATCTGGAACACGTTACTGAAGAAGAGATGTGGGATCACATAGATTGTTTCTGGAAAAGGAGGGGCTTGAGGGGCATGGAAAAAAACCCAACATGGCTGAGTTATGAGCCAGCCACAAACACTGAGCCAGATGGCTTTTTCTCTTTTTATAATGATGTATGGTCTCATCTTTCTATATCTCTGCTAATCTCCTTAACACAGGAGAAGTACATGGAGCAAGATGTTAAGGAGGAAGGAGAAGGACCTGAGTAAGAAGAAAAGAACTTTGCTTTTCTTGTATGCCTCTCTGTACTCTACACTGAAATTCAAAACAAGGACGTCTCTTATGCAATAGTACATCTGTTGCTGTTCTGAAGTCTTTGGGCACAGAAACTCTTTCCAGACAGTGCAGAGCAATCATTTGGGTGTTTTGACAGGTTTCCAGCTGTAAGCCATATATTTGTTTTATAGCAAATTTTAGGTTAGTTCCTAGAATTTATAACATATTCAATCTGCTTTTGTTTTACAATCTGTAAACACTTTTAGAGCTCTATTCTTTATTTAATGATAGATAGGCACAACACAGCTGTTCTCCAGTGGCCTGTATTTTCAGTGTAACTTTATTCTTTCCTACATGTACTGTTCAGAGTTTCAAATATACTAGGAGAACATGGGCCAAAACATCAGCAGGCCAAAAGTGCTCTGAAAAAGCAGAGAAGGTGAATGATTTTTAATTCATATTTGGAAGACAGTGACACCGGCCATTTCTCACAGTACCCAGGGCCACAGAGGATGGCTTGGGTACAGCTGGTACAGAAATATATTTCTGTGGCTCAGCAGAAGATATTCAAGGTAGTGCAAGGGGTACAAAATAGGCACATCAACACAGAGCCTGTTCAACAACTGCATGTAGTTTCTCAGAAAGGTAAATTAACACAGGTCAAACATTGCATCAACATGACTATAACTTCTTCTATCAGCCAAGGCAGCTCATTCAGAGCTGATGTCTCAGCGTGGCACTGCCCTGTGTCACATAACCCCACTGTGAGAAGAGCCAAGGGGAGCAAGAACCCAGGGCAGCGCAGCAACAGTCTGAAGAGCATCAGTGCAATGGCCCAGCTGAAGTTCAGTGTTGCTGCCGGCACAGCCATGTCAGAGGACTGGATCGGTACCTCTGCTTAACGATGCTCTCTGCTGTGCTCTGAACTCTCCTTCAGCAGGGTACATTATGACCTTCCCACCAGCAATAAAAAAGCTAGTTTCTACTTTGACTTCAGTTTATGCTTCAAATGCTGTGATAGAATGATCTCCCAGCACTAAGGAATGCAATGTGCCATCACAATGAAGACCACAGGCCCCCAGAATTAGGCTGGCACCCAAGCTACAAATGCTTGCCTATAATCTTCCTTTTAGAGAAACTATGCTGGCAAACTGTACCTCTCCTCCTTGGATGTGCCCAGCTCACGTTCCCCTCTGTAAACACTGCACATTCACAAATCAACCCCACGTTGCAGCAGGATAAGCAAGAGCAATGAGTTCAAATTCACCTTCTGACAAGTCAGTGCAAACACAGTGAATTCTTTCCTTGGTGCCAAGTCATTCTTCAAGGAAAATAATTTGTTTCCAGAAAGTCTTCCCACCTTACTTACAAAGCTTTAAGACGGGAAATCCTGTCAGCAGTGGGCTTGACAAGCGTTTCTTTTTTGTATACTCACATTAATAACTTGAACCTTCTCAGAAACTATTTGGCTGTTCAAAACAAGCTGCCCATATGGACAGGGACAGGTCTGCTGATTCTGGCCAGGAACTTTCCCTCCTTCCTCTCAGGAATCCTGAATTCCTATTGTCAGACCTAAATCAGGTAGCTCAGCCTTTTGTGTGCTTCAGTTGGGGAAGAAATGGCCAGATACACCATTTCAGGCACTTCCCCTTCTGCTGTAAGTTTTCTTACCCTTTTGCCACCTTCCAGTTAACTCTTCCTTTGGGACATAAAGGGCTGGGAACAGTCACCCCATTAGCTCTTTCACAGCTGGAAAATCACCTAAGACATAGTTACCAGAGCAGGAGCGTGTGGAGGGGGTGGTGGATAGAGTACCAGAAAAGTGGGAGCACCCTGCTGTATTTTTATTATTATTGTTGTTGTCATTATGGTGGACCAAGAAACCACTGATGTATAAACACAGAACACAAAACCTTCACTTTCCCCAGAAGCCTGCACTGTAAATATAAATATAAATATATAAATAAATAGAAATATTCAGTATAAATGGAGTCTGAACAGGAGGTAATAAGGAGGGAAATAGTCACTCTTGAGAGGTGCTGTGGGTGAGGATCTAATTTATACTGGAAGAGAAGCAAACAGAGTGCACGGAGAACGCTACATGGTCAGACAACAGCAGCATTGTGGACAGGCATAAGAGTTCATTTGTTAAAAGACAGAGATTATTTTGCAAGAAGATTTTGGTGCTACAAGTAAGAGATCTGTAACATTCTTGATCCCAGCTGTGCTCTGGGAAAAAAAAGAACTATTTACATTCTTCACAAATAAACAGGACTGCATCAAAGAAAATACTAGACCTACCACCAGTATCTTCTCCTAACCTCCAAGACCCTAAATTTTAGCTCAACAGGGTGACCTTATTTGTCCAAGTAATCCTAGAAAAACTGCAATAAAGAATGGCTTTGTATCAAAACACATCTTAGTAAGTTATAAAAATTGTAGGCATTATTAGGCTGCTCAAGGCAAGCTGGGATTTATAAAATAGGTTCCCACAGGCACTGATCCAAAGCCTGTTGAAGTTAATGGGAGTCCTTCCTCTGACTTCAGTGGGATTAGGAGGAGGCCTCCCACCCATCCCACCACAGCTCCTATATGACAGACAACAACTTGAAACGATCCACCCTGCACAGATGGTCAACTTGCACCACAGAGGAGGTTCCATCAGAACCATCCATTCTTGGCCCGGAGAAAAGGGCTGATGTATTAGCTGGGTGGCATATGTAAATACAGAAGGCTCCCTACTGAAATATAAATTCTAAGATGATAAAGTTTTTTATGCATCTCACAGGATATTTCACAGAGTGTTAGGGATTGGAAGGGACCTTGAAAGATCATCTAGTTCAGGTGCTATTTCTAGCACTACAAGGGTTAAAGAGTTTCTAGAAATTTGCATGAAACTGACTCCTTGACAAAGGGCTCACCTTTGCAGAAAAATCAGAAACTAAAAATCTGCCACTTTTTGCACTTTTTTCTGTATGTTGCATTCAAGACACTCACACTAATAAAAGGTGACTTCTCTCATGTCTCCTTCTCCTCCCTGCAGAATACCCCTCAGCCGCATGGAAATTTTTTGCAAACAACTTTGGCACTGTCTGTGCTCTAGCAAGTCATGCTGGCAAAAACAAGCAGGCAGAATTAATGAGAAGAGTTAGCTTGCAGAACAGTACAGTGTATCAGCAGCAACTGAGGAGGAAGAGCCATCCGGATAGGCCTGCACACGAGATTAATTGAGGAAAATAAAACTGACCTGCTGGTGAAGCAGTTTGCAGTGAAGTGTTTAACTTTTACCATGGTAATAGTCTAATTTGAAAGAAACTGAGAAGAGATACAACAATCATGATAGCAAGGAATTATTCCAGAGCAGAGGACTCTTGCACTGGTTTATAAAGAACAAGAGCTCAAAGCAGGACACAGCACTGTGCTCCATTCTCTGGAACTGCAACAGTACATGCTTAGAAAAATGCATAAATTCTGTAAATTCTCTTAACAAAGATCGAGAAAAGCCGTACATTACTGCCTTAGGTTGGTGATAAAACACTGCCATGAGTAGTGGAGCAAAAGATAATCCAGCAGCTCTCTCTACTGCACAGTACAATGACCGTACCACAGAATGTGGTGAAGGCAGTCTGGCCTTTCTAGACAGTTTCAACTCACTTATATCAACTTTTCACTTTTTTTTGATGCAAAGCAACACTGTATATCATGTGTGCCACCACTTCAGGAATGTGGATAGAAGAAATCTTGATTTAAGAACCTGTGCTGGGCAATGGCTGATGACACTCATCTGGACAGACAGGCACGGGACAGCATGTACCCACTGTCCGAGGGAGATACCCCCAGAGCTAACTCAGGGTTGTCGCTTCCCTTTTAGCCGCTGCGGGTGGGAAGTGGCCATCATCTTCTAGCATCCACTTTCACAGCAGGGGAAGAATCCTCCCGGTCTTTTTTTTGTCTGAATCCCTACGTCACACCTGAGTAAGAAACTAGAAAGAGAAATATCAAGCATTTCAGTTCAGTTGTTCATTTACAGACCTACTAGCTAGAAAAGTGCCATGCCTGAATGAAAGCCATGTGTTTGATTGTTTGTTTGTTTGTTTTAATAAGTAACAAAGACAACTTTACTTTCTGAGGAGTATATTTCTATATTGATAACTATCTTTTCCACGAGTAAACCAGCTAAATTTTGCATGGAAAAACAGACAAAAAGATGTCATTAAAATGGATCCCAAGAACCTTTCAAATGATTCACACTGGTCTTGTCCTAATTAAAACTGAATGTGAAAACCAACATGCTTGCAATTTTCTAGGATAATATTGGATATTTATGAATTTTGTCAACGTGGCCCATATGTGAAAAAACAAAGCACATGCAGTTGAAGTTTAAGATCCTAATCATGCAGTGAAGGCTGCTTGAATTGAATTAACTTTATAGACAATGATAGAAGCATTTGATCTTATATATCCTTGTTACAATAGCTTGTTAACTCATTGGAAAAAAATCTATTTGAGAATTTCACTGTGCCTCTGCTACTGGAATAGGTAAGAGTCTAATGTACAAAACCCCTCCCTGAGTAAGTCATAACACTGCTTTGCATCCCACTCCGCCTGCTCTCAGTGCTACTATGTACACTTTCAAATTTATGTGATGAAAAGAACTGGAAAGAGATATTTATTTTTAATGTAATGCATTTTTATTACTATTTGAACATGAGTATAGACTAACTGGAGGCTACCATGAAGCTAGAGATAGGTGATGGGCCATGAGGATGGCTGGAGAAACTGAGTCATTGCATCCCTGATACAAAACCATTGGCTTCACTTGGCTCAACCCAGTGAGAAGTTTAGAAGAGCTGTAGACTGTGTCTAAAACCAATAAACAATTTAAAACAGATAACCTATGGAAAAAAAACCCAATAAACCATGTACAAATACTAACACAAACACCCAAATCCCTAGGAAATCAGTAAGGAACTTAGGCAATACTGAACTTGTTGAGCAGAAGAAGGGATTCCCTGTTACAAATTGGATGTCCATGCATCACATGGGATGGGGTCAGGCATCTTTGCGTAAGGGTTTCTGGATATTTCTTTGGAGATATCTGACCCCTTCCCACAAAGTGCATGGACATCTCACTTTTTACTTATAAAAACCAGAATGGAGGAAGGAAACTGCAATCCTGAGGATCTGAGGAAATTAATTCAGAGCTGCAGGTGGGTGCTTGCACCCATGGGGGACCCAAAGCCAGGAATCCTTCAGAGAAAAGGTACATACATAATTTCTTTCAAATAACAGAGCAAGATTCACTGTTTTATTTTGAAGTGACACTCACCTTTTACCTGTTTGACTTGCAATGAGTACTCCTTTGGGAAGCAAGGGACCAGAGCTCAAAACATCTGCCGTCTCCAAGGAAGCTGCAGTAACGGGGAGGAGAGACAGGGACACGAGCCCTCCTTCTGTCAAAACTGCATCCTATTTCAGGGTTGGATGGCAGAGATGTGGGACTTGAGAGAGAAAGAGGTTGGTAAGACTTCAAGAAAAAGTGGTAGTTTTGGTAAGGGCATTTGAAAAGGATGACAAAACATTGTGGCTCCCTCTTGTGAAATTATGACTGCTGTTTATGTTAAGCAGTCACAGATAAGAGGTAGAAACAGTCCTGCAGCAGTGAGAAGGCGGCAGCAGCCCTGATGGCACTTTGTGCTGTCATGTCCTTTGCCACAAACATGTATATTCTGTGTCTTCCAGACTGGGTGACTCAATGAACTTGGCACTGGTCTGGCTAATTCCCCTAATCTGACCTGGCTGTGAGGGAAACCCTGTACCTGCTGTCCTGGACTGAGAACATCTCAGCAGTCAGCATAAGAGCTCAAGGGAAATGTCTAGGAAGAGTAAGTACTAAAATACTTGTGGACTAGATACCTCCAGTCTGTCTAAATTCATTTCTGAATATAGCCCTCAAGGACAAATCTTGCTCCAATTTCAAGTAATGTCAAATCTCCCCTGCACTCCAGTGGGCTGTGGAAGGGAGGGCACCACTTGTCCAGCCCTGGCTGAGGAAACAGCTGGGCTGTAATTGTCTCTTGCATTATGAATCCCAGTGTGCTGACACAGGGGAGGAGTGGGCACAAGGCCATCATGTCTTAAAAACCTGGCAGAGAGCACTGCACTGTCCCTGCTGCAAACCCATCAGCAGCAGCCTAGCAGCCTGCTCTGACTTCCTGGGAATCCCCTGTCCCTACTCCTGAAGGTGTCCATGGTGTAGACCAAGACCATGACAGATCACACAAAGATGGAGACTGTGGCTGACATTTCTCTTCCTTTTGGCACAGCGCAGACCTTTTGCAGTGAGCACTTGCTTCAGTGCTGCAGGCAGCAACCTGTGCCTGCCAGCCAGATGGACAGGGGTAAAGTGTCCAAAGTGCCCAAAGCCCCAGGGGCTGGCACAGGAGGGTGGAGAGCTCACCTGGGCTCAGCACTCTGGGTCCCTAGCCAATGCTCAGCTCTGCCACAGTCACTCTTCCAGGAAGATGCAGACTGCTGCAGAGCTAGTACCTATCTTCACCCCAGTAAAAAGGCTGCAGTAGGCATGTCTGGCACCTGTAACTCACCAGTAAGGAGAGCAGACACCTGCCTTGTGATGGGGACTGCTGTTGCTGGTGGGTGGAGGTGATCAAAACCTGACACTCTCAAGGACCAAACATCCCACAAACATTTCACTGCTCACACAGTTCTTTTAGGAATAAGATGAAAGAAAGAACAAACTACATATTACAGATGTTAATTGCTTTTCACAGTCTCCTCTCCACAAAGGTACTCAGGATTGGTGATACTGACTGTTAAATGCTAATTTTTAGGTACTCATGGTCTAAAAAGGAGCTGTCGCTGTTCTCTTTTGTATAGTACCTATTATACAAGGCTCAGGAATTGACTCAAGTCTTTTTTTTTTTTTGCAATTCAAACCTTAATTTATGGCTTCCAGTGTCAACAGCAGAAGAAAATAACTGTACAGGCATTCTGTTATTCAAATTGTCACAGCAATCTGCAGCAATTTGCATCCTTACATAAACAACCCTGTCTATTACCAGGAAACTACCTACAAAGGGACCTACAACTACCTTGAAAGGAGGGTGTAAAGAAGCAGGGGTCAGTCTGGTCAAGCAAGTAACAAGTGGTAGGACAAGAGGAAATGGCCTCAAGTGGCGCCAAGGGAAGTTTAGATTGGATATTAAGAATAATTTCTTTCCTGAAAGGGTTCTCAGGCATTGGAAGCAGTTGCCCAGGGCAGTGGTGGAGTCCCCATCCCTGGAGGTATTTAAGAGTTGTGTAGACATAGTGCTTAGGGACATGGTTTAGTTGGGGACTTGTCAGTGTGAGGTTACTGACTGGACTCGATGATCTTAAAGGTCTTTTCCAGTCTAGGCAATTCTGAGATTTTGTGATTCTGTGAAACAAAGGTCTATATATGAGAAGAAGGAACTATTGGATTAGTGGTAACCTGGGCTGGTTGTCACTTTCTGATCTGCTTCGACTGCAATCAGTGCTTCAGATAATATGTGATACTACAAAGTCCACAGTCAGATGTTCCCTTTATTGTCCCTACTTCTTTTTTTAGCATCCAGTTTTCTATCCATGAATGCTAAACCAATTATGCAGCAGTAGGTTTCCTTCCACAGAACACTTTGATATCTATATGATAACCTTGCCCTTGGGGCTGCCGTTACTTTGATCTGCCGCTATCACAGAAGTTACTGCAGCTTATCAAAAAGAAGCAAAACTTTTTTTCTGTGTTCGCAAATCTACCCAAGTGATTACACCCAGGCAAGCACAGCTGGATTTTTACCTCTGCAGGGTCCTCCGTCGCAGCCGGAGCCTTCCCGAAGCCCACCCGGAGCGCGGCCGGAGCCCGCCTGGATCCCGGACGCTCGCCGCTGGCTGAGCCGCTGCTGCCCCCTGCCTGACTCATCGTTCCCTCGCCCCAGCTGAGCTTTAGCCAAGGGGAAAGCAATCGCTGGCAGTTTTTACCTCTCCCGGCGTGATCACAACCCTGCCCCAAGCTGGCAGGTATGTCACAGGAGAAACTCCAACAATGTGACATAGCGGTGAAGGACAGGAAAAGAAAAAAATAGTTATTTCCCTGGGAAAATAATTTTCATAGGCAGCAGATAGCCACTTTGAGTAAACAGTTGTCCAAATTGCTCAGCATCATTTAAAAGGGAGAGGAAGGACCTCTATGGCAAGATGACCAGCTTAGTGGATGAGGGAAAGGCTGTGGATGTTGCCTACCTGGACTTTAGTAAAACCTTTGACAGTGTTTCCCACAGCATTCTCCTGCAGAAAGTGGCTGCTCATGGCTTGGAAGGATATACTCCAGTGGGTAGAAAACTGTCTGGATGGCTGGGCCCAAAGAGTGGTACTGAATGGAGTTAAACCCAGTTGGCAGCCAGTCAGAAGTGATGTTCCTCAGGGCTCAGTATTGCGGCCAGCTCTGTCTAACGTCTTTATCAATGATCTGGACAAGGGGATCGAGTGTACCCTCAGCAAAGTTGCAGACGACACCAAGTTGGGTGGGAGTGTTGATCGGCTTGAGGGTAGGAGGAATCTTAAAGGTTTTTTCCAATAAAAACAATTCTACAATTCTATGATTCTATGACCTAAGTCCATGCCATAAAACAGTGGTAACTTCAGACTATCCCAGATCTTTTGGGGCTACACTACAGTAACTTTATGATACTTAAATCATTTCTTGCCTGTGCTATTTTGAATTACAACCTTTAAAGTCTGTAATGTCCTATGATGCTTATTATTGGAGCCTGCAGCTTGTGGGAGAAATTGTACCCAAGGCAGATGAGCTGCAATGCAGTTCCTTCGCTGCTTTGCTCCTTCCAGCTGTAAAAACCAACACTGCAAATCCCACTGGGTTTCTTCCAGAGATTGCAAAATTTCCAAAAGGAATGAGGCCTCCTCTCCAAAAACCCCAGTCAAAGTCAGTCTTAAATGATATAGATAGACCTTGGGCAACCAGAAATGCTTGTGTATGTGTTTTCATTTTTCTACATTAAATAAAATTATTTCCCATAAAACCCCACTCTGCATCACTGAACCCTGCCAGAGGTGTCAGGGCACTCCCAGAGGAGAGGCTTCCCAACATGACACTTGCTCCTCTGTTTAGCTAAAAGTATTTCTAGGAAGTGCTAGGATTATCTCTGTGGCAATCAAAGCTACGCTGAGCATAGTGATGAAATATATATTCTAAGCAGGTTGCACAATCCTCACCTTTTAAAAATATTTCTTCAAGGTTTCTAGCAACACCCTGTACTGATTTGGGGTATTTTCACTTTAAAAACTGAGGAAAGATTATTGTTTGCAGTGTAGGACTCTGATCACATTGAATGCTCTTAGTAGCTTTGAGTATTTACACTACAGTGGCAGCCAGTGGCTCCTTTATGGATCCAAGACTCGTTTTATTAGGCATTGCCCAAACTCTGTCCCAAAGGAGTTACTTCAGTAAAAGACTGTGGGCAGTAACAATATTAGCTAATGCTCAACGAGCGCGGTGCATAATCTGCACGCTTCCTGCAAGGAACAGGAGGAAGCCAACGATCAACTCTACAGCTGCTGATATGTGTAGCTACCATGACTACCTCCCAGGTTTGTTTGTGCTTTCACATGAATTTGCATGCCTACATATCTCTGATAGAGACTGACATTTCAGCTTCTATGTGGACAAAAGCTGAGGACTGGAGAAGAGAAATTGAGACAAACATGAGTACTTCAAAGGACTGAGGAGATTTGCCATCCATCTCTGAACCAGGGGAGAGGTGCAATAATGGAGGGGAAAATGAGGACCATCTAATTATGCAGCCAAAAGATGAAAAATAGTAAAGTGCCTGCAAAGACCCAGCTCCTCCAGCAAATGGCTGCATCAAAGCATAATCTTGCGGCTCAGAGGGTTGTTGTGACCTTGCCACTGTAGGACAAGAATGCTCTCAAACTTATTTTTTCCATTGCACTGACAAAACAAGCAACATCCCAGAGTAACTGAAAGAACCTGACTTCTATGTACAATTATATGGGCATATAAAGACATCTTAATGGTCTAAAAAGATTAGGAAAACATTTTATTTAGAGACAGGAGGTAAAATCCTGACACCATAGAAGAGCCAGGCATTTGTCATGGCCTCCACCAATGAGTCAAGGTTTGATCAGAAGTTGAAAATAATTAGTTATTCTATTTTGTAAGATGGACATCCTGAATGATTTGTCCAAATTCATACAACAAAGTCATCAGTTAGAGGTGAGTTGAAAATCATTTTCTCTTCCACAAAAAAGGTTGAAATTTCTAAACAACCATATCCATCTAAAACAGGAACAAAAGTCAGAATCTTGAGTATGCTTAAACACTGAAAGTCTGCAAAAGGATAACTTTAGGTAGGAAATATCTTTTTTTTTTGTCTTTTTCTGATCAAAATACTTGTTTCAATTTGGCTTTAACTTTACTGAAACATTTTAAATTTAAAATAAGGTTTTTTAAAAATCTCACTCAGGAGTGTCAAAGTAGGATATGTGAGCAACTTTAAGGCATTTTAAAAGAGGTTTCAAATGTATTGAAATTGTCCTTTTCTAGTAAACAGCTTGAGAAATTAACACTTTCCTGTGCAAAATGATTATGCTGGTCAACTTCTGAGCAGCTCTACCACTGTTACATCCTGCTTTTCACCACGAGACAATGCCAGTAGGATTTGAAATTAGTGGTTCTGCTGATGATTTTACCCTCTTTACATAATGATCCCAGGTAAAATCTTTGCCCAAGTGGTGAGCAGGCAACCAAGCTGTTTGGTTTTGAATAACAGTTTCTTTCTAGACTTGCTGGTCAGCAGGCAGGACTTTCTCCCTGCCATGGCCAATAGGATAGAAAAGTCACTCACTGCACCTTACTGCTCACACACTATTGACCCAAGCAGGCACAGTGTCCATCACATGCACTCTTGGACATGCCCATTAGGTTTCAGATCAATATAACAAATAATTTTTTTACAGTGAGATAGTTAGTCACTGGAACAACCTCCCTGGGGACATAATAGAGATCCCATCATCGAATGTTTTCAAGATGCAGTTGGACAGGGTGCTAGATAATCTCAGCTAGGCTCCCTTTCCCACAAAAGGTTGGACCAGATGATCTTTTGAAGCCCTTTCCAACCCGTTATATGATTCTGTGGCTTACACACCCACATGCCGATTGAGATGTGGATAGCAAGTCCAAGAAAATGTTGAGTCCCCTATTTTCTTAGAACCTTGCTATAGTATTGGGATTTCCCTACTATAAATAAAAAAATAATTTAGAATTTGTTTTGAACTTTTCATGTGCCAAGAAGGTCCGAAGAACCAATGGGATCTATCAGAGCTGCCAGCACCTGTGAGACCTGCTGCTAGGAGGCAGCAAATGAGAACAAAATTAAGCCCTCACCATAAAGACACAGGTCTCGGTTCTAGCAAAAATTATAACATTTACACTCAATATTGAGTAATGAGGTTTCCAATAATTCCCCCCAGAAAGAAGTTTTGAACATAATGAAGAGTCTGAGCCCAACTTTTTAAGAACATTTGTCTGATTAAGTGAAGAGAGCAAAGGTTAATTGATGAAAGGAGGGACATGAGAAGGACATGGCTGCTCAAAGTGCACGAGGTAAGGAAAATATCTTTTGGGCACAAAATATTGTATTTGCTGCTGTGTGAAATGGAAACAATTGAGAATTCCAATTTCAACCAAGGAAAATGCCTGGAGACAAAACCCCATCTATTTTAACACTCTCTAACGTCAGCTGAAAAGCAAAGGCTGAGCAATCTCAGGCTATAAAGCTGAGCTGAATCTGGGGAGAGGCGTTCTTGATACATGAGTCATTTGGCTTGTGCCAGCCAGAGCACATCCACGCTCAGGCTTGCAAGCTGGGTAAGTTTTTCCAGATAGCCCCTGCTAGTAACTGGGCCAAACGTTATGACAGATGTTAGAAATAACAAGCAGAAATGCCGTTCAGATGCTGCTTTCAAGCAGTCACGTGGAGTAAATTCAAACATTGCAGATACCATTTAAAAATTCAAAGCAGAATCCAAAGGCTACAACAGGGCTCCCCCGTAACTTCGGTAGCTCAGCCCCTTCCTTCCAGCAGCCAAGGATCTGAAAGGCAGCACACCAGGCGTCACAAAAGCCAATCCTTTTTTGTTTCAGAGAATGATGATGTGCATTTCATCACCTCTGAGGGGCTGAGTTTAGGCTACATGTCTGTTCAGAAGGTGCACAGACAGGGCAGTGATGCCACCAGTAAAAGGGAACAAAGTGCTTCTCTTTGACTCTCCATTTAGCACCTAGTGTAAATCTAAGGAAAAGCCATGGTACCTCTGCTAAAAGTACGGTTATTGGTATGTAGTTGTTTTTTTTAGCAAAGTAAATACCTGGATTCTTTCCAAATTTGTGAACACACTTATAATTCAGAGGATGTGAGATTTTTTTCAGTCTTGAAATAATTGAATCTTCTAGGCTACGACCATCTTATCTTTCAAAGCCAGGCTCCGCTGTTGGATGAACAAGCTGAAACCTGCCAAAGAAAACCTGAAAAGCACCCACCCCCAGGGAACTCAATTCTCTGATGGTATTCTGGAAGGCAGTAGAGCATACTATCAGTAAATTAAATAAGTTACCTGGCTTCTTTACAGGTGAACCTGATTCCTGTAAGGTATCCAGAGGAAGACTGACTTTTACTGACCATATTTAGTAACATTATAATTTTTACATAGCTCAGGTCAGAAGCCCATTTAGTGCAAAACACTAAGATAACCATCAGTATCTGGTTTACCCAAGGCACTAAAAGTGCCTCTGACCAGTTGTAGCCATCTTAATAAATTCCCTTTCAGAAATCAGCCTCTCTTGCAGGGCAGCAGTATTTCTTTCTAGGCTGAGATCTGAGTTACGGTCTGTGCCATTTGCCTGAGCAGCTCTGACTGAATTTAGCATCTGCAGTTCTGTTATTTTCAGGACAATTATAGAATTGATGTCTCATAAATGTCAGGATCAAGCTCTCATAAAACATAGGACTAATCATGGAGACAAAACTTAAACCAAAAGAGAACACCTATGCATGCCTTGTCACAAAGTGCCTGCTCATCCTCTAACAGAGAGATGGGCAGGTTGGTCATAATTTCATGCCTACCCATTCAAATATCAGTATTTATCTCCTGAATCAGATCCATCAGCTCACGTCTTCTCCAACTCTTTATCTTGTTAGTTCTTTTCAAACTGGTCAGACTAGTTTATTCTTCCTCCAAGGAAAAATGTGCATATTGAATTTTATAAGTTATCTTTCTGACAGTGTTTCAGGAAGAGAATGCTGTGTTCAGTTTTGGTCCTCGCTATACAAAAAAGATACAGACAGGCTGGAGAGGGTCCAGAGAAAGGCCACAAAGATGATCAAAGGCCTGGGAAAGGCTGAGAGAACTGGGTTTGTTCAGCCTTGAGAAAAGAAGGCTTAGGGGAGACCTCACCATCATGTGCCAGTACTTAAAGGGTGGCTACAGGAAGATGGAGACTCCGTTTTTACAAGGAGTCACATGGAAAAGACGAGGAGTAATGGACACAAGTTACTCCTAGGGAGATTCCAACTGGACACAAGAGGACGATTTTTCAGAATGTGAACAACCATTGGAAAAATCTTCCCTGAAAAGTGATGGGTTCCCCAAGACTGGACAATTTTAAGATTCAGCTGGACAGGGTGCTGGGCCATCTTGTCTAGATCATGCTTTTGGTGTGCTTTTGACAAAAAAGGTTGGATCAGATGATCCTTGAGGTCCCTTCCAACCTGGTATTCTATGATTCTATGAAGAGAAATTTGCATTAACTACAATACAGTGACATAAACATCTGCAGGAAAGATTTGCTTGGACTATGGACTGAGCTAGGAATACAATTGCCAATAAATCCATACATCATATTTATATATTCACTACACCAGTCTTCCCATATGCCATCTATTCTCTATCTTCAATACTATCTCCACAGCCAACACTATAAGCTTTAGAGAAAGGTACAAGAAACCCATATTATGAAGTCAAAAAATAACTTGCCACTAAACCAATTTACTCTCTAATGTGCTTAAAATACCTTTCACCTTAGAGGTATGGGAGTCATTCAAATCTCCAAACGCATTTATAAAATCCTGCAAGTACTTCAGCTCTTTATGCCTTCATTATCCCTGCAACAATGACACAGAGACAACAACAATAACTAATTCATTCCTTCCTGGCAAGATAATCAACAAGTTGATTATAAGAAAACCTTTCTTTTTAAATTCTGACATTTATTTCCTTCCACAGCTGTTCTCTCATTAAAAAGAGCAAACAAATTGGCTCATTTACTTACTTATACAGAAACAGCTTCCCATATCTGTGTAGTTCTGCACCCAGGAGCAGTCAGATCACTCACCTAGGTTTTTAAAATATTATTTTCATAGTATATCTCTATTGTTGTTATAACTCTAATCTCAATGACAAAATCAAACCTAGCTATTTGCAATTAGGAAAATCACAACAGCACTGTGATCGTCATCAGGTCCCGAGGATATACTCTGTTAAATCCCCACAGGAGGTTAAGCTGACTGGCTTGGTGACTCCTTTGGCTGCTCTGAGGCTCAGGTAGCACTTCACTACTCAGTTGGGTGAAGCTATGGATGGGGAAAGGGACAGCACAAGTACCTGGACCGTGTTCCTGTGGCCAAGCAAGCTCACAGCTGCTGGCAGATACACACACAAATCCCCAGGGCGTGGAGTTTGCGAGCCAGACCGTGCACTTGGGGCTGCCCATGTCCACAGGTACAGCTACAGGTCTGGTACTTAGAAAGTCTTCTAAGGAATACCATTGCTTGTCTTTCTCTAGGGTGAAAATCTGAATGAGAGCAAGGCAAAGGAGGAATGCATGGGCATTCCCTGTATGGGATCTTGCCTGGTCCTATCTCTCTCAGAGGTACTGTGACAAAGAGAAGCAGTACTTCCTTAAAGCACAGTAAAAACTCCAGTTAATATACAAGAGGGGGGATATTTTTTTTCGTAGTTTTTCTAGAGAATATGTCAGTTTCCTTTTCAAGAGTGTTTGCCTTTCATAAATACTCAATTTTAAATTTAAAAAAAAAAAATGTCCAGAAGGTTTCTAATGAGAAAATCTACATTTTTCTTTCAAGTGGATATAATTTTTTTAAAAAAAACTTTTCATAATTAAGTAGAAAAGAACAGTTGTTTTGTGATTGGAAATAAATATGAGAGACCATCAAAGATAAGCTGCATAGGAGAAGAGTCTATAAAAGTTTATTAAGGTAAAAAACTGAGTTTTTCAGACTTGAATGGACAAAGATTCCACTTCAACAGGATCTTTCATTTCAGCATAGCATTCAGATATCACATTTTAAGGGTTGAAAACACAGCATGTTATTTCAGCTTTACTGAATTAAAAAAAACAACCAACCAAACAAACAAAAAGAGTGAAAATCACCATAAAATAAACCTGTGGGCAGATTGGGTCACTGCCATTTCGCTTTGACTCAGGGCACAGAGAAGCATTTCCTCTCAGGGTTCTTGCTGCTGCCATGTCTGCTGCTGTCAGGAGCAGCTTCTTCAGCTAACATAAAATTCATCCAAAATTAATTGCAGGGTGACAGGCAAACTTGTCTGTATCAGCCATTGCACCTTGCAGCCATTGAAACTTTGCTGCTTATTTTCTAGCAGAGCAGCTGTGAAGGCACAGCTTGCCCATCTCCTCAGGAGAGCATCACCCTTGGCACTGCCTTGGTCCAGCTCTGTACGAAACCACCTGGAGAGCACACAGCCATCATCTGCTCCTCGGGCTGGCACAGGACTCTCAGGTGTGAAGTGGGTGTTGTCATACCACTGAAGTGCCTTTTGCAGAGCAATCGTTGGTAATTTGCTGTTTCCAAAACTCAGCACCCTGCACGGAGGAGCCCGCCCTTGCCCAGCGCTGTGCTGCAAACGTTACCCACAAGGAGGAGCCCAATTTACAAATAATTCATTAAGAAAAAAAGACGGCAGCTCCCGGTTAGCCTGCACCCAGGCTAAACTGATTGATGAATAATCACTGCTTGATAAGAGAATCAGTGGAAGAAGGTTGACCAGCGAGGAGATTGTTGCCTAATTACATCATCCCAACTTTTCCAAGTTATATGGAGAACAGACGTTTTGTGACTGGGAATGAACCCAAAGTGAAGGAACATCAAAGAGCAACTGCCTACAACAAGAGCCTATAAAATCAAATAAAACACTTAACTAATCAAACAGGCCAATCACTGTCTTATCGTAGCCTGGTTTGGCTTTCTCTTAAACTCAATCAGTTAACAATGCCAAACACATTTTGCCCAGGCAGGAAGGTGTGATAAAGCAAATTTTTTTCCCTGGGAAATACTGGATGATGCTGAAAGAAAACAGCAAAGGTTAGTAGAAAGTTTTACACAGTAAAATAAAGTTACTATATGAATGTATTACAGCAGTTTACACTTTGAATTTACAGTGCTAATTTCATTATAACCCACAAAGCTTAGTTTAATTTTGCAGTGTCTTTGTAAATAGTTTCATTACTATTTTATGGCTAAAAAAATCTGTGTAAGAGTAGAATTCACACATTGAGAAAGAAGGGCAAGCGTGCCAAGTGCTTGTTCAGTTATGACTTGCTTGGTTTTCAGACGTGCTGAGCCTTCAGAGAGCCATCTGAAGTCAAAAGCCTGTGTGGGCACGGGCTTTGACGCTGTAATCCAAAGGCTGAGGTTTCCAAATGAAGTGGCCATGTTTCAAAACTTGATCTTTAGCAACTTGCCTATGGTTAACCAGTCATGCCTGGCAGAATAAGGAACAAAATCCATATCTGTCAAATATTAGTAAAATGCTGCCAGATGGCTCAAGAACCACCAAGGATTCACTTGATCTGAGATTTCATTCAAGATTTTTTTTCATGTAAATGGCTGTTAGCTCAAACCTCAGCTCCCTCGCTCTCTGTAAAGCAGCATGGTTTTTCCTTCCTGTTTGTACATACCCAGAATTCAGAGTAAGGTTAGTGGTTTCTCTTTTTTTATCTCTGTTGCTATCCTGATGTGATGTGGCATTTCTGTTTTCTTCATTTGCTGCCCACACTCTGCAAAATGAAATTTCCTGCACTGTTGATTAAGTCTTCAGAAAAAATCTCTGGGCTGTAGTCTTTTTTTTTTTTTTTTTTTTTTACTCTTTACATTATTGAGAAACAAGAACCTTCACAATAGCCAAGGTTGTTTTAATAAAGCTGATTAATCACTGAATTTTTACCTTCTAACAAAACTGCCCCACCATGATATTGGCTGGTAGGTCAACCCAGAAGGGCCCATGCAATCTAGGGGTTACTGGAGTACGTTGATGAGAATTTCTTCTGATCACAGAGCCAATGAGAGCAAGCACTCTGCTGGATGCCACACCTGCCACCAAGGAAGAACTCATCGTGGGTGTGAAGGTCAGGGGAAGCTTTCAGCTGCAGTGACCATGAAATGGTGGAGGGATCCTGCAAAGAGGGAACAAGATCAGCCTCTGGACTTCAGGAGAGCAGGCTGTGGCCTCTTAAGGTATCTACTTGGAAAAATCCTGTGCAATGCATCCTTTGAGATAAGAGGGGACCAGGAAAGCCAGTTGGTTTTCAAGTATCAACTCCTCTAGCTCCAGAATGATCTATCTTGATGTGCAGAAAATCAATTAAAGGCAGCAGCTGGAGAGCTGGACTGAACAGGAGAGTTGGACTAGATGATCTCCAGAGGTCCCTGCCAACCTTAACCATTCTGCAATTTTGTGAAAATAAACAGTCTGATGAAATTCACCTAGAATTTGCCTCACATTTAAGAACTGCAAAGCTCATTTTTTTTATCATTTAACTTAATAAATTTTCAAACCCCAATTTCCTCCTTATTCTGACCCCTTCTTTTTTTGACTCAAGTGCCTAATTGCAGATCATGAAGGAATGAATAGTAAAGAGCTGATGTAAAATGTTTGGGATGAGTTTACTGATATAGAATATTTTATTCAAATTCTGAAGTGACAAAATATTGGTTTAGTGTGACTGAAATTTTAAGAAAAAAGAAAACTAGCAACTAAAGAATTTGTACTATTGTTTTTCTTCACTGCTTCTCTGAAGAGCAATCCAGAAAATTCATTTCTGTGAATGTTTGCAAATGGATTACGCATATGAAAATTAATACATGTTTTGAACCCAAGGTGCCTTTTGCAGCCATTGTAACTTACGCTGCTTCTTAGTTTCTCCCTACGAATACATCTGCAAAGACCTGTGTCTTGGGTAAGTTTATTGTTTTTTAAAATCAGGAGCAGATCAAAATTAGTATCAATTTGATAAAACATTTTCTCTGTCCTTATTATTAATTACTATTTTTTTCTCTTTACCTCTCTTTTACAAGAAAACTTTGAACTTACAATGGAAAAGATTCATGTTCTGTTGGTTTGTTTTCTTTTGTCTTCAGCTGAAACAGGATATTTTACTTCATGTTTTATAAACTTTCATCCAGACCAATAACAGTATATCTAGAATTGCCCATTAAATTATTATGCCCAAGATCTGAGTCAAGTTTTTTATTATCTTTGGGTTTTGCATTTCTGTGCTGTTTGCTTTCAGGTCCAGATGTATCATTGTCCCTGCTAATCTAATATTCTAGAATGTCACTTTTTGCTTAGTGCAGTCAATAACTGAACAATTCACTATTTCAAAGTCCGAATGTATGTTGGACTTATGTTCCTGGCAGGTTCTGCTCAAACAATCTCATCATCAGTACAGACTTATCCACTGTTCTACTAAACTCCCACCAGTGGAATATTTTGGGAACTAAATTTATCTCAGAGAAAGTTTCTGGAAATGAAATACCCCCAAAAGCCATCTGATGATAGAAATTTCAGTTCTTTGCGTATGAGGCTGTAGGTGCCAGGCACCATGCAATGCTCACAGTTTTGCAAACAACTCTGTCATCTGATTATTTACTCCCCTTGGTAGTAGTTGATCCAGTTGTCTCTGATGGATTGGCAAGATCTTTGAGTGCCTTGAGGATATTTTGTTTAAGGAATGCACATGGACACCCGTGTGCATGGCTGCAGCATGCTCCTCTCTTGGGTGAGGGTGATTTAAGATAGACAAAATAACTCTCTGTACTTTATCTTCAGGATAGCAGCATTTGCCTGAGGTATGGAGAACTAGAAAAACTTGTTGAACAAGGGAATGCCACAATGATTAGTATTCATTTGGGCAGCAACTGCTGGAGTGCATGAGAGCAAAGCTTGCACTTTTGCATTTTAACAACCATGAAAATGTCAGCATATAGCTGCTTTTAACTGCATCATAAACCAAACATAACTTTTCATGGTCTACAATTACAGCCTTAGGGCCCAAAAATCTCTGGAAAAATACACAGCCAGCATTCACATTAGAATACTTTGATAGAAGAAGGAAATGAAGTGACAAACAAAAGGGAATAGAGAAAAATAACCCTCACCAGGCTGTGATAGAAAAAAACCACAACGGATTATCGACCATGTGTTATCCTTGGCAATGCATTAAAACAGCCAAATGAACTGCTGTGCCACTCCTGTTCTTCCTGCTTTTCAATGGGTGCTCCTCAGCTGTGGTTTTCATTTCTTTCCTCTACTCAGTCTTTCTGATTCTTTTTTCTTCCTTCCTCACTCAACAGCTTCCTTTTTTCTCTTCAGCACTGAGGTGCCATGACACTGTAAAAATCAGAAAGGTACTGTTTTGTAATGTGCACAGTCCTCAGTTTTTAAGATTCCCCACACCCATATATATGTCTTGATTACTCGTGTCTCTGTTTTCATGTTTGCACAAAAATGGTAAAGTAAATCTCATTAAAAAAATCAAAACAGCAGCACTTGTACTTTGTTCAGTTTGCTTTTGCTTTAAGCAACAGCTTTTTTGGTCTTCAGCTTAGGCATTCACCCATTTCTGATCTCACATGCAGCCTGCTGGGGTTTTTTTTCTGAGCAGGACCACGACACCAATCATAACTGATACAAGATCTATCTCTTCATAGCTGTCTTTGGCATCATTATAGATTATTGTCCTGCCTTCTGCACATGTTTTATGACACACATGTAAGTTTTCTTTCATGTGTACAGTTTCAACTTTAAAGACACATTATGACATGATTTTTTCCCCCCTTATATTTTCCTATTTTATTCTGAATTTTATTTTTTTAGAATTCATATTCATTGTATTCCTGTGTACTATTGAAAAACTACACTTTCTGTTGCTGTTCTCAACCTGTCTCCTAACTACTCACAGCCGTTTCACTCACTGCCTCACAGCTCATGATGTGCTTTTTCTGTGTCATAGCTAGACAGATATTGTGTTATATATAGATTTATTCTTTTTTTTAAGTTAGCTGCTGCATCAAGCTCATGAAAGCTTCCAAGCACCCTTCCTGCTGGTACCCTGGGAATGCTTGATCTCATATCAAAGGGACTTTCATGATTCCCTGACTTCAGAACTAAGCTTTTAATCTCACAGCTGTGACGTGCTTCAAAAGCTCCTGTGAGCTGCTGCATCAGTAAATAGGGCACGTAGCATTCTGATTTTTCTATTTTAATACAGGCTAGCAAATACAGCATGCACCAAAATTGTCTGAGTTGTGGGGTTTTCTACCATTTTTTTTACCAATTCAATAATGTTATATTCCAACTGTTTGAACCCTTGTCATAGCTCAGGCAATTTTAATTCACAAAATGTTGTTTGCTACAGTGGCTTTAAAATGCAGCAATATCACCTTGGCTGCTTGACAGCTACCAGCCTGGAGGGCTTCTATTATTTGGGGGGCCTAATCTTGTATTACTTTCTCTCCTCCTTGTACTTTTCGGTTTGTTGAATTTTCACAGTCAGTCTCTTACATACTCTTGACAAAGTACCAGGAGTAGTCATTAGCCTTCCTCAGCTGTAAGAAGTGCGTATCTTACATATAGATTCTATAGATTTTTTTCACCTGCTTGAAGCTGATTTGGTATGAGGTTATATAAACATGACCTAAATGTATTAAAAAGAGAAAAAAAAGGTGTCAGGTGTCGGCCAGAAACACCTGCAATTTTATTTTATGTTTATCTACCTTTCTGACATTGAGCTAGACAGCTTCTCAGACTGTTTCATGTCAGTGTTTACTGAGCACTGAATGACATCTAGATAAGATTCACCAGCTCAATCTCGCAGAAGTCTGCCTTCCATTGCCGTATTAACATCCTGCAAAGCTGCCTGCTGGAAGACTCTTCTCCCTTCCACACTACCAGCTACAAGTTAGGGGCTTCTCCTTAATTATTAATGGGTTAGCTGTTTTTACAGGAGGGAGTATTGTGATAAAAAGGCATTTTCTCCACAATTTAGGAATTTGTTTATTTTTCAGATAAAAGGGAACTATGTAAAGTCCCAGATCATCTTTTCTATACAGCAGTTCTTAGGATTGAATTTTGTAGTAGAATGAATAGAAGAACATAGACTCCTTCCATCAGCTGTGCTGTATGCTTTGCTTTATAGGTTCCTACTCATTCAAGCTAGAAGGAATACTGAAACCTTGTCACCTGCTTACAACTGTTAAATACTGTCAGGGCTCCGTAACAGGCAAAATAAAGGGAGTTCTTGGTGTAATTGCAACATGGGGCTCCACAGCCATATCCTGCACACTACTTGTGTAGGCCAACACAAGACTATAAAGAGGACACTGGGCTTTGAGATGCACCTCCATATACTTAAAGGACCAAAGGGCAAGAACAGGCCCCTAGAACAGGGCTAGTTGCAGGTATGTCACGTGCAACACTCAAAAAACCTAGATACAGTTGTTAAGCAGATGTGGCAGATACAAAAACTGCAGGACCACTGTGTCCTGGAAGAAACTGGAAAGGAAGGATAAGATTTGCCTCCAGACAACACCTAAATGGAGATGCCTATATGTGAACAAGATGACTAAGCTTCTATTACACTCAACAGAGTTTAATGTAGGAGTGGTGTAGGCTGAACAGCTACTGAGACTCCATAGCATGCACTGAATACAGCTCCACCACCTCTCACAGGAGCTCCAACACCCAGTATGCAGGCAGTCACACAGAAGTATCCAAGGCTAGGTGCCTTAAGATAAAGCTGGTAAGATATCCACCCACAACAGACAGTGACTATGTATACGTAGGAAAACAGTTTTGCAGGGACATCTGAACTACTTCCAGAGTAGCAGTGGCAGAGTTGTACTAATATAACACACTGTACAGATGAATACATCTTGCTTCTTAGTACAAGTAATAAATCCCCTGTACAGCAGCCAGTTTCTGTTAAGAGATGAATAGAGGTTTACCTTACCCCCACTAAAGGAGGCTGCTACAAGGGAAGCACCATTCACTCCTCTCCCAGCTGTCTATAACTGGGAACACTGACTGATTACAATTAGCCATTTTAATCAACTTGCACATAATCCACAGAATCCTGGAACACAGTATTGTTATAGTAGCCCAGCTGTTGAGCCACCACAGTGGACAAGGAAGTATCCAGGATGGGCAACATGGAAGACCTGAAAAATTAATGATTATATGCTTGCAGCAATTCTGACAAAGACCAAAGTCATAGGGAGCTGACTCATTTCATTAATACACAGAGCTTTTGAATCAAACCGGGCTTAATGTGTGGTTGTGTGTCAGCTCACGGAGTGCTTTCCTGTTAACGTCAATGATTTCCCTGTTTTTCATTAGGAGTTTTTCCTGTCTTTCAACATCATGTGACATGACAGTTAGACAGACCTAACTGGATTAATTTTGCAATTAAGATGTGAGGCAATACATCAAACGCTACCCTCAAGTACAGGTATAGGATATTAAAACTGAACAGTTTGTTCATGCTATATAAAAATGGTTTGGTATTGGCAAATTTATTAAATAGGATTTCCTATCCAGGAAATCTAGTAGTCTATAAATCAAGGATAATTTTCCTGTTCAAAGAAAGATCCAGCATGACAATAGCAAACAGCCTGCTGCATAAAAAATCCCCTGCAAAATGTAAGACTGATTACTTACTTATTCAGACTAAGAACCATAAGAAGAGATATACACGTGGCTGGTTTTTTCACTCTTTCCCCCTCCCTCCCCACCACAGCACAGAATTAGATGAAAAGAATATAGAGAACTATCCCAAATAATCAGAAGTCTAGAGCCACTCTGCATATTTGTACCGTGTGGTCCTGACTTTTTGAGAGTAGCAGCTTTTTAGTCTACTCCTTTTATTTGTTAAGGTTAAAAAAAAAAAATCTCTTTTCCACAAGCAAAATAAAGTACCTGGCTATCACACTGCACTGAATGGTGCCTGTTTTCTTATGTTGTTTAATGTAATCCTGGAAAGCATCATGACTGGTTAGATGAGTCATTTGCAATAAATGCAGTTTCAGAAGATTTGCACACTGACCAATAAATGAGACAAGTTTGGTTTGGTTTGTTTCCTACGCTCAGACCTTGCAGCACAGATGAGAACAGACCATTTATCCATCTCAGATTGTTTTGTTTTCACTACACAGAATTCTTGCCAACTTATGCTCCATTTGTGATCAATTATGAAAGTCAGGTTATCCTTTCACACTCCCAGCAATATATTATTAAAATATATGAGTAGCAAATAAAATAGAAGGTATAACCAGCATAATAAGCAAAGAGAATAATCTCACATATTGCATTCCAAATATGACCCTGGGCTTACCACCACATCAGTGGGGTGGGCAATTTACAAGTACTGAAACCTGTCATGTGGGCTTTTGACTTCAGTTCTTCTACTTGGGTTTCTTCCATTGAAACAACCAACTATGTACAATTGACATGGGTTGTGCTTCAGCAGCATTCACACGGATGGGAAGCCAAACAGAAGGACCCAAATTCAAATTGGTTTGTCCATTTAAAGGATTAATTACAAGAGTTGGTATATTTTTATTTTCCCCTCCCTTAAGAACCAACTTCCCACAGTAAGAGAAACTCAGGAACTAGTTCCAAGTTTTAGCTTTTACCAGACAACAGTTTTTTTAAAAAACAGAAATTAATAATGTTTAGTATCCAGCTTGTAGTGATAGGAGAAAAAAAAAGTGAACCTATGTGTTTCCTCCACTGCACAGGTATTTGATCATAAAACATTTTTGTGTTTAGCTCTAAACTACAGGCTAATTAGTACCATATTTTAAAGGAATAAACTATAAGATATAACTCCCTATGATTTGGTAAATCAGGCTAACACTAAAGTGAAAAATATTCTGCCAATCAGTTTGCATAGATTGTATTTGGCAACATGCTCCTGACAAAGGGATATTATCTACTTGTTTGCACAGCAATTAAATATGTTGTAGGTGTTCATTAAATAATTTAATCCAGAACACATCATCAAGCCTTTTTTCTGCACAAATACTTCAGTGCTAGGAAAGACAATATATTCACTGTTGAATTAAAAAAAAAACAAAACAAGAAGGGGAAGATTCTGAAACTAAAGGCACTTGACAAAGGAGGGCTTTCAAATGAAAATAAGGAAAAAGTACATAACAGTTAATCTAGCACAAGAAACCAGAAATGCATTCATGCTAATGCTCACTTCATTTTAAGCACATCTGTTTTTACACAGGACCAAATATACATCAATGAAGCATCTCCTTAACTTCTGTACATAAGCCTCCAAACAGAAGAGAAAAAAACATCAGCCAAAACAGTGCTTGAGGAATGCGACCACACTTGAAGGCACCTCTCAGCAGGATACAGATTACCATCTCTGGAGACAAATGCTTTGGACTTTCTCATTTTGTTAAGTAAACCTAATTTCTTTATTGTAGGTATAGCAAGATAAAGACGCCAATCTGCAGCGTGCCATTTAGCACACTAGAAGAAAGCTACTTCTCCCACTCATAGGTTCTGCTTCATTCTAAGTTTCATGAAATTAAAGACAGCACTTTGGCCAGATCTTCCAACTCCACCAATCTTTGTTTTACTTATACATTACTGAACAACAATCAGGAGCTGCACAAGTTTCATACATAGGATCAAACACAGCAACTAAAAGAATGACTGCCCTGGCATCCCAAAGTGCCTTGTGCTAGCGCTCTTCTCCAACTGCTGTGCAGCAGCACTGATGATGGTGTTCAGCAGTCTGTGCTTGCAATGGTCACTGGTACAAGTCAGATGACATGTATTTATTAAGAGTCATGAAACCAGATGGACTGTCTGTGTCAGGAAGCTTAGGACACTGCAGAGGGTTAGAACCAGAAACCTGAATTACCCATCTATGCCAGGTAATCTCATCCCAGAGGAAAAACGATTGCCTAACCATTTTGCAGAGCATTTATCAGAATTAGTTACCAGGCATCCTCGCACTTCAGAATTGCTCTAAGTATAGGGAACAGAGCTTATGAGTCTAATTATAAATAGCATTTCACAATAAGACTATGCTTCTTGCTGCATGTATCACACTAAGAGTCTACTGCATGCAAAACTCAACTCTGCAACAAGGAAACAAGTGGAAAGGGAAAATATTTTAATAAGTTCTTTACTCAGTCATGTACATAGAAGGCAAATTAAGAATATGGAGTTATCACAACAGTAGTTGTAAAATACTATCAAAAGCAAATATAATGTACATATTTTAAACACAAGGGAGCAGTTAACAGAGTCTTAAGTTGGAAGCATAGACTAAGATAATATCTCCCACTCCTCTCTTCCCTACTATTACTGTTGAACAGTTCTGCTGACACATTCATCTAGAATAGTTTTAAAGATTTATAGGTGAACTTGCAGGCTTGTGTTGACTGTCAAGATTCAGCCATCATTCTGAGCTAAGCCACGTATTTGCAGCTCTGAAATCTTTATTTGGAAAAATAATCACAGCATCCCTCTTACATATTTATCAGCCACACTTTCGGCAATGCAACAAGTTTGGTAGACAATGCAAACTGAACATGTCCTCTCAGTTTACCATCAATTCATTCTTATGCTATTTTAATCTGCAGAGAGGTATTTGTTTATTAAACGTTGCATTTGTCTATACAGTGTATGGTCCACAGCTTAGTGATCTCCAATTATACTGCTTTATCTGCAGCACTGCCCCTGAAGGTAATCATGAGATGATGGAACAGAGGCATGTAGTGACACTGATGGGAAGATGTGAGCTGTGCTGCCAGGGGGTGGCAGCACCAGCATGCCTGATGCAGGCGCTCAGGCCTCACAGTGGCATTTAAGAGCTCTGAAGTTCAACTCGGTCTCTTTCCATTTATACTTCGTTTGGCTATCTGGTCTATTTGTAACAGAGATTACACAATAGAACACATTCTTGGAATACATGTAAACCATAAACTTCATGCCTAGCAGAATAGCTATCACATTAATCCAATACACATGGATTTCTGTGCAGTTGATCATTTTATTAGAATCTGTTAAAAGATATTTGTTCAGATCACCTGTTCAGCAGGCAGTTATGCTGTTTCTGTTCACTGCATACATACTGAGCAAGTCTCCAAGCAATACATAAATATTATTTTGTCTGACCCCACACATATGCATCTTTACTACAAAAAGTAGCTTTTCCTCAATAGAAGTTGTTAATTTATTCTAGCTATGACTTGTACCAAATCCATACCAATAATCATAGGTTAAATATATCAATACATGTAACAGAGCTTTAACAGTAAAAAAGTAAGAAAGTTAAATACTGTAACAGCTTAGATACATACTGCATTTGAATGACAGAACATACAGTCTACTGACCTAGCTAATGATACAGTCACCAAAGCACACCATACAAAAGCAATGTCAACAGCCAGTACTTGTCAAAGCATTTTAGAGTTCTCCTTTCCCTTCAAATAAAGAAGGGTTGTGCACATCTTGAATGTGAACTTAGGTAACATTAACCTTACAGCAACATTGATCCTGATATTTAAGGCTAGGTAAAGAAACAGACATACTAAAGCTGCAGGCCACTAAGTACACATAGCATCTGTGAGTTTGAGGAGTCAGTGTTTACTATAGCACAAGTTTATTGTTCAAATTAAGTATATCCTATGTAACAGGAGTATTAATTGGCAATATTTGTATTTAGTAGAAAATGCCACATTACTCAATTAACCAAAATAAGCTAGGTTTTTAAAGTGTTGATTTCATTAGCTATGATGAGGGCTAGGGAAGTATTTTAACTGAAACACCTTGGTAAAGTGAAATAGGCTGACCTGTCATTGCTCTCTGGAACACAGGAATCAAGTTAACATGTGCTCTCTCAGTCAAGGGCTGGTATTTCAGCCAGCATTTGAGTTTTTAACCTAAGGGCAGGTTAAAATAAATCTGTATACAATGCAACATACCTAAAATAGATGCAACAACAGATAAATTAGTTGTCAGACCCTATTTTTTACAGTTACAAGCCCAACAACTTTAGGCACCCAAGTTACAGCCAGTCTTTTAAGTTGAAATTCAACCACTGTAAGCCAGAGAGACCCATTTCAGAGATTGCTGTGATAGCACTCTGAACCATACACCACCTGCCCAGAAATACAGAGCTGCTAATAAGAAAGTTTCTAGAAAAAGCCATTAAACACACACATGCATGCCAGTTAATTTTCAAACTAAAACACTATTTACAAACCATACTTTATTTGTAATTTGTAGTTTTTAACCTGACTTATGAGTTCAAGTGCAAGACATTCAATAAATGACCATTTGATACAGCCAAAGAGAAAATGAGTGCAAATTACAAAGCCACAAAGAGGTCTGCAATGATTCCTGATCTTTTCAGGTGAAAATTTATTTACCATGTAAGTAACACCAGACAGGGGTGGAGTCCATGAAGGACATGACCTTTAAGAAAGCCAACTCAATCTTGACCAACATCACTGACTTTTTGAAAAAGTCTGAAACTTTCTTCATACTGCAAACTGAAGTCCTCCACAAAGTTATCTGGTATCTTACTGCATGTTGCAATGTATTATTGCCCTACAAGTTGTGCAGAAACCCACAGCCAAGAAACTATTAATGCACAAGAAGTTTAAAAGTCACCATGCACAAGATACGATTAAGCTGTAACAGAATCTCAGGTATTGACTATGGCTTAGACCTGCATTGAAAGTCAACATTTGGACTATTTGTGAAGGACATTGTCTATATGAAAGTGAGACAACTTTGTTACACTTAAGACTTGGTTAAAGTGACCTGCTTCAAAGAAACATCAGACATTCACAAATAACCGTATCTACTTTGCAAGAATTAGCCCTGTAGGAATTCAACAACACTCCTTTTTACTCATCTTTTCTTTAAGATAAAGTGTAGCTATTTACAGATATTTATAAACAGGCTTTGTTTCTTGATCAGCCAGATATTTGATAGTTAATTCTTTATCCTCCTTCCCTCCCACATCCAAGTTTGCCAAATTCAAGACATTGTTCTAGCAGCATTCATTCAACCAATAGTGCAAAGTTATTACAAAAACCTCTTTTCCCAAGCTGTGGCATCCTCTACAAGTTTGTACTGGGTCAATAGCACTTCCCATGTATTTAGAGCTCTGGGGGAAGGCAGGAACAATAGATATGCTGAGTCTAGCAAGCAATCAACTTGTTTGCAGAGTTTTTTGGGGTTTTATTGTTGGGTGGTTGTTTTTTATTTGCTGCTCATACTGGCCATTGTTACAGCTTTGGTAACTAGTTCATGACACTAAATTCACAGTTCCTCACTTTGACATGCACCTATAACATGTGAGTTGAACTGCACCACGATAATTGTAATGTCATCTCTATACATTCGAGCCAGCTCTTCTGGAAGACTAAGCATCTTGGACAGTCGCTCATGATCCACAGTGCCAAACTCGTTGTTACCCACTGCATGACGTATCAAGTGAGTAGCTGCATTCTGATCTTCAAATACTGAAGAGATTCTCGCTCTCCTTTCAGTTAAAAGGCCATGCATCTGTCCCAAAGTTACCTTATAGCCACCAAGAGCTATTGGCTGCTGATGGTGAACACCAGTGAGGTACTCCCCTACAATTCTAGCCACATCTTGCCTGTGCATTGTCTCCCACAGCCCATCTGTAGCCAAAACCAGGAATTTATCCTGTGGCCGTAACTTGTGGTATATGACTTCTGGCTCAGCTGTGAGGTATGGGGGAGTGTGATAATTTGGAGGAATAAACTTTGTATATTCATTGTCATTCAGCTGATCTGGGCCTGATTCTACTACTCTCTTCTGTAATTCAATACTCCATTTAAACTTCACATCACCAAAAGCTCTGAAAGGCATCAGGAGACCTAAGAGACGATCCTGTTTCACAAGACTTTTCTCTTCAGACTTTGGATGCTCCATCTTCACACGTTTCACTTCACGTTCATTTTGTGCATTGTGGTCATAGGACAGATTAACTGCAGACCAAGATCCATCTTCTTCCTGAACACCAAGCATTGCCCTACTGTCACCTGTGTTTGCAATGTGCAAGTCAACACCATCCACATGGGCCACACAGGCAGTTGCACCAGAAAATGCTACTCGCAGTACTAGGTAGTTGAGAAAAGAATTGGGATCTCCTACTTGAGCTTCCAAAGAAATGTCATTATCAAGCCTCTTAAAAGCATTAATTAAAGCTTCTTTCACATCAGTAGTCTCTCCACTGTTAAGATCAATCAGCTCCTGCCAGTAAGTTCGCAGACTATTGAAGTAAAGCTTGGAAGCTTCTTTGCTAAAATAATCATTGGGATGCTTGTGCCACTGTAAAATGGGCAACAGAGCTCTGCCACTTTCCACAGCATTTTCTATTTCAAGTAAAGTCTCATGAGGTAACAAAGAGACAGCAATGTAGTAAAACAGTCTTTCACTGACAGCTTGAGCACAAGCACAGCCTGCATGACCATCAAACACACCCAGAAGCATCCCTCTTGTCTGTAAACAAGTGGCAGCACTCCTCCGGTCTTCTATCGGAGCATTAGCAGGTAGCTGGTTGCTATCGAAGCCAAGAACAGAACTTACATTTTTACCGTCAAACTCTGGGACTTTGAAACTGTATTCATTCGCCTTCAAAATGCTGTTGACCTGTGGAGGAGTGAGGTAAAATCTCTGTGGTGTAGAAGCATAATCTCTTGCATGAATAAAGTGATTAAAGGTCTCCTTTGGCCTGTAAAGTGCCGCAAATTTCTTCTGAGGTGCATATCTGAAGTGACTGTGGGCAAAATGAGATGACAAACAACACAGATGTTTATGGTGGCAGTAACACACAGTACTGCATATTCTGCTAATGTCACAGTTACGAATCAATGGAAACAGATGGGCTGGTGCTGGCATGGCATCAGACAACAATGGTAGCCTGGAGCTTCGGACTGGAATTGCTGAAAGACAAGAGAACAACCATGTTTAGGGGGCAGCTAACAGATTTTTCCCAGAACTCTGTTAAGACATTTACAGCCACTAACAAATTGATTATTATATGGAGTTAATAGCTTCAAAGGTCTTGAGAAAAGACATTTTACGAGGTGCTTGTTTATATATACTATATTGGGCTATAACAAAAAACCTATACCATACTTAAGTTCAACATAGGTATTCCAGTTTTTATACCCACTTAGATAGCAGGCAGGCAGTGAAACCATCAGACAGACAATGCAGCTTCAAACAGAACTTAGACCACAGTTAGCGTGGAAGCACTCTATAGTATTGCCACTTTCTACAAGACTTATGGAGACTTTTATGGAGATTTGTTTTCCTGCTGATTTCCCAGCTGACAGAGCCACATGTGGCACTCATGAAGGAAAACTGTCTTTCTACAAGGCTGAAGAGATAAAGCATCTGACAGTAAGATTCAAGAAACAACTTTGAGATGACATCCAACTGAGTTTAAGACAAAGATGGTTTAGACAATAAAAGCAAGCAGTAGGTCATAGACAGTACATACTCTTTAAGCAAGCACAAGTCAGTAGCAGGTTTTGTTTCTTCGCCCCCCTTTAACATGCAAAACTTTAAATCATGGTATACATTCACAAAATAGCCACAGCAGTCTATGCAGCAATTTTCTAGCTTATTAGATGAAATTCAAGAAGTAGAAAGCAGACACATCTCTCCTATCAGCAGCTCATCTAACCCCAGTAAGGGGTTAGGATTAGAAACTGCTTTAAAAATCTTAGTTGAAGGACTACATGCAAGCTGTGCTTGCTTCCATAGCTAGCAGAGCCCTGCACTATAGTCTAAAGCTAGTTCAGTGTTAATATAAACTATGAAGTTTAGCATCCAAGAAAAGTATTCTACTACTTTTTGCCACATCTAAAAGTTTCCTTATAATTTTTCATTCCTCTGAAGATAGATAATTCTAACATATTCTTTCTTGTCTCCATTTACATACCAAATCAGCACATTAGTGTGAGTCCCTCTTAAATCCCTTATTCACTAATTGTTCTACTGAAAAACTGTATGTTGGTGTGATTTACAAGGTGCTTCAGTCACTATATTAATTTTTTTAGCCAAGGAGGCATACCAGTATTTCAGATGCAACACAAACCCTATAAAATACATAGTAAACACCAATACTCAATCTAAAGGATCGTGCAATATAGCAAGAACTGTATTCTGGGATCACCCTATCCTGTAAGCTTTCTATAGCTTCTGCCACAGGATTCTAATCACTTGGATCAGCTGAGAAGTGTCTGGAAGTACATGAAGCTTCACCCCATTATCTGCACTGCAAAAGAAGGAAGCAAGTCACATTCTTCCCTCCAAGCTTGCTTGTTCTCCTTAAGTAATCAGGACTGAAGCCTGTTTCTCTGTTACAAGATAAATAAGTGCCGAAAGCAAAGTAGAATTCGTGTTTCTACCACTCCAGTGGCTCCCTAGCATCAATGAGTGACTGCCAGTCTTGAGTTACACTGACAAAAAATCTTGTCCACTGACCTCTCCCAGGTCTCCCACTGACCACTATGAAGACTGAACTGGCCAGTTTTCTGTTGTTCAGCTCCCAGGAAGAGCTCTGGTTGTAGTCCTGCGGACCACAGGCAGCTGTCCAGACACTCAGCAGCAGTGTATTGGCTTGAACTTCCAGATACAACCTAAACCTATGTTAGTCACTTGCTTCCCAAAAAGTCTATTTCTTCAGCCCAGGCTTCACATGCATACAGCATGAGAAGTAAACTGCCACTCCAGATATGGACTTTTAAATCTATTCACTACCTTCTAATTAAAGGGAACTATTTTGGCAACATGTACATTTCTTCACACAACACTTAAAAGAAACAAGTTTGCCTACAGAATGGCAGCCTTAAGGCTCTACAGGTGTGCCTAGCCTATAGCAGCACCTCAGATTCAGCACTGGTCTCCTGTTGGGCTCCAACTGAATCAAGCTCTCCTGACTGCTAAGCATTTGCCTTCAGCACTGACCCATACGTGGTGCCACAACCACTGTTTTGACAGTTTTGTTGTTGATCCATGATGAAGCAAAAATACAAACAGACTGCTGTTATAGTGGTTCTCCAGGGCCACCAGAGGATATTTTTCTGGTTTTTAGTAGTTAGTTAATCAACTATTACATGAAATCCAATAGGAAGTACTAAGAAGTTAGCCTCAAATTTTCCACAGCCTGTATCATTTACAGTAGATCCATGTCAGCTTAAGAGATCAGTCTGTTTGACATACTAGATTTAATAAATCCTAGTTGATTAAGTAAAAGAGAAATTCCAGGTTTGTCAATCTGAAATGAAATTATTTTAAGTCTCTCCCTTTTATCCCCACAACATGGATGCCCCAAATATAACCAGACACTCCAACTAGCCCTTTATATAATTACTTCAAGATCTCAAGTTCATTATAGTTGATCAAGAGATGGCAGAGAAGGAAAAAAGAGATTAAGTAGAAATTTTACAATCCAATCAAGATTTGTCAAGAGATTAGAATCAAGCCAGTATTAAATACCTCTCCAAGCCCAGAACAGGGGACAAATGCTACTTTTCAGGCTATGAATACAATATGGCTAATAACAAGTCAGTCAGTCAACTTACAGGTTTTGTAGCACTACACTGATAAAATGGGAAAAATATTAACCCTTGCTTTAACAAAGGCTTGTTATAACTGTACTATTAAGGTAAACTGACACTGCACAGACAGGTCTCTCCAAAACACCTGCCTTAACTGTGCCAAAGACACCCATGGCTTCAGAAAAAACACTTACCCCAGGTGCCTTTCAGACACTTGACAGACCTGAATGAACCAGCCTGTTGGAGAGCACAGGAGGGGGGAGGAGGAGCAGGAGCAAGAACCACTCGACACAAGCAGAACCGTTAATCCTTCCCTCCGGCCAGGTCTCAGCCCTCGGACACAGCCCAGCCTGGCAGTCCCTTTCCCAGGTCCCTTCCGACCCCCGAGCCCGGCGCTCCAGCGAGCAGCGGTGCGAGATACCTACCGATCCGCCTGGGCCCAGGACACACACACATTCTCCTGTCACAACAAGAAGCCGCCAACATCCACAAAGCAGAAGCCCGGGGACGGGGGAGAAGCAAGGCAGAGAGTTTGTTAGAGAAGACGGAGAGCTCCGACACGGAGGGGAGACGACAGAGAGGAGACACGCATACACGCAGCCCGCCTGCGGCCGCCCGCCCAACGATGGGAGCGGGTCAGCCCCGCAGCGGCGCGCCCAGAGCGGCCCGCGGAGCCCCCCGCCGGGCCCGCTCACCCTTCCGGCAGAGGCGAGCCGCCGCTCCCGCTCGCCGCGGGCAGGGCCCGCCCGCCAGCGCTGGGCGTCGTCACAGCGGAGACCGCTACCTCCTCGGGCGCCGCGCGGCCCCGGCTTGGCAGCCCCTCCCCAGCCGTCTGCCCGCCTCCGGCACGACCCACGACCCCCGCCTCCCTCCCTCTGCCCCGGGCCGCGCGGGCACAGACCTGGCCCCTTCCCGGACGGCTCGGCCCGGGCTCCCGGGCGGAACAAGGAAGCGGCCCGAGTCGCCCACACGCACCCGCCGCTCCCGGACCCCTCACAACCGACTCAGCCACCTCGCGCCCGCAGCAACCGCCCTGCGCGGCGCCTTATAAAGGCCCTGGGGCCCGCGGCGCGCAGCCCATTGGCTGCCGGGGAGGGCAAGGAGGGCACGTGATAGGGAGGCTCGGCGGCGGCTGAGGGAGCTCAGGGGAGAGGGCTGCGTGCGCGCGCATTGCGGAGGGGCGGGAAGGCGCAAACGCGGTGTGCGCGGGTGGGGAGGGGGCCGCTGCCCCACCGCCCCTCTGCCCCATCTTGAGAGAACCGCCGCTGGGCGGGCGAGCCCCGCCGCCCTCCTGGGGGCGGGCGGCCCTGCAGCACCCCGCACCGGGCCGCCCGCCCCGCCTCGTCCTGCCGTCCCCGCCTCCTCCTCGGCCCGGGGACTGAGGGAGAGGTGCAGGGCCGCTGTGCGCGGGGCTGGCAGCTCCTCCCGGGGCGCTACGCGGATGTTACAGGTGATTACGGGTGATTTGCAGATAAAAACGGGACAGACGCTGCTCCCGGCCTCCTGCTGTGAAGGGAACACCGTGGCATCTCGGCCCGTTGTCCTGCAAGCGTGGCTGTGCTGCCTGCTCACCCGTGCTGCAGCCTGCCCCCGCACTCCTTTGATCTGGAGTCAGAGTCATCTTACTTCTGCCTGTTAAAGGGACTGAAAGTGGGAAAATGTCTAAAAACCTCTGCAGGGTTATTGACGTTGAGTTAAGGAGTGGGAAATGCGTGGCGTGTTTTCCCTTGAAATGTTCATGGAGAGCTTTGATGGTCACAAAGCACCTTAACTGCCCCTCTGCAAGAGGCCACTGAAGTCTCTACTGCAACATTTGGTTTTTCTGCTTTTCATTTGCTCCCTGGTGTTTTGTCTTCATGAGAATCACTCCAGGCAAAGCAGGCTGCCATGGAGTGCAAACAACCAGAGACCTCTCTGCCCAGAGCTTCTGAAAAAGCCACGTTTGCTTCTGCCACTGCCAGCAAGGAATGGTTTGAGAGCAGTGGTTTGAGGGCAATGGCTTCCCCAGAACAGCACCTGTCATTCCTACCAGTGCAGCTGGAGCAGTGGCCTCCCCTCTTTACTTTCTGTTCCCTCTCTTGAATACAATCCTGTCCCTGTCCACATCTCTTGGGCAACATTCAGTTTTGCATATGGTTTTGAGATACTTTGATCCAGCCTTATTCTTCATGTAAATTTTTCAATATGGAAAGTATATAAATTCAACAACATTTTGATTTCCTTCATCATCTCTTTTTCTGTTTATAGATGCACATGATCTCATGCCTTTCTATTTTCAGGGTGGCCGGGATGCCCACTTTGTTGTGTGTTGTTGGCAGCAGATATTTGGGCAGCCTGTGGAGTGTTGCAATTAGCATTCCTTTTAACAGCTGTAACAAAACATAGATTTTGACACGACTTGCATCTTTATCATCTTTATTGTGTTTACAGCTGTATACCCAAACTAGTAGAGGAAACAAAGAAAAATCTGCACTTAGTGCCCAAAAGGTAGAAGTCTACTTGGGGTATAAGAAGTTGGAAAGTGCTGCCCTGTGACTCTCCACTTGAAAACCAGCTACAAAGATAAAATTATGCCATCCTTAAAAATATTAGTCTTCCACAGTAGTACTCGAAAGCACAAAGTATTAAGATGTTCATTTATTGGTATTCTAGGTGACTTTTGTGACATTTATTTGTTTATCCAGAATGGTACACCTTCATCTTCTCTTTGAGGCTTATTTTAGAATAAAATTAAAAAAGCATCTGACAGACACCATTGTAGATTAAAGACTTCATTAAACAGCATGGAAGGTGAATATTTTACATTCCCTTTTAAAAGTAGCACATGGTTAGAAATAGATTGGCAGAATGTGCTGGAACAACAACCATTTATGTAATTTTCTACTTTCAGCAAGAGTGACTGTAAAGCACCCAAGTTCAGAAGTGTTCTTAAAGACTACATAAAATGGCACAGTTAAAGCATCCTCTTACCCCATCCAAAGGTAAAAGGCTGTGGGAAGACAGACCCGTGCCTGGGTGTAGTTGAGTGATAGTTGTGCGAGTAGGTGTAGATGTACAAACGGATTGGGATGAAGTCACCAGTGATCACCTCCTATTTCTGACTGGAAGTACAGGGTTTGTACATGTTTGGCTTCTGAAGACAATGTTGCTGTCTAGAGTTGCCTACTGAGAAAAAAAAAAAAATCCACGAAATAATTAGCATTTAGCACTTTTGGTCTTCAGAACATCTTGTGACTATTAGTTCAATTCCCCATAACGTGCTGTGAACTTGGAAGTTTATTGTTCTAGCTCCCTGTTTATTTATTTTATTCACCCTTTTTTCTTCCTGATTTAAGGCCAGGAGAGGAGCTACTTTTAGAGCTGGTGTTGGAAGCTGTGGCTCCCTGTCTCACAGTATCCTGTTGATACCACATACCTCTTTGAACAAAACAGAATTTGAATTTTAAAATACTGAGTGAGAAGAGAATTTGGCCTTAAGAGCCCCTATAAATCCCACAAATGAAAGACAAAATACTAAATTTTGGCTGACACTTTGGTCCTTCAACCTGATTGCTGGTGTGCCAGAAGTCAGATGTTGCAATCTGACTGGAAAGTTAGGTTTTCCTTTTCTTTATACTGCTGCTGCTGCCCAGACCTTTTCGTGCACTTTGAACATCAGTCCATTTTTGCTGATTCTAAAGAATAAAAATCATTTCCATTAATAAAAACATGTTGTTTCATGTTTATATTTTACATCAAGGATTGGTGGAAAAGCAATTACTTGTAACTGTTTCAGGGTATGTGAAGTTTCACTGTTTCCCTGGATTATCATCTCAGTGTAACAAAAGCCATCAGTTCTTGTCTACTGTCCCTGCTGCTGACGGTGGGTAATTCTGCACTGCAGAGCCGATAGGCAGCTGTGCATTTTCACTGCACCTAAAGTGCTGCAGTGGTTACTCTAAAGCTTTCTACGCAGGTTTCCAGAGAAACTCCATTACAGAGTTACATTTTCATCAAAATCCATTTTCATTTTAAACCAGGTGTTTGTAATAACCTTCTAGTTTTAATAAGTTCTTGTGCCAAACATAGAAATGTTTTGTTGGTTTGGTTTTACTGAAGACCAGTTCAGGAACACAGGGTAATAATTCAATGAATTGTATGTACCCTGACTGCTTAACATTTTTACGGCATCTTTGCACAGAGTGTTTCAGAAATGCCACTTTGCTTCTGTGCCTGTTGAAAAGAGCAGTCACTCATAAAACCTGTCTGCAAATTGTGTGCACAGATCAAACGCTTCCACCTGGCACACTGCCATACCGACCTGGAGCAGGGAAAAAAAAAATAAATAGAAGTCCTACACGTTTTAAAAGCGGAAAGAAAAGCCTAACAAAGGGGAAAATAAGGGAGAAAAACAGGCCGTGTACTGAATAAACAGGAAGAGTAGGACAAGACTAAACTATCTTCTCTCCTCTCCTGACAGCATTGTAGAAGCAATGACAGCAATGTAAGTCTGCTCTTCCACAGAGCAGTAAGTTATTTTTAGCAGAAATCAGGAGCATTACATGGCAAAAATAAATGTGTCAGTGGAGCTCAAAGCAGATGGAATACCTGCAAAAAGCGATGGCCTCTGATCTTCAGGCTGCTTCAAAGGAAGGTTTTGGTTGTACATTCATGTATCCTGCTGCCCTCGCCGAGGGCGTTTGCTGTGGGTGGTGCATTTGTCCTCCTTTAACACAGCTGGGTTCCTGGGTTTATCAATGAGCCCTGCAAAAGGTGATTTTTAAAAAAAAACATCTCCTAAGAGTATCAACCTGAGAGTAAAGCAGCAGCGCCGAGCCACACGACTCGTATCTCTCCTGCCCTTTCTGAAGGGGGGGCCCGTGGGGAATCGCAGAGACAACTGCTTTCAGTGGGTATTTTGCTGTCACTGTGGGACTCGGGGATAGTTTGCTTCATTTTGTCCCCGCCGGAGGCCCTTCATATCTTCACTCTCAGTTTGTTTCTGAAAGGAAGCTGAGTGGGTCTGGCTTCATTCAGCAGTTGGGATCCAGCTCCTTAGAATCATAAAGTAACTGAGGTCATCTGGGACCTCTGGAGGTCATACAGCCCCACTCCCTGCTCAAAGCAGGGCCAGCTTCAAAGCTAGGTCATGTTGTTCAGGCGCTTGGCCAGTCATGGTTTGGATGTCTCTGAGGACTGAGGTGCCCCAGAACTGCCTGGGCTCCAGTTCCAGCACTTCACCACTTTCATTGTGAAGATTTTTTTCCTTGTAGTTAATCAAGATTTTCCTTGCTCAGCTTGTATCTGTTGCCTCTTGCCCCTCAGGACTTCTTTACACCATCCTGTTCTATTCCTCAAATCTGATTAGCAGGAAACTAAATGTATTTTTTGCTTTTGGTAGGAGTTGTGCACTTGCTTGCACCCTTCACCTGGGTTGGTCTTTCAGAGTTTGGTATCCAGTTTGAGTAATACAGCATTCTGACAGCTCGATGAAGTAAAGGAAATTCTGTAATAAAATGTTATTGGAAAAAGACATTTTGGCAAGCTTCAGGAGTGACACTTATGACATTATCAGTGCCTGCGCTGTGAGGGAGCAGTTTCAGGATATCAGGAGGTTGGCTTCAATAATTATCTTGTCTCTGAAGGGGCTGATCCCTTTTCCAGCTGTAGTTCATTGTGTGTATTTTTCAATCTATTTGTTACAGTAATTTTAAAAAGTAATGACATTTGCAGTTATGGTAGCTGCCATGCAAAAGATTCAATAGCTCCAGGGGAAGCAGTGGAGATTAAAGTTGAGAGGGGAGGGTGTGGTGGTTTGGGTGGACTCACCCCTTTGGCTTGCACCTTGCAGCCAAACACAGCCTGCTCTCTCACCCTCCCCGCCCTTGCCCAGGGAGCAGGGGGGAGAATTGGAAGAAAGAGGGCAAGGAAGCTCATGGGTTGAAATAAAAACTATTTACTAATTAAAATAAAATGATAATGATAACAACAGTGATAACAGAATGTACAAATGAGTGATGCACAGTGCAATTGCTCACCACCCACTGACCAATGCCCGGCCTGTGCCAGCCAGCAATCCCGGAGCTGAGACAGTCCTGAAACCGAAACCCCGGAAGAGTGAGCCCGAGCGATCCCCGAGAGAATACCCCCCATTTCCCGTCAGCCCTGGTTAATGTACTGACATGGCGGGATGTGATATGGAATATCTCATTGGCATATCCAGGTTTGGGTTTGCTATTCACTGCACTTCTCCCTCCCAGTCCTAATGCAGCTGTGAACAGCCAAACACGGTGGCCTTGAGCTCCTGCAGCAACTAATAACATTGGTACTTTTATCAACGTTCTTCTCATAACAAGTCTTTCACTGAAACTAAAACACAGCTATTCTAACTACTAAGAAGAAAATGAACTCTATCCTAGTAAAAACCAGGACAGAGGGGAATCTGCCTGCATTTTTCCAGAAAGAGAATAGCTTACACTTCACCACAGACAAAATGTTATTTACCCATCCTGGCTTCATCTTATCCTATATGATACTTCTGAAATTAAAGATTGTTCAGAGATGGGTAATTGGATACAGTCTTTACTTGTGATCACTGTGGTCAAGAGATGGAAAGCCAATAGACAGTCTGTAGAAACAGTTGGCTGATTTGTTGAGATCTTGCTAGGCAAATGTGAATGTTAATAATAATTTCTCCAGCAAAAGAGGAAGAGCAACCAGTGCCGATGACTAGAAGTACTGGTGTTTCTTCTTAGCATGAGGGTGTACTTTGGGGTGGAAAGTAGTTATGGAAGATAAAATTAGAAATTTAGATTTCGAACCAAGAGCAGACTCTGAACTGGTCTCTCAGATGTCTCAAGGCCCAGGGTTGGATCAAGTCCCATTTCCACTGGTAACAAGGCAGTTAAGAAATAATACCAGACAAAAGTCACCTCCTTCTCACTCCTGTTTACTTTCCTGCAGTTTAACCTTGCCTAAATTCTGGGAAAATAAGACCCAGCTGTATCCTTTGGGGTTTGAAATTTGTATTTGATTAAAAAATATAAGCATTTGTTATTTTTTTCTGTAGAAGAAAGATGAGTTAGGTTACTGTTTTCCTTGGTTAATAAATAGAGGTATTATCTGAAGTGAACCCACTTACATAAATATTTACTGTTTGCTTTATACTGTATGTTTAGTTTATATTTTTAAACAACAAACCAAAAATTTATTTGTTTTATCCTCTTACCTTCAATCTAGTTTGTTTGCCTGTCCCTAGAGAGTGTGCTTCTCAAAACAAGGAAAATACTTTCCTGGTGGCTTGGAAAGGAATTAGCTTGGGTCTAGCCACAGACAAATAACTAGAGAATGTAGTCTGACTAATATATAACTAATATAATGATTTAAAAAATCTGAAGTCTTAGGGCTAGATCCAGGAAATTATTCTGTTCTTCCAGGTGGGCGCCCTAAGCAGAAGGTTAGAGAGTCCCGGTTTCTGCCTCTGAGCCAAGGAGTGGTGGATTCCTGTGTGTCAGGGACCACTCTTCACTGCAGGGTGAAGGATTGTCCTCACCTCAGCTGACCTACAACCAGACAGTAAGAGTACTCACCTGGAAAAACGGGCACTGTGGACTGAAAGTGAAAATTGTACCCGTGTGTTTCAGTTACAGGGACTGAGCTCTAGCCACTATTACACAGTAAGATAGGAACAAGCTGAAGGAGCAGTGCTGTGTCTTACAAGAGAAGCTGGAGCTTTGTTTATGGTGTTCAGGAACTGAAGGTAGACACCTCCCTCTGAGAGATCCTGTCGATCCCAGCAGAACAAAGCTGTGTTCCTGTACCAGGCTTTCAATCAAAAGAGAGAGCTTGACTGCGACCATTTCCAGCAGGCCTGATTTAGAGGTGCCCTTCTTGGCCTGAGGAGGTTTTTTAGAAGGTCATTTAGGGATCTCAGCTCTAATTTTGCCCTGGATTGGCACCTGGGTGCCTTCCTTGGCCCTGGCTTCCAGCCCAGGGCTGGATCTAGCTTGCAAGTCTGAATAACTTGCATATTCAGTTGCACAGATCAATGACGTCCTGGCGGCACAGGCCAGGGCGGTGGTGCAAGATCACCGGTTTCCCCACGGATGGGCTGTACCTCTGAGGAACCTCAAGAAACATCTGGGAGCATCAGGAAGACATCCAGTAAGTGGAAGGTGACCACTACTCTGCTTGTCAGGAGCTCACAGCATATGTTTCCTGTGGATGATTTTGGGCTTCCAAGTTAGCAGTCCAGGCTCCTTACTCTTTCCCCCAGGGTCATGTTGCTCAATGTGTTTCAAATGTCCTGGAGCACGTCCACATTACAAGCTAAGTGTTTTAGAGCAGTATTTTGAGAGGAAGGATTATTTCTTCTACCAACATTGATGTTAAACACTGGGGCTAAACACCAGCCACATCAGGCTGTTTCTGTAAAACTTATTTGAACATGGGATGCATCTCTGCAGCCCACAGCTTTGTATAACTGCAGAGGTTTGTTCAGTTTGGCTGGATGTTATATAATCAGTCTTTTATTTTCTTTTTGCTTATAATCATGTTATGTAGGCTGCCTTCTTAAATTTCAGCAACGCTAAGGCAGCCTGAGTCATGTGTATGAGGCTCTTTTTTGCACTGTTGTGTAAGGTAGTGAGTTGCAAAGGTCATGGGAATGAGTTATTTAAAAACTGAAACATGCTGGGCTCTATCCAGCTTTGAATAGATGAGCTTGGAAAGGCATTTGTGTTTTAAATTACAGCTTTGGTTATCAAGGACTGGTTGACTTCAAGTCAGTATTTCTATTTCCTTAGCAAACTGCAGTAGCACACAAAATTCCTGTTTCTTTTATATGTGTTGCTGATATAATCATGCATTCACACATGAGACAATGAATAAAATATTTACTTTCATTCCTCAGAAAACAAATGCATTCACAAATACTGTCATCATAGGCACAGTGTTCATACTCATTCGTTTTCAGTGCTCACAGCAATTTATCATCTCCCTTACCGTTTGTTCTCGATGGAAAACCTTAGATTCACGGTCAAAATGCACACTTGAGTGCTTTGTTCCAGCCAGCGGACAACTGGGTTGTGATGTGTCACTACACTCTTGTGTAACCTGGCTCAGTCATACCAATGCCATTCAGGTAACAGACAAAGGAACAGATAAATGTGGAAGTCCCTAGGGTGGGTCCATGTGTTTCTATTCACTCTGTCACCTGTCTGGTTTAAGCCATCCTACTGTACTCTCATTTATAGGAAGTTATTTCCTGCTTCCTCCTTCATGTGCCTTCCTGGGTCCTCCAAGTCACCACCCATGTATCCAGCCATACTGGAGTGTATCCAGCCATACTTTAAAGTGCTCTGAACTACCCCAAAAGCACATTTAAACTCAGATCATTTCACAGAGCAGGTCAGGGCAGAGCAGAGGCAGAGCGGGGCAGGCAGCAGGCTCTGGCAGAAGGGAAGGGCACTGCAGTGGGGCCGGGGGAGCAGGAGGAAATACAGAATCACACCCTGGGAGTGATTTTTGTTCTCTCCACCAGCCTGTGCAGCTATCCAAATATCATTTTGGCCATTTGCAAAATCCCACATATGCAATTGTAATTTACTTTCATTTTCATGCAGCAAAATATATTCAGCTGGTGATCACATCAACTCTTGTTGAAAATAGTAAGATAAAATTATGGGATGAGAAAAGAATACATTAAATTGGTTCGGCATGAGGAAGCAGTTAAATGACTGATTACTGAAAACCAAAACAGTACAATCCACCTCCCAAAATATTGCACCAATATCACAAAATTAAGTAATAGCATGTCTCCTGCAGGCTGGTAATACAGTGTACTGGTAAATGGTACAGAGAGTGGTTAAGCCATGAGTTGTGGAGTCACACATGTGCATGTAAGAGAGGAAAAAAACCCCCAAAACATTAAAAATTAAGGGTGGAAATGCAAAGGGCACAGTAAAATGAGTTCAGGGGCATGACACTGAAAGGAAAGAGAACACTGGGGCAAAGGGCTTCCTGGAAAAGGCTTGAATGTGAGCAGAGGTGGGCCCTTGCTGTTTGCTTGCCTGCTTTCTGCTTTGTTCAGAAAAACAATAATATTATACAAGTCTTCTTAAATAAAGGAATTGTATAAAGAATAATGCTTGAGTCTATTGTGATATTCCCAGTACCAGCATCATTACTTGAGGTGATTGCTGGGATCAAACAGGAATGGCTAGAAAAGGAGAGCTAGTATTAGGGAGAGCAGGGACTATAAAGCTGTAAGGGTTTAAAGATGTTAGAAAAAAAAAATCCCTGTGATTTTCCTAGATTCAAGTGTTTCTGTTTTGTATTTGCATGTATCAGTGTGTAAAATATGTAAGATTCAAAGGCTTGTGTGTTCTTGCATGTTAATAATGAAGGGATGTCTTACCCAGAGTCAAAAAGCAATGCCTTAGATTAATCTGGAAACCACTGCTTCAATCTGCCATCACCTGCAAATTGGCAAAAAGCTCACTTTCCTCCAGAGGAGAGCTATAAAACCAAGCAGGAGAAATCTGCAGAGAGAAGGTCTGCTCGCTTCTCTGACACTGCTCTTATCCTCTTGAACTATCTCAGGTCGAGCAACTGGAAGACGGCATGTTCTGTAGGCAGACAGCTCCTGGCAGGCAGTCAGTACAGCTGCGAGTGTGACGCTCTCTGCCAAACATGAGTCTGTAGTTTCTACTGCTCTCCAATTGTCTGCTTTTTGAGGATACCATTTAGTCATTTCCTGGGAAGACAAAGGATGCCCATCAGAGCTAATGATACTTTCCTTGCACACACATTGCCATGTGGGAGGTTGTTATAACACACACTTGGAAAAGGAACGTGACATGCAAAATGGCAGCAGTGATGTTGATGCAGGAATGTGCTGCCAGGCAGTTCCGAGTCTCCTCAGTCCTTTGTTGAACAAGAAGGAGTTTTCTTCTGGGTTACTTTTCTCAGGCATCTAAATAAGAGAACAAATACACCTCAGGAGAAATGAGAAGTGTGTTACTTTTCATTAACTTTTAATATGAAACCTCCAGAACTGAATGAAACCACTATAGTAATCTGGAAAGGGTATCTGAAAGCCCTGTTGAATCAGATATAATTCCTCCCTTCTCTCGGAAAAGTACATATAAAAAAGGTGCTTTGTTCAGAGGCACAGTATCCCCACCAATGCTGGCAAAGAGTCTTCTCTGACTTGAGCAGTGGGAGCAGCTCTAGAAAGTCATTTCAGGCTGCTGCAACATTCCCAGGGCTGTAGTAAAGGTCAGTGTGTTGTGTCCTTCAGCTGTGTGGAGCTTTGATTAGCAAATCTGCGTCGTCGACAACTCTGAACTGCTTCCAGACGGCGATATATTAGGGCTCCCATGTGCAGAAGAAGTGCACTCCCCATGCCCTGCTTGTGCTCAAAGGCAACAGGACCTGCTGCACAGCATTTAGGCTGTAACGCTTACTGCAGCAAGGCTCACGCCCAAACATTCCAGTCATGTCAGGAAAGAAAAGTTTAAAAATATCGTTTTGCTGCCAGCTCTTCCTCAAAAAAAAAAAAAAAAAGGAGGCTAGTTTCAAATACTTAAGGTTGGCCTATGGGAACAGACAAACTTCTGAGCTTCAAATGCCTCCCTGCACGCTTGTAGCCAGTAATGCCAACCCTCTGGTGAACAGGGATTTTGTATGTGAAACAAGGGGAATTTGACTAAGGGGAAGGGAACTGTAGCATGACTGAGTCTCTCCCCATGCTGTACCATTTTCCAGGGTCATTCCTTAAGGCCATCTTTACAGCACTCACAGTGCCAGACCCTCATGTTTTCAGGATTTTAGAATGCCTGCAACAATTGTAATTTTGCTACCAAGGCCAAATCATCAGGTGGAATGTTGTGTTGGGAAGCCACATGTCCCTGACCCCGTTAGAGCTTTGGTGATAAAGAGTCCTGCCTGAAATCTGCCCATCCCTGTGAACTAGAAATTCCTTCTTTCTTATGTCCAAGTGTCACTAACCAATCTTGTGTGGCTAAGGATTAGGCTAAGGGTTTGTCCAGTATAGCTGTGGTGCATTGGTATAGTGAACGTTGAAGTAAGTACAGGATCTGGAGCGTTCTTCTTTCGGTCACCAATAAAAAGCAAGTGAAAGTTTGTTCACTAGCTGCCTCAAACTAGGCATTTACATCAAATATATAAAGAGGAAGGGTTTGGGTTTTTTTGGTGTTTGAAAATTATTATTTTTCTTCCATTTGCTTTATCCTCTGTTAGCTACAGCCACTTGTTGTACCAGAAAAAAATAGAGAAAAATGCCGTTTGAAGCAGAGCTGAGTGACAGGCCTGCACCACATGCCAGGGAGCAGCCTGCAAGTGAAGCATCTCCCGGGCAGCCCAGAACATCAGAGGAGCTGGAGGAAATGTCACTATATTGATCCACTGCTTCTCTTTTGTTTTGTTTTCTGTTAATACCACACTATACCTTATTCAAGCTCACATAAGGGGAGCATTGGGAACTGTGACAATGCAGCGACCCAAGGCTGCTGACGACAACGAAGTGGGAGGGAAAAACATACATTTAAGTGAGAGAGGAATTTGGCCCAGTGTTTTCCTTCTGTACAATCAAGTAAAACTAAAATACTGTTGCTGACAGTGCCAGCTTTTAACACTAACTGCACAATTACAGAACATTGTATTAGAGTTTATGTTAACACTTAATTTTGGATTTCACTTCCTTTTTCTCCTTTGCCTGTTGTCTTGAAATGTATCTCCCTTAATGCCTCACCATTCTGGAAAGACATGTCCCTGTAGTCAATATGAACAGGGAATGCAGAGGTAATGTCAAATGATTTCTGCAAATATGAACTCCTTAGAAAGTTTAATTTTTAAAAAAGTTCATGTCTTTGAAACATTTGTAAGCCAATAATGTAGATAATTTATTCAAGCTTCATGAGTGCACTATTTTTCTATATTCTCAGTTAAATACTGTGAATGAAGGTTGCCATAGTTACAGCTGAGTTCAGAAATTGGCTCTGTTGTGTTATAATTCTAGTTTCTTATCTTGCTGCTCTTGCTCTGATACAATGAAAGACACATTTCCATCTCTGTAATTAACTGTGATGTGAAAGATCTTGCTCATTCATTTTAAAATGCTTGAGCAAATGTGGGAGGAGGGACATTTTCCATTCTCTTCTTTTCATCAAAACCCATGAGCGACATGGCACTTCCTGCACCCAGTCTGCATACCTTCTGTGCATAACTTCAGCTTAGTCTGTGAAATTTAGTTTGGCATTTCAATCCACTGCAAAAATATGCACCATGAAGTAAACAGGTACACCGATGATTCCCTTTTATAAATAATATATTGCCTGTAAAGACCTGTATTACATTGGCATCTATTTTGACAAAAAAAAAAAAAGGTCCCAGTGTGACTGGAGTCAGCAGGTATTAACATTAACTTTTGTGTGGTTTGGATCAGGTCTTAAAGTGGTGGCTGGTAAGCAGGAATTGTCAAGGTCTTAATGTAATATGTAGTGAAAAATGAATGCTTTCCCCGCTAGATGAATAACAACAAGGTGTCTGTCTTACTGTCAGAACAACTTGTCTCCATGAGCTGTTTGCTAACACATCAGAAATGGCACAAAAATAATTGGTAACGATTCAGGATTTTTTCAGGCTCCTGGCTCAAAGCAGATTGAGAGCCAGGTTGTACCGCCCTGCAAGCGAGGACTGGGCACATTGGGGTCTGTAGCACACTGGGGTCTGCCCCGAGAGCAATGCCTGCTCTGGGCTGCTGCTGCTCACGGGTCTGAGCAGGGAAGGGGGCAGCAGCTCAGCAATACAGCTGTGATAATACATCCTGGCCCTGCTCCTCCCTCCTGCTACCCACATTTCTCATCATCAGCCCAGCCCCCTTCCCTGCCCTGGCCATCGCGCTCTGCGGACCCTTTGCTGGCACAACACAACTCCCAGAGCTGGGAATAGAGAATTATTCAATTTTTCCTCATCGTGTTAGATACTGGTGATTCAGGGAGTTGAAACGTGCCCACAGAGGAGCAGAGGGCTGCTGGGCTGGGGGGAAGGGAGCCATTGACTCCTGGGGAGAAGCAAAGGGAAGCGAGGGAAGCAGGTCTGCCTCTCCTCTTGGCTCCACTCTGTCATCAAGCTGTGTCTTTTGAGCTTAAAGTTGGGTGTTACCATGCAATTTGATAAAAAATCAGCATCTCTTCTTTAAAAGAGTACTGAGAATAAATATGCTTTATTTTCCTGAGATAGCAGGTGGCAGGGCACTTCCGCAGCACAAGAAGGGGCAGGGCCAACCTTCCTCCTCTGAATGTTTTCCTGGGATTTTTTTTCCCAGACAGGAATAAGGCATGTGTATACCTTACAAAGGGGTTCCACTGGCCATTTGGAACAAACCACCATAAACTGAGATCAACAGGGCTTTGTTTTGAACACAATATTCAATGCAAGACTAGTAGAACACTAAGGAAAAGCAACATTTACCATGCTTTAATGCTAAAGTTGAGCTCTCGGAGATTATATGCACATCACATCTACCTAGTGGACATAGTGAAATATGCATTTTGTACCCATAGTGAAATAAATCATTTTACTTGCAGCCTGTGAACTGCAATGGCACATGCTTGATGGAGCATTGCTGCTGATGGATGGCTGTGCAAGGGTGCCTTATGCTGCGGGCTGAGCCGCTTGGTGAGTCACCAGAGGAGAACGTACGGTAGCAAAGCTCATTTCCCCAGTTACTCAGAGGTAAAATATTTTTGGCTCCATGCCTGGTTTGTGCTAGGAATATTAAGGATGTTTCTGTTTTTCTGATAAAGTTCAGATAGGAGAGAGAAAGATCATTGCTGCAGTTAGCACTGAATTCTCTCAGCCTACAGCTGTTTTCCTTTCCAAATCAGTTTGCACAGGTCTGTCTGAACCCTGTCTTGAAACAGTAGGGTTGGCTTGTGTGTGGAACACAGAGAACTGCATTTACTCTTTCATCTTTGCTTTATATTTAATCCCTCGTAGCAAACTAGCATTGAGCTCTCATCTGAAACATTGACTGTAGAAATCTGTAATTTTTCAAGTTTCGATGGAGTAATTAGAAGATGAAAAGTCATATGATTAAAAAAAATATTTTAAGGGAATAAATGCATGTTTAGCTCAGTTAAAGCTATCCAAGTTCCTCAAGATAATGAGTGGAATTAAAGCGATGTTTTTAATTAAAACCAAAGCACTGGAAGGAGCACCCAGATTTTCCTGTAGTGAAAGTCTGACGAGGCTAAGAGTGAAGTAGAGCTGGAGCTGGAGATCAGCCCATAAAGTGAGGCATTTTCTGCACTCAGCTGTCTTCACGGTGCTGATTTGCTCTCATGATATCTGGATGGGAGCAGCTGAGCACAGAACTTGCTCTGCCAGCAGCAAACGTGGCAAAAGCAGACAACTAAAGAGAAAAGTGTGAAAGACTCATTAGTTGTGTGTCTCCAAGTTCAGTAAATCCATGTCCATCAGGGTGGGAAAAGGATGGGTCATTCGCTGAGTCAGAGTGTTTGTCTCCATTTATTGAATCCTAACCTCTTCCAAACTTTTTATTTTTTGCACCCGTTCTGTTTCAGAGGGGGTGGCCATCTGGTTACAGAGGGCAGCAGGGTCATTTGAGGTGCATACAGTTCTGGTGGACCAAGAAAAGGCACCAGCCTGAACACAGTGAGGATTTCTGTCTGTTTCTGCTGGAGACACAACCTTGTTGGCAAGTGCTTTTAATGCACTAAAGCAACGAAGTCTGGTAATTAAGTAATGCTGGGGAAAATAGGGTGATACATGTGGCCAGGATGTATTTGATGTCAGAAGGCATCTCATAACCCCTGCTGTAAGCACCAAGCCTCGGTGGTGACAATAGAAACCTTTTCTCCCCACAAAGCCCCTCATCTTTCCTCATGTTTTCTTGTCTGTCATTCTCCACATCACTCACTCCTTTTACTTTATGCAGGCAAAAGAAAGGAGACGTATTTAATGCCTTTCCTCAAATCCTTCTGGAGCTGTGGGGCACCTTCTCTGCTCTCAGCTCAGGGTCTGCCACCTTCTGCAGCTTGTGCTCCTTTGCTCACACCTGCACCATGTCTGATGCTAAACTAGAGCTCTGGAGGAACATGTGGGTGTCTGATACTGTTGTTAATGAGGAATTCAAGCTTATGATTAAGTAGACTCTTAACCACAGGTAATCAACCATAAAGAGCAACAGAAGAACTTCAGAAGGAGGTTATAAGTGTGTACCTTGTCCCTTTGGGAGCTGGGAAGAATGTCTATCAGAGCTAGGTATCTGCCGTTCTGCAAAATTCCCCTGAATGTCACCTTTACCATGAGCCCTGGAGACGGGGTTTCTCTGAGGTGCGGGTGCTCAGTGCTGGTAAGGCATCCAAATAGCTCAGTGTGGATAAGGAAACGAAGGCTGTGGGCTTCTCTCCTTGTACAAAATGCCCTTGAACTGTGCAGAGTAGCCTTTGCTCCCTCCATCAGTTTAAAAAGACCTGCCTAACTGGACATTTACTCTTGCCCTGAGTGGTGGAAGGAAAGGTCTACCCAAAAGAAACAATACATAGCCACAGCCAAAGCAGTATGCCTCTTATTCCACCCTATCTCTGGATCTCATACAGGCAATTTCACCCTGGCATACACCTGTTATTATGACACCTTGGTAATCATTGGCAAATACCTCTTATAAACATCAAACATGGGAGAGAGAAGCACCTGGATAAAAGGATGAATTGTGTGCCTTCAGTACAGCGAAGCCAGCACTGAAGGAAATGTATTTTCCCATAAGAAATCTGCAGAAAAACCTGCAGTTCCTGCAACAAGTGAGAGGAAGGGATGGGGAGTTACAAACCCTGTGCGCTCTCCTTTCCCAGGGATTGGAGGACGGGTGATGGATTTGTTCCTCAGAGACCACAAAGCAAATATCCAATTTCAAAATGAAGTTTGGATGAATATGTAGACATGTATGAGACCTGAATGGAAATCTTGCAGTTTTGGATGGTTGTTTAGGGTTTGGTGTTAGTTTAGGTGTTAGTGTTAGTTCCTAAGAAGCTTTACAGGAAAGGAAATTCCTCCTCCAAGAATTTCCTTTTGCATTTTCCAAGTCCTCTTCAATGCATCCAGGCTCCTCATTCCCCAGGTGTGGGCATGGGAACCCTAATGTCCTTGGTGTGAGATGGTACCCTCTTGGATGCCAGGTCCTGCCCTGCACTGCAGGGAGCTAAGCCCTGTTCCTGCTAGCTGTTCCCAGACTTCCCAGCCCTGGAAAATAAGAAGTCTGAAAGATTAGGAGCCATCCAAAGCCATGGATGCAGGAGTCCTGAGCAACCATGCTGCTCAAGAAACCATCAAGGAATGAAGCAGGTTCTGAAAAAAGTGCTTCTTTTTTTCTCAGAAGTGCACTAGAAACTGCTCTGCTGGTTCAAAGACTGGTTTTGATGAACTGGCATCTTCTGATTAAAACCTGCTGTTTTGATGCAAAAACTCCCACCAGCTGTAGGACATACCTTACAGCCTGGCAGAGCTGCAATGACCCGTGTCAGCCGGGCCAGTGAGCTCTCAGCCCCCATACCCGTGGACCACCCGAGCACCCTGCTCGGTCCCCACCCGTTGGGGATCCATGAGGTGCTTTTGGACCCGGCCAGGACCGGAGAGGAGCAGGGTTACAGGCCCACAGCTCCTCCTCACACCTCCGGCAGCCGGCTGCTGGGAGGGCCCGGCCCTCCCCTTCTTTGCCTGTTGATGCAACAGGGCTTGTGGGGCTCGTGTATCTCCAGAGCAGTTTCTAATTTGTTTATTGACAATGACAAAAGCCCGTTTTTACTTCTGTCAGCAGAGGCGACGTGGCTGTACACGAGCAGGCTGCGCTGCCTCCTGCATTATCAGCAGAACTGCCAGCTCAGCACTTACTCCTGGACCCTTTTGTGGCCCATGCTCAGCAGTGATGTATGGAGCAGAGCAGCAAAACAAGTCACCTATTTACATTTCACTGTGTGGGGGGTGACAAAAATCTGATTTTGACCACTGAACTGAGTACATAAACTGTTATTGTATGTGTGTGCAGATGGGTATATTGCCCCAGCATACAACTTAATGGACGTATATTCTGATCTTAATTGATCTAAAATAACTGGAGTTTTGGCAATGTTTGGCTATTTTGCCTCAATTCATACTTTCTGAGTAAATCTCACAAGATGTAGATGGCAGTGATAAGAAGCTGATAGTCCTGGAGTGATTTGTGTTTTGTTCCATATAACAATACCTATATATATAAAACACACCTACAACAATACAATGTAATAGCCTTAACTCAGATTATTGTAGGCATAACATTACAAAACCAACATTAACTTGCGATAATTACAGGGAGATTGGGTCTAATTAGGACCATACTTTCTCCTTTGGAAACACGAGTTCTGCTGTTTTGTCCCTTTAACCTCCTCGCTTGGCACGGAGAGCAGGGACAGCATGGGGTGGGGCTACAGGCAGCATAGGAGGACAGAGGAATAAGACAGACACAAGAATAAGACATGCCAAAGACACAGCATGGAGTGGGCTGAAGCAAATAAACATAAGCAAATTCATGATAACAAATAAAATAGAGAATTTTTAAGGTCACTTCCTGGCAGGGGGAAGTTTTATAACCTGGTATTTTGTAGCATTTATTATATTTTTTTAATCTGCTGTTCTCTGGCCACACAGATATATATCTGTGCAATCTTTCATGTTTACCTCTGTCCTTCTACTATCAGATCCTACTCCATGCATGTTGTTTTGTAGTCCCTTTGAGACAATTTTTTATGCTTAAAAACCCAACTGGTGTTCAACACAGAGGTTGTCACAAGCAGAAGTGGAAGGTTCTTCCTTTAGCTTCTGCCTCAAAATCATCCCCTCGGCAGCCAGCAGTGGCAGAGTCTGATACGCAGCCAATGGACAGGGTGGTGGGAGGAGGTCACAGTTTTGTTCACTTTGAAGAAGCCTCAGCATTGGAACGCAGCTGGCAGCACTGGGACCACCGCTGGAAAGGCAGCGTTTGGGCCAGAACTTGTCCCTGTGCAAGAGCAGGCTGCACAGAGCAGGCTTGGACCAGGGATCTCCAAGTGCTCGTCAGAGATTTGGTAGCAAAGAGGTGACATAACATTCTGCAAAGAATTTGGGGAGCTTGGAATGTTTCAGCCACCATTCTCAGCGGACATCCGCAACTCTCTGTGCTGCAGTGGCATCACGTGAGTTAAATTGCCACACCGATGCTTTCAGCCATCCACCCAGGTATTTTTGGAAAACAACTGCAAATTTCATTGAGGCACTTCTACTGTGTTCCCAGACATTTTTACCCTCTTCCTCCCAGCCACTCCTATCCCAGAAGAAAAAGCAAAATCCTATATCAGTCCCAGATGCAGAATTTCCCTGGACCAAAGGTGGTCCTGTAGTTTTTTTCTGTCCAAGAGAAAACCTGGCTTTGTCCGACCTGCCTTCTGTCAGCAGCTGAGCGTGGGAGTAACTGCATAGGACGGTGGTAGCCAGAGCTGCCTGGCAGCACCCATTGCCAGTGATGGCCCTGTCCTGTGGAGGGACTGCAAGGGTGGCATCTGTTCTGCCCTGGGACGTGTGAGTGGGGGGACGCTCAGTGTCCTGCAGTATGGTGGTAAGCAGGGATGTAATATTTGGGATAGGTAGGCAAATAGGGTGGAGAGGTCTCCTTAGAGAGGATGAAGGAGTGGGCTTGTGTGGTCAGGAGGGAAGAGGAGTTTGGGAGACAGCCAAGCTGGCTGCGGCCAGCCCAGCAACCCCCAGCAACATCTCCAAGAATGGGGTGACAACAGCTCCTTGTCCGTCAGGCACCAGACCAGCAGGACGGGGCCTCTCCGAGTCCTCTTCCTGCAGCAGCACAGAGGATTTTCCTGCTGAGCAGAGCTGCTGCTGTGCAATGGGTTTGATTCCAAAGCCCGTCTCGATGCCAAAAGGGCTGTTTCAGAGGCGGGTGTGTGGTGAAGGGGTGTGGGAGCAGCAGCTGGAGAGAGGAAGGGGTACCAGAAACCACCCTTCCTCCCTCAGCCCCATATCTTACAGAAGTGTGGGGTTTGTCCTGCTTTTTCATGTGCTCCGAAAGATGCTGGCTGCTGGCTGCAGCAAAACCACCCCACCAGCTTTCTGCTCTGTTTCAGGAGAGCAGCCCCTTACCCAGACGCCTGCCCAAACCCAGCAGGGTTCCGGTGCTGGCTCAGCCCAGGCAAGGGCCTGCCAGATCACTTCTCTGGAGCAGTATCTCATTTAAAACTGCGTGCTCAGGCATAGGCAAAAGGGGGATTATCAGATGCGTTGCTTCGTGCTTTGCCAGAGCCCTCCCGTTTTGCCCGCGAGCAGCCGGTGTAACCTTCCAGCAGAATTAACGGGCACAGCTGGCTGCCGAGGGAGCGGGGCTGCGGCCAGCCCAGCACAAACTCCTGCCACTGCCAGGAAAGGGCTTCACTGAGAGGCCCCCTTTTCTCTCCAGGTGATGAAAGAAATTTAAAGTTTTCTAACAGGTCACCAGCAAGGCAATATTCTTAAGTCAATACTGCCCTGGGACTGAGCAAACAAGGGGAGGTTGTTTAAAACATTTCTGTTCCAGGTTTGGCTCGAGTACAGCCTTCATTATGTGTGTGTAAACCCAGAGAAAAATTACATTTGATTAACAGTGTAGTTTGTGGCAGAATGCTTACCCTCCCCATCTCTGAATTTAACCCTAAAAATAAATATTTTGTGAGCAAATCGTGCAAGAACCTGTGCTATGAGGCAGCAAGGGGAACGGGCCACTGGTGGGGTTTCAGCACGTGCTTGGTGGTTTGGTTTTTTGGAGGTTTTTTGAGTTGGTTTTTTTTTTTTTTTTGAGACAAGCATTTATAAGCACCAGCATCACCAGCCAAATCAAACAGGGCAATTTCCCCTTTCCTTTAGCTGAAATCAATCCTCGGCAAGAGGGGAGACAGAGAGCTGCAGCATCACTAGACTTTGGACAGGGATGTGAGCTTTGGAGCCTTTTTATGGTTGCTTACAACCTTCCTTTACACTCTTAAGCAATGCCTTGAAGCCAGGAGGGTAACTGGACCCTACTGGCTCTTGGCCTAATGCTGACAAACATTCTGGGGGCTAGAGGAGTTCACTTTTAAATTGCCAGCATGCCCATCCTGTGCACTTTGGGGATATCCAGACCTACTGGTGGGAGCTCTGCAGGAAGGTGCTCTCTACTCCCCATCCCTCAGAGAGCTTAATCTGCACCTGCCAGTGACTCCCAGTGCCCTTACTGGTCCTGGCTGCCTCCCAGCAGGAACTGGCAGGGAAGCAGGAGATGGGGCAGCTCCCAGGGACACTCTGGGAGGGAAAAAGGTCCTTTCTCTTGCAGCAGGAAGCCTGTCTCAAAGGATCAGGCTTTGTCCCTGGCCATCTCCAGGGTATCTGACACTTCTCCTGGGAAAATGCCACAACAGCCGGCCATGTAGAGCGAGGACCTAGCTTAGCCTGAGGCTACAGGGGCATGTGCTGGGGGGCTGCCTCCAGCCCCGAGGGGTGACCTGGGCTGAAGCCTAGAATGGAAAAGGCAGGTCTTTGAGACATCTCAGGGATGGGTTTTGGGCTCATCAGTGACAAAGCTACCCGGCAGGCTGGGCAGTGTTGTGTGTTTAGATGTACATACCCTCTACTGGCTTCTGTTCTTAAATTAGAATGACATCTTCTGCCAATAAATGCGTGTTTCCTTAAAATCTGCTTTGGAATGCTGGTAACTGAGGATATTTGGCCTGTTGAGATGTCCTGTGGAGAGGTGGCCGAGTTTCCCTGTTTCTTAGCAGGAGCTCCAGATGGTTGCACTGTTTATCAGGAGGAAGCACAGATACACCATCTTCCCCTCAACCTGACATGCACACACACTTTCTCTTGCTGTTTACCACATCGCAGGAGGCTTTTCACTCTGTAGGTGCAATTTCTGCTGGTTTCACCCTGAGTGAAAAATTCAGCCTAAATTGTTCTTGAAGCAGGTGCTCTCCAATGTAACTGGCATTCAACAGATTGCAGCTTGGCAGGAGAAACTTGCTCAAAAAAGCATTTTTTCTCATGCAGGAGTAAAACCAGGTGCAGAGTCATGAGTCAGAGTGTGAGACACTGGAACAGGTTTCCCAAAGGAGCTGTAGATGTCCCTGCAGGGGTGACTGCAGGAAGCTTATCAATGGGTCTAGTCCCCAGAAACCAGACCTCCAAGTCCCACTTACATGTGCATTGTGAGTCTCCTGAGTCTCACACAGGGAAAAGCTTCAAGATACCAACATCCATGACTGTGCACACTTTTCTCAAGAAACTCTGTGTTTGCTGAGAAGGGAATCCATCTGGTGGTTCTTTGGTAAGGTTTGAATACCAAATCGTGAGGGAAGCTGCCATCACAGGGTGAGTGTCCCTGCTGAGTGGGCTCTGGGTGCCTCACTCTCATCCCAGGTCAGTGCACATCAGGAGGGGTGATTGCAGACAGGCATCGCAGGGGTACCACGTATTCCCCATTCACATTCACTGCATGTTCTCTTTGTGGCAAAGGGGTTGCAGAGAAGGAGCTCATGGGGATGCTCTGCCTCGTATTTCCTGCGTGATACCAAAAAAACAGCCAAAAGAGCCGGCAGACCTGAGCCAATGCTGTGATTTGCTCCAGTGCCTCTGGGCCAGGCTGGGCCCCGCTGCCCCTGAAGCTGTGAGTGCCTTTCCCCAACCCTGGCTCCTCCACCAGCTCCTCTCCTCGCATAGTGCCACCAGCATTGTCCTGGCCCTGGGGGCAGCGAACCCTGCCAGGGCTCCTGGCTCAACAGCAGCCCTTCGAGCCCCTCTCCCAGGTAGATCCATTTCAGGATCATTGCCCAGAGGGCATCAGGGGCCAGGGCTTGTTCCTGGCTGTGGGCTGAAATCTAGGGGTGTTTATTACCCCTACTCTCAGCAGAGTGCCCAGGTGGCCAAGAAGGTCAACAGCATCCTGGCTTGTATCAGAAACAGTGTGGCCAGCAGGACCCGGGAACTGATCCTCTCCCTGTACACAGCACTCGTGAGGCCACACCTTGAGCACTGGGTTCAGTTTTGGGCCCCTCACTACAAGAAGGACACAAAGGTGCTGGACTGTGTCCAGAGAAGGGCAACAAAGCTGGTGAAGGGTCTAGAGCACAGGTCTTATGAGGAGCAGCTGAGTGAACTGCGGTTGTTTAGCCTGGAGAAAAGGATGCTCAGGGGACACCTCATTGTTCTCTATAACTACCTGAAAGGAAGGTGTGGAGAGGTGGGGCTTCATCTGTTCAACCAAGTAACAAGTGACAGGACAAGAGGAAATGGCCTGAGGTTGGGCCAAGTTTAGATGGGATATTAGGAAGAATTTCTTTCCTGAGAGGGTTCTCAGGCATTGGAAGAGGTTGCCCAGGGCAGTGGTGGAGTCCCCATCCCTGGAGGTATTTAAGAGGTCTGTAGACATAGTGCTTAGGGACGTGGTGTAGTCGGGGACTTGTCAGTGTGAGGTTAATGATTGGACTTGATGATCTTAAAGGTCTTTTCCAATCTAGGCAGTTGATTCTGTGATTATGGAGCACAGGTACCTGCAGAGCCAGCTCGCTCTCCTTGCAGCTCCTGTTGTACCGTCCCTGAGCTGAGAGACTGATGGGGGGGTTTGAAAAGCAGCTGGGATTTTGTGCTCTACCATATACACATGCAGAGAATGTGAAAACATCCACCTCCTCTAATTATACACTGTTGCTTCTAATACAGCTTTTATAACTACTGGTGATGCGGCAATGACTGAAGGGGGTTTGGCTTCGCAAATTCTCTAACTGCTGCTTTCACCTCCTGCACCCATTTCAAACTCTCCCAGTTAAACCAGATGCAACAAAGCAGTGCTGGAGAGAAAGGGGAAGCTGAGAAAGCTAAAAGCCTCAGGAAACAAAAGCCATTCCCCAGAGGGGATCAACCACTTTCTGTTCCTCCATCTAGATACATTTAAATGTGTCTGCTACTTAATTGCATCTTTGAGTCCCAGCCCTTCCCTGGTAATGGTTGCAGAGGCTGCAGCTGATGAGAAGGGATGGGGAATTGGGAGGGCTGGGTCAGAGCAGCCAAGAGCACCAGGTGGCACCAGCAAGAGAGGCTCCATTACCTCCTGGTCTCTTCTGGCTTGACATCTGGTGAGCATGGGCAATGAATATTATTATTTCCAAGAAGTGTGTCATTGAAGCGTTGCTCTGCATTTATTCATACTGTCAGAAATAAGCCACTGGGGAGCAGTGCTAGCTCTAAACTGCAAAAAAGGTTGAGGAAATTGCGGTTTGCTCGCAGTATTTGAGGTGAGGAAGCAAAACTTCCTGATTGAAAGCAGCCGACCCTCCATTACACCCGCCTGTATAGCAGGGATGTCGCAGCTGCACATCTGTGGCTGCAAACCAGACGGCAATGCTGCGGGGTCCTGCTCTGTTGCCAGACCAGATGGTCCTGATCCACAGGTCTCAGATCCAGCTCTTTCCCATCACCATACTCACAAATCCCTGAAACTCAGCACAGCATCTTCAGCCTTCAAAAGAATTCAGTATTTTGCCTTCCAGACAGCATATCTCTGGGCTCTCTGCAAATGCAAAGGCAGGATGCCATCACAGGGAAAGAACATGTAATGAGATCGGTGTTAGTCAGGAATGAGCTGCAGCTGCCTGTGCAAACGAGGCAGCCATCTTCTCTCGCTTCTCTCTCTTTCCTTTTTTTTTTTTTTTCTTTTTTTTTTCCACCCCCGAGTTGTAATTGTGTCCACATGGAGGAATTTGTCAGGCTTTGTTTCTATCCCTATGGAGAGGGAAGTTTCCTGGTCCCTGCAGGTTTGTGATGCTGTAAGGGGAACCTGGAGTCTCAGTACTTTCTGCCCTGAGTTTGGGTGTCCCATGACACAGCTCACCTCTGCACAGCAATCTTGACAGAAAACACTGTCTGTATGTCCTATCATGTGTCTGGCCATGCAGTAATATTTTTCAGTGTTCATAGAGAAGACTACTGCTACAAGGCACAGGTGAGCAACTTGGGTGTTTTCAACAATGAAGCTTAGATCTTTATAAACACACACACACAAAGAAAGAAAATGTTGAAAATGGGAAATGCAGCCTTTTCCTTCCCAGGAAAAAGTACACTCTTTTTCTCAAACTGTGAAACAAACAGAAACTAATTTCTGACCACACATTTTTAGGAAAAATGAACACATGAGAGGTCCCTTTCCTGGCATCACCTCTGCTTCGACCTTCCAGGGTAATGTAATAAATACTGAGCTTTGAGCACAGCTGTTATTAAACATAAAGGTTTCAGCATAGCTCTTGCATCCCCTTGCCAAGATTTCCAGGGGTTTGGCTCTCTGCAGGCCCAGGTGAACCTGAAGACAAGGAGATGAGGGGAAGGGCTGGAGCAGGTGGGGCGGCAGCCTGGCGCAGTGCCCCAAAGCCAGTGCCTGGATCTGTTCTCTGAGCAGCCACAGAGGGAGGTGCTGGTCCCCATGGTGCCCCAGCAGCTCCACAGCACATGGAAAGGATTCAGAGGAAACCACGGCACATGAAAGAGCAAAATCCACTAGTCCCAGCTCAGCTGCCCACAGTGGGGCGCAGATGGGAAGGGGGTTCAGGCCAGGCTCCAGGAGACACCGACCTGTTTGCTCAGGAGAAGAAAGGTCAGTGCAACTAACTCTTCTTGTCCCAGGGATCAGGCAAAGCCAAAAGCAAATATCTCTGTTCTGCATTTGCAGGAAGAACTGGGAACTTATTTTTTGCATGATTTGAAGGGGATTATTTTCCTACAGCTGTAAACCAGGGTGAAAAGGTCACAGACACCATGGAGTTACAGGTTGCTTTTTCATTCCAGTTTCTTCCATGCTGCCAGAACCTTTCTGCCAGCCTGATGCACAGAGCTGTAAAATGGAAATGGGGTAACTGCTGTAATAGCAGGCACTTATTAAAAAAAAAAAAAGCCTCTGCTTTTCATAGCATAATCACCACAGGTTGCGAGGAGATTGTCTGGTGTGGGCTCAGTTTTCAAGAAGAATAATTCTGAACATTTAAAGGGAAATTCTCAATGTCGGCTAAGGCAGTGCTGCCTCCTGACGTCTGCAGGGCCACTGAGCCTTTCATTCCACAGAAGAGCTTCAAACATCAACTATTTCCTAATTAACCCCAAGGGCAGCCTCACCTCTCCCCAGCTGCCAGGCTTACAGCTACTCCTGCTGTGATGGAGGTCACCTGGGAAACTTGAGGGGGTGACAGGTCTGGAGTAGCACCAACAGGTTGGTAAAGCTGTCTGGATCAGAGAGGGACACAGATAATCAGGGCTGTGGACTGTTAAGGCTTACTGAAGCTCTGCCAGGGCAAGACGGAAATGTTCATCTTACAGAAAGGCAAATGCATCTCTGTGTGGTCTCCTGGTGGATGTCCTTCAGGCTCTAGATCCTCAGCCTGAGCAGTGGATCCAGGTCCTCGCTGTGGGCACTGGAGCACAGAACTGCCTGTGCACTCCTGCCCGCAGGGACTGTCAGCAGCTGGGCAGCCCCACTCTCTTTAGTAACCAAGGGGTGGGCCAGTGAGGATGGTGGCTTTTCCAAGCCACCTGTGGCAGGTGTAATCTATCCTCTGTGGCGTGGTAAGAGTCACACGAGGAAGCTGGGAGTGCTGGGGTGGAGACAATGTGTAGACAACAAAGGAGGCAAAGCTGGACAAAGCTAGTGCTCAAAGAGCATTTTGTTTAGAGGTGTCTTGGTTTCATTCCTTCTTCCTTTTAGACACAGATGGAAGTCAGGACTTCATGCTTTTAAACTGATTTCTGATGCTATGTTTGGCTTTTCATTCTTCTCACCAAAAAAACCTGTGCTGCTACCCTGAGGCATACCTCGGCATGCAATTCACTGCTACCCAGCTTGCGGTGTTCTGCAAAGTCCCCTCTCCTCAGCCTCTGGCCCACCAGACTGCATTTCCATCACTCGCCTGGAGAAGTGGGGACAGGCAGCAACTGCCCCAGTGCAGAGCCCTGCTGCCCGACCCATGGGTGGGAAGGCAGGGGCAGGATCTGTGTCAGCTGAGGGTGGTGGGGTGAAGGAGGAGGCACTGGCTTGAGGCACAGGAGAGAAGGACGGGGAATTAGTGCTTTTAAATGGGGAAAAGGTACAGAGGAAAAGGGAATGATGCTGGGAACCCACCCAGAGAAAGATGTCAGGGAAAGCAGGTGTTGTTGAAGGAGCCCAGTTTTGAGAGGTTTGATAGTCACCTCCTTCCACCATCCCAGCTTACTTGTGATTTGCATAGGAATGTATTGCAGTGTCACCCTTCCCTCAGCACCCACTGCTCATACGCTCCCTTTCAGACTCACAACAAAGAGAAAACCCCATGAGCTTGGCTTGGATGGCATCGCCGCGCTGCCTGTGGTCAGGATGAAATTTTGAGCCTAGTGCCAGTAGCACTTCTCACCTCTGGTACGCTTTCCCTCAGCCACACGCCTGCCTTACCCTTAAAATGTAGTTAGTAGTAAAATACAAATCAATCAAGTCCTTGCTAGTAAATGAAACCTGTGAATTTTAAACATATTCTTGAAATTACTGTACCTTGTCTGTATACATGACTTAGAATGATTTGTGGAATTAACTATTTCAGTATCTAACCCCTGGGATGCTCAATATTGAGCAAACATGTAATTCTGTTAGTTGTGGTTATCCAAAACTGTATCCTCCATTGCCACACCAACTGCAAAATCCCTTTCTTGTGCTTGTCCTGACAGAGCTTCTCTGGACTGCAGAGCAGCCTCCTGCCCTATTCTGAGACAGCTCATGTTCATGGAAGGAAAAGCCTGCTGGAGGCTTGGGCCAACCGATTTAACGAGCGCAAAAAAACTTCTCCAGTCCTTGAAAATAATTTTATTTCTCAAAAGGACAGATAGGAGAGTTTGAAATGCCACGGGACTAAATAAGACATCTAGAAACTTGAAAGACACTCGGCACATGAACAATATGTTGTAGCTGCATTTTCATTTTACAAAAGGAAAAAACATAAAGTTGGAAATACAATCACAAGAGATATTTCTTTAACAAATATCACACAATAGGAGAACAAAGCGCAATCAACCCATTTCAAGTGTTCACTGGACATCAAGAATGAAGAAAAGCTTCTATGAATTCCTGGAGCTTTTGACTGCTGTAATTATTTCCTAAATCATGGAGAGTGTCTATGTTAGCTGTATTAACATTTTAGATAAATGACCTGGAAAAATAAAACACAACAGCGTAGTGTGTGCACCGAGGAGAAAGAACAGGCCAAGTGACTGAACTGATTTGACAGAACATTTTTAGATAATTTATCATTTATCTGTAACAAGAGCTGCCGTTAGCAGTAGCTCTTGCAAACTGCAAGGTCATTAAAGCTTTCACGTGCCCTTCTGAGCAGCAGGTAATTAAAAGCATATCTAAAGCAAACTCAAAGCACGATTTTTGCACGGAAAGGTGTACCTGGTTAGCCTTGAGAATAGGGTGCAGAGTGAGAGCCCACATGCTGAAATGTCTCCATTTCTGCTGGTACCAGACTAACTAAATTAAAACAACACGGCTGTGTCTACAGATGGCACAATCGCACCTTCGTTTTGCTTGCAGACATTCTGCAACATGCAGGCTTACCCAGGTCTGGTTACTACTTTTTACTTATTCTGACTGAAGTCAGTTATAAATCAGACCATTCTGGAGGAGGCATGTTTGAAATGTGGTTCTGTTCCCTAGAATAACATCATGGCACATCATCAGAACCTGCACAGAGAAAAAGCTTGTGCCTGTGACCACTGACAATGAGGCACAGTTATAATGCTGCAAGGTGACAGTAAGAAAAGACCTGTATTAGGGTCATTCCTAGTCTACTTATGGAGCAAGTAGACTAGCAACTTCCTACACCCCTTTAGTCACATCAGTCATCTGGAATAAATATGGTCGCATGAGAAAGATTGCACACTGACATTTCAGCAAGACTTGCAAGACCTGGGAAGTTTAGTTAAGTTTAGTTAAGCTGTGTAAAGATAACAACCAAAGAAACACATGTACATCATGCAAGCCTAACTTTGCCTTGCAAATGTCCTACTGCAGACCACTTTTCTGATGGCTCCTTTCCTTACTTTACAGGTTTGGCACTCAGTAGATCACTGACAGGAAATGTGACACAAACTTCACAACTAATGAAGTCATACAGTCATGGTACTCAGTGCAAATACAATTTTTGGCTGTTTTATCAGATCCAGAATCTAATGGACACTTTAATTACTACATTCACTATAAAGGTAACAACATTAATTTTATTTATAGTGGACATTTCGCTCTGTTGGAAAATTCATATTCACACCTTTTTTGAGGAATAGTGTGCACCAGCAAACGAAGAATTGTGCACATAAGCAGACAAAGGTAAGGAAAGCATGACATGCATAGTAACAACTGGATATCCCACAGAAAATCAACCCTTCAGCTATCTACCTTATTACAGCCTTACTGGCAGACGCATTCTATCAGTTAACAGCAACTATGTTGGACTGTCAAGCTACACAGGTTTTGCAACACCAAAAGCAAATGCATTAGAGCAATAGTGACCCTGAATTTTATGTCTATGTTACTGTAAGTTTAATATCATGGTATGATATCATATGGTATGAACACCTGAAATACAATGCTGCTTCAACTCGGTATGTCTGCATTGGAAATCTGCTAGGTCCAACTCATCATGTCCTCAGTCTCTGTTTTGGAACAAGCATGCTGACCTTGACTTATATTTTTATGGCGTTTTTGCTGGTGCAAGTCCCTTGTTGAATCATTTAAAGACAAGTAACAGCTATAAAAACAGCAAACACTATTCTTGTTTAACCATTTACTGAAAAACTTAATTTTTATAAAGGTAGGGAGACTTTTCAGAGATACAAATGGGAGGTAGTTGCCTCACTTTAAGGTGTTTTGAAGGCCATTCATAATCTCCCTTAATACTTAAAAAGTGGCACTTGAATAATTATTAACTTGTGTAAATTCCAAAAATATGATGGAAAAATTATTATGGTCTCTGTGTTACATCTAGAGATAATAAAGCCAGAAAATTAGAGAGACAGAGGCACATGAGCATACATAGGCACCTGTGAAAACACTTCTAAAAAGATAAGAAGAATTGTTTCTATTTCACTTGTGTGGAAACAGCACAGAAGAATTACTGTTGTTCCCCTGGGCATCTCACATCAGATGACAGAAGATTAGGAACAAAACCCAAACACCATTTCTTTTCCTCTATCATAACTCGCTTGGTTTTCTGCATCGCTGTAACACTACTAGATCCCAAACACAAAGAAACTTTGTCATGGATAGCCCACACCCAAGAAAAACAATTAGAAACTTGAAGAGAAGAGGCAAAGGCAAACAATACTATGACACAATAAAGAAAAGTTAAAATTTCAAGTTGGAGTCACTGTAAATAAGTGACCTCTAAAAAGTCCTCTTGAAATATTAATTCAGAACAAATCTTGTACTGCATAAAACTGGACATATGTTTGCTATACCTCAAAATAAATAATAATAAAAAAAATAAATGGTTTTAAGGGATTTTCAGAAAACTTAAGAGTTGACAACCTCTCCTGGCAACCAGAATGCTCAAATGACTGCCTCAAAGTGAGCGGTCCCTATCTTAGCAAAAGCCATTAAATATTTTTAATCTTATCCTAACAATAACAACAACATGAAATTTACTTCTGTCTTATTTTCATGTACCTTTCCTCTTAAAGGCCTATGGCTTAGTGTTCACAAATTAAAAAAAAATATTTGTAAATACACAAAAATAAAGCTTAATAGCACACAATACTAAAAATGATAGATTTCAAAACCATTACATTATTATTATTGAAAAGTACACTACAATTAATCTGCAGGTCAGAGATGCTTTGATCGTGGACGTAATTTCCACAATTAACTCTTCAAAAAAGTTTTTCATCTTCTTAATTAAATGAGAAATCTTTCATCCACCAAGGTTTTGGATGCCAAATTCTTCCGCCCAAATGTATTACGAATAAACCGAAATATCTAAGAACATTTTAGAAAAAATGTATTAATGAAGGATCTTTCAGTAGCTAACATAAAATAATTTAATATTATCTTTAAATTGTAAATAACATAAGTTAATTAGGTGCTTAACTCCCTTTAGCATTTTTGAAATATTTTCCAACATCTTACCACCCTGAAATATGATATAATTATGTGTGATTAATTTTAACAGATATCTGTGTTTTCTATTGAAAGTTATTTGTAGCCTCTTTATTCATGACAGGCATGTGAATAAAATTAATTTCTCGCAAGGCTATTTGACAAAAAAAATCCAAAAAACTATTTTATAAGCTCTCAGTATAATCTTCTTTCACCACATACTGCTAACTTACTACTTTAATTATCTAAGTAACTATATAAACTTCCATACTAACCCACATTTTTAAAATATTACTTTGTTCTTATATTGAAATTTACCTCTTGTTGCAAATATGTTAGAATAGCTGCTAAAACAAAACTCTGGGAACCCAGATCCACAATGGAGAAAAACAGGATATCAAAGGTGAGCAGCACTGTCTCATTGCCATAATAGAGAACATCACTGAAAGAGTGTCCTTCATCTACAGAAAGAAAATTAATTTTGAAAAATGGCTGTTTCTGTGAAGTGCAAGTTTGTGGAGTTCATCAGTTCACACTGAGAAAGCTGGTAAGAAAAAGGAAAGTCAGAGCAAGAGCTAGTTATGGCATTCTATTTATGCACAATAATACAAACCTTTTCGCTTATAAAATGGCTTATAATCATAGAGCCATTTTGGTTGGAAAAGACCTTTAAAATCATCAAGTCCAACCGTTAACCTATTTTGCATAGCTTCAGGGACTAGAATCAGAACTGGTGTCATCCCTGTTTCAGCTGGAATACTTATTTTTGCTGTAGGTATTGGCAACCATTAAAAAGCTTCAAAATAAAATATTCAAGAACCCAAGTTACTTAGTGGAGTCTGCAAAGATGAGTGGTGTATTCACAGCAAGTATTGCACTAAAACATCCTCACTGTGATCAATATCCTCTTTAAAGAAATTGTCTTTCTATACTTATAGTTGTTTCATAAGAATTTTAGTTCTACATAAAAAAATAGCAGGAAGCTATTTAAATATTGTGGGTCTTCTTTTCATTTAAAAATGGCATATTGGATGTAGATAGCAAGTCAAAGGAGCACTTTGTAAACACATCCATGTCTCTACACAGTATCCTTTCAGTTGCTTAAAAGAAAAAAAAAAACATTGCAGTTGAGTGACAAATTATAAGTAGGATTTCTGTAACCTGAAGAATATCTCTTAAAGACCTCCCTCACAAGTGGCCATTTAATGACCTCTCCTGCTGTGAAGTCCAGTTTAGACTGTAAATCCTGGGAAATAAATTACACAGAAACCTGCATACTTAGAATAGTACAAATACAAAGTCAGAAATCTTTTTACCATTGTAAAAAATACTTTTCTCTATTGGTTCCATGAACTCCATGCCAAGAATCCGTTCAAGCAGCAACTTATCCTTAACAATATAATCCATTTCTTTATGAACCTATATGAAAAGGAAAAACAATACTTTTTGTTTTATGATTTCAAATAAGAAGTGATCATTACGAAGTGAAGTACAGCTACTTAGACCTTTATGAATGAAATCAAGCACTGGTCTATTCCAAGACAAAAATAAACCCCAAACAAAAAAGGATTTGTCATTTTTAAGAGCAGGCTGCACTTTTGGACAGTACTAATTTTTTATTTATTTTTTTAAATGAAACTGTTCCAGTTGCCACAAAGTCTTTAACAACAAGTCTTCAACCACATACACTTAAAGAGAAATTACAGTCTTTCAGATTTAAAAGTTTTAGTTTCTACTTACTATAATTATATTTTCCTTAATTTAGTAATGTCAATATACATACGTGATCAATAAAAGAACTGAGAAATTTGTTCATGGCGTTGTATGCTCTTGTGCTTTGTTCAAAAACATTTGCAGATGAGTCCAAAAGCCTCGCAGGTCCACGTTTCTGAAATATAGCATGACCATGACTTCAGTGGAAAAATTACATATTTTAAATAACACCTACAGAATACAAATATCTCACTTACTCTTGTCAGGGTTTCATGAATCCTGTCATAGTGCAGTCGCATTTTTCTTGAAATGGAAATCTGAAATGTCTGGCCATCTGTGTTCGGTAACAAACCTCTCTGACTACATAGATTTTCCTATACAATTAAAGCAATTGTAAATTAACATTATTGATGTAATTTATAGGCCAAAAAAGTCAAAAGCTTTTAATTTCTTCTCTTTCATGTACACATAGTACTTCGTATCTCTAAATATTTGAATCCACTGCACTCTTGGTTCTATTACAGCAAGATTTTCTTAGGGCATGAAATCCTGACCCCTGCTGTCACAAAGTCATATTCCTCTTTTCACCGGCAGTCAGTTCATTACCTTCTGACTTTCATGCTGAAGCCCTTCCTTTTATGTGTAACATTTATTCTATACTTGTCCTGCTTTTTTCGTGCTTTGGATTCCTGACTTTTTCCATATGTTTTTCAAGTCACATCTAGTAAACTTCAAAAATGCCAAGAAAATAGAAAATTCAACATCTCCATGAGGAAAAACTTGCTTTTCCCAAAATTATATTAAAATAAGCAACCAGAAAAAAATGATAGGAACAGACAAGTAAAAAATATTACTAACAAGATTTTACTACATTTCAATGTTTGAGATTTAATTTTCACATGGTTATGTTTTTTTTCTGTCCACTTATCAGTGAAATAGGAGTAACCTTTGTCTATGGTACTTTTTTCATACTTGTCCCTACAATGACACACGACGTCATGAAATTTAGTGCAAACTGCTCCGGTCTTGTATCAGACGTTTTACAGTTGCCTGATCTTGCATCAAAGATACAACATACAACAAACTAGAAAAAAATACTTATTCAAATTAAATTCTGGAAAGAATAGGTTATGTCACCAGAGAAGAGATGGAATAAAAGCATTTATTGGAATAGTAGATGTCTCTTGATTAGGAGTTTTTCTGATTTATCTCTTTATGAAATCATCTTGGTATGCATCTCTTTGAATGTGCCCATGAGACTAGCAATACCTGGTATCTTTTAAGTATCATAACTTGGTGCACAAGTGCAGATCCATAATGCAAAGGTGTGGGGGGGGGGGTTTGTGTGAAATAAATAATTAGAGCAGGTGTAAACTGTACTACTTTTACTTACTGCTTCTCTCTTTAGGTTCATATTCATTTCTTCCATATTAGTATCTGCATGTCCATGCACAGAGCGACCATGGATATAATAACCAAAACAGCTGTGAGACAAGAGAAACACTGAAATCTAAAAGAGATGGGGGAAGAGAAGAATACTTTAATTAAACATTTTAATTTTATTTTTGAACTTTTGAATTCACAGCGGAGATCAGCGAGACCAGCCCTACTATAAATGCAAAGTAGGCAGGTACAAAAATAAATATGGCAGAAAAATATTTAATAACTCTTTTACTGATTAGTTTTATCTGTGTTTAAGCAGATACACACACCCACTTTGAGTTTAGTTTTTCAATGGCAGGGATGACTACTTAATTCCACAGTGACAAAAAATTAAAGCAAAGTTATTAGTTTTTATTTTGATTCAAAAGTTGTTTCTATTATACATAATACATATGCCTGATTCCAGCTGAGCTCCTAGGAGATTGTATTTAATAGAATTTCATCCAGTATGATACAATGCTTATGTATCACATAAAAAACAAAATTAACTTTCTCTACAACCCATGCACTACATGAGATTTTCATGGAAGAGGAATAAACAAGGCAGGAAAGGCTGATAAAAGGGGTTAATCTCTGTGTTTTTAAAAAGTTCCGGTCAAATGAGCTAATCCAACATGTTATAACTACATTCTTGGTTAAAAATAAATTCCTTCAGTATAAAGCTTCAAGACCAATATTTAAACTAGAGAAAGGGAAGTATTTCAGATGTAAGTGAAAATGCATGAAAAAGGTGATAACTGTCCAAGGGGGACAAACATGAAGTTCAGTGGTTGAGGGACAACCACAAGACAGTGTCTGTAAGACAAAAGTACTAAAATGCAAACCAGTAGAAAGAACAGCAGCAAACAATTCCACATCTAATTTCTGTCATAATTTGTTACTTTTTACTTCTGTATGACCTAAAAATCACACACCTAGAAGAACACATTGAGACCTATGATTCCAGAATCTTTTTCAAATTAGAATTTAACTGAAATCTTGCAGATTGCACCAACAAAGTGAGCTGAAAAAAACATCAACTTTGGCTGTTAGTTAGTAATTTCTGATTAGATTAAATTAAATGAATAAATGTTATTTAATATTCTTAAAACTCTTATGCATTATTCTATTAAAAATGCCACTGCATAAATTAGACAAATACTTACATTGCTCATGCAACACAAATCAACAAATTGTCTTATCTTATCTTCAACAAATCTTTCATAAAACACAGAAAAAAATATCATCTGAAACAAATCAACCAAATTTTCTTTCATTAGTTCATCAGTTTTGACTTTATTAAGCAATTAACTTCACAGTTTAACACCTACAAATTACAGACTTCTATAGTGCCCACCATTGCATTGGACTCTATGAAATGGGATTGGCATCCTTCCTCTAAGAAGTCAATAAACTGTTTTTCATTTTTAACATGGAGATGCTTCAAATTTGTTTAAAGGAAAACAAAGTAGTTGCATAAATTTACATCTTTGAGAGGATTAAAATTCTGACTACAAAGACTAAGATGTCTTATAGCTCAGAAGATTAATTTTGAGTTCTAAAGGTGTACCACGCTACAGCAGCTGAAAGTCTAGATCAAGCAAAATAGTTAAGAATATACCCAGTGCTATGATCCATAGTATGGATGGCCTGGTGATATATTCTAGCTTCCAAGAACCAGCCCGAAAATGATAATTTAGTATGTCATGTGTTTCACATACCTGTAAGAAGGCAATGGCTAGCCACAGTGCAGTAGACACACCAAACCTTAAAATGCGGCTCCAAGGAGCTATGTAACTCTCACTGCTTCTTGAAAGACTGGAAGAAGAGTCCATTAAAGCCAGGTTTGAAAATCCCACCACCTGAGGAAATAAGAAAGTCAATATAACCACATGAGGCAATGAACAGTATTCATTATTACTTTGTTGTTTCCACCATAACGGGAAAGAAGAAGGAAAAAAAAGGAAAATTGGACCTAGGAATACTAGTATGTTCACTATGATAGAACCCAATTGTGTAATCCAGTGTTGTTACTGAGAAACATAATTACAAACATAAACTGTACATATATGTGTTGATACATAAATTAAAAAACACATGCAGCTAAATCTCACGACAAGTCAACATTGAATTTTAGTGAAAAACTCCAAAAGATTCTACTGTTAGACTGCATGGGGATATTATTTCTGTCAAATTTCAGCTTTTTGGTCCTAGATATTCCAGTGTTAAATTATTTTTATTTCTTTTGCAACTGTAAGAAACTGATTTTTTTGTTTTTATTGAATAGAAAACTATTTCCCTCTATTGCCTTCATGGCTAAATCCATTTTAAAGAAACAGAAAAAGTTCCCCAAAAAAAAGGACGAGAGAAATACTACGTCTTGAAACACCTAAGAGGTGAAAATTTTGTGCAAATCATTCAGAACTGAAGCTGCACCAGAAACATATGCATGGTGGGTTGACTGTTGACCCCCACCACAGCAGGATGGTGAATAGAAAAACAAGCAGGAAAACTTTTGAGTCTAGATAAAGACAGTTTAATAAGCAAAGAAAAGGGAAGACGGTGAAAAAACCCTCACACAAGTGATGCAGAGGCAATCACTAACTACCTCCCCACAAGCAGACTGATGCCCAGCCAGTCCCCAGAAAAATCCCTCCTCTTATTTTTACTGCTGAGCATGATGGTACAATGTATGGAATATCCCTTTGGGCAGGTGGGGGCAGCTGTCCTGGTTGTGTCCTCCCTCCAGCTTCATGCACAGCCCCAGCCTGCTCGCTGGGGCCTTGACACTGTGCAAGCACTGTTCAGCAATAGCCAAAACATTGGTGTGTTATCAGTATCTTTTCTACTACTGTACAGCCTGGCACCACAACTAAGGAGAACTGAACAGTCACTTTATCAAAATTGCTAACCCAAGAAGACAGGTTTTGAGCAACACAGAAGTTCCCCCTTGTAGTGAGCAGCTGATTGCCGCACCTACCCTGTGCATTATACCTCTAGGGACACTATGGTCCAAACACCAGCATGACAATGACAGTTATAAAAATCACCTGAGGTTTGCACCAACACCAATTTTAGCCTATTCAGGTACCTTTCATGATTTCTTGCGTCATCAGTGGCAAGAAAGGGGTTCTCCAGAGGGAAATTCATAGCAGGAATTACAAAACAAGATGTTAATCACTCTCTACTAAGAGTAGCCTCCCCCTTCTAGCAATACCAGGGGTCTATGAAGAGTAACCTGAGGAGGCTAGTTAGTTTTGGAATATGTGCTCTCTTTTCTCCCATTCCTTCCCTGCAACATGGCTCAGAAGTTGTTCCTGGCCTGTATTTACCAACAGTAAAAATAATGATGTGGTGAATGAAGAAAGTTTGGGGGTTTTGTACTGTATTTTATTTAAAAGAAAAATAGGAAATTTAAAACCAGAAACATAAAAGATGAATAAAAGTATTAAAAACATGTAAAAATATGTAATGTAAAACATTAAAAACACATAAACATCTATATGCTACAGGCTTTAAGAAAACTTCTCAAAACAAAAGTACCTACCAAACTACAGAAGAAACAAACCAAAATATTTTATAAAAGCTAAAGCACAATTTTTCACATATCCTTAAGCTGCAACTGGAGGCACACTGCCTTGTGTTACGCCATCAGGAACAAAACTGGTGCATTTCATTTCCTGCTTGGTAAAAGGTTACTATAGCAAATTAGCAGGAAGGAAGCTCAGTTCAGATAAATATGAAACCAGAAATAAAACTGTAGATTGTGGCAGGAGGGAGCCAGAAGGCAAATAAAGAATTGAGTGTGTACACAGATTTATCAGTCTCTTAAGCCATTTAGGGTAACTCATTACCTTAAAAAAAATCTAAAAAACCCTAAGATCTTTAAGGTAATTAGAGGTTGCTTTGTTTGGGTTTTTTTTAAGTCTTCCTTAATGAAATACTGCAATGACCTATACATACATACCTACATATAAATTTTAAAATGTATTAAAATTATTTCATTAAGTTACTTGTTTTCAAGTGAACTTGAAGGTCATCCACTGTTACCACAGAAAATGCAAGAATTAAAGAACAGATGCTTATGTTACACTCTGGTTGTGAATCATAAAAAAATAATAACAATAACAATTGTAGCAATAATACCTCCAGAAAAAAAAGAACCGCAAGGACTTGAAAGAGGGGATTTATCTTCCTTACTGTCTGAATTTCATTCCATTCATTTGCTATAAAATATGTCCTCCATATGCTCACAGGTGCAGCAGCACTTTTAATAACACCTTCACCTAAAAAGAATACATATAACAAAGCTCTGAAATTTAATACTTGAGAGTAATATCCAAACTTAACCAAAGCTGTTTATACAAACAAGCATAGTTTGAGTTACCTTCAACTGCTTTAAGAACTTTGCCCTTAGGTCTTTCCCAGTCAATAAAGAAAATATCTATAGTAAGTTGTGAAACCAGCATTTGTAAGAATTGCAGAGCCTAAGAGAGAAAAAGGAGAAATACAACAAGTAAGGACAGCAACAGCATGTAGACAAAGATGAAGAAACAGTCATTGCATGTCATTCATTAAACACAACAAGTAACATACTTGACGATGCTTGAGACTGCAACTTTGTTACCAACTTTTGATACATCTTTTCAAAAAAATGTAAAAGCTTGGAATAATGGTAAGTCATGTGATAATGCCCAAAATTATGAAGAAAATACAGCAACATATCAAATTCCAAAAAACTGACTATGTATTTTCAGTCAATACAGGAACTGACAGCATTTATATTCTGCTTTAAAGAAATCACTTGCTTTCTTGACATGGTGTTATTTTATTTGGGTTTCTTTACACTTTGATCTTTGAAAGAATAATTTTCCATAGATCACTTTCCTTAGACATTTGTTTCCTTATAAAGATGCCACAAAATAAGTGTCTATGGAAAAATGACTTAATTCTTAGAATAAAATAATTGTTTATGTCTATACACTAATAAAATGAACCATACAAGATGTTTAAAAACAAGCCTACTGAAAATATACAGAAGCATATGTTGAAAAGTTTTTAATGCCTGAGGAAAAAAATATTTACCTTTAAACTAAACGCACATGCTACATATGTAACAAAAGCTTCTTCTTGAGATGGAAGTGGTAAAACAACAGAGACAAACTGCTGAGCCTGTAATTGAGAAGTTACATTGAAACAGTGTGGACAGCATGTGTAACAACATACTAACTGTTCAAGAGTGAGTAACATTTGCTGAAAAAGATCAATATTTAACGTATAATCATTTTGAATTTGTAAAATATTTTACGTGACTATTAAGCAGACTGCAACTACAATGAATCCTAAGGAAAATAAACAGGTGAACACAAAAAATTGAATCACACAAAACAGAATATGATATAAAACTTGCCTCAATACTCTGACCAGAAAGGCAAAAAAAAAAAAAAAAAGAAAAAAGAAAGAAAATAAATTTTTGTGTAAAAATATATGCAGTATTAATAGGTATTCATAACACCCAAATCTGAAAAAAAAACACTTACTTTGAAGAACACAAGCCAATAAATCCCTGTGCCCACTGTGACAATAAAGAAAACGTTGGCAAGGTCTCCAGCATAAAAGAGTAAGAACTTCAAGATTGTCTGCAATTATAAAAGCACACTGTAGAGATCTGTAAAACTAATTAAGGAAAGCATATGTACATTCATATAAAATGCTATGCAGCTCACACTACAGGAGAAGTAGCCTCGAACAAAATTTTTCTACTGTGGTCATATATTTATGGTATATTCAGTATCTGAAACCCATACATGCTAGTCTCTGTTCAAAGAAGAATTAATCTGAAAACCAAGGCCACTCAATTGATCAGGATAGCTCTGCCAATACTTTTATTTTTAGCAAAAGTATTTCCTAAATGACAACATCAGAATCCAAAAAAACACAAAAAAACTACTTCCTCAAGTGAGCTTAACTGCAGGTCACAGTTCTATGCAGCTAGATTAAAGATTATTTCAGTTACCTTAAGAAACAGAATAGTTACACCAAAAGGAATGATAGTAAAGGTATCCTTAAACAGAGAAAAATGTGTCCCTTTTTAGGTTACCAGCTGCTTATACCTGCAAATCAATTATAGAGTTTCCTGTACGCCTCTTCCAGCCTGCAGTCTTGAGAAGGGACCATAAAACTGCAAGCCCACCCAACACACCTAAGGCGATCTGAAGAGAATGAAAAATTATTTGAAGATATTTAAAAAAAAAAAAACTACAAAAGAGAGGTAAATAATTATCTCAACAAATTAAAGGGCAATACAACTTACATCAGTCTGAATCCGAGCATCTGACTGATTCATCTCATAACTGACTGAGAAGGAGACCTGAATATTAAGACACAAAGTAAATATACATAGAAATTCTGAAATGCTACAGTCATTATAGACAGGGGTAGTTTTCACACTTTTAGTTGGTGGGAATTCCCATCTAGGGCTACTATACAAGTAAAACATATACCTTATTTTACTGTATAGATCTGACCTGGTGTGCTACAGTTCTTAGGCTTAGTGCTAGCATGTGCAGATTTTACCAACAGCTTTGCTGGGGATGGATGCCTGCTCTCTGCAAGTTACTAGCTGTACCTGATTATAATCCTTTCAAATCTGTATAACTTTTTCCTTCTGAAAGGAGACACCAAAGGTTTGACACTTTCCCTTTTATCAGTGTTAATTAAAAATAACTTTGATGCAATCACACCAATATGCAAAATCATAAAGTGAGTGCTTACGCAGCTCAGACACCATTTTTTCCCCCAGCTTGAATTAAAGAACTGTCATGAAGAACCAAAATTGCTCCCTCTAGCTTAAGTATCTAACCTAAGACACCCATAATTGACAACACCTAAGTAGATCAGATGTAGATGTAAGGGTGAAATAGTGTAACATGAAATAGAGAAACTGAAAACAATTGTTACTGTCATCACCATTTGAATGCACTGTTTTCTAAAACAGTGCTGTTTCTGTGGTTATATAAAGACATCATTTAGGCAGGGAAGAAGTGTCTGACTAGTTCTGCTATCTGTCTAATTCCCTGTCTTTTCTTTCCTTTCATGAAGACAGAAATTTCTAGCTAGATGTCTATCTGTACTGGAAGCCTGAACTGTTGAAGGCTGATAAGTAGAAAATGTTAATATTACAATTTTTTAAATAACAGAATGATTATTCTACCATATAAAGCTCAACATTTTCACTTTTTAAAGCAGTGTGATCTAACAAGTAAACAAGGCACAAGAATGGGATATCTGAGCTGCTGCAAGGGCAAGTAGGAAATGCTCCTTCTGCATCTGCTACCACACAACACAGAGGCTTTCAGCAGAGGAAGATTCCCCCAAACTGGTCTTCAAACTCTCTGGCTAGAGATTTTTTTGAGTATTTACTTAAATTCTTAGAGATGTGCTATAAAATAATAAACAGCAGATAAAACACTAAAGGGTGTTTTAGATATATTACCAGTATTTTAACTTAAACTACAGGTAACCTGAAATGTCTGTGTCATAACAACCTCCTCTTGATGCATTGCTTTAAATAAAAAATATTAAATTTCTTGCATAAATTGCTACTTTCAATGCATTGCATAGACTACTTTTCCTGTTATTTTCTTTGAGTATAATTTTATTTGAACTGTATGCCAATTTAGCATTCTGCAATCCATTGTAAAATTTTAAGTATTTTAAGGGAAAACAAGACTCAAGAGAAATTAAAAATACTTTTAACTTTTTGTTTTAAAAGCTTTAATTTTTAGTGAAAACTTGCAACTTCAAAACTGAGCAGAACTAGAAACTGCTTATTATATTTTTACCATCCCACCAAAAATGTTCACTCAACTGGAATGCCAACAGAACTACAAGTTTGATTAAATCAGTTAAATTCAGATAGCACAACGATCTCACCATCACACTCTGGGTTTCGGGGTTTTGGACAAGCACATCTTTGTAAGCAATAGTAAGTAAAGGAGGGTGGATAGTTCCTTTCTGAGTATGGGATACCAGACGAATACTGCAGAAACACAAAGAGAGTATTATTCTGAATACAGAAAATGGATGAGTTGCTTGGAAGTATTGATTAAAACTTGTACTAATAAGAAAATACTAAATTAACAGAACAATGTGATCAATAAAATGTGAATTTCAAACCCAGTGACATGGCAATTCCCATTTTAAAAGCAATCAGTGTGCAAAGGCAAGTACACAAATAAATAAAAAGAAAAAGCTGTGAAGGATTGCTTATTTGCAAGAAAATACCTCAATCAATCTTTACCTACTGCTCACTTTATGAAAGCTGCAACTGAAGTCAATTCCACAAAGCAACTTTTCTCAAAACATTACAGAATGTTCTTTTCTGTATTTATTTTGAATTTCTGGCATTATCCTTTTTTCCAAGGCGGGGTGGGAGGGAGTTCTCCTAACATACATAAAATAACTCTGATTTTTTAAAATAATCTCATATGTAATCCTCAGCAAATTGAGTTAGTACACTTAATTAATTTCCAAGATGATTACTTGTATGGATCAGCACTCAGTGCTATGCAGCAATCTTTTTAATTAATAAGCTGTGAAGAAAAGCTGAAGGAAAAGAGAGATCTCAAATTTTAGTGAGTCATCTCAAAGGAAGACATTATATAAAGGAGAGAAGAAAACTCTTCCAAAATATGTTTCAGTTGAACTATCAATAATGACTCTAGCAGGTAGTCTCACAATTTCAGTTAAATGACTAAAAGCCTACCCTGGATTCTACAACAGAATAGGCAACGGTTTGTAAAAATACTGCAAAAAAACTATGGAGTATGAAATAGCATCTTTGTATAGTCAGTAATACATAGATCAAAAAAGAATTAACAGTAGTTTTTAGGTCTTTGCAGATGACACCTGCTTCTAAGAGGTGAGTGAATGCCCTCTAACTTGCTTTAAGCATACATAGTCTGACTGATCATACCTGCAAAGTAATCACAGTAATTTTAACCCCCACAAATCAATGCTAAGTTTTCTCACTCACTTATCAGAGCAACCTGTGGAAACTCTTGCTATTTCCAAGTATGAAATGGAAAAAGCAGCACAGGACATACTAGAAACAACATAGTAAAACAATTTTCTTTTAAGACAGTAAAATGCAGACTGCACAAAATTTGCTTTATTTTCTATGGACTGTATATTATATGCAATTAGTCACCTTATTGTTATTTTGCTAGCAATTCGAATTACTCTTGGTCGTTTCCCCAAGTCATTCTCTTTTCCACTTAGTGTATCCACCAAAAAAAATCGACGAGTCAAAAGCCAGTTGTTCATATTACTGCCTTTGAAAAAACATGACAGTCACATAATATTTAAAAAACTAATTCAACACACAGAAAGAATGAAATCTGCTAGAAACAATACATATAATTGCATGATACATATAACTCAGGATGTAAAATTAATGATTTTCAACTTAAGCAAATGCATAATTTAAATTAGATTACTTTATTTGTGCATATTATGGATAGGGCCAGTGTATGCAAACAAAACTTGCATTTAACACTATCAGAACTTGCCCACAAAATATTAAATTCTTAAACAAGAAATAAGTTATAGTGGGCTGTGGTATCTTTAAAAACAACTCAGTAACAGTAGTTAATACAAATAAATGTTACCATGATAGTCTTACCTTGATTAACAAACATTTCATTGTATTGAAGATTCAAGTTTAAAACCGGCACGGCCCAAAGATATTTTTGTCCATTGTCACCATTATATTCAAGGAATAAGTCATAAAAGATTGGATTAGCAAAATCCAATAAAATCTTGGAAACTGAAATTTTGCACTACAAGAAAAAAAATGTTAAAACAGAAAAATCACTTTAGCCATTTAATGATTTTATCAAGTTGTAGATTCTTCCCCTACAAAATTTTTGTGGAATCTGTCCCATTTCTTCACAAAACACAAGGCATTCCAGCTGTTTGCAAGCAAGCACAAAGTACTACTGATTCTATACAAACCTCGTGGAATTGACTGCAACTGACTAGAATGACTAATCTGGAGTTCTAATAACATTTTTCAACAGATCAGGAAAAAGTATCCAAGCAAATTTAATAGACATAAAATTCAAAACACCATAAACACTAATGTCAAGAAACACAAATGCTGAAGGCATGGAGTACTGTGTCTGGTTCTGGGCTCGCCAGTACAGGAGAGAAATGGAGGTACGGGATATAGTCCAGTGCATATAGTCCCTAAGATAATGAAGGGACTGGAGCATCTCTCGCTATGAGGAAAGGCTGAGAGAGCTGCGACTGTTTTACCTGGAGATGAGAAGGCTCAGGGGGAACCTCATCAAAGTGTACAAATACCTGAAGGGAAAGTATACAAGACAGAGCCAGGCTCTTCTCTGTGGTGCCCCATGGCAGGACAAAAGGCAACGGGCACAAACTGAAATACAAGGTTCCCTCTGAGCATTAGGAAACACTTTTTCACTGTGAGGGTGACCAAGCACTGGCACAGGCTGCCCAGAGAGGCTGTAGAGTCTTGCTTCTCGGAGACATTCAAGTGGTGTCTGGACATGGTTCTGGGCAACCTGCTTGAGCAGGGAGTTGGACAAGATGACCTCCAGAGGACCCTGCCTACCTCAACCATTCTGTGATTGCATGAAGAAATTACATGTGAAAATAGGTAGCTTTTTTGCATACGTGAACAACCATGTAATCTTTAAATACATGCAGTCCATGAAAATAATTACATTAAAAAATACTCAGTATGTTAATATTTATTGGTATTTGTATTTAAACCCAGTAATATTAACTGTTGTTAATACTTAACAACAGGTTCTATAGACTCAATGTATCAAATATATAAGATCTCTAAAAGTACAAAAACACCCAATAACCATATTTGACCAGTTCAATGATCCTACATAGGAAATAAGTTTCCATGCTATTGAAATATGGATTAAACGACATTAAACAATAAGGAAGAGTAAAAATATTTAACAAAGATTTATCAAAATTATTTGGTAAACACTTCAGTTTTCAAGGACTGAAGCTTTGACAGCTATTACACTGAGACTTTCACAGCACCCAAACAGCAGCCAGAGTTTATATATTTTTATACGGCAAGGCATAATATGGGGAATGGTTTTGAATGTAGACAAGTTAATAAATAATATTAATGGATACATAGGTATTAAATGCTGCACACACATGTGGAGTTTTATGAGAATAAAGATGTTATTTCTCCACTCCTTGACTCTGACAAAGAGACTATCACCTCCCCATTTAACACCTAAGTGACAAAAATTAAGGAAGCTTTATTGCTGGCAGAACCATGTCTGTGGCTGACTGAATTTAGCATCTAAGCATACACAAGTTCAAGTGTTCTATCCCTTCTCCTTTCCTGGTGTTTATTAAGGTGTGAAAACTCCAATAGTTTTTCCCACAGTTAAGACAACTAAAGAATCGCTTTCCTCTGATGAGTCATCTGTTCAATTAAAACTTCCCTTCAATCTCTATACTGAATTCACTGGAATCAGAGAATACATTAGAGAGTTAATGGGGACAACATACAGGCATGGCATGATTGCATGTGCCTTCCTTCCAAATGAAACCTGCTCAAAGATGGAGGTAGGAAAATTAGAAATTAGAATGCAAAGTATACAACTGTCAGAATTCAGGCACTGTGTTCTCCCACCGTAAGTCATCAGCCTCACTAATACAAATCCCAGTTCAGTTTATTTTGATTATCCTATGTAGTGAAAAAGTTTTGTGATCTACAGTCAAATAATTTTTTAAAAATACATTTATTTCAGTCAATAATAAAGAAATTAAAATAAGCAACAGTTTCACAAGAAAGAAGACAATGTTGCAGCTTATGGCTAAATTCCAGAGATCCTTCAATAAGCACTGAATTACTAATGACATACAAAGCAACTTAGTTAAAAATTCAGAATAGCATTTTATCTCTTACTTACACTTTGTTGGTAAGTTGTTCCAAAGGCATAAGCCGCATTCAGTTTAGTTTGGGTATCAGGACAAAGCTGAACAAAACATAATTATAATTAGGTTAATTCAAAAATAACACTTTCTCACATGAAATATTCAAGCAGTTTATGTATTCACAGTTCTTACAAAAGCTAATTTGTTCTATTTTTTTAAGAAGAGAGGCATTGATTTTGAAGAGTAAACATGATTATTTATTTTACTAACATTCGTGTTCTCAAAATGCTCTTTTAGCTTATTCATACTTTCATAGTATTTTTCAGTTCCATCACTGAAGTTAAAACCTGTGGACAGCAGCATCCAACCAGGCAAGAATAAACTTTCTGGGAAATGAATGTTCAATGCATTGTGCTGCCTCAAGCTTTATGAGTAGCTTCTGCTAAATCCAAGAACCCCATGAGAAAAGAACTCCACATTCATATTGCCCCCTTTCTCTTAAGCTAGCATTCCCACTGGATCAAAGTTATCATGGCATGTAACAGATTTTTTTTTTCTTTTTCAATGTAATTTTTAATTTTTTTGCAAAGAACAAGTCATTCTAAGCAGAACCCAGAAAAATGGGCCAAATTCTGAACTAACTGAGCATAGCACTTAGTGGAGGGCACAGCCATTTTCCCACAATGAAAATAAAGTCTAATTTTACATAAAACACAACTCTATTAGTGTGCAACTTAAATTTTGGGAATTACTAAAATTATGCATTGAGTTTGCTTTAGCACTGTGATGTCTTACCATCAGACACAATCTACTGTATTAAAAGAGGCTTTGAATGGAAAAGCTATTAATTTCCTGTTGATTTTTGACAGCTACTGAAAGCTCTGTAATTTATGAAATTAATGAGTGCCAATAAAGCTTAAAACCTATGGCAGAGTATCTAATTTTCTATGCTCAGTAATTGGCTTAGTAACCTGTTTTCTCAGACACTAGTTTTTCTTAAAATTTGAGAGGCAGATGCAAGACAGTTCATCCTGAGACAACAACAAAAGAAATAGCAGTCTCTATCTAAATCCTGAATGTCAGCTGCTCTTCTGTAGATACTGGAGCATTTGAAGTGATGTGCTCCAAGAGTGACATGAACAGCCTAGAAAAAGGAAGAGACAATGTCCAATTGTTCTTGCTACTGTTGCCAGCCTAGGGAATTGCTGAGAGCGCCTAGATCACCACTGGACTGCTAAACACATTCTGTTCTGCAACATGTCTCGCAGCTGCAAATTTCTGCTAACTGTTAGGCTAATTACTATTGCTCTTTCCACTTGCTTCTTCCTTGCATTTTTCACACCCTATACAGCATGGTACTGCTGAAGCAGAATGTGTGTGTGCCACTGAAATCTAAGGGTAGAGTGTCCAAGGGTGCTGTGAATCCTCTAGCCAGTGTTCGCCAGTTCTAGGTAAAGTCTCCCAGCAAGTTTTTGTAACTTTCTGTTACGAAAAAGCTGGAGAGATGCTGGCCAAAGTGTATATTTTACATTAAAAGCAAAAGGAAACAAACAAACAAACAAAAAATCCCAAGAGAGATTGGGAACTAAAAGAAAATGGGGTGGTAGATCAGTTTTCCTACCTCTCTTGATAGTGACATGATCACTGACTTGCTTGGCATCCCTATAACGTGAAAACAGCTGACAACATCCAATAGGGACACACATACTCCCAGAACGTTCTATAAATGTATGTGGACTGAGCGCTAAAGAATATACTTTCTTACCAAGAGAGAGAGGGCTAATAAATTACATACATGGGTAACTGTATGTTAAATGGAAGATCGTTGTTTCTAAATGACTAGTGCTGTTTTTCAGAGCTTTCCAATATTCCAAATTTATATTGGTCCAATGGATGAGGGCAACATTGTTGAATTTATACTTTGGATTTTGTAACAGATCATTATGAGCAAGAATCAAGGGCTATTTTCCCTAATCTGGCTCTATGGTTATTTTATGAACTGTCACTACTGTAGTTGTAGTAACCAAACTCTTGACTTGTCTTAATTGGGCTAAAGGCAATCAGAATGTTATGGTATCTACAAAAGATAATGAAAATCAAACATACCTGTAAGATTCCTCCTTCCAAATTTTGCCACTTAAGAAAGTTTCCTGCTGCGTCAAATGAGGCTGCAATAAATTGCAGCTTTACATCCTGATGATGAAAAAAGATAATGAAACTGCCATAAAGCGGACATACACATTTTAGGGACTGACGTTGCATCATTTGATGCTTCCCTGAAACTTTACACATAATGCCTCAGTTTTTACCTTTGATTTTATGTTTTTAGTATTGATTTTAGCAGTTTACTTTTTTAAAAAAAACATACTTCACAATTCTACACCTCCACTGGTGATCTGGAAAAAGTTCCAAAGGAACTTCTATACAGGTGGACATGTCCTAAAATAATCCATGCAGATTTCTACTGTATATCAGGCTGGGATCTTGAGGGCTTCCAGGACCTTCAGTGTTAGGAAAAACAACAAGTATTTCAGTTGTTAAAACAGAATCTGCATTGCAACATTGTTTAATTTAAAACAGGACCTTTTAGAATTTTATTATTTTATTTCTGAGTCAATAAGAAAACGTAAGAAGAAACGTTTGGCAGTATAACTGACAAACAGGTTATCACTAGCACTACTTACTTTCTGTAATTAACTTAATCTGAACAAACTATTCCAGTTACTTTAATTTTACAATGAATCTGTAAGCTTTACTGTTTGATTCCTTCTGAGAACTGTGGCAGTTAACAAGCTACTTAAGGAGTCCAACCTTCCCAGGGATGGATACCTGGCTTCATTAACATTTAAACGATTGTTTTTTCTCACCTCTTTTTTTTTTTTTCCCTAATTCACTGTAGGAACAGGAAAAGGCTGGAGAAATAGACTGAGCTCATTGCTGATACAACTCAACTTGTAGAGATTTCTAAGAGAGATATTAAGGTTGTTATAAATGAATTATGGACAGAAAGGTGTGTGCAAGCACCAGAAGCAACAGAAGGAAAGGGTTAAACACCATACAGCAATAATGAACACTGTTCTCAGCAATAAAGCTGAGAAATTGATTCTGATAAAACCAGGGCACAGACAACTCGACAGCAAAAGATCTCGTACCTTGGCACCATGAGAATGGCAGCAAAGGTACAGCACATCACATATACCTCTCTTTTTCCAATTTGCTCACCAGGAAACGTGACAGAAGTATGTATACACTTCAAACAAGGAAAAAAGTCAAAGATCAACTCTGCTTCAGATTTATTGAGACTGAAAGAAACAAGTCTCTGAAGCAAAGGACAATGTCAAAACTACTATTAACTCTTTAGGGGTATAAAAAATTTGTTTAATTACTAGTTCATCACTGCCAATCCAGAAGAACCTTGGAGACACAAAGAGAACTTAATAGCTGGCATCCCTTGTTCCTTGTGTCACACACAATTGATCCTGGTCAGACCACACAGGTAAGCATATCTTGGCCCTATGAGTATGAGAGTGTGAGCCAAATAAAGGTGTGAGCAACTGAGTGTAAGTCACTAAAATCACCTTACCTTGAGATTTTTTACATAAATAAATATCACCTTCCTCTTCCATAAGATCTCACACTGAGTTTTGTTACACTAACTGCCTAAAAATTATCTTTAGTGGAGCCACGTCTCCAACGAAGCTAAAGCTCTTTATGTGATTACATCCTCTTCAAAATGTCTGTTTCCCCATGTCTACTACCCAACACCTACCTTTTCAGTTCCTTTAAAACTGAAGATTGTAGGGAAATTATTTGCCTCAAGCACTTGGGATGCTAATCCTGGTTGATCACCGTAATATAGCCACGGTAGATTATGCCTCCTGAAAACAATTACAATAGTTTCTCTAAGAAACATAATGTTTTGCATCAAAGAACATTAAGAATAATAATTGCCATAAAACACTATTAACAACCGAAGTTATGGAAAAGGCAACTTACCAGAAAGCTATTGAATGAACAGTACCTAGCCTTGCTGTGTTGACATAAATATACTGAAATAAACCACAGGCATCAGTACTTGAAGAACTCAATGAGTTCATATTCATTACACACATATTTCCAAGAGCTTGGCATGCTGTTAGATTGGAGTACAACTGCAGTGGAGAAATATAAGAACACAGAAATGTATTTATTTACCCTTTTTTTTTTGTGTAGCAGTCATAAAATTAATGTTATCTTTAAAAAGCCACTCCTAAACCCTCATTTTTACTTGAAAGTGATTTCATTTTGTCAACACCTAATATTTTCTTCCAGTTCTTCAGGTTCCATATTTTTATAGGTCTGCAGATGGCAGCATGAAATCTATGCTCCCACTTTTTCAGTTTCTTTTAGTTGCACCAGCTAGATGGTATGATGTGACAGAAATGTCAAAATCTGCATTTAGAAAATGAAGTAAGAATCAAAATGTTTAACATCACTTAGGCTGTATGACAGAGATGACTCTATCAAAGACCTAAAACTGACAACTATAGTTGCATGCATTGTAAATATCTTCTTTTCAGTTTTAGTGCTTTTTCTATTCTGCTGTTCCTAAACTATGTTGTATATATGCCATTGTTAAATTTTGGTAAACAAACCACTGACATGTGATAGGCAGAAGTCATGCCTGGCATCTGTGTGCAGTGATCACTGCACTAGTAGTAACTTTCCACCATCTATTGCCTTTGTGTGGGTCAGAGTGGCAGTTGCACCTTATGCTCAGGTAGTATCTCTGATGAGCTGAGCAAGCTAAGCCAGACAAACAGGACAGACTTATGTAAGTGATGAGGACAGTCTCCGTTTGCAAAAAAGAATGGGATAAGTAGGAGATCTGTGTGTATGAGATGGTGATGGAAGCAGCCACAAAGGTGATCTGGGAAAATACTGCAGAGAAGTTTGCTGAAATACTGACAGAGAGAATGCCTGCCAGCCTGGGTTCTGCTAGCCTGGAAAATACTCAGTAACAACTCACATACCTACTGACTATTGCAGGATTTTTTGTTTACCACCATTCACCTCGTGAAGATTCTAACCCTGGTGGCTTGCATTAACATTGACTAGCACTCGATATCTTTTCTAAACATTCTGTATATATATTTCTTTCTTGTCTACTGTCATCTCAAAATAAGATTCTTTAAAAATAAGCAAGCTAACTTCCAAAAACTAAAATGCCATGCTTTTATAGAAAGCATTGCTTCTGTATAAAAAAAACAAGCTGCAAATGTTAATGAAACTCACCCAACAGGCAGAGGCTGAGGACTGTAGGTTTTTCAGAAACCATGCTGATGTCAGTGTTATACCCTGTAAATAAGAAACTGCTTCACTGTCTTTGTTCAAAACAATTTATTCATAATGTAACAGTCTGGAAAACTATGTCAGCTAAAAGATGCTACTTATTTTTTTTAAACAGCTTTCTATCCTTTGCAAATATCAAAATCAAACCAGCTCAGTTCAAAACACAATCATAATGCAGTAATTTGTTTCCCTTCACTAAATCAGGCAAAATATAGAGAACAAGAGCAGCAATACATAAGTTTTGAATATGGACTCTGTGACACAGGAGAACTCTTTACTGCACAAGGGAAGTACTAATGATTTCAAAGGCTTGACTGGGTGGTAACCAACTCAGGACCAAATTTGCCAATTTAATTATTTCACAACTTGCTTTTTATAACTACTCATATCTGAACTAAACATAGCTTTTGTACATACTGCAAGGAACTGAAAAGGCATGTTTTCAATAAAATATTATTTAGAAGACTGCATTTTCAGAAAGCAAGACCAACATTATTTGTCAGAAAAACTGAAGACTGCTTTTTTGCTTTCTTTCAAACAGCAGCCTTTAACTCTAACACATTTAAGAACAAACTACATTTATCGAACACATAGCATTTCCTGAATTCAGAACTATATGGAAAATGGTCTCAACTTCGAGAAGATTTCATAACTAATACAAGTTCTTTAGCTGAAACAATGAAAACACTTTCAATCTTCTCAACAGAACACATTTTCAACTGTTAGCTAGTTCAAGGAGTTAAACAATTTCATACACAATCTCAAATTGTACAGGTGTCTATTTTCCTCTATCAGATCTAACTGTCTGACAACAAAAAATCCGCACCTCACTTATGAGCACAGGCTGAGAGAGTTGGGGCTGTTCAGCCTGGAGAAGAGAGGGCTCCGGGGAGACCTTATAGCGGCCTTCCAGTACCTGAACGGGCTCCAGGAAGGCTGGGGAGGGACTTTTTACAAGGGCAGGTAGTGATAGAACAAGGGGTAATGGCTTTAAACTGGAACATGGTAGGCTTAGGTTAGATATGAGGAAGAAATTCTTTCCTGTGAGGGTGGTGAGACACTGGAACAGGTTGCCCAGAGAAGCTGTGGATGCCCCCTCCCAGGAAGTGTTCAAGGCCAGGTTGGATGAGGCTTTGAGCAGCCTGGTCTAGTGGAAGGTGTCCCTGCCATGGCAGGGCGGTTGGAACTGGATGATCTTTATGGTCCCTTCCAACCCAAACCATTCTATGATTCTATGAATAACAATTTTACATATTGTAAAAACAAAAAGAAATTTTAAAAGCCCAGAGGCCCTCATGGACTGTTTAGCATGTTTTTGTGATAGAAATGCGTGTTTTAGATACACACAATTAATATAATAGACCACATACTACTTGTTTTCATGCTAAATTAATGTAAAATACTATTCTTTTTCAGTTTCCAAGAGGACAAGAATTTTCTTAAACATATTGCATTGGAACAATGCTTGCCTGGTCCTCAGTCTACACTATCTTGATGCAAATTACCTTGCAATCACCATGATCAGACAAAATAGCACCACCTTTGCTTTGCAGAAATGGAATTTAAAAGACTTACTGAAAGTAAATAAGGAGATAGCTTGAAAATGCTTTTGAATAAACACACTTACTAGCTGTCCAAAACGAACAGTTGCAACTCCCTTTGGGGGTAAGCTTTCACTAGCACTGAAACACAGTCCTCCAGCCTGAAATAAACAAACAAACAAACAAAAAAAGGAAATTGATACATTTGTCAACATAACTTCTCTTTCTGACCTTCAACACAATAAGCATTTTTCTACTTACTAAAATGTTTGGGCTGCTGCATTCACAAGACTTGCTTACATTGATGAATGTTTGTTCACATCTCACACACCTATGGATCACAAACACAAAGAATGCACTTAAAATGTAGTTAAGCATGACATTTACTGTTTAGTGAAATCTGGTTACATAGTATGCCTGATAACACTGTCAGCATCTTCACCAGTTCAAATGGAAATCCAAAAGACATTACTGATTTTTTTCTCCTGTCCATGAAGTAGAACATAAATGAAACAGTTAATTATAAAAATAACAATACTGTTTCTGCTTCCAGTTCAAAGCCTACTCATAGTTACACTAAAGCAAAACAAACAAACAAACCAGGCCACTGATCATACAAGGAGTTCACCGAACACAACAGTGGTTGAGGATTTCCAATTCAGTGCTTTTAAAACTGTCATCCCAAAGATACTGACTGATCCTCAAGAATAATCAATTTAAACAGAACACTGGAAGTTCAAATTATCAACACAAAAGGAAAAGAATACTTACCTATTTCCTGATGCATCTGAAGCAGAGAACGATGGCTCATTTCCATTACACTGCATGCACAATGCTTTTTTAAGCAAAACTCCATCGAAGCTTCTTTCCACTAAGTGGAAGAGAAAAGCAACTGTGATAAAACTGAACGATGCACAGCATGTCACGCAGGTTAAGGAAAGTGTGAAAAAATAATGTATTTATGCAGCTTTAAAATAAAATGTAAAGTTTTTATTTAAAAAAACCCAAGAGCACACCTTGCAAATAACATCTGCTGTAAATGCATATTCATATATGGATATGTGCACTGTTTATAGCTATGTACATGCAGTTTAGTTTTAATGAGAAATGCAATGTTTCATATCCAGTTTTGCTGTTCTTCTGTTATTTATTCTGAACGAAATTTCAAACCAAGGCTTCACTGCAAAGCTAAAACTCAAAATATCAAGTTTAGAAATTACTGAAAAAATAAAATAAACTTTTTTTCATCTGAAATGATTCATGCATATGTGACAAATCAAAAGTGTAAAAACTGCATCTTCCAGCAACTAAATCATCTGGCAAGAGATTTCAAGTCTAATTATAAAAAAGTTAAAAGACATACAAAGAGAATCAAACGAATTACAACACCAATGTTCTCTCTGTATGTTAAATTACAGAATCAGCTTTGCTCTCAATATTTTCCATAAAGGTTTGGAATGTATTTTGTAACCTTCATAAAGTTTAAGAGAGATTATTTAGGATTCGCTCTTTTACAGATTCCTAGGAAAATTTTAAATTAATGATCTAGAAAATAGTGATTCTCCAGTATACTCTGCTAGAAGTGTAACTAGAGTGGACACCAGTAACATTTCTTCAAAGAATTGCAGGCACATGGAAAGTTTTTTCCATCCTGTGTCTCTGAAAATAAGGAAAACTAGAGCTCCCAAGAGCCTTTTTGTTTTACAACCTTGATGAAATTTATACTTTTCTGTTAGTTTTTTACTATGCAAGATAAGCAAAAATATAGTTAACACAGACACTAAGGTTAACATTAAAAATAATTTTCTGTGTCTACTGAAATTCATCTGCAACTATTAGAGAGCATCAAGTAAGAGGCTCAGATATAGAATGTGTCAGGAAATCAAAAACATAGGCATGTGTCTCAGGAAGGCATGAAATCCATGGATATCAATGCAGAGTAGTTTCCTTGGCTTGCTCGGGCTATTCTCATATACTGCAAAGTACCTATGCATAATAGCCTCAAAACATTTTAATTTTTTTTTTAGTCTATATTGACATTGTTTTTATCCCCGTTTTAATGCCTCCATCCAGTGCCAGCCAGCATAAAAGAACTGATATAGCAGTATTCGTTTCTTGAATGTTTGCATAATAATTTTTATTGCAATGAACAACAGTGCAGATTTATCTGCTTTCAGGAATGAAGTTTAAGATCAAGAGAAATGCTGAATTTTTACATTAGATATGTAAACAGATACTAAATTTCCTTTCTTATTTAACAGAAAAACATGTCTTAGTAAACCGAAATATCTAAAATAAGCAATAATATCTAATAACTTGCATATATTTCTTACATAATATTTCATTATTGAGGCATTTACACTTTCCTTCCGAAGTTAGGCCTTTAGGGCAAGCAATACAATTCCACCCATCTTGAGTAACTCCGCTCTAAAATAAAATGTAAAACTATTATAATTAAAATATAGACATCACCAGATATCTGTGAAGAATGCCTGATCCTTATGTTATTTACTAGAAAATGTGTTCAGATACAACATCAATAACATTCATTAAGCTTGTAAAGATTAAAAAAAAGGCTAAACAAACTGTCAAAAATAATTCCTACGCAGACATAGACTAAATAAAGTGTTCTTAAGTTTTTCTGAACCCATTAGCTAACACTCTTAGGTGAAAATAAGAGTTGATTAGAAGTGGGACATTTTAAAAAAGACATAGAGGTTCTACACTGGAAAAAAAATAAACATAGTAATGCATAAATAGACATAAATGCATATAAATATATACAGAGGAATGGAAATGGAGGAGCACTAAGTCAAGCAGCTTACATGACTGCATGGAATTTCGCATGTACCCAAACAGTTCACATCCACACTTATTTTATACTATGAGCAAACTCCACTACAAATCAAAACCAATGAGGAAAACAAAGATAACTGCTCATCCTCAGGTGATACAGATGTTATTCCCTTCTCCACTATCATCATCTTATCCTTGCATAAGCCTTGACATAGGATCAAAGACAAATGCCAGCACTACAGGAAAGAGAAAGAAACAGCAGAATGGTCAAAACACCTAATGAACACATAATTAATATCTGCCAATGTCTTTATCTAATGTAGCAAGAAGTTGGAAAGAAGAGGAAAATCACTTCTATTGCTCATTAGCCATTAAACACCTAACTTATGCAGCTGAGCGGGTCTCTTGAGAGTTCTTCTACAGCTATTGGAGAGAAAGTATTCAGGAAGGGCCTCTCCCTGAAAAGTTCTTTTTCTGGAGAAAACTTATGTCTCTATTTACTATATCAGGAAAAAACTGGCCAAGCCTGGTGCCTTTGGCTCAATGCTATGAATATGACCCAAAATTATAGCTTAATTTGTCAAGAAAGTTAGAAAAAAATGACCAGGCTACAAGTATATATATAATTAAAGTAAGATAATAGCAGCAGCTCATTTTGAAGTAAAAAGGTAAATTATCAGGGACTACAAAGATGCAGTCTAAATATTACAATAATAGGATTTATATAAATAATCAAGTAAGATACCTATGAGCTGAAAAGCATCTTTGGCATTATATAAAACAGAGGTCTTCAGGCAAGGATAACGTAACATGAAGCAGAGAAGAAAAGTAGTGGGAGGAAATTAAACATTTTAAATATTCTTACTTTGTCCGTGGGTCAGATTTATCATGAAAAAATGCTTGCAAAAAATACTATTAGTATTACAGTTGAAAAGAGAAAAAAAATACTACGTATAAGCACGGTCTGAAAAATGCCCAAACAAAGAATTTGTACTATTATGCAAAATAATTTTAAATTAGTGAAGAATAACTTACAGTCAGAAGGCAATTTAAAATTTTAAAAGTATTTTTTTTAGTGCAAAGCATGAAAAGCTCAATACTCACCATATTTTCTGGGCATTTTTCACAATTAACAGAGGATCCACTTTTACCAGAAACCATCCTGTATCCTGGCTGACATACACATGAACTACCTGGAAAAAAAAAAAAAAAAAAAAAAAAAAAGCACTTTTAATCTATATAAAACTGTTTTTGGTTTTTTTGGTTTTTTTTTGTTTTTTTCACAGGATACTAAGAACCACTGCTATTGTTCTCAAGAGATCAATACAGATTATTAGATAAATAAAACACTCAGTGAGATGCACATGAAAAACACTTGGCTTTTCAAAACATGTTCATGTTAGAGTTTGTACAAAGATGTTTCAGGAAAATATTACCGAGCTGACTGATACACGGGCAGGGACAGGAACGCAGAGCCCGTGTGTTTGTAGGGTTTTTAAACTGTATCAGCTGATCTAACAACAGATATAATCTCTCCCTCTAAGTCTTGCCACACTGCCATTCTTAGCCCATCCTCTCTACACTACCGGCATTATATTTGTATACAGTTTTTATCCTTTGAATAGGAAGCCAGTCCTAAAAACAAAACATGTTTATAGGCAAAGGTTTTTAAAAATATAAATGTTGTTTGTAAAGCTATTCTAAAGTCAAAGCTTTTAAAATTGAGCGCGGCAGGGCCGGGTCGCTCACCGCCGGCGCTCTGTCGCTGGTGGGCTCCGCAGTGCCCGCAGGCCAGGCGGGAGATGTCGAAGTAGCGGGCGTCGCCGCAGTCAGCGGGCTGCTGCAGCGGGAGGGAGAAGCCGCGGGCGGGCGGCGGCGCCATGGCCCCCACCACCACCGCCAGCAGCAGCGCGGCGGCTCCCCGGCGCCCCGCCGTCGCCATGGCTACCCGCAACCGCCCACGGCGAGCCCTCATTGGGCAGTCGCCTCTCGTACGGCGAGCGCGAGGGGCCGCCGCAAGAGCAAAGCGTTCGCAGCGCGGGGGGAATGCGAGAGGGGCGGGCGGGGCACAAGCCCGGGGCAGGGCTCAGGGTGTCGGCTACGGAGGGGCGGGGAAGCCGGGGAACGCGAGCGGGGCTGGGGAGCGGCAGGGACGGAGCAGCTGGAAACGGAGGCGTGAAGTTCGGAGGCTCTTGTTTGGCTTGTTGCAGAACACGGAGCTGGGTGGGATCCGCGGGAAGAAACAATCAAGAGAAGACGGAGGTGCCGTTTGCAATTTCCGGTACCTCATCTCAAACTCTTCCACCGGGTATAATGCAAATGCAGTATGTCCGTGCTGTTTCCCCCCGAGAGGAAACCGGTAACAGGGTGGACACAGAAAACGCCCAGAGGAACGGGTGGATGCACAGCCGAAGGTACCCGCTTCGGCTTTTTTACCTGGCAGGATGCTCTTGTTCACGTTTCCTTTATCCATTACCAAAACTTTGCAGGGCACTGCACGTCCTGGGTTTTAATTATTCCTCACTGCCCCTTTCATCTGTGCTAATTTCTTAACTATTATGATTCTCTTTATTACCGTTGCTTGGAAGCCTATATGCTTGTCAAACCAAATGGTTCATTCCTCATCGAATTAGTTTTGTTGGGTCTGAGTTTTTAAAGGCTTTCAAAAATGGAGCAGACAAGTACTGAACAAGTCTAGAAATACTGGAGAGAGTAAGTAAAATCCAAGGAAAGGCAAGTGAGATAAACACTAGGATAATACAATTATCTCACCTGCACAACCAAAGCTCTGTGTTTTCCCTCCCCTGTATACGGCCTTACGCCTTTCCTCCTCCTCTGTCCCTGCCTGCCTTTTCCCTCAAAACCCAGACTTGAGCCAGCCCGAGTCAGGTTAGAAATCGTGGCTGCAGCCATTGGAGGAGAAGCAGCGGGTGCAACACTCGCCCCCCCTCCCCCCCCCCGCCAGCGCCTGAGGCACCCACGGACTCAGGCAGTCAGCGCTGGGTCCCACTGGACCTGCTTTCCTCCCTGCCCCTCTTCCTCAACTAGGTGGGCATTGAGAGGAGCGGAAATGAGACAGTGACCACGACGCCAGAGCAGCGGTGACCGCTGTCCCCGACATAAACCTTGGCTTTATACAGGTGCTATGGCGACCGCCAGCGGGCCGACAGCGCATGCGCACTCGTTGCACGGCGGCTGCCCTCACTTCTGCCAATACCCATCCCGTCTGCGCGCCAAAGCAGTGCGCATGCGTATTGCCGTGACCTGGGCGCGAGACTGCGCAGGCGCAGCAGTGGGGTTACGAAAGCCGCGTTTCTCGTGCCGCCTCTCGGCAGCGTTTTGGGACCCCGCGCTCTCGGAGCATGCGCGCGCAGGGTCGCGCTGGGCGCCGCTGGGCGGCAGAGGCCGGAAGGACTCGCGCGGGTTCAGCCGAGGGGGCGAAGGGGAGGGGGTCGCGCAGGCGCAGTTCGGCCTCTCCGCAGAGTGTTGTTGGGGGAGCTACGGACGGCGCCATCTTGGTGGTTCTGTGCCGAGAACTGCGGGGAGCGGGGCTCGGCGCGGAGCCTGTCCTCGTGGCGTGTCCGGTGGGTGGATGGCGTAAGGGAGAGCGCCCGGCTTCCCGGGGCGCTGCGTGTAACCAAGGGCGCGGGGCTCGCGCCGCCAGCCGGTGCGTGGCAGCCCAGCCCTCGCGGAGCCGCTCCACGGCGGTTTCCCAGGCCGCGGCCTCCGCACGCCGCCTGGCTGCCCATCACCCTTCCCTCCCCGGTGCCTCCCTTCGGCCCTGTCCCGCTGCCGTGGCGTGGCCGGGCTTCTCCTGTGGGCCGGAGCGCCTGTGGCGGGGGGTGGCCTCCCCCTCACCCCATCCCCCTCACTCCCTCTGCTCTCCATCCCTTCCGTGCTTGTGCTGCGCCTGTGGTCGGAGTGGTGCAAGGGCCGGTGCGGGCCGGCCCCGGAGCGGCGCTGCTGGCGGCGGGCGCCTCGCTGGCTTTCTGCAGCTCGCAAGCGGCCCTGCGCTCAAGCCGGCCGTGTAGCGGGCCCAGCTGCAGAGCTCCCTCGCATCTTCCTTTAGCAGTGTGAAAACTGTTATTAGCAACAGCTTACTATGATTGTTAAGGCTTATTGTGAAGAGGATTAGAATAAGAAAGCGTCCTCTGATCCACCAGTTACTTTCATATTGGCCCAGTTCTAGCTTGCGTGCTTACTGCATGTAGGCTGTGTAATCTCTCAACATTGTGGTAAAAACACTAGTCTGGTGCAGGCTTACACTGTAATGTTTGCAGGTTGTTTTTTGGTTTTTGTTTTTTTTTTAGTGAAGTTTTAACGGTATTTAGAATTTGCTGAGGATGTGGAAGTGAAGGTATAGTACTGTTGTCTAGTTAACTCAGTTAAAATATAAAATTTCTTAACACAGTGTGCACGCTTCTGTGCTTTTAAATTGGTGGCATGAAGTTGTCAGTCTCTATTATGTAAATCCTTGTTCTCTGCAGTCCTTGCTCAGTTAATGAATTGGTCTTAGTTTCATGTGGCACCTTCATCCCAAAAGTCACTCTTTTTGGTCCTTTACTTTAAATTGTCTACGCTACCAATGCTTGGTTGTTTAATTTACAGTCAGTAAAAGCTGACTTTTTTGAACTTGCATTTCTGTTTGTGGACTTCTTAAATATCACATTATGATCTGGAATCACCGTGTCTAGTTTTCACCACTGAAGGTTGTATGTTGTATCCATGGTACATCATGAGGAACTTGCTGTTTATCACCGAAGAAATACTGAGGAGATCTGTTCTGAATGCTGTTTAAAAATTGCAATAAGAATGCAGAGATGCAAAATTCAGAAATTCTACAGATTAAATACATCATGGAGTAGCAGGGCAGCGGATTTGATTTTTCAAGACATGAAGGTCCTGTAAGAAAATTCTGCTCTTGAATTCTCCTTGCTTTTTGGCATTGCTATGACAGCTGTTGAGAAGACGCATTATAAAGTGTACTGGGTCTGGCTGGGATGGAGTTAACGTTCTTCATAGCAGCCTGTATGGCTCTGTATTTTGGATCTGTGGCTAAAAGAGTGTTGACAACAGATAGTGCTTTGGCTATGGCTGAACAGTGCTTGCACAGTGTCAAGGTTTTCTCTGTTTTCCCTACTCTGCCACCCCGGTGAGTATGCTGGGAGTAGGCAAGAAGCTGGCAGGGGACACAGCCGGGACAGCTGACCCAAACTGACCAAAGGGATATTCCATTCCATGTAACATCATGTTCCGCAACAAAAACTGAGATAGAGGAAGAAGAAGGTTTTTGTTTGATCATTTTGGTTTTTAGAAGGGGACTTTTTATTGGCTTTTGAGGTGGTTGTTACTTGGAGGCAGGCTAGACACCAGTCAGCCTGTGGGATGTTGTGAGTGATTTCCTTTGTTTCACTTTTTGTCTTTACTGATGAAACTGTCTTTATCTTTACCCACAAGTTTTCTTGACTTTGTTCTTCCTATTTTCTTCCCCATCCCACTGGTGTGGATGAGGAGAGAACAATCAGCTGTGCTTGGCTGCTGGCCAGGGTCAACCCACCACGAAAATACAGAGAACAGACAATCTTTACTGAAGTTACTAAATAGGCAGTTGTGTTGAGTTTGTTGTGTTTACAAAGTGCTGATGTAGAAGTGATGTAGAATCCATTAGTTACAGAATTTGCTCTTGTTTTGCTAAGCTCAGGTGGAGTGATAGTTATTGAGCGAGAGGTTTATACAAGGGTTATTCTCAACACTTGTCATTGGAGTGTTGGCTTCTTGTTTTCTTAAAGGTTTGTAGTCATTTGCTACAGGAGGTTGTGTTTGTTCTGAGAGTCCTGTGCTACATATTGTGTGATGTTAGATTGTGCTGAAAATCAGGATATGTTTACGTCAGTGTATTGAAGTGATTCTTCTTGTGTTTGAAAGGCACTAAACATATAGGGAAAATACTGATGTTTGCACTGTAAATAGAAATACTCCTTGAAGTTTCTCCTTGTTGAATACTTTTGCTCTTCACTGTATGTTAAGTGCAGTGCTAGACTGGTGAGTAGCACACTCTTGTGAACGTTGAAAGCAGGTGGATTTCAGAGGAATGGACGGATCCTGTAATTTTGAGATGGACTTATGCATCTTTCAAGGACTCAAAAGAATTGAATTGAGAGTTTTCCCCTCAATATACTGTCAGTCTGTTTCATGTCAACAGTTCAGTGTGGCACAACTGATGACCAAGTAATCTCATCGTGTTTTCATCATTTCCAGAAGTCAACTTAAATTTTGAATTTCTTTTGCTTCTAAAATGGAAATACAATGATGCAATGCATAGGATCTTCGAACATGGAAGGAGTTCTTCATGGTATCCCAGACTGTGGGTTCATTACATGCTTGGCTTTAATATTAGCCATTGCTATGGATGAGCTGCAGCAGTGTAGCACAGTATGTAGAGCGAAGTACAGATATCAGCCATTAATTATGTTTCGTTTTCTTTCCACAGTTAAGTTGATTTTACAGACTTTATCAGGTCTTCAAAGCAGAAACAGGTAAGCTGCCAAAAGCGTGACGCTTCTCACTGAGTATTGTGACAAGATCATACACGAACTTTTTTTCTTAGACTCATGGCTGGGAACCAGGATTTGCTCTCCTGAGTGCATGTGGCTGCTGCAGTTAATACTCTGACTACATGAAAGAGAACATTTGTGAACACTGAGAAAACATACGTTATTGAACAGAACTGATCACTGGGTTGAGCAACTTGTCAAAGCAGTGAAGTCATCACTGTTGGTGAATTACTTCATTTTCCAGTGATATAGTTATCCTTTTTTCTTTCTCCTTTTATCATCTAGTATTTTCTGTGTTACAATCACAAGTGTCCTGTTCAAAAGTAACTAGGGTTTTTTTTGTCCTCAGGACTGGGCAGAGATCTCTGGCATACAGTAACTATGCCATGAAAGACTTTAGGTGTTCTTTAGGAATTGTGAATGGTGAAGAGTGACTTAAGTGGATTTCATTGCCCTTAGGGTAGGGAATATTGATAGACTTGTGCACGTGTGCTGGTGGAGTAGCTAACTGTTCTGACTAATCAACTTCCAGTGAATCTTGTTCTTGTGAACTTGTGGGTTTTTTGATACCTTCTCTCTTGATTGAGACAAGGACATTCATTAAAAAGGCTCTAGCTTCTTAAGTGTTAAGATACTGTAATAGCTGAGTACTAAAGACGTGCTATCATGTGTACCTTTTTGTCTGCAGGTGATTTTTGCTGTGGGGTTGAGCTCAGCATGGCTGTAGTCATCCGTTTACAGGGGCTTCCTATTGTTGCGGGTCCTGCAGATATTCGTCGTTTCTTCTTGGGATTGAATATTCCTGATGGAGGTGTGCATGTTATTGGAGGAGAGATTGGGGAGGCTTTTATTATATTTGCAACAGATGAAGATGCACGGCGTGCCATGAGCTGTTCAGGAGGGTTTATCAAGGACTCGCGCATAGAGCTCTTTCTCAGCAGCAAGGCAGAAATGCAGAACACCATAGAAATGAGCCGGAAACGATTTGACCGTGGGGGACGAGAACCTATGTCTGGCCCTAGAAGAACAGGTACTAATGGCTCTGGTGCATCAGGTGTGGGAGACATTCCACATTTAGTCCCCCCTTTTCCAAAAGGAATAAGTAAACCCGGTTATGGTCCACCAGATGATCTGGAGGCTGATTTCCATACCAATGGCATGCCTAAATCAAGCTATCAGTCAAGAAAGGATTCTCATCCGTTTAACCCAGATGATCTTTACTTATTTCTACGTGGTATTCCTTACTCTGCAACAGAAGATGAAGTACGTGCTTTCCTTTCTGGGTTACATGTGGATGGAGTGATTCTGATAAAGCATCGCAATGGCTTAAACAACGGTAATTGCTTGGTAAGATTTGCTACGCCTGGTGACGCCTTGGAAGGACTTAAACGTCACAGACAATACATGGGTCAGAGGTTTATAGAAATAAGCCCATCTACGGAGGAACGGTGGATTGAGTATGGTGGCAGGGTGGACATGCCAAATGAAATCGATTGCTTTTTGTGTGAAGAGCATTCTCCAAGAAGTTCAGGCTACATGCATTCACGGAAGCATTCTCATTCAAGATCACCAAGGAGACAAAGAACACGTTCTCGCTCACCTCCCAACCAGGAATACTACATACACTTAAGAAATCTGTCTACTAATGTGGAGAAGAGAGATTTGAGAGCTTTTTTCCCTGATCTGGATATATGCAGCAAACAAATCAAGCTTCTAACTGATAAGCATCAGAGGAGGACTAGAGATGCCTTTGTGATGTTAAGGAGTGAGAGAGATTATCAGGCTGCTTTGGAATGTCATAGAAAGGTTCTTCTCAATCGTTCTGTTTACATTTTTCCAATTTCAAAAAAGTCAATGTTGAAAATTATCGATTCTTGTGAGAGGAAAAGGTCACAGGACAGAGATTACCCTGGACAGGCCACACCAGAAAAAGGTTATCGGGAAGGTCATTCTGGCCCTAAGATGTGTGTTTATGTAAGGAATTTTCCATTTGATGTGTCAAAAATCGAAGTGCAAAAGTTCTTTTCAAGATTTGATATTGATGAAGATGATATTTACTTGCTCTGTGATGACAAAGGAATTGGGCTGGGAGAAGCACTAGTGAAGTTCAAATCTGAAGAACAAGCCATGAAAGCGGAAAATCTAAATCGTCGGAGATTCTTGGGAACGGAGATATTAGTAAGACTTATATCTGAAGAACAGATGCACAAGTTTGGTGTAACTGTACCACTGTCTGCACCAGATGAAATGCAGGGTCCTTCACATCCCTATGACAGAGATGAGCTTTCCCATCCAGTTGGTTCACCTTCTGGGCCACCACCAGGGCCGCCAATGCATTCATTTGGTCCCCCTGGGAATTTCAGGCATCCTCCTGAATTTAGGCATCCTCCTGAGGACTTCATATGCCCTCCTAAGGATTTTAGAGGCCCGCCACCCCTCATGGATTTTGGTGGTGACAGTGAACCTTTTGGCAGAATGGAGTTTGGGAATAAAATGGGAAGTTTTCCTGAAGGAAGATTTATGCCAGATCCAAACTTCAGCGGTGGTTCTGAACGCGTTGTTCCTATTCGATTGAAAAATTTGCCTTTTAAAGCTACTCCTAATGAGATTCTGGATTTTTTCTATGGCTACAGAGTCATACCAGAGTCAGTTTCTGTACAGTATAATGAACAAGGATTACCTTCAGGTGATGCCATCGTTGCTATGACAAACTATGAGGAAGCTATGGCTGCTATAAATGAACTGAATGATAGGCCAATTGGTCCACGGAAAGTTAAGTTGAGCTTGCTGTAAAGGAGGAAAAGATGGTCTAGAATAAAACATTCTAGATTTGACAGTATTGACAGTTATTTTCACTTTTTTAATTACTGGAAGATGCAGAAGAAACTGTTTCCATCGACTGTTGTAAATAATACCTAGTTCAGTTGTTTAGTTCTTGGTTGGAATATCTGTATGGTTAAGATAGGAGGACTCTATTGTGCCTACTTCTTGTGGCAGAGAAGAGCCCAGAAATTGTGGAGGACATTGAATGTCTTACATCAAGGTGTAAAGGCATGGAGTTGTAATGCTTTGGGTTATTTTAGTTTGCTTTAATTCCACGTTCCATGACTTTGCATAAGAAAAAAAAAAATGTAAGTGCTGGTTGATCGACCACACAAACGGTTCAAATAGAAGAACTTAAGTGCTACTGCACTGGTAGAAAATGCTTCTTACTGAGGTTAGCTTAATAAGATTAAAAAATGACCGATTTTTTTTTTAATGTAAACTGTTCAGGTTTTGTTCAGTTTTATGTGGTTGCAGGCATTCCTATTAAAAGAAGAAAAAAAAGCTTCCTGTTCACATTAGCTTGCTTTTCAACTTTTTTAAAATAAAAAAGAAAATGCCATTAAATGTGTGTCTTATATTTAAAACTTGTGTAATTAACCATCTCGACTATTACGCTTAGCATACATGGGTCTTGGTGAGAATGATGCTGGCTGCTTCCTCTCTAAAGAGTGAACTTATTACAGTTTGTCAACACAGCAATGAATATGTAGTTTACAAAGACTGCAAAAATCTGTATTAATGGGTTGGATAGGCTTTCTTGTTCTCCTCACTCACTGTAGTACCTGGAGGCAGAAAATGAATCTTGGAAGTAGATCAAGAATTCTGACTTCAGCCTGAGCTTTTGGAGTGGTCTTTGTTTTATCTCCACATGCTCGTAATATGAATATTAACTTGCTAATGATGTCTGGATGCATTCCAGGTCAATCTGATTAGTTTTAACTAACATCTGTCACTGGCAGCCAAGCTGAAAACCAGCTATGTTATTTTCGTATGTAAGAAAATAAATGCTTATGTCAGTATTGAGAATGCTTTGATTGGTTTGGTACCAGCATATTTAAATTTTAGGAAGAAATAAAAGCTAGTCTCTTTGAGGAAAAACTGCATCTTCAGAGTTCAGGCTTAGGAGGAAACTTTGATGGTGTGGATAAAGACTTTGTGCCATTGTTGACGTTGCAACTGTACAAGATAGTATTTGGAGTACTAAAGAATTTTATGATCTTTTAGTCTCCTCTCAAACTAAGACAAACTTGGCAATGAAAACTTTTTTTAACCTTTCCTTGGGCAATACCAAAAAATCATAGACTAATAGAGGTTGGAAGGGACCTGGAGATCTCTAGTCCAGCTGCCTTCTCAGCTGGTTATTCAAGGCCTTGTCTGACTCTTAAGTATCTCTAAGGATAGAGACTCCACAGCTTCTCTGGGTAGCCAGTTCCAGTGACAGATCACCCTCACTGGTGGTCAAACCTTTGTTACTTTGTTTATGTAAAGTCAGCATTACTAAACTTCCATGTAAGTAGAAGCAGGCAAAATCAAGAGAAATTTTTTTTTGTTCTATACTTTGTAAAAGGTCACTCCAGTGTAGCTTCATTTCGTCTGCATGTTGTTTGTCTCAGTTTTAAAACAGGAAAAAAAGCATTCTGAATGATAATGCCAAGTCTGTATATGTAGATTCCTCTGAGCAAAAAAAACTTAAAATGTAGCCAAACTTGCAAAGTCTGAACACTTACATACTGTTTTCTGCTGTCTGGTAGGAATTAGCTTCAGTAGTACTGTTCTGAATCCTCCTCTGAATTTAAATGGAATTAAAATTTAAAAACATCCACAACAAATTGGTGCTTTTATTTCATAGCTGCTATAAAAGAGATCAAGGAGCCCCAAGACTTGCAGGGAAAATAAAGATGTGTTACAATAATTTGCAAAATAAAGCTGTCTGACATGATCAAGCTGTTGAAAATTTTATCAAGATTATTTTTGTAAGCTAACATCTTTGCTACTAATTCTTGCCTTTGTATTACCAGCTGTGTTGTAAATGTGAACACAACTAACTTCTCCAGCTTTAGATTATTTGTTAGTTTAAAGGTTCTTCTAGCTACAGAACAGGAGATTTCAAACACAATAAATTGGTAAACTCTTTACCATGCTTCTTGAGTAACGTGGGTACATAGGATTGAATTCTTAAAAGGAATTAAAAAAGGATTTGGAGGCTGGAAGGCTAGGGGAGTTTAGTAGGTATTTTGATGGTTAAGTGTGAGATTATCTTTTAGAAAAAGCATTATCTGTTCTCAAGAAAGTGTGAGTAATTGCTGATAAGGGACTATACATTTTTGGGATGGTAAACACTGTATTTCTCCATTAAGTTTTTCTGTAGTTCCTAAATTCGACCTTTTTTGTGAGGTAGGGGAGAAAGAGAAATTTGAAGCTGCTGAGGATAAAATTATTTCTCTGTACCCTAGCTACTCATCTTTTAGTTGTAATTAATTTCAGCACTGCTTCCTTTTTTATTCAGAATTCCTTTTTCAAGTCATAGTACATAAATAATTGCTATTTGCATATCTCTATTATATGAAAACCTGTTATAGTAATGAACTTATCCATTTGTTTTGGATTACATGACTTCACAGAATATGAAATGGTAAAGCAGTGATCATCATAATACTGATGTTTTGATACAATTATTTATTGAAGTCCCCTACTTGCTGAAAGATGGGAATTAGTTATGTAGATAATTTTTAAAGTTTTGGTCATCAGTATTCTACTCCTTCTCAAAAGCAGCTCAATGTCAATAGTATGTAATTCTTGTGTAAAATTATTTTCTGGTTTTAAAACAAAATCTGTATTGTGACATTTTCACTTATATTTTTATCACATTAATTTTTGTCAAAACCTGTTTTTTCACCTGTCAAAACAAGTATGCATTGCATATTTGCATTAGTGGACAAAGGCAGCATCAATATTAAAAATGCATTTCCCATTTCCTGGTTTATTTCTGTACTGGAAAGAATATTTGGTTCTAACTTAAGATTGTTTTCTGAGTTACAAGTTTAAATTTTAGGTTTATATATGTGTTGTTTCTACATTTAGCAGATTCTAAAGCTGGAGATAAACAGTACGGTAGCAGCTTTCTGGCAGACAATAGTATGCTATTCAGAAATGAACATTGCTAACCACCATCTCCAAAGAGTATAAGAAGTTACACTCAGCATGTGTAATTTCTTATATGTTTGATGGAATTGGTAACTGAATCAACCACTTAAACACATGTGAAACTTGAGCTATATATAGCATGTCAACTATATAAAATACCAACTAGTCTTATTATGAAGGCACTTTTATTTAAAAGCAAAGCAGCATTAAAAGTAGATACTGGGCTGAGTCCTTATTTGTTAGTGTTCATTCTGTATGTGTGAAGTAATCAGAAGTCATCTTAGTCAAGCCTGAGGTAAATGAGAACGAGAAAACAATACACCTCACCCTGCCTTCTGCCATCCTAGGTGGGTAACAAAATGAAATGTAACAGGATCGATGCTGTAATCAGTTTCTTGAGTGCTACAGTTACTTCAGGATGTGTAAAACCAATTATTACAGGTATAGCTAGGGGACTCACTAAAGCCAAGAGGTGTGCAGCTGCAGAATAAGGTAATATATTGGCAAAGTAACAAGCAAACCCTTATGTTCATAACTGCTTGTCAGCTTAGTGCAGTTTTTGGACACTGTTCATCATGTAAATTTAAGCAAATATGACTGCAGTATAACATCTATGCAAATATAATACAGGATTCTATTTAAATTTTTCATTTTCTAGCTACTGAAATTGTCCATTTTCAGCAGATTCTGTTCCGTTCTTTGAAACTGGTCATTTGTTTCTGGCACTCTACGGTAAGTACCAATACTTGCTCCTGTTGGAATTTTAAAAATTCAGCCTCTGTGAAGTTTTGGATTAACACAAAAAAGCCTTTACACAAAAGGAATTTTTTTTTTTTCCGCAATCAGAAAAAAGACGAACTCTTAGAACAGTTTTGTTATCTCACTTTAGTAGCATCTAATTCTTCCTCCTCCTCCTCTTCCTCATCTTCATCTTCCTCCTCCTCCTCTTCTTCATCTTTTCTTAGTATACTGCTGGAAATCTAAACAGAAATCCAACAAAAGTAAATCAAGTGTTTGTTCTCCTGAAAGAAAAACAATTCTCTGTGGGCATTTCTAGGTCTGAGTACTTGTAGGTTTTCATTTTAGCGGGAAGGGGGAAATTGTTCATCCCGTAACCCTTCAATTTCTAGTAACATGCACAAAGCTAACAAAGATATATAGCACAGAATATAAATACAGTAATGATTTTTAAAAGCTAAAAAAAACCCAAAAAACAAACCCATAGTCCTGAGCACTATTATAGGATAGGGACAACTGCACTGATTGAATTAATGTTAAAAATCAACAGGATATGAGTTAGTTTTTTTGGGGGTTGGCTGTTGAGACAGGCTGAAGATGAGTATTAAGCCATAATCTTATTATGAAGACATCAAACCTTTTCAGTTAAATGAAAAACTCAACACTATGCTGCTCTAAGCTGTTTTTGAGAATAAATTAGACAAACTTTACTGGGAGAGTCTTGATTCATCTATGAACTTCTTTCCCTGCCCATCAGTGCTTGCCCTTCAGAATGATACTGTCGTCCATTTTTGGTTCATCAAATGTTAAAAACAAGTGCCAGCTGCCAAGCTTTTATCTCATCTGACAGATTCTGTCATCTATACTTTTTTTAATGAGGGCTCAATCTAATTCCTATTGAAGACAGATTCTTCATAGAAGATGCAAGATTTACAATTTAATGTAGAATATATGGGGTTTTTTTTCTTTCCCCTGAGAAAAGGAACATTAAACTAAAAGATAGTTATTCAAGTCATCTGGAATGCTTTTGAAAAATGATTTGAGGTTCAGCAGTTCTCTAAGGGCATCTGCAGCTCTAATTTTGGTTATATTTTCTGAGTTTTCTCACATGTTATTATAAAACTTCAGTATTGAAGACAAAACTTGCCCTTTTTTTTTTTTTAACCAACCCCCTATTTTAAAAGTCCTTAAGTGCTGGTTCTTAAATTGACTTCTGAGATTTCATAATTAATACAGCTATGTATGTAACAAAAGTTTTTTGTGTGGGGATAAAGCAAACTGCAATCATTGAACTAATGAAGGCAGAAAAATCCTTAGTCTTGTTGGTGCTCACAAAGTATGTAATTTAGCTTGAAGCAAATACTTGCTTACAAATCTCTAAACATAACAGAAAACAGAGTTAAATCATTGGATGAAGCTGGGTTAACTTGAGTCTAAATGCCTATACCAGCAATCTTTCATTCTGCAAAAGAACAAAAAGACAATTGCACTGATTTGTAATTGGAGATTAGGAAATGCTGCAGATTGAGCCTATTAAGGTAGTTTCATTTCAATGGATAGACTAATTTTTTCAATTTTTTTCTTGTTAAGAACATGTGAAATTCTTAAGCAGAACTTCAATCATATTTCTCAATAAAAGCTCCCCTTTCCCTTTCCTGAAATAAGAGGTGCTATTCTGGCTTAAGGCTTTTTTTCTGCTCACTACTCAGGTACCTCTGACTATGCTGTAATTAACTAAATAGTAAATATTATCACTAGTGGCAGTGAGGTGGTAGTAAGATGGCTAACATAAGAAACAAACGGGATCACGGTAAGGAAAGTGAGAAAGTAAGGCAACTGTGCAGTTTAAATCTATGTAATGTTGCTATAAAGCTAGAACATACCATATCAGGACTTGAAAATTTGATTTTTGATTACTTAATGCTGAAAAAATAATTTAATTTAAAAAATGTAATGGAATCTGATAGTTTGTTGCTCATCATAAACAATGAAAATTAATTCTTTAAGTTTCACGTAGGTGATGACTGTCCTTGCTTAAGCTGTCGAGTTGCACGTTTCACTGCATGTGCTACTACAGAAAGCACGGCAATTCTCATGTCTTGCACAGCAGGCAGTGTTGGAATACCTTGATGCAGACATTTTCAACCACAGTAAAAATGATACTTTGCTGTCTTAGGGGGCAGGTGCTCAACAGTTAGCTCTATTAAATGCACATGGATAAAACCCATGTAGTTAAGTTTGATTTAAAATGTCTGGAAAAAGGTCATTCTCTTCTGCTACAGTTCTCTAAAATATAGCATACTAACCTGAATCAGTAAAACAAAATGCTGAGGATAAATTGTCAAGTGCAAAACACAGAGGGATTGACAAAGGATTGTAGTGAAAACTTACATAGCCTTTTCAAAACTTGAGTAAAACTGAGTATCTGTAATAGTCATATATAAAAAAAGCCCTGAACCCCTGAAGAGGTTTTGTCATCATGGGGAGCCATCCTATGAAAAACAGCTTTCCTGGTACGTAGAAGTTTTCTCTTCTGATCATGTTAATTGCATAGATATGAAAAAATGCAAGTCTTATTGTTGCACTGTCAGTGCAGCTTGGGACACTGATTCTTTCTAACAGGATTGCCCATTGCTGCTTTCCTTGTGGTTTTGTAGTATTGTTTGCTAAATGAATTCTGGGCAGGTAGGATGAAGAAACCAGCACTTCAGTTGCTTGAGCTAGTCTGAGTTGAAAACAACTGTGGAAGTCAAGGGGGGAAAGAGCTGAGGGACAAAAGCATTAAGATGGACACAAAAATAGCAGTAGTCTTTGCAAATTCCTGCTTTTGATAATTTAGCATATGTTCCTCCTTCCAGAGTACTCACTCCAGGACACTTTAGATTATCGTGTCAAAGCAACATGACTGCACGTTAAGGCATCAGAACTTTAAAAGTAGGTAGCTCTTTGTGAAAAAATGAATCAAGGTCAAGGAATACTTCAGATTTTTAATGGGGAAGTAATACCGAAAGGTACATTCAAGGATGGTATGTGCTAAATCCTCTGAAAGACAAGTATTGTGTTACCAGCACAGTTTATCCCATCTGGTATGCAGTGACTGCCCGCCCCGTCCCCCACTTACTAGTTAGTGTTTGTGTCCTGTCCTCCCCCTCACCCCCGCAGTCTTAGTCTGTCTGAACTGCTTACTATGTCAGTTATACTGCTTTAAACTGAAAATTCCAAAGTACTGCATTATGGCCAGTGAATTATTATTACATAGCATGAAACCAGACCTGTGAAAACTTTGGGAGACAGAGATCTAGAGGAAGGTAAAACAAGTCACGTGAAGGTTTTTCTGAACACAGCGTTTTTTGCTAGTGAGGTGTTTGGTGGGTTACAGAGACCAGAGCCCTTGGTGTAATTCAAGGTACTGATCCTGATGCAACATATGACTTGCACAACCAGAAAGGGCAGCAGGGGGTGTGTGCGGAACAGGGTGCCTACCTCTCCCTTACTGCCCCATAGCAACTGCTTTAGTCAGCTGTTCCACCCTTTTTCTGCCCTCTGATCCTCTCTGAGGATACACTGCATAGCCCAGTAAGATGACATTGTGTTGACATGTACTGCGGTTTCCTGCTAGGTCTAGATGATTTCCTGTTCTTTTCAGATATTCCACGGAGATGTTATGACAACATTATCATCTGCAGTTATAGCTAAAAGGGAGGTCTAGGAGAAGAGCAAGGTAAACTTCCAAGTTAGTAAAAATTGAGTTCTCCTCCATCTCTCAGAGAAATCACAGTGTACATACATTTAGGTTTTTAAAGAGTCCAAAACATAGCTATCTGTGGCACCTCAGAGTAATTACTGGTGCTTTTATACCCTTGATACAGTTTGACAGCACTGCAGGAAGTTCTCAAGGAAGATGGAAAAAGATTTTTGACAGCTTCCTCTGGTCTTCAAAAAAATGAATGGGTAAACATTTTATGAAGTAGCTCGAATGTGAAATTTGCTTGTTTGATAGAGAGGACAGGCAACATATTCAAAGTCAAGGTTGGTCTTCATGCACTAAATCACTGGGTTCTTTTACCTTTCTAGATACCATGACTCATACTTTCAACAACAGAATAACTCAACTGTAATAACTGATCCCTTATATCTTGAGAGCAGAGAAGGGGTAATGGTGTGTATGAAGTCAAGAAAACTTTTTAGTATTACAATATCAATGCATGATTCTGTCTAAAAAAGAAAAGTGGGATGAGTACACTTGAAATTTGGCCATCTTTAACTGAAACACTGTTAAGAATCGTCTTAATTACAGGATTAAGGCTACAATAAAGAAAAAAATAATTTAGCCATTTTGCAATGTCTGCAAGTTTATTGCTGCAAACAAGTGTCAAAGAATTTTGCAAGGTAGCTGATTCAAAAGCAGTGGCTCTTTCTCCATCTGATTCACTTATTTTTTTCATCCTATTTTTTCCTCACCTGCTCTGAATTTTCAGAGTATAAAAGGACAGGTCTGTTGGTCATGGGTTTGATCTGCTGCTAGGAGGTATTGCTAGGGTGAGTTAGGGCCTGGTAGAGAATTCACACTCTAGGATCTGGATACTGATCTAAGAATATGCAAATGATATTTAAAGAATGTCACTTCTATTTCCAATAAGCTCCTAGATCTTTTCTCTGCAAGATGCCACAGTTTGTTGATGAAAGAAATAGTATTGCTGGAAATGGCATTTTTCAAAAGTAAACAACACAGCTATAAAAGCTGATTTTGTTTTTTCCTCAAATAAAAATATATTTAGAAGCTGCATTATTAAAAGCTTAATATGATCTTTATGTCCTTGGAAGTCTCTGTACTTTTGTAACTGTCCTGAACTGAGTAAAGATAGTGGACCAAGTACATTAGCTAAGGCCCTACTTAAGACATTCTTTTAATAGAGTGATCTAGCATTTTTCTTTCTTACCTGTACTGTCCTCAGTGAAGATTTTAAGGAGCCAGTTCTTTGCAGGGGTGACTTTGAATTTGCACGAACTATGTCTAAGCGAGACTGATAGTCTGATGGATAAAGCGAGCTCCGAAAAACCTGTTCAAATGAAGAAAGCGTTAACTTGGGTGCCATGATACAGCTTCCAAGCTAACAATCACCCAGACTGAAGCTAACAAAGATGCAGCATTGGACAATTAAACCTGCTCCAGAGATACGCATCAACCGTAGTTTGGATTGGTCACTTTTGTCTAAAACAACATGCTTGCTCAACCTGAGACACATCAGCACACTCACATGGTGGAAGTAAATATCCTTCAGAGATCTGAGAGGATGTACAAACTGAAAACTGCAATGGCTTCCCACCAACACATGTAGCCGAGTTTCAGGCAAACCTAGAGGTATGAGCCCCAGCAACTCCCTTCAGGCTCTCCATTTCCCGGGGAGATAAACTTTTAGTCCCTTCACAAGCAAATCCCTGCTGCCAGTCTCAGCTGCATCAGAGGAATTTTATCTGAAAAGTTCAGGAGATGTGCAGCTCACAAAAAATTTGGGAAAACTTAGATTACAGGGAAGACTGTAATAACCATTGTATTTACAAGTTCTTTCCAATAGTAAAAAAGACTAAATTATAAGACTAATGGCCTGATACTAAAAATAACAAAGCTATTCATGCAAGACTTTTAATAATAAAGTCAAGTAAGATGATAGAATTATGGTCAGTCGATATTTTAACAGGAAATTTAAAACTAGTTAGACATTTGGTTGTGAAAGATAAAGTGTTGACTTAAAGGATATTTTTAAATTGGTGCCACATGACATTTTAATTGTAAAACTAGAATAGCACAAAATTGCCATGGCGTAGTTTAAATGAAGTAAAAATACCAAGTAGTCTCAAATGTGACTGTCACTTAAGTGATTTTGTTCTAACTGAATACTGCCATCTTGGTCCTGAGCTATGTAATGGAAAAAATAAAATGAGGACTGATAGGATTTACAAAAAAAGACTGAAAATGATCCAGCTTTCTTGACAAGCTGAACACATACACTCAACATACATTTCAGTGATAGTAAGTTTAAAGGCCAAACATCCAGGAAAACTGCAAGAATTAATAAAGGACTGGAAATCATGTCTTGGGAAAGAGAGACTGTCACTCAAAAAGAACAGAAAGGGTGACTTGAAACCAAGCTGTAACTGCCACAAGGCACAAAAAGCAATTTGGTAACAAGCATCTCTTAATTCTAGAACAGCCTAATAAAAAACAATGACTGAACAATGAAAACAAAAAACCCTCAGAACAGAAAGATGAGAAAGATTTTTAATCACGTAATTAGTTGAGAACTTATCAGAGTGGTGTAAAATTTTCTCTTACTGTTCATCGTTACAGTGAGAGTCACAACAGAAGTGTCCTTTGAGAACTACGATTACCTGAGCTTGGAGTGGCAGTCAATTTAGGAAAAGCCTTTATTTTGTGAGAAAAATTGGATTGCCACAGCAGTTCTCTGTTTTTAAAATCTCTTGAGTTTATAAATCTGCACACTCTTGCTGGAGAAATGCAAAAAAAAGGGCTTGGTGTGTATATATATATCTACACACAAGAAGTTTGTTCTGGGAACCTGAAACATTTGTTGTGTTTTCTGCCTGGGACATGTCTGGCCCTAAAGTGTGAAAAGTGTTTTTATGTAGCAAGTCATCACTCTTACCTCTAAATCTTCATTTTCATCAATATTTTGGATATTTTGGTAGGCAGCAGTATATATCTCTAAAGCTTTCCCATGGAATAACATTTCTATAGTTATAAATTCAGAAAATATGTTCTAAAAGCAAATGAAAATAAAGGTTTTCTTAATGCGGTAGAACACGTTTCCACTTCAAATACAATAAGTTACTGAATTCTGTACTTGGTATCTATATGATACAAATAACTGCACAATACCTAGTACTTTTAAGTAGTCAGACCTGAATTTTAGAAATAAAACATAAATGCTGGCTGGGCTGTCACTTACAGAGTTGTCATTTCATACTAAATTCTACATAAATGCTTGAAAGTGAAGAGGCTCATTAGCAATAAATAAAATGTCATGCTGAAAACTCACTTGATATTCCCTGATATATATTTGCAAGATGTATTCAGTGAATTTTTTCTTTATTGATGGCACTCTTTTTTAACAGGTTGGGGATAAATTATCTGTAAATTCTAGACATATCTGTAATTTACAGATAATTATATAGTTTAGTTAATAAAATATGCTTTATATATTAAAAAAACCCCACTTAATGATGACATCTTCAGAACTCACAATCTTTTTCATATTACTCTGTCATCAAGTACTGGTTGGTTTGGTTGGGTTTTTCAACCACCTTTCTATTTCCTATTTAGTCTTCCCCCACTCTAAAAAATAAAAAGTATCTCACTTCAGTGATTTTACGGTTTGAGATCATGTAATGGAAGTGTTTTTCAGTAACTGCAGTCTTTGGGACTTAAGCCACTTAATGTTTGACATTAAGAGAGAAATTAAAACTTTGATTACTTGCAGTCACTAAGCATTTGGTGCTTTTTGTATCGGTAAAACTTTTAAATGCAGTAACCTACACAAATTTCAGCATGGATAGATTATTTACTTATCACTATTTGCTGATATTAATCCACATATATCATTCCACTAACAAATGCAGCTACCAGTCAAGTAGAATACAGCAACTCTTGAAAGGTGCAAATGCTAAACAATTTGTTACAGGAAAATTCTGAATTCAATAAACTGTAAGAATAATGAACTTATTTTTAATTGCAAAGTTCATGATATTTGGATTATGAAATATCTGGGAATAGCACAAGATTTTTATTTCCATAGGTTTAAGTTAATACTAAATGTTGCTAATCTTTCCAAAGAGTAACTATAGTAATTTTATTATGCAAGATGAAACATGATGTCATGTACTGAAACGTGAGCACACTTACTTTTATGTCCTTTATTTTCTGTTTCTCAAAATTATCAATGGTTTCCTCTAATTGCCGAGTTGTTCGAGTTGCATCCAGTGAAGCTCTCTGCAGTTCACTTTCAGCCTGGTAAAGTAACAGAAAGGTGAAAGTAGTCCTGTATTTGATAATAAGATATTTCCTCCAATAGCCATGAAAACATAGTAAATCTGGGTTTTCAAAATGCTACACATCTGTGTTACTGTATTTGTAAACTTGGTTGTAGCTTAATAAAACAAAGATGCCTTCTTCCCCTTTGTGACTTTGATCTGAGACATGAGACGTGACTAGCTGCAGCCAGTCAGGAAAGTCCCACTGCCCTAATCCATTTCCTGTAACACTCATCTGCTGATTCCACCGAGCCAGCCCTGACACTCTGCTGACAATACGGTGACTGGGTTCAGGGAATTAACCCAGCACAAAGGTTTGCCTTTCAGAAAAGTTAAGGTTTTTTTAAGCTGGTGTAAAGGAGAGGGCAGGAGTGCACAGGCCAGAGTGGTGGATGAGCAGAAAAGATCACCCTCTATTTTCAAGTGCAGATCAGCCTGCTGGGTCTAGAATGAATCTTTTCTAGTGTCATGTGCTGAACCTCAACTTACTAAGTTTTTATAAATTATTTTAATAGATAGTAGAGCAGCAGCTGGAACTAATGCACCTTTCCTGTAAGTATCTCAATCAACACACTAGAGTTACAATTTTTTTAGATCCAAAAGCATTTCAGGTATTTTATCTTTTTATTTTTGTATTATTAAAATACTTTATAAAAAACATCTTCAACACTGGGAAGGGGACTCACCAAACAATCCCTAATGCATAAATACACATTTTTTCTTACTTTGTTACAAAAAGCCTTTTAGATACATATTTTAATTAGACATAACTATGAACTCTATTAAAAATGCACACTACCATTTAAGTAAAAGATATTGAAGCTATTCTGGTTAAATAAATAAAGTCTGAGGACTGTGTACTATTACAAAATAATGACGTAGAGATGTAAGAGCTTGCACTTCAAGACTGCAGAATTTGAGTCTAAACTTACTTTATTTTCCACACGTTACTAATCAAACATCATAGACTAGTCAAGCCAGTAATTACTTAAAGGCTCTGTCAGTTAATATCATCAGGAATCTATTCTGTCCTGAGAATTGGAAATAGTATATGGATCAAGTAATTGTATCCTATGATCAAGATGTAGGATTTTTCCCATTTCTACAACACTGCAACTTAAGAAACTTTTTTTTTGTTTAAATACAAATAGATACCACAGGCCCAGTTCCCATGATCTAGTTTTCAGTGTTGTATGTATATGGAAACCTAAGGCATAAACCATGCTGTGTCACTTCTTTTTCTTTGATTGAAATCTGGTAACCTTATATTACAGGATTATAAATTTGAAACAGTCTCCTTACAAAAACAATTTAAAGTCATAGACACAACTTTGCCATAACTGGGCCAACAAAATCGGTAATGATCTTCAGTAGTACCTAAGGGCACATGTCATCTCCCTTTCTTGATTTTGCCTAAAACACAGGAGGGAAGCAGAGTAAGCAAAGACATTTTGTGTATTCTCAATTATTACAATCAGTCACTGTGTAAATGAAGGCAGCTGTTATGCATAAGCAGCCATTACACATGCAAATACAGCAGGTTATTTCTACGATAATGAAATATATCTTTCCGATCCATCTTAAATAGACTGTCCAGGTTTTGTGCACAGATGCTTTGGGAAAGGAATTTTGTTTGCTGTAGAGTGAAATGTCTAAACTTGCAGAACCTGTGTAGTTTGCACAGCAGCAGTTTGATATTTTCTCTTCTGAAGCACTCACCTGTGACTGGAGATATTAGTAAAGGAAAAAATGGCAAAATAACAATTGTTATTCATAAAAAGTATCTTTTTTCACTTCTACTTTTAATATATTGTTATATATTTGCCTCAGATATTTCATAATTTCTGTGTACTGGGAGGGTGCTCTCACTATGTTGTCTGCAGCTTCCTGCTGTAAGACATTACTTACAGTTTGTTAACAGCTTTGCTAGAATTCAATCATCCAGGCCACAATATTTCAGGACAGCTGTTTGTCTTGGACTGAGGGTTTGGTTATTTATTTAAAGGAAAAAAAAATAAAATCAGACAACCTAGGTACACCTTTTCAGAAAAAAAACCCAGAAACCAAAACACCACAAAAAATGTTGGTTTATAAAAATGCATTTTTATATTTAAAAAAAAATGAGGTATGGTTTTATTTTCAAAGCCATACTATCCCAGTGTTTTACAAGATGAACTTGAAATCTGGGAGTGAGTACAGTCCCTTTGCTATTTGTGGCCAAAGTTGTTTGCTGCTGAAACATCACAGTTGCTCAAGAGTAACAGAACCACTGATGCGGCATAACAGCTTTGCTATCATCAGTGAACATGATGAAGCTTCTCTCAGGCCTAAAGCTGACCTGCATACATCCTCAAAAGCAAATGAACCTATTCCTGCACCCAGTACCTTTTATGCATTTTGTGCTGATCACTTTAAAATGCAAATACATAGTGTTCGATGCCTTTGGCCGTATGCAGACTATCTAGACTGTCCTGAGATTTAGTAACTCTTCAGGCAAGGTCTAAAATGCAGAAAACACAGGTGTTACAAAAAGCAGAAGTGTATTTGGGATTAGTTTAGCAAAGAGACAAGAAGAAACAAGCGAGGTGCCAGCCATATACCCATGAAATCAACTGGGAATTAGCGCAAGAGGGAGAAAAATGGGACTAGTCTCCCTTTGTGGAGAACAGCTTACCGTTATAATTTACTCCCTTAATTCTAATGGAAGAGAACTCTCCATCACAGCTCAAGTTCTAACCCTATGGCTGACATCCGTGTATCTTTATTACATGAGGAACTCTAATTAGTCATCACTTGATTTACCTGATTTGATTAATATTAAAAAGGAATTCTTTGGCAGAGACAAAAATAAAATTTAATTCTCCTGGGTGGCATTTGACCATCACAATATTTTTCACTCTTTCAGCAGTCCCATGCTTCAGTCACTAGAAAGATTCTAATTTCTGAAATAAAAGTTGATGAAATCCTACAAAGAACAAGACTGCTTTACTCCTGAGTCCAACGCTAAAGTCTTAAGAAAAAAATAAACAGCACATCATCATGAACTTAAATGCTGTACCTTAATACATAGCCATAAAGGGACTGAAGTGGGATTGCCTTGATCCCCTTTATTTTGGCATTTTGTAGATTCTGATTGCTTCAGAATTTGAAACTTCAGTGAGATTTTAATGGAATTTCTGTGGAGGCTTAATTTTTCCCTCTGTGATACAGAATAGTATACTGGGGAGGGTCACTGGTCTTTTGAAAGGAAGAGTAGTCTGTTTGAGTATTCTACTAATAGAATAACAACTTTTCCTTTCACACTTCATCTAGCAGCTGGAGGAATCTCATACTCCGTCTAGGTACAAGGAACTACCAAACAACAGTGAAAAAACCAAAAAAAAAACACCAAAAAATCCACAGAGGTAAAAAGGGAGTTGTCTGATTACACTTATGTTCAAAAACCTCCAAATTCCTAGATACAATCTATGCTTAACTCTCGTGCATAAACATATCACGTACTTTGCAGTTTCTTTTCAATCAAAAAGGGAGTAACAAAGCAGCTATTATAAGCTGTAACATTATAAAGTTTATGAAAGGATTCAATGTCAACATAGGAAACAGTCCCTCCAAAGAGCATTCTTCTCTTAGTACTTTCTAAACACAACAGTTTAATTCCCAAGAAATTTTAAAAACATTTCTTATAGCCTCTAGAAATACAGGATACAATAATGTGTCGATCTGATGGATTCCGCTGACGTGTCTTTTCCAGTTGAGATAATTGCTTGGCTTCTCTGCTCTTTGCTGTTAAAGTTGCTTTAAGATCATCCTGGAAATAAAATGTTTTACACGTGTGAAATAGATCTAGGATAACAGATTTAGGATAATACAAAATACACTTTTCTTCATACATGCATTGCATAGAAAACCTGAACAAAACTTGTGCTTTACATAAAACCAGATTTTTATCCTGTTACATGGTCCCCTGACAGAGTAGTCAATGGGGACCATGGGAATTTAGCACCTTGCCCAAGTTTCTGTAGCACACACTATAATTTAAAATGTGGGTAAAAAAGAAAGATATTTACAGCCTTTCATGAAAAGTACAGTACATGGTCAAGAGCCCCATTCCAGGCTTAGCAATGGAATAAAGGTGGCATTTGAACTAAAAATAAATTAGAAAGAAAAAAACTAAACAGGCATCAGTCAGTACCAATCAGAGGTCACTAATAACACAAAACTGCTACGCAGAGTTTAAGGTGCCATAAAAAACCCATGGCTGACAGAGTTAAATTGCCTATTTATATATGCAGTTAGTAAGATGTTTAAATGCATTTGGAACAAAATACATCCTAGTAATGTAGCTGGAGAAGATGAAACTTTTCAATCTAGAAAAGGCAGAAACTGTTGATAAATATTTTTGCTCCTCATTTCCAAAGAAGTAGGATGTACTTCTGGGAAGATCTGTGACAATTTAAGAATGTTTACATACCACTTTCAAATTCTTTTTTCACTATAAAACTGTGTTTTGCTAATAGTTTGGCATAGGTGGAATCTAGAGTTGTCAGATATTTATCACTCCATTGGCCCTGGTATGGAAAATGACATTAATTTTGATGGCTCTAATATTAAGAAGCAGTACTTAAGAACAAGCAGAAATGCAGCCCAAAGGAATCAGTCTTAACAAAATCTGAGGGAGGAGTTGGGCATGCATTTCAAACCATCATTTCCTCTAAAAAGAACAGCTCCCATTTATCTGCCACTCCAGAACGGAGTAGATTAAAGCTGTTAAAGACTATAATCTCCCAGGATGTTGTCTGTGCTCCTTCCCTGGATTTCTGAATTTTAACATGGTTGTAGGTCTCCTTCACCCAGAAAGACATACAACCACGAATGTTCCTCTTTCAGAAAGTTCTGTGATCCTCTGACCAGATCACTAGTCAATGCCAAGCACAAGCATGCCAAGGTTCAGTGCTGTGTCTTCAAAAACGAGTCTGTACATGAGATCAGGATCAAAGCATGCAGGTCCTTCCTTTTTTCTGTCCTTACTGTCTGTTTGTATGTCCGTGTGTATACATGTGACTGTCATTTTGCTTCATCTTTAGGGACACAGAGCTCGTTTCTGATAATAAAAACAACCACATCTTTAGCCCATCAAATCTGATTTTGCTGCTGTTCTTTCAGAAGGGAATTCAGACCACCTTGAAGGCCATCTGAAAGACTACCAGAAAGGGTGTTCTCCTTTATCAAAACCATGCGACTGCAAGAAAAGCAGTAATAGAATTTTTTTTTTTAATTTACATTTTGAATTTTAAATTAAAGGTAGAGAAAGTGGAGAGAAAAACATATTTATTTTTGCCATAGAACAAAGCCAGTTTTGTATCTAATGGTCACAGCTGCATGGTTAGTGATATCTAAGGACTGGACCCTGTTAACAGCACCGACTGTCTACACCCATTTAAAACAGTCAATCAGAGTTTAACACTGTGGCTGAAAGGGTTCTGACTTTCATGAAAAATATACTTGAGAATGCCAAGGAAACCACTAGAAACCACTATAAAATTCAGTATTTTTTCCTAGCATATAGTGACTTCGGAAATACCTACAGGGACTGCACTGTTCCCTTCTCTACCTCTGTTCTCTGTGGCAACAAGGGCCATCATACTTCTCTGTGCTAGCCAAAGCCTGACAAAGCTTTGGTGCTTCTGTGGCTGTAGTGGTGGAGCTATATACAAGTTTTGGATGTACAAAGATAGGGCAGAGTTACATACATATTTTGTCTAAGATGTTGAAATACTGAAAAGGGTGCAGAAAACAACATTTAAAAAATATTCACAAGCTGGGAAAAATGCCATTATTATGGTGAAAGAATTAAGGTCTACATTTTTAGCTAACTGAAAAGAATGAAAAAATAGGTTTTACTAGCATCTAAATACCTTCATCCAGGGGAAAGAAAAAAAACAAAAACCAAAAAAACAACAGAGCCTCACAGAGTTCTTGAATCTCGGTGGAACATATAACAAGAACCAAAGATTAAATGAACTCTTGTTTAAAACTAAACATCACAGACATCAACTAACCACTAACTACCACAGTCCAACATTCCCCTCCACTGTCTTCAGACCAAGATTTGATGTGTTTTTGGAAAACATGCTTTAATTACAGCCAAATTGAAATGGAATGGAATGTAATAGCCAGTGAGATAAAGGACAGATACAGAGTATATAAAATTATTCATAGTCCCTCTGGGTTTAAAATATGAATTCAAGTAATATATAAGAACTCTGGTCAGCCATCTAATTTCAAACCACACAGAAGTACAGCTACAGTCTATCCACCAGACAATGAGCTGGCAGATCCTCATCACTGTACTGTTACCTGCTTTAGTCACTGAAGTTATTAAAGCAAACCAATCCTTTCTTCTGCAGGTGGATCACCTTGATTTTATGATGTCCTGTTTTATATGAAGAAAACGAAACCAGGAACAGAGTGGCCAAAAAGCAGAAAAGCAAAGATTGATATATAGAACAATGAAACACAAAGAAATCCTAAAATCCTACATTTAAGCTCCATTACAGGACAAGAATATTATACTGGCTTCCACTAAAGCTGCCAAATCCTGCCCCAGAGAGCTACTCAGCATAGTAAACCAGGACATGTGAATGAAACAATTTTATTGCATTAGCAGTTAAAGGACATCACTATTCTGATTAATTTGGGCTTCTTTAAACCTTTTAGTATCACAGGACATTGATGTCTTACTCCACAGAAATAGCAACAGTTCTTTTTAGATACAGCACAAAAATGGCTTGTGTACAACCTGGAACAGATCCATTAAATAGCAGTGAGAACCTCCCCTATAAAAAGGGCTATAATGACATACTCTGCCTGGTTTTCCTTAAATCAGCTAATGTAGTTACAGGTAAAACAGTTGTACAACTAGGACCCTGTGCTAGCTACGAGTGACAAAACTTCCCTTTTCACTAAAAATGCCCCAGTGTTTAGAGGTGATAACTGAAGACCAGACAGTTGAAGTTTTAACCAAGGTTTATGATAATGGCCTATATTTTCAGTGAAATCTCTTAGTTCAAAGGTATGTTGATAAAATAGTAAAACCCATCTACAGTTTAAGAATGCTCTTGTACTCCTCACTGTAGCGAAGATAAACATTATGTAATGCTTTCTGGCATTCTGAAAGGCAAAGACAACAGGGATGACCTGGCTTGAGTTGCTTCTGTCCTCAGCATTTACTGGCTATCGGTAGCAATGCACCTCAAGACAGCATTGTCAATGCTTTGGAAGCCCCAGGCACTGCTGTAGTGGTCTGTGTCTCCTCAGCAACACTACTGCCACAAACACATGAAACTTGTCTTCCAACCATGTATATCCTAGAGAATACTCAGTTCTAGGTCTCACAAACTGGGTTTCAGACTGTTAAGATACCAAATTCTAGGATGCAAGCTCTCCAGTCTAAAACTGTTAAGGACTACCACACCTAGTACCACCCAAGTGCAGGATGCTTTTCCTTCATAATTGTTTCTCTAACAACCAAGAGCTGTGCAGTGAGTTCTGAATGCTGTATCACAGAATCACAGAATGGCAGGGGTTGGAAGGCACCTCTGGAGATCCACCTAGTCCAACTGCCCTGCTAGAGCAGGATCACCTACAGCAGATCACACAGGAACACGTCCAGGCGGGTTTTGAATGTCTCCACAACCTCCCTGGGCAGCCTGTTCCAGCGCTCTCTTACCCGCACAGTAAAGTATTTCCTTATGTTTAGGTTGAACCTCCTGTTTTCCAGTTCATGACCACTACCCTTTGCCCTGGACACCGGACACCAGAGAAGAGTCTGGCCCCATCCTCCTGACACCCACCCTTTAGATATTTATAAGCACTGGTGAGATCCCCCCTCAGCCTCCTCTTTTCTTCACTGTATTGAAAGGACAGAAGAACAAAAACATATGAAAAATACTAGCTTGAGACACAGTACCCCCATGTACTCAAATTAACCATGATGAACACACTGTAAGATTTTTGTATTTAAAATATTATCAAATAATGATCACTTTCCCTTTTGGTTCATATAATTATGATACAGATACATACATCAATTACATATTTGAGTTTACAGGATGAAGGTATCCTTTATGTAATATACAAGTATTACAAAGAACTACTTTCATCCTGTAAACTAGTACCTGCTTATTAAAATTTACTTGCTCAACCTTATCCCCCCTGGAGGAACGAAATTTACAGATATTTTGTGGGAATACTTCAAACCCCTATACACACTGTTTCCAGAATATAGTGAATGAAGAGACCTCGGTACTTTGTGTATCTTCATGTCATCCTGATGACTTTGCAAGACAGAGAGGGATTCAGGCCACTACTTATTTATCAGTTTCAAAAAGTGTCTTCTACATTATGAACTTCAATGTAGAATGCAATTCTAAGTTAGAAAAGCTGTTAAAGGCAGCATATAGATGACTAAGAGCCAAAAGCATTACATGTAATTCACTTTTTGGAACTCTGAATAATAATAATAGTAACAACAACAATAACAACAACATAATTTATAATCAAGAAAAACATCCTGAATTTGCACTATCCAGGAAATTTCACACTATCCACAATGCCATTTTTTAACATTTGCTTGAGCTCCAAGTCTGAATATCCTCGTCTTCACATCAAAACTTTTTCCTCCAACATATATAGCTTTGATTCAGATGTATTTACTATCTAATTTAGTTAGACTGATTACTGCAATATGAACAATCAGAACCATTCTCCCCTATAAAGCATAAGTTTTCAACTGAATGGGCAGAACACCAAAATGTACCTTGTGAGAAAACGGACATTTAACCTACCCTTTTAAGTTTCACTATGGTCCCATAACTTTTCAGAGGTTCAACAACCTTGGCTTCAAGCCTGTCAACCTATAAAAGAAATCACAAGGTCACAAAAAATAATCTACATCTAGGGTGTACAGAAACAGGAAACAATTAATTTCCTAATGTGCTGGTTTGGGCTGGGATAGAGTTAATTTTCTTCACAGTAGCTGGTGTGGGGCTGTGTTTTGGATTTGTGCTGAAAACAGTGTTGATAATTCAGAGATGTTTTTGTTACTGCTGAGCAGTGCTGACACAGAGTCAAGGCCTTTTCTGCTTCTCACGTCACCCCACCAGCGAGGAGGCTGGGGGTGCACAAGAAGTTGGAAGGGGACACAGCTGGGGCAGCTGACCCCAGCTGACCACAGGGATATTCCACACCATACAGCGTCATGCTCAGCTAGGGGGGGAAGAAAGAACCGGGAGACATTGGGAGTGATGGTGTTTGTCTTCCCAAGTAACCGCTACGTGTGATGGAGCCCGGCTTTCCTGGAGATGGCTGAACACCGGCCCACTGATGGGAAGTAGTGAATTAATCCTTGTTTTGCTTTGCTTGCATGCACAGCTTTTGCTTTACCTATTACACTGTCTTTATCTCAACCCACGAGTTTTCTCACCTTTACCCTTCTGATTCTCTCCACCATCCCACCATGGGAGAGCGAGTGAGTGGCTGTGTGATGCTCAGTTGCCAGCTGAGGTTAAACCACAACAACTAGTGACTCATCTTATTAGGAATTTAGTCCATATATGCTGAAAATATAGTGGGATGGAGGTTTTAAAAATATTGCAAAAACCAGTCAATTAAATTAACCAGTAAATAATTTTTATTTTGCAGAGCTCAATCTGATTTCTAGTAGAATTCCTTTTTCTTCATTGGCAATACATCAGGATAAATAAAGCATGGAGATTTTAACAACTGAGTGCTAAGTACATCAAACACTGCATCCTGAAGATGTGTAGCTTTCTATCTAAAGATCAACATATTTGCTCTACACTTGTTGATAGATTATAGACTAAGCCATCTTTGCTATTAAACATATTGTATGAAATGTTACACTTCTGAGTTGTGTAAAATGCATGAATGCTCTCACAGATGAGTACATCTGAATTCTTATTTTGGTTCTCCTAGTTAGAAAAACAGCTACATATGGTCAGACAGGCAATAGGATAAGACCTGCCTGTTTGTCAAAACCCTGCTGAAGTGGCCCCAGCATAAGCTGCTGATGACTTTGGACCAGTGAGCCATCTGGCCCATTGCTGTTCTGTCCAGATTTGGACAAGGTGCATACCTCTGCTAGACAGGGATAGACATTAATTACACTCCCCTCAAAACTGGCAGCCGCCAGTCAGCTAAAATCTATGCCACCTGAGCTAACATTTCTCCTTTACTACACTTGACCAGTGCACTGACAAACAAATTCACTGAAACTATCAATAGAATGGAGAGAAATGGAATAGGGCAGTAAGGCTGTAAATGAAGCACATGATGCAGACATACCAAATAACCTGCCCATCTTGCTTATTTACCCTTCCATATGTTGTGGAAGTACCTCACACCAGGTACACTCAGCATTTATATATCTAGCACGGCAGCTGAAGACCAAAAATCGATAACCCTTATAAGCTAATTTTCTCTTGCTCACATTGTCAGCATAGATGAAAACTGTTAATTAACCTGATGCCCAAAAGAAGTAAAGCTGAGATTATCTATTTGGCTTTCATGAGCAAAGGAGAACTTGATTAAAAGGCTAAAAGTTTCTCTTTTTCTTTGATTCTGCCTTTTCTTCTTCAAAGGGCAGTGGTGGTTTGGGGACAGGCATGTTAGGAGGATGTTCTTAAAAACTTACTTAAAAATTGGAAGCAGCAAAACTCAAGTTGTTACACAGATAGCTTCCAATTACAGATTAATAGTTTAAAGGTGAAAATGTACAGAGAGATCATGCAGTCTAACTTCAGATACACCTCTGGCCATAATATAAATGTACCCTATTAACAGAGGGATAAATTGCTATGACATCAATTGAAGCATAAGGAACTATGTGTGGCTCAGATGGGGCCAGATGCAGAAGAGCTTGGGGGGAGGGGGTGTGTGAGGCAGGTTAAACAAAAATAAAAAAAAAAATCACACTATCCACACCCTTGGATTTCCTATTACTTCTTAAAAATCTGGCCACCAATACACTGTTAAAGATCCATGGCTATTTCTTGTCTTTCAAACCCTATACTTAGTACCTTATACTAGATACCTCATAGATTAACTTGTCTGAAAAGGTTTTCTTTTTCTACTTTGTTAATATAGAAAGATGACTTGCAATGCTTTTTTTTAAAAAAAAGTCCTATCTGAAAACATCAAGAATGTCAACTACTTTAGTCTCTTTAAAATTAGAATGGGTTCTTAGCTTTCCAAAATTATAAACAGGAATTTTCTATGCCCTACTGAAGGAATACACAGATACTCCAACAACTAGTTTGAATACATTTGACTGAATTTATTTTTCCTTAAATCTCAGCATTTGGAATTCTGGATCATAAGTTACAGTTTGACTGGCCCCACACAGAGATGTGTAAGTGGCTAAACACCTTTCTTTACACTCTCACTCATGTAGCAAAAATGTGACTATATGGTCACACATGGTCCAAATCAAGTTGGTACTTTTATTGTTGAACTACAGACTTATGAAAACTACAGTGGTCCCAAACAGCATCTCAGAGGGGCTGTCAGTGCCTAGTGAGGGATTCCAGTTACTATTCTCTTCCATACTGCTTATGGTAACAGACTCAGCAAAGGGAAAACGACTGATTTTACCTCAGCTGCTGCTAGACAACTCAAGCCACAAAACTAAAGAACACTTTATTAACCATAAATCATAATCCAAAATCTAAGACCAATAAAAGACTTGCTCTGTCTCAAATTCTGTCAGTGCTCATATGGATAGTTTCACCAACTTCAACAGGAGTAATCAGAGGGAGTCTTCACCAAAATTATTAGCAGGCTATCCTGCTCTGCCACTAATATATTTAAAAGTGTTTTCTCCTACATTTCTCTCGTGATTGCAGAGTATATCTTTTCCCTTTTAATCATAGATAAGTAACTGAAAAGTTCAGATGGCAAACACAACATGTGCAGCTTTAATTTTGTACCTCTGCCTGGCGATAATCCTGCAGTCTGGAAAATTCATCTGCAAAGTTTTTCAGTCCAACTTTTAAGTTTGGTGTCTCTGTGGCTGCATATGCATATATTTCATTTACTAGAAGATCTGCTTTGTCTCGTAGTCTGGCAGTTTTACGTACATATCCAGCAAATATTTGGCACAATTCACCAAAATGTTTTTCCACATTTGAAACAGCATCTTGTATTTGTCTAGTCTGGTTATCCCTGGATATCAAAGAAAAATAAGTGAAAAATAAGAAGAGGACAACTGTTTACAACCCATACAGAAGAAAAACTATATAATTATACTTTTAATAATTTATACTTGATTTGGACAACTCATTTCAGTGCAAAACAGAAATCTAGTCTTAAAAAGATAATGTTGTAACAGTCTGATGTACTGTGTACTTCATTATTTATGAATGAATAACAAACAAAGCAGGATTTATTCTTAAAAATAAACATCCTATAGAGGAAAATCCAAATCACAAAAATCAGTTCAGGAGTCTTCCTCCTGGGGTTATGCAAAAGCTCACTATTACTATTGGTGTTAATTACTAACAGAGCAGTAACTTGCAGGTCTCAAACAAGAATGGGTCATACAGCTTCCTGCAAGAGTCTGCAATCTAAACAGACAAGTCCATGGTTGGAGAAACTGGGTAGTAGAGGGCAAATCTGTAAAGGTATTAAAAGTTCTTTAATTGTGACAGGTACCAAACTGCTCCTGATCAGCACTACAGAGGATGAATATCCCTGAGAATAAGAGAAGAAAAGTGAATGGACACAAGTACAGAGGTGAAAACTCTAAAAACACAGAAAGGACATTCATCATATCAACAAATTATTTTCTTCAAAATTATCTTACTTTCATTTTTTTTTTTAACCAAATGCCTGTATTGTTTCATTAATAATGATCGAGGTAAGTAGTTCTGAATTTTTAATTCATATACTTCACTTGATATTTTGCTTTCCTATTCCTACATCATTTGATGGTCTTGTGTTAGTTATGCTTCAGTGATACTATTAAACCAAATCAGTGTCAGTGAATTTATGCCAATTGTTGTTGAACTGACTGAAACAACTACAGGACAATGTAGCTAACAGTAACTGCCTGATAGTGGGTCCTAGGAAGTCTCTATGGTCTGCATGAGGCGATTCATGTGAAATGCAGGAATTCTCAGCAAGACTACAGTCTTGGTGAGGGACAGAAACAAAAGCTTAAGTATCCTTAAGCTATCCCAAATCCAAATGCGGAACAATACTTAAATATTGACTTAATATCACAACACATGAAAATCAGAAAAATGTAAAGAAATGTAATGCTTTAAGAATAAAGAACAATGCAGTCAATTCAAATGAAGAACACCTTTCTTCAGGAACTCTTCGGGAAAAATATTTCAGGCCAAAGTTCTGCTAGAGGCAAAAACCCAGTTGTGTTGCTTCATGGCAAGCAAGTCTAGAAGACTGTTCAGAAGAGATTTTGTTCAAAGAAAAAAAAAAAATCCAATTAAGTTGTTCAGTCCTCCAGGACATGCTTGAGCAAAGAATTATTTGAATAGGAAAGGCTTCACCTAGTGAGTGGGAAAGCAAGTCTCAGTAAGTTGTTTTTCAAAATTAATATTATCTGATAAAATCTTTCGTAAAAGGTACATCTTTTCTATTTTATTAGAAGGTCTTCAAGTCTGAAAGCGTTTCTCTCCCAGGGGGATGCCTTAAGCACGTTTCCTCACCCACTCTGCAGTTTTGATCTCACAGTACTCCCATGCAAACATTCAACTTTGGGACATGAAACACTATATTTCCTTAGATGGGGGTGTGAAGAGGTTTTTTTTCCCCCCTCCTAATTATTTGTGAGCGCTTAGAGGCGGCCACAGAGTGATCAGCGAGAGGCCCGATTAAATCGGCAAGTCTTCACTTAGCAACCTCTGCACCGCACGCTGAGCCTAGAAAAGTTTTGCGGCCTTTACCCGAGGAAAGCGGGGGCGGACCCCCACCCGCAAAGGGGCTGTGGCTGCCGTAAGCGGGACCGGGCCCGCATCGCCCCCAGGCCCCGCGCCACTCCCTGGGTACCCCGGCTGAGACAGGGCCTCTTGCCCGGCCCGGCAAGGCCAGGCGACGCAGCCAGCCCCCGCCACGCAAGCCCCCAGGAGCAGCGCTCCGGGGGACGGGGAAAGACCCGCAACAGGCGCCGAGGCGGCGGCACCCCGGAGCCTCCTCCGCCCCTCACCGCCCCGTTACCTGGCGTCCAGCCCGCGGCCCAGCAGCATCATGGCGGCGGCAGCAGCGGCCCAGCGGGAAGGAGGGCGGTGCTCCGCGTGTGCTCGGTTTCCATGGACACCACCCGCCGCTCGCCCGCTCTGGGCCCCGCCCCGGCCCCGCCTCGCCGCCTGCGGGGCGAGGAGGTCGGACGCTGCGGGTAGCTGCGTGAGGGGGCTCGTCCCAGCACTCCTGGCGGCCCTGGGGACGGGCGGCTCCTCGGGGATCGGCTCCTGCCCGCGGAGCTTCGCGGCGGCCTCCCGTTTCCGAACTGTTTGTCCCCAGAAGTGCAGCGCCAGGGCTCGGACCTACGCAGCAGCAGGCTCGAGCCTGGCTCATTAGAAAAAAACCCACCCGAAAACCCCAAACAATCAGAAAACTATTTTTTTTTACACCCAGGCTCAGCAAGTGAGAAGCAGTATGGTTTGCCACGTCTGAGGGAGAGCTGTTCCCACAGTGGGGCAGTCGTCGGGAAAAATCCCGTGGAGCACCAGGAAATGTTTTTAAAAGATAACAATAATAATAATAACAACAACAATAACAAAGCACTTAAAAATCCCCAAACCCCCTCTCTGTAAAGATAATGTATTGGGAGTGTGACTTTAGGGGCTGTGTGGGCACCGTCCTGTCCCAGCGCTGCGGGAGGCGGCAGCTGGCACAGCCCCAGGAGCTGTGCAGGAGACGTGCCGAGAGGGCGCTCAGAGGGGGGACGGCAGGAACTGTGCTGTGTCCGATACAAATCCACTTAAAAATAAGAGCTAAGTACTTAGGCAAGTGGTAGCATGCATGAGAAAATTGTACAGGCTTGCCTAAGCATGTGAATGGAAACAAATTAAAATTTGTTTTTTAACTTTCCATCTTTTTTCCTATTGAAAGTAGATTACTTAGATCACTTAAACCAAAGCTTTAATTCATCTAAAGCAAACTACTCTTCATGTAACAAGAATCTATCTAGTGGTTTGCACCAAGGAAGCTAAAAGGAAATGGTGTCATTTTTCCTTAAGGAAAGTTTGTGAAATCAGTAGTAAAACTCACCCCAAAGGTTTGCAGCCCTTAACGGCTTGGCAGACTGATACATCTAATCCCAAAATGTCCTTCAGAGGGTGCAGGGGTGAGAGGTCAGCTGTTACCCGAAGGTCTTACTTCTTTCCACTGCAGGCTTCAGCTGAGAGGTGATAATGTTTATTGTTAAATCAACCCACTATTAATAATCTAATAAATCAGTTAAATGACCTAGCTAATAATGACATCACTATTATTAATGTCCAGTTCTGTAATTCCTCACACTGTGGCAAGATCTGAGTCTTACCCTTTACACAGAGCTACCACTGAATTACAGCTCTATCACCTGTCTCTCTGCCACGTCACACTGCTTGTTACTGGGGTGCAGCATGATCCATTGCTGGATGGATTTTTTTGGGGATTTTTTTTTTTTTTTAATTCCCCCAAATTCCCCTTCAATTATCTCGTTCATGCTGTCTGCATATTGTTTACCTTGCACACTTCCTGAGACATATAATTCCATTTTAGTTTTGATTCCATTACCTAGCTCAAATTAAGTTTAAGCACTTTATCCTATATACAAACAATTGACATACCAGAGCGAGGCTTATCCTGTTAAATGGGTTTTTTTTCACTGTTTTTGTGCTCACATAGCATCCTGCTCTCAAATGCTTATTTACAAATCATTGTCCTTGAAGGGTTTTTTGGACAATCTCCTGTAGTTGTCTTGTCTCTTCATGAGTCCCTGTACTCCAGCAGGACCTCTAGCTCACAAATTGTAATCAACTTCTGTAGTGTTAAGAGCTCTGAAAGTTGAAAACATATATTCTGCTACTTAGGGCATGTTTAGACTTGATCACCCAGGAAAGCTCAAGCAAAGCAAGTACCAGAATACCTAGAAATTCTTAATAAACAGCAGAATGGTGTTGCATGAGGTGCTATATAAGCATCATAAGAAGAAGTACAAAGTTGTTTGCTTTTGACAGGACAATGAAAAACAAAGACTGACAATGAGAGGGTCATAAACTTTGAAAATAAGGAAAAGTGGCTTGTGATTAAAATCAAAGACGTAATTGTTACTAAAATAAGACACAAAAGAGGAATGACAGCTCACCTTCAGCTATTGCAAACTAAATCTACTTCAGTCCTGAAGTATAGGACTTGTCATAGACATTAAAACACTTCATTTGTATATGCTGATTTCTCACATGACTTAATAGTTCTTAATACGATGCTGCAGATAGTCCTGCAATGTACAGCCTACCAGCTCCAGCTGCACACAGAAAGTTGAAAATAATGTCATGAGGGCCTGTTGAAATTTTGAGTCATCACAGAGTGTGTGAGAGCACAAGCTGCATAAATCATGGAGTGGAAAAATATTTTTGTACTATGATTTAGAAATAATTATGGAGAATGATGTTGAAAGTAATGCCAAATTTCCTGCTCATTACCTCTAAGTAAGTTTCCAGAATAACATACTAAAGATGATGGCATCTTATAAATAACAAATTCTGAAGATAAGAAAGCTCTGAAATATCCAATTGACAGTGTTTTCCAATATTGCTCCAGAGCATAAGCAACAGAGTCCTCCTGACTGAAATGAACTTGAGTAAATTCTCTCTACTGTTGTAGTCAACAACAGTATAGAACCCGAGCAGTTTTCAGCAGTGGTGAAGAATTGCCTGCCATTGCTGGGTATAAAAAGCAACGTGTGCATGAGTCTGTGGAAACTTCAAGAACATGAATTGGGTTAGAACTTCTTCTGGAGTATTTAGGGAACACTTTAGCCATTGGTAAGGTAGAGCCATTTTTCTGTGTTGAAATTTCACATTTTGTCAATGAGTTTGTCCTAGATATATGTGTAAACTATCAACAGAATATTCAGTCACTTTCATTGACGTTAACTGATGTTAATTTATTGGTATAGTAATTACAAACTGATCCATACAGGTTCATCCATACACTACAGTTTATGTGATTCAGTCTCTATATGTAATTGATAAGCTGCTATATGTTCATGTGACTACTTCTTTCCTCCTAGTGTTTTGTAACTTTAGAATAATTTTTACAATCTTTACACTTTAAAAAATATTTTTCCATTTTCATGTCTACCTGTGCTGTCAAATCTTACTATATGTATAGAAAGGCAGTCACTGTAGACCTTGGATGTCAAACAATATAATTTTAGCATACGAGTTTAGCTCAGTGGATTTCAGATTGTTCTGTGGGATTTAAAAATTTTGAGTGTTTTCTCCTGCAACAGTTCCCCTCTTCATGCTGTTGCACTTCTTTGGGTCTGCAGTTCCCTTAGCGTGGGGACTAGACCACCTCTTATTCCTAGCTCTATGTTTTCTCAAGAACCTGAAGAAAACATAGAGCTTGGATGGCAGCTTGTGAGAGCCGTCCTTCCCTGATGCACAAGTCTCTAATACCTAATTCCAGATATCTTGATTAAAAATCAGCTAGTTTGTTAGAGAAAAAATTAATTAGAAAACCAGCAAAACATCATTTCCTCAGGCTAATACCCGTAGGCCAGTATAACCTTCTGTCATCTGTTTTGTCAGTATTGGTTAGAGCATAGAAGCTTCTTGATGATTTATGCATTTGCTTGTTGTGTTCTTTAAAAGAGCTTTGGCTACTGTCAGAGGTAGGATGCTGGGCTAGCAGGATCTTTTATCTTGTTCAGTATAGGCACTCACACTTTTATGGTGTTACGTTTTTTGTAAACTAAGAGGAGTCCTTTTGTTTGCTTCATTGCTTACCTTTGGGTAAGTATTTCTGCTCCTGCACTTTATGCAAACTGAGTTAAAAGGTGGAATGCAAAATCTGACTGGAAGATGCTGCTGTACAAGTTTTTTTGATGCCTCTTGTTTTCAGTGATCTGTCAGAAAGTAAGGTTTTGTCTTACAGCCACTTTTTTATACCATGTACATTTTCAGACTTACTTCTCCCATATTCTCATTTTTGTAGTAGGACTCCATCTCTGTGTGTTGTTTCTGGTTTATCATTAAGACCTACTGCTCAGATATTGACAGACTAAGATGTTTTGTGTTAACACTGTTTTATGGTGTTTGATGCTCTCTTTAAGGTAATCATATTTGTTGTGATGCAGACCATGATCTTAATTACGTATAGTGAGTGCTGATTCATATTCCTTCATAAGGAAGGCATTGGAAAACATCTGTTTCCTGGATCTTCAGTCTAGATGATTCTGAATGTTCTTACTCATTAGTGTCAACAAATGGTGCTGCAGTTATTGTTGTTAACACTGTAGAAATCCTAGATTTGGCTGTCAAAATGCTTTACTGAGGCCTGCTCAAGGTTCCTGAGCCATATAGGCACATTGTGAACATTGTTGAAGATGAAGACCTGTCCTGGTTTCGACTGCGATGGAGCTAACGCTCTTCACTTGGTAGCTAGAATAGTGCTGTGTTTTGGATTCAGTATGGGATTTGGTATGAGAAAAATGTTGATAATATACTGATGTTTTTAGTTGTTCCTGGGAAAATCAGGGACTTTTCAGCTTCCCATGTTTTTCTAGTTTACCAGTCTACTTGTGTTGCTGGAAAGACAGGGCAGAGTGGACTCTTGGAAGGAGACTATTACTGCACCTCTCCATGGGAATCTTTAGTAAGAAGCAAAAGATTTAATTGAAATTTGGGTATAGATGATGAGGAAAATAAGCTTTGGAGAGTGGACTTGCTAGTCATTCTGCAGCACTGTCCCTCGTTCACTCAGTGGCAGTAGCACTGAAGGAGCCCCCTCAGCTTTCTGGGGCTCTGGTTGATGAAAGTAGGCAGTGAAGCCAGGCTGTTTTGCCATTCCTCTCATGCTAGTGCCAGAAGCAATCTAATCTGCCTTTTACTTTCAGATAACTGTGATAATACACACATTATTTAAATAGGCACGTGCTATTAACATAGTACATAATTTTAATTAGTAAATAGTTATTTTCTAGACCTGTTTTATTATTGAAATAAGTATGTGTCAACAAGAACAAGCAAGTCAGAATTTTTCTTTTTCAATTTCATATTTATTAAAATACAGAGCTGGTGACAAGTCACTTTGGACAGCTGCCTGAGAGGCAGATAGGAAAGAGTTCTTTGTTGCACTGTTCAGCAGGTAGGGAATTTCTCCTAGATCCTTTGCAACTGGAGTGAGTGAGACTGGAAGAGTGGTGAGATGGATGGAGCTCGTGTTCGGACCAGATGTCTGCGACATGTACCAGGTGCAATACCTTTGATGGAAGTTTCTTCATGTCTTCTATGCCAGAGTCATATCGATAGTCATGGCAGGATTCCTGAAGGATGTCTATACTGCTCTTCAAGAATGAGACTGTAGACAGGGCATGTTTCTAAATTGCTTCTCTTTAAGCAACTGCTTCCAGAGATCCCAACACCAGGTGGCAGGACTTGTCTTATGCCCTCACTGTAATTACCAGCTTCGTACTGGTAGTAGAGCAGGCTGGCTGTGGCTGTGTGCCTGCATGTCTCCTCTGGGTCTCTTGCAGCACCACTATAGCTAAAATAATGCAAAGGAATGAAATAGCCCTCCTGAGTGTTTTTATAGCATGGAACTGAGTCTATATATGTCCTGGGAGGTGGTTTATGTGGTATTTTAGGGGCAAAATTTGCTGCAATAATGTTGAAGGATGGTAGAGAATGGAGGGAGTGAATCGCAGAGTGGGCACAGCAAACCTGATGCAATTTCAACCAACTGACTTTTGTGATCATTCCCTGGAGTCAGTTGTTCCCAGCACTGTGCCTGTGCTCTTTGAGAGAGTGCTGCCAATTTGGAACTGCCAAGAGTAGGGGAGCAATTAAACAATTAAGCAATACTTGGTTTTGTCTCATGGCCCTATAACATTTAGCAGTGTAGATATACCCAAGCAATCAGTTATACTCAGAGGATCAGTTCCAGGTGCACCCAGGGGCTGTCTCACAGGTCAGCTGTCTGCATGAACTGCAGATCTGGTCTTTCAGGCAACGTGAATTTGCTCGCAGAAGATTTTAAGTATTTTATAAGGCTTCAAAAGGAAGTTGATATTGGTTTCATTTAAGTCCGTGACAGTCCTGTCATTAGCAGTAGGAATGAAATTTTATCCTTAGGGAATTGTTTTCCTCTTTTTACAATGACAGGATTCTGTTCCCAACAAACTACTGTACCAGGAGTATTTTCTGCAGCTGACGTGTCAGCCTGAAGAGGGGTCATGCTGAAGATACCGGTATGTGATAACAGCTACCACTTGGTGGCATCCACTCCATGCTTTATTTGGCTGAAAACTCCAGAGGCAGCAAACAGAACTTTCTGAGTTCCTGACTTGACATTCTTTATGGGTATTTAAAATAGTTAACCTTACAGTGGTCTTGATTGGTATGCTCAGGGCTTGACATGTGCATGACCCACCTTCTGCTTGTATTTTAATGTGGCAGTATACACATTTACTGACCTTGCAGTTGACTCAAACAAACAAAGTGATTAAACTCTCTCTTTGTCCTGTTCTTTGGAATGCTGTACAACTGTTTTTTATTCGCAGAAAACCATTTAAACTCTTGGACTCTTAGTCTTGACCCTGCTGTGTACCTGAGTTTAAAACAAGCTTTGATTTTAGATAGTTCATTAGGAGCAAAAAATATCATAGATCTGGTTAGGAGGTGAGTGTACTTGAAATGAGTTCTTGAATCTTTGATTTGGACTTTTCAGAGGAAAAATATTGGGACTCATTCTGCAAAATGTCTAACATTAACATTACTAATAAATTAAGGTTTATTAGGAGATGTAAACAGCTACAGATTCACTTTACCTCACTGTTGACATTTAAATGAGACATCAGAAATATATTTCACCAACCAAAATCTTAATTTGGAGCTCTCTGTCTATCTCTAAAATGATATATGGCACAACAATGTCATTCAGTTTGATTCTTATGAGTACCTAACTTCAGATTTCAAGTTGCAAGCCCATGTTCCTTGTATTTGTTGTCAAAGCACCGGGAAAGGAAGCAAGACAAGATTTTAAAAAAATGGCTGGTAACTATAAATACATCAGATTTTTGGTAGCTTAGTGCAGATATCCTTAAGTGGGCAGTTTTTCTGATAGTATTAATCTAATGGAAGAAGAATCAAGAACTTTTCAACTGTTCAAGACTGTCTGCAAGTCTTTGGTCACTTTGGGGAACGTAAGGTAGTAATGAGCATGGTGTGAGACTTAAATAAATGGCATTCAGCAGTTTGTGGAATGATACTAGAACAATATTTCTACTTTTGCATATTTCACCCATAAAATCCACTTGTGATGGTAGTGAAAAAAAAATTACTGAAGAGAACTGCATACTTATAATCTAATTGCATTATGTGTTCATAATTGAATAGTAGATGACATTTTTATCTTATTCATTGCTTTCACACCTTGATTCTTTGTTTTTTACTGACAGCTGAGGTTAGAAGGTTTGAAGGTTATCTTTTTTTTTTAATTTAAAGGAAATTTCATTTGCCATTCCTAGGTCATTGGAGAGTTGGTAGAAATCAGAAACTTCCCAAGACTTTTAAAACTTCTTTTTTCCCTATTAATAAAACCAAAATAAAAATGAACAAAAATTTTTAAAAACTTGATAAGCAAATAGTCAGATCACTGCTACTTTTGGAGACAAGGAAAAAAAAAAAACTTATTAAAACATTATACATAATTGAAATGACTTATTTTGTGATTTTTTTTTTCAGTATAACCTGATGAATCTCCCATTCCTTTCTGTGCCCTGTATCAATGTGGTGAGGATTGTGCTTAAAAAAAATGCAGTCATAATCCTCTTTTGGTAATTTTCAGTTTTATTAAAAAGGGTAAACAAATAATCTGAGTTAATTTCTTTTTGGGAGTTAACTCTGATAATTGCAGGAGCAATACAGGACACTTCCACATTTCCACCAGAATAATCAGTCATGTTATCAAATGACTATGAATTCAGCCAGCACTTCAAAATTCTCAGTACCTCGTAGTTCATCACATCTCTCTCGTGCTTCAACATTGCTCTGCATTGTTACAGTTAAACAAGTTGCGGCTAGGAACAGGACTGAAGAAAACCAAATTCAATGCTTCAGTCTGCGCCTAGAGGGCAGCAAATGACTGTGTTTTAGCCACAAGAGAACACACAAATCCCGCACACTTCTGCCAGCAAAACAAAAACACAATCCAGCATCTTGCAGTTAATGGTGAACTTCCCATTTTCTTTGATGGGAATGGGATGAGGACCCTGAGCCTTTCCTTACTGTCTTACCACCCTCATTTTTTAAGTGGATAAGTAATGTGCATAAAATACACTGGACTCCTGTTATCATTCGTCTTTGTTTTAAACAGTGAACTGTGAAATGCAAACGTTACAGGTTTTATTAACATTCTGAGGCTACCATTCATCTGATATAAAGAAGTACGTGACATCATTGTAATAGTATTTCTCTAAATATTAGCTCATTGGGTTTTCTTATCTGTTTTGTTTTGTGGTATTTAAAGGAATAAATACCACACATTTCAAAGATTTTTTTTTCTCTGCCCACACATGTTAGAGAATAGTGGGTGGTACCCCTTCCTTTTGGAAAAAAACCTACTGACAACTTCACAAGTGTTGCTTAATGCAATCAAATGAAAGCAAGTTGGTAAGTAAAAAATTTATTTTAAATGTAATTTTATTTATTCATAGATTTTTCTATAGCCCTCCTTACCATAGCACTAGTATATTCACATGTAAGCTTATACCAAGAGTGTAATATAAATGGAGATAAATTGCCTAAACATCTCATAACCATTATATTTTTCTTGGTCATTGGTCTATCTCTATAGAAGTTTTTCTACCTTTGTACCCCCTGTGATACCTTCAGCTAGACTTTCTCTTCCTTTTCTCTCAGAAAATGTACACAATTTCTTCTCCAAATTACATTAGTTAAATTTGTGCAAACCTAGAGGAATGGGAACTAGTCAGTTAGCAGCTTCTTTAGAGAGTGTGTCTTAATTCTTTAGCTCTTTGGCCCTTTGTTTAGGAAGAACTAAAGCTTTGTGTTCCACATACCTAGGGAACAGTCTGGCTGCAGATACAAACTGATGAAATTGTAGCGCTTCTCTAATGTATGACTTATTCCTCATAGCTACCTATGAATGCAGAAGATTGAGAACAGCCACATTTTGGTACATTCCTATAATGCTAAATCTGCATTGTTGGCTGGAAACACGGCTCTTATATCCTCTGGTCTAGAGGGCATTTTTACCAAGTATTGGAGTATCAGAAATAACAGTCAGTGCAACAGAATCAGGCTCTGACTGTCATAATTTCAACTCTCTACAGGTCAAGAAATGTGATTGTTCCAGTACAGACTGAGGAACTCTCTTTTAGCTGAGAAACATCCCAGAGCTTCAGATCAGAAGCTGCTGGTGGAGGGAGAGCCATTGTGGATCATGGTTTGCGGAACCTTTGCCAATGTTGGCCGTCCCTGGAGGACTTCATTCCAGAACTGCTGGGAGCAGGATATGTGCTGTAAACCGTGGCTCTTCTTGAGTCTAATGGAGCCTACAGCTGTTTTCTTTGTCTCAGAGATAGCCCTTATCTCTTTCACCAGTGAACGATTCCAGTGGCAACCCTGAGGCAAATCAGATCTCATTTCAACTGCCTTTTTTTAAATAGTACCAAACCTACCTTTTCCAGGTCTCCATTAGTTCTTCCTCTGTTTTCAGTGCTGATCTTGCATATCTTTGTCTGAAACCATTTACAGTTCTGATTCAATTTTCTAATAGAAACAAGTCTAAAGAGTCACTCTCACCATAGTTTCAATTTTTCTTTTCAAATGTTGTGAATAAAACATAACATAAGGGGGGGAGGGGGCAACTTTCGTTGTCTACTTCTGAAGTGTATAAAGGGAACATAGAATATTCTGTGTGACTTAGTGCCTGAAAAAATCACAGCAAGTCTTCCAGATATGATATCTCTGAGATACCTCAAACAGGGAAATACTGTAGAATTTTGCACCCAGAAAGGAGAGTTTTTGTTCTTCTCCAAGGTTTGTGTTTAGTTTTGACAGTCTGTGTGTCTAGCAATGATGATGTTTGCAGTGGCATAGTTGTTTCTCAGAATAATTATGCATTACTCATTTCTGAAATATTTGCACAGTTACTGGCCCACAGCATGATGTAGTTTAGGCTACTAAGTGTATTACTTCTTGGCTGCTGACGTCTTCAGCATATGCTGCTTTATTGTGTTGGCCACAGAAATGTTCAATATTCTTGCAGTAGCATTGAGTGTGGTTCTGTGGCTTTCAATTTTAATTATGCTTAATAACATAATACATATACAGCAAATAACATTTCCCATATTTAAAGTGTGGTTCTACTCTGAAATGTGATGATTTTAATATGATAGTAACTAATTCAACAAATAAGTTCCTTGTGCAAGTTGAATCATAACTGGCTACTAACAAAAATAAATTTCCTTATCTGCTTTTCTCTTAGCAGTACAGAACCAGCAGAGTCACTGCCTGTGATGGTAAGTGCTTGCTTTTGCTGGGGTTTAAAAAGTTCCAGAAATAGGGTCTACCAGTGCTTTCTCTTGCTCTGGTGTAATCCTCGGTGTTGCAAGTAAAATACTAAATAGATAATAAACTGACAGATTTTAAACAAGAAATTCATTAAGACTTTTGGTGGTGTGAACATGTGACATCAGTGTCCCTTTTCTCTTCAAACTCATTGCTGGAAATGCGTTTGATATGTTCAAGGGTGAATATACTGCCCTATGGCAGCTCTTCCCTTGTCAAGAAGCTACCTCTTAGGATGTCTGCCTCCACCCAGCTGAGTTTTTAATACAGTTATTATTTGTTAAGCTATCAGTCAAGTCTTGAGTAGATCTCAGTAAACAAACTCAATCTTTTATTCACATTTCAGCAATGACATAAAAATCAATCAATAAGAATAATTAAAAAATCTGGGAATCACTGTCTTTTTTTTCTTTCCCATGCTAGTTTCCAATTTTGTGCTACAGCACATTTTATACACTTTTATACTGAGGTAGGGGTTTTTTTTTGTTTTGTTTTACTTTCTTTCAGTTTACATGAATTTGTTGGTAGCCCTTTTAAACTGTCCATACTTTCATTTTGATACAGGAGAAGAAGAGTGAGCAAGCCACCTTGATAAGACATAAGCTCAAGTGCAAAGCAATGGGGAAGTTAAGAACTGAGATAACCAAGGAAAATTTGAGACTGAGCTCAGAGCTGCCAATACCTATATATACACCAGGGCATAACTATGCTGTGGGCACAAGACACAGCTTTGCTGTGTGCTGCCTTTGGAGCTGGAAGTGCAGCGAGGGGTGCGGAGGATGGTGGGGCGGCTCTCCTGGAGGTCTCTGCAACAGCCTTCTTTGGACAGGAGATAGCTTCATTTACCTACAGAGAAATGGATATGATCAGTTCCCAGTTTATTATACAAAACTGGAAACAAGCAGGAAGTTTTTCCTTCTACTTTAATAAAACCAACCATCTTTACAAACCAATTCAAAAACTCCAACTCCTCAGACTGACAGGAGTGAAATGTGACATTAGCCTTTGTTGCTGCGTTGAATTTCCTAGAAAATCCATCCACTGTCTCACTCAGAGCCCATATGGAGTCACTCTTGCTGTACTCTAACATGAACTGTGATAAACTCGTCACAGGTCATTCATGTTGTACAAACTATCCATGTGTATCTGATTGAGTTTCATGCACACACACAGAGACACAAAACTAAAAATTCACTTCCAATTCAAGAAAGCATTGGAAACTTATTAAAAATAGAGATTTTTTTCTTAATTACATTAAAAACAACTGTTTTATACAGTCTACAAGCTTTCTTTTCATACTCTCCTTGGGACACTGCTATCAGATGAAGAAGTCCTGCTGCACTATCTTTACTGATTCCTTTAACAGACTCCTACTTAATTTGTTACATGAGAAAGATAAAAGTTGACTCAGTCAAGCAAACCTTTAAAGAGCAGCACTAAGCAATGGAACTGTTGCTTAAACCTTGTTTTCAGTGATCAAGGCAGACCAAAGAAACCAAATCTTTTGACAAAAACTAAACTCAAAGCTAAGAAGAAAATGCCTTACCCTAGAAATAATGTAATAAAACACTTTCTTTGTGTCTCTAGCTAAGGTTACAATAAAGTTCACACCAAGAAGATAAATAGTAGTTCATTTTTCCCCTTTAAAGGATTTTATTAACCCTGGACTCTGCTTTTTTTAAACTTAGGTAGGGAACTGACACTCAAGAAAAGTACTCCAAGACAGGTGTGCTAATGGCTGTGTAAATAGGGATAAGGTACATTTACTGCAGAGGTTCAGCTCTTGCTTGCCATAAGTCTTGGAAATGTGGTGTCAAGAGTTGTTTTGTCAGGGCTTGGCCATCTTGAGGTGATGCTCTTCTTGGAGAGTTTGTCATCCTGGCTGCACCAGCTAAGGAGCATCTGGTAGTGTCACCTTCTTGCCATGATACTGAAGGCTCAACCCTTACATTTTCTAGGTTAAGAAGAGAAATGAGCTGCTTGATTCAGTGAAGACAGTAATGGAACATGTCACTTCAGGCTTCATGGAACTTATGTAGAAGTTTCTCAGTTAATCATAGAATCATAGAATACTGAGTTGGAAGGGACATCAAGGATCATCTGGTCCAGCCTTTCTTGGCAAATGCACAGCAAAAGCACAGTCTAGGATCAGTCTAGCCCAGGACCAACCCTCTCTCCAGCTGAATCTTAAAAGCAGCCAATATTGAGGAAGTGGACTAGTTGTAGTGGACTGCCAGTTGCGAGGCAAAAGCAGGTCTTAAAAGATTGGAGGTGGCCTCAAATAACATGCATGGAACTTTTCCTTGTTATGGGCTATAAGAATATAATCACAAGATTATTGCTTAATAGTCAATAAAAAATGCACAATAGTACTTATAGTCACCTGCAGAGCTTGTGTGATAATCATGCCAAATTGATGTTGTTTTCTAAGATTATCTTAGTTAAAATGATAAATCTTGGTACAGCAGATACTCAGTATATTAACAATATATTAGAGCCTTTTTTTCAATTGAGAAGATGAAGACTTTTGAAATTAGCTTGCTTTTCATTTTGGACTCAAATAATGGAAATATCACAATTTTTCTTGTAATTGTTTTCAACTTCACAGTTTAAAGCAGAATCACCACCACCATACACATGATTTTTTCCAAGACATTAATAATACCAGATTAGTAGTGTCTCTAACTCTAAGAGATATACTCCAGCTTTGAACTTTGATAATGTATGATTATGATAGTGTTTCATTTGTAACAGATAATGCTGAAGCGTATAAAGATTAATGGAAAATTGGAAAGTTATTTGTTTTCAACTAATTGTTTAGTTCATGTACTGCATAATACATGAATACATGTGATAGCTACATTGTTGTTTATTCTTGAGTTTGTGTAATTTAAGTTTTTGTATAATGCACTGTGTCTGTCAAAGAGTTTAAGAGTTACAAGGGAGATTTAATTTTGTCAGCCTTGAAGATGAGGAAATAATGAAGCGTGTCCCCACAAGGTGGTTAATGCTATATTGTGCAGTTGAAAGAAACTTAAAATGTTTTGTAGCTCATTTGAATTACTGTTAGGCATGGACTGCACAACTGCAATTTTATATCCTTCCAGGAAAATGAAAATAAGGAGAATGCAGATATATTTCCAGTGACATTTTACTACTAATGTTTTTTTTCAAAATGTGCTAAAAGATTTCTGTGGACACACAGAAAAGAGTTTGGTTTTGTGTGTGCTGAAGCTTAAGACATAATTTGCTAATTGAACAGTGAATTACAACAAAAAGCTTGTGATAAGTTTTGGCCATAGGCATTCCTACATAAAACACACTTCATGGAAAAAAAGAAAAAAATGGAAAGTGATGGTGATTAAAATGCTAATATTTTAGTAAATTATAGGCATTGTTGGAAAAATAGTGGGTTCTGAGAGATTCAGTTGTGTGTGTGTGCTTGTTCTGGGAGTCAGAAAGTCTTTTCATATCTCTAGTACGTCAACAGGAGGATACATTCCTGGTGCAAACACGCTTGGACAATTTAGAGAAATCTGCTAAAGACTGATTCTGCTAAAACTGATCTTCAATTAAGTTAATTTTGGTTGTATGCATAAAAATTGTTTAGAAAACAAAAAGGAACAAGGGAAAGAGAGATTAAAAAGTCTTGGTTGGATGTATAAGTCTGGAGGCATCAGAGAGGTCCAAGAGGTAGCTTGCTCCTTGGTAAGTCATGTTCTGTGCAAGGCTCGGGAACTTCTGATGACATCGCCCCAGTTGCCCTTCTGCCAAGGTGTCACCTGATACTCCTTTTTTCCTTCTGCTCTGGACTGAAACAGTCATCAAATTTCTGAGAAGGATTGTTGAGAAGCCTCCCATGGGCTCTGCCTTTCAAGGCTGATAGGCACAAGGCTGCAGCCCCAGCTGGCTGGGGAGCTCAGCAGGAGAGCTGCCTCCAGCAGCTTGTGGGAGTTCCTCATGGTTCATTTGAGGTCCCTAGCTAGGCCTGGGAGTTTTACACCTGCTGAGCATTGGCTTTATGCATAAATGTCTTTTCAGAGGAAAGGCACGCCTGTGAATATTTACCTCACTGTTTTTAAGTTGTCCTGGCTGGCAAGCAGCCTGCTAGGTCTTGAAGGCCAGACCTAGCGGGCAACTAGCCGGCCTTGAGTCAGCTGAGTACAGTACAGGGAAGGCGTGCTGGGCAGCAAAAGAAGGCTGATGGTTGAAATTAGATCTGAAAACAGTTGAGGAAATTCATCCAACTCCTGAGCATTATTTTGAAGGCAACAGGGTGAAGGGTAACTTTGAAATTGAAAGTTGAGATGTTGCATTTCATTTTGTTGCTGGTATATGACCAGTGTTGGTCACAGTTTTGTAGCACTAGGGAGGTATGACTAGAGACAGCACACCTGAGCTTGGCTCCCTGAGGGATCAGTGATAATACTGAGGTGCCCAGATCCTGTGAGATGCAGTCTCTCTATTAGACTTTTAAGTTTGCAGGAAACCCTCATGGCTTTTATGAGAGGCAGGTAGAGCAGCAAGCCTGGTGCTACTAGTGGCAAAACTGGGCCTTTATGTGGTTAATAACATGCTATGCACAACTGTAGTAATCAGTTGAGAGAAATTTTGGCTTCTTTTGAAAAATCAAAGTGATCATTAACTTACACTGAGCTGACATCAGGAATGAATCAAGAGGGATCTTGATCTGAAAGCTTCCCTGTAGGGCACGTAAATGCATCCTCAAGCTTTTCTCTTCTTTCCCTGGGAGGGCTTGCCCTCATCTAGTTCATAACACTTTGACTTTCTGCTTGATGCTGGTAACTTTTGAAAAGTTGCCAAGAGGCAGAATTATCTGATTCATGGGAAGTTCTGCACAATCTCAAAAAAAAAAAGTTGTATTTCCCAATAAGAAGGATGTTTTGTGAAACTTCGTAGCACAGTGACAGTCATTTCCTGCTCAGGCAACGGGGAAAGAATCAATTTAAGCACTTAGCTGATGTATAATCATTATTTGTCATTTTATCTGGAATCTTTTATCAAAGTGGATGAATGGAACAATACTGAATAAACAAAAATTTGTGGATGGGGCTTTCCAATGTGGATTGATCTAGTTATAGTTATATGCTAGCCAAATATTTGCCTCCCCATGCTTTCCTTAGCACTTCTGTATGTACTGAAAAACCCAGATAGATTGCAAAAAAAATTATAAATCAATTTTGCAAAGGAAATAATTTTGCTGCAATGACTTTTAAAAAGAAGGAGAGGCACTGGAATAGGAGTGCCAAATGAATCAAATAAACTTCTGTTTTCTCCCAGAAGCTCCAGAGTGTTACTTCTTGTAACATCATCAGGAGCTGTAAGAAAAAAAATTTACATTTAAAGGCCCTCCTTGGCTTCCAGAATAAGCACTGCAGTGTGAGGAGAAGGATAGTGCAAACTTTATGCTCCTCTCTGTACTTGACCTGTGAAAGATCTGAGTGAAAAATGAACTTTGCAGGCAATATGAAACTAATTAAAGGGAAAGAAGGACTTCACCTTTATTTTTGGTGCATGTATTAAGTCTCTAGTTTGATAACTGCTAGAACTAGATCCATGATTCATCCTCTGTAAATGGCCTCTCATCTTCCTGAGAAATCACACCTTGCAGTTCTCCATCTCATTTTCAGCTTGCCAGGAAGATCTTAAGTCATAGCACTTCCCAAGAACCTTTCACCTCATGATGTCCCGGTCATCAGTATCTGTGAGCAGATGTCAGTCTCTCTCCCCAGGGTGGGCAGGCTTACCATTCCTCTCCTTTCACATGAGGGTACTTCCCAAAACTGTTTTTCTGCATGTGTGTGCATGCTCGTGCGTGCCTTCTCACTGAACTCTCTCAACAGTTATTTGAACACAGTTAAACAAAGTCCTCCAGCTGAGACCAAACAGGTCTGTTGCTGAACAGAATTCCTCTCTACCACAGCATCCCTTATAAAGAAAGAGAGAGGAGCAAGTTCAGGGCAGATACAAACAGCAGCAACCTGGCAATTTGACAAAATCCATAGTCCTTAAGCTAAAAATACTCATCTGTTTTGAATCTTTTGTACCTTCTTGTAATCTTTCATGGGAGATTTTTTTTCTCCTCTACCTAGGAGAAAAAGTAGAAAGAAAAGAAACTACCTAGTTTCTGGAATTTTAGAGGTTTAATGTTTGCTGAGGCCTCTTTATGAGATCAGTACCCCCCAACTTCTATATGAATGTTAAACTTGTTACGACAGAGAAATGGGTCAAGGTGCTAGTCTGTCCCTGGCTAAGGAAGGTGGTTGCTCTCAGGAACTGTCCAAGTAAATCTGCACAATCTTGAAGAGGGAGGGCAATTCTTAAGAAGTCACTACACATTAAATCCTCCTTTAGTAACCCATTGCCCTCTTCCTTCCAGTTAGAAACCTTCTTCAATTTCTGATGTAAATTTATTCATGACCATTTGTATTAGTGTTTTGTTTTGATTTATATATCTCTTTCCAGCCCTGATATTACCCCCCTTTTATATCCCTAGAGAGTAATCATATCTCATCTGAGATTTTGTTCTGATGGGTTAATAATCTGAGCTCTCCGACTCTTTTATTTTCTTTCGCAATTGTTCCTTCAGACCATCCCAGCATCTTTCCATTTTTCATGAAAATGGGTACCAAACTGATGAATAGCATTCCAAATCAGGATTTACCATTGACAGTAGTGCCTGTGGCAGTAGTGCCAATCCTTTTTCTGTATTTCCCGATTAATCCTAAATTGTGCTATTTGTCATAGCAAAATCACCTCCAGGGTTGGCACCTTCGATCAACCATATAATAAAATCCTCATTGTTTTCTCTCCTTCCTTTACTAACTGGTAACAAAAATTCTTATTATTAGCACCAAAATAATTCAGTAGTTCACGCTTCATACTATATCTGCTATTCTCATTCCTGCTTTATCAGGCTGAAGAATGCTGAAGATTATCGTGGTCACTTCACAATAAGAAAGAAGACATTTCCATTGTCCTGAGGAACTTGAAAACTTATTCAAAAGATGACACTATTTGATGTTACCAAGACTGAAGCTGAGGTAAATCAATAAACTCACAATATAGCTCAGAAAGACTACTACATAGCGTGATGGGATTAATAATTTTTTGTTTAATGAATAAACCCAATAATTTTATTTATTTATTGGATTGATGTGCAGCAGCAAAAATGGCTGTTGGAATATTGGAAACAATCAGGGTATTCAGAATAAGGCAGGGGGTGTTATTTTATCACTATATGATACCTTGTAGCATCCACATCTTGGGTTCTGAATGCAATCATGGTCTCTGCATGTCAAGAATGGAGTGGAGTTAGAGAAGGTACAAAGAAGACAGCTAAGTTGATTAAGAGGATGGAACGGATGTATGTATGTATGGATGGAGGGATGAGGAGAAACTATAAAGGCTGGGACTCCAAACAGGAGACAAGAAAGCTATGGAGGTATGATAGAGCTTCAGGAAACTGTGGAGATGTTGGATAAGATGAATGCGGAACTAATTCTATCAAATTCCTTAGTACTACAAATACTGGGATCTTGGTGAAGCCAATAAGAGGCTAGTTTAAAACAGATGAAACAATACTTTTTTTACTTCAAAGGCAGATAACTGCTGGATTTACTTGCTACAGAAGTCTGTGGAGACAGTATCAGTGAGTTCAAAACAGATTTTGCAAATTTGGGGTATCAGGTACCATTAGACCAAGTTACTCAAGACCACATCCAATCAAATTTTGAACAACACCAAGGATGGAAGATCCACAGCCTCAGCCTCTTGGGGCAACCTGGTCCCGTGTTTGATCACCCTTGTAGTGGAAGAGGCTTTCCTAATCTTTAATGGGAATTTAATGTATTCCAGCTTGTGTCTGTTGTCTCACCCCATTTCACCTCTGAGAAGAGCATGGATCCATCTTCTCTGTGGCTTCACCTCCCATCAGGTGGCTGAAGATAGCAGCAAGATGCTCCCTGAGCCTTCTTTTCTTCAGGTAGAACAAAGCTAGGTTTCTCATTCTCTCCTTATACATCTTGTTCTCCAACCCTGACCATATTAATGGGTATGTCCATAATTTTCCATTGTTTGCTGCAAATAAATATGTTAATTTGAAGCCATAGTATTTTGAACTGATGTCTTCCTTTTTATATTTGTCATCTCAAAGAGTTTTTAAATCTGAAGAGACAATAATGTCATAGTTATCCCCAGCACTGAAGTATATGACATCTGATCACTGATATTGCTGATTCTACAATTTGAGTTTTCAGTTTGAAAGTGCTATAACTCCCCAAATATTCAAAGTGACAATTGCAAAAATATCCTTCTTCCACCTTCTAGAAACATTGTCAAAATGTATTAAGTTTAAAAGGCAGCAAGGTCTAATCTCTGCATAAGGGACAGGATGAAAGACATGCTCCAGAATTTTAATGAGAATTCCACAGTTGACTTAAGCTGGCTGTTCCAGTGATGGAAAAGTTCCAGGTATTATCTTCATCCCGTGTACAGACTTTCCTCTTTTTACCTCTCAGGCAGAAATTCATTATGTAGCTTGAACAATGAAGCTGCTGATACTTCTAAGATGAAGGCTGTTATAATGATGGTCCAGTCAGTCCACTGAAGTCAGCAGAGAAAAAACATTTCCCAAGGAACTTAAGAGTAAAATGCAGATCCTAAGGTGCATATCTGTATTGTACATACCTAAAAGAATGTAGCAACTTGCAGATTTTCTTCTGCAAAAAAACAGCAAAAAAAAAATCAGGTATCTGTTATGTATTGATTTACTCCACTGCTCCTAGACTGAATTGGGTAATAGCTTGCCATTAGCTCACAGTTCATCATCTGGTGGCATCTAATCAATAGATCAAGTGGTGGTTGCAGTTAATCTTATTTCTACATATCAATGTACAGATCAACACTGAGTTTTGTTTGTTTCTCTTGAGCCTTTTCAAGACTGAGCCAAGAATTCCCATTCTTCATGACAGGATGGATCCAAAAACCTGCTGCATACTCTCCCTCCCCTCCTACAATTTCCCCATAACCACATCCAGACTTGAGCAATTCACATTACATTGTCAGTTCAAATTCAATCTCAGTCCAAACTCTGACTTCACTTTCTTCCATCCTGTCCTTCTTTTCACATTTCGTATGTACCATCAGCATTTTCTGTACCTGACTGTCACATTAGGGAATTTGCTACCTGGGTTCCTCTGCTCAGCTCTCTTGTGGAGCCCTCTTTCCATTCCTGTCTCTGATGGTTTCCCACAGACCTCTACTTGGGCAGTTTTTTGTCCTTCCTTTGACAAAACCAGCAGACTTTCTCTTATGAATATTTTTCTTCTGGACTGCTATTTAGTGTTCTTAACTTTCTCATTGAGCTGCCTGTACAAGACTTAATCCATCTCATAGGGTTCAATAATTTGGTTTGTTTTTCTAATGCTATGTATAAACTAATTGGTACATGTGGTTGAGCAGTACCCCTGCAGTCACAGTCCCCTGAAGGTTCAGGCCATGGGTAGATCTGACTCATCTATTTTGGCTTTCACTCCAGGGAAAACAGACGATGTCAGGGTAAAGGAGCTGCTGTGTGTGCCTGCTCTTTGCCCAAGTCCAAATTTCTGGAGTGTGTATTGCAGCCTGCGGAAGCTGGAAGTGCTCCAGAGTGCCCCAGCTTGGACACAGCCTAAAATACCAGAACATCCAGGGATTTTGTTATTTTGTTTTTGTTACTTATTTGTATTTGGACCCAAGTCAGGCACAATAGAAGGAAAACACATAGCTGCATTTGTGTTACCTGCTTTGCAAGTCACTTTTAGTAATGATACATTCAGATGTATTACATAAACAAACAAATAAAGTTCCTAGAAATAACTGTATGGAATGTCATTAAGAATAACAACAAAAAAAAAAAAATTAAAAGAAAGACATATCTGATCTATTTTTGACATTTACAAATCATGAACTTCAGATTTGTTTGATAGGTCCCTATTGAACCATCAGAAAAAAAAAGTCTTTCACTGTGTAGCAACCAATCAAAAATATTAGAAGAAAACATGTGAGTCATGGAAAATGACATTTGGACCCACAAATGGGTAGTGTGGGCAAATTAACTGAGGACATGCAGCACAAGTTTTGAAATGACACCAACAAAAAAAGAAAGATGAGATGAGAGGGATACAGTGAAAAGAAGGAACTGAACAGCAATGATTGTGCTTGCTTTGGAATGGGCTGCTATCTAGTGGGAAAAATAATAGATGCAGCTGGATAAATTACTGAGTTTCAGATGAATTTTGCAGCTGGGATGGTGACATAAACCACGTGTCACCAGGACTCTTTTCCTTCATTTATAACCTGGTCACCCATCCATCTCTAAGCATCACTTTCTCTATAGAGTACACTTCTGAAATTGTGTTCCTCAAAACTGGAGAAGTCATTGGAACAATGAAGCAGAATGGAGTGTTTTCAAGAACTAATAGTTTTGTTATCTTGTGTGAGTCAGCCTGTGTGGGAGTTGAAGATCTTTGTAGCACATTTGTTAACTCTGTACAGCTAGTGAAGTTTAGTGTTTAAATGAATGCACGTGAAAGTTGTCTCATCCAACTAAATCAATTTATTTTAAGTATATGCAACAAATCTATTCTTACAATCTCTTTGGTATTGGGTTAAATTCCTCAGTGTAAAATGAATTGCTTATCAGATTTTGTACATTATGAAAGCTGTAGCCACATCTTTTCCAGGCTTGAGTCTATTAATTTGTGGAATTTAAAGATGAATACAGATGGTAAGCCTATTAATAAATGATGGGTAGGGAAGTACACACTGATTCTTAGAAAAATATTATTTGTGGAGTGTACTGTGTAGTTTAAGATAAGACTGGTTTTCATCCCCAAGGAATTTTTATATATACTTGCAAATTAGACCTAATATATGTATGTAAAATAAAAGGACAACTCTACAGTTGATGAAATTGCTCACTTCTAGTAAAAAATAGAAATAGTCTCATTAAGACAGAGTATTAAACAAAAGAGACAGTGTGCATCTCTAGGCTCGTAAGGAAAAAAAAAGAAATCAGATACAGCGTCTCTCTATCCAGTGTAACACACTGCAGAGGCAGTCCCGTAACATCCATCAGTGTACTTTCAGAGGTCGGTGCAGATGTGCGCGTGCTTTGCGAGGATTTATGGGCTGTGGCAGAGACAATGCAACATTTTATGAGAGTATTGCAAGTGCCAGGACCACTGACTGACCACATGATGCTGCCACAATCCTACCTGGACCCAGCTGAGGTGCATGTGGGTGAGTGGGGCTCTAAGAAGCTGATGGCAAAATGGCCCTTAAAGAAGGCTGCTTGGGAGTAGGAAGCCACTGTGTTACCGAGGTGGTGAAGATAAAATATCACGTGCTGAACTCTGAATGTCTTTTTGAGGTCTGTGTTACAAAGTAAGCAGGATAAGCTTAGATCTGTTCCTTTTCAGTTAATGGAGATGTATGAGTGTGGAGATTTTGCAGGATGCTCCTGTAGAAGAGTTTAAACAGGAGGCTTAATCACTCAATTCTCTCCTTATTTCAGCAAGCTTGCTTGTAACATCTGCAGAGCCTCCTGGCTTCTGGCATCTGCACCACAGCCCCAAGGGAAGAGTACCTTGTGGATAAACTGGGGTAGGATCCAACTCATATTGCTCTCCACTCAGTACTGGGGACTCTAAGAGATATGCAGTGACTTTTATTTCTGTGATGCAGACAACAACAAGAACTTGAGTTGAGCTGCTTAAAAAGAAGCCTTTCCTTGCTGAAATGTCCTGCAGAAGTTAATCTGGAAGATGAAATGAATGAATTCAAACTAGTCAAATAGAAGTTTAAAAAAAAGTGATTCCAAAACCCACAAAATATAATAGGCAGTCATATTACAAGTGAAAAAAATCTGCAGGATTGGCTAAATTGTCTATAGACCATACTCTGTTTAACTGCACCACTGTTATTCTAGTAGGAAAAAACTGCAGATGGAAATAAATACTAATCTGTTACGAATAATAAATGGTTGTATCCTAGCCTATCCCAAGTATCTTTCCAGTATTTTATTTAGCCTGGGAAATTGTATCTGTTCCGTTAATTGCAGTCTCTCTTCTGGAACTGCTGTTGTCTGAACTATCTTCAGCAGGCTTTGTCTTAGCCTGATGGTCAAAGATGTTTTTCCCTCTACACAGAGTGAAGTTACAACCTTGTAAACAGCTTAACTAATGACTGTACTTACTTTACTTGGCCAACAGACAAAGTGTTATGTTGTGTGTCAGTCTAATTAATTTCTGAGAAACTGATGGAAATTGTTATTTTAATTAACAATCCTTTTACTCACTAAGCTCCCTGCTAACTTCCCAGACGTACACTGTTGCCCACAGAAGATATGGATTTAGATAGAGTGGCCAGGTATGGATGTACAATATTATAATTCATATTTTTTATAAGCATTTAGAATATGGTAACACCTTACAAAACAAGAATGTGTCCTTTCCCTAAGATCTGCATTCACGATGACACAGATGTCTACCATATACTAGAAAGCTGGGTAACGGGGAATGCACGAGGAAAAAGAGAAGGATAATAACATGGCAACGTGGGTATGAACCCAGGTACAAATACATCACTGCAATGTCTTTTCATTACCTCTCTTGCCCTAGACTTCTCAAAGGAAAAATAATGTAATTGTACTTTTGGTGTTGATTTGAGTAGGAGGGAGCTGATGGATTGAGGGAAGGTTGGAGGAAAAGCACCCTTCACGATATGAAATTACAGAAAAGGAGATGAATAAAGTTGCATATGTACAGCTTTCATCCTAAACGCCAATGTGCAAGTTTCACTGTATGTTATAAATGTAGAACAAAGTTCTTACAACACTTAAGCTATCAATCTCCCACTGGCATAGCTGCAGCCTAAATTTTACTCAATTTTACTCAAATTTTCTTCACTGGTTTAAAATCTCTTGATCAAATCTAAATCACCTTTTTAAGACTCAGGGATAATCCTTCAGGAATACCTTCAGTAGTTCAGGGCTTTAGTTTGTGCTGCTTTATCATCAGTCTTTTGTATTTCCTTTACCTAATTATGCATTTTAATGAATCTTGCCTCTATAACTTTCATCTCCCAAAGAGATGATAATTTTCACTTAGAATAATTTTAGAATTCTTTTAGATGATTAGTATTCTTTAGAACATATAGTTTTTCTACTCCGGCAGTTGGAAAGATCATCCTAGCAACTTATGCCTGTTCTAGCCTCAAAACCTATATGAATTTAATGAATCCAATTTTAAGTCACACTGTTAGATAATCTGTGGAAATCTATCTGTGAATATCCTTTTATATTGACTACATTTTGATTTGGATTGGTAGATATTGGTACAAACAAAGAAGATGCAAACTAGGTTTAAGTGGATATGACAGCATTCACAGTACACTGCAGTATTGTGTATCAGTTTTTACATCAATTTAAGTTTTACTGCTGAAACATGATTCAAGACCTTCAGCTTTTTTCCATTTTACACACAGAAGCCAACCTTTCAGCCCCATACCAGCAGTAGGTCTGGTTTGTATGGATGTCACCACCCATGGTCTCCATTGACTGAGGTGAATGGTGCTGAGGTACCAGTGGCAAAAAGGTCAGGGCAGTGAGCAGGCAGTGCGCAAGATGTGGCCGTGGCTGGGCGTGATGGGCTGCTTATTTGCACAGGCACAGAAAAGACTGGAAATTACTGAGTGAAAACACAGCCGAGCAAGATTAAAGACCCTCCCATGAATTTTTGACATAGAGCTGTCAATATTGCCAGCTATTTTTAATGCTTGCCTTGCGGGCACAGCTAGCAGTATGAGTTTGATAGTGGGCACAGGTGGTGCTGTGGCCCATCCCATATTGTCCTGGGTCATTGGGGCAGAGGAGGATATTACTGCCTGGAGTCCTCTCCAGCTAGATGGGGAGCTGGAAGTGGGGGTGATTGCAAGGAACATTGAGTAATTGAGAGCATCGGCTGCGTGTGTTTGTTGGGGAGGGCTGGAACAGCTGGAAGTGCTGACACAGACCCTTTGTAATCCTGCTGGGAGCATCATCCCTTAAATGGAATTTCATAATTGGAAGTGTATGAATAACATAAATAAAAGGTGGTGATTTACCTTGCTTTTCTTCTTCTTGTTTCCTGGAGTTTTATAGCATAGCTGTGTGTCACCTCTGTTAATAGGCAATGGGTAATCTGCTTGTATGAAATATTAATAATTGCTCCTAAATTACTATTTTGTTGAAAATAATCTCATCTAATGAAAGCACTGAAGAAGAGTATTATTCATTGGACTCTTTTTGTGTGTTTCTGTGAAGGTATTTTTATTTTCCTTGCTTAAGGAAATGACACTTATGTGGTAACAGGCATATACTCGTGTGTGTATTATGTTTGCGAAGGCATATGAATACATGTGTCTTAGTGCCTTAATGCTTGTCTCTCCAATTAATTTTTCGACGTAGTGACTGATTTCCACTGAAATGAATAAAGGGACAGAAGTTTTACTGTGTTCTTATACCTCCTGTAAAAAAAACAGAAACCCTTTTAGAGACCTCACCAGAGGGAAGGCTGCTATTCTTAAAAGACATCAAAGAATCCCCACAGAAGATTTTCCCCTTGAGATATCTAAATTTGTTGGGGGTCATTAGGTTCACTGCAGAAAAAAACACTTGTTTACTCTATTTGGATTCTGTCTCTTCTTCCTGTCAAGAGACAATTGATTTGCTAATTGTAATGCCAGCTTTAAAGGGTTCATTGAGGAAGTGGAGAGCTATTTTTTTGTTTATGGACAACGTATGAGTGTGAGTATAAATGGGAAATCTACTTTTTTTTTGCCTTCAGAATAGTGGCTGAATTAACAGGCATCTTATTAAGGTAATTTATTCTGAGGGGAAAAAAACAACTTGTGTAAATAATTGGAGCTACCTCATGTCCCTGTCTCCTTTCAAAAGTTACCATAAAAACAGAGGGAGAATGGATGCAACACAAGAGTCACTGTTGTTCTCAGTTGCCAAAGCGGAAATTCAGAATAACTCGGGAATGATGCTGGAGTGCCTGAGAGGAAAATTTCGAAAGACCAGAGGAGATCTGAATGAGATCTGAGCTGTGGGAAGGAGAACTCCTAAAACTATGTCACTATCCCACAACCCTCCTGCTACTGATCACTGGTAATGACTGAGGATGCAGGCTAAGTATAAATATCAGCTAGGAAATGTGATTGTAGAAGACATACCTGAGCCATCTTTAGTTTAGGTACAATAAGTATAGGGACTATATATAACAAACAGCTGCTTCTCAGAAGATGTTGAATCTTATTAATGGAGTGCATCATCACAGCCCTTCCAGTTCCTTTTTAGCACAACTGCCATTGCAAAAGGTTTCATGTTACAGGAATGAGAGTCATTTGGGAGCTTTGGATTGCAAAGGAAAATCTCAGAGAAAGTGGAAACGGCCTGGGACTTATGAGGGTGGATGTGTAATAATTACAAATAGAGGAGGGCACGGAGGCTTGAAGGTTCAAATAGATCAAGTTACTCAGGACCATGTTCAGGTAAGTTTTGAAGAGCTCCAAGGATGGAGGATTCACAGCCTCTTGGGGCAATCTGATCCAGTGTTTGGCAGCTCTTGTAGTGGAAGAGGTTTTCCTAATCTTTAATGGGAATTTAGTATATTCCAGGTTTTGTCTGTTGCCTCTGGTCACATCACCTTTCACCTCTGAGAAGAGTGTGGCTCCATCTTCCCCGTACCCTCCCATCAGGTAGCAAAAGATAGAAGTAAGATGCCCCCTGAGCCTTCTTTTCTCCAGATAGAACAAAGCCAGGTTTCTCATGCTCTCCTCATACCTCCTATTCTCCAATCCCCCAAAATATTGATGGCCCTTCACTGTCCTTACTGCAGTATGTCCATTTTTTTCTTTGTACTGGGTATCCCTTACTGGACAGAGTCCTCCAGATGTGATCTCACTAGCACCAAATAGAGGTAGAATCACTTGATTCACGCTGCTGGCTACACTCCTGCTAAAATAGAGTAGCATGTGTTGGCTGCCTTTGCAGCAAGGCCGTGCTCCTGATGGTGTTCAGTGTACCACTAACCAGGGCACCTAGGTCCTTTTTGGCAAAGCTGCTCTACTTGCAGCGTATAAGCCACTTCACTCAGTTTGATCTCATCTGTGAATTTACTGAGAGTGTATTCTAGGTTTTTAATAAATACATCAAACAGTATTTGCCCCAGTATTGACCCCAGAGGGATGCCACTAGTAAGCAGCTGCCAGTTGAATTTTGTGCAACTGGTCATAAACCTTTAAGCCTGGCAGTCCAGACAATATTTTGTCCATCATCCACTTATCCAGCCAATATCTCACCAACTTGGTCATAAAAGACTGTGAAAAAGGCCTTGCTAAAGTCAGCATATAAGTATCCTACTGCTTCCTCCTTGCCCACAGTGCCAATCATTTAATCATACAAAGCTATCACGTTAGTCAGGCAGAATCTGCCTGTGGTAAGTCTGTGCCGGCTGTTCATAGTCATGTTCTTGTTCTCCATGTTTTTGAAGATGTGTTTACATATTTGAATTGTTTCCTTGTGTTGTCTGGAGTACATATGAATTAAATACTCATTTTTTTTCCCTAATTAAGTGGGTTATGGTGAATGACTCTACAGAGGCATTAGCACAAACAATAAGAAACCTTTCAGTATACCAGGATCAGCAAACCTATAAAGGAAGTGATGGCTTTTGATAACCTTCAAATAATTAAACAAGTGGTTATGACATGAACAGGCTGCCAAAAACCTGACTAATTTCTTTGTATAGGTCCTTTTTTCAGAAGATATCAGGGAGTTAGTTCACTGCATTGATCTTACTTAGTGTCAAATAAAGATGGAATACTGTCAGGGAACAATTTTTCAAAGGAAGAGGTAAAAAACCTCCACTACTGTGTGAGAGAACACCCAGTAACTGCAAAGACACCCAGTAATGAGGATGATGGTTAAAGCTTCCTCCACTGACATATGAATCAAATTGAAACTACCACTGAGCACTGGAACAGGCTGCCCAGAGAGGTTGTGGTGTCTCCATCTCTGGAGATGTTAAAAACCCGCCCGGACACATTCCTGTGTAACCTGCTGTAGGGAACCTGCTTTAGCAGTGGTGTTGGACTAGATGGTCTCCTGACATCCTCTCCAACCCCTACGATTCTGTGATTAAAGCCACCAAACAAAGGAAGAGAATAGTAGCAAATTTGGGGATGACCCTAAGAGAGTCAATAAAACTTACATTAGATGAACTGAATAAAATGCTAACTAGAAATACTTATAAAGCATCCAGATGACATGATACGACACAACATGAATGATACTTATGTAAAAGAACATCTAACGTCTGGAGAGCAGGAGTCCTTTAAATACTTTGACAGAAAAACAGATAAACAGAATTCATGGCCACAGCTTGCTTGGATTTTGAAATCTATTGATACCTGTTGAAGTACTGATTAAGTAAGGAATTGTTAGTGATGAGTTAGTGTGACTAGATTTAAACAATTAACAGCTAAATTTAAATTAGTCTAGAATTTATTTTAGGTCTGTAGGCTGTAGGCCAAGTAGTCTGGCATAAGCAACAGCCGACATAATTTATGGTTGAACCTTCCTTCCCCTCTCCTAATGAAGAAGAGTAGCTGTTGCCGTTGCATTATCTAAGATTCCCTAAGCAAAACAGAAGGAGATAAGGAAAGCCAAAAAAAGCTTCCTTGGAAAGATAAAGAAAGGAATGAAACAGCTAAGGGAGGAAAAGTGCCTGCTGAGGTAAGCAGACGCATTACCAGCTTTAAACAAAGAACTGGAAAAAAATTATAAAAGGTGACCAGAACAGAGAACTTGTGAATGCTTTGAACTTGTGAATGCTTTGAACTTAAAGGAGTTGAATCTACATGATCTCTGCTGTAGACCATCTCCAGATTCTCAAGACTCTCAGGACATCTGGCCAACAGACTGGTGAGGTTTTATTAACAGAGACTACATATCACTGCTTAGCTCTGCATAGTTGTGTATGTTCCAGCAAAGCTTGTCTGTTAGAGGATGGACTTTTTTATCTCAGCTGTTGACTACCCACTACCCACATTTATCACATTGGCAACAGATTTGGCATTTCTGGGTGGGCTTGAAGCTTAAGTGAACTGGGAGAGATAACCTTCCAGGGCTAGAGGTTTGAAGGATTGCACATTCCTTCTCTGAATGTAAGGAAGGTGCAAGTGCTAAGATAACTTTGTTTTGAAATAGGAGCAGTTATCTCCTTATACATTACCATAAAAGAGATTGGAAAGAACTGGAAGTTAACAATTTATGCTTCAAATGTATATCCCTCCCACCTGGTCACCTATGGCATATCAGGAATCATAGCTGTGGCATACCTGGTGATGCATCTGTTGTCAAGAAAGGATAATAAGGGTCATGCATCAAACCCTGGGCTAACCAAGTTGTCATGTTCTGCTGAACAAAGGGGTCACAATAGGAGGTCAGGATCTGTCTCTGCCTCTGTCTCTGATTTGGTAATAGATGAAGCAAAAGCAGTGGAAGACTATGAGTGCTTCCTACCAAAACCACAGAAACCACTCTTTTTGGATGAGACTGTTAAAATGACAGGATCAGCCACTGCCAGGATCCTGTTTCAGATTGCGTAGTGAGGAACCGGCTCTTGATCTAGTGGAAAAGGGCATGCAGTCAGCAGACAGTGTATCTCCCCTAGCTTCAGCATGGAAGGCAAAAAAGTCTTTAAGACATGGTTTAATCCATCACCTCAAGTAAGAAGGACAGAGAGCTTAGACAAGCACAAGATCTAACCCTCTCTGATTCAGTGGAAGATGGGGAAAGTTTGAGATGGAAAGTTGTCACAAGTCTATGGACTTATATAAAAGCTGGACAGTGACCTTAACATGCACAGATCAGGTTAACAGCTGGATCTCATCCTCAGGGAAATTTGGGAATAAAGCCTTGACAAGACTACAGAGCGGTTCATGATAGTCTAAGATAAGAGAAGATGTAGAGGTATGTGTTAGGAAAAGTATAATGTATATGACCAACAGTCCACATACAAAAGTAGTAACACTCAATCAGAGGTTTTCCAGACTATGAAGCAGGTTGTGAAATGGACCCTTTTTATCCTAAACTTATGATTGTTTCACCAATTGATAGAAGTATTTCCAACTTAAAACAAGAGAGCTAGCACAGCTGCTCAGGCACTGATATGACAGATGTTCTCTGACAGAAACTGGCAATGACTTGGGCCTGTATGTCACAGGAAAAATTATAAATTATCGCACCTGGCATTAGGGTTTGTGCAAAGGCTTCATGTTGCTGGACATCCCCAGAGAGGACTGCTGAACACTGAAGATCGCAGAATCACAGAATTACAGAATGTTAGGGATTGGAAGGGACCTCAAAAGATCATCTAGTCCAATCCCCTGCTGGAGCAGGAACACCTAGATGAGTTCACACAGGGAGAAGTCCAGGTGGGTCTTGAATGTCTCTGGAGAAGGAGACTCCACAACCTCCCTGGGCAGCCTGTTCCAGTGCTCTGTCACCCTCACCGTAAAGGAGTTTCTTCTCAAGTTTAAGTGGAAGCTCCTGTGTTCCAGTTTATACCCATTGCCCCCTGTCCTATCATTGGTTGTAGCATTGTGAGAGGTTGTAAAGCAGCAAGGGAAGCCTGAGATACGAATATCTCAATAAACCTAGTGCTGGAATGAGGAACTGTTGCATCTCCTGGAATAGAAGAGACTTGAGGATGCTCCATTTGTGATTAGAAGGGCGGCTGCCAAATAAATTACAACCATATGGTCCAACAGACAGATGGATTCAAGGCATGTTAAAGACAGTGTCAGCTACACACCACCAGGTAGCCAGGCATACATTAGAAGCAAATGTTCAAAAGATGGATAAAGTAGCATGCTTGTTGCACCTGGTAGAATGAAATATTGGAGATTGTGTAACAGAGAGCCAAAGGAAAAAAACACATGCTGAGACTTCAGAGGATGAGACCTCTTAGAAATATCAAGTAGGCTAGTCCCACCAGCTAAAAGTGAGACAGGGAAGAACAGAAAAAAATGTCTGATTTACAAATTTAAATGCATGGAAAAGATATTAATGAAGCTGAATATTTGACTTTAATTCTGCAGAAAAATGAAAATGGAACATGACTAGGACTGAAAAAATCATAAACCTCACAGCATCTCTCACCTTGTTTGAGTACAAACACTTTCCAATCTGTGATTTCAGGGTTTTCTTTGGTTGCTGGTAGATGTATAGCACTGAGTATATGATGCACCTGACCAAGCTTACACACCTGTGAGAGGTTTGAAGGTAAAAGGGAAAGTAATAGTTCCCAGTTGAAAAGATATTTTGACAAAGGAGTCATGGTCCAGCTCATATTTAATTAAAATACCGATAGAGTGGCATGGATTGGTCAAAGTATGAATCTCACATGAAAAAATACTTGAAATATGAAAATGAAATTTTTAAAAAAAGCTTAAACTTGTCCAATGTTCAGCACTCAGGCTACATGACAGATCTTTTCTGTCTACCCTAGACACAGAATAGTTGAATTGGCTTCACAATGGCTTCATATATGAAGTCTGGCTGATCTTACTTGCTGGCCATGACATTGAGAGGAATGGGAACTGGGGAATTCAGGCAAGCCAGTAGCATGAATGCTGGAGCCCTTGCCAATTAGCTGAAGGCTGTAGTGTTGTTGCAAATCTCTAAGCCCTCTTAACTGAACAAAAGCCAACCTGTAGTACTGGAACAGTGGCTGGGTAGGAGATGTGTTGCCTGTCTGGGAAAAAAAAAAACAAAACAAAAGAAAAGATCAAGTGCTACTGAAAGTATTAGATTTTTTTTTTTTTAAAAGCTCCCTTGTTCTTGGTTGAGTATGGCACTTGCAGCAGATGCACTGAGATGGAGACAGAGTCCTCCCCACTGAGATCAGAAGGATCATGTTGGATTCAGCTATGGATAAAGAGTGGTGAGTACAGACTTGACAGAAATGATTCACTTTTATCCAGGATCAAGTCCTCAGTTAAGTGATTGCCTGGTGTGTCATTTTAAGATCACTCTGCAGAAGTATAAGAAAATAGCATTAGCTTATGTATGAAGAGGATGTGTTTCAGAACAATGTGTGAACAGGATTTAATTAGTGACATTTCCAATCAAACTGTGTTTACTGACTCCAGTGTAGCTGTTATTGGATGATGTCTTTTTTTTTGTATAAACCACCTGTGTTTTCTAGTTGATTACTCATTAAATACTGTACTCAGTATAAAAATATAACCCCAAATGCAACTGATATGAAATTGTCTCATGTAAAAGAAATATGAGAACATGCAAATTTTCAATAGTTATTAGAAATGCTATGGAAGCAGCCAGAATTGCCTTGAAAATTGTATATCATCACAGTGGCAGATAGTAGAATTAATTGAAAGAAGGAAGAATATCACAGATGGGGTTTTTTTGGGTACTTACAGCTACTGTGAGAATCTTGAATGCAACATTGTAGGATCTCATTGTGGTCCTCCTAACAGTCCCAATAATGCTAATAATGTATCTACTGATGTAAAAATGCCTTATTACTAGTTGAGGCAAGCAAAGCACCAAGGTGACAGCCTGTAGCATGGACCAAAATTGGATAGGTGCCTCCTGCCTTAGTAAAAAAAGTCAAAGACAAGGCTTCTGTCTTGACCACCAAGAAGTGTTGGCTTCATTACTGGTCACCACCCAGTAATCCTTAAATGGAACAGACACTTGCCATGCCAGGCCTTGATGTTGATAATGGTCTCATTTATTACAAGAGGGTCTTCAAGGAAGATGGGACAAACAAGTGTTAGCTGACATGGGCTATAGTTAGCAAAGTAACTTTTTCCTGAGCATTTTTCTTTTTCAAAGCCAAGAATAGGTGCTGGCATGTGCTGTTATGTGACACAGAAAAAAGAAAAAAAAAATCTGGCAAAAATGTCCTTAGAAAGATAGAGAAAGTATTATAACAGCTGAGAGAGGAAAAGCAACTGCTGAAGCAAGCCTCAAAGAAAGAACTGGGAAGATAGTTAAAAGGTGTCCCGAAGCAGTGAACACTTTGAACTTAAAGGAGCTGAATCCATATGTGTCCCTGCAGGTCACCCACTGCTAGGCGTCCAAGACTCTCAGGTTGTTTGAGGAAGAGATTGGTGACATCTGCTACAAAACAGTGCTGGGCTTTGTATAGTTGTGGATGTACCTTTTGAAGTCAATCTGTCTCTATCTCAGATGTGAAGTGCCCACTACACGGATTCTTCTCTCAAAACCAGTTGAGTCTATGGAAAAACACAAAGTCAAAACAGAGTAAGTCATATCAGAACCTGTGATGCATCAGCTCTACTAAAGTTTGTGAAATAAAGAGGATATTGAAAGTGACATGAGTTTTCAGCACAGAATGTGTTCATTTAGATTGATGTACTGGGAATGGACAGTTTATACTTGTTAACTTATTGGATGTACAAATGAATTATTGAACTGTCTTATATTTATTTGGCTTTTTGTCTGCTATGAGTTTTACAGTCTCTGATTTACTCTTGAAGTTGTGTCCCTTCTTGAATACATTTGATATTATATCCACTACTATGTATTTTTTCTCTTTAACTCATTAACTTTGTTTTGCCTTTTATACCAATTTATTCCCAGGATTTTTCCAGCATGGTTTTTCTGTAAGTTTTGTCTTTGGAAGGTAAATTAGGGCTTTCATAGTAAAGTCAGTTTTATTCCTTAAAAAAGGGCTTGTTATATAAGAACAAAAAATTACTGATATACTAACCTTTTTTTCCCCCCCACTTTGGTTATTAAACAAGTCTTCTGGGGGTTATATAAGGTCAGACATTCTTGAAGTTCTGCCAGAACTGTGGTACACTTCCAGTGGGTATATATAACTCTTTAATGCCTCGAATGCAGCTGGATGTGTTGGGTTTACATGTACCCAGAGTCTCATGCATGTTGTCTGCTCCAGAACCGATTTGCTTTTTTGCCATAACTCTTACTAGATTGTTATACAGTAAAGAGCCAGGTGCCAACAATCACAGCAACGATGCCCCAGCTAAATCTGCTTTAGATGAAAGTGCACCTGCCAGAAGTATTTCCCAGGACATGCAATCATTTAGTCTACAAATTCAAATAATCCTTATTCTCTTGGTTAAATTGCATGTAGAAGTCTAGTCAGATACATAAAGAAAACTTGGTAGGTATGCCAAAAAATGAATAAATTGGAGTCTGATCACTGATACAGATTTTACAGCCCTTCAGCTCCATGAATTCCAGTGGAGTTACTTCAAATTTATACCATTTAAGCATGAAAAGGCTTGGAATTGCTTGTAAGAATTTTCTATTATTCTCTGGAAAAATATTTACAAAGGTGTGTTTTCCTGCAATTTTATCGAATTGTGTGCAGTAGTAACAGGTCTATGGCTTCTGTGCCTGTCTTGAACCCTTGTTTGCAGACTTAGCAGCTGGATAACTTTCTAAGCATGGAGTGTTTCAAAGCTCACCGAGTGAAAGGCTGCACTGCAGGGGGAATTTATTGACTTTAATGGACGCAGAGTTTCCTCACTGACTTTGTGTAACAACGCAGGCTACCAAGTCACCAAAAGTAGTCTGGCCTTTTGGTAGAGCTTTTGTTGAATAGCTATGACTTAGGCCTGATATAGAGCATTCAAAACCTAAATACTTCTTTCTGTAAACAGATGTAAATCAAATGTTATTCCTCAGAAATCACCCTCCTGAAGAGCCTGTTTACATCCACTGAATATAATAGGCGTTACCTGGAATTTAGGTGGTGAAAGTACATAGCATCTTAAAATCAGTTGGGGGAGTAGGTGCCTTAGAGAATTAAAGAGTACAGAGAACTTTGTTTGCAGATCTGTTCAAATCCAGATTCTGGATGAGCGTTATTATTGTCACATAGCCATGAAACATTAGATGATCTTATGTAATTTCCTGCACTGGCTTATGCTAACCAGAGTTGTCTAATTAGGACTCCTGCTGGGACATCCAGGAGAAAGGAAGGACTGGCAGGCAGACTGATTTAGCTTCTCAAGCCTTATTGCCATCGTGATGTCCATGATTAAAAGTATATTTATAGACTACTATGGGGAATCCCTCTCTGCCTTTACCCACACTGTAGAGGAAGGCTGTGCCCCTCTCCCAGGGGCTTTTCTATCTGAATTTGATGGTTCCACTTTTCATCAGAAAGCCAGTTTTATGTTATGTGCAGAGTAGGTGATAATAGGTCTTCTTGAATGGTCTTAAGTTATCTAATGGTATATTTAGGAATTTTAAATTCAGATATTATTCCAGTCCAAACTTCAGATAATTTTAACATTTCATTTTTCAAACCATTACAGAGTCTTCAAAAGCCTCTGCTTGCTTTATTACAAGTAAAATTTCTGTGTGAGGATGAAGTATTGATACATTTTCAGAAGTTGTGAACACAGCTTTTGCATAAATGAGGATATAGGTATAATAGCAAATGTTTCCATGATCATAAAGAACGAATTAAAACAAATGAATAAATGGGTTTACTTACTTACACATTTTTAAGTAAGTGTAGTGTTGCTTGCTGTGATACCCAGCAGTGACTGTGCTCTACATACATGCAGACTCTTCTGCTGAGGAATCAAACCAGACTGGCTTCTAATTAGTCTTATCCTAGGTTCTTCTTGCCTTCCAACATCTACTTGAGTGAAACACAACTATTGATTTTAATCATCAGATAAAACAATGAAAGGTTATTAGTCCAATGGTTCTTACTCCATGGCTCAGGCATTCCAGACTATGTTTAGTATCTCCGGTACATGGAAATGAGTTGAACAGTGAAAACTGTGGACATCCTTATGGTCTGTGAAAAGCTTTGAGGAGTGACCACACTCCATGGATCCCAAAGCATGGAAGCTACTGCACTAGCTCGTGTCTGTACAACACTGGTGAGTGATTTCGCCTTTCAGCTACTTTCTGTGATCCATCTAATGAACTACCTTTATGGCCAGGGGAGAGCTCAGGGTAGGTTCTTTCACTGTGGTCTGGGCACCTTGCTTTTCCCCAGCAGCACAGAAATCCTGTCCCTCACCTGAGATGGTGATAGTGTTAGAGTGTAAGATCAGCTTACCTGATTTCAGGCCAACCTCCCTCCTCTCCCAGAGACGGGATTATGAGGGCTCTGTGAATAAGGATGCTCTGTTACGCTGGTGTCGCCCTTGACTAGTAGTTGTTCTCTTGGGTCTTAGGCCAACAAATATGAAACCTCAGTGTCCCTAAGTGTCTTTTAACAGAGCTGGAACTGAGAGTGGGGTAGAAATAGATCCAGAGTCAGGAGGTCAAAACTGATTTCTTTGCAGCAGCTTTTCCTTAACGGTACTCTGCAGATCCTGGGAACAGCTGAGAATATAAAAAGCTGTAAACACATTAATGCTGGTAATATTGCCTGTTCTTTTGGCACATAGCTCCTCTCTTGGAAGAAAGCCAACTCATCTTTGGATTTTTATTTTTTTTTGCTGTTATAGATTCTCCCGAGATGCTCCATACTTCAGGTCAGGCTTTGTGATTTGTGTTAAAGTGGTGTAACTGAGAGTAAATCTATTAATTTATTTCAATGTAGCAAGAAAGAATTGGAACCCTTACTGCTGTTGCTGAATCAGTAAATAGAGGTTGACAATTTGTGCCACTCTGTAGATCTTTTACTGCAGATGGGAACCTCTGAAAAAGATAAAGATACCTGCATGACTTTAAGTATGAGTGGATTTAAAGTAATTTTAAACTTGCAGTCTTTCAGGGAACAATATGGAAAAAACCAGATATTATAGGGTTTTTAATTGTAACTCTAAAGCTGAGGACTTGGAGCCATTTTTCAGGGACTAAGTTTTGCTGTGAAAACCAACATGTATTTGTTGCAGATTAGGATGATTTTGAAAAACAAGTTTAGCAACTCCACAAAGGTTATATCTGCAAGAGTTATAAAAAATACATCATCTACAGAAGACCGGAAGTGAAGCATTACAAAGGTGAGAAAGAAAATGAGTAAGCCAGAAATGAAAAGGTGTGTAGTTTGGAAGGGAAGCATTTAGTAGTCTAGGCATCTGCACAGTGCAGATGAGACTGGTGTGCTCTAAGCTATTGTACATGTTGAGAAATATTTAAGATTACAAAGATTGCTGCTATATATTTTTTTTTTCTGGTAGTACTGTTAGAAATCTAAAATTCACAGCTACTTTGGAGAGAGAAGTAGATTTGCTCAGAGATATAGATGTATGATGGTGGTGGACTGCAAATTGTCTTGGTAAGGAAAACGCTGGGAGGAGAGGCAATTTACTGAGTGGCACAGCATTGCAGGAGAGAATAATTATTGGAAGAGTGTCAGTGACCAAGAAAGAGTTAAAAGAATGAAGCTAGTAACAGTATAACTTTTTTTTTTTTTTTTGGCAAAACCTGTGGTGCTACCAATCCAGATCTAAGCCTGGGAGATTTCAGGACTGTAGCTCAGAATGAGTGCTAGTTAACAGATTCTACCTTTCACTAATGGGAGCAATACAGAATTCACCCATTTCTTGTTACCTGAGCCTGAACATCAAACAGGTGACTGCAGTGATTTTTGTTATTAGCTGTTACAGTTGGTACAGGATTTAGAAAGTAGTCCTTCTTGTGTTGGGGGCTCCAGAACTGGACACAGAACTCCAGGTGGGGCCCTATGAGAGCAGAATAGAGGGGGAGAATCACCTCCTTTGACCTGCTGGCCACACTTTTCTTGATGCAGCCCAGGATATGGTTGTCCTTCTGGGCTGCAAGCGCACATTGCTGGCTCATGTTGAGCTTCTCGTCCACCACCACTCCAAGGTCCTTCTCTTCAGAGCTGGTCTCAAGCCACTCATTGCCCAGTGTTTATTTGTTTGGGATGACCCTGACCCAGGTGCAGGACCTTGCATTTGGCCTTGTTGAACTTCATGAGGTTAGCACAGGCCCACCTCTGAAGCCTGTCAAGGTCCCTCTGGATGGCATCCCGTCCCTCCAGCGTGTCAACCACACCACTTAGCTTGGTGTCGTCAGCAAACTTGCTGAGGGTGCGCTCAATCCCACTGTCCATGTCACCGCCAAAGACGTTGAAGAGCACCAGTCCCAGTACTGACCCCTGAGGGACTCCACTAGTCACCGGTTTCCACTCGGACTTTGAGCTGTTGACCACAACGCTTTGAGTGCGACCATCCAGCCGATTCCTTATCCACCCAGTGGTCCATCCGTCAAACCCACATGTTTCCAATTTGGAGCCAAGGACAGTGAAGTACACTCAGAATGATAGAGACATACTCTATTAAGACATCAGCTAGAAGGTGGAACCTGCCTGGACCTGTCTTGTCTAGAAAAGATATTGCAGGTTGTCTGGAAAACACCTATGGACTGGACCTGAGCCACCGTCTGCTAAGTAGACTTTCGGGACTGGCTTATTGAGAACAGCAAGTGAGTGAAGAGCATAGATAAGTTCAGGAGACTGCCTGGTGGGACAGAGGAAAATTAAGTCTCATGTTGAACAAACACAGAGCATAAGATATTGTGAAGATGTCTAGTGTTTTTATGATTAGAAAGGCAACGTCTCCTGAAGCATTCTCACTTAGATTAAGTGTGTAGTAGGTGTGGTGTGGTAGGTGTGGTGTGTGGGGCTTGAGAAATGCACCAAAAGAATTACTTTTCTACTTCAGAAGCTCATTCCCTTGTTGTTCACTAACCTGTTGTCATCATTCCAGGCTCCAGCACCAGCATCTCATTAACCACCATCAGAGAACTTTGTAGCTCTCATACCAGGAGAGGAAGCAAGGTTTTTAGTTTCCAGTGATCTTTTCTTGTTCTTACATATTTTTGTTAGTTTTGTGGGGAAAAACAAAATTATCTTTCTGCTTCTTTATCCTTGACCAAATGTTACTTCCAATGGAGTGCAGATACCATCAGTGATAATGCTTGAATCTAAACGGGCAAAGGAATCACAACAATTGTGTTTCTCAAATATCTTTTGTAAACACCAAGAGAAGAATACATGCTTGCAAAACAGACAAGTACAGAAATGCAAAAAAATCTTCAGTGATGAGACAAGGTAATATAGAGAACTACGTACATTCTGCTCCCAGGTGCTTTGAAAGTCCTGGATGATGAAAGCCTCTTCAGGTAATTCTGGATTTCCATCAGTTCAATAAAGAGAAAAATCGATTACATTTTTAAAATAATTTGCCTGACTATGAGATAAACACTTGAAGACCTCTGTTGTCAAGTCTTAGAAAATCCTGACCATGCAGATCTGTGCAAACAGAGCTAGAGCTTAGAGCATGAGAGGTACAGATTTATGCATTTGATAATATTGAGACCTTTGATTTAGTTTTTGCTATTGATTGAACTGAATAATATTAAAAGATTATATTATATTATATTAATTATATTATATTAATTATATTATATTATATTATATTATATTATATTATATTATATTATATTATATTATATTATATTATATTATATTATATTATATTATATTATATTATATTATATTATATTAATTATATTATATTAATTATAAAAAAATATTTTAAACTAAACTGGGATGTACCTAACATTTCAAAGCACCAGTATTATTTTAAGAACCTGTTTAAATAAAACTAAGGTATAAACAGAAAATCAAATAAACCATGTATTTTTCTTGAAAGCTTTGCATTTTTTAAGGTCAGATCTGTAACTTTCCTAGAAAGACATTTCCAAAACCAATGGTAAACTGAAGATATTCTGTTTTAGAAGAGGTCAGTTCTTTCAGTTGCATGACTCTTCCTCCAAAAACTTTTAAAAGTTTCACAGTAAACTCAATCAAGAGGCTTTTCTATTGAAACCTAATGCCTTCTGTCAGATATTTGCCCAAAGATTGAGTACTCAGCCAACCATACCTGGAGGCAGGGCAGCAGAAGACATGTACAGTGACTGTAAGTGGAAGTGAATGACTGGTGCCTGCCCCAGCATGGGCCGGGAAGGAGGGCTCAGCTCAGGCTGGGGCATGCTCGCAGGGTTGTCTTGCTGTTCCCTGGAGTTGTCCTTTGTGACCTCTCTCCTTTCCTGTGGCAAGAGGCCCTGGCAGGCAGGAGCAAGGGCAGGGGAAGACGGCAGAACTGGGGGCAGGGGCTGGAACAGTGCTGTCTGCGCTCTCCCGGCAGCGACTGGGGATGGAGCAAAAGACTTGTCTTACATCTGCCCTTGAAGAGGGGCCGCTTTCAGGCACACCCTTGTGCACACTGAGGGAGAAAGAAATGACCTCATGTGCAGGCAAGGATGGCAGAAAGCACTTCTGCTGCAGTCCCTTGATCCTCTGGCAGTCCACACAAACAAGGGCAATTTGTCTGCTTCTCCAGACGTTTATTGAGTGGAGAGGAGGGCTGAGCACTTGCAGGACAGCAAAGTAGAGAAATTAATAGTCACTCAGAGAATTAATAATGTCATGTGGAACAATTCCTTATTTAGTTGCTAGATGAAAAGTGACTCAATCAATTAAACAGACATCAAACCATCCAGTGCCTGGCTGGAGTTGGTGAAACTAGTTTGTGTGAAATCCAGTTTTGAGTGTATAGACATCACTCCCATTAAGATAATTTACCCAGTTAGTGCAGACTGGGACTCCTGTTGTCCCTCTCAAGAATCAGACTAATACTGAAATAGCACCAAAGACTTTTCTACCTAGGCATCATGTCATTAACTCAGTTTTTGGACTTGAGGGCTTTCTAAAAATTCTGGGAGATGCCTATATTTTAATGCTATACATTTATTCCAGAAAGGAGAGATGGAGATTTGCAGGTGCACATCATGTGTATGTGTTAGTGAGAGAGAGATGGCTGGTTCATCCATGCAATGCACCAAACCTTTCAAGTTGGTGGAATCCAATGACATATAGTGTTGTGAGGTACCAATGAGCTTTTAAAAATACATGTAGTTATTTAAATGAGATTTTTCTGGAAGTCAGACCAAAAAGCTGCATGATTGCAGGCTGAACAGGTGATATGAGGTGCAGGCAGCAGCCTTTCACCTTACATGTGTTTAACATATTCTAAAGGTAATTGTAAAATAATAACAATTTCTTCCCTTTTTCTTTCTTCCCCTGTAAAATACTGAGTGACAAAGTAGTATCTGAAGAACAGACATTTTTGTGGTTGAAAAGGAAGAAAGGAAGGCAAGACTGGGGAAAATGCTAATGAAGGGGTATTATCCTTATTTCACCTCGATGTTAACGAAAGCCTTAATGAGCCTGGAGTCTGCGTGTGAAAAATGTGCTGGCAAGTGTGTGGCTGTCTCGTGCCCACCTGCTGCTGCAACTGGGAGGGAGGGCAGGAGCAGTGCATGGAGGTGCTGATGTACCCCCTGCGTTGATGTCCATCACTGCGGCTGTTATCCTCAGCTGGGAAAGAAAGCAGGGTACTGGCAAGGAACAAAGCCCTGGGAGCTGTGTCATGGTTTAAACCTGGTAGACAGCAAAGAACCACACAGCTGCTTGCTCGCTCCCCTACCCAGTGGGATGTGGGGGACAAATGGCAGGATAAAAGCAAGAAAACTTATGGAAAGAGATAAAGACAGTTCAATAATTAAAAAAAAAAAGAAAGAAAAAACAACAGAGAGGTGTGGGGGGGAAAAACTTAAACAAGATAAACAAATGATGCAAAGGGAAACAATTACTCACCACCAACTGACCAATGCCCAGCCAGTTCCAGAGCAACAGCAATCCCTGCCAACCTCCATCCCTGAAGTTTTATTACTGAGCATAAGTTCACAGGTCTTAATCCCACATTCTCCATTGTAATTTTGTCTTCCTGTTAGATCATCTTTCTTCTCTGATTTGAGAGTAAACTCTTCTACTCTTCCTAGATATCAGGATGAATTATCCAATATACAAATAAAAATTTCCATCCTGTTATTATTATTCTGTTGTTTTCCTAGACTCATCTGACACATTGCCAGACTAGAGTTCATTGATGTCTCTTCTGACATAACACCTCATTTTGATAATGCACGATTATATCACTGCTGTGTGAACACTTTTCTGGGTATATTTAGCTCTAGTATGGTTCTAATGTTGTAAATATAAACATCTAATGCTGTAAAAACCAGCCTGATCTAGTTGAAGATGTCTGTGCTCATTGCAGGAGGGGTTGGACTAGATGACCTTTAAAAGTCTCGTCCAACTCAAAATATTCTATGATTCTATATGGTATGAGATACTCCTTTGGTGAGTTGGGGTCAGCTGTGCCAATTGTGTCCCCTCCCACCTTCTTGTGCACCCCCAGCCTCCTCAGTGGTGGGGTGGTGTGAGAAGCAGAAATGGCCTTGACCCTGTGTGAGCACTGCTCATCAGTAACAAAAACAACCCTGTGCTATCAACTCTGTTTCCAGCACAAATCCAAAACACAGCCCCATACTGCTTGCTGTGAAGAAAATTAACTCTATCCCAGCCAAACCCAGTACAAACGGTAAGAGATGCTGAACCATTTGTGTTGGCTCTGATCAACGTTCCTGTATTCAAGGAAAAGGCTTGTATCTCTGGTGCTGCTGTTGTACAGGAGAAAGAATGACTCAGTGCTTGCTCTGACACCGGTCCTGATGCTTCAGCCAGGGCTTTCATAAATCTCCCCAAGCCAGTGAAATTTTTTGATGCATACAGACAAGGGGAGGGGAGCCAGTATAATTAGAAGGAGGAAAAAAAAATAAATCTGAAAGAGAACTAATTACTGCAGTCATGTTTTTCTTGCTTTGTTAATGAGGAAATTGAATTGGGAATCAGAGATACTGTATATGAAACAATCTGACAGTTTAAAAACTGTTAATCTCATCTAGTGAGACTGCTTAAATTTTGGTACTAATAGCAGAGCCTTTCCCAGAATAACAGTTCTCAGAGCTGCAGTGGTACTCTGGGGATGACACTGCTATTTGTAGTGATATTATTCATATGTATATATTTTTTTAAGCCTCATTACTCCCCATTTATTGTGGTACTTGCTACATGTGATGAGATCAAGGGAGGTTTGCACATTTGGAGTGGCTTCTGCATGTCTCAATGCACCTTATCCGGCTCTCCTGAGGACCAGAGGAACAGGCAGCTGCCTTCGTCATCCCCTCTCGAGTGGATACTTCAGCAGTCGCCAACTTTCACCCAGCTTCCAAGGCAGGTGAGGTGAGGGGTAGATCGCTGATGACTCTTCATGCAATGAAGAACACCTAAAAAGGACATGTGAATAAATTATTACATTTTCCCAGGATTTTACACCATGTCAGTATGATAGTTGATAACATCAGGTGAAAGTAACACACTTGTGAAGGGACACATTGCTTTGTAGCATTGACCTTTTTGGCTCAATACAGGTTTCATAGCAACTTGGTTGAAGAAAAGCATGCATCTGCTTTTTACCCTGAAACAAAGGAAAATTAATAGACAGAAGAGTTGGTACATTCTTTTTCTTTTATCTTTATACCTTGTTAGCAAAATGTTATAATATGGTATCCACTTGCAGTTTTTAATGTAGGCACCTTGGCATGGATCCATTTGTAGACATTGCTTGGAAATGCTAAGCTCACACTGAAGGCAATTGAGATGTATAGGGTCAAGCCCACTCAAATGTTGTGTAGAGTTGCTGAGTTACATGAAAACTCACATACATTTGTTCATGTGTTCAGCCATTTTTGTACAAAAATATTTTTTTTAAGCACATATTTTATCTTTTCTTATAAATCTACAGCTATTGAAATCTAGGCTGCATCCTAATGTGCTTCTTACTGCCTCTTTTTTATCTCTGCAGAAGAAAATCTGGAACTTTCCATTCTCTGACATTTACTTGCTACAGTTGAGTATTTACCGCAAAGGGTGCTGTACTGAACGGCTTCCGTTATAAATGAGAATATTTGAATCTGCTCCACAATGGGCCAAGTTCAGAATGGATATCAACTCCAATTTGTCTGTTAAGGTTGGGAAGAAGGTGATTTCTTGCTTTTCTAGAGATAAATGGATGTGTTCAAATATCCCCTGAACTGTGCTTTCTGCAACTGATCTGAATTTGGCCTAGTGTGCAATTTTCACAAATTTGGGAGTGAAAGGGAAATCCTGGATTATTCTGCCCAGTCCTCTCCTTTCAGATGAGAACAGGTTATAGAATTTCTTTATCAAGCTTCAGTTTACCTCAATGATGTATTTTTTTGCTGCACTGTAATATTAAAAGGCTGTTTAAGAACCTACTCTTCCAAAGTCTCAAATTATTCTTCTAAATCCAGTCTTACATATTCAAGAAAAATTTATACTCATTTGTTCTCATGCCAGCATTTTCCTTTAGCTTAAATAGCTCTTTCTTCTCCGTGTGTTTACCTCCCCACGAAGTATTTATAGGCAGCAATCATAACCCCCATTGCTTATCACATCTCTATTTACTATTTTAATTAGAAATAGCAGCCCTGATTTCTTCCTTTTTCTTTTCTTTATAAAATAAAAGATTGATGATCAGATATTTGATGCCGCCAATTTCCATTCTTTTTTTTGGTGTTAATTTTAAATAGCATCAATTTATTTAACTTGCTGTTCATATTGCAAAAGAATGTTATGCCTAATTGGCTGCATTTTCGTAGCTACACAAAGGGGACATTGCATAAAAGCAAAGCAATCAGATTCTCTGTCAAAACAAATTAGAAAGTGTATTTTTGGCTCTTATTAAGGTAACAAAAATACTTGGTCCTTCTTCAAGCTGTGTAATCATTTGACCTATTTATGACCTCAGGTGCACTTGGTTCACCTCCAAAGACCAAACGAAGTGATAACTGTAGCTAGTCAATAATCCAGGATTTAGCTGGCCCAGGAGATGTTAATATTAGTGTCCTATGGGTGATGTCTAAATTAGATGGCAGTCAGGTATGTGTACACTAGAGTGGTCATTAGAGTGGGCAGATGTGCTCAACTAATGGCTTACAGTGGGGATTGCTGCAGGGGGAATTCCTTGAGAAAAAAGTGAGTTAATATGAGACAATAGGCTACACAAGAGGGTGCTTTTCTGTGAGCTGTGATGAATATTTTCAACATGCAGACTTGTTACAATTACTTGATGGACAAAATATGTGAATCATTAATTATATAAGAAAGATTAAACTAATCTGGGTGCATAAACACTGGCCAGTAATACTGTTCAAAGTAAGCTTTTAATTCAAAATATGTAAAACCACTGGACTAAACCAGGAATGCAACAGAGAGCCCTATGCAGAACAGAATAAAGCTCTACACATGTAAGCAAAAAATGTCTGTGATCCCATTACAGCACTGAGAGCTAACCAGCATTACTCCCAGATCACAAAGAAAACTAAGTGCACAAGTGACCTATGTACCAGCATCTATGCAAATCTCAGGCAGATGCAGAGATTTATATACACTTTACACACCCCTGAGGTAATACACATTTTATATTACTGATGGAGCAGATGTATTTTCCTCTGTGAAATGTGCATAGAATCTAATCAGAACAAAGTGTTTAATGTGTTCAAAACAAGCACGCACCATCCCTTAACTTTACTACTAAACTGAAACAGAGTGCAATGTCGTATCTGAACTAATTAAAGATTTTATTGTATGCTATGACTCTACATTTGCCTGAGTGCGTTAGCAGAATCTTGTGTCATTCCGGCTGCACTGCAAATTCTTTTCCAGGCAAAATAACTTTTATTCTGATCATAATTGGCAGTGTGTTGAAAAAGTTGCCAATGCAAGATATTATGATCCCTTGAAAATTTTGATGTAGATTTCCAGTATTTCCTCCTGCCCCCCCAACCCTTTTAACTTTGTGATTATGGAAGAAAAAGTGAAAAAAACTCTAGGCACAAGTCAGCCCCAAACAGAGCCTTCTAGAGCAATTAGCCCAATCTTGCATCTGTACATTTTGCAACAGGAAAGTGAATACTATGCTACAAAATTTGAACTTGTAGACTCTTAGCTCGTTTGATGTCATACCGTCAGAATAAAAGAACATGGTGCAATTAATGTCTGTGTAATCTTAAATAGTATAAAATGAGATGTATATTTGAAGCATCAAGGCATTTGAATTTATTTTGTGCCATGGTCATGGACAATTATGTAAGGATCCATGAATAAAACATTTTTAGTACATAAACAGAGTAGAAACATAGAGTAGAAACATAAGAAAAAGGGAACAAAATGTGCAGTAATGAATCAAGAAGGAAATTCATCCTTTAATCTTTTTCAGATTTTGGATCATAGTACTGCAAGTAAAACAGAATTACTCATAGTAATGTCCAGAGAAATACATAATTCACAACCTATGCACTGTAAAGACTTTAATCCTCTTTTTTTTTTTTTTTTTTTTTTTTTTGCGAGCCCTGCAGATGGAGAAATTATTGTTAGCCTCTCTAAGCCTTTGATACTTCAGTGAGGAGATCCAAAAAGGGATACATTAGTGTCTGCAGATTTAAACACAGGATTAGCAAGATGTTAGTGTTGAATTCAGGACAGTGAAAGCCAGCCTCACAAAACAAACAAATCACTCATCCCACTTCTGGCATCAGCTGGCAATAATGTGGCAGAGGACTGCTTGTTCCAAGGAACTTGTAGCTCACATAGTGGCATAGATATTTGTCAGCCTAATGAAAGCCTAGGACAAAGGAATAAATAATTTGGAAATTATTTAGGAAGCTGAGTTATTGAGGGGTTAAATATAATACAAATATTTCAGTATGCCAATTTTGAGAAGTGAATTTAATGATAGATGAGTCCCTGAGATTATTTAGGATGCTGTTGATGAATCTTAGTGAGACAGATTTTGGCACATATTAGCTAAAAACCCAAGATCTGTCAGAAGCAGGGTACTAAAAAGATCATTTACACCGACTAATAAAAATGAAGTGTTCTGGTTCTAGAACTGATTCTTATCAATATAATTTTGTAACCAGTGAAGCGAGGAACGTCTGAAAAAAAAATGTCTTTCAAGGCTGTTGCTCAGGATAACCAGGCTCTTCTCAAAGTGCAGACCTTTTAATTTGTGAATTAAAAATTAAGTTTTATTTTACTGATTGGGCTTTATTTGGATAATCATTTAGAGGTGTAGTAACTATGAGCCAGTTTTTCTGCTGGTTCATAGGTTGACATTGGTCCAGCGAGTGAGCGGAGCTACAGTGAGCTCCATGGCTGAGAATCCTCATTCCAAGCTGTATCCGACTGAGTTTAAATGGTTTTAAAGTTTTAAGAGCTTATGATTCTCTAAACTGTTCTCATGGATTTAATGCAGCCTTGCGAAATAGAATTCCCTGGATTCAAGTGTGAGTTTAGTGCTGTAGAATTGTGACTGATGGTAGAGCAGGGAAAGGTTAATTAGTTGATCAGATTTCTTGAGGGTATTTGCCATCTTTGAGAAATTCCAAGATCTGGAAAAATAAAAGTTGGTTTGGGGAGTACAAAGAGGGAATCTGAGTGTTTCCCACTTAAGGAAAATTCTAAAAAGTTTTGTTGAGAAATAATAGAAATATTTTATTTAAAAATTTTGAAATCTTGGTGGGATCATAGTTGAGTAGAGTTCTATTAAAAGATTTGGTGACTCCGTACAGGTAAGAAGCCGGTTTTGAAATACTCTTGAGGTCTGTGCATTTACATGGAATGCTTTTCTACATTTTCAGATGGTCAAAATTTCAATCTGAGTACTTCTGACTAGTCCCAAATGGGACAAAGCATCAAGGATAGTCAAACAAACCGGACTGGTGGCACAGAGTCCTCAGGTGCAGAGCCCTTGCAGTGAGGAGGTGGAAGAGAAAACTGATAATGGGTTGGAAGAAAGAAAAACTAGAAGAGGCAAGATGAGAGTTTTGAGAAATTGGAATTTCTAATACAGGAGAAGATGTAGTTTAAAAGCTTGAGCATGGACAGAGAAGTATTATTTATTTTCACCCTCTTCTCCATTTAAATTGATGGTTTTTGGCAGCTAAATTTTGCCTATTTCCAAAAGCCCACCAGTCTGTATTTTACCTGATCTATTATATGAGTAGAGAAACAATGTTAACTGAACATTTGCCTACCTTAGCAGTACAAACAAGGTCAACCCTACTCGCTGCTATTTCTCTTTAAAATAGTCTTAAATTAGGACCAACAATTTCCAAGTTGCAGCATCAGTGGTTGTATTAGGAAGAGTGTTGCCAGCAGGTCGAGAGAGGTGATCCTCCCCCTCTACTCAGCCCTGGTGAGGCCCCACCTGGAGCATTGTGTCCAGTTCTGGGCTCCCCAGTACAGGAAGGACATGGAACTCCTGGAGTGTGTCCAGCGAAGGGTGACTGAGATGGTTAAAGGACTGGAGCATCTTTCATATGAGGAAAGGCTGAGGGAGCTGGGCCTGTTCAGCCTGGAAAAAAGACGACTCAGAGAGCATCTGATTAATGTTTATAAATATCTAAAGGGGGAGTGTCTAGAGGATGGGGCCAGACTCTTCTCATTGGCACCCAACAATAGGATGAAAGGTAATGGGCATAAACTGCAGCATAGGAAGTTCCACCTGAAGATAAGGAAGAACTTCTTTACTGTGAGGGTGACTGAGTACTGGAACAGGCTGCCCAGAGAGGTTGTGGAATCTTGTCCCCCTGGAGATATTAAAAAACCATCTGGACAAAATCCTGGTTCATGTCCTCTAGGAGTCCCTGCTTGAGCAGGGGGGTTGGACTAGAGGACCTTCAGAGGTCCCCTCCAACCTCGACCACTCTGTGATTCTGTGATTCCTGCAAACCGTTCAGATACCTTGCACCTGTGTGACAAACAGGAGAGAGCACCTGAGAGAAAGCATGAACCAAGGCTGAGTGGAATAGTTGGGGCAGGGCAGATGAGGGTGCTGCTCAGCTCTGGTCTCTTGGAGATGATGGAGAGATCTGTGGCAGAGGTGCAAGACACGAGAAGACTCCTTTCTCCAGCAGGGGTGGCTGGTGGTAGCTCAGGGGCAGCAGTGATGCTTACCCTGCCTTCCTCCTCTACGGGTCAGAGCTGATGGAAACATCAAATGGCAAGAAGGAAAAGCACAGAAATGAAAAGAGCATGGTGGAAAGAAGATGCAAGCATGCCAAGAGGCAGGATCTCCTGTTGGAGCAGGAGGTGAGGGGAAGCCCATGTCTGTGAGCTCCTTGGTAGTCTTCCATCGTCTGCAAGACCTCTGCAGATGAAAGGAGCCTGCTGTTCTGGGCTGGATGCAACAAAAACTTTTAAAAGCTTTTTTTTTTCTTCCGGGAAAAATGAGAGAGACATATATATGTGTCTGTGAAAGGTGTTTAGGGCACTGTGCCTGGCTGGGAGAAGCCCACCTTCATCTGCCTGTGGTGCCAGGCTGCTGGCTGAGACCCTTGACCATGGGGCTGCTGCTCCTGTGCCAGTTCAAGGAGAATTTCTGAATATTCAGCTATTTTAATAGAGATTGAAGCATCTTTGGTGAGGCAAGCAGAGACTCTCAGTTCCCAGGGCAACTCCTGGGGTATGAAAAATTCAGCTCTAAGGCTCTTTTAAGTGCTCGTCTTTCTTCTGGGTCAGGCAGAGCAGGTCTGGAACCTGGGGTTTTGTGAATTCCAGGTGTCTCTGTTACAAGCACAGACAGCATCTTTTTCTCAGTTTGACCAGAAATTATATCCTGCTGCTGAAAAGGATTTTCTGTGGAAGTTTTGCTGAAACTGAAATAAAACCCATGAAAAGTTTTTATGTAGATGAAGTAGCGTTTCTCAGTTGCTTTGCCAAAAAACTTCCAGGTAAACCCTATTTTGTAGCATTGCATCCTATATTGAAGACTTATGGGGAATGGCTGCAGGTTCATACACATGAAGCAATAGCAAAGACTGGATTCAGAGCCTATGAAAGCCAATGAGGATTTTCCCTTCAACCCATCTTCCCCTTGGTGGGTATTTCTGTGTACTCATGCAGCACCAGCTTGGTGGGAACTGAGACACTCCCAGTTGCTCTTTAAAATCTCCTTCCCAAAACACCCATAGTTTATTTGGAATGAGTCAATTAAATTAGCAATTTATCTCAGCTAACTGCCTTTTAAACTCCTCAACTGTCTTTGCAGTCCCTAGGGCAGCTCCATAGATACTGATCACACTGGACAGGAGATAGTGACGTTGGGGTGATGGGCAGCCCATGCTGAAACAGAGTACCAAGCTCAACTTGGCAGCATTTTCAGCCTTGAGGATGAATATTATTGCTGCAAGTGCAGCAGCTCCTGTGGGAAGAGTTTCCTTCTCACATTATCCACTGGAGGCTCTTTTAAAATTAAAATTCATTCTCCAGGGAGACTATAACAACCCACAAGGATACTGAGGAGGAGAAAGACTTTAAAGAAGTTCAGTTGCCCTGAGAGGAACTATTTTTACTGATGCACAATCCTTTTTCACCTCTGTGGCTGCAGCCTCCCCACGCTGGTACCAGAGGACCCCAACCATGGGGTTGCACTATCTGAGGCTGTGCCAAGTGGAGCTCAGGAGCTGGGCAGCCACCAGCTCTCTCTACAGCTGGCTTTCCATGCAGTGGGAACTTCAGCACATGACCTCTATGAGCACTGCTGTGTGCTTTGATACCAAACGAGACACAAACCTAGTGTCTGGAGTACAAGCATGGCTTTACCACCTGCTTTGTCCTCTCTTTGCATTAGGAATAGGAATGAAGGAATCAAAATCTCTGACTTGGGCTTAAATTTCTGATCTAACACCAGCTTCTTCTCTGTTTCTCTTGTAATTAGTCTCACTGGGGGTCTTGGAGGGGATATCAGTGTGCATATACCTTTTGCCCAAAGCACAAGGACCAAAAAAAAAACACCTTCCTGTGTTGGCATTTCTGGAAATGTTATCCAAAGAATTATTTTGTTCATGTTTGGACACAAATGATCTTCTGAAGCTTGGAACATACAAGGCTACTGCTACTTATTTTCTCTGAGGGCTATGGACAAAGAATTACAGGGTAACTAAAGAGAGGGCGTTTGGAGGTGAATGCAGTCGTGGGACCATGTTGGTACCAGGAGCTTATGCCATCGTGGTTCTGCAGCTTTTATCTGTTTTCAGCACAATTACAGTGGATTTGCAGGGACTTTGAAAATTCCCCTTTAGGCTTGATTTGGGGAACCTTCTGATTACAGAATTGATTTCTGCCTTTCTAAAATTTCTTGCTGATCATCCCATTAGCTGAAGTGAGTGGAGGATGTGAAGCTGCAGAAAACTAGGCAAATCATGTTTATTTTTCGCTCCTTCTGATGGCTCATTCTGCACCCTCTGTGTGCACACAGCCTTTACACTGGCCAGTTACAATCTGGAAAGTGACAATAATCATTCAGGCCACAGCCTAACAAAGCATCTATAAACATTCATATCTTCTGACATGTGAGTAGCCCCTGTAAACATCAGGAGTTTTATTACCCTTGCTGTTTTTGTGAACAAGAGATTTTCCAGCAGATGTGTCTCAGCAGATATGAGAAATAAAAGAAACCAGTTTTGAAATGTTGTGTTTTTGTTATTTTTTTCTTTTTTCTCCAAGTGGATAAAAGATACATGTATCCATTGAATTTTTATGCTTGAAAACTATTAGGATCAATATAAAATCTTAGACATATTTGAATTAAATGTATGTATTTACATGCTTTAAATATAAACCTACAGGGAGTATTTTGATCAATATTTCCATATGAATTTCATTAGTCGTGGAAACCAATTAGTTTTCCTAGCAGTGGCTGTAATACAGATGCTTTCCACTGGGAATTTTGATGAAACTCAGCTCATTTCTCATAGGTCCCTTGACACCCATGAGAACAGCAATATCTTTCAGGACCGCTGCTGGCCCAGAGTGGCAAGGTCACGATGAAAGTTGCCACCTCCTGCTTTGACCTGTCTTTGCCTTATGTAGAGGAATGAAGGAATAAAGATTCAAACCTCTAGATTTGGCAGTCTGGAAATGTCCTGTTTTCCCATTATGAAGGGGTGTAAATAGAACACAATTTGCTAAGACAAAAGGATATTATATGTAAATATATTTTCAGGCAGTTTCCTCACAAACCTGATTTCTTGGCAATGATGACTGACTACCTCACTTATTTTCTGTAACACTGTTTAAGCTTCTTTTTGAGCATTTGTATGTTTTTATTTGAACTACAAGTAATTTCTTACAAATTATGCTGATGAAGTGTGAAGCTCATTCACAATTCCTTTTTCAGATTCCAGTTCAGTGCACAATAATGTTCAAACTACCTACGGCTGGATTGTCAAGGTAGAAGTAGGTTATTTGCTGCTGACATGATTTGACCTACATTAGAAGGAGGAAAGAATAATCTCTTCCCTCTTTGTTGGTTCCATGATCTGCATCTACAAAGATGCGTGAAGTCCAATTTCAAGCAGAGAATTTGGTATCCCAGGCCAAACAATATCATCGTAACTTCAGTTAACTGATATTGAAGTGACTTAATTGCAGATGTAATGAAAATAATTTAGTTTAGTATTGGCAAAAACATGTTTTAATTTGAAATTTGTGTGTACACGTGTATCCTGCAGAGGAGCTAATTAAAAAAAAAAGGTGAAGACTAGTCAGCAGCCTGAAGAATAGGGAATTCCCTTGAGGTGGTAGCAGCTATGATTTGAATACTGCAGACTGAAAAAAAGACTCAAACACAAGTCTCTAGCTATTCAAGCAAATGCTTTAACCATGCCTAAGATGGCTGGTGCTGGCACTTTTTACCCCAGCATGTTTTTCACTGAATGTGTCCAGGGCTGGTGTGTTCAGGGATGAATCCAGCGCTGCTGCTGCTGCTGCACATTAGGTGTGGTCTGTTCACCTGATGGAAAGGAAACCACAAGTACCTCTTGTACCACCTCCCCAGATTACGGCAGTGCCTACACAGGATGTGGGAGCAAGTCTGTTCAGACCTTGTGCTTCTGAGTGAGAGCAAGTGTCCGTGTTTTGGGGTCTGGGTAATGCTATCATCCAAAAAGTTTGGGTTTTTTTTAAAGTGTGGCCAGGGCTAGAGAATGCTGGAAAGCAAGTATTTTTAATCACCCTCCCAGGCTTACATCTGCCTGGGTCCCAAACTTAGCTGAGACTTTAATCTTTTTTTATCTACACTCTACAACTGAAATTTATTGCGCTTGGCTTTGTGTAGTTGTGTGTTTGGACTGGATTGCATTTACATTATGAACTGTCTGAGAATAACCCTCTGATAAAAAGCTGTTCTCACTACCAGAGAAGTTACTCTGGATGGACATTGGTGTGACTGAGGTTAGAATTTATCCTTTGGGAATTTAGTAGTAGACTTGTTTTGTAGAGAAAGTCAGAGGTGCTTTCTCTACAGCAGCTGATGTAGAGAGGGTGTTCTAGCAGTGTTTGTGGCTAGTACCTAGCCAGTTATTTAGCCAGCCAGCCTTAGCACTAATAAACCCATGTGAAACATTTTTTACTGAAGTTCAGGTTACAATCATCCTACTTTGAATAGTGTTTAACTCCAAAGACAAGCCCGCTACAAGCAGTCAGGCTGTTTGCAGACTAAGGTATTATTGGACTGAGTGTGATTCTGAGATAGGAACAATTCTAGAGGAAAAGAAAAGAAAAGAAAAGAAAAGAAAAGAAAAGAAAAGAAAAGAAAAGAAAAGAAAAGAAAAGAAAAGAAAAGAAAAGAAAAGAAAAGAAAAGAAAAGAAAAGAAAAGAAAAGAAAAGAAAAGAAAAGAAAAGAAAAGAAAAGAAAAGAAAAGAAAAGAAAAGAAGAAAAGAAATAAACTACCTAAAATTCTCAGTCACCTAAGGGTATGTTTTTTGTGGACTCTCACCTGGAAAATGAAGCTGCATGATATGCTAAGGGGTTAATCAGTTTGGTTTACTTAAAAATTCTTAGCCATGATGAAAATATTTTAGCACCTAAGAGGAAAGATTGTGGGTGAAAAACTGAAGATACATGATTTATCACTCCCCTCACAAATAAAATTTATTCATTGCATCCACCAGCCATCACACAGATGGTCAGAAAATTGGCTTTGTGTAGGGATGTGGATTCAGGCATGAATATTAATATGAGACAGATGTAAACGCATATTAATATGCATTTGCTTTGCATGGACTGACATTACAATATTTTCATTAAAGAAACCACATTTGAAATGGAAAGTATAGGTCACCTTTTAAAAGCATAAAATGGCAGAGTACAATGTATTTACACTTTCCTGGAACAACAGAAACAACGGAATAAATATTTTTTTCTTTAAAAAAGAAGATTTTGTGAAATTCCTTGTAGCAAAATATGTTGGATGCAACATAATAACAAATAAATCAGGGAGACATCTCTCACTCTGTGGTTAAAACACATTTCCTCCTTTTTGCCTGCCTTGTTACTCTGGCAGTAACGCACACCTTCACGTCTGGGTGATAGATACAGGGCTCCAGATCAGCATACGGTGAAGTTAAGCTAAGTTAGGTAGACTTACTAAAGTCATCCTATCTCACAATGCACCATTCAATATGTTGTTGTTTTTCCAATGGCAGCAATGCATAAAACCTATCAGATTTATTAAGATACAGTACTTCATGTGTTGTTGGGGCTTTTTTCTTGGTTTTGTTTTGGGTTTTTTTTGGGGTTTTTTTGGTTTTTTTTTTGTAGGGGACAGCATTGATGTTTGCAGCAGCATTCACATCTGTGCATTGTTAGTATTTGCTCATGGTAACATCATGCATTTGCCCAAAGAGAAACACGGTGTCATTATATATGTCATATTATAAAAGACAATTTCACAGATATTTGCTAAGCACTTTTTGCCAAGGCTCTGTAACAGAAGTATCATTTCAAGGGGAAAATTGGATTAATTCTGTTCTTATACAAAACATTCAGGTGCTTTCTAGCTGGTAGCCATAATGCTTGAATGTCTAAGTAAACAGTTTTATAATTATAAATGTTTTGCAAGGATGGGTTGTTGAAGTTAAGATGAAAGGTGTCGGCAGGCTGTCCCGTGTCCTGTCAGATCCCATGCACCCTCTGACTGTAGCTATGACATTATAAATCTGTCTCCAGCCACCTGGGCTGGCTTCTGCTTTCATGGCAAAAGTAAGTAGCCTTCTGCATCCTGCATGTGCAGGTGTGAGCTCAGGGAACTGACTCACTCCTCTGCAGCTGTGTAATTTAAAGATGGCACGAGTGCTGGTGTAAGCAAGACAGAGCTTTTTGTCTGTGTCTGATCCCTGTGCCCAGTGACAAAAACCCTGTGTACAAGCTGGAGATAATATTTACACTGCTGTAAATTGCTTTGTGTGATGATACTCACAGTATATTATTGGCCAAGCTGTGCTGCTTGCTGCCAAGTGCAGGATGTGGCACGTAAGTGGTGGCCCTGTAGGGGCTCCTTGTGTGCTTGCCTGCTGTGAGGCTACCTGGCATGGGGCAGAGGAGCCCCGTGCTCTGCTCTGGAGGTGGTACATGCCTCTGTGCAGAGAAAAGGGCTTCGAAAAGGTGCTGCAGAGGCAGCTGTGACACCTTCGTGTCACCTGCAGATTACCCTACATAGGAAACATTTTTGGCTGGCTTTTTGGATCACCCAACCATCCCAGTTGGCACAGTAGCGAAGCAGGATCTAATGCTCCAGTGTATTTTGGAAACCGCTGTAAAACTGGTAGCCCTATAGGTCTTCATGCTGCCAGATCCCAATGGAACCTTTCTGTATCTCTTGCAGCAGATGCTGGGTAAATAAATGTGGACTCTGTGACCTTTGCTCCAGCTCTCCCAGGTGTCTGAAAAACTCTGAAGCTCCTCTGCATGTGTGTGTGCACACATATGTCAGTTTAACGATGGAAGGGGAGAAGGAAAGTCTATATTTGCTTTAGTTTTTTCTTTTTTCTTTTTTTTTTCCTTTCCAGCTTCTGAAGTTTCAGAAAGTTTCACAGAGAAGACTGCTCTGTAGCTCCTGAGAGTGTGCTGCCCTTGTTTTCCCTGTGGCTGGCTCGCTCCAGCTCAGCTGTCAGTCAAACGGAGTATCTCCAGAAAGGTAACGCAGAGGGGACCAGGCTCCCAGCTCATTATACACTTCTGTCAATAGAACAGAAGAGATCTCATTCACATAACATATTTTGTATCACAGGTAACTTCCTCAAATTCCCAGTCATAAATCTTACTAATTCAATATTCTGTGCTCTGATTCATTTGGCAAGCCAGCAGAGGTTTCAGCAAATCTGGCAGCTCCCTGCAATGCTTTTCTCTCATGACTTCCCCCCCCAGCCCCACATCTAATGTACCTCTTCTTTCTCTCCCTCTTGTTTTTTTGTTGTTTTCTTTTTTCCCCTCATAAAGTCCCAGAGAATCCGTATCCTTATTCACCAAGTGTCTTCAGAAATTATTTTCAATGGAAAAATATAGATTTATAAAAAGTTGTGGGGTTTTTTGTTGTGGTTTTTTTTTCTGAATCAAAATATTTTACTTTCTTGAACAATTGTTGCTTATTTTTGGCTCAAATTCACTCCACGTTCAGTGGGATCTCCTTGAGACAGCTGAGATGTTGTCATCATGGAAAGACTCTGGCCAGATGAACTGTCATAAAGTAAGGATGGTCTCCCCTTATTGACACTATTTACTCTCTGAAAGTGTTCAATATTCACATTTTCCATACAGATTCAGGATAAAATAAAACATGGAAAGTGCTAGTTTTCACTTGACCTTAGCGCAGGCCAATGGGTGGGCAATGGAAGGTGGGAAATAAGCATGGGTGTGACAGGGTGACCTATCCCCAGGGAAGAACCCACCCTCTCATTCTTAGGTGACAGGAGATTTGGGCAAGAAGTGAGGCTGTGCTTAGCTTTGTGAATCCCCAGCTGCTTGTTTCCCCTTGCAGTACATACATCCTTCTGAGGCAAAATGCATGTTAATAGGCTGGAAAGCTTAATGATGATGACTTTTCATCTTGAGATGTATACTTTGAACAGTGAAGTGTGTTCTGACTGGTACCAATGCAGTACTGTGAAAAAAAAATTTAAGAGTGTGCTAATTCTAGGTTATGGTATCTGTGGTGCCTCCCCAGAAAAAAAAAAAGCAGCTAACTGAAGGAGAGAAAAAAAAAGACTTCTTGTACATGAAATATTTTTTGAATTTTTTTTTAAATTTGTTTTTCAGTAGTAGACTGAATTAACGAAGAAGAGAAGGGAGCTGGGGTCTGCCTCTGTATTTGATCACTTGTTTTGCTTTTTATACTATGAAGAGTACCCATTGGATCATTTTCAGGACAATAGTGTCCTTAACTGGAAGTTTCTTTGGTTGCATTGGATCAGACTGGAATGTCCTCATCAAGATCTTTTCTTTCTGTCCCAGCAGCATCTTGGAGAAGTAGGGATTGCGATGTTCACTTCCATCCAGAGTGGTTCTTCAGGCTCTTTGACTGAGTAATTTTATCCCTCTCTATTCAATCCCCTGCATACTTTGCAGCTTCTGTTCCTCATGCTAGTACATAGAATCATATAGAATGGTCTGGGTTGGGAGGGACTCATAAGCTGTTATTTGGAGAAGTAATCAAGGAGTCAAACTCTTTTGTTCCCTTTGTAGAAAATACAGATTTTTAATGAACATTATAATTGTGAGCAATGCCTTGGGGAGCTTATGGGTTTCAATGACTTTTGAACGTCCTACTGAAGGCCAAAGAGCCTACTGGCATTGTCACTGGCCATCAGAGGACACTTCTGTCTTGGTCCTGCCCTCAGCCAGCTTCTGTGAGGCTCTACGTTGCTCCCCTCTGGATACTCTGGGGAGTGTGCTGGCAAGGTAGGACACTTCTTCAAAGGTTCAGCCTTTTCTTCTTTTTTTATTTGACTTGAAAACACTCTCAGTTTAATCCAGGGTAAAGTTAATCACACATAAAATATTCACAGCATCCAAAATGGATAAAACACTTATAAATGTTTATAAAACATTGGTGTGCAATTGCAAAATGTGAAATGATATATGGTAAACTTACCTGTGTGGGATTTAAGTAAGAAGAGCCTCACTGCAAGAGAGCCATGGTGTGGTGGCTGGCATGGAGGCTCCCCAAGGGTTTTCCCTTCAGCAGGCAGGTGCTGCCACAAGCCCTGTTAGGCAGCGCCTCATTCCCTCAGCTGCTGGTATTGCTCTGGAGTCTGGCCATTCATCTTCTCCCCTGGACTAATTTCTTTCTAAGAAGACAGGTAGGTGGACCATTTGTCCTAGTAAATGCAGTCACTGTTTTCCTACCCGAGAGATGCCAAGGAATTGCTACCACTCCCTGAGTCAGTGAGGGCAAAACTTGCCTCCCTTTGTCCTCTGTGCAATCTACTGGGCAGTAATAGGTAAGTTTTGATAGAAAATACGACTTCCACTCAACCTTGCTTTTAAATCCATCTCTAGTTTGTTGGCCATGTTCTTACAAATGTCTAAATGGGGTGTAGCCATTTCATGGTGAAATAGTCTTGGGATAATTTTATCCCAACACCTTTTTCTTCAGCGAGTGATGAAACAACCACGTATTTCTGGTTCAAGTCAGTCAGGATCATTTTCTGTCTGCATTAGATTTGTGAGACAGATGGCTTCCAATGTCTAGAGCTCAATCCAAGTTAAAACTGGAGGGGAAAGTTGTTTGATTCTTTGCAGGAATTATTGTCTAAACAAAACCTGACTTCAACAGATTTCTATGCATAACCCTTTGATTCCCATTTTCCATCTGTGAGAAATTTGGGATGTTATTGTTGGATTTGTATCTTTCCTTTGATAAACATATTAAAACATGGTTCAAAATAGCTTTTTATCATCTAAAGGATATACTGTGAATGAAATCCCCTCTGACTCCTGTGGCTTTGGAAGCAATTTTCCTGCTTTTGTTACATTTGCACCACGTTTCCGTAGTTCTTTGCTTATGGCTCTGCTCATGTTGCTAGTCTAGAGTTTGTGTTTGGCTCAGAAAGCAGCAGTAAAATGGACTCTGGTACCTGGAGATATTAATATTTCCCTCACCTTGATGTTTTATCCAATTTTTACTTTTGATTGCTACCTCCACCAAGAGTGAATTTGGAGTCTTGGCAGGCAGCTGTTGGGAGGGATGCTGAATACCACACTTCTGAGGTCAGTCTTGAGAGTGTTCTCACGATCCTTTTGCTTTCTCAGTGTAGGACTTAGCTCCCAGACAGTGAGAGCTCAGAGCTTTCAATCTTTAATCTTCTCTGTTTCTGTCTTCTGTCATCAAGCAAGCCATAGCTGCAAAAAGAGTCATCACAGTTATGAAGAGCTTATAGTCCATATGGTGATGATCAGTCATAGTATAAAAGTTACACCTTTTTTTCCAGAGTAGCTGAATATCATAAGATGGTTACAGACAAAATAAGCAACACCTCTTCAACTCTGATCTACTCAGACTTAATCTGTAACCAGTTCTTTCCCACTGATAACAGATTAAGTCTGTTGTTTTATGACTTAAAAATGTCCCACTTTTTGACCTTCTCTTTACTGCTTTTATTACCAGTAAAGGTATAATCTTTATTACCAGTAATAGTATAATTTGCCTCTCCAGCATCTGTGTAGTTGATGAGTCCAGTTGTCTCAGCTGTTGGTCTGCAGCTGGCACTGACACTGTGTAAGGCTGGGGCAGCTGTGGGTGTCCAGCTTCTCAAAGCAAGCAGGAGTCATGTGCAGCAGCTATCCCTCACCGTGCCGCACTGCCATGCCAGATCTGGGCAGTGTTGCTGGGTGCTGGGGAGCTTTTGTTCTCTGGAAGTCCCTTATCACCAGACTGCACTGTTACTCATGTTTTCCTGTGGTTGTCTGTGTGGCTGGAGAAGGCAAAATGGTTTTAAATGAAAAGAGGGCAGATTCAGACCGGATATAAGGAAGAAATTTTTTACAGTGAAGGTGGCGAAACACTGGAACAGGTTGTCCAGAGAGGTAGTTGATGCCCCATCCCTGGAAACATTCAAAGGCAGGTTGGATGGGGCTCTGAGCAACCTGATCTAGTTGGAGATGTCCATGCCCGTGGCAGGGGGGTTGAACTAGATGGTCTGTAAAGGTCCCTTCCAACCCAAACCATTCTATGACTCTATGGATCTATGATTCTATTATTTTCTTTCAATCTTCCCAAGACACGGCATTGGGACAGCAGAGTTGAAACTGTTACTATATTCTCTTGATCTGAAGAGCAGCATTCATTGCTTCAGCAAAATAAGCATGTAAACCTAAACTAACTAATTTAACAGACAATATTTCACTTACAAGATATTTTGACCCACATTGACTACTGCATAGTCTGCCCACTGGAAAAGCAAATTTCTCACACCTTTCCTATATTGAGAATCAGAAAGATGCCCCAGAACAATTCCTTCTCCCCAGTGTAGGGCCAGGCAGGACAACCTCAGTGTGGTGAGGAGGAAATGCTGCTGGCAGCCCCGAAATCAGCCACAGGACAATGCCGGGCTCAGTGAAGTCACGCAACACAAATGGATCCTCCTAGTCATTTCCTGTCTTGCTGAATTTGGGTTCAAGAGTTGGATCCAAACCCAAGCTCAGCAATTTTCAGCTTGCTAAGCTTTTGGTCGGTGTTGACACACTGCCCATTTTTGATTCAGTGAATGGATTATTTCTCTTGCACAGGGTGGATTAATTGTACTATGCTCATTTTACACTTAGTATGTCATGGATATTAATCAATCTGAGTCTGGAAAAAGATGAGTATTGATCTGTGATATTTGCTAGTAGTACATTGCCACATTTTTGCCTGAGAGCTGCCTTGCAAAACAAAGCACCAGAGTTCCCACTGAAATAATTTGTTTGTGCAAGCTTGCAATGAAAATCCAGTCATAAGAAGAGATAATTAAAATAATTACTTGTTACTATTTTAATATTAATTCACTTTCCAGTCATTCGTATCACTGCATGCCTTCCTGTGATGACTGTGGGCCCACGGAGTGAGGAGGAATGAGGCAATGGGGTGGACTGGAAGAGTGTGTCGCTGAGCAGGGTGTCCAAGCGCCCAGGGATGAGTCAGGTCACTGCAGGCTGAGCACCCACTCATGCCTAGACAGTGGGGCTGCACGGGGCTAAGACTCTCAACGAGGTGTTGGGACCATGATGCAAACCTGCATCCCCCACACATCCTTCATCCCTGTAGCCTGAGGGACTGCTCTGCCTGTCTGCCCCCAGGGAGCAGCTCCGGCTCCTCTGCTGGGCACCTCTGTTGGGGGGCACAAAGCCTGGGGGAGCTGCTGTGGGGCCCGGGGCCCTCTGCCCTCCTGCTGAGACTCTCTGTGTCCTTCCTGGGGGTCAAAGGGAGGCACACTGGAAAACAACATTCTGAAGGTGTGACTGAGGCCACCAACTGTAGTCGTTATAGTAGAGCTATGAGCTGTTGGGAACAGCTTTTGGGCAGCACCAATCTGGACTGAATTTAAAAAGAAATCAGTCTCAGTGGTTTCTCTCCCTCCCTTTACTTTTTTTTTTTTTTTTTTTTTAAATCTTAAACTCTTTAGAGCCTGTTTTCTGGTCTTTGGTTTTAGACAGATGAACAGCAGGGCTTTATAAGCTGATTGTGTTCAGATGTACATCTGCAGCAATAATTGGGATACATAGGGAATGGTGTCACTATAACGTTTCACAATACATGTTGGAATGAAACCACAAATAGAAACCACATTCTGTTGTTAATTGTTTGATTTAAGCCCACAAATCTGGTAAAACTCAAAGACATAAGAACAATTAAATCACATCACGCTGATAAAAGGCATGCAAGTTTTGGGACCAAATTCTCGCGCCCAAATCAGATCATGCACAGATCTCATGAAGCAGGTTAGGACATGAAATCTTTCTTTTCAGTCTCCTGTCAGCAGCGCTGCAGGGGAAAACTAGGACGACCTGAATGCTTCAGGAATACAAGAACTCCTACCCTCTGCTCATACAGTTTCTTTTCCCCTCCATCCTCTTTTATGCCCCTTCTCCCTCCGGGTATCTACCACAGTACATCTTGTTTTGATTCACCCAGGCTTTTCCCTTCACCACTGTGTTGTCCCCAGGAAGCAGTGTTGTGGAGGTTTACAGCTGCCATGCAGCTTTGTTGTAGCCGCCTTAAACCCAGTGGAAATTCAGGTCCAGTAGGAAAGTTATTGTATTCATTACCAAAAAAAGTTTTTGTACAGATCCTGCCCCAAATTCCTAATCTTCAAAACCTGTTAGCTTGCAGGGTTTGGAGTTTTTCAGTAAAACTTTTCAGATTTCAATCTCCCTGTGATTATCTGTTCAAATAAAAAATACATCTTTTCATAGGAAAGAAAGTAAATGAAAGATTTCAGTCACCCCTAAGTAACAGATTGTTCTGATTTTGACCTTTTCTTGTAGAGGAAAATCCATCTTTTGTTCAGCATAGCCTAAAGTTGCCTGGATGTGGTCCCGATTTTCCTATTCTGACTATAATTGTGAAGGAAAAATGTACTTTTCCTGAACAGGAGTAATGAAGCATTGTCCAAGCTGGCAGCACTGCCTGCTTTGCACTGAGACAGACTTTCTGTCAAGGGTATGGGTCAGGGAAAGGAAGAAAATTTGCACTGTTCTGCACAAATATGAGTAGAACTGGTTTAAGATTAACAGCCTTGACTAGGATTGATCAACCTGCTGTGGTAATGACAAAACCATACAAACCTGGCCCAACCCTCATATCAAACTTATTGGGGAGATTGTGGTATATACATGCACACATGTATATAGCATATGATAGAAGGTATAGAATTTGATTATATGAATATATATTTGCATTCCCCACCAAGAAAGTGGAAAAGGGCTCAAAGCAACTCTAAAATCTCTGAAAACCAAGTTAGAAGCTACCACACAGAAAACTTGTTGAAATCAGGTCTGTTAAAGTTAAATAAATTTTCTACACCTCTGAGTTTTCAGATAAATAGCGAACAGTTATTAGATAGTGCTCACACCTTTCCGTACGTAGGTTTTAGCTGTACATGTTCTGCTTAAGCCCCTGTTTCTCATTCAATCCTTCATTTTCAAGTTTGTCTATTTTTATTTATGACCTGTTCTGTAATCAGTTTCTCCTCTAATCTTCCCCAAAATAATATTCTGGTGATTCACCTTTCTAGGAAAACTTCCTTACTGCTTCTCTAGACCTTACTCCTAGCATCAGTTGAAAGTGTCTTTTCCTCCTTTGCTTATGTAGCATTGATTTTTTCCATTGTTGTTATTTGTCATTTAATTTGATGACTGCGTTCTTTACAGCGTTTCTGTCCCAAAATTTCAGATGTAAGGCAAAATAAAATAGAACATTAAATTTGCCTTGCTGGGCTGAATTCCAACCTTATAGCCACCCTGAAGTGTGTGCAATTACTCCTGGAAATCAGACAGCTCTCTGCACCATGGATGTCTGTGGCTGGTCCCCAAATGCTGCTGCTCCCAGGAACTTCTGCCTTGTCATGGCTTGGTACTGGCAGAGATGCTGTCGGGTTTAGTCACTTGTGGAGAACTGCAAAGCAGGCAGTGTTGACTGAATGATGAATACCAACGTAAAGTGCAATTAACACAGACAGGCATTTATTGCCAACAATAGTAAGAAACAGTTTTACTCCTTTATTTGCTGCCAGCCCTGGCAGGTTAAAGAGCCAAGTGTCATATCAGAACATTGGTGGTACGTGTGGAGTTTGGTGCATACTTCTAGATTCAGTTAAAAAAAAGAAAGAAAGGAAAAGGAAGAATAGATTGGTCTCACTTTTGCTAGTGTGGGATTTTGTTGGTAATATATTCCTATGAATTGTTACTGACTGCTTTCCATATGCTTTTACATTACTGAAGTTCCTTTTGTGTGCAAGTGAGCATATTATTATGATAAATTGGTAAGGAGTAACCATCGCACCATGGAAAAATGTACAGTAAACAGAATGCTCATATTATGAATTTGGCTTCATTTGTTAAAGGAAGAATATCTATATATATAAATAAATAATAAATCAGGAAGAAAACGATTATAAAAATGACATTCTCCTTTCACTTAAATCTTACTTCATAGGAAGAAAAATATTATTTTAAGAGTACTATCAGCCTCCAGAAAAGATTATTATGTAAAAATATGGCAACACTTCACAGTGCATTTTTGAGATGTAAAAAAATAACCATGTAAATCTGCATAGAATAATATTTATCACCTTTTTCTGAACTACACTTTTGGAAGACTACCCTTGCATTTCCAGGTTTGTCACTAACATTCAGTAGATCTGAGAAAACTTTCTCTAAATTTGTTGTGTGTGGTTTTTTTGATCTACAGTTCTGGGTTCGTAGGATGGAAATTCCTAAAAGATTTCTAACCAGCTTTGCTTTAAACTTGATTATGTAACTGTTTATTCATCAGATAAATATGTGAGAATTATTTAAATACAATAATCAAATAGAAAGGAATAATGAAAATTTGAGGCTTTGTGCAGCTACTGGCACATACATCTTTATAGAGTTAGCTGCAAGATTAGGGCTTGTTAAATGACGACTGCTTTTTCTTTCTAAAGAAGTACTGGGCTGGATTTTCTTCTCCAGCAGATGAAAGAGATGAGCAGGCTGACACACCAAATGTAAGCTCTGTTTCAAAACTTTTTGAAAAAAGAAAAAGAAATGGAAGCCCATATATTTCTGGGTGCTTTGCTGTGCTTTTCGTAGGATGGGTGCCAGAGTCAGCATACAACCGTGAGTCTGGGCTCGTGTTTTCCAGTGATTGAGCAACTGGCATAAAGCTACACAGTGGTTCATCCACCCAGGTTCTTTCTTCCAAGCTACCACTTTTCAGAACCTGCATGACAATATTGAAAATTAAACCCAGTTAATAGAAAAAAATGTTAAATCAATGACCATAAAATTTAATGGGTTTATAGCAGTCTTAACACAGTAGGACTGAATTATCATGTTAATTTAATTTCCATTTCTAAATGAACCAGAAGGCACAATAAAGGTCAATTAACCACTACCTTCCTTGTCTTCTTTTTCCTTTTACTGCCAGTTTTAAATCACAGTCACCCCCACAGCATTCAAACCTTTTCTAGAAGTTCATGAGTATCTTTTAGAGACTAAGTATAAACAGAATACAAACTAACAACCCATAATGTGCTTAAACACACTGACTGCTTTACCATGTTATATCTGTATCTGTCATTGCATCAGAGGTAAATAAACACTGCAGAGAGTTTTGTTTGCTGGTATTCATTGCTATGTCATTATTTCTGGAGGAATTTTGGCCTTTGGCAGATTGGCAGTAGCTCCAGCCCATATCCCTACAAACAAATGGTGTTCCCATCCTTTCTCTTCTGCTCACAAAGCACTCTCCATCACTATGAAGCTACTCCAAAGTCTTCCTTAAAATTAGTGTGTGCCATGATGCCTAAAAAAAAATTCATAGCAGTTAGCCTAAAAGACCACTTAGCACATCCAGGCTTATCTCTGCCATTGCTCCCCTTTACAGTCAATGATCGTCTCTTACCTTACACTTGGAGGGCTAGGTCTTCAGCTGCACCATGATGAGCTCATGTTGGTCCTTGTCCGTAGAAACAGAGACTGGGCACTTTAACAGGACAATATTAAATGCTCTAGGTTGCTTCAGAAGCACCTGTGATTGCCATTCAGATGAGCAGGTCAACTATGTGCTTTCTAGTATTTGGTATCATGTCACTCTTGCTAAATTTATCTGTATGTTATTTCTATGTGCTAGGCAGGGGTTATGGTGCCTGGTTACAGATGGGGATAAACAGCAGGACAGCTGAAGCACAGAAGATAATCTGTTGAAACTACTGGGAATTCAGCTGTTGATTTTAATGGGGCCAAGGTTATACTGGAGATATTTAACTTCCTTAACTTCCCAAGGTCACACAAAGTCTTAGTCATATGTCTTGGTTCACACCTTAGCTACAAAGCAAGTCTTCTCCCTTCTGTGGAATCAAGTCTGCACATCTCATGTTTTTTTCTGGACTATATTCTTCATATGTTCTTGATTATTTCCTTTCCTTAAAAGCCTATTTGTAGACAAAATTATTTAACTTATTTCTCTTTCTGTGATGAGATGGAATCAAATGAATCATAATCTAGAGAAACATATGTATTGGAGTAGTGGGTTTCTTTCTTTATTTATTTGTAAAGTCTGTTAAGGCATTGGCAAGCTTTCCTGCCTTATATTTAAACAGTCTTGAAATAGCGATCTAAAGAGATGATCAAAAGAGATAAATCTTTGGTTTTACATATTCTGCTGGCTGGAATCACACAAAGCATGGAATGGTGCTCTATAAAATAATAGTATTTGTATGGTCTTATATGCAGCATGAGCACAAAACTATGCATGGCTAGAGGCAGCTTTGATTTTTATAGCCAAGCAGTAGTCTTATTCAGGTCCACAAAACAGTTTAGATGCACACAGACAGACACAAAACTCACTTGCATACTGGTGCAGAGCGGCTGTTGTGGGACCTGGAGCAAGAAATGGAGAGGACCCTCCTGCCCAGCCGATGGAGGATGCTCAGCCCCGTCCCCTCCAGCATGTGGGCACAGAGCAGCTGCATCTCCAGTGTATTTAATAAATCTGCTCCAGGTCTTGCTAAGCAGTGCGGGTTCTGCTGGGCTATTAAGGGATGTGGCAGGTGAGTAAGGTTATGTGTTACTTGGGCATTGCTTTAAAATTCCGCATAGTTCCCTGAAAGTTTAAACTTTTTCCTACTTTGGGAATGAAGTAAATGAAGTAAATCATGCCCAGTGGGTTTCTTAGAGCAAAATTCAGACTGCTGTTATGGCAATGTAAAAGAAGAGTAAAAATAAAGATAGAGAACCAAAGTTTAAAGAGATTTCTGTAATTGTCGATTTCAAATGCAGAAGCCCCTTAGGCAAGTGTCAGGCAAAGCTGGTAGGAGGGAAACCAAGAATAGTCTGTAGAAATAACTCGAAAATGCCACAGAAAAATAGAAGGAATGAATCAATTATATGGAGCTTTTAAAGCCATCCATTAGAGAAAAATAATTCCTTTCTAAATGCCATAGGATGAGGCAAAAGATCTGCAGAAGTAAGTTTATGCCTATTAAATCCTAGCTTGTCTTCTGTAAAGACAGTAATGCTGCCTGTTTGCCTGTGTGAGTTCTTAAAGAAGTATTTATAAACAGTTATTCTGCTCAAACAATTAAAACCTGTAGGTGGGCTCATAGCAGTGATTTTTTTGCTTTTTTAGTTTTCAGTGTGTCAGATCAAGATACACTGATCATCATATTTGTTTGTGTGAAGGCTTGTGCTGGGCTTTCCTTTGTGGCTAGCTCAACATCATTTAGGTTTCAATTTGTAAAAGCCTTTTGGACATCTGGAAATGATAGCTTATGATCTGATATGAGCAATCCTACGCTGCACCTATCAGCAAGCAGCCAGATAGACAAAGGGAACAGCTCAGGGGCTGAACTCTTTGCACAAAGTGTGCTTAGCTTGCTGGACAATTTTGAATAATAATCCTGAGAACTTCAAACATATCCTGGAATTTCCTGAGCAGAAGAAAGACCTTGGAGAAGTTATTTGATGTCTATAGTTTTAAGTTTTCATTCAAAAGAAGTCACAGTGGAATTGGACGAGCTGAATATGTCCAATATGTTGGGAAAACAGGAAAAATTGCTTATGAATAGAATGCGCACTGAGCAAATCTTGGGTGTTGGAGCTGGTGAGCATCACATACCACTCTTGACTCCTATGTATAACTCAATTCCAGACAGCATAGGGCAGTGAAGTAATTTGGAATTTGGAGGCATCAGATAGCACTAACTGTATATGTCAAGATTTTCAAGGTTATTTTGGATGCACCAGCTTTGAGATATCCCTCCTCACTTGGGAGGAATATAAGACTGTTTTCAGAGGATGTAGGGAGGTAACTAGGAAAGCTAAGGCCTCCTTGGAATTAAACCTTGCAAAAGAGGTCAAGGACAACAAAAAGGGCTTCTTCAAATACATTGCAAACAAAGCTAACTCTAGAGTCAATGTAGGGCCACTGCAGAATGGGGTGGATGCCCTGGTGACAGAGGATACAAAGAAGGCGGAGTTACTGAATGCCCTCTTTGTCTCTGTCTGCACTTCTGGAGACTGTCCTCAGGAGCCCCGGACCCCTGAGGCCCCAGAGGAAGTCAGGATAAAGGAGGAGTTTGCCTTGGTTGACGAGGACTGGGGTAGGGACCAATTAAGCAACCTGGACATCCATAAATCTATGGGTCCTGATGGAGTGCACCTGTGTGTGCTGAGGGCTGAAGTCATTGCTGAGACACTCTCCATCATCTTTGGTAAGTCGTGGGGAACAGGAGAGGTGCCTGAGGACTGGAGGAAAGCAAATGTCACTCCAGTCTTCAAAAAGGGCAAGAAGGAGGAACCTGGTAACTACAGACCGGTCAGCCTCACCTCCATCCCTGGAAAGGTGATGGAACAACTTATCCCTTGTACCATTTCTGGGCATATCAGGGTAAGAGGGTCATTAGGGGCAGTCAGCACGGCTTCACCAAGGGGAAGTTATGTTTAACCAACCTAATAGCCTTTTATGAGGACATAACCAGGTGGATAGATGATGGTAGAGTAGTGGATGTGGTTTATCTTTATTTCAGCAAAGCATTTGACACCTTCTCCCACAGCATCCTCACAGCTAAACTGAGGAAGTGTGGTCTGGAAGATTGGGTAGTGAGGTGGATGTTGAACTGGTTGAAAGGAAGAAGTGAGAGAGTTGTGGTCAATGGGACAGAGTCTAGTTGGAGACCTGTGTCTAGTGGAGTCCCTCAGGGGTTGGTACTGGAACCAGTAGTACTCAATATATTCATCAATTACCTGGATGAGGGAATTGAATGCACTGTCAGCAAGTTTGCTGATGATACAAAGCTGGGAGGAGTGGCTGACACAGCAGAGGGCTGTGCTGCCATCCAGAGAGACCTGGACAGGCTGGAGAGCTGGGCAGGGAAAAATTTAATGAAATACAACAAGGGTAAGTGTAGAGTCTTGCATCTGGGCAGGAACAACCCCAGGTACCAGTATAGGTTGGGGACAGACCTGTTGGAAAGCCGTGTAGGGGAAAGGGATCTGGGAGTCCTGGTGGACAGCAGGATGACCATGAGCCAGCACTGTGCCCTTGTGGCCAAGAAGGCCAATGGCATTCTGGGGTGCATTAGAAGGGGTGTGGTTAGTAGGTCGAGAGAGGTTCTCCTCCCCCTCTACTCTGCCCTGGTGAGGCCACATCTGGAATATTGTGTCCAGTTCTGGGCCCCACAGTTCAAGAAGGACAGGAAACTGCTTGAGAGAGTCCAGCACAGAGCCACAAAGATGATTAAGGGAGTGGAGCATCTCCCTTCTGAGGAAAGGCTGAGGGAGTTGGGTCTCTTCAGCTTGGAGAAGAGGAGACTGAGGGGTGACCTCATTAATGTTTATAAACATGTAAAGGGTGAATATCAGGAAGGTGGAGCCAGGCTCTTCTCAGTGATGTTCAACAGTAGGACAAGGGGCAATGGGTGCCAGCTGGAGCATAGAAGGTTCCACGTAAACATAAGGAAAAGCTTTTCCACTGTGAGAATGACAAAGCACTCTACCTAAAGCTTTTTCTTTGGGGGTTTTAAAAATATCTTTGCGCTCCTTTGGAGCTTTCACAGCACTCTTTCAGATGACAAAGCATTGCCTTGTTTTCTTAATTCTTAGCATCACATCAGTTAAAAGAAGAAAACAAGATTCTTAATGCACCCACAGCTCTTAAATCTTTCTTTAAATTTGATTTCATTGTGTTTTCTTTTTATTAACTCATACAAAAATGCATGCAGTTAATTGCCTTTACTTACCTTTGATTTAGTAAAAGTAGCCTCTTTGATAATATCTGAATAGCTAGCTACAAAAGTGTGTTTTGCAACTTCTATTTCTAAATGCTGTTGTCATATTTAACAGAAGAATCTCATCCTAGCTTTCTTACTGTCCCTCTATTTTCTGTTAGATTTTTGTGTGAGACAAGAATATTATCTTACAAAGTGTATTGATGTTCTTGTTCTGTACTTAAAAAATAAACAGCCTTCAGGTTTCTTCTCCCTTTTTTTATGGCTACTTCTTATTTCACTTGTATGACCAGAATGACTTCCTATGACCAATTTAATTTGTATTACAGAACATAGGATGTGAAAACAGTTATCTATTTTTCCTGTTTTTCAGACAGAAATTGCTATTGGATGAAGCTGGCGGTGGCTTGAGATGCTTTTTTGGGGGATTGTTATGGTGTTTCAGACAATTAAAGGAGAAATTTAGATATCAAATGTTGTGAGAAAATAATTTTCTTTGACCAGCTTGGCCACTGAAAGGAAACTGCCGGTAACATTATTTCTCTGAGAGAACCTATATGTGCATATGTATTTGTTTTCAGCTGTGTCTGCCAGGAAAGCTGGAGAAAGATGTTACTCATTACCTACTTGGAAACATCTGTCCATTTTCAGAGTGTAGCTTTTACAAGGCATGATATTAAACATTACATTTACACATCCTGAAAAGATTTACAAGGGGAACAAAACTGTTACAAACAGTGAAGGGAATGTGGTTAGGCTTAGCAGACAGAAGTGAATGAATGTGTGTTTGTGGAGGAACGCCCTGCAAAGCTGCTGCTGGAGAGCAGGAGGCTGCCTGTCTGCCTTGGGTCAACCCTCTCCGGGGTCTCCTGTCTCTCTCCCTGATGACCTTCCCCTCTTTTTTCCAATCAGATTGAGTACAGCCTTCATGGCACGGCTGTCCTGGCTGGCAAAAGTACAAAAGAAGCCCAAGACCGCTATTGTGTGCTGCCGCAGCCCCAGTACAGCCCCTGACAGGCTCCTGTTAGCTGCGCTGGGAACTGGGTCAGTTGCTGGAAACTTCAAGCAGAGGACTGTGATAAGACCTGAGGTTCAGCTACCAAATTTATCAATTACTCTCTATTGTTATTGTTCCTTTAATAGTTAAGCACTCTGATTTTCTGCTCCTTTAGTCATGAAAATGGAACTAAAATACTGACTCAATGTCCATTTTACAAGCCAGGGCTGGAAGGCACTAAGGAGTAAGAAGCCTTACTATTGACTGAAAAACAGATGGTATCATATCATAATATACTTTTGTGCAGGGAGGTGAGCCAGTTCAGCACATCTCTCCCTTGCCTCCCATCCCCTGCACAGCTATATAGAAAAGGGACACAGATGACATCTCTAGGCCTAATGGCCCATCTTCTATTTTTATTTCTCAGTTGGGGGTTGACTGCTTACATTTTTATAGTCACTTGTCCTTTTCAACTCATAGAAGGGCTTATTTTTCTTCTTTTGCTCTCTCTCTCTCTTTTTTTTTTTTTTTAGGGCTAGCTGTCTTTCTCTAGAAAGCTTTCTCCTTTCAGAAAATCTTTAACAGGATTGCACACATTGTCTCTCTGTTGATAGTGCTGCTTTTAGTTTTACACAACTGCGTTTGTCTAAAGGATATGTTTATTAAATGCAGGTACGCATTACTCAAGTATAAGGTTCATGCTATAATTTTGACCAGAGCATCCTGCAATCCACTAGGGCATGATTTGGTAGAAAAATATGACTGCTTTATGAACTCTGGAAGTCCACATGTGTTAACTCAATGCATAGCTCCATTCTCAAGAGATTCCCCACAGGTCTACACAATGCCAGAATCAGATGGGGTTTTTTTTAGGTATAAATTAGGCTCTAAAACAGTGAGATCCTTTAAAATTACCCACACTAAAAATATTTGTAAGTCGGCAAGTCTGTATCTGAGCAGCTTTTAGTAGAGTAAGTTGCAGGAAACTGCTTCCAGGATTTTAATTTTTGTTTCATGCATCTAAATATTATGTGAGAGCATGAAATAAACAGCAGTAATGTTTATAATTTGTAATTCACCAATAGTATTATTACTGTAATCATGTTCTAGTGTGCTTATTTGATTGCAAATGCAATCATTCTTAGAAGTAATATTAGACAAATTTTAAGCTGAATTAGTCTTAAATCTTCAATATATTACAGTGAAATGTAAGTCTATTCAATTTAGTTGAAGTTTTAAATTAATGAAATTATGCAAAGCAATCAACCTGTTGAATGTTTGCTTTTTACTTTAAATAATAACATTTAGATTTTTATTCAGACAAACGTTAGTTTTGTAAGTTTGAATTTACAATGGTAGCATGCTTTTGGAAGTAAGTTATGTGTGAGAACATGGAACCTGGGTATTTGTATCAGAGTGATGGGGAAAAAAAAGCTAATTGACTTTGCAGTTTACGTATCACTCAGTGTGGAGAACGTGGCACAGGTCTTTGTTGCAATCTAATCAAATCTATCGGTTGTTGGCTCCAGTAACACCAATCGCACTAGTAAGCAAATACTTATTACCGCAGAGCTCCACCAGGCCCAGAAATCAGGCTTTGTCTGAGCTTGTAAGTTTCCACTTAGCTGAGACTCTTACCTAAGTTGTAAAATAACTCAGTATGCTGAAATTTGTGCTTGTACTGGGTCCCAAACATCTGAGTGCCCTAAACTCATGGTCTCATCTGTGCTTGTACATACTTTTCTGGATGCTTGGTTTTGAAGATGAATGATGTGCTCAGGAGATCAGCTCATGTGGGTCAGAGACAACCTGTCCACTAGTTCCTCATCTGCTTGTGTAGTCTGTTGCTGATTGCAGACTTTAGATATGCATCTTGTTTGTTTTTAAGTTTGTCATTTGTCTAAGAGAATCCATCATTCAGCACTTAAAGACTATGCTCTTCTCCAGACATTTAATGGAGGACATATTAGATGCCTTTTTACTAGTGTTGTTCCCATTTTATATGGATTCCAGTATGTGATAACATTCTAGATGACTAGACAGCTTCTTTTTGCAGTTTCCATACTGACTGCTTATTAGAGAGGCTGGCTATCCACCATGGTAGCTGGGTATTATTTAGATACTGAAATTTAATATGAGGCCAAAAACATAACAGGCAACCTTGTTCCTATCTTCTTCACCTGGCAACAAATGGAATCAGTGCAATAAGAAATGTACAACTGAGAAAGTCATATTTAAGAGATCTCACTCTGCATCTGAAAGCTGGGCAGATACAGACCTTGTGAGGTCTCAGCAGAAACATGTTCTAAAGATAAGGCTGTTACATACTACCTCCCTGGTTTCATTTCCCATGAATTAAAGTCTGCGAGTCAGTAATAGAAACATCTCAGGATATTCCAGCTACCATACTGACACGAGGAAACACCTGGGTATTATATTAGGTGATCTAGAAATAGCTAAGCTAGATAGATGAGGTAAAAGTGAATGAGGGAAAGTAGTTTGTAAGATGCTTATTCATGTGGTATTCAGTAATAGTATCCAAAGAGATTTTCACTCTGAAGGATCTGAGGATGCCTTACAGATGACATACTGTTAAAAATCCATGTGTCCTGTTTCTGGAGCACATTGTCTCTGAGATGAGGCTTGGAAGCTGCTTCCTTCCTTACACTGCATTTGCACTGACATTTTTAATAGAACAGAGATTGTGCCGATGGGCTTGTCTGGTCTCCAAAAGCCTTTGAGACAAATGTAAGCACTGATGGACCTTTTTATACAGAAACTCATCTCTCCTGGGCAGCACCCCTGAGAAATGGTCTGGACTCTTGTCTGCTGAATCCAGTTACTGAGGAATTTCAACTACTGTCCACAGTGAATTATGCTACATCTTATAAAAGAAACCTTATGAAACTACAGATTTTATTTCCAAGGTGTGTTATTGATCATTAGCACCAAGCCTAGGAGATTTTGAGATGCTGGCTTTCTGTTAAGATGTCCTGGTTTAAGCTGAGACAGAGCTAGGTTTCTTTTTAGTCGCTAGAATAGTACTGTTTTGGTTTCAGCCTGGGACTTGTTATGAGAAGAACATTGATAACATAACAATGTTTTCAATTGTCACTGGAAGTCAAAGGACTTTGTGTTTTGCTAGTCTACAGGTGCAAGGTCTAGGGGGGATGAGGAATATTAGAATTAATAAGCTAGATTGGCATTTGGATATGCCAATGAGATATTCCATAACATATAATATCATGTTCTCTTGGACTCGAACTCGGGTTCTTGCTTTTCTGAGATTGTAGTTTTTGTTTCAACATTGTCAATCCTCTGGGATCGTTATCTGGGAATGGTCTGGGCTTGGTCAGCAGGTGGTGAGCAATTGCACTGTGCATCACTCATTTGCATATTATTATGTTTTTAATATCATTATTACTTAAGTTTTATTTTATTTCAGTTACTTAATTGTTCTAACCTCAACCTATGAGTCTTCTTACCCTTACCCCTCCAATTCTCTCCCCTATTCCGTAGGGGGGAAGGGGGGAGGGGCGGGGAGACTGAATAAGTGGCTGTGTTTGGCTGATGGCCAAGTGAAACCATCACATAAGGCCAATAGGAGATTCACACTGCAGCTCAGCCCCCAACTTTGCTAATCAATCAGTTGTATGTCTGCTGAGAAATTCTCCTGTAATAAAAAGAATATATGCGTTTTTACTGTACATGCACTGGTCCTGTTCTGTGGAGGAACATTGGTCTTATGATTGCACACCACTGGAAAAATAAAATGATTTTGCTCTGGCAAGGTACTGTATAAACTGAAGTTTTTAAATGGAAACAGTCATGTTAATTTTACCTTTGAAGAAAACATAAAGGAAAAAAACAAAGCAATAGTCGCCAAGCAGAAAAGAACAAAATGGATAGGGAGAAAAACAATGTTTTCCAGCAGCCATAATAGAGTGTTCAGAAAAAAATGGATAGGAAAAAGCCCCCAGAGCAGTTAAGACAGAACAGAAAAGCACAGTCAAAATATTTTTTTCTCCTCTGAAACAAAGGGATATTTTAAAAATTGTAGCTGCTCTTCCTTCTCTTCTAATCTAACATGATCATGATTGTAAAAGGCATTCTTGGATAAATTAACACTGTATGGTGTTAAACACACCTTGTTCCTCATGGAGGGAGTTGCACTTATTTTTTTTCTACTGCAAATTGCATCATGAGATGGCTAATGGTAGGCACTGCATCTGGGTAATGACTTGATAAATTACTTGACTCAGTGGTTGATGACCTCGAGTTTATAATGTGATTTCATAAAAGCAAAAACTTAATGGAGATAGACATGGGACTTCTCTAAATATAGCAGCAACTTAGAGAACAGTAAAAAAGGTGAATACAGAAGTTATCCAGCACAGTTCCCAAGTTTCTCATTCACTCTAAGATGCCTAATTGTGATAAGCTTCTGCTGCTACTATTGACAACTGTTATAATATGCTGGAATATTTAAAAGTACTACCCTGTGAAGGGGCACTGATAATAATTAGGGTAACAGTATGGGCCAAAACATGTAATATCTACCTTGTGTTATCTCATATTAAATGATTTAATAAAGCTGTGGCCTCTTGCTTCTGTGGTAGTATATAGGCTGATAGTACACAAATGACTTACTTATTTGCCAGCTGTTTGGGTCTTATGCTTTGAGAAAACTCTATTTACAGTTTGTTGGTTCATCAGTATGGACATTGCCTGCCATTTGAGGTAATGCTATAGAAGCTTCCTATAACTTGACTGCTCTTGCAGCGAAGTCACCTGTCTATTTCTGGGGAGTTTTACAGAGCCACACAAGCTGGTGTGTGGATCCCATGAGACAGCATGTAAAGTTTAGTGAACACTGGAAGAAGAAGGGGAGATGTGCAACGAGAGCCACAAGCATGAGTGTCTGTGGTCTTGGCTGTACGTCCCACGGCCACAACAGCAACCACAGCTCGTTATAATCATTTAAATTTTACAAGATGAATTAGCTGGAGTGGTGGCAGCCTCCTTGGGTTCCAACGCATACAGTCAGTTTATTTCTCAAAGCAGCTGAATACATAAAGTTTCTTTACTTTTAGGGATTTTAAAATGGTTGATTTGTATGTTGCGGAACAGTTATCCAATGAAGATTTTCTGCAAAAAGGAGACAGATCTCTTACAAAAGCATGAGTATTCTACAAACATGTTGTAAGACTAAAGAAATGTGGTATTTTAAACTTGAACCCAAACCTGCCAGTTTTAAACTTTGTATCATTCCTCTCTAATTAAAATAATTTCAAAATGCTTTCCTTGTCTTTTTGGACTATTGTCTCTCAGCCTACCTAGTAACAGATTGGTATCTATGTCACTAAATCAAGCCAAATGTTGATACGTTCATGGATGTGGAATCTGAGTTTTCCTCCCATCATTGAAGTTGACATGTCTGCAGGAGGGCTAAGGAAATTTGCTTTGCTACTGTAGAGTAAAATCTAGCCTGTTTATTGATATTTGGTGAAGAAAAATTTAAATTTCACAACTTTTATTGGTTTTGTAAAAACCTGAAACTTGAAAAAAAAGTCTAAAACCAATCTCTACTACCAAAACCATAACCCTCTGCCAGCATCCTGCTGGTGCACGTCAGCTACTGCACTCCACTAACAATGGCCGATCTGTGGTGAAATTGGAAATAACTGCAAGAAATTTGAAAATTTGAAAAAGTTTCATTAGTATAATTGTAAGTCCAGTCTTGCACTCGCTTGGGTCTGATATTGTATAGATTAGATTTAAAATTCTATTAAATTAGAATATATGACAATACAGATTTTTTAAAAAGTTTATATTTATATTCTTAGGGTATTCATTATGGTATTCTCAGAGTATGTATATGACCGGCACTAGTAGTAGCTATATTTTAATTTTTTCCTCCAGTAAATCAATTATCATTCTTTAAATAACCACAGGTCTCTCTTAAATAAGTAAATATATCTGGTCTTACATCGAAAGCATATTTTAATTAAGAGTTCCAGTTTTTCTAATTTCTGATGGACATTGCAGTTAATTTTTTACATGGAAGTTGTTTGCAGCCTTAGCACACTGGACCTGCTCAGATTAACTCATAACACTTGAGAGTCACAATTATTGTTAACACTGTCAAACTTCCTGACTATCAAAGTTTTAATTTAAGATCTGATTTAAATAAGCCAAATGTAATATTTTTTCAAAACCAACACCCATACTCAATAATCCTCTGTACTTCTTTCCTTTTTTTGAAGGGCTCAGAGTTAATTATTTAAGTTAAGGAATTACAGCTCACAGCACCATTATGGGATATATTACCCATTGTATCTTACACCTGAGGAAACAGATGTGGAGAGAATTTGAGATAGATCTGTAGAAGAACCATGGTCCAGATGTGACTTTCAATATTGTTCTTTCAGTCTTTAAGGGATTTTTAGATACTTTCACCCTCTACGTGGAGTATAGAAAGAAGTTTTATTTGGTTAGCACTTTCCACCACATCCTAAGGAAGCAAAGGGACACAACCACCTTACAGCACAAATCTATTGACACCTGATCTTTTCTTTGTACTGCTGCTCTCCATTGATGAAACCTGGACTGATTTGGTGCTGCCTGTGCCATCCGTCCCTTTAAAGCTGTGCAGGCTTTGAAGTGCAACTACACTAAATATGACTAAATTTCACAGATTTGATTCTGAGGCTGTGATAGCAGTGCAGGAGAAGCATTTTCTAATGGTGTGGGCCCTCAGCAGAGTAACTGGTGCATCATCAAACCAGAGCACATTCAGGGGTCTCCAATTGCTTTGACATTTCCCTAAGCCAGGCTTCAAGTTCAAGTTAAAAGCAGCATCTGCATCACTTTTGGAAAAAACTCTAGTGGACTTTAAACTCCATTTGGTCTTGTCTGATTGTAGTCACCTCTCTGCACTTCCCCAATCATTCACAAAGCCAATTAGCTGTGGCCTTCAGTCCTTCTTCCCGGCTGTGGACCAAGGGAGGGAGGTGAAGTACGTTTTGAGCTCCGAGACGCCACCTGAGTCCTGCAGCCTGCTTATAAACATGCTCCAAGGGCAAACATGCCACAATGCCCTTCCATTCACTTCATAATTCCTTTTTTCCTCGAAAACAACTGATCTGTGGGCAGGAAAACCATTTACTCAAAAATAAAGAGTAAAATGTTTTTCCTCTTCGATAATGTTCCCCATTCTTTCAGTGGGTATTATGTTCTGTAATGTGCTGTGTGTGCACCCATTTTGGGTCATCCTTGCTCACAATTGGTTATTTACTCAGGGGCTTTTGAAATTATTGAGTTGACACATCTGTCAGACGGCAAAAGCAGAAATGCTAAAAGGTCACTTGGAGAGAAACCAGCTGCTTCAGACAAACCTTTCTGCCTTCAAATAGCACAATCATTATAGTCTAACAGATGGGGCCTCTGCTTTCATTTCTGTTTTTCTCCTTCACTTCAGGTATTTAGATACACTACCTCATTGCCAGGTCAACACAGGCCTTCTTGTAATTACCTACACAATAGGCAGCTCACCACTTAAGAAAAAACAGCTCCATTTTCTGTAAATGGGGAACCTGTTTCCTCACAGATATGAGTTACAGAATGCTTGCCACAAACTTTCCTATTAACAGATTAATTTTGACAATGGTAAGGATGTTTTTATTACTCCTGCTCCAGTCATTACACTATGAAGCATGCATTTAGTACTGATCTAATGCTTTGGAGAGCCTGGGGGCTTTTGGCAAAGATGGTGATAAGTAGAAGTGAGTGAATAATTCTTAACAAATAATTTATCAAAAAAAATTGGACTCGCTCCCTGTTTGGTGAACATTAACCAGGCGATTGTGATTTCCTCTGATTTATTCAATATCCATATTTTGGGAAAAGTATCCATCCAGATGATTTATATCACAGCTGGTGAGCAATTGTGATTCTAAATCAAGGTGTTGGGCTGCTGTGACTCATAAATCATGTGATATTGTTTCTGTTCTGTAACTGGGCAAAGAGAGATTGCTTGTGACATAATTGCTCTCCTGTTTTAAAGTTGTATTTTGGGGGAAAAAACTATCAAAAACTTAACTGCTCATCTGTATGTGGAAAAAGTACAATGAGAGGCCACAGAAGTGTTCAGATGAATGGAAAAAGAAAGGTATGCACCAAGTTGTTTTTATTAAAGACCTACTTTTTAGAAACATCATGTGCATCTGCACAAATTTTTGGACATGAAAAAGCATCATTTTCAACAGGGAAAAACACAACAAAATGAAAAGCATTAAAATTACAGTCATGGCTTCAAAGAATCCGATTTGATTTTGAATCAAATCAATGTCCAAGATGAAAGTTATGCATTTTTGCAGAGAGTGCACATTTGAACTATGTGAAAATCCTTGATATTCAATAGACGTAGTGGAACATTTTGTTTAATGAAATTCTTGCATGTGGGCAGTAACAGAAAACTGAAAAATTGTACTTTGGGAAGGTCATTGCTCTACAAATAAAGCAGACTTGGAAGTGGCACTTTCAAAGTAAGTATATACCTGTTAGACATCTCATCTCAGAGTTTTTAACACCAAGTGGCACCAGGACACAGAAATGTGAAAAAAACAAAAACTGAAGCCCTTGTAAAACTATGATTCTTTGGAAACATGGAAGGACATGGAGGAAGATCTTGACTCTGCAGGGCTGATCAGGTGGTATGAAGAGAGAAAGAACTATTCAGAAAGTATCTTTTGGTTTTGGTTTTAATGCACTGGCTCAGTTTTTTCAGGTAACTGTAAGATATAGGCTAACCCTCAAGCTGTGGTTAATAAATTTAAGGAATTCTGCAAGCTGTATGAAAATGAATTACAAGAAGGAAATGTTTTAATCAGAAGGGTTGTGATGAAACAGGTCATAAAATTCTCTCACAAAAGCTCAAAAAACAATTTTGAGAGGCTGTCTGGTAAGAGAAAAGAGCAGGACTGCAATCTGAGAACAGACATTTAGGAAATTTTGCAATACCTAGATTTTCTCTTGACAGAGCGTTTGAACTTGCAAAAAAGCAGAAACAGTTCAGTCCATGATGAAGCTTTGAAAAGGAAAAACAATCCTTCCCAGCATGCTTATATAATACTAAATGCTTCAAGAAAAGAGACATCATATGTGAAGACCTGCAAAACACAATAACTGAGGCAAAAATACCCAAGGACCTGCTGTGTATCCTTTTATAGCTGACCTAAACTGGACAATCTCTATCTATGGAAGAGATGCAGAAGAGCGGTGATACATTTTCATCCTTTCTCAAGAGTTTGCAAGGGCTGACACCACAGCACAGACACATACAACACAGTAAAGCAATATACCCATCTCAGACTTCTAAGAAGAATAGATGCTGCATAGTGTTAACCATGTGTGTTGAGAAAAGTCTACACAGGTGTATCATAACAGCAAATTGAAATGTGCTTTTACTCAATAGGTTGTGGATTCCTCAGAAAAATAAATTACAAAGGAATTCACAACATTCCTTTGATGTGAATAAGATTTACTGCTGTCACTTAACAGCATGGTGGCTAATGCATAAGAAGGACTGCCACTCCCTGTGGTCAAAGAGAGAGGTTTCAAGGGAAGCCAGTGTTTGGTGAAACTTGACCAGGTGTCACTTACCATACCTTTGCCAAAGTGAAAACCAAACATAATCTTGAAATAATAACCAATATTATTATTTCATTGAGGTTTAGTGACAAGAAAGCGAAATGCAGATGGGTGTGTGTGGAGGATGCCCTCAGGACTGCTCTTCAGCACTGCAGTAGAAACAGGTTGAGAAGAGGGTATCCTAAGCTTGTCCACATCCATGTGAACTTTGTACAGAGAGGGAATGATTTATGTGGGACGCAAAGGCCACTAGCACAGGGAGGTCAAGATCCCATGCTTCAGATTCTGGTTTCAAAGGTTGAGGAATCTGTAGCCCTAGAAGTGCCAGGATGTCGCCTTTAAAATGGTGCTGAAAAATGCATTTGCAGAATATACAAAAGTTATTCAGAGGCTGAAAGATCCAAGGAATGGCTAGTACTTGTCCCAGATGAATAGTGACACTGAGGAAGTTGTCAAGGCTTAAGACCTATGCCAAAAACTCGGGCCAAGTCAAGCAAGAGAGTCCATGTTGGCACAGGAAAAATAGTTCTCCTGGGGCAAAGTATGCACTGAATTGTTTAGAATGACTGGAAAACATTATGTACTTGTCCTAGACTATTATTCTCATGTCAGTAAGATAGCTTTACCAGAAGACACTAGAGCTAAACTGTGATTATGCTTGTCAAATGTGTTTATGCTAGACATATAATACCTGGCATAGTGATGCTTGGCAATGGAGTGCAGCTTAGTAGGCACAAGTGCTGGCTGCTAGTGGCAAATTTGGGGTTTAGATCTGTAATCTCCTGTCTTTTATTTACACCAGTCCAATGGTCAGGTTGAAAACAGTGTCAGTATAATAAATCTTCTCTTAAAAAGAGATTGTGAAGTCAAACTAATGCATAGTGAGGATAACCTGGTAAATTGCTCCGAGAAAATGATGCTGTGTGTAGCTCTGAGCAGAACCTGGGGTTGAAAACCGCAGTGATTCCTGGGAATCATGGATCTGATGACATTGTCATCACACTGAAGGAGATACACAGTCCCACTGCTTTACCGCTTGCAAGGTAAGGGACAGTGACTTAACCGTTTTTTCTAGAGAAGGTGTTATGTGGCTAATATTTCTGGAAGGTTAAAATCACAGAATCACAGAATGTTAGGGACTGGAAGGGACCTTGAAAGATCATCTAGTCCAATCCCCCTGCTGGAGCAGGAACACCTAAGCATGAGGATATTTGATTTTCAGACAAAAGCAGCCTGTGTGGTAGCTGCTGCTGTTAGGAAGGTGATGGAGCCCTGTGTGCGTTGGTGAGAGGGCTGCACCTCTGGGCCTTCCTTCCTTCATGGCAGCTCTCTTGAAGGGTGTCCCTTTGCAAAAGAACAGAAACGAGCATGTAAAATAGCGTACTACGATGGTTGCTGTGTGTGCACCTTTAAGGCCCAGGCATGTACTGAGGCCTCCAGATCCTTTTGTATTCAAGTTATTGGCTTGAATCAGGTCTATGCAAGTCACTGAAAGTCATTAACAGCCTAAGGTTGTTGTATGTCCAATGTGAAATTGTGCCTGACAGCTGGAACAGAGCTTAGATGCTTAGATGCAGAGCATATTGCCATCAGGTTTTTTCACAGTACACTACAGAGAATCTCCTTTTTTTTTTTTTTTTTTTTTTTTTTTTTTTTCCCCAATTCCCTTCTTACCATCAAATATTCTATAAGACTTGCTAGGGGCTGGATTGGCAGTGTTCAGCCTGGAAACTATCTCCTGCACTGCCCAGGAGTCCCTGGTCAAGGGTAAGCCTGTGAGATCTGATAAAAACAGGTTGACATGCTTTGAGAAATGGTGGCAACTTGCGATCACTAAAAAAACTGAGGCTAAGGAATTTACACCAAAGGGAGCAGAGTGTAGTTTGGGTTAACATTATTTCATGACAGCTCTAGCTGGTCTCTTAAAAAATATCTAAAATAAAAAATGCTTAAAATTCCTACCTCCTAACTTGAAATCTAGGTGTTTCGTGATGTGAAGAGGTTACATTATTATCATCCATCATTAAATCCACTGAGTGTCAAACTTATCACCTTGACACTTTAATGATCCTTAAGATGTCCTTGTAAAAGCTGGGTACCATGGCAACCACTCAAACACAGGGCCTGGCACTGCTGAACTTCTCTTAATAAATCAGGCATAATTGGCATCTATGTATTATAATAAATTAAAAGTTATTCAACTGGAATGATTTTATATTGTACAATATTAAGTCATTAAGTTTTCTGTTCTGATCTCTCCTTTGTCATATAATTCCTGCATGTGCTTTTTAACACAGAAAATTTTATCTCCTCTTGCAAGATATAACTGGGGGGGTACAAAGGTGCAGCAATTAGTGTATAGTCTGTCACCCCCAGCCATGTGGGTCCAGTTCCTGGTTAAACTATTCACAAGGACCAAAGTAATCACATTAAGCTCACAAAAATTACCCATACATGTACTCAGGGCACCGCATGATCTTACCAAAGTGATCTGTCCTTCTTCCCCTTGTCATAGAATCATAGAATGGTTTTGGACTGGAAGGGACCTTAAAGATCATCTAATTCCAACCCCCCTGCTATGAGCAGGGACACCTTCCGCTAGAGCAGGTTGCTCAAAGCCTCATCCAACCTGGCCTTGAACACTTCCTGGGATGGGGCATCCACAACTTCTCTGGGCAACCTGTTCCAGGGTCTCACCATCCTCATGGTAAAGAATTTATTTCAAATATATCATCTAAATCTACCCTCTTCCAGTTTGAAGCCATTGCCTCTTATTCTATCACTAGAATAAGTGTCAGCTCCAGACTGCTGATGTGATGTCAGCAGTGCCCAGCACGGCATCTGCCCCATCTCCATTCCATCCTGCCCTGTCCACTGGAAAATATCTGGTAAAGAATTACAACCCCTTGAAGATAAGAGCCTCCAGTAACTGGAAAGCAGAGTACATGCAAAGAATATTGCCGTATATCCAAGCTTTTGCTATCTGTTTTATCTTCTATGGCAACACCAGCTCCAGACAACAGGGTTTGATTTCATTGCCTTTGGACTCCAAAGATCACCATGCAATCTGCGTAGCATTTTCTGGGAACAGACTACTTGAATGGAATATCAAATGGTGGGTGCAAAACTTGTGAAGCATATTAGAAATGTTCTCATGACAAAATGAATAGGGCTAATTTTGAAACTTCATTTGTTTTCTTTGAAGATCTTTTATTTTATATTACTGATTTTCTGAACAGTTCCTTCATGTCACTGAGTTATAAGGTACTTAAAAAAAATATTACCTTGCCAATAGGATATCTGCAGTGGGTACCATGGAAAAAAATCTTCCTTTGTTTTCTTGAGATTTGTATTTGTAAATGTCTATATTTTAAAGTATAAATCTCTTATGGTAGTGAAACTGTGAAACAGAAAAAGAAAACTTTTTATTGTACTATATCATACTTGATCCTTACCATGCAGTGGTGTTAGCATGAATAGCTGAAACCACCACTGAACCTCATCAAGCTGAGGATAACAATACTCCCTTATGGTTGGGAGTACTACCTAACTTTGCAGAGCTGTTGGCTAGAAAGAAAGCTTTTCAGGGACTCAGGCATGAAGAACCCAAGAGTAAACTGGACAGATCTTGTCCCCATGCTCCATGTCTTGAAGCTACTTTTGTGACACAGAGGAACAGAGAAATGTCAGTAGCTGGGCTTTTTCTAAGGTGCTGCAACCTTCACTTTCCCAGCCAGGCAGCTCCCATGTACTCCAGGGACTTGGGATCAAAGGAATGTGGCAGCACACTACAGAAAAAGACCAAGAGAGTGAATTCATCATAATACCAGCTGTGGTGGTAAGAAGTGGAAATGAGGTTCTCAGTCAAGTGACTGCGAGCTTTGGTTGGACGTGGGCCTGTCTGAAAGATGACTTGCTACCCTGGGTGGCCAGATTTTGTAACAGCATGTACCAATTTGTTTGGCATGTTCAGTTTTCACTAGATGCCACTGATAGCTTTCTGACCTTCCTCTGATTTGTTACTGAAAATAAGCAAAGTAAAAGGTTCTTTAGAAATGTTTGTTAGTCCATTTACTGGCAAGTAAATCATGTGTGAATGCTCATTTTGTGGGCACGATGTCTCTTTTGCCCTTTAACCGTGGTGGCAAGTTAAGACAATAACACATTTCTGGGTACATCTGCATTAGGCATGCCTAAGAAGTTCTCAAAACAGCACAGTATTTGTGCATATACTTAATTTGAAGCCTGTTTCAATATTTCACTGATAGAAAAATCCTGCAAATACTTATGCAGGTGTTTATCTAGACTGCTGAGCCATTTAAGACTGGTCATCTAGACAGTGAAGTTAAGTCAAAACATAAACATCTTCCTGTGTGTCATCATGATTTTAACTATTATCCTGATTGCCCTTCATGTCCAATTGTTTCTTAGGCTTTACAATTTTGTTTTATATTCAGGTATCAACTCTCAAGGACAAAGAAAGGGTCTGAGTTTTTGGTGACAAACAGCTTTAGCACACTTGTAGATTCTAAAAAAGAATGTAAATCATTAGGGATATGTTAATATTCCCCTTCTTTAACCTCTACTGTGCACTTATATCAGTACTTTCAATAGTTGAGTGAAATAAAATAAAAGCATACCCTTGATCACAATAATATTACCAATACACAGATTAGCAAATTTTACAGTAAAAAATTATTGTTGAAATATGTTAATTTTATTTTTAAAAGCTTCTGAACTAATACTTAATAAAAATCTAACGAAGGTTGAATTTCACTACCAAAATTAGTATGTGTTTTAAAATAAGAGCCAAGTTTCAAATTCTTTGAGTCCTCAAAAAGCTGATTTTTATTCTCAACTTAAAATATCACAGAATTTAAAAAATAAAGTATTTATGAAATAATTTCCACAAGCCTTATATAAACTTCTATTAAAAGTGTTTTGGGTGCTGATGCAAAAAGACTAAATGTACTACGCAAAATAAGTCAAGGGTCTGGAACTAAATGACCATTAGGGTCCCTTCCAACCCAAACCACTCTATGATTCTACGATTCTATGGCATTGCAGAAAGGTGAAGCAGAAAGACCACAGTAGAATAGAGGTCTGTACAATACAGATATCTTTAAAGTTCAAGTGATGGCTTGGGTTTGGAAAAATGGAACTTCAACTATAGAGTTACCACTATTTGACCCCTTGTTTCTGCAAATAAATTTCTTGTTCATTTGGGTATGTAAATATATTTGTTACATTTGAGGTATCTTAGCTGAATTTGAGCTTTCTGCTCTGCTAGCAAGAGCTTCTAAATAGCACTTTTTAAAAACAAACAACTTTTTTTCTAAAGAGGAGCTGCTGCTTTAGCCGTGCCAGGAATTGTTATGTTCAGCAATTACCCATGATATCTGCATTAAAATGTTCATTTTGATCTAAAGTGTCTAATGGAAAAATTATTATCAGGTTGCTACGTGACATAATTTATAAAAAGCTAGTACTTTCTCATCATATCCATTGTTTAGGAACCTTAACCAAGCCACTGTACTTGGTAGATGCTCTCCTCCAGGCTTGCTTCTTGTGACTGCTTTGTGGGTGCCTTTTTGGTTCTTTAGAAATACAGCTTTTATTAAAAAGAAATAAAATTAAGGGAAAGCTTTAAAAATATTAAATAAATGCACCCTGATGCAGTTGATGTCAGTAATGCTGATGCTGAGGGATACAGCCTGCCTGCTCATCACTGGATGTTGTATTCAGATGCTAATGGCTGTAAGTTTCTATTTTATTAGAAACTCTAGTCGTTATAAAAAAATGGATTAAAGGAGTGAGAAAGTAGCATGTGACATGCTGCAGCACGTCACTCGTGAGCTCTTGCCTACAGCAGTGTTTCTGTTCATGATTTCCTTTGCAACCAACCTTTTTTTTTTCTTTTTTTTTTCTTCCTTCTTTTTAATAGAAATAGAAAATCTGATGTCTGTCCAAGGTGGCTCTGGCAGCCTCTGCATTGGCCTGTGCTTTACTTCAATGTGCACCAACAGGTGTCCAATACCCACTTCTTGATGCTTATATATTGTGTTTCATCCACTGTCATCCTTGGAGCTAAAAAGTGCTGGTTCCTCAGTTCAAGTTTTATATCTGTGTGAGAGAGCAGAAGTGTGAACTGTGACTGCAGCTGGTACAGACACATGTGACATGGCTTTGATCTGGTTAGTTTCCAGTTTCAGCTTCCGGGACCAGTTTCTGCCTCCCAGTACAAGGGAAGGCTCATGCAGTCTGTATGGAAGATGGTTGATACGTGTCTGAACTCATTTCAGCCTCTTCCTCCCATCCAGTTCCAGCCCCCCTGCCATGAGCAGGGACACCTTCCACTAGACCAGGTTGCTCAAAGCCCCATCCAACCTGGCCTTGAACACTTCCAGGGAGGGGGCATCCACAGCTTCTCTGGGCAACCTGTTCCAGGTTCCTGTCTCACCACCCTTACAATAGAGAATTTCTTCCTAATATTTCATCTAAACCTACCCCCTTCCCAGTTTGAAGCCATTACCCCTTATTCTATCTCTATCTGCCCTTGTAAAAAGTCCCTCCCCAGCTTGGTTTCATCAGCAAACTTGCCGAGGGTGCACTCAATCCCACTGTCCATGTCACTGACAAAGGTGTTTAATAGCACCGGCCCCAGTACCAACCACCGAGGGACTCCACTAGTCACCGGTTTCCACTTGGACATCAAGCTGTTGTCCACAACTCTTTGAGTGCGACCATCCAGCCAGTTCCTTATCCACTGAGTGATCCATCCATCAAACCCACATGTTTCCAATTTAGAGACAAGGATGTCATGCAGGAAAGTGTCAAATGCCTTGCACAAGTCCAGGTAGATGAAATCAGTTGCTTTAGCCTTATCTACCAATGCTGTAACCCAGAGGCCACCAAATTGGTCAGGCACAATTTGCCCTTAGTGAAGCCATGATGGTTGTCACCAATCACCTTCTCATTCTCCATGTGCCTTAGCATAGTTTCTAGGAGTATCTGCTCCATGATCTTGCCTGGCACTGAGGTGAGACTGACCGGCCTGTACTTTCCTGGGTCTCCCTTGTTTCCCTTTTTAAAAATTGGGGTTATGTTCCCCTTTTTCCAGTCTGCAGGAACTTTAGCAGACTGCCATGATTTCTCAAATATGATAGAAAGTGGTTTTGCAACTTCATCTGCCAGTTCTCTCAGGATGCGCAGATGCATCACATCAGGTCCCATGGACTTGTGCACCTTCAGGTTCCTTAGGTGCTCCTGAACCTGATCTTATCCTACAGTGGGTGGTTTTTCTTTCTCCTGGACCCTTCCTTGGCTTTCTAGGACTTGGGCAATGTGGCAGGAGTCCTTGCTGGTGAAGGCTGAGGAAAAAAAGTCACTGAGCACCTCAGCCCTCTCAGTGTCCCAGGTGACCAGATCTCCCGTTGCCTTCCGGAGAGGGCCCACATTTTCCCTAGTTGTCCTTTTCTCCCCAACATACCTATAGAAGCTTTTTTTTTTGTCCTTGACATCTCTGGCCAAATTAATTCTGTCAGGGCCTTGGCTTTCCTAACCTGATCCCTGGCTTCTCGGGCAATTTTTCTGTATTCCTCCCAGGTTACCTGTCCTTCCTTCCACCCTCTATAGGCTTCCTTCTTGATCCTAAGTTTGCTCAGGATCTTCCTGTCCATCCATGCAGGCCTCCTGCTGTTTTTGCCTGCCTTCCTCTTTGTCCCAACTGTCCTGCACCCCTCTCTGCACCAGCCCTGCACTCTGCTCGGTCTCCTTGGTCTGGCAGCCTGCAGCAGACCCCCACTGTAACATCCCCTTTCCCTGCCTTCCCTTTAATCCTGACCCATAAGCTCTTGGTTAACTCCTCATTTGTCTCCAGGTGGATCTCCTTACACTCCATCTGGTTGTTGACATAGAGGGCAACACCCTCTCCTCATCTCCCCTGCCTGTCCTTCCTGAAGAGCCTGTGTCCTTCCATTCCAACACTCCAGTCATGGGAACCATCCCACCATGTCTCCATGATGCCAATCAGGTCATATCCCTGCAGGCACACACACATCTCCAACTCCTCTTGTTTATTTCCCATGCTACTACGTGCATTAGCATAGAGGCATTTAAGTTGGGCCCCCAGCAGAGTTGACTTTGACTTGCTGGCTGGAGCAGCTGGAATCCCATTGTGGTGCTCTTCAGGCATGTACCCCCCACAGTTACTACCAGCAGTCCCAGTTATATCCCCTTCCCCCTTCCAATCTAGTTTGAAGCTCTGTCAATGAGCCCCGCTAATTCTTGCCCCAGGATCCTTTTCCAGGTTGTCGACATCTCTCTTGCACAGTGTTATGGGTAACAGCGTGAGTGTGACAAGGATGGCTATGAATAATTTTACACCCAATCATATTGTGATGCATGCAGACCGTGTCTTTGATATTTGTTGTTTCTGTGTTGTGTGCTTTTAACTGAAGACAGGAGGGTGATTGCCCTGTCCTCCAGGCTCTGAGGACTCACCTCCCAACCCCTGAGAGCAGTGTTGTCTCTTACACTTTCTTCCTCTTCTCCATAATCTAAAATAAATTATTTTAAGCAAAGAATAGTTTTATTTTGTTTTTCTGCATGGGAGTACCACATGCATAGTTAGCTATGGACATGTTAGAATCGTCTGATGCTGGCCTGTCCCTAAAAAACTGTCCAGCAGCTTGACTCTTGGGAAGAATATCAAAAGAGAAATCAAATACTCTGAATTAAAAATACTTCTAAATCAAGCTTTTATGGTTGCTTTCATAAGCATACTTGTTCGTCACCACTTATCTGGATTTGTAGAGTTTATTGGAAATTAGTAGTTGTTGAGTAATGGTGAAAAGTTGTCTTTCTGCTTTTACAATAAGACTAGTAGCAGATATTTAGAATATCCCTCTCCCCTCATTATGCTGGAATGCCATTTTCATTTTTATCATAAAGAATTATGTATCTCTGTATATGAAAAATGCATTCTAGAACTACCCTGAATTAGGTTTTAATGTACTGTGACCTTGAATTGCCCCAGGACATTAATGCTAAATGATTACTTCTGAATGCTTTTTGAATAGCTGCACAGAACAATTAAATGCATCATACATCACACATGACATAGTTAAACACCTCTTCTGGTCAAGGAACCTAAACTTCTTTCAAATGATGGTAATTCCATATTACTAAAGAAGAAGAAAAAAAAAAGAAGTCAGTTCTTAGTAATAAGATAAGCATAACCTGGAAGAGGTTGTAACCTTTGCCTGAGATGGAACAAAATAAAAAGATTTTCTTTATGGTGATCTACAAGGAAGATCACTACAAAACTAATGCCCCATCACACTGCATTTTCTCTCTAGAGGTAGGCAGCAATACCAATAAATCCCTCACTTTCTGACAAGTTGCCAATTTTTTTTCCTGTAAAATAAAAGAATAAAGAATATGGCTCATAAAATGGCAATAAAATGTGGACACTGCTATTATGTACATTATATTGCACGGTAGTTGATTTTAGAATATGGAACAACATAAATCTGATCTATGCAAAACCTTTTAATAAAATTAGCAAAGTTCAGAAGTGACCACAAAGGCCAAGATTACTCCGGAAAGAAGGAGAAAAAGAGCCTTTTGCTTGGATTATCAGTTCAAATCTGACCTGGTCTGTCTTCCTTGAAATGTTGTGACTACTTGAAAGTATGTGCTATTTCAGGTGCAGTGGCAATTTTGGCCCAGGTCATAGCAGACATATCACCCTTTTTGATATTCAGTGGGTATAGATGTTGAGCTTGACTGTTTCAGTGTGTTCCAAATCAAAATCAACACAACTGCTTATATTACACATCAGACACTGGTGACAAGTGCCTGACAGAGTCAACTTTCAGAATATTCCCCAGCCCACTGCTGCATACCATTTCCTCCCCTCCAGCCTGGCTCCTGGCAGTGACTCCCAGCTCATGCTGGAGCTGCAGCATCACTGTCCCTTTCCCTGTCCCTGTCCCCCTTCCCATCCCCCTCCAGGCTCTGCTGATGTTGAGACATCAGCATGTGTCAGACAAACTGTCCAAACCACAAAAATGTTAATGGCAAATACATACTGACCTTGAAAATAACTCCTGAGTAATTCCAAAGCAATGAGCAAGGTCCTGGGAAAAAAACATGATTATAAAGTGTGTGTAGGACATTCTTCATAAGAGAGTTTCAGATTTTGCTGTTGTTCTTGCTCAGATTTTGGAGTACAGTGAATTGTGTGCGGTGATGGCCACTGGATTAAAAGGCTTAAGGAATTGGGGCTTTGAAGCCCTAGTAAACAGGGCAGGTGTTGGAACCTGGCTTTGTTAACTGTGTGCTGCAGTGCCCCAGGGCACTGATGAGGAAGTGGGCAGTGGGCAGCAGAAAAGGTGACTGCTAGAGACAGTAGTTCATTATGGCAGTTCTGTAACAGGAGAAAAGGACCGGAAAGAATTTGTCAAATAAATAATCCAATCCTCTCCACGTGTGTTTTAACTTCCACACACTGAGAAGAAACAACCTGACAACTTCCAGAAGCACACATTGGTGGAGAGTAGGGAGTGAGAGCCTCGGTTTTATAGGGGAATTGGTTATTCAGCTCTAAGATAGTTTTCACTGCATGTTTTCAGTGTGAAGAAGCACACTGTTGTGTGACTGAATCGGAGTGTGAAGACAAGCTGTATGTGCTGTTCAAAAGGAGCAAAAAGATTTTCTGATGAAATAGATCTGATGCTCCAGCTTCCTAAATCAGCTGCTATGCAATGAAATCTGCTTTATGGCTGCCCCATGTCAGCCAGTGAGGATGTAGGCATAAGCATCTTTGAAAAGTAAGAGCACAAGTTAGGCTAGCCCAAGGCAAGCAGAACATGCATGACTGGCACTTGCATGGCAGGTAATCCAAACTGACACTGACCTTGCCAAGATGACATGAAAATATTTTTACTAGAGTAAACTGACCTTGGATTTCCCAGTAGTGTTAGGTTCCAGCAGGCTTCTCTGCAGCATGAGGACAGCATGGTCCTGTTCTGTTTATTGTAAAGTTTGGAAATATTTTATATGGTCAGCACAATTACCTCTCCCCATCCCAGCTTTCGTCTTTGATTTGCCTCCGAGAGTGTATCACAATCTCAAATCATATAGATCACTTATCATCTCATGGCCTTCATATGATCTGTAAGATTCTGTCTTGTCTATATGTGGATAAGAAAGTGTCTTAGGGAACATTTCTTGCTCACAGGCCTGGGGAAGGGTCAGTGACCATCATAGGCTACATACATAAAATGCGTGGTAAGTAAATTTTCCAAAATCAAGGAGGAGGAGGAGGCAGGGCTGATGCCCTTCACCTTTCTCTGCCTCACTGGAAGGGGATAACTGTGCCCTTTGGCTGGTGCAGTCTGCGCACCCCTGTCTGCCGCAGCCTCCTTCAGAGCCAGCCTCCTTTGTAGGGATTCCTGCAGGACTGGTTTTACCCTCAACTTCATTTGCTGTGACTAAGGTTTCCTAAAACTAGGCCACAATTTATGGCTTTGTCTTAGCTTCTCCACACCTCAGCTTGATGTTAAATATTTAGCTTTGTTAATCCGAAAAAAAGACCAATCAAATCCCAACACCAAGCATTTTTAACATTACTTAGTTGATGAAGATGTCAATGATGAAGATGTAATTTCATTATTGGTTGCTTCTTTGGAAAATGTAAAGCTTAATGAAATGCTATTCCATAAATTAAGCACAGATAAAAGAGTAAACAAAAGGCAGAAATTACTAGAAGCTGTTTTTATGGGACAGAGTTAGATTGTAGATTACCTTTGTCAGCCTTAAATGGGAGTAATAGCTTCTGAGGGGGCAGGTGTCTCTTATCTGAGGGATCTTAGAAGTTTCTGCTGTGATGAACTTCAGGTACTGTGGAAAGGGATAGTGCCCTTTACCTCTTTAAATTAAATGAGTAAATTAATCAGTCTTTTACTTCTCATGTTTGTATTTACCATATGTGTTCTTCTGTGAAGGCTGTGTGGTCTCAAGGATGGAGACCACAACAGGAAACTGCATGGCCAACTGGGAATCTCTTTCCTGTTGTTTATGGGGCAGAACTGACAAAATCAGTCTTCTCATCTTTCTTCATTAATTTCTCTCTCTACCCCATAACTGTGTGTAGAATAGTAAGTTAATGGGACTAATTCTGTTTGCATTTACACTAATGTCATTATGTGTGGTACCTTATGGGATGAATGAAATCAAATAAACTTGAAGAAACTGCTGAGGGCAGAATCACAGACAGTATTTGAGAAGCAATAAATACAATCTTTCATGCAGGATCTAGAGTCTTGCTATTCTTTGTATTGCCTGTGCATTCCTAGTGACTCCGTGTTTTTTCTCTGGCTATGTGCAGCACTGCTCAGCGTCATTATCTCAGTTTTGTCATTGCTCAATGACACTATCACATTGTTCAATGTCATTATCCCAGAGAGGCAGCCACTTCAAAAAATGGATGGGCAGTTATGAAGCTTAACTGTACCACAACACTAACTTTGCCCAGAACAAAATGAAATTGTTCTTTTTGCTATTCTGCAACTATGGTGCATTTTTGAAATGCAGGGATAGGGCACAGTTCTGCAGCTATGGGTTGAAGCTTTCTAAGCTAAGAAAGGGGACCAATGATTTCATTTGTAGGAACTCTACTGAAGTAGGTTTGCCCAGCTATTTCAAATTTAATTTTTATGTCTTTCATAATTTTTAGGTAGATGACTTTAATGTAATCTTTAATTAAAATTAAATCTAGCTTTTTTTTTTTAAGTTAACATAATTCAGAAAAATCCCCCATTTACTAATTTTTTCTTGGACACAGTGTATTTTTCTACAACTATTTTCAGTCTCAAGCATATTTTTAATGCTGGTATTGGCTTCACTTCTTCATATCATTTTTATCTCTTAAACTATTACAACTTTATTATTATCATTACAGTAATGTGGTGACCAGAACTGAACACAAAACTCTAAACTCCCTGCCAGAACCTTATATAATAGGAGAACAATGGATGAATGTTGTTAATTTTAAATGCAAAATTATAAATCAATTACAGTGATGGCAAAAGCCCTTCGTGACATGCCACAATTTACTTTCAAAGACATTTAAACCTATTTCACATGCTGAACAATCTGTAATAAATTATGATTTTTTTTCCTCCTGAAATGAAGCTATAATTATGACAGTTGAATTCTTGTTCTGAGAAATAAGGTGGCATTTAATTCCTTGAGAACAAATGACACACACAAAAGAACAGTTAATTATTCTCAGCTGCAAAAAAAAAAAAGGGGGGGAGGGAGAGAAAAAAATATGAAAGAGAATGTGGTAGCACTTTATGTGAAGTGTCTATTAATGAATCCTTAACGAAAGCTGTACTGCAATTGAACTTTGCTTGGTGTCCATGTGATTGAGTGACAATCTTTATGTCCAATCCTTCCCATAAAATAAAAAACACATTCAGAGTAGGGGTACAATGAAATATCTTCAGGATATTATACAATGAGGTATCTTCAGGAAATATTACATCTCTGTTGTCATATCTGCAATATGCAAAGAACGAAATGCAGAAAAACTGTGATGCCAACCAGATGGGCAAAACAAACACCTAAGTCAGCTCTGCAGTTTTAGCTTGTGCTGCATTGGTACCAGAGTATAGTTAGTCCTAATAGTTCTTAATTTCCATACTTGCTATTACAATAAAATAAATAATTTCTACTTCTGATAGTATTAATAGGGCAGTAAAGCGGAATACTCACCAGTCAACTCCCTCACACTACAAATATGTGACCACGTGCTTAACTCTTCTTGCATGCATGACTCCTACCCTGCTCAGCAGGACCGCCCAAGAGTCGCAGGATAAAGGACTTGCTGGATCCAGAGTTTCTTCCCTGAAAGTACTGATCATCCTAATTTCCCGCTGTAGCTCTGCAGCAATCAGTGCAGAGCTGAAGGTATTAGCAAAGGTCATACTGCACCCCACATTTGCCCTTCTCTCTGGTTGGTGAAGAGTTGCCAGTCTTGCTAATTTGCCTTCTTTCCTCAGGGAAAAGAGATGCTTCAGAAGGGCCGGAAGCGGAATACCCTCATCCTTCTTGGTTCAATTATCATTTGTGAACTGGCTAATTTGGGGGCTCTCTGAAATGTAGTTGGAACAACACAGTTGCATGTAAAACAAAGTCTAATGCACTGAGTTACACTAATGTTAAATCAAAGATGATTGGATTAATTGCTGTTTCATTTCATCTTCCGTGCACGTGTGGTGCTGGCAAAATTTCAGAGCTTTTAGAAAAATTAATTGAGAACTATGGGGAAATAATACAGGCAAAAAGACTTTTGTATCAGGTTTTTCTGCTGGCTGTTAAAGAGTATACAGTCTAAAATTTGGAGGTTATAATATATTTCTTAATATTTGTATTTTTAATATTGCTCATAAAATGTAGGAAAATGAATTGATCATACAGTATGTGAGGTACTGGATATTACAAATGCCAATTATACCTCTGGGAGAAAGCACACTTTCTATAAGACTTTCACGACAACAAAGCATATGAGAAATAACAGTTAATTTCTAATGTGGAAAATGGAGATACTGTTGAAAATGTGAAAGTACACACTTTAAAATAATATTCACATATTTTTCATTTTGTCACCTTTATATTCAAATATGGTTAAATCCCTTGGTACAATGACATAATAGAACAGTGTTAGACCCATGTGGAAACTCACACTATTGGGTATTTTATTGTATTTGCCCACTCAATTCTGATAGCAAACAGAAGATTTATTAATGCAATGTAAAATATTCACTGGCAGGTAAAAAGTAATTCTGTTAATGAATATGATTAGAACAGCAGCTGGAATATAGAAAATGCAGCGTTTGCAAGATCCATGGAATTAATAGACCTTAAAATACTTGGGAAATCAATTAAAATACATCTTCAAGATTACAAAAATGACTGTGCATATGTTTAACTTGAAAATGAACAATAAAATAATAAAATCCATACTTCCTCAGCAAGAATATTTCAAAGTGCCTTTTCCTGACCAGCAGCAGAGCTTACAAAAAGATCTGGGGAACAGATATTTTTCCATGGCTTTTAATTGGGAAGGTACACTGCCAGTGAGAGCTTGAGGTAGTTGGAAGTTGGCACTTCTCCCTTGTCTTCCCTCAGGGCATTCTCACACTGACTACATATTTTCTGTATTTATAACCCTCCATGTAGGATAAATGCCCATTAGAGTTGCTTTGCTGCTACTGCAGCTGGACTTGGTGAGGGCTGGTTGCTCCCAGGGAAAGGAGGCAGGGTACTGAGGGTGGTGGCATGGCTGCAGAGTGATGTTCCCACCACCACTGGCCCCATCCCACCTCCCCCAAGTGAGGACAGCAGAGCAGATCAGTGATGGGACCAAATTTATGGAAAGCGTGAGCTGTGTCCCTCTTTGGCTGCTGGCGATACCATTGCCCTGCCACAGAGATGTTGGGGCCATGTCCATGCCTGGGGACCACCAGCCTTCCCCATCACACCAGTGGGCAGGCAAGCCTTGGTACTAGAGACTGCTCAGGAGAAGGTAGAAGCTGGAAGAAACACCAGATTATATTGGTGCATTATACAGCCAATTTCCACATCACATTTGGAGTGTGGGGACCAGCTGAGCCTGCTGCTGCTGCACTGTTCAGCCAAATGAAGCTGTGCTTTGAGAGGGCCACTCGGTTTCCCTCTGGTTTCCTGAGGCTGGCTGGCTGCCTCACAAGTGTAGGAAACAGTTTCCCAGACAATCAAATGCTATGTTTTTCTTTTTTTAACTAAATGTAAGAGCAGATACTTTTTACTCTGTGGATTTTCAGTGCCACTTTCTCTTTATGGGCTATATATTACTGTAGAGCTTTATTCCTGTGAAATAGGAAACTGGTCTGTGCTGTTCTTTCTCATGTAGTCAGTACAGAAAAGTTATGGATGTGATTGCCCTTTCATTTACAGTTGTTAAGCCTTTTAGCTTTTCTTGGCTCCTGCAGGAGTGAACTTAGTGCTCTGGAAAAGTGAGGATGCAAGGTGATATCCTCTGCTTGGTGACATTTCTGGTCCAACATGAACAACCTGTGTCAATGTATTTATTTGTTTATCCAAAGGTATAATCTCTTAGGGAAAAAGCCCAATGAAACAATATGCATTCGACTTTTTAGTCACTGATGGACCTTGAAACATAATCATCTTCCCTTGAGACATGCTGCAGATTTTGGGGTTTTATTTACCTGAATATATCACTGATGATCTAAACCTGGCAAATCTGGTATGGATTTAGAATATTTCTCTCCTATGGCAATATCAGATGCAATCTTGGTCTATTCACTAGAATTTGGATCAGAATTACTGATGGAAGTATTTGATACAGTAACACAGGTAACATAATTGAAGGCCCATGGTCACAGAGGAATAAAGAACTGAGACAACCTAGGATTAATCTCGCCATAAGTAACGTGGTGTATTTATATCTACATAGACACTCCAGTGACTAGGAACAACTCTGGTGTTTCATAATCCAGCCAAACCAAAATAAAGCACAATATGCAGAGAGTATTTTGGGATGGTTATATCGCATGTGAGCAGGTAGTGGTGTTTAAGTGGAAAGAGAGTTTATGAAGCTGATTTACAGATTTTTTCTTTCTAAAGAACAACATGCTCACATATATTTCCAGAGGAGATGGGAATTCAAGAATCTTGTCCAGGCCATGAACACCTAGTGCGTGTCTGGTTGTGAAGGCTTATTTATTTATTTATTTATTTTCCCTAAATTTCCTGTGAAAAGCAATGAGAGAAAGGCTATAAATACAAGAAAACGTTATACAAATCACTGTTGTCTCAACCAACAAAGGAACACAAAGAGCTGCAGATAATTTTTAGCATATTTATCATCCAAGAAACTGGATTTGAGCCTGAAAGAGATGCCTTCTTTTATAATGCATTTATTACTACCTGGTTATTGGTATAAGACAATACAGTATCTACTTTGTACCAATAGTTAGAGTTAGGATTGTTCATAGTGCAACAGGATCTGAAAGATGTAATGCCATCAAGTAGTTTGCTTAAGAGAATTGAAGGTCTAGTACTTCTGGTGCCAAAAATGCAATGTTCAGATATCATTCACTTTTCCAGGGAAATTTGTTTCAAATCAGCTTCCTGGTCCTTTTCTGTAAAAGACCCCAGTTAAAGGAAATTGCTAATCTTTTCTGTTTGGAAAAAAAATAATCCAAGTAATTTTATCCTTTTAATGCTTTTTACATACAGTGAATTCCTTATTTATGCAAACATGATGACAAGGAGTTAGGGGGAGACAGAGTGTCCACCTCCTAATGAGTTTAACAATATATTGTGTACCTCCCATCAAGTGAAAGCGTGATGTGAGATAAACAGAAGGACCAAGAGCTGCTGAAGTCCTCATATTCCTCTGAAAGGAACATTTTCCATGAGTTTTCTTTCCATTTATGTTTTCTCTCCCAAAGAAGATGCAGGGAGGCAGAGCGGTAGTCAAACCATGAATAAAAGTCTTTGATTCAATGGGGAAAGAAGCCCTGCTGAGCAGAACCTCAGTGGACCAGGGTAAAGCCCAGGCTACCTCTTTCCAGCTCATAATGCAGGAGGTACTCTTTCCTCCTGAACTTTCCCTAAGGTGGAAATTCTTTAAGAATATGAGCAGAGAAATGTCGCTGCCCATGTGCATCATAATTCAGTCTTAAAATCATCTAATCATAGAAACACAGATTGACTCTGGAGGTCATCTAGTCCAGAGCAGGACTAATCAGGTCAGGTTGCTCAGGGCTGCATCCTCTCCAGTCTTGAACACCTTCAGGGATGGAGACTCAAAATCTCTCTGGGCAGCCTGGTCCCTTTTTCAACCACCATTATGGTAAAAACATATTATGTGAATACTGAATCATAATTTCCCATGTTCCCGCTTGTGTCCCTTGCTGCTCATCCCATCACCATGCACCTCAAAGAAGAGTCTGGCTCCCATCTTCTCTGTGCCCTCCTATACAGACAGTAGTCTGCTACTATCTATTCAATCCAGGTTAATTTCGAAATGTTTCTTTTCAATGTAAGTCATGAGTATAGCATGTACAGTGCTGATTTTTCAGATTGAGGAAGGAAGGGATATTCAGAGGAAGAGTAATAATTTTGGGTTGAACATAATGTTTTACTTAACTGAAAAAGCTCATTTTATTAATCAGGGGAAGTATTAAAAAACCCAAAAAGATAAAAGAAGAAAAGAAGCAGTGATTGGTCTGATGTAGCCCTGGGATATTGCTGTTGAAATTTTTCATTGAGAAAATGGCATCCTAGAATACGTCAATGTTTTCCAACTTCTAAAACTGAAACTTCAGCTGTATTTGTCAATGTGTGTTATACATACAAATGTATAACACATTTTGACCAACTCTGCCTTGCATTTTTCAGACAATAAATCGTTTGCCTGGAAGATTTCAGCCAACTCCATTCACAACCTTTGGGGAAGCCCCAGTTCATGTGCCGTCATCAGGACATGGGTGCACAGCTCTTGGTCTATGGAGGAATCTCACAGGACTGTCTTTGAAGCCTGTTTTTCCCCTTGGCATATTTGCTTTTTAGTTGCATGAAAGCACCTCAGAGTTTCTAGAAAAGTAAAAATACTGAAAAAAGGAATGACTTTTAGAGTAGAGATGCAACAGTGGTGAATATTTGTAAACGATTCTGGCAGCATTCTTGGCATCTGGCTGGCAATTTCATGTAATCAGATTTCTCCTTTAGTTCCTGTTATGCTAATTTATTGGTTTGTGGATCTCAAAAATTGTGGCTCACACTCTGCTCAGCTTGCAGGTTCAGGCTCACAGTTTTAAAAACTGCACTGAGCAATATGGAAATCTGTTTTTTTTTAATGCAGGTTTTAACAATTGCAGTTAAATTATTTGGGGTGGGGGGAAAGACATATCCAAGGATAACACCTGTTTTGATGCAATTAAAGCTCTTCAGCAGTATATGATAAAATACTTCTAGAAAACCTTGCTTGCTCTGTAATGTTTAAAATGATTACAGGACCAAAGGGGTTGAAAATAGTTACTCCCTGGAAAATAAATTGGTAATGGTGGAAACAGATCGATTTCAACTAACTATTGCTCAGGTGCAATGGAAGGTGTATGATGGTGGAATTTAAAGACATAGAAGAGTAACTGGAGAGACAGGTGCTGATTATGCTGAAACTTGACTGTGATGTTGCACAAACTGAGGTAAAACTGCTGGTGCAGTGCAGTGGCTCTAAACCAGGATCAATGAAGTTATTTTGTCTTAAAAAAATGATAAAATAAGTCATTTGCTTCTCTGTCCTTTCCTGCACTAGTGTTCCTTAGAAACTGTCTTTGTGAAAGTCATAAATTCAGAATAAATAAAACACAGCACAACTCTCCCCAAAGCAAACTAAGCCTCCCATTTTTCTTTGCCAAGTGCTCTCCTGCAGCAAACAAGTGCAGTTCTTAAATCTTTACAACCCACCCTGATGTTTTCCTACAGAGAACGTGGGAAAAACGTAGGTCCTTGATTACAGTGAGATCTTTTCCCTTTGTCTTCTGGGCTGGCTTGGCATTTACTCCAGATCTGGCTTAAAGCATAATATTGAGCACCTCAGGTCTGGGCTCTTTTTTTCCTCTCCCTACACTCCAAATATGTTGTGTCCTCTCTGTTTGCTCCCAAGCTTCACTCCAGGTGGGCAGGGAGGAGCTTGAAGCACTGTGTTGGGAGGAGATCTGAAGCAAAGGATGGGGAAAAAAGAGGAATATGGGGTAGGAACCCAGTATGGGGAAAGGGAGATGCCAACAGTGCTCCAGGGTAGGAGTATCTTTGGTGCAGCAGGGAGAGCTGCCCCTGCTGAGGCTGTGGGAACATGGACTGGGGTACCCTGATGAGCTCTGGACTGGGAGCTCTGTTCTGGGGGGTGTCAGGACACCCATCATGAGTCACAGAATGATAGAACCATTTTGGTTGGAAAAGACCTTTAAGATCATCGAGTCCACCTGTTAATCTAGCACTGCCAAGTCCACCACTAAATCACGTCCCTAAGCACCTTATCTACATATCTTTTAAATACCTTCAGGGATGGTGACTCAAACACTTACCTGGGCAGCCTGTGCCAATGCTTGATAGCCCTTTTGGTAAATAATTTTTTCCTAATACCCAATCTAAACCTCCCCTGACACAACTTGAGGCCATTTCCTCTTGTCCTATTGCTTGTTACCTGGGAGAAGAGATCAACACCCACCCCCAGCTGTGTTGCTGTGCTGTCTTGTGAGCATCCTCACTGGGGCCCCCATCCTCTCCTCCTGCTCCAATGAGATGCCAGCACTGCAGGCTGCACTCCTGGAGCCCACAGCTTTGCTGCACAGCTCCTTGGACCTGCCTGTTTCTGGCCTGCCTGAGGCATTTCTTTGCAGAGTGCAGCCTCCTCTTCCCAGAAATTTTGAGAAATCTATGCACAGATAGCAATGCAGACTCTGCACTCCCTCAAGTCTCTATCTGTAGCCAGATACTTCTAACTTCTTGTGTGTTAGAAGTTGCTTACATATTCAGTCTTGAAAATTAGTGAGAGTTTTACGAAAACACTGATAACTCTATGTTCTCCAGCCTTTAATACTGTAATGAATTACTGTAATAAAAATGTGAAGTTTTTGATTAATAATATATCAACAGAGTATCCTAAGAAACAATAGAAACCAACTAACAAGAAAGAAAAATTCCTCTAGAAAAGCTCCACAAAACCCCTGCTTGGCTGTAATTTGCTCCAATCATACATGGAAAGTGTCTAATCTTTGTATTAAACCCAACCACTGCAAACAGTCTGTTGTATAAAATGACAGTGCAGAAGCAAGAGGGAGACACACGCACTGAGACCGACCGACCTGCTCCTCAGTTTAATTGTGGGTCATTTTGTGTTTCACTTTCCCTGACCCCATCTGTTCACTTGGCTTTGTCATACTCCAGTTGCCTTAGCAGTGGGTAACAGCAAGATTACGATATTGTCTCTCCAATTATAAAAATCCTGGGTAGAAAAACACGTAATGACTCTGCAGTTAGGTGGGGTGGAGGGGTCACTGACTAGATTAAGACAGTGAGCTAAATTAATCTGTGATAATACTGGATTGGTTTTGTTGGAGTTAGGGCAGGGATTTTTTGCCTAGTATGTGTTGTTTCCTCCCACCTTTAATGAACTAGAAGGATCTGTCAAGGTTTAATCCAACTACTGATGACATTGGAGAAAACAGTAGCAGAAGTGGACCAGACAGAAAAAATGTATTAGCCCAGGAAAATCTCATCTTTCTCCAAAGAAGAGGGTTGGGAACAAATCCTGGGAATCGTCAAGTGCCTCTTGTTTTAGTTCTTCATATAATTTAGGGTTAATCGGTTCATTTGTGATCATTTAACTGATAAAAACCCAGTAAACAAAGGAGCTGGTTGCAGTTCTGAACAGGAATTGAAAACAACTTTTTTTTGTAGCTGTTTGCATAGAGTTTGGGTTTAAAGAGATGTCAGTTATGAGACACGTTTGCAGGACTCTTGTCAACTAAAGATATCAGTGTTGTCCAGCATCACCAAAAAATTTGCCTTCAAGGGCTTAATGAAAGATTTTTTTAAAAGGAGAAATATTACTAATACATTTACCTTGCTCATTCTGTTAAAATAAGACATTTCTAATTATTTTCTTATTTCCAATGATTTTTCTCCTATTTGCATTTCTAACATATGCACATAACCTTGAGTGAACGGTACCTAAACCACTTACTGCCCTGGCACACCTAGGATTTTGCTTGGCCATACATTCTGGTTGTCTGATGATTTGTGTTTCTGCTCCTTGCTTGGATGATTCCCACTTCACAGCACTCAGATCAGCCATGAGAATGCAAAGTTCGTGTAATTGCACAAATATGCACAAATATCCGTGCAAAGTGCATGTTTATGAGTTTTCTATTTTTTTCTCCCACAAGTGCTGACAAAAAATGAGAGCTCAGATATTTACCAAAGTGCTGCTGAGGTTCACACCACTTTGCGCACCCAGATCACCTCAAACTGCATTCCTATTAGCAGCATGGTTTAAACAGTGATTTATTCCCTAATATGACTGTTTTCAACATTCCTAATTGCTTAAGATATGCAGATTTCTTACACCCGTGACCCACTTGAGCATCCTTTGAAGTAGGTTAGTCCCATAGGGGTAGCAAATTCCAGGACAGGTCTGGGGAAGGCATTTTGCCCCCCCGTCACAGGCAATGGTGTGATTGTCATGTCTAGAATTCACTGCTGTGACTTTTGGCAGTTTCAATTTAATTCATAGGCGATAATGAGGCAGGTTCAAGCACATGGATGAGGCCTTTTAACGGCTGTGCTGCCTCTTTTAGACAGGTGGTAAAAAATGCATTTTGTAGTATGACTGATGTCTGTTCAGTTACTATATTTAAAGTCTAATAGACTTTTAGGAATACTGTCTTAGCCAGAAAGATTTAACTTCATTAGTTTTGAAACAGGAGAGAAACGTTAGCCACTGTGCAGTCTTTGATTATACTCTGTGGAATTTCCTAGGGTTAAATTAACCACAGGGGAACTCAACTCTTGTTCTTTGAATGCCAGTGAAACATATTGAGAAATACAGGGGAAAAAATAATTACAAAATTGAAATGTAAAAACTACAAAGTTTATCTTACATATAATCCCTAGTGCACAGTAAATTCTGTATATTTGCACATTTTAATGTTAATTATACCATTTATTTTATATTTTGTTTTTGCTTTATAAAAAAAGTCACACCACCGGCAATAGGATTTGACCATAAAGGGAGTTTCAGAAAACTACCATTTCACCAGGCTTGGTTTAAATTCAGGAGGGAGATAATTTAGCCACTAAATGTCCTGTCTTATCCACAGCGTCATTGGAGAATTGCTCTCCAGAATCACTTTCATCCCCCAGCTGCTGACAATTTAGCAGTAGTGTTCGTCTTTAATTAATCTCTTTGAATCTACATGTAGAAGGTCAATACCAATGACTATGGCAGAATGAGTGGAAAATTTTGTCCATAAAATGCATTTTGGAAGATGCGGTGTCATTGGAAACAAAAGTCTTTTTTAACATGTCTTTTTTACATTATACTTGGAAAACACAAAATGAAAGATTGTTTCTAATTTCATATATCAACAACGATTTCAGTAATTAAGTTTCTAAAAAAATGAAAATTAACCAGTTTTGGTTTTCTTTTTATCTGCTGTTTTTCTTTTTATCTCCTCATCCTAATAATTTCAAATGGAAAATAGAGGTTAGAGTGCAGAAGTATGGAATTAGCACATGTAAAAGTGAAAAATCTCCTTTCCTTCCTCACAGAAGAATCAGAAAAAAATGTAGGAAAGTCTGTGAATTTAAGGATTTCTTCAATTCAGCATTCTTAAAAATGTTCTTTTCCTTTTCTACTGAAAAACAAGTTGAGAGGAAAATATGAAAATCTGTATTTTTGCACTGTCAAAACCCAACCCAATCCTAAATATTAACTTCTTAGATAATGCAAAAGAAACATGATTTCATTAAAAAAAAAAAGTCAAAATAAAATAAAGCTAGTAAAATTTTCCCATATTTTTTCCATTTTCTTAATGTCCTGGTAAAGTAGGATTTGTCCAACAGGTACAGACTCTGAAGAACTGAATTCTATATGAGACTGAGAAAGATTCAGGGAAAAAATGCATTTCTTCTCAAATTGCATGCAGGACTTAATACAAAACAACCATCTACCTAATCCCTAAACTGCTCTTCTTCCTTTTTGCTCTGTTGTAGAGACACTAAAGTCTTTACTACCTTTTTTCCTACCTGATCTTATGCTAAATTTTTCAGGAGACAGTCCATATATCTTCTCACAAGACACATATGAAAATCACAGCTTTAAAAAAATATACCTGTGTGGACATCCTATGCAAGAAATGTGGTATGTGCTTAGATACTCAATGTGAGCTGGACACCGACTCTACCTTGTAAAAGCAGGACATGCTTCCCACGGTGAAATCCAGCCCATGGAAAAGCTCAACATGAGTGACGGACATATTCTCTGCTGGTAGTGGAGTGGTAAGTCTGTAACAATGCGGATGAAGGTCAATCGGGTACGGAGAGAGCATGGGACTAAAGATTTCTCACCTGTGCTCTTTAAGCATGTTGGGCTAGTGGCATACCTCCTCCATTTGTTTATTACTCTGCATTTTCTTAGCTTCTTTATTTCCTTATGATCTGAGCTCTTGTTGCACAGAATTCACATTGCACCCAGCTTTAACTTACTGCTTGTCCATTTATGACTGAAAGAAATGTTGGTATTTCACCATTTTTCAGACTACAGGATGTATGGAAGTTGGCTGCCACTTTTTCTTGTTGGAGTAATAGGAGATGCTCCTGGCAGTCTTCATCCACACCTACACTCCCATTTCAGTACAATAACCTTTCAGCAGCGTGCAGGTTTCAGACTAGACTTGGCAAACCTATTCCCTGAGAAAAGACTAACCACAATACCAAATGAGAAAAAGAGCACAGCAATACATTTTTCAAGACTGATTGGGATGGTCTGGGGTAGCTTATGACTTCATTCTCATTATTTCAACCTCACACAGCCCTGTAAGGTAGAATGTACAATATTGCTTCTACTCTAGAGATGGAAAAACAATTAGTTGATTTAATTCAGTCCTAAAGAAGAATGCTTCAATGCTCGAGCTTCAAACCAGAACTTCACTATTCCTGGCTTTACAATGAGTCTGTAGCTGCAGCTCAAATAACACCTTTTTCCCTGTAGAACCCCTGCACAAAGAATAAAAAATGATCAGGAAAAAATAGTCCTTGACCTGAAAAACAGATTTTCAAAGAAAACCTGCAAATGATATGAATTTGTTATGTAACAGGTTTCCAAAATAAGAATAGTCCTAATTTACTCTAGGCTCTGTTCAAAAGCCAATTAAAAGATAGGGGGAAAAAGTCTTTCAGCAGAGCACATTTTGAAAGAAAGATATAATAGGTGGAAGAAAGCAGAAGAATAGGATAAGCCACAGGAGAGAATGAAGACATGTATGTGAATTGGTGTGTATTATGAGATAAAATGATCCATGAACTTGGGTTATGTGTGCTACTTAGAAATAAGGACAGCAGAATACAGAGGTCAGTGGGGATGGCTACGGAACACAAAGGGCCAGCTTGGGTATAAAGGCGTGTGTGTAAGAAAGAAAATGGTTGGTATTAAGCAATACCAAAGAGATCCTGGGATGAAGTTAAGGCAGTTTAACACAAAAGAACAGTGAAAGAAGAGACTGTGAAAAGAGTACTGACTATGCTAAAATAAATATTTCTTTTTTAGATGCTGGAGAGCGATATGGTCATGTAATCTGCATATTGCCATCACAGTTGCTATAGCGAGTGTAATGTACTGTATTTTTTTACCACCAGGGAGACTGTTGCAACAGACAGGGAGCTACATTAGGAAGTTGTGCTTAACAAGTCATGTGTGATTTTACTGTCAAACTGCAAAGTGCCGTTCTCTTATGGAAGAAGGCTGCGAGTACTTTCTAGGAGTTGATAAACACCACATGATGCAGCTTTCTGGGAAAAACAGAATCCTTTGAAGCATTTCCAGTAAAATCCTTGGAGAGGCAAAGCATATTTTCAGATGCATGATTCTAGGTTAAATAGCTATGTCCCCCACTTGTTTACAAAGCAGCTCGACAGCTGTTGTGAGCCACTGGTCCCCTTTGGACAGACAGGACACATTTGGATCTGTCACACCAAGCCACAGCGCACCTCCGCTGCATTACTCAACAAAGATCTCATCGGAGATCTGCTGCTGGCAACACTAAAACCTCACCAGCTTTAAGAGCAGCAGATGACTAGTTTCTTTCCCGCTTTAAATTTCCTTGTTGTTTTTAACTCTGAAGTTGGGGGAAACGTTTTTAGTGGTCCTGGTAAATCTGCACCCTGATTTATGCATGAAGAATAAGATATAAAAATAAATAGTAGCAGCTGGCTGTTGTCAGGGACTGGACTCTTTAACAGAGGAGAAGATAGATCTGAAATCTGTTTGGACACAGGAACACAGAGTGTCCAGTCTGAAATTAAAAAGTTTCATTAAAAGAGCAGAGTAAAGGTTGGCGTCGCAGCCATACCTCAACATTTGAGAAACTGGGCTGAGAGATGCAGCTCCTGAGCTGTGAAGCCCAACCATCATTCTTGAAAGTGCTGCTGGAAACAAGCCCAAGCCAGAATACTTTGTAAACACCGATGGGATGGAAGTGTGGGACAGAGGCTTAAATCTCATCTGGCAAATGAAGACATGCCTGGGTATAGCCCCGCTCTTGTGGGTGGAGCTAAGGGTGATTTGGTAAGGTCAGTGCACCTTTCTACCTAACAAGGGGCACAGCCAGTCAAAAAATAAGGCCCAGCTTGTAATTCTTCATTTTTAGTCCAGATGTCCCTCTGCCTGCCATGGTGGCACTGCTGCTGGGGAATGAGAGGAAAGCAGGACAGGACCAGCAACCAGGCAGGGCCACTTGCCTTCTGCCGCATCTCTTGGCAACATATGCCTGCTGCCAGGGCCGAAGGATGGATGCAAAGGAAATGGATGTCTAGGGCTATTTTGCTGCTCTGCTTGTTTTTCCTGCTAAGTAGCTCATGATAAACTTTTAGTACAAAATACTACTTGTCCAGCAGTCCTTCTGCACCCTTCTTATAAAGGCTGCAGTGATGCTTTACCCCTATGTAATTTGCTATTTGATGCATTTAGGCTTCCGCTTACCTCCATGCAATATTTTCCTAGTCTCTTCTCACCAGCAACATTTTTCTTCCGACCAAGTCAAAGTAAAACAGAAGAGACAATAAATCTGTCTCTTGGGGAGAGCTGCTGCCTAGGCCCAGTGCTGCATGTTCATTGGGGAGGGTGGGAGCAGACCCTCTGCCTCTGAAGCCCACAAATCACAGGCAGCCGGTCCCTTGCAGTCAGGGACAATATTGTTTCCTTTGCCCTTATTAACAATGAGTGGTCATAGCAAAAATTATTACTGATGGCATCTGACAGGCCTACATCATGTTTTGACATTAGCTTTTAGCTACTGTGGGTTTTTTAATAGCTGCCAGAGTGTTCAGTCAAATACCTGTCCGTCACCACAATCAGACAGACCTTAATGTGTCTGCGTTATGGAAGAGGACCTCGGTGTCTTTCCAGCACTTTATTATAGTCCCAGTACACCTTTTTATCACAAATTCCTCACGCATAGCTGTCCCTGCTCCACCACAGAAATCTTCTGAGTTGGCAGCTCCGGTGTCTGCTGTCATTAATCTTCTCTGTGCTGCAGAGAGAGGGGCACCGGGTGATTTATGGCAACTACCTGCTCTGATGCAGTGGAGCTCTGGTGAGTTGGGTTGAATCGTTGTTACTGGTCCCCAAGCAGCCCAAGGGTGTAAAATATACCTCTGTACACTGACATTTACTTTCCTTTTCAAGCACTGCTCAGTTAAACAGAGGGAGGGAATATGCATTTTAATAACATTTTAAAGTAGTAATGAGATAGTGGCACATTGGTAAGTGAAAGGTTTAACACTTTGACACCAAAACAGAATTAAAAATTGTAATCAAATGGCTTTGTTAATTTTGTGAAAGTATTTTTTTTTTTCTCAGGAAGGTTGTAAAATGAACATCTTTTGCCTGTGATTTCCCAGGCTAAGGAAGTTCTAGCTGTTATTTTAAGTGCCATTCTCAGGTTTTACTCCTGATTTTCTATCCTTTGAACTGGCAGGGACCTTGGATGATGCACAGGAAGTGAAGGTTGTGCCAAGCTGAAATTGGCATCGATGCCTTGAGCCAATTAAGGAGCAATGTTAATGGGTGCTCTGGGAATCCTCCTAAGCCTTCCATGCCAGAAAGGATGAAGCCCACAACACAGGGCTGAGATGAACAATTGAAGTCTAGAGAAATAAGAGCAGACCTTCAAGAGTGCATTATTAAGCAGCTTCCTTACTGGTTGTGGTGAAAGGGAAGTGGGTTTTGTAATAGGAAGACATATAAGTGATTTCTCCTCTTACGAAGATTCATATGGTTGCATGACTCTGTGTGTGCAGGTATGTGTTACAGCAAATCAAGAGTTTATATCCACTGGGTATTAAGCTGACTTCTACATCTCTTTTTTCCTGCTGCTGCTTTTATTTGTTTAATGTCAGTGGGGAAAATGGACGGTAAGGTGAATCCTGTGACTAGGCTTGCATATAGAGTAAAGGAATTGAATTTAGGAGAGGATATGCATATTCAGTAGGATGAGTGCAGCCACCCATTTGGAGAAAGGCTGCAGGAGGGGTGGGACCAGCTGCTGGAGGGGTAAAGGTGGCTGAGGAGGGCACTGGGGAACCCACTCATGGAGAGGTCTGGGGTGGGGTCTTGTGGCTGGCATGTGAGTCTGCGGAGCTGGGTTTGCCCTGCCCTGCTGCGCCTCTTCATTTTCATATGGGACATCACAGGGGTCAGTGGCAACTCAGCAGTCATACTGATGTGGGACTTGCTTATTTGGGAATAAAGAATGTATTTTTCTTGCTTAGCTTGAGCTGTTTCCAAAGCAGCCTAATTTAAGCTAGAAAACTGTGCCGATTCTGGAATGTGAATCTGTGAGGGCCTTGCAGGAATACAAATATAACATCTTATCTTGTGCTGTTATAAACTCCCACACAGACAGGCCTGGAGGCAAGCAGAAAAAATGAAGGCAGGGCTATTCATGGTACCCTTGGCATCAGCTACAGTCACGGGCAGGCATGTTGGCAGCTGGAGCCAACATATGCTAACAGTGATTAACATATGTACGTGGAGCTCGGCCACACAGAGCTGCAGCACAAAGAGCCTGGTCGAAGTGACGTTAACCAGGGCATCTTTTGGCCATTGAGCCTCCTATTAAATGCTGCATGTCATCCATGCTGTGATGATATGTAGTAAACCTGATGCCACTTTTAAGTGCATCCATGGTTTTCCTTTGGGATGCCTGGCTTGAAAGGCCAGGTACAGCCTGCTCAGAGTAGGTGAATTCAGAGCACAAAGGATGTTTTAGGCCATGTTTCTTCACTGTCGCTGGTTCCTGGGTGAGAACCACACATGGCCTCCCAGCTATGGGACTGAGGGCTTCTAGCACCCTCACTATTTTGGGGCTTTCAAGCCAGTTGTAGTATTTGAGGCAGCCCAAAGTATCTGGGTAACAGTGCTCTCAGAAGCAGTTCTATTTTTTAAACACTTCACTCTTTTAGCTGTCTAGGGCCATCTCCAACCTGAAGCCCTGTCATAATCTGGTGGCATGCTGGGGCTTGTTTACAAGATAAACTAACAGCTGCTTTAGTCTCATGTGCTGCCCCTGCTTCGAACTTGAAATGGGAGTTATCTGTGTCTGTCAGAACCAGAAGGGTCAAAGCCTCCTTGGAGATGCCCTTTAGGCCTCTCTTTCTGCTACCTTGCAAACATATTTCTCTTTTCAGGGATGGCAACCCAGCACCTAATCTTCCAGAGGCACATGTATTGCTCCCAGGGAAGCATGTTAGGAACGAAGGAATGTGTTTTTTGGGTTTTTTTTTTTGTTTGTTTTTTTAAACCCCCCGTGGGTTAGCCCACTTCTGCTTATCAACCAACTACAGCACTTGGTGTTTGAAATCTGGATCAGAATTTTTCAGCTTTCAGGTCCTGCACATGATTTTTCAGCAGTGGCCTCATTTGCTTTCAGAGCAGTTGAGTGAAAATGCATCAGTTTTGGATTTTGTGCATCTGTAGTTAGAAATATAAGAGGAGAGGCCTTACTAATTTTTTTTTTTCTTGAACTGATGTTTAGTGGCTGTATTAAAAGGCCACACACAAGCTCCTCTCCTATTTGCATATCAATACTTAGCCTATTAGAAGCCAATAGAGTGAGGGTCTCGCAGTACATACCCTCTCACAGCGTGACGCTCAGACTTCCCACGACATCCTTTCTTCAGCTTTCATGTCAGTGAATATTATATTGTGATGCCTTGAAGCCAGGATAAACTGGGGCTGTTAAATGTTCAGATGTATGCTCAATCTGTGAAGCTTGCAGCTGCTCCACTCTTTTGATAATGCTAGTAAGCAAAATTAGTAAATAAAATAAATGCTCAAGGTTCATTTGCTGCACACCCCAATACATGAATGAAAATAGAATAGAGGACATCAAAGAAAAATAAAAAACAGGCTAGTAATAACATGTTTCCCTTAGGCCTCCTGCTTAACCTAAATGTTATGTTAAAGGGATAAATGGGTGAACTGAATTATTACACACTGTTAAAAGCCAGTGAGATCTGAGATCACACCCCTGTTAGTAAGATCAGCATTATCTCCTTAAGACAAAAACCATTAAATATTTCACTGAGAAAAATGTAACATGTTTAAAGTATTTGTGAATTTTATTTATTATTTACTTAGTGCAGTGAAAGCCTGATGTGTCCCATGAGGCTGGAGCAAGGTGACCCTCTTACTCTCCTGCTCCCTCCACGCCTCATTTGTCTCTGTGCCCCAAGAAGGGGCAAATCTGCTCTGGCCACTCGTGGTTGAAACAAGATAGGAAAGCTCCCTGGGAAAGGACTTTTTTAAGGGGAGCAGAAGGACAGGGAAGAAACCTAAAATGTGTGTTAACCTCCCTATGGCAGAGGTGGTGGATGAATGGGGATGAGTTGTCATCAGAAGTCACCATCAGCTCATAGTAACTGTGGCTGGTGAGGAAGAGGAGAGGAAGGGGTGAAGGTGTCCATGGGAGTGGGGTAGGAGGCATGGAGCCTCCTACTTTGAGTAGGGGATGAGAAGGGCTGGGTGTGGGGCTCCCAGTGTGTCTGCCACATGTGGATGGAGGAGGAAGGTGGCTCCAGCAGTTAAGTGTCTCAAGGCCTCTACTCTCCCAGCACTGCAACACCCCCAAAAGCACATGGCCACCTCTCTCCCTCCAACTAGGCTGTGGATCGAGAGGGGAAATACTGCATTACCTGCATATATCACTAACTCATACTGCTGCTGGATTAAAACGATTTAAAGCATACATCCCAGAAGTTACATGCTTGAGAAAATACCCCCCATGGAGGCTCACAGAGTTGGATCAATGAGGTAACCTCAAGTGATGGTGACCAAGGGCATGGCTAGAAGAAAAAAAATCTGTGGCAAGGAAGGTCTTTGTAAGTATCATTTATGGGACAGTCCTGGGGCAACATGTGTCCCAAAAGAGAGTAAGCTGAGAAACTCCTTGTGAGCCTCCACCCACACTCAGAGCTGCTATGCTGGACTTCAGTTACTGCCTTTACTGTTACGAGTAAGCACATTAGAGAAGCTTCTACAGGACTTTAGAAAATTACGGTTCTACTGCCCCAAGCACTGGCTAACCCTCTGGTAGAAACTGTCTTCCAGAGAACTGAGATTAAACACACAAATTACTTTGACCTGGAAAAAAAGAGCTACTTTCTCTGAGGATGTTTAAAGAAAAAAGATTGTTTTCTGCCTCTGCTTTCTTCTGAGACAATGGAGTGTGTCAGGTTGGTATGTTGCAAGGTGTAGAAGTTCTATGTTTTTAAAAGAATAATGGAAAAAAAATCCACAGATATTGAATAAATCCAAAAGTGGTTTTACACAGAGCATGCAGAAGAATAAGATAAATGAAATACTGGAGATGATACACATTAGATCGCTTGATTGGAGGAGCCTGCATTTCTCTCTTAAGTAACCTGTGCTGCTAAGTATGACTCATGTCCCTGCAAAATACTCACTTCTATTTAAACCCACTGTCTTCTCTTTACTATAAAGTCAATTAATTTAAAAAAAAACCCCTCATAATAGGAGTATCAATGGCAGAACAATGGATTGCCTTGGAAATTGTGATCAGACAAGCTGGAGTCTCACAAAGGTGATGATATACTAATATGAAAAATAGGATCCAGCAACAGACACTTACATTTATGAATATGGTTTCTCACAAAAAGGGACTGATTGTATGAAGCAAATGTATCCAAAATCTGCTTAAATACAGAGGGAATGGATTGAGAAGGCACAGTATTATTGCAATTCTGGGGTCGAAGACTTTGTTCTAAAAAATAAAAAAGCATCTGAAGTTTAAAGTTAATTCATCAAATTTCTCTCATCTACAGTACATGTTCTTTTTTTCTCCCTCCAGTGTTTGAATGTACCACTTGCAGTGATAACACTAACTCCTAATCTGATTTTATGTATGCTTAACTTTACACTCTATGAGTTCTCATTAAAACTCAAAATGTATAAATTTAAACACATGCTTAGCTCTTTGTAGAATTAAGGTTGCATGTTGTGAAATACATAAGATATATAATACAGCTGTACTAAAATTACAACAGAATTCCTGGTTGGATTTTCCTGGTCACTTTTGTTATTTTAGTGCAGTTGTAAAGGCGGATACCTTTAAAGATTGTGCTACAGGTTAAAATCCTGGTTGTAATTTTGTAACTGAGCAAACCATGCAAGAAAAAAAAAAAAAAAAAATTTGACAAATCAAATCCGTTTTCCGATTTTGAAGTTATCCATGAGTAACTTATAATTATATCAAAATTTGAGATTTTATCCCAAATTTTCCCAAATCTTGCTGATAAGCAGTTCACTAGGAATGCTCAGTATATGGCACTTCAGATACTCCTTAGATTTGCCCAGGCAAGTAAGTTACAACTTCTATCAGACTTTTTCAAAAACTAGTCACTGATATTCCTGCAAATCTCTCTGTGAGATTTTAATGAGCTTTCTTGCCCGTTAATTCATTTCCTATATTGCTAGTGGAAATAGAACCTTGAAACAAAACAAATTAGAGGGAATGCACACAGCTAATTTCCAAGATATACTCAGCCACCTCTAAATCAGAAACAGAGGAAGATTCCCCACCCTACCTCCAAAGAGAGGTCCATCAGACATGGACACTGAGGCTATAGGAGATATTTCGGGGCAGGACATAGGAAACCTTGTAAAATAATTTCTTAATGATCTAACTCTAGGGAAAATTTCTTCTTATTATTCATTTATGTAGCCATTGCCCTGCAGCATGGGAATGTCTTTCCCTTAATTTTTCTGTCTTATCTAATACCACTGTGGGTATTTCTATTTTCCATAGAAGTGCATAACTCTCTTTTCTAATCCTGTGACACTGTTGGCCTCAGTGACAAGAATCTAATTTACAGCAATCTGACCTTATATCCCTCCTTGTCCTCACTGGAGTGTGTTAGCAGCCTGAGCGATGGAGAGTGGCTTCCAGTGGCTGCATTGAGTTTTGATGTGCAGATAGCAAGTAAAGAATAAGATAAAATAACAGACCTCTAACACACCCACTTAAACATCTGTATATTATTTGCTATGTTTTTATGCCAGTTTTGAACACCCTTAGGCAATTCCCCAGGACAAGTGACCGATGGGGCTGATGTGTTGTGTGAGTGGGACCTGTCCTGGCCCTCCCGGGCTCCTGGGAGGGAAAACTCAAATCTCTCAAATCTGGCTCTGAAAATTAAGTCTGCTCAATGGGGAAAGAAAGGAAAGTGAGGATGGAAAAAATGAAAAAAACCCCACTAGGATCAAAGGAAAATTAAAAATAAAGAAATAATTCAAAATTGGGAAAGTGTTTTGGGACCATTGCTTCTTCGCAATACTCCTTTGGTAAGAAAGACAGAATTATAAAGATTTCATGGAATTTCAGGCCAGAAGGAGTCCATTATGATCAGTTACTCAGACCTTCACGCCGCTGTTAAGCATACTGATGCAGCCAGCCTTGCCGCAAGGCATCCCCGGAGAGGCAGCAGACTGAATGCTGAAGCCCACGGCCCCTCAGCCAGTGCCAGGATGAGAAGGCTGGGGAGCGAGGCAGAGGAGGGCTCCCCACCATTGCATGTGCAGGCCTTGCTTGTCCACTTGTCCTCATGTGAGTATTTTCCCTTTGACTACAGCTGCTCCCTGGGTTACCATGACTTCCCTCCTTTACCCTAAGGTGCTACCTGCCTCACCCTGCCCACCCAGCCAAAGAGTCAGGAGGAAAACATTGCCTCAGGAGGCGGTTGGTTGTGGTTTTTCTCCAAAAAACCATACCTGTTGGAAAAGCAAGGGCAGCCTGTGTGCTGTCAGCGGTGTGAGGCAGGTGAGATGAAGCTGCTCCATGGCACTTTCTTTTTACTTGTTTTGCTTTACTTTGATTTGTCTCATTTTCTGAACATGCACAAATCAGGAAAGGACATCCAGGTGCTATACTTTGTCCACTCAGTCTATTAAGACCTCATTAGAGCTGTGGTTTGGTCTGCAGGAATCCCTGGTGGGACCTCAAGGGCTCCCCCTGCCCCTTGCCAGCCTGGTGCTTCTGCTGCCCATGCTTCTAGAGAAACACCTGCCCCTACCTGAAGCTTTCAACGGGAGGACACATCATTTTGGTGCTTTCTCAGCTCATCTTAATGCTTTGCATATTCTTCTTAACAACTGCAGTGAAGATTTTAACGTAGCAACCATGTTTTTACATGTAGCAATAACAGATTTTGTCTTATATTTTACAACACGTGCTAACAGCTGTTTACAAAGTGGTGGTGGAGGAATGCAGTCCAGTGGGTATACTGACTATTCATTTATCCAGAGGGATTACACCGCGGTGAACAGCATTTGGACTTCAATTTAGTATGCATCCAGCCGAATTATGCGATTAGCTGATATGCAATAAACCAGAACAGAAACACATGCAGTCGAATGGTGCCAGACAAAAAGCGTATGATTCTTATACAGGTTCTTATAATATTGTACAGTTAAATTATAAATGTGTAGTTATATGGTATTTGGCTATCTTACTGTATATCTATACTTCTGGTGCACTGTCTGTGTACATATATCTGTAGCTGTATGTATAGAGCTGCACTAATTTTAGGGTCTTTACCTTACCCATTAAATAAACTTTTTTATTTTTACTTTAATTATGCCAGACTTCAAATGCTGGCACAGAGCAGTGTTTTTCTGTCACTTAAAAGAGGATATGAGAGTAAAAAGAAAGTCTTTTATTAAAATTTTTCAGAGAAAAAGCCTCTCCCAGCTCAGTGATTTTAAAGAACAAAGAGAGAAAGAGATTTTTGGTTGGCACTAGGATTTTTTACAATTATGGGGCTGCCCCTGCCTGCATCCCATCCCCTCTGGCAGTGCTGCCTCTCCCCAGGATGGAGGGAAGGGGGTTGGGAGGAGAGCCTCCCTCCTTCTCCTGCCCTGCCATGAGGGAGCAGGGCAGAAAGAGCCCTGAGCAGCATTTTTGTCCCTGAGCATCCCTAGCTGGCTGTGAGTCCTAGGGAAGAGAGAAAATAGGGCAGGGAGCCAAGTCGAGAGGATTGTCTTCCCACTGGATGCTCCTGACTGAATTTCAGCCATCGTGGGACTGACCACAGTCCCCACCATCATCCTGGTCCTTCTGAGAAACCAAGGTGTTGGAAATATTATCCGACGGACTAGCTGTGGAGAGGATCTGGGTTTTGACATATGATGTGTATGAATTTGGATAAAATGGGGTCTTGAGCAAAAAAAACAGGGCACCCTAAGTTGGCAGATGCTGCTATCTCTGCCTGTACCTCACCCTCCTCCCTGCACACAGGGGTATGATATTCTCTGTCCCACCTCATCCAAGAAGGATTGCCTTGTTACCTTTCCAGCTTTATCTATTTCCTTGATATTAAAAAGTGGTCAATGCCCTGGCAAAGCTCAGAAGGCTTTCTCAAAAATCTCCTTGTTTTCTTGTTTCAGAAGACACGAAGCATTGGCCACATTAAATAAGAGACTGTAAAGACATAATGAACAACTTCAAACATGGTGATTGCTCCTCTTCCTCTACTTTGTCTCTACTTTTCAACAGCTTAAAAAAAATTGTAGGATTTATATGAAAAAAAAAAATTCTTACAAATATTTAGCCAGCTTGATTTTTTAATTTGGAATTTGCATCAAGTCCTCAGAGCAGCAGGAGGTCTGTAGTCCATTCTGTACAAAACCTCATGTATTTATTTTTTCCATGTTATTGTTTTCTGGAAAATTTGCAGTAGATTTTAAAAATATTTTCATGTATTTCTGACACATAAACATTCAGAAAAAGAGAGAGAGAATGCATGCCTACAAATTACATGATACTCTAAAACTGTGTTTTCAAACGTATTTATCTGAATTCAAGCTGTGACATAATAGCTGTAGCTGTATCAACACTGTATCAGTTTACCATAGGAGGAAAATATATGAAATGAGACATAACCTACTAAGGTCACTTCAGGGGCTATCACTGAGCGGAAAATGAATGCTAATATTTTCAGATTTAACATGGGTAAGCTAGTCAGAACCAATAGTTTGGGGCTGAATTCTGAAATGCCCTCGGTGAATGTAATGCAAGGGGGATGGTCAGTGAGATGGAATTATTAAGAGATAGGGTGGAGCCAAGCCCAGCCATATGGTGAATGCCATAACCGGGGCAGACCTGTCATGGCCAAGCACGCTGGGAAAGCAGGCGAAAAGAAATTGTCCTGAAAGAACAACATGCATCCCGCCATGAAGAAATGAGGGCAGAGGGCTGTGGGCAACGTGCTGGCCAGTGACTGACACTTGCACTGATGAAAGACAACACTGGAAGTTGAGCCCCGGCTATGCAAAGTTGATTAGGGTAGATGGGACCCTTCATCATGCCTTAAAAAATCATCACAGCTCAAAACACTCACTTCCAATATGCCTAATAAAACCCTTGGTCATTCATGCAAGTTGGATGAGTAACATATCTATCAGCAAAATAGCTGGATAACTTGATGCATTAGACAGAGATGTTCACAACATACAAAACCCAAAGTCCTTTCTACCAACAAAATACATGAAGGTCTCTGTCTCACTGCAGTATGGCAGAAGTCTGAGGCTTACTGTAGACGTACTTCATTTTTCTTCAGCTGTACCTTTTTAGTGAAGGAATTTATTAATTAAAAATGCATAAATGTGTTTATCTGCATGTTGGTAAGTATTATAGTCAACAGAATCATTAACTAGGTATTTAATTAGCTATCACAATTTGGACTCAGTCCTCAAATACTTTATTGGTTGAGTGACTCTGATGGGATGACTAACCTGAGTAAAATTTACCTCAGGTGCTTTCAGAACCAAGCTCTCATGCAGCACAAATTCCTGTGCAAGCAGCCTGCCCCAGTGCTCCCCAGTTTGCACTGGAGCACTCTCTGAATTGCTGCATGGTCACTAAGGTGGAACTACATTGCCTGATCTGGTGCTAACTCCAGCTTCTTGTATCTTCGTGGTCAGTGCTGTGCCGATGTGGTCTATTCAGTGCTGGCTTGTCTAGTGCTAGTCCTGTGATCTTTGCAGCTGTCTATGGCATGATCCAGCTAACATATCTTTATTAACTGCTTCTTTTTGCCAATAACCAGAATTGAATGAGGTTCTAAAAATCTGAAAGTAGCTCATGGCAAATTAATGTACTTTCATACACATTTGCAGAGACAAACCCTCTCTGTGCCAGGAGGCCATCCAGGGGAATCCTAGTTTGGTACTGACCAGGTGAGTGTATCTCTGAACTTTGAGTACAGAAATGATAACAAAAATCAGTTAATTAAGCCCAGGGAGACGGGTTCCTTATTCATAAATAATAGTCACTGTCACTCCACTCTTGGGCTCAGTCTTCCATCTAGCTCACACTACAGCTACTGACCACAGGCATGAGCATGCTCATGTTCTTATATCTGCAGTATAAACCCATTGCACATTGTTGCACCTATGGTCATTCAGGTTTTTTTGTCTGTTTTGGGGGTTTTTTTGCATGATACAGATCAAGTTGTCATGTTTTTACAAGCAAATTTTACGTACTTAGGACCAGTTTTTGGTATTTGAGCAAACCAGCACAGAGTAGGCAGCACTGGTATTAGTAAATCCTCTCATCTTCTGCACATGGAAATCATATCCAAACAGCACAGCAGAAATGGTCCCTGGCCCACAGTAGCTCCTAAACCATGCCCAGGACCTGTTTGGAAGAGCACTTATTGGCCTGGGCCAAACCTCTTCTGGGGACAATTTATCTGTACAGATGATAGAATGTCATGGCTGGAACCTCTTCTTGGCATTATTTAATTTCCTGGTATGGATGTAATTAGTCTGACCTGACACTGAACTGTGAATAAAATCCAGTTTTTAAAATAGAACCATAGAAGAAAGCATTCTTTTTAATTCTGAACGTTTTTTTTCAGTCTTAACTCTCTTAGTTGTTTGCCATTTTGTCAACATTCACTTTTTTTTTTTTTTGCAAGTGCTAAAACTTTTAAATACTCTTTTGCTCAAATAGGAATACTATTCACTCATTCCTTTTTGTCTGACTTCTTATAAACTGGAAGACTTTACAAGGTTTTGCTTTAAAAATTAATTTCCCTATTAGTTTTTGTAGAATAAATATACTGTCTTTCAGGTGGAAAGCTTAAAAAAAGATTATATCTCTGTTAGATTTTAATTTTTCTAGGAATAATCAACCCACTACAGCTCCACATCTGTGAGCCTCGAGAGCAGGTTGTCATACCTCAGACAAGTACAGAGAAGTGAAAGAATTTTCTAAGAAGCCAGATATGATTTCATGGCAGTGAATTGCTACCCTATGAACACTGAGGAATTGTGGCGTTCCACTTCTTATTATATATGCCCACAAGAGAAATATTAAGCTAGACTTTTCTTTGACTGTTGCCTTCGTTCTCTCCTTCTCTTGTACATACTTATAAAATAAAGATCAAAATTCTTTGAATCCTTTTTATCTGCTTTGAAGTCTAAGGAAAACTTTTTTGGAAATACTATTTTCATCTCTGTGAATTTATTCTTGTCAAATATGGACTGCACTTTTCAAGGAGCAGTTAAGGGAAAAAAAGCCTATGTTTGAATCTACATGAATGGACATTCATTCTCATCATTCACAAAAGCCCTCAAAATTGTGAAGCCACAATACACTCCTTTTCTATTACAATTTCTTTTGGACCAGTTCTAAGGCATGTCCTCTAGATTCTGTGGTGGGGAAAAAAAACAAGTCTTTTTTTTTTCCTCTCTTCTTGCCCAGCAATTTAGTTTGAGTATGCAAAGAAGCAAATCCAACAGCTTTGAACATTTTTTTTAGTATTCTTTTCTTGTTCCTTCCTCAGAACTCATCTTTTGCCTAAAGAGTTGTAAAGAGAGAAGATATTGTCATTTTAGAAGGATAAATCAAAAGTGCCCAACTCAGAGCTATTGCCCAAAGATGGGAAGCTAGAAGTATTCCTTTTCCCTGGGGAGATGTGGGGGGTGTCAGGCTGGGGTCCCTTGGGTTAGCTGAAAGCAGCCTGAATCTCCGACTCTGCACGGAGAAGCACAGAAGAAATGCCATCTCCTGTAGCAGATATGACCCTTTCCAGTAAAGCAGACTATGTGAGGGTAGTCCTCAGGCAGTGTTTTAGTGAATCGGTTAAGAAACCTCTAATTAGAAGCTACACGTGCACTTCTTGCCCAGGAGGGGCTTGGTCCCATTGTCCCCACCTGCAGCTGAGCCCTCCTGCCCCAGGCAGGGTGCTGCAGCCCAACCCCCTGGTGCCACTCTCCAGTGTCTCGAAGTTGCCCTGCAAGATGGGTCTGTGTCCTGCTGCTGAGATCTGTCGTGTCCCTGTGGCTGCTGCACTAAATCCTCCTCCTCACTTTTGCCTACAAACCTAGTTTTACTTTCATATTTTGCCAAGTATCTGAACTCAGCTCGTTCTGTATGTCACGATGCTTCTCAGTCCATCTCCTGGGAACTACTGGTGGCCTGAAATAAATCAAATAAACCATAAAACCACCTTTGCAGCCATTGGTTGCTGTAGACCAACTGTGCCATTTGAAGGAAATTCAACATATGGACAACTTTGTTTCACTAGAATGAAAAAAGTCTGACAGTTCTGGTTGAAGCTTGGGAGATGTGTTGTGTTTGCAGTGAAACAGCGTTGGGGGAAGCTTGTGGGGTTTCAAAAGCAACCCGAGGAGCACTACTGCACTCCGAGGGTGGCCTTGAGGATGGCTGTAGCCCAGCTTCCATCTCATGCATCTGCAAAGGCACTTTTTTCCTTTTGCAATTAATGGGCAGAAAAAGACCATTCATTTCTTCAAGATGAATGACCTGCTTTCTAAAATCTACTCGGATCTGAAATGGGTGTGGATTGATCTGGGATGGTCTTTAGTCTAAAATATTGTTGTAGAAGTTGGATGGATATTATAGCCTTAAGAATCTCCAGAATAGATATATAGATATTCCTGCTTCGCAAATGTACATATCTAATGATGGATGTGTATGAACACACACATTCTGTGTAAACTTCATCAAAAAGCGACACATCTTATGAGGCAGAACACCTAACTCAGAGATATGAAAAGGCATTGTATGGCTATGTTTTTAACAGAAAAAAATAAGTAAAAGCCTGCAGCAATGAAGTGCTTAGCACAAGATTTCAATTCTCAACCTTACAGCTATTACATTTCAATTTGACGCAGTAAAAGATTTTGCTGATCCTAAACTAGCACAGAAACACAGTATCACAGAATGTCAGGGATTGGAAGGGACCTCGAAAGATCATCCAGTCCAATCCCCCTGCTGGAGCAGGAACACCTAGATGAGTTCACACAGGAAGGCGTCCAGGCGGGTCTTGAATGTCTCCAGAGAAGGAGACTCCACAACCTCCCTGGGCAGCCTGTTCCAGTGCTCTGTCACCCTCACAGTAAAGAAGTTTCTTCTCAAATTTAAGCGGAACCTCCTGTGTTCCAGCTTACACCCATTGCCCCTTGTCCTATCGTTGGACACCACTGTGAAGAGCCTGGCTTCATCAGCAAGAATCTAGCAAACAGCACGAAGGAAATATCTTTTTTTCCCCCATTTGAAGCAGGTGGCTATTGTTTTAAATTATTAGGGATCCAAACTTGGCCAACATCCAAGATATGTCATGGAGCTTAGGTCCTCTGCTCCATAGTGAAAAGCACACACCCAAATATTTGATCAGAGCATATTCTTCTAGCCTCAGTGACAGACTCAGAGATGACAATACAGATTACAATTTTCTTTCAAAATCAAAGAGGTTTCCCCCTATCCCGGAAGAATTAAAACATGTTCAATCAGAAAGGTTCAGTGTGTCTCTGGCAAACAGAAAAATTCCCCAGGGATCCAAATTAAGAATAAAACAAGCAAAGAAGAGGGCAAGTCACAGCAGTGCATAGACACTGACTCTTGCTTGGTTTTACTCTTGTGTGTTTGACTGCCTGTGTGAGTTTTGCATCCTGTATGTTATTGTTTATCAAAGACCAGTCAATGAGAAGGGAGATTAGAGGGGAGGAAGAAAGAAAAAGAAAAAAGGAGAGGAGAAATCTTATGCATATGCGAGGCCAAAGGATATTGCCTTTCAGGGTTCATGCACTGTTATCTTCAAGTTTTATGGTATTTAAAAAGAATGGTAATGAGTACCAGAGTTAAAATGCAAGGGTTGATGCTTTCAGAGAAAAAACATTGCCCGGAATTAGCTAAGGCAATGGCTCCAAGGCTTTTCTAGACCAGTGAACCACCTTTAACTCTCAGCTGCCGTGTGCCCTTTGAGGAACCTACCAGGGCATTTTTCAAAGCAGGGCCCAGAGCAACTGTGCAAATTGCACTTTGCTGAAAAATTCCTCCTGGCAAATCAGAAAAAAAAAAAAATATGGAAAATAGCAGCATGGAATGCTTGGACACAATGTAAGTTTGAATATTTTTCTGTTTATTATATCCTACAGACCATTTGTGACTACTTTTCCGAGGCTTTTGGGCCACTACAGAGCCATGGGCTACAGTTGGTAGACCACTGAGCTGTGGAACCAGTCCTCATTAAAGAACACCTGCCAGGGATTATTCATCCTTCAGGGTAACTTCCATACATTAAGAGTCTTCTTGGTAGGAAAATATGAAATAAGAAATTTTAAAAGGACGGGATTGCTGGGAGGTGATTTGCTTTTGTGCATTGGGCAAGTTCAGCTGATGATGTATAGAAAGTTTGCAGTGTTTTAGTATAGCTTAACTCAGAATCTGTGTGGTGGTTTCACTTGGCTAGCAGCCAAACACAGATATTTGCTCACTTTCCCCCCACCCGCCTCCCACCCCAAAAGGATAGGGGAGAGAATTGTGGGCAAGGGTAAGGAGATTCATAGGTTGAGATAAAAACAATCTAATAATCGAAATTAATAGCTTACTAATTTAAATATTCCTCAACCCCTTAGACCTTGTGCTTGTAGACTAACAAAACATGAAGTCCTTCACTTCCATCAACAGAAATGAAAACTGCTATGTTATCAGTGTTTCTCTCATAACAAATCCCAGGCTGAAAGCAAAACACAGCACTATTCTAGCTACTAAAAAGAAACCCAGCTCTGTTCCAGCTAAAAACTAGGACAATCTGGAAAGCCAGTTCTTTCTTGAGTCTGTTTTTAAAACTAATGCTCCCAAGCCTTATTCGACCTTGTAGCAGGGGTAAAGACAGATTCGGTGATTTTTTAAGCTTGACAGAAGAAATGGACGCAATTGCAAAGATGCAGGTGAATATACTTGAAAATTTAGAGGGCATCGTAATGATAAGTATTAAGAAATTGGCTTACAGTCTGTAGTACCAGCTTGCTACCACTGACCTGACAAACTGGCTATTCATGGGCCACTTAATATAATGACAATGTTGACCTGAGATCCTTCCTGTGAGGCATGAGAATGAAAGAGAAGCAGCCTTCCCATTGACTTTCCTTGATTTTGTGCATTTGTCAGAAACCCAACATTTTGTGAGGTATTGATTTGTGTTGCTGGTTTTCTTGACCCTTAATGATATAATGCTATGTAAAACATTTTAAAGAAAAATGTTGTAATCTTATATTGGAATAAACTGTTCTGTCGATAAGTGGTGTAAATGCACCACAAAACCAGCTCACCCTTAACACGACAACAATCTCCTCAGTGACATTTATGAGCTCATTGAAAGAACAGTAGCGATTTTATTCATTGTTTGAGGCTTACTACCCAATGGATAATGAAAGTGTTATGAAAATTAGAAAGTACATATAACACAGCTCTTTTGTAGTGTAAATAACACAACCATTTAAATTATACACGTTAGAATTATTTTATACACATATACCCTATTCACAAACTAGCATAGACCTTTTATCAAACTAAGCTGTATTTTAATTAGGAGAGTGGTAACAAGCCTTTAAAATCAGCCAACACTGTATTTTGGTTTTAATTCAGAAATTCTGGGGCTTTATGAATTCATGACAGACCCTTAGGGACACACTTTCAAAGCACTGCACAGGATTTTAGCCATGCAAATCCCATTAAAATCAGTGGGAGACATGTGGCTAAAACCCACACAAGGCTTTGGAAGCAACATGCCCCTTAATGTTATCTAGACAGTGTTTCGGCCTTTGAATTTCCTTGCTTCCAATTTTTACAACTGAATTCAAAAGGAAATAAAATTTGCCATGGGGATGTGGGAATTTGAACAGGATGCAGCCTCTTTTAGTTCCAGAGAACTAGTTCTGATCTATCAACTGCCTTAGCACATGGTAAAGGTATTTTTGGTCTCTACTTTATGGGCTTAATGTGTCAGCTATTCTGACCTGTGATTCAATGATTTTACTATGCAACTATGTAGCTAACTGACTTTGCTACATAGTTGCATAGTAAATAATATATATAAATAATATTATATAAATATATATATATAATATAAATAATATATATATATATATATATATTAGTTCTCAGCAGATTATAATTTCTCTTAAAGTATTTGAATTGGGTTCCTTTTGGAGCAATGATTACCTTTGACTTCAGGACTGTGATACCTTGCGTGATACGCTATCTGCAGCCAGGCATTTCAGAAAGACTGAAGTACACAATAAAAGTCACAGTTCATGTTCTTTCAGGAACGAGCAGCAGCTGATCAGCGTGAGCTTTAGACAGGCAGGTCTTTCCAAGCTGTCTGTGTTGCAGGGGCACAGGTGGGGATATGCAGAATGGGCAGCAATGAGCTCACAAGAACGTTTTGCTGTGAGGCAAAAGGGAGAACTTTAGTCTCTGTCTGAAGCAGACAGAGAAATTAAGACTGCATGTCTATCACTAGACATTAAATATGGAAGTAAGAAGTAGTATGCTCAAAGAAGCTACTTAAATAAGTTCCAGGTCCTTTATTCAAATTCAACTTGCAATGAAGCAGAAACTCCTGATTTGGAAGGTTATTTGATACTGAAAGTAATGGGGAAAACCTGGATCTGCTGGAGGTGTGTGTAGGCTCACGTTAATAAAACAAGGCCAATTCGTATGATGAACCTTCTTGTCTGTACATCAGGTAAAAACAGACACCAAAAATTGAGTCCTGAAGCAGAAACACTACCAAATTACATGATTTTTGAGATCTGTAAGTCCAAGTGTCTTGGAGAAGGTTAATTTCAAGGAAGTTCCCCTCTGCTTTCTGTGCAGCAGTACCCACTGCTGGGGGATTATGTTTTGGGGCTTTTTGGATTTAATGTGTGATCATAGAATGGTTTGGGTTGGAAGGGACCTTCAAAGGTCATCTAGTCCAACCCCCCTGCAGTAAGCAGGGACATCTTTACTAGAGCAGGTTGCTCAGAGCCCCATCCAGCCTGGCCTTGAATATTTCCAGGGACGGGGCCTCCACTACCTCTCTGGGCAACCTGTTCCAATGATCCACCACCCTCATACTGAAGATCTTTCTCCCAATATCCAACCTAAATCTACTCTTTTCTAGTTTAAAACCATTACCCCTCGTCCTACCCCTATTGCTGCATGTCCTTGTGAACAGTTCTTCCCCAGCTTTCTTACAGGCACCTTTCAGGTACTGGAAGGCCACTGTAAGGTCCCCCCGGAGCCTTCTCTTCTCCAGGCTGAACAGCCCCAACTCTCCACTTGCATAGTTCTGTGAAGTCCATGTACCGTAACCGCACGTTTCACATTTACTCGGTGGGACCGTGACCGTCCCTGCGGCAGCACGAGGAGGCTCTCGGCTGCTTCCCTCCTTCGCACCCAGGCCCGCAGCAGCGTGAGCGCCGCAGCCCGCCAGGACCCACCCGCGGCGGCCGCTGGCGAGGGAGGCGGGGCCCGGCCCTCCCGGCCGTGCGCTAGGTGGAGCTGCAGCCCGCGCTGGGGACCCGCCGCGGACACCCGCCGCCTGACCCGCCCCCGTCCCCGCCGCCGTCCCCGCTGCCGATCCCGCTGGCGTTCCCGCCGCCTGCGCCGCCGCCCTTTGTCCGCCCGCGCCGGGCCGGATCGGGGCCGGGGCCGCGGAGTGCTGCGGAGTGGAGCGTCGTTCCTCCCGCGCTTCTCTTGTCCAGGGGTTGCTCCAAATGCTGGCTCTTGCCCTTAATGGTGCAGTCTAAAAATCCTTTCCTCCCGTTTTATTTTGTTGTTGTTTCTGTTTTTTTTGTTATTTCGGCGGAGTTTAAAAGAAATTTTCCTAATTATTCCATCTAATACTATAATCTCGGTATTAAGATTTAGGGAGGGGAAAAAAAGATATTTAAAATTAAAATTGTACTCCATTGTGTTTTGCTGTGCAATTATTGAGAGATGTCTTTGCAATTGAGAGACATTAAACTGCGTTCCTTTATCTTTCTGTTTTTCTTAATTCCAAATAGGATGATCTGTTTTCCCAAATTATCTGACAACATCATTATAATGAATTTAAACTTTTCAACTTTTGTGTGTGTCGTGTCCAGTCTCACGCCTCACCCCCCCGGTTTTATCTTTGTACTAAATTGTCCAGGGGAAAAATATAAAGAAGGCGAGTGCTTTTTTTTTTTTTCCACCTTCTTCGTATGTGCCTTTACTTTTTTCTACACTCTAATGACATTTGGCAGGCTCAACTGTGTAATGCTTGACTGGTTTTATTGTTGTCTGCTCCCAGTGGGGAATAGTTGACACTGCTCTCTGTTTTCAATTGATATCCATTTTCAACAATATTGCTTTCTATTAGATTCCTGCACAGTTTGTGCCAGCCAAACCGAATATTTACCATGTTGCCCTCAAAGCCTCAAATCAACAAACATTAAAATCAGTAAAATATGCATTTACTATCTGACATTTTCAAATTTCCCTTTCAAATTATTATTTTGACTATATTTCACAACAAATTAATCAAGCATTAAAGATGCAGTATTGCCACTTAAGGTAACTCAGATTGACTTTGAGTTTTAAATGACAGGGTAAGAGGGTGCATGAAAAGAGGAAAAACTAATGCACTTATCTGCATTTTATTAGCTTCTACGATCATTTATCTGAAAGAGGATGCACAGATTTATATTGATTGTTGTTTCCAGTCTTTGTGTTGAATGACATTGTTCCTTGTATAATCTCATTAATTCCAAGTTGTTTTCTCATGTAGTAAAATGCTAAAATCAGCCCCTGGAATCTTTGAATTTTGAGTTACCCTCTGAGCTTAGCAGCTCTTCTGGGGCAAACTTCTGTTTCTTGTCATTGCTTTCATGGTGCAGTGTCTGCCTGCTTTTCCCAGCTCTCCAGCCCTGCACTGCCTCAGCTCCTTTCACCAACTCTTTTCACCTCTGGCACCTCTTTATCAGTTTCCCACACTCACCTCAGAGGCTTCTCCATTAATGGTATGTCCTTCTAATTTTTGGTCACAAGTAATTTATTATGTGCAATTTTGTCTCTGTAAAGCCCAGTTTAAGCAGTCAGTCTTATTGACTTGCATGAAACTTATGGTGGATCAGGTACTGAAATACCTGATTTGTGTACCTTTCCAGAAGGTCTTCTGTCATAAGTCCTCTGCTTTTTTTCCTCCTTCTCCTCCTCATGCATCTCCTTCCTCTTTGTCCTCTTTGTTTTCATCTTCATCTTTAGAAGCTCTAAGCTGTCTATCTTGTGGAAAAGATCTTTGAAATTTTGCAAGGAAAAGGCTTAAATCAGAGGGTATCCTGCTGCTTCTTTTCTGTGTACTCCCTTCCACCCCTTCCAAAATGCCAGCTAGAGCTTTGGATGAGACCCAAATTTTGAAAATGTTATGTTCTTGGGTTGGGTCTAGGTTTCTGGTGTTGGAAAGACTGAACATGAATGCTGAGAAGGGCCATTCCCTTGCCATCACCCCAGCTGGCAGAAGCTCCAGCTGCAGCAGGAGCACCAGGACACAGTCTCTGCAAGAGGGAAGGAGACAGACCCTACCTACACTCCTCAGTAAGCAGGGCTGGACCAGCTCCCTCTCTTCCAGCATGAGGATGCAGAAAGATGATGCTTGACCCAGACTCCTCTAAGTCATTAGAGGCCTACAGATAGCCTTTCTCCATCCTTCAGCACAAAGGTAGGAGTTTTTCCTCCCGCAATATACTGTCGTTAGCCTACAAGCCTGGCGGTAACCAGAAGAATTAGAAATGTAACTAAATTTGCATAATTTTGAAGCTGATGTAGGTTCAAGCAAGCTGCTTATTTTTAAACTTTCTTAGTAAAACAGCAACAAAAAGATAACAACTACATAAAAAAAAAATGTATGCAAGACCTACATTCAGAGAAAACTTTGAAGAGCCCCACAACTAGGGAAGAGAAGAACTGAAGCTACTGTGGAAATTTATTTGGGCCCTTTGTGTGCATAACGTTCTGATGTAATTTTGATCAAGTGATAATATTCTCTTTAATCCATAGGCAAAATGTTTTCTTCCCTGCATTGGATGGATGATGCTTGCTGAACTGGTAGTTATTCAATATTTTGTTTTTCCCCATCAGTCAATGCATGACCCCAGGCTTTATTTACCAAACACCATCCAAGCCCTGCACTTAATACAGAATTATTAATTTCCTTCTGGGCTGTTCTTTTACTCTCCTCATCAACAGTGCTTCACAATGGTTAATGGAGTTCTATATTTGGCCTGTGGCACAGGACTTTCGGTTTTTCTCAAATCGAGTGTGCGATATCCTTCCCTTCCCTGCTATTTATTACCTTTCCATAATGGCACAGATGTGCAGAGGTCTGATCATAAATTGGTTTCATCTCCTGTGCAGATCCCCAAAGCCCCTGAAGTCCTGGAAGTGAAACGCCAGCTCTTCCTGGTGCCCCCGTGCTCCCCTGGTTGGGCAGGGGAGACCCCAGAGGGGAGCTCTGTCAGCCTCCCCTTGGCCACAGCCCCTTCGCCCCTGCTTTGTAGTGCAAAAAAGGATGAACTGTGCCTTTCCCTTTTAATCTGTCTGGATGATTTGTGTTGTCATAGCTCGTACAGTGTGGCAAAAGCATTCAAATATAACACACAAGCTGTCAGAAAGAGCTAACAGTCTGAGACAAATAATGTACAAAGGAAAAGGCACACGATGGAGCAGAGATGGTAAGGGTTTAAAAAAAGTCTAAGCCTTTTGAGACATGGGACTCATCTTTTTTGCTGTCAGTCCTTAGGGCAAAATTAATGTTTATGACTGGGTTAGAGAAACCCCAAGTTTTCTCTTCTGGAAGTTAAATGAGAGCCTTTGGCTGAGCCAAAGGTGTAGACATGATTTTCACCTTAGTTTCTTTTGAAGGAAGACAGTTTATCATCACAGTCACCAAGTCAGGTGAAGACCCTTCTTTTGAACACAGGCAAAGCAGAGAAGCCCTATGCTGCTGCAGTTCAGTGCAGCTTGAGGATCTGTAGTCTTGAGCTTTCACCTGGGAGAGAGAAGGCTCAATGTTTTCACTTGGCGTCACAGTGCTTTCGTGTCTGCTCTAGTCCTTTCCTTTATTCAAGCACTGATTAAATTTGGTTAATTACAATGGTAACCAACCACGTCATCCCAAGGTGCCCCCTGCCACCTGTGAAATCCAGGGTATCTTGTAAAAGAAACACATGCACACAAACATTGCAGGGATAAGCTAATGTTGCCTGAGAGCTGGTTATTTTGTGAGATAATATTATGGGATAGTGATTACCTGGTAGATAATTGTGTGTGAAAGGGTATTTTGTCATACTTGTTTTGCTTTTTTCCTTGAATAGGCTGAAAGCTGGAATGTATTGAGTTTCCAAAATAGAAAGAGCTGGATTCTAAAGTGACTCCGCGAAAAAATAAACACATAAATCACAGCATTCGCACCAGAAAGGATGCAAGGGAAGTTCTGTAATTACCAATGTAGAGTCCACTTTATTAAGTGGAGGGGAAAAAAAAGCTTTGTTTTGTGGTTCCATACTGCTTTTAACATTAACTATATAGAGTCACCAACTGACAGAAAGAAGAGCATAGCAGATTATACAGCCAAGGTATGATTGAAGACATGTAGGCAGGGGGCAACTTGGGAAGCATTGATCACAATGTCATTAGGTCTGAGATTGCAGCAAGAATGAATGCTAAATGAGGAGAAGGAGAACAAAAAGATGCTGGAGTCAGACTTGCATTTCTCCAGAGGATGAGCTACACAGTCGTAAAAATCAAATGGGCTGAGAAGTGGGACTAAGGGAACAGAAAACCCCAAGAACTAAAGACTAGAGAAAGAAGATTGTGTGGACTGCTCCTCTGCTAGCAAGGAATGTACCAAGAAAAGACAAACATGGGGATAAATAAGGAGTTTCACACCAAGGTTGAGGAAAAATAGAGAAGAATCTGCTGGGCAAGTTAGATAGTTGGAAAGGAGAAACAATGTGGCCCAAAGAGCTACATGCACAGTGAAAAGAGAGACAAAACCAAAGGTAGTGTGCTAAGTAAAAAAAGCAGAAGAAATCAAGCTAATTAGTATGAAGCAAACAAGCTTGACAGACTCACTGAGGCCAGGCGGAGGGTGGAGAGGGGAGGGCAGGTAAGAGGTCAAACAAGCTCTTTGCTATAGTATTCATTTAACAAGATGAAGGTCACATCTCAGAAAGTGTGATAGACTTTTCTGTATGGGGAAAGTGAAATGTCATCAAGAATTATGATTATGTCATAGTAGTACTCTCATAATCTTGACAAGTCTCCAGTCCTTGCTTAATTAGTAGGCCTCATGTTTCTGAGGGGGCAAATATAATAAGAAAAGCTAGCTGAAGGTAGTTAGCAATTCTGAGGAGATGCATGACATTTTCCTCGTATTTTCCCATCTCCTGTGCATCAGCCACAAAATTTTAAATTGTCTGCAAGAGAAAGAAGTTGGTGGAAGATGAGTGGCTTATATATTTAATCAACATCATCTAATGCCTCAGTGACTGCCTATTATTGTCAAAATATGACAAAACACTTATATACTTTCTTCTAAGCATACAAATAACTCTGCTGAAGTAAATGGAATTACTCTAGTGCTTAAAATCAAGCATTTTCTCCAGGATTGTATTAAGGCAAAAGCTAAACGCCAGTGTAGCCAGTCCCAGTAAAGTGATATACTTCCTTTTAAGTTTTGAGAAAAGATGTGCCAGACCTGTAGCAGAGGATGAGCTGCAGACACTCCAGTCACAGCAAATGCAGCCAAGAAGTCTCTAATGGGTGCTTTTTTTTCCCCCCAGCAAAGAATTCTCTCTTTCCCGAGGTTGTTTTTTTTTGCACTTAGCACAACTGTACAAAAGCTCTCCTAATGCTTTGCCCATGCTGTGGTGATATGGTCAAGCTGATGAAGAGGAATATGGTTCTCTACAGTTATTCAAATAAGTTGAAACCTAAATAAAACAAGGCTGATGGATGAAAAATGCTGACAATTCCCCTGCACACCCTGTGAAGAAGCTATTCCAAAGTATTTACCATTCACAAGTAAGATTAGATGTATTGATATATTCTTGGAGAAATATCCATGTGTATATTATATTTGGCATAATTTATTTTGGAGAAATGTAAAATAACAGTAAATCTTCCAACAGAAGAGAAAACTCAATGCAGGATGTTACAGACTCCAAACACAAACCAGATGAATGCTTTTTGTCATTTTCTGGTGTTAGATCAGAAGTCTTGTCTATTTAGTATGGAAAGGGGAAGAAAGAAAAAGGTAGGAATTGATAGAGGCTTGGAAAATCTTGAATAGCTGTCAAGAGCTTTTACTGATGAAAGTTAAAGGCAACACTTGTAAAAATGAATTACATGCGCTATTTTTTATACTGCACACAGTTTAATAGTGGACTTCAATCTATTTTATGAGACAAATACCTTAATATAGATGATTTGCAAAAAGAATGCAATATTTACCCGAATAGAATAACATCCTCAACTACATTTAGTGCTAATTTAAAATGACAAGGGCTATCAATCCTCAAACTCCTCAGTATAACCTAATCACCAGCTGGGGTCAGGCCAACATTTGCTTTCTAGCAAAGTATTGTAGAAATAGATGAATTGTCCTGCTCTCCAGAGCATTCAATATTGGCTGCTTCTGAAATCAGAAAACCAGCCTTGAGGAAGCATCACAAGATCTTGTGCCTTTTTCATGATTAATTTTTATTGTGTCCTTAGCTGTTAATATTTTTAAGTGTGCCACATTCCAAGTTCTGTTACTTTCTATTACTTGCCTATTAGTTTAAAATCTGTAATTTACTGCTGTAACCTCCAGAAGAGCCTGGAAAACAAAATCTGCCTCTCAAAGGTCTTTTTACCTTACGTATATAAATCTGAAGAAAATAAATAGGCTGAAGATAATTGCCAGAACAAATAAGAAGTTTGGAAAGATTATTGGTTTTAGGAAATTAATAGAAAATTACCTGAGCCAAAAGGCAAATAGTGAGTCTGATAATAGATTTCCTGATGAAGAAAAATCTCTGATCATGAGTAATTTCAATTATAGAGTTTAGCTTTATCTTTGTTCTTCTGAGTGGATATAAACTTTGAAGCTTTTGTACAGTCTTCTCTGTTTTTTATGTGTTCCTACTTAAATTTAATAATAATAATAATGGTGTAGCTCAGTGTAAATTAGTTTGATTTTTCAATTTCTCTAAGAAAAATGTGGTGCTGAAGAGGCAAGAGAATGATACTGACTTGAATTGTCTGGATTTTGGGTCCTACACATTGAAAGAGATCTGATTTGGAACCCCTCCAAAAAATTCAGAAAGGGTCTGCGTTTGAGAAGACAGAGTAGACAGCCGACTCTGAGGGAAAGATGAAGCAACTTTTAAAGAAGTTTCTCACACTGGAAATCTAACTTGTCTTTTTAAAAAATGTAGGTCTACAAATGCAAGAGTACTGTGTAGTTCCATTTTTTTTTTGCTACTAGCTAGAAAACAGCAAAATGATTTTAACTTGTCATAAATAAATGGACTTCTGAGTAGTCCATTGGGAGGTGATGGATGAATGTTCACCATTCCACCACATTCTCACGAGCTTTTGTAACATAATACCACAGCATGGGAATTTTTGTATAGAACACAAACATACATGCATATAATAATATCTGTCAACTGCTGCATAAAATCTTCCCAAAGAAATTTGCAGAACATCTTCGGCATGATAGCTTCTCAGTATTATTTCATGCAGTTTAAAAAGCCTGCAATAGTATCTTTGAAATCTAAGACTTGTTTTCATCCTAAGTGCAGACATTTAACTTTAAAAATGCTGATATTTTATTGTAATTACCACCTGTATCCTGTTCCTAGTTCCCTCTCTCCCATTACTCTCCAGACAGTGGACCAGTACGGAAAGATCTGTACGGAGGCAGAACTGGGGTTCTACCATCCCTTTCCTCATTCAGTAGAAAAATATGCAGCATGTTGGGACTGCTGTTTTAGGTATTAGGCCAAATAATATAGACATTTCAAATGGAGCAATTTTCTTCCCTTCCTGCCCCCAAACAGCATCTCCTAGCTTTCTCTATTTATAGCACCAATGACTACAGGTGTGAATTGAAGAAACAACCCTGGATGTGAATTAATTCAGCCTCCATGACATCTTGAAAGTGGGCACTCTTTAACCAGCTTCTTATCACCCTGAACTGTGACTGCTAGAGGTTGTGATGTGAATCATAATTTACGATGTTCTGGAATCCCTTCATTTAGGTCTTTAAATTATTCTCAGATGAAGTCTCTGAAATAAAATTCTTTATCTCCTTTTCTGTTGCTCTTCCTTTTGCAGATCTTTATTACAGCATGTCAGAAAAGTTGGTTGTTTAAAAACTTACCTAGAGAGATGACGAAGACATCCTGAGTCATATTCTTCTGGTGCTGCTGGGTTTATCTGCACAGTACTTAGATTTGCTGCGTTGCAGGCTTTGTATCTTTGCAAGAAGTACATGTAGGTCCAGACTGGACAATGCAGCCTGTGAAGCTCTCGAACAGATTGTAGAATTATTCTTCTGCAATGTTGCTTAGAAATTTCTAAGGAATCTCTTTTTATGTTTTGGGTTTGGGTTTTTTTTTGGTTGGTTGGTTGGTTGGTTGGTTGTTGGTTTTTTGTGGGTTTTTTTTTGGTTTTTTTTGTTTGTTTTTTTGTTTGTTTGTTTTTGGTTTTTTCCTCAGCATTTGTCTCATTCCTGTCACCTCTCTGCAGGCCTCTCTCCTCTAGTGAGGGAAATGAAAACATAGTCAATTTCTCCTTCAGGCAGCTTCTGGAAGCTGTGAGCCATTCAGAGAAACAACCCAGGACGTCACAAAGGTTATGAGCCTTCAGAGCTATTGTCAACACCTCATGAGCTATCCAGTGCTTTTCACTCTGGTGTCAGTCATAATGCTCATTCTATGACTGAGTCACTTGAAATCTCCCCAGGTCAGGCTGAATTTTTGAATAAAATTGGATTCATGTTTTAAAGATGTTCTACAGTGGTCAGCAATAAAAAACATTAGTCCTCATGCTTTTTTCATTAGGAAGTAACAATTGGACAATGCAAAACTAACGCAATGCGAAACTGGTAATAAGATTTATATAGACCATAGTGATTTGATCCTGCAGGTACCTTCCACATCTGCATACATAGATATCTCAACTTTATAAAAGTTGGAGTTTAAAAGAAAGATCTAAGTTCTTTGTCAACACCTGTCCACATTCCCATTCACATTGCAGATATATATTCTCTGAAAACACTGAACACTGGAGACTTGTAGCTCTTGAAGTACCCATACAGTATACCTATGCCATGTCTATCACATTCAATTATTTTTACACACTCTGCTTTGATAGGCAAACTGCTTCTGATGGCCTTTTCATTGCTTCAGAAACTCCTTTTCTTGAGTGAATCTTCACGTGGTGAATCCTTTACTTTGACCGTTTTTTCCGAAGCCTTTTTTTCCTGTGGTTTTATTTTCCATCAAAGTTGTTGAAGGTTCTAGGTGAAGTTATCCTCTGTTGTAGCTAATATACACTATTGTAGCTAAATGTCCGGCTCTCGGTGGTGCAACAGATCTCATGCACTGACTCTCTTTCAGGTCACAAAACTAAAGCTTCCGGGACATTTAGGGTTGCCAATTCAGCCCGTGACTTCTCCCCAGGACCATCTCCCTGGGAGTGACAGCCACTGTAGGCTCCAGCTCCTCTTCCAGTGGCCCCTAGGATACAGGTCAGCTTTTTGGAAGCAGTCTCTCTGGTGTTTTGTCCTCAGCAACGGGGACTATTTGCAATGAAAGATCCAAGAGAGTATCAACTCTCTTTTCTAGCTCATGAAGCTGAATACCCACTTGGATCATTATCCTTATCAGACTGCAGATTTTCTTGTCTCTTCCCTCTGCTTCCAGGGAAACTGAGGCAGACCATCAACCATCCCTGCCACCTTCCAAGGACAAGGCCATTTTTCCTAAGTACAAAATGCAAAAGACAATTTCAAAGGCTTCTGTATTTACAGCATTTGATGAAATCAAGTCACCCAATCCCTCCACATTGCTTTAAGGAAAATAAGACCAGGAAAGTTCTACTGCTTCAGGAAATCTCTTCATCATCCCCTGGCTAGGACATCGAGGCAGCTCTGAACAGTTAATGAGGCCATAACGAATTCAACTCACAGTCCCAGGGAGTATTTAGAGTTAAGCAGCTCCATGATTATCACATAAGATTAAAAGTATAAATTTCTCGATCTAATAGAAAAGCAGATCTACACTGTGGTAAAAGCCTTTGTTTAAAAAGAGAGGTTTTGCTGGTGTTTCAACTTAGAAGCTAAAAAGACAGGGAAACCCTTGCAGCCTGTCTGCTTCACAAATAAATATTTTTCCAGATGTGAAAAGTTGAAGTGTATCTGTCTTATGGAAAGTGTGATGTGTGTTTTATTTATTTTTCCTTTAATTTTTTTTTTTCTCCCTTATAAATGTATGGGGTTTTGGGAGTTTTTTGAGTCTCATTTTGTGTGCCTCATTTTTGCACCTGGCAAAAGAGTGAGGAAGGGTGCACCTGCTAAAATCAGTGATGGAGAGGGATGTATCTTCTCTGTGGTTCTCGGCTGCTGTGTAGAAGATAGCTGTTTGTCACTGCCAGTAGTTTCCCTCCACATCCTGGCTTGGGCAAAGAATATGGAGGTTGATCTGACTTTTTTTCCCCTAATCATGTCGAATGTCTCAAATTTTTTAGCCTTCTGTAACCTGTTACTCCTCCCAGCAGCTGGTCTGCACTGAAGCCAGCCTAGCTGGGAATTATCCCTGGCTGCAAGAGCTCCGAGGAAGCGCCGGGAGGATAAGAGAAAAACACATTGACTCCTGCATATGTGAAGCTCCAGACGGGGAACATCCTTTGTGCTTGGAATCTGGAAACGCAGTCTGTTTAAAAAAGGATAGGAAAATCACAGAAGGTTTTCAGTGGCCCTGTATTGCTCGTGTTTCTTTTTCAATAATGCAAATATGCCACTGTATGCTGGGTAGCTGGTGTGAGAGGGCATTCCCAGGGGTGGGGTCAGGCCATTCCGCAGTTGGGCTGGCAGCCTTGCAAAGTCAACCTTGGGCAATGCCCAGTGCATCCTGGGTGTGCAGATTGGGCACTTCCTGGTGTCCACGCTGTACGCACTGTGCAGCTAAGCAGAGCTCTTGCATCTTCTGTGCTGTCGGCATAGCACTTTTTCCAAGGACTATATACTCTCACTACAGGATTATAAAAAAGAAATTAAACTGGAGCCCATTAAGCCTGTTTACTCTCTGCTGCAAATATTTTTACCACTTAGTTTTGTGCGCAGGAAGTGCTGTAAACTTCAGCATTGCTGCCGGCTCCTTTGTAATCACTCTGCTGATTATGAATTGCTGCCTTTTGGCATTTGCTGCTTGCACAGTTATGATTTTTGCTGGTGGGAGGGTAATAGAGGGGAAAAAAAATGGAAAAAAATGCACAGGCCGTGGAGACCTCAGAACAATTGATGTCCTTCAGCAAAGTGGAGCAGTGTGCAAGATAAACTAGCCAAATCCAAGGCTTGTGGCAACTCTTATTTCTATCCTCTCCCTCCTGCAAAGGCTTTATCTAAAAAGATATATGTGAAGAAACTAGACCAACCAGTTGGGACTTGATCACAGTGTATCAGAAGAAACTGTGTAGCCTGAGAGCTGGATTACAGACATCACAGCAAAAGTCTGTTCAAAAAAGAAGAGAAAAATATTAAACTGTAAGATAAAACAACAATCACCCCTTTCCCTTGCATGCAAAACAGTGATCTGAGCAAAAACCAAGAAGGAATCCCTGTGGTTATATGAAAACTGATGTGTTTTATTTATTTTTATGGGTTAATACAAAGCTTCATACAGTAAATGTGAGTATTACAGGATTTAGTGTGCTAGTATTTTCATTCTGAACACATATTTTTCAGAAGTTTATAACCTGGCTGTTAAAACTGGTGAGGAGGCTTTGGAACTTGCTGTACCTTAGCTCAGTCTGAGGCTCTGACCTGCTCTGCTCCCTGTGAAACTCGGCACTTACCAGTCTGGCACTGGTGTGCGTGGGGAGCGGGATGCTGTGGGACTAATGACAGTCTCTCACTCAGAGAGGGAGAATGGACCTCATTGATTTATTTTAGAAGAGTATTATCTGGGGGAGAGGAGGACACAGATGTATGGAAAACTTTACCCAATAAATTTCACACCCATCATGGAGCTGAGTGAGTCAGTTCTTTGTTAGACTGCTGATGGCAAAAGGCTAACTGAAGGCCTTGCTCAGTAAGGTTTTTTGTTTCTCTCTTCTTTTGCTGTTTGGTTCTGTTTCAGGCTGGACATCTAGGAAAGCGTGCACCAGCACAAGCCTTCTGGTTTGGGTTTTTTAGGTACACTTCAAGTTGTTGTTGTTAGCTTTCCCCCTGCATTTTCCTTCTTGGTAGATCAAAATCCTGTTTAGACTAATTTCACAGTACATTCTCTGTTTGGCTCCATCTTTTCTCCAGTGTAGGTCCTTATGGAAATATGTCACTATCAAACTCACTTTTGTATCCTCTTCATTTGTCTTTCATCTTCTTTTCACCTCACCCTGTTCTTTTTCTTTTCTCCTTGTTTAGCCCAGTGGCAGAAAAGGGCTATTAATTATTCCTGTGAAACTAGCATTTCTGCTTGCATGGGAGTGCTGCCAGACTGATCACATTTGCTCACATTAATGTGTCTCACTAGATTGTAATAGGGTATCTGAAGAGATTAGATTCAAATCCCAGGACTCCACATCTGTCCTTGCACAGGTCCTTAGTTTTTCCCCAAGAAGATCCAGATTTAAAAACTTTAGTGCCTTGACCAGCATAAAATCACTTCTCTGTGCCCACTTCTTGATCTCCAGTGCTAACTAAAACTATTCTGAGGGATGAATGTTTCAAGCTTTTACTTGTGCACATAGTCCAAGTGAAGCCCGGGTACTGTGGAGAGAACACTAATAGCCAACAAGTTGGTCTGGATAATCAGAGTGAGTCTTGGTAGAAATAGGCTTGGTGTGATGGAATCCAAACTTGCCTTCTTTTAAGGTAGGAAATCCAAGATAATATCTCATCCCCATCCTTGTCTCAGCATTTTTGTGAAGGGTCAGGTTGAAAAGCAAATTTTGCCCACAGAATTGCTTTTAATTGCCTATTCTCATTCTCCAGTCTCAGTTCTTCAGGAGAATATGTCTGAGCAGATGGTGTAGACTATAGCATGGGCTATGTACCACATAAGAGTACTCTGGCAAATATAGTTACGTATCTGTCTGATATGGATGACAAGAGACAGTGATATATGTGAGAGTGTGAAGCTGAAGTGTGGTTACTTCTAAATGCTGAATTATCTCCTGTTCCATTTTTGTTTCAACAGTTGTTACTTTCTGCAGGAGCATTATAGCAAGCTGAACTCGACTTTTAATTTTACCAGGCTAGTAGGATGACTGACCTTCAGTTTGCAGTAGATACTCTCATAGCAGAAGGAAGTGAGAAGTTTAGGAAACAGTCTGATGGAGCACAAGAGTTGGAGTTTGGGGAGTGGGGAGGATTCCATGACAAAACAGCAGTTAGTGATTTGAATGATTGGAAGACCAATTCATCTCAATGGTACCTGGTAGAGTAGTTAAGCTAGTGTTATTATCTCTGGTTCCTCATGAAGAGGAAATAGTAGTGGGGTGCTGACATGATGCTGTGAATAACAGTCAGCATTTTGGTGTCAGCATGGGGAAATTAAGCTTTCCTGCCCCTATTTGTTTAGTCTCTTGACCAGGCTGAAGTGTCATACAATAGGTAAAGAGGTAATACACTTGGCTAGTCAGAGTGCTTAGGCTATCATTTGGGAATAATTAACAAAACTCTCCTTTTCCTTTGTAATTTAATCTTAATTCCTCGGAGTCTTCTTTATGCTTTTTGTGGTACATGGGGCAGTGGTGTTCTTTGGGAAAAGACTAATATGAAGAAATGGATTCACACAGCATCCAGTGGATGTTGAGGCTTGTCAGTCTCATATCCTTTAGAAACGAGAGCCATAGCAAGAACAGTTGGAGAGGTTTTTTGTGTGAGCACTGGTTCCTGCATGGAGTTATGTGGCTGTTCATTTCTTAGTTCTAGTGAAAACCGGGAAGCCTAAAATGAGACAACTTGTCTAAAAGCTTGACTTAAATCGTTATGGAGCTCTGCAACTACATCCTCAAATTTGCTTCACTATTCCTGGGAAGACACTGAAAAGAGAAAATGAAGATTTGGCAAAGCTTAATCTCATAGTCCTATGAGAACAAGTGTTGTTTGACATTTATTTGTGACTATTTGTCATTAGATAATTCTCCATTCAATATGTTTGGGAGCCAAAATAATGCTGTAAAGCTGGGGTTACCCTGAAAAATAGAGAGTGGCTAAAGTAATGTGTGAACCATCTGTGTAGCTGGATATGGTTTCTCTAGATGATGAATGACCAATACATCTTCAAGAACTGAAGCAGACTCATGAATGATTTGCACAGAGAAAGGAGATGACATTTGTCAACTTCCACTGTCTGGTTGTTAAAACATTTAATTTTTGAAGCAAATGTCTTTCTTCTTTCTCCCCTGCTATCCCTTTCAACAGGGAAATAACTCCCTTTACACATCTCAGTGTCTTCTCTTTGCTCTTCTTTACATTCATCCTCAAAACTCCTTTAGAGAGCTAAAACTCTGGCTTATTAAGATGGTCAGCGTTGTCTTTTTTTCTCCTTTTTTAGTTCCCTTTTCTCTGTAGCTATCTGTCATCCCCTGGTTTGTGCTGAGATTGGAAACTTTTAAGGACATAGACTGCAGGTCCATGACTAGGGCTCATAAAATAACAATTACAGTAATTGATTCTCCTGAGATAATGGAGTAATTTCTAGACACCTTGCTTTAAAAGCAAAGCTATATTCTCTTTCCATCACTGTTCCTCTTGCAAACTCCATGATCCTGTTTCCAACATGAAAGTAATTTTCAGACTGTGTATGTTTGTGTGTATACCTTATAACAGAAATATTTTCTCAGGGAGCTATAATGTTTCAGTTGCCACTGCAAACATGTCAGAGGAGTATGTGAAACTGAGCTGACACAATGCAGAAGCTTTATCAGCAATTACTCCTGAGACACACACACACTGGATATTTAATTAGTAACACAGCCAGTTGTACTGTGGACTTGGAGACAGTTGAATATTTTCCTATGATTCCGCAGACAAACAATTTAACCTTTTTTCTTATTAGGGTGGTGATACGATGCTATGACACTATGGTCAAAGCCGGGGTGGCAGGTGAGGAGGTGAGAGCTGATAACGCTGGAACTGGAGATGGGTGAGGGATTCCTTTGCACTGAGGGCCAAATCCTGCACACCATCCGCAGGGGTTGTGTTCCTGATGCTGCTCAGGCAGAATCTTGTTATGGGAAAAGCATCACAGTAAGAACTGAGTAAAAACTGAAGGTAGACAGGAAGACTCTTGTCTCCCACCCAGGTGATTCCCTGTGCTGGTTCCCTTCCCTAAAGGAAGGAGATATGGCCACCCCAGTGGAAGCCCTTGTTTCAGGGTCCCCATGGGCCCAGGTGTGAACCCGGGTGGGAAAGGGGATGGAAGGAGGGGAAGGGAGCAAGCTGGGCAGGTGTGAGCACATCGTGCTCCCTGCACCAGGGCAATGGCTGGACAGATGTGGCCGTGACCTTCCTGTAGCAGAGCCAGCAAGTACCACAGGGATGAGAGCGATATGGAGCAGGGGAGAGGACCCTGTCCCTCCCTGGGCTGTGCTCCCTTTCACTGGCCCCATAACTTGCTCAGGACAGTCCAGGCTTCAGCCCTTCCCCAGCACAGCAGGGTCCTTGTGGACCTGTTTGTTCCAGAGACACTCTTGATCTAGATTTTCCCTTGTGAAGGACAAGGATGGGGCCCACTAAATTTATAAAGCTATTCCTATGTTTGAGGAATGGCTCCTGCCATTATTTCAGGAGGAGGAGATTTAAGCTGTGAAGGCATAATGAATTTCCACGGGTGTTCTGTGCAATGTCAGACTGTTTAATTTTGAGAAGCTGAAGTCACTAGCCTGTTGTTTCATGTTTCTGTCTAATTGAAATGTTAAAGAACTGATCTTTCTGCTGTGTATTTAGTCTGGACATTCCAGCCTTTGAAATCTCACCAGCGCTGTGAGTAATATTAACCACACACATTCACTCTATTGTTATAGGAAAATCTCTACATCTGATTTTTTTTTTTTTAATCAAAGGACTAGCATGATGTATACAATGAAAATACTTATTTGGAAAAAAAAAAAGAAAAGAGAAAAAAAGAATGAAATAGAGAAAGAAGAAAAGAAACAAAGAAAGAAAGAAAGAAGGAAGAAATGAAAGAAATCTCAGCCTATTACACCAGCTCTTGGGGAAGGAGGGAGGAAGCTTTCATTAGACTCACCATCATTTTCAGTTTTAATCACTTCTCTTCTTTTCAAATTAAAAAAGAAATTTTGATCAAGGGTCTAGGAGACCCAGAAGTGCCTTCTGGGGTTATCTGAACTAGTCACCTGTTCGGAAGAGACAGCCTTTCACCATCAGACGGATATGCATTTTCAATAATTAACTATTTTTAGCGTGGCATAAGTGAAAAATTAATAAGCCCCAGCAGCAAATAAGCACTGCAGTGTGGGTAGGGAAGAAAATACAGGCCACAGCTCAACCTCCCGCTTTGAAAGTTCAGCTCCCTTTCTCCTCCCCTGCCTCCCCCACCGCAGTCCCCAAAGGGTGACTTCTCTCTTTAATAGACCCACTTTTACACGGAAAGATTGCCATTTCCCAGCTAGCCCAAGCATTAACCTTCACCAAGTCATTTCAGCACCTCCCGTGAATAATTGCAGCCCTGAGAAATAGTCTGCTCCTCTGTTTTTTTCTACCGAGCCAAGGGTTTGTGGCCACTGTGGTGGCACAAGAGGAAAGACAGAGCCCTTACAGAATATCTTCTCACAGGTCAAGGAGCCAGGAGCACTGAAAGTAGCCCTGGTACCCTTCTAGGCAACAAACAGGTCTGTTCCTGGCTTCCCACTTCTGCAGTAAGGACATGAGGCTGGTTGGAGATGTTACATGAAAGATCCTCACTCAGGAACCACACCACCCTCAAGGTGATGAGCAGATACTGTGGGAGTCAGGGCAGCACCTGGGCCATTTAGTTGCACCCTATGCCTGCTTTTCAGACTGCCATCTCAGAGGCTGAGGTACCATGCTCTGCAGCATGTCCAGCAAGGATTGTTCTTTTTGAATTTTAGCCTCTATTTCAAACAAACATAAACTGGTAAGAGTTCTGGGCAAATGGAGGAGAGAGGTCTGCAGTGCTTCAACAATATTTGGGATATTCTAATGAACCATGAGTGAGGGTTCAGTCAAACTGGGAGAAACTGGAGACTACAGCATCTGCAGCACACAGGTGTATGGTGATGGTTGAAGCCAAAGCAAAATGAGGTGTGACAGTTTTTAGGCAGCTGCACCTCCTTTTGCAGATGGGCTGTCCAGCCCACCTTGAGTGCAGCATGCAGGTGTGTCCTAAATATTTGTCAGGTTTTAAATCAGTGACTGATCCATTTCCTGTTCTTTTAAATTGAATTGAAAATTCAAAAATTGAAAGTTTAAATTTAATCAAGAAGTGTGTAGTCTAATTTCTGCATGGTAGTAATCAATTTAAAAAGTCCAATGATCAGTCCTCAATAAACAGCTAAAGTACTGGTAACTAGGGAAGAACCAATGAAGTGGATCACCAACACTGGAGCACTGGAGCACATAGCTAAAGCATTGTATGGAATAATGAAATGAAATTTTGTTCAAGCAAGACTTACAGACTAGGAATACTGTGATGTAACCTATGGGTTCTGCTGTATAAAAGAGACGATATATACAGAAATTCACAGAAGCCATTATTTATGTTATCACTCAAATTTGAGACTAAGGAAATAATACAGGCACAGTTGACAGATTATACGATAACAAAGGCTTGAATACCCCTAAGAAATTTGGTTTTAGAGTAAGCAATGTAATGGCCACATCCTAGTTAATAGGTGGAACATAACCTACAGATTTTGATTTGATGGGACAACTACTATTGATTTCAGTAGAGTCCTGACAGGGTGCATCACAAGCTTTTAATGCCTTAAGTTGGGACAAAATATTAAGGCAGGTGTGATCACCTGCCTGACAGATGTCAGTCGTCCAGGGGCTCGGCGGTATCAACAAAGGGATACTTGAGGTGAAGAAGTCTGAACCACTTCCATTTCCCTTTCATTTTTCAGAGTTGCCCAAACTCTTTTTTCCCTTGTAGACAATGCAGTGATTTTTTTTCCTTTGCAAAGCTAAATCAATTACTTGTTTAACTACTGTTTTACTGAGAAACTGAGTTAGATTGCTGGAATGAGTTCAGGATAATGACATGTTTTTAAACATTAAGAAAGTGGCAGTCTTTTGGGTTTTTTTTGTGTTTGAAATATCTTAACATAGAAAGCGAAACAGCAATTCTTATTTGTAAGTTTGGAAGATAGCTAGTGTAATAGTTCTGTACCAGTCAGAAGTGGGAAAGGACACTTGGAAAGTATTATGCAAGAGGGAAAATCTGGATTTTATTTTGAAGCTGCTCATGCTTGAGCTTCATATTTTCAATTGAAAATGATAAAGTTAAGTACATAGCATGTCAAGTTAGCACAAGTGGAACCTTAAATGCAGTATGAATTATTTGTAAAACATTGTGCAGTTATAACTTTCCTCACAATAGATAAGTACATCTTTGGGCTGTGTTTGCTGAATGGAAACTGTTATATTTTTCTGCAGAAGAAGGAGATGCTGTTGGTTACATCCTGTTTGAAAATGTATTTATGATCAGACTCCGGAGTATTTGAAACCACTGATGCGAGGTGCTGACAGTACAGATCAATGCTTCTTACTGACTGAGCTGACCTTTTTTGTACCAAGAAGTGAAATCCTTATGGGACAAAAACTTTAGTAGCTGGCTGCTAATAGTTGGATTCAATTACCCAAGGAGTGAGCTGAAAAAAAGGTACAGCAGCTGAATATTTTTGAGACTGCTCTAGACAGGTGGAAGACAGATCACATACCTGCTGATAATATAATATTCTTTGTATGAATTTTGAATGTAGATATAAATTGCCTGCTTCACAGCCAGACCTGCAATGGTGATTTCACTTCAGTGTATGTAACCCAGAGTGCAGAATTGTGATTAATAATAAATCCGGGCAAACAAACTTTACCCAGCCTCTCCCATCATGATTATGAGGTACAAAATCAAACCACAAGCCAAATATCTTATTCCTTGAAAGGAAAGGGATCACACACAGGAAAAATCTCATCAAAAGCCACCCCCTCAGTTCACCCCACACTAAAAATAACATCCCACAGAAAGCTGCCTTCCCAATAGTCCCTTCCCTACAAGCCGTTCGGTTCTCCATGGCATGGCTAGATGTAGAGCAACAACATGCAGAGCTCACATCAGCACAGCAAACGTTCCCTCTTGTGCCTGGAAATTGGATGCACCATTGTCATCGCCAGAAGAGAACTATGATACTGACACATGAAAGTGCCTCTGACAGCCTGGGGAAATTGCTTTATTTTTTCTTGCAGAAGAAGATTTGCAATCCAGGCTAACAAATTATTCTTTTATCTAGTTGTTTGCGTTATGGGACCCCAGTCCAGGATCAGGGCTCCTTCATGGTACACACTGTGAAGACATGCAAGGAAGAGAGCAGCTGGCACCCCAGAGAGCTCGCAATCTGCATAACAGGCAGGAGCTACCGGGTGGAAGGCAGCTGGGCTGAGACAATACAATAACGATAAAACGGGTATGCATAGCATCCTTCTCATTAAAAGATGGTGGTAATTTGAGGGCATCATGGTGGAGGTAGCTTGAAGGAAGAATTTAAATGAGGTTAAGAAGCCAGCTATACAACAGGGATATTTTGCAGTCATGGTTTGGGCTGGGAGGCATCCAGGAGGTGCTTGAGGGAGAGGGAAAAGCGGGCACTGAGGCAGTGGTAGGAAGACTGATGGCAGGTGATAACAGCCTGCCAAACACAGGCTTCATTAGCGCATCTCAAGCCACTGTAAAATTTCCTTTTGTCATGGTATTGGGCTAGTCTAGGTCACACTTTGGCTTTTTGAGGGGAATTTCAAGTGTTCCTAAAATAGGTACTAGAATGTGGCGAATGAAGATGGGAAGAAAAAAGGACTCCGAGCCTTTTTCTGAGTAAAGCAAGATGCTTCTTTCTTATTAGCAAGAATCCAGGATTCTCTTGTCCCCAGGCTTCCTTATTAGCAAGATTTTCTATTTCTCCCCATTCTCCTCACACAGTTAGCATTTATACATTTGTGTTCTCAAAGCAATCAAGCTACACAGGACATAAACCAGGATACTTCTTGGCACACCCACACCCGTGGCTGTTTTCAGCCACATCTCAGTACACACATACTCCCTCATGCAGTTTTCCAGCCTGACCTTCTCACACATTCATCAAATCCTATCCTGTGAAACTTGCTTTGAGAACACACTGCAAATTCCATTGTTAACCCTGATCAGTCTCAATTTCTCTTCCACCTGTTCTCCCACACTAGAAGATGGGCACCACTTCTGGCACTAATGCTCTTGAGGTAGATAGATGTACATAGCTTTGGATGCTGCTTCCTGGGTTATGGAGTAAAGTAGCAGTAATCAAGGAAATACACTGTTGTTTTCACTCTGGTGAGTGTCCCAGGATCCTCAAGCTCCAGCTGGACAGCCACTGCTCCAGGATAGGCAGCAGGGAAAGGTTTTGGGCATACATGGGCAAACAGACACAGATGCTCTGCAGACCAGAGTGTACTGATCTCACAGCCAAAACAAAGTCTGAAAACTGACTCTGGACATAGTCTGGGATAGCTGAGACCTCTGTCTCTGATCTTCAAATTCTGAATAGATTTCTATACAGCTAGAAACTCTCTTAATGGTGCTATTTATCCCTCATTTATTAAACTAGCGAGAGTTATTTTTTCCCACTGGCTTTACTGAATGCTGTTCATGGACTGACATTTATGGACTAGTTTCTGATGCTGAATTGTTCTAGAGAGTGTGGGCAGGTATTGTAACACTGGGCTAAAACAGCAGGGCTGTAATTTCATAAAAGAGACTTCAAGAATGTGCAGTCCCCATAATCTAGGAAGGGATGATTTGCAGTATGAGACTGTAGAATAAAATATGAGTGGACAGGTTAATGGATATTTGTAACTTGGACAATAGTTTGTGAACAGTCATTAGGAGTTGAAATCCGCTCTGCATTTCATTCTGGCCGTGCACCTGAAATAGCTGTGATGCAGTTAGTAGAGAAGCTGTATTTGTAGGAGAGTGAAATTTAACTCCAGAGGTGCATCTGTACAGCCAGAAGAATGCTGTATGAAGATCTGTAAACCCTCTCTGCAATTTTGAGATCTTAGGTCCTATTTCAGAAGCAGCTTAGGCACTTAACTGAGTGATATTCTCCAAAGTATCTAAGTAGATTAAAGACTTAAACTCCTCAGAAGTCAGTGGCAGCCCACTACGCAGCTAGATAGCTAGACAGTACTGCTTAGGCACCTTTTTGATTTGCACTGAAAGTCAGTGGAATTTGTGTTTCCAGAGACTGGTGCCACTTTCCAGGAATGGGTTTGGGTTTTGTAGTAAATGAAAATGTGTTTTAAAGGACAGCTGAGACCTGAGGATTTGCCTGCTTTTCCAAAGGGAGAGCATGCCAGAGGTATCTTTATATCTTTACTGCCCTTTATGTGACCAGAGAGCTGCACCCTGGCATGCTCTTACATCACCTGTCACAAGTACAGACGGTCTTTGTGGGCAGCCTGAACCTCTGGGGTGGCATTATGGACATGTGGAGCCAGGGACCTCCTGGGGCACTAGTCCACTCCCTGGCTCAGGTCTCAAGGCAGAGCAGACCTTCTCGTTTTTCCTGTTGTCTACAATAGCAACTTTCTGCCAGCTCTTGGACTGTACTGCATCCTGATGCCTCTGTATGGAGGGGGAACTGGAAATGGGTGCACACTGTTGGTTTGTTTGGGTTTTTTTTTCATATGTACTGGTTGATGAGTCCAGGTTGCTGAGGATTTTTGATATTGTTATTAACATGCAGCAATGCTCCTTCCATTTCTAGCATCAAAGGTCTCTGTAGATGCTAGTCCAGTGATGAAGAGATGCTTGGTGTACCAACAGGGGAAGGAGTAGTTTTATGTACAAAGGAAACATTCACAAGTCAGCTTTCATCTTCCTAAAATACTTCTTATCCTGTGCCAGGAAAGCCAGTGGGTGAGGGGTGCATGAGCATGTGTGTGTGCTGACTGTGGGTGGGGGATTGGGGCTGGAGGTTTGTTTATTACAGTTTTACTTCATTAATATTTTAGTCTCAGGTGCAGAACTTGGAGAGTCTCACTGAAATCGCAAACAGCACTGATTGTGGTGTTTGTGACAGTGCCATGGGGCATTTGCATTATTTATCCCAGGCTGCACTACCCATACAGCTTTCAGGGAATATTTTCAGACAGAATCGCTAATTAGCACATATGTGGAATCTTCTCAAAGCAGTTGGGAACTCTCCTCATTACTTTTTAATTTTTTCTATTTGCTGAACGTATGTCAAAGATGAAAATTCAGAATGATGGTTTGAAGGAATTGTGCATATTAAATACTCCAAATGAAAAGAACCAGATCTCCTATCTGGACATTGAAAAAGACTCTGAGTGTCTCTGGTCCAGCAAGCTCATGCAGCATTGCTTTTGGGCTGTCACTTGATTGCCCAAACCCAGTGAGGACAACTAAGGCCCTTGCTCACTGTCCTTAAGTCTTGCAGGGCTATTACTTGCTGCCACTTCATCATCACCCACCTTCATCTTGGATGTTTCTGCTGATTAGTTCTCTGTAAATAGGTCATAAAACATGCCAAGCATCTTCCACCTTCAGATAAAAGATACTTTTTATATGTGCATATCTAATTTTTTATTTTAATTTTAATAATGTATATAAGAAAACTCTTACGTTATTACAGTGTAAAAATGTTTTTTAAAATATATTTTTTAAAAATGTAAAAATAAAGTTGTAAAAACCCTCTATCACTGTACACTGTCAAATTGCTCCTGACTAATTTTATTAATTTTCAATCTTTATTTTCTTATTTTGGTGAATTTTCTACATTTTACCTTGATTTCTTAATCACACATTCTATGTGTTCATTATGTGATTTATCTGAATTTACAGTAGTAATGACAGCAAAATGTTTCTTGTACATTTATGTATTGCAAAAGACTGATTTAAGAAATAGCTTTTCTAAGTTAAGGCTCAATTTTGCAGAAACTTTAATGTTTAAATTGTATTTATTATGAATCTAAATATAACATTAAAAAGTTTCAATCTGATATCCTAGGCATCCTTTTCTAGAAACTAAACCCACAGCACTGAAATGATGGAAACGAAAAACATTAGCACACCTATCATGTCACAGTTAGCTAAAACACATCGTGCAACAGAGAAAATGCTATGCTGTTTGTTTTGTTGTTGACATCCAAAAACAAAAGCCAAATCCTCCATCCCCCACCACAATCACTCTGTTCTCCCAAATGCCTGCTCAGGTTTTCCAGTCTATGAATGAGGTAAACAGAGGAGAAAATGCTGGGAAATCAAAGTCAAACTGAAAGCTCAGGGCTGGTTGAGGGGCTTTTGCTGGAGAAAACTTTTCAGTGAAAAGCTAAACTATGCAATTTCAAACCCAAGAAATATCGCGGTGTCTTGTGTATATGGTTAGAGCTCAGTCCTTAATCTATTTGGAGGTCTTCACTTTCTGAGCAGACCACACGATGCAGCGTAGCTTCTCTTTGTCTAGAGTGGTGGCAGAACTGCCTGGGGATGGCTCTGGCCGCAGTGCGCCATGGAAAGCCTGATCTCGTTTGGAGAGTCAGTCTGTGCAGGTCAATAAGGTCATGAAGTGTCTGACCAGGAATCAGGTATCACAGCAGCATTTCTTCATAAAAGCTGCTTTGATGCTGATTTATACTGTGCCTGAGATTTTTTTTTAAAAAGACAAAACAAAAACCCTTGGAAACCGAAGGATACAGTGTTTCAATGAAAACTTCAAATAATCCATGAAAAAAAATAGACTTTCCTGCAACAAAAACATGCATTTATGTGAAAAATTCAATTTTCTGCCCAAAAAGCAGCTTTACTGGAGAATTCTGGCAACTCTACAAAGGATCACTAATGGTGAGAATTACTGGTGGCTCTCTGTCTCTTCAGCTCTGACAGATTTGGCTTATTCATCTCTTCCTGTGTCAACTAAAACAGGTTGGCATAAGGCAGTGTCAGAGTCATTCCTCTTACAGCAAGAACCTTGCAGAACAAAAGAGCTGCTGCCGTCTGTGGCGTTGTGTTCTTTAATGTGTCCTCAAGAGATGGCCTCAAATGGTAGGCAGGTAGTTGTTGCACACAATATTAGGTGTGAAGTCAATGAAATGGGAAAGGCAAGGATAATAATATTTCACTTAAATTTCTGAATTTCAAATTTAGATTCCCCTCCACCCTCGAAATTCACTTGTGCCAATTCAGGTGAAATCAATCAGGAAAAGGAAGTAAGTGTCAAAGATCATTCAGTAAATCAGCAAAATATTTCTAATTGGCACTTGTGAATGACTGAGGTGGTTATGTTCAGCCCTGGTAAAGGCAGGTTGGAATACCCTCAGTGTATTTTTTGGAAGGATGGGGATATTGTCACTAAAGGTGAAAGCCTGTTTTATTTTTTCACCCTTGTCATCTACTCTCTGCGCTGCCAACCTCCACTTCAGTTGCCACAGTGCATAAATTACAGTTTTGATCACACAACCACCCATCATCAAATCACCCCATGAAAGTGCTACTCAAGTACATTGCCAGTTCTCGCGGTTGACACTTTTTGTGATTGACACATATCTAACTTACACCGTCACTTGTGTCACTGCCGAATTTGGTCCTGAAACTTCCTCGGGAGCTGTGCACATCAAGACAATCTGAAAGTTTCATGTAAATCAGCTCCCTTTTGTTGTCTTTTTTTGCTTTCTGTTTCTTTTATTTACAGTTCCCCCTAGTTACTACAGCAGTTCATTGACTTCTTTCTGGCTGACTCAGTCCTTACTTAGGCAAGGTAGAAAATCGGTTAGATACCTTAAACTTTGGCTAATTATTATTATCAATACTTACTTCCTGCCTATCACTGCAGTACCTGGAAGGTAGCCAATATATAAAATTAATACACCTTGATAACATACCTTGATAATAAGCCAGTGTCCACAAGCATATGAACAATTTGTACATGTATATATTTACCACATGGTCCATGAACAGTTTACATGATTATATATAAAAATCACCAGATTGCTCTTTTGGCTTACAGTTGATAAGTCTGAATGAATAACCATGAAAGCTTTCAATGGGCACATGGTTGTGCCTTTTCCACATGCAAGTGCACCTAAGCCATATTAAAACCTGACTCTGAGTTCTCTGCATTTGGATTTTTTTTTTTTAACCAATGTACTGTTGAGATGTAATACAAAATAATAATTTCTGGAACAGATTTTGATGAAACTGCTAAGCATACAGCATGTGTGTATATATGCTTGCATATATACATATATAAAATTAAAAACTACCATGAATGAAAGGGTCTAACAAAATGAAAATGGATTAAAATTATTGATTTTTCCTAAATGATGTGTCAGATGTGCTATGTTTGAAATTATATACATTATGTCTGCTTTTCTCTTTCAGTCACTCAGAACTGCTGTAAAATAACTGCTAGGTAAGGTCTGCTAAGTGTGAATCATTTGATTGCCGTTGTTTGTGCAGCATCTGTTCCATAGCATGTTTAATTATTTTTGTGTGTTAAATTCATGTAGGTTACTTGAGAATTGCCTTAACTAAGTGTTAAAATTGCAGCTATTGCAGAATGCATTATCTTATCATTAGAGACGGGCAGAGGAGATCCTTCTTCACATTTTATTCTGAAAGCTTAAAAGCAGATAAAAATTATGCTTTCAGTCTTATATGCAACTTGCTGTTCCCTTGCCAAGCCCTGCTCTGTAGTTGACCTCAGTTTAAAAGGCTTGAGAGCTTTCTTTGCATTCAGGTAAGGATCTCAGAGTTTGCTTGAGCGGGTATTAGCTTGGGAGCACTGTGGTTAATTTTCTCTGCTGGTGTCAGAGTATCTCAGGTGTGTTACAGTGAGCCAAACAGTCCAGAAAATCCCAAGAAAGTCCATATTTAGCTGCAGTGTGGTAGGGTGGGCTGGCACCTAGTTATTATGTGTGTATGTACACGGTGCTGTATATAATCCTAAATTCTAACAAGGTATTTAAAAAGCTGAAAATATCAGGCAATATTTCCACATCAAATAAATAAAGCAACATCAAACTTTTTCACCATTGAGGAGTGAACTTGTAGGGCTACAAATTTACTTGGCTTTGTACTCTGACTGATGACCTACCCTTTTCTAAACTTCAGTGGAGTCTTTTATTAGCTTGTGGCATTAGGTAAGTACTAACCAGTCCTATACTTTGTACATCAGGAACTGAATTTGAATGGGGTTTCTCTTATTTTATTTGAGGTTTTTCATGATTTTGAAGTTGCTCTTGAGAGATATTTTGAGCCTTTTTACCACTGCATGAGCTTGAGATATTATTTTAGTTAGAATTTGAGCTTTTCACATTAAAAAAATCACCTAATTCCAGCAAGTGGGAACTCTTGGTACAGCAAAATAGTGCACGGCTCCCAGTAAGAACTGGCAGCACTGCAAACAGTCCATAGCACTGGCCTTTGATGCTGTGAGCATGGGATATCGGTGGTAGTGCATCATGGCAATATATGCAAGCAGCTCACACGTTCATAGCACTTACTTGTTCTTAATGGGATTATGTTTTAAGAGAATGGATATCTTATTTCCTAAGGAGATATTTAAAACACTATCTGCATTTAGCAAGCCCTTCAAAACAAAATGGAAGAAAATGTGTGCTATACAAGTACTCCTTATCCTGCAAATACGTAATTGTGTGCAGATTTTAAGATATAGAGTTAAGTGTAAAGCTTAGCTGAGTATTTTAAGAGAGAAATTTCTCAAGTCTTCTTGGGTTTTGAACTGCTATTCTGGAGTCAAAATTGATCAACAGGATGGCTAGAACCCCACTTGATCCTTGCAAAATGCACTAAGCACTTACAAAGCGATTCTCAGGCCTAGAATTACATTAGAAAGCCAGGTTCAAAAAATAATAAGAGATTTCCAATAGACTGGTTGACTCACTTTAATTAACAGTACTTTAATTATAGACATTCATTAATATCATAAAGTTCTTCTAGTTGGCATCAATTGGTATCAGGCATGTAACTAAAATCTCATTTCCCTGAGGGTGTACACGGCTAGTTTAATTTGCCTGAGGGCTTTTGACTGTAAAATCTCAACCAACATTAAGCAAGTAAAGCTAAAGTACATTGGTGAAATCCCAAATCAGGACAGATGTTTCTTCACAATGATGTGCAAGCCCCGATATTCCCATGGAAACAGTTCTGAATTGAATATTTTTGTGTAGTGATTTCAACTACATAAGAAAAGTTATATAACGTGTACCTGTTCACAAGCACATGTGGCTGTGGGTGTATGCTAACAGGTCTAGACAATTATTCGCATAGTAAGGTTGCCTATGTTTTCATGTGCACAAGTGTCTCTCTCTCTATATATATACATATACATATGTATATGTCTATTTAATACCATAAGTATGCGATGAAGAATTGATATTTCTCTTCTGTTCTTCCATCTGTTTTGTTCCTTGAGAGAGCAGAAAAGGCAAATTCACAAAATAATGTGGATGTCTTTGAAGATAGCCCTTGGAATTTTCCACGTACTGATACCAAAACCAGAAGCAGAAAGCTCAGTCAGCACTAGTGGAAAGCCAATGCTGCTGTGCTGAGTACTGCTTACACACATGATGGCAGGTAAGCACCTCATTGCAGGAATAGAGCTTTACTCTGTTGCACTCTAGTTTCTTTCTTTTTTCACTCACTCTCTCTTTTACAGGTGAAATTCATTTTCATTTCCCACATATGTTTTATCTTCCATTTTCTATGCCAAAACTCACTTCAGTATTTTTATGTTGGCACCTCTAATCCATACAGGATGATTTTTATTATTTTTCTCTCCTTAATGGTATTTGATTTTTAGTCCTGGTCTGTTCGCTGGATTTCATTTGTAGAGAGTAAAACCTTGCAGTGAAAATGAGAGACAGTAATTGGATCTTAGAAGAAGGCAATCCAGAGTAACCAAGGCTTGCTGGGAACAGAGAAAGGAGCTGACGATGAAATGCTTTTAACAGCCAAAATTAAAGAAAGATAGGTCTTGTGAGAACGTTTCTTTGAACGTGACTGTAAGAAATGCTTTTTTAATGACTTCCTTACAACTAGATGTCAGTAATCTAAGGAAAAAACTTCTGGAAATCAGAACCTACCTGTTGTGCTCCTCTTAAACCAACAGCAATACCAAATCAAAGGGCCTTTGAAAATTCACCTTATGTCCTGCATGAGGTAGAATCAGCTGACAAAACTCAGCTGGCATCAGTCTCCAAAATGTGTGACAGTCACCATCCAGGTATCATTTGGTCCTGGTGTTGCAGGACACTCGGCTTTGGGATGCAGCTTGACTGATCCCTCTGTGCCTTCAGGTGATGATAGGTGATATACAGAGACAAGTTTCACTAAAAAATGTATCAAAGTTTATTAGATTAGGAGAGGAAGATGCCGGAGACTGACTTCAAAAGAATCTTTTTTCCATAAGGCTGGAAATATTGAGGATTGAGTATTCAATTGTTTTGAAGTTGAGGGAACATGAGCTCCTCTGTTCTAGATCATGCTGAACATGCCACTGCAAACCCTGCTGCCTCCCCAGACTTAGATGTGAGCTTGTTGCCCCAACCAGAGCATTGGTCTAAGATGGGTGTAGGACTTTTTCATTAACACCAGCACAAACACTGTCACATGATGATGTTTCATACAAGGCACCCACTCATGGTTTTCACAGAAAAAAAAGGGGAGTGTCAGTTAAAGGTTTTGCAGTGGAGGAGGTGACTTTGCTTTGGTCACATTTTACCCTTTTACCCTCAGCACATATCCCAATTTCTCTGTTGGTTTCAGTTCCTGTCTTCCTACTGAGGCAGGTAAGGGGAGGCCAGTACTGGGAAAAAAGGAAGAACTGAGGTTAATAGTATGGGTCAAAACCAGCCCACATCAGTTGTGAGAATAAAAGTTGTTTTATTCAAAGTCAGTATGTGCAAAAGAGGCATTTTGCTGTAGAAAGGTGCACGTGAAGGGTGTAAACATCCTCTCCTGTTTGCAAGTATCACCGGACATACTTGGAAAGGATACTACCTTTAGTGGGCAGACAGGGAGGAAGTTGAAGTTTGTCATAGACTCTAGACAAAAGCAAATAAAATAGACTGCTTTGGGGCCTTAGGTATTCCTCTGTTTTGTCTTGTAATTTGTCACTCAGCTTAGACATTTCTGTGCATACCTGGAAGACTGAGTGAAGGCATTCAGAGCATTCTCTATAAGTTTAGGAATCTCTGACTTTAATAAAGTACATGGTGTTGAGTTTATTTATGTTTAACCAAGTGTTCTACTTTGTCTTGTTCTTTAATTTGTTTGTTTCTCCTCAGCAATATTATTTACCTGTCTAAAATTTTTCCATTATTTCCCCCAAATTATTTATAAAAATACTGAATCGCATCATTGCACTATTCACCTTTGATTTCCCACTGTGGGCCCTCTAAATTAGATAGAAATGCCCATTAACAGTGTTTTTCTGAATCCTGTCATATAGTAAGTTTTTAATCCATTTAGTATTTAACATATTGATGTTGTAGGATGCTAATTTTTAATCAGAATATTCTTGCGGTACCAAGCTGAAGTGAATCCAGTCAAAATATATTAAGTTAATGCAGCCACTTTTATCAAGATATATAGTAATTTAACCAAAAACATGATTAAATGAATTTGACAAGATGTATTTTCCATGAAACCTTATTGATTGACATAATTATTTATTATAATAATTTAAATCTATATGGATTGAACCTTCATTTGCTGGTCCATTAATTTGCCTGCATTTTGATGTCACACTAACCAGATTATTTGGCTATTGCTCTAACATGAGATTTCCGGTAGTCCTCTACAACCTTTCCAATATCTCAAACAAAAAATGACAGTCAATGCTTTGATTTTCTTGGCCAGCAATTTGAAAATGCTGGATGTGGTGATTTAAGAAAGCCTTACTTTTTAAATGTTATTTAACATATTTCCACCTATTTTTTGAAAAATATTTAAGCACTATAAATTGTCTTTGATTTTCCACCTAAAATGGAAATTGTTTCATTCAAAATCCAGATGAACTCAGTCAGAGGTTAGGAAATGATCCCTACCCGCTCATCAGTGAGATATCTGAAGTGTAACAAGAAGCTTCAACAACCAACAAACATCTCACATATCTCACCTTGAATTTATGCTATGTAGGGTGCAACTCTTCCTTTCTGCTTAGGCCTCACCCAAAAACTTGATTTTGGTTTCCAAGTTTTTCAAGTATGTTTTCTTGTTCTTTCTTTTCAAAATACAAACATTATCATGCCCTAAAAACAATGAGACATGACGAAGCATGTATTACCAGGCCATTAATGCACTTCTCTTTGGCCTTGTGCCTCATAGTGCTCCCGAGACTTGCATTAATGGCCCAGCAATACGACACGCCCTATCGTGTCTTATTGCTTAATTGGACTCCAGACAAATTCAGTTAAACCACATATGCTGTCTTTTATGACCACTGCTGTACAGTTTTTATTTCCTATGTTCTTGGTTGCTTTTGGAGGTCTTTGAGTTGTTTCAAAGGTATCTCTTGAGATCACGATTGTAGAGGCAGAGTTTTAACTCTGCCCCTCAGCCCCTTGTCATCCATGTTTCAAACAGGTATGTGCTCTGATGGGCAAAACACAATCCCTGAGATGCACATCTGGAAAACTCACATCAGAAAGGTGGAAAAAGGCATCATATTTGTCTATTCTGCATGGTCTGTAGGCCACAAAATTCATCTTTAACAGCATGTCAGCTATGAACGTTGTGTGGCTTGTATTCCTTTGGCATCTGTAGTGTTCTCATAGCTGCAAAACCAAAATAATCCCTAGTGTTTCAGAGGTTTCTCCCATACATTTCCCATTTCCCTAGGAGGACTGTGTACTATAGGTGGAGCAATAATGAAATATCCTTACAGGCCTTTCCACTGTGTTCACTGTACTGCAGAGCAGTCTCCATGTGAGGAATGCTGACAGCTGTTGGCATAATTGCAAATAACAAGCCAGAAAACCTCAGTCAGGTTGTGATACCACTCAGCATTGCACATCACATTCCCTGAACTTAGGAAACTGAGGCTGAAAGAATGCCTGCTGTTGCTGAGGGTGAAACAGGATGCATGGAGACACCTGGTAAGTGCTGTTAAATACTGGTATCTGTCCTCACCATGCCCTGTACTGAAACCAAAGAGCATCCATCAACTTTTGGCTGATGAGTCCTAGTCGAAGGAGGGAAGGAAACAGGGAGGTGTGACATTTTTCGGATACGTATGGGAACTATACTGCACAATAAAGTTAATGTTTGTTTGATTGGAGTAAATTTTTGGTGGATTTAGTGACTTTTTGGGTGGGACTGAAATTGGTGACTGGTAAGTTTCACAGCATCTTCACAGGATCCTAGACTAAGAATCATCTTCGAATGCTGTAGGACCTCGGGTCACTTCTATCACCATTGCTGCTGCTGGGTATCAGATTAAACTTTGGCTGCATTTCAGGCTTGAGATTTCACGAGTGTCACATGCACTATATAGCATGGATGACAAAGATTGCTAATGCACACACTGTTCAAGTATTTAAAGTAAAAATCTTAAAATTAGTGAATTAATCAAAACTCTTAAAACATTGATTTCAGAATAAAATTCTCAAGTTATTATGATTTGTATAAATTGCTTTAAGACATTGGACACAGATTTCTAAAGAGCATCATCGTGCTCTTTAGAAAAAATAGAACATCGCAACCAGCTATGCTTCAGTAAATTGTTATCAACTGGCAATAAAGAAACCAGGTGAAGAGGAAAGCATCTAACATTAGCCTAAATTAATCCTGATAACAACAAAAACAAGACAAAAGCAGCAATTCAATCTATCCTCACTCAATATTACTCCAGCACTTAATACATCAATTTATATAAAAAATAAGTTGGATCCACTTCTGACTAGTAGGTTGTCACGTGAGCTATGGAAGTGGCACCAACACAACCACCTTAGCACAACAAGGTCTAGAGTCTGGTGGTGAACTCTGGTACCTGTTAATAAGAGCTACTGTATTTTTGCTAATACTATGAGTCCCTTATTATATGGATGCAAAAAGGCTGTCTGTTGTCACTTATGCTTGAAATGTGGATCTTTATCTGTCCGAGACATAAGGCTGCATAGCAACAAATACATTGAGAGGACTGGAGAAACAGTCATTAAAATGGTCAAACAAAATGTGATATTAAATATTTTAGTAAATCAGGTATGTAGTGTTTACAGAGCACTCAGAAACGATTGCCTATCTTATGATAGAATCTAGGATACTCTTAAATGCAACAGTCACCATTCAGACACTTTCAGTGATCCAGCTGGATTGTATTGCTAGTTCCTCTCTCTCTCCTTGGCGCTTCAGCGTGGTGGGTCAGTGTCGGGCTATCCCCCAGTTGATGCTGTTTGAAAGTGGCAAGGGCTGGCTTACAGCAGGAAACTTTGTTCTTCCACCAAGATGTGTTCGCTGGTTGATGGAAAGGAGGAAGGCTGGCAACACAGCGTTGGCAACCCAAAAGTGAGTACCAGGGAGGTAACATCATATTCAACAGAACTCCTCTAGTGTGAAGCAGTGCTGGCTTAATTAAAAGAAGTAAATAAATTCTTCAATGAGGATTATTTGTATTGATGTATTTTTGACTATTTCTCTTAAAAGAATGACATTATACAAATACAGTGTAAAATTATACCTCAAGTTTGTTTGATGTGCAATTTTAGGAAAGCTCCGAGTGACTCAGAGCTTCCTTCAGCACGGGGTTTTGGTGTAGAAGCATGTTTATTGTGTTATGTATATATTGTCACTCTCCATGCAAAGTTCAGCCACAGGGAGAGTAAGGTAGGACATTATTAAAAAACCCCATGACCTAAAGCAAACAAAACCAGCTAAACCAGACAGAAATAGAGGTGAATAGTGCCCCAGAAGTACAGTATTCCTTTGGAGAGAGGTTCTTAATTTCTAGATTATACTTTTATCTGTGAAACAGTTGAGATTATTTTTCTGCAATGAGGTCTTCACACCAAGGGCCCCATTAGACCTTGAGGGGTGCCTGCACAAATGGCTTAATCTATCAGTAGCTCATGGTGATCTTGAGCTCTCCAAAAGGCTCAGGGGAGTGAGCCTGGGACTTTGCATAAGCCTGCACCTTCACAGTGCTTTTGCGGAAATAAAACTGAGTCCTGATATGAGTCCTCCAGTGCTGCATTTGTTGGTGCCCATGTGGAAAGTTAATGATTTCACTGTGGTTTAAAAGAAGCTTTAAATTACATCACTGAGTTCCTGCCAGCTGCCCCATGCCAGCAACACCACGCTGAAGGTCAAGTGCTGCTGACCCTTGAGGATGTTTTTGGGGAAGGTGGGTGGGCCTCACAGCACTTGCTGAAACCCGTGCTGATCTGCCTGTGCTATTGGCAATTTGTGGGTTAAATAGCCAAAGCCCTCCTGGGGTTCAGGTGTGTGAGCAGCAGCTACAGGAGCAAAGGACCGGTTCAGGAAGAGGAGAGGAGAGGAGAGCTCCTGGGCTTTGCTTCTGCCTCTCACCCCTGTATGGCTACCAAAGTCAGACTTCTGGTCACTGGGATAATGGATCTTAATGTCCTGACTGATAAGGCTGTGAAGGCTGCAGGAGTGAATGTGGATCCTTATGAGTGTGTTTTAAAGCGATGTGGCTCCTTCCTCCGCTATGAGGCAGAGTGAGGGGGCAAAGGTGGCTCAGCGTGTCTCCCAAGTCCTTGCTTGCTCCCCCTAACCTTCCACAGCAGCCCTGCAAGTTCTTCTCACAAACTTACACACAAGCTCTTCCCAGCATCTTTGAAAGGAGCATTTTTTTGATGCTTAATTTTTAACATCTTCCTGAAAGAAGGAATTTTTAAGTGTGGCACATAAGATACAGCCACCTTCTTGATATGCATTTTCCTCCATTTCTTGAGACTTGTTTTATCGTATGTGCTAGCTGGTCACTGTGCCCTGAACTAGGACATGCTGCTTCATATGCTGCAACACTAGGCTGTCTAACAGTCTCCTTTCATGCTTTATAGGGTGGCACCATGCTGTGGTGCTCAGAGCATAGGTCAGGGAGTGAAGCATGTGAGACCCCCTTCCCAATGATTGCCACAGCTGCAGGCTCATATCTAAATTATACCAAGCTCTCCAGCTAGAGCAAAGGGCCAGTAATATTCATTTACACAACTTGTAAGCATGTGCAATAGGCCTGGCAAGACTCTGCAAATTAAATCCTGCTAATGAAAGTTTGGGTTTTTTAATATTGCACTTGTGCTGTGACTGCACCCTTTCTGTCAGCACTTTTTATGCAGATGAATTTTCTATCACATCAGCAGCAGCTCTGGGTCTTTGCTGCTGCTGTTCCGTTATTTGCACTGTGGTAATGACCAGAGGAATTAAGGCTCCACTGTGTCATACTCTGGGAATGGGAAATATCTCTACAAGATGTAATCACTCTCCAAATTGAAAGACATTTTAGAAAGGAATTTCCAGTACAGGGCCTTTATTCTGCAAAGTGCACTAGACTAGCTTGATGAATGAGAGCAGCTTCACTGATTTAAGAGTATGAAAGCTAAACAAATTAGTATTTCTTTTCAGGAATTGACCGCAGAGGACAAGAGCATGATTTGAAAGATGAAGACCAAGTAATCAGACACATACAGATTTTCTGCTTCAAATTGCGTTTATTTAGGCTGTGGTCCAGTGAAACCAAGTCTTCCTGGAGAATGAGAGCCATGTTAACATATGTGTTAGGATTTTTGAGGGCTGCACCCAAGAACCAGTCTTCTGCTTTGCCCACTGCAAAGCACATGCAGTTTAGGGCGTACAGGAAGACAGCATGGTTAAAAGGAAGATGGATGTGTTTGGCTGTGGCAGAATATCTCATGGCTTAGTAGCTCTGGTTAACTTAAGAAACACCAGATGGGTTAGAAGGAACAAAGATGAAAGGTTTAACTAGCCAGGCAGGAACTAGATGATCTTTCAAGGTCCCTTCCAATCCCTAGCATTCTGTGATTCTGTGATTCTGTGAACAGTGGAGAACTGCAGTGTGTGATACAGAGGTCACCTGTTCTGACTGGATGGACAACCAGTTACCAGGTGGCTAATAACTGAAGTTGGTAGCAAAAGTGTTGTTGATAATGTTTTTTCATGAGATTTTTTTTTTTTTTTCCCTGAATCAAGAGATTTTTGCAGACTCAGAAGAAACACAGACTGGGTTTTGGCATTTCTGCATTCCAGTTATTGGCTATTCCCCAGGATCTTTATTTTCCTCCACAAAAAAAAGTTTGACAGCTCTCATTTTCATTCTGATGTGGACCAAAATCACATTCTGAAACCTGAAGGTTTTTCACAAAATGGGTTTGTTTACTAGCCAGCCTATAAATAATATTTCTTGAAGCTGTGTTTGACAAGCATGATATTGTTAATATAGCTCCCGCTGGTGTGTCATCATCCATGGCCAGGTTTTCGGAGGAATGTGTACAAAGTGGAGCTATCAGAAAGCTCTGGATATGAGCTGCAGACACCATCCCTTTCAGAAAACTGTCTGTTTGTAGGGCACTAAAGAACAGTGCCAAGTCAATGTTAAATCATCATATGGGAAATGGTTAACAAGACAGCTTTCATTTCTACCTCTTATCTAATCTCTGCCAAATCAATCTACCACCTAAGACTGGAAGTTGAAAACCTAATAAACAGGTCCGCAGTGAAGGAAGCATTGTACCTGTGCCTGGAGCAGCTCCCTTTTCATCTCTGTTCACCAGCAGTGTGCCCTCCCATTACCCAAGGGAAAAAATAAAATATTCACATTGTTATTATTTATTTAGAAGACATAAAAAAAATCAAACCAAGTCAATATTTATCCATCTGAAAAAAAAAAAAAAGCCCAGTATATGGCAGATGCTTTATTCAGGGTAAATTAGTAGGCATATGTCTTAGAGAAATGCTGTTGTTGTTGATTTATTCTTTTGTCCTTCTTCCAGTTAAGCTTTCCTCAGGTGTTTTTCAAACCCCAGAGCTTCTAAAGCTTCTGTAAAAAGACTATTTTTTACTAAACCATATTAGCTCTTTAAAATATACAGGAAAGATGAACTCGTCTAATAACAACCCTGGAAAATAACTGTAGCTGAATATAAATAAAATTAAATTTGCACAGAGGAAAGAGCCATTTCAAACTATTTTTTTTTTCCATATAATCTGTACCACAGATACTCAATAATTCAGTGAGCTTTCAGGCAATATAAGTCAATGTTGATTCATTAAATGCATTAGCTATAAAATGCATCTGTAGTAGGAAGGTTGAGAAATGGTTTGCATTCTTCCCTTTTCATCATTATTCTTTACTGGTTTTAGTTTTAGGCTTTGTTTTTTTGTTTTTACATTTCACACTATAAAGAATGCTTTACAGCAACTTCAGGAGCATCAGTCCGTCATTAAAAAATAAACACATTTTCTTCCTTACCAGAAACCTGAAACTAGAGCAAAATTGTCTTGGTTTTACTTAACAGAAATGCTGGCAGATATTAATTTAATGCTTAATTAATCCTTTGGAGATGGCCAGCCAGATGAAAAAGTGAAAACCAAAACTGGCAGAGCCTAGTTGTGTTGGATTCCTATAGGCACAGGAGACAAAGAACAAAAAATCAGAAGAAATAAAAAGTACCAACTGCACTAGTTTGAAAACAATGCGAAGTTCATTTCTCCAGGTAATAACTGCATTTGCTTAGCATCTTCCAAACGAAGAAGTCACAATACTTTATGAAAATGAGTGACATGTCTCAGTAGAGCTGTATAAATATGGTGACAGCAAACTTGCTGGTCAGAAATGTCATTGGAAGGAGTCTTCCCGGGGAAATACTCCTCCACATACCTCGAGACAGCAGGAGTCTGCTGCAAGGTGCCTTATCTCTGATGGATGCAGGAGCCAGGGAGGGGGGTGTTGACCTGATGTGCAGGGACAGTGTATCCGAGAGGAACCGACAGAAGTGGAACTGCTTTTCTGTGGGAGATTGAACCAATTCTGGTTCTTGCCACCCCTGTGAGGTGCCACTCTTCCTACAAATCTTTTTTTCTCTTCTGGCTTTTCACCATAGATGGTAGTCAGAATTTCTTCCGTTTTGCTTGGAGCTCATCTCTTCAAAGAAGATGTTGCAAAGAAGAATGGGAAGAGTACTGAGAAGTCTCACAGATGCTCTGGGAATTGTTGCTGTGAAAATGTATGCAATAACTAGGGGAACGTGGATGTTTGTGCTGGGTACTGCAAGACTGCAGAGGAGGCACGTAGTTGCAAAAAGGTCTCTTGACTTGCTGGCTTTCTCTGCTGCTTTGCAGCCTTCCTTCCTCCAGTGTTGTGTCTGCCTGAGCTATCTGTAGTAGTACTTTTACACTGAGGAGACAAGACAGCTCCCAAGAGGGTAATGGTCAGCTCATGTGTCCCTAGGGGCTTTTGAAGCATGGGCAGGGGATACGTTTCTAGTACAGAAAATATAATTTAAGACCAATCCTTTAAACCAATATATATATTTTTTTCTGCCTGTCCATAAAACATCACTGAGATCCATCATGTTCATGGTGTAACTGAAACTGAGAGAGGTATAGCACAGTGAAACCACAGGTACTACTCATTAAATTCTTGCCAGCTGACTTTATGCACACAAAATTGCACAGGTAGTGGTATCCAAAATCCTGAAGAATCCATGAACCAGACAGTTTCAGAAGATCAGAGTTTTGAGATTCTTGTGTAAAGATAAAGTATACTTCAGCAGAGGAGTTAATGCCTCTCATCTGTGCAAGAGCTGGCATTTGCAGAAGTGCTGTGGCATTGGAGTGCCAAGTTTTCAGTCTGTTAACTAGATTTCTGTCACCGACCAACTATATCTTGTTAGGATGTTTGAAATGAATGGATCCCAGCTTCTGCTTGTGGAAAACTGAACATCATCCCCTACTGTGGTTGTGACACACATGTGTCGTTTCAGGTGGGATGATCTAAGAGAATATGACTGTAAAAAGTTAGATATGTAGGAAATTATGTAAGTTGGAACAATCCAATAAGTAAATAGTTAAATAAATAAAAGGGAAACAACCCTCAGGCAATGCATTTGGCTTTTGGTGCATAACTCAATGAAAGGAAACTGGATAGCACAAGTCCCAGACGAACTGATATTCTTGGTTATCCACATGTTTCTCTTCAGTGTCACATATGGAACAAATAAATAATATCATTTTGTCTGGTTAAGTTAGGTGAGTTGGCTAAGCTAAGAATTTGGAATGCCATTACAAGTGCATTAGGTTGGTTAGCTGCTCAAAAGGGATTTGAAAAACCAACACCCCAATGCCCCTTTGTTTTCTCCCACCCCCAAGAAGCCATTTATTTCTTCCTCTACTGCCTAAAGAATTATTTTCACATTCTTTTCGATTAGTACTTCAGTGTGAAACCATTGTTTGCAATATGAGCTCAGCTGTTACCTATTCCCTAAAAAAAAAAATTATTTCCACATTTGCTATGTAACAGTCTGACAAACAAATAACACCTGCAGAGGATCATGCTCAATAAAGAAAGGAAAAAAAATAGGTGGAAAGCATGAGAATTCCACTAATGCTCAGTGATTGATCTTGTTAGTACGCATAGCCTGTCAGAGCACATTGCCCCAGCGCAAGCACACAGCACTGAAGAACCAGCAGCACGGGAAAGAAATGCATTTCTATATGGATCACAGTCAGACACCCTCCCCCAGCTTTCTGAGCGGAGCTTGATTGTCAGCATTATACACACGCTCAGACAATGCTTTCAATAGACGCCTTTTTGGAAGACAATTGCAGAAAGCATGATAACGGGATTTGTCACCCTGATGTGGCTGCTGTTTCAGCAGGCATTATAATAATGAAAGGAAGTTTTACTAATTGAAAATGTGAATGAAATTCAGCTGTCTTTTTATTTTAATTCTTTTGGATGAAAGCCAATTAAGATCATCTGTCTAATGCATCTATTCACCCCTACTGCAACAATGTGTCAATTATAATGGATGTCTAATAAACTCAGACTTCCCAGGACAGAGAGCTGAGCCTACAAAACAACTACTGCGAAACATCAACACCTACCTGTAAAATATTTTGGAAGGAATGGCCAAACCCTGTAAATGAGACTGAGCTAATTTTCAGCAGCCTGCCTAAGTGGGGGTTAACCTACGCACACTCAGCAGCGGGCGGTTCAGGCACATCCGTGTCCTCCCACCGCTATTCTGCATTAGTAGTCCTCTTCAAGCACATCATGGGACCTCATCAACAACATTCAGGGCTATTAGATACCTTTTAATTTAAACAGTACACAGTGTTCCCGGGGCAAATAAGTCTGAAGTGCAACATCAGCTGCATGTTTCATCTCATTTAATCTCTTTACTCAGGTGTTTCTGCAGCGATTTGGGGTCTTGCACCCCAGGAAGCATCTGACTCTGCCCCAGGCTCTCCCCAGTCACTGACAAGCATGGCCCAAAGGGAGAGATCTTGTGGAAGGAAACCGGTGATGCTCATTCCGTGTCCACACTATACCCCTTTCAGGTGTTTTGCCCTTGAATATCTTTAGTCTGGTTGTGTGGACTGAAAGACTGCTAGTGGCATTAAATGCTCTTCTAGAGCTCCAGCTCAGTTCAATGTATAAATAAGCCAGTTCACACCACCCAACATGGTGCTGCAATGCAGAGCAAGCGTGGTAAACAAGGGCAACTTGCTTCAAAAGCACACACCAAACTGAAGTGCAATAGTGGAAACAAAGACAGTCAGAAGAGAACCAGCATGTGGAGAGAGAAATTAAAGGGATCGTAGTAAAGTAAGTTTAAAAATATATTTTATCATTGATTAAATATAGTATTAGCATTACATAAGGTACACAAATATATGCAATTTCAATAATTAACCCACTGCTATTATTAGGTCCCTTGCAGAAATGGATAGTGGATAAACATTGCAAATGTTTACCTAAGAACACTGCCTCTATAAGATGCACTTTCTCACTATGTAAAAGCCATTTCAAAATTAAGGTCCGTGTTAAATATTAAAGCTTGTCTGTTGCTGTCACCAGTGCTGCTTATGTGTGCATCTTTGCCACTGCTTTTGGTGCTTCTGCTAGATCTGTAGCTGTGTAACAGTAGTGTGGATATCTGAAAACTGATGAAACTAACTTTCAAGAGTGGAGAGTAAAAAATAGGGCATTTTTTGGAAACTTTTGTAAAAATAACTTCACTACAATCCTTTTGTATTTATTTTTCTGCAGACATTCTTGACTGATTTTACTGAAAGAAACTCTTGCCTAAAAAAGACACACACTTCGAGTGAAGACTATAGCATACACATGAACTTCCAGCTCATTTGTGGCAAGAGTTTGTCCTAAAAGCCTAGTCAAAGGTTAAGCTTATCCAGTCAGACAACATAAACCCTTCTTACACCTCCCTGTTCAACCAAACAGATCAGATACAAAGGATTAAAATCTTGCTCTTGAGTACATGAAAATCAGCTCCAAGCCAAATATTAATTTGAAGTGATTATCCTGCAAACACCTACAACTAGCAAGAACCACCCAGAATCTCATCAGTTGTTTATAGACAGCATGTAAACAAAAATGACATAAAATGAATTGAGTCTACTCTGATAGTGAAATTACACGACCAGCTGTGGGTCCACGAAAAAGCTTTTTTGGCTGCAGACAGCACCTATGAGAGCAGAAGGTGCTTTGGGAATGAGAGGCCAATAACAGTAACAGTTACCTCAGTCCTTCATGTTATTATTAGCCTTACAACAGTAATGTGGGATTAAATATTTCTCCTTTCTATACCTGTGCATTTACTCCCACTGACCTTTCTGTTCTAATTTCCAATTTAATTTATTTTTTTATTAGAACTACTATAAAGGTGAAATATACGGTTTCACAGATGAACATCATATTTTCTGATATGGTGAAAAACTCAGTTTGGAAATCACCGGTTACATCCAGCCTCACCTGAATTGTTAAGCATCTATATTCATAGTCCTTTTACAGGCTTAAAGCATCAGAAACCTCTCAAATTATTAAGCCATGTGGCATCCCATAGTGGTACTTCCTTAGCTTTTCCTGTTGAAACTGTTCTACCTGCATGACCTTACTAAGTACCTGTTAGGTCCTAGATGGACAAAGTTTACATTCTTACAGAAAAAAAGGTATTTTATTTTGATTATTTTAGGTGAAGTGCAGCTTTGACCCTGGGTCTTCTGAACCCCAAATTAATTGACTGTGCTTTTTGGTTCAAAGAAAGTAACCTACCACCAGCTCCTCTCTTTGATCTTCGTGTTGGTAATGGCACTTCAGGCTTTGCAGGTCTGACAGGTGGGGAACATCCCACTGGGTGTTAGCAAGAGGCACACCCTGTTCTGCTCATTTCTGCTGTGCTAATACCTTGTGTGCCCCATGGGGGCAATTCCCCCAGGCACTTGTGAAATTGCTTTATGGAAGGAACTTAAAATGCAGGGAAATTCTGCATCTTTTGGGGTTAAGGAAAAATTTTTAAGGATGCACATTTTGCATTTAAGTCCTTAAAATGGTAATGAAGGCCATTGTCTTCTGAGTTTAGCTCCAGCACCCTCCTGTGATAAGGATTTTTTGGTAGAAGTATTAAAATACAAGATTTTGAAGGAGAACAATGCACGTATCTGGTGCGTACTAGAGAGATATCTCTCACCCTTCACATTACTCCCCCCAAAAAACCAAAGCTTATAATTATAAAAAGTTTGGAGTCTTGTTTGATAATCTAGTAAAGGTTCAGTGCAGGCTGGCATTAGCTGGTGATCAGATGGGGAGATGCAGAGAGGGGTAATGTTTTCAGGGCAGTGGGATGAGAAGATAATCTTGCAGCAGCATTTTGATTCAATATAATATTGCATTTCTCAAGACCAGTGAAAATACAGAAATCTTTTATCATTATCTAGGAAACAGCTTTAGATTTTTTTTGGGACTTCTACAGCTCTGTCTGAAAGATGTTCTGCAGGAAGACTTTATAGGCCTTAAGCATATTTCAGATGTTCGTGTCTAGAGGAAAGCTGAACCAAACATGATAACTGGATTATGTATGTGAATGACTGGTAGGATATAGAAAGAAAGCTGTGAGGAGGACTTGGAACAGGAGAAATGAAAACCTGTGCTTTATCTTCCTTGGTTGTGACTTCTCACAAGGATGCATCAGAGAAACTGCTCAGGACTATAATTTGCACAGATGGTAGGAGCTCTGAATAGAAAAGCAGAGAAACAGAAGTGAGTTTAGAGGAAAAAGAGAAGGAAAGGTGGTCTGAATGTGACTCATCACCTGCCTCTGCTGCTCTGGAACCTGGAAATAACACAGAGCTTCTAAAGAGTATGTTACATAAACAGAGCTGAGGAAGTTAAAGAAAGAAAAGTTTTCAAGACCATTAAGGCCAGCCATAGGCAAGTCTTCACCATCTCTGCTGGCAGGTCTTACCAGCTCAGGCTCCGTGGCACTAACCAAAGACACGTGGTTTCTTGTCATTTTCGAGTGTGGTCACATTTTCCTGGGAAAGACTTTGTTCGCAAAGGTGGCTGACAAAGAGGATGAGAGTGTTTGGAAAAGATTGGTCAAGATTTTCACTGGGAGCAGTTCACCAACATCAAATGGTAGAAGCCAGTGAAGAGATATGACTTTGGAAATGAAGGAGGGACTCTTGGGACACCAGTAATACGCTGCATCAAGTAAGTTTAGAGATCGATAGAGAGAGTGGTAGTGAAAGAGGCAAACGTTGGGTGGGTTTTTTTGTTTGTGGTTTTTTTTAGTAAAAGAGAGAAAAACATTATTATCCTATAAATATGCAAGAAGGGTACAAAGAGGCAGTGGATGGAAAGTTTAAGTTTTCACAGAAGAATGAAGGATGGGATGGGTAATAGATGCAATGGAGAGCAAGTGAGGAGATGCTGTTACTACAGTGGAATGTCTGGAAGAGAACTGCAGGTAAAAGAGAGAGAAGCCTGCATATATTGTGGAAAAAAAAAAAAAAAAGAAGTGGGGAAAAAAGAGAAGGAATGTCACACTGTCTTACTTGTAATATTTTCCCTGAGAATAAATTAATGCAATACAGTGTGGAGGGAACAGAGGTGGCAGCACTAAGCATAGGAGTCAAGAGAAGGAATGGAGCTCAAGAGGTAGAAGAGCTGAAGGAGGAGAGCAATGAATTTTTAAATATCAATAAAAATAGATATGGGACTCAATCCAACAAATTAACATTCACAATGTTATCACTGAAAACTAAGTTATTAATCCAAAATAAAAATTTCAAGCCATATGAGTATTAAATGCAACTTTTCCAGGCTAGAAAAGTGCCTGGTTATGGTCATAACTGCACAGAAGGCAATGTCCCCCTTCTTGCACAACAGCAACAAAGAAATCCATTAAATGAAAGGTACTTTAATCACTTTCCAGTTTTCATAAAATAACAAGTTTGTCCACACAAATCTGTGATTGTTATCTGTGATTTATTTTGTTTATTATCTACTAGGTATATGAAGTAGAGCCATATGTAGTGATAGTGCTTGGTGCAAACAAATAGTACTAAATATACTTCAGGAAAGGTGAGGCACTATATGCTATTATGCTGATAAGTGTGTAGTTTTAAATTTTAAGGTTTATATTATGATTGCATTTGTGGAGTTTTTGCTGAACAAGCCATAATATGACATTTAATTTCTTGAGAACAGAATTTATCATATCATATCATTAACATCCAATGTATTACTACCATTGTACGAACTAGAGGAGTCTTTCTTTTCCCTTAAATTTTCCCATCTTATGAAAATACTGCGGAGAGAAAAAATGTGAAGTATGTTGTTAGGACTTTTAACAGCTTGCCCAGCTGAGGGACACCAATTTGCCGTGTCTGCAAATGCTATTACAAATTACCTCAAGGATCTCTCTCTGCTGCTCTCCTCCTCAGGTTCACTCTGACTCCCCCATCTGTTGCCCACAGAAATGCCCTCAGACTGCATCTAGAAAGGCTGTGCAGTAAATGTGATAACATATTTACCTGTACTGCCATGCCAGTGGATTTCCAACTCCTTTTTCAGTAAAATAATCTGTATGGTGCAAACATACCCGTGCCTCCAAAAGTGGGGAAGGATTGTGCCACCTTCCTCCTCTATTTGGAAATAGCAGTTCTGGAGTGTGAGCCACCTGCAAATCCTGGCAACACTGTCTGGCTTGTGACTTTTACAGCACAAATCCAGCCCAGATAACCCAGACCTTTTTGGCCGATTAAGCTGTTGTTGATCAGACAAGTTCAACTCAGTACATGCTGGGCATGTTGGCTCATTTCTGCTGGGAGATCAATGCACAAGATCAAGTCCTACAGCAGCTTGCTCTGCTCCTTCTACAGGTGCACCAATGCTTTCAAAGCACAGGAACCACAGATGGGGCTTATCTGAAATGGTGACATTTCTCCACCACCATGGGAGAAGGAGGCCAGGTTTCTAAGCAGGTGTTTGTGCATTTTCCACATCATTCAAGTGTCTCCAGCACCAAAGAGATATAAATGTTCCTGGATCCACTAGCAGTCACAGCACAGGTTGCTAGATGAGCCCAAAAGGCTTAGGCTGCACAGGGACACCTTGGAACACCCTTGCCCTACATCAGGGGAACTGGCTGTGCACCAGACCTCTTCCCTCTTTGATCAAGACAGCAGAACCTGGGCTCTGCCCTCTTCATCACACTCAGGCTGGACATCACTAAAGGGTAAAAATACCCATTGTTCCCAGGCTCTGCTCCCTGCTGCTGAGGAGCAGTCTGAAGACATTGGTTCTGCATCATCTTCTGCTTCTGCATTGTGTGGGCTAGTGCAGAAGCTGTCTTTCAGGAATATGGAAGGTGTATTCCCCAACTATTTTCCTTTGTACCTTTTTACAAGCAGCCACTTTTATCCAGGTGCATTTGAACATAACACATACAAATCATCTGGGTCCCCCATAAAACTAATCACTCTGTGAGCAGGGGGACTGAAGGAAGCGGTTGCCTAGAAATTTGTGTCCCCTAAATCCTCCATCACTTCAGTGTCCTGCGTTGCCCTCCTCCATCATATTTGTTTAACCCTTACACATTGGGTGGGGCAAGGCATATGTGCCTCGGCAGACCTTGAGCTGAAGGTATATCTCAGATGCCTCCTGCCTCCTGGGTAATGAGAGAGTGATGTCTCTTCTTCAAAAGCCTTGTAGAAATGTAATGTCTTCAAACCTCAGCCTGTCAAATGCAGTTGAACATGGCAAATAGGTTTAGAAATTGCTGGCAAAGAAAAGGAGGGAAACACGTGCACAGACAGGCACAGACAGACACACACTGCAATTGCAAAAACTTAATGTCTGCAAGAAGCCAGATGGAAAATGACTCGGTCTGTGATAAGGGAAGGTGTGCCTCCTTTACCATATAGCTCAGTTCTAGGGTGCACAGGAACAGGGAAGGGAAAAGACATGCCTTCAAAAAGAGGACAATACAAGGCCATACTGCAAATATGGGAAGAGGGAGAGGTGCTGCAGGGCTGTCAGCAATGTGACTGCTCGCTACCTGGCTGGGCTGGGGCCAGGTTTGCATCCTCTGTCCCCCAGCTGGGCTGACATGGGTGGACAGGAGGAAAGACAGGGTGGGGTACGTCTGTATGAGCCCTCCTCTTGCCAAGCCACACTTATGCATGACTGCAGGGAGCTGAACAGAGGCAGGAAGTCTGGTTTCTAGCCCTGGCTCTGCCCATCCCATTTATTTGTCCTACCTGTTCCTCCTTTGTCTTGCTGGGTCATTTAAGCTGGCATTTCTGCAGCACCTGAAACAGAGATACCCTCATCTTATCTAGCACCTCTAGATGACACTGTAATACAGATGAAAAATAGAAAATCAATCTCAACAAAACACATGTCCCTTTCATATTTATTAATAATTAATATCAGCTTTGCTTTTTATTATTTTAGTGGCTTTGTGAAAATAGAAATAATTGTTGGTGATTATTATTTATTTAAGTGATGACAACATGATTAATAATACTTCAGGATAGGAAGGATTCACACTGAACAACCTAGAATGGGGAGATATTATTATCTCTGTTGGTGGCAAAGCTCATAATGCACAGGCATTGGAAAAATGATAACCCACCTGTAGAGGAAGAATGATTAAAGACAAGATCTGGCAACACACAGATAAAGGAGGTCAATATTTAGGATATGAAACAACTTAAGATCCTAAGCCCATGAACTCGCCCTGACACGAGCAGTCCTTGCTGAAGTGAGGCTGACGTACCTGTTACCCACCTGCCCATCAAAGGGTGGGTTCAGGATCTGCCTGTGAAGGAACAACCACCCATGGATAAATTCTTCCCTGATAGACCCCCACTGGCTTATGTAGCTTTATCAAAACTAAATTCAGACAGTGATTTCTGTATTTAAAGAGTTACTGAATACTTTTAGCAAAGCTTAAGTCTATCACCCCCATATCTCTTCCAGCAGCCTGCTTCCTGGTCATAGCAGCCAATGCTAAAAGCCCAATATTTGTGCTTGATCCTACATTCTGAAGCTACTCTGCTTCCTGCATCTCATTTCCATCTTGTAATAGGAACAGAAAATTATAGAGGTGATCATAATGTTTTCTCATGAAAAATTATTGGGTTCCCCCCCAAAAAAATTGAAATCCCTAAGATTTTGATGATGAAATTTCATTGTGATGCCTTACACAGCCAGCCCTTTGGCTACCTTGTGCTTGTTCTCTGATTCTGCACTTCTCAGACCACCTACCATTTTCAGGAGAGTACACTGAGGAGGCCAGATCAACTGTGATCCTGGCCCATACAGAAGAACAGAAGCATAAAGGGGCAGAACATGTATCACATTTTTCCCAAAACACCTTAGTTTTCAGCTGAAAGATTACCAGGTTTTGTCTTGCTTGCTTGTTTGTTTGCTAAAAGGTAAACATTTTGCAAGTCCAGTTTTACATGCCCACAAGAAATGCTTTAAATGTGATGTTTTTAGATTTTCTATCAAACAGCTGTTGTGTAGCCTGGGATCCTTGGGAGCACCTTTGAATAACTCCCTGGGTGAAGCACAGCCACCTCTCCTGCAGCCATTTCTACTTTTCTTCTCTTGGGCCTTTACCAGTGACTGCAGAGCGGCTCTGCTGCCATGCTGGGGCTGAAGCCTATGCTAAAGAAAAAGCCAGTTGCCATCTAGTGAATGTTTGTTTCAGTTCATGCTTGGCTCTTAGAAACAAGATGCCCATGAAGACCCTAAGCGAGAGAAGATTTCTACACAGGCACAAATTCTTTCTCTGTTTCTTTTCATTTAATTATATGAGAAGAGGTATTGAGTTGAGATTGTATTTGTCTTTTGGTTGTGAATGCATGGGTTAGAAATACAGTTTACAACAGTGGTCATGTCAAAGAATATTTCTCTGCATTCTCTTTGTGTTTCTCCTGCAAAGATTTCTGCTTGTTTCTTCCAGAGATTTTTCACGGTAATTAGGCCTAATTCTTTAATTGCCTCCCCCTCCATCCCTAAAAATGCTACTGCTTCCTAGTGATTCTGAATATAACATATGTTGCCGGATATAAACAGGGGGGCCTATTAACACAGTAATAAATTTGCATGCTCTATAAATTCTTGCATCATTCATAATCTAAAATAAAAGATGAGAAAAAAAAAAAGCTTTGATTTGTTGCTTTGGACTGACCTTCAATATGTAGATTTACATGGCAGAAAACAGTGTTTTGAAACTCTCAATTTCTTTAGGCTGGGGGGAAAAAAGAGCCTTTTTATAATTTTTTTAATGGAGTACATTTGGTCCATCAAGTTTCAGTTTCATTTTGAAATGTGCCCTAGGAGAATGTGCCGTAAATGCCAACATATTCAGCAGCATGAACTCAAGATGATATCAGCTTGTAATGGTGTTCTGTTGCTAGTGACTTCTACCAGCTCCATTTTTTCTTAAAATGAAAGATAGAGAAATGGTTTAGAAATTTGTTTATCGCCTGTTCCCTCAGAGGAGCAGAATACAAACTATTATCTTCCTTCCTCATCTTTGGTGCCTTCTTTATTGAAAATTCTCAGGCAGGGATTCTGCTGGTGCATTTACTGTTGACCTCAGACAGCAGTAACATGATTTCCTTGCTGACTAAAGAAAATACAAAGCTGCAAAGGACATGTATTTTGATTGACAAGCAATAGGTACATCTGTCTTCAGACTTCTAGATTCTTAAAGATACTGCTGAATAAACCGTGCAGTTGCCATCTTGCAATAAAGACAACTCATTCCCCTCAGAAACACATTCAATTTTAAAAGGAGCTTTGTGTAAAACAACGATATTAATAAAACGATGACAACATACATTATGGGGCAGATTTGCAGGCAAAGTAAATCAGTACAAATCAGCTGAAAGCAACGGACATATTTCTGTCTGCTAAAATATATCCCTTTTATCTCTGTTATATTAGGCAATTTGTTAGAATATGTCATAAAATGTGTCTAAACAGTACAGGTAGGGTAGGAACATGATAGCAATTTGACAAAGCAGTCTCGGAGAGAAGGTGCATTTTTCACATCAGAAGTTAGTTCCCTTGATGAAGATAACAGATAGGTTTGCTCAATGTAATCCTGTACATAATTATCTTCCACAGAAAAACCCTACCTAATTTCTTTCTGTTGCTATGCATCATTATCTTAAATATTTTTGTAACCATTTCATTACCATTTCCATCCCGTTGCTCATTCTTTTATCTCAATTGTTTTGTCTGACATCATCAAACTGAATATTAATCTCGTGCTCTGTACAGCCTTTAATAACTACCCTAGTGTCAGGAACCACATCTGTAATAAGTACACCTGATCTGATGTATTATTAAGCATTGAGAAGGTGCTCTAGTGCCTGCACCTCCTGCAGAGAAGTAGGGGAGCCTGCATTGTTCTGAGCAAGCACCTCTGAGAACCAGCTTCGAGGTTTACTTGCTGACATTTAAAAATAATGGAGTTGTTTACTCAGTGTCTTTTTTTTTTTTTCTCTCTGAGCAAATAAGCATAAAAGATCCTGTTAGGGTTTTGTTTCCAGAGTGACATTCTGAGATTTTTTTTTCCTCTCTCCTTTTTATTTTTTTCTTCTCTGAAAGTGAAAGTTTATTATTTTTATTGATTGGCCAATTAGAAAAACTGGTGGCTGCTTACCTGTTAGAATGGAAAGATTCGATTACAGAGCCTCAGGAGCAAGCTCCGGCTGAGTCCTGCTCTAAAGAGACATGAAAGGATACAGTGGCAGTTAAGACTCCTGGCACATGAAGGAGTGTAAACCATTGATCACAATACGAAATGCTGAAAACTGAAAAGGAATCCAATTTATTCCAAATAAAACTACTCTGTTCTCCAGTGACAGATTCCAGAGTCAGACACCAGAGAGGAACTGACAGCAGATGTTTTAGAGCCAAGACACAGAGAGGCTGAGTAATAGTATAGAAAAGAAATTGCTTTGAACTTCACCCCTGCTTTAAATACTTCAAATCAATAGGGTCACAGAGCTCTTTAATAGAGTGATGAGGTCTTGCCCCAGCAGATCTTCACAGTGACAAGTTGATGTGCTTCCTAGCAGCAGGGTCATAAAAATTTCAGGCTTCCCTCTGAAAAGGGGCTTTGTATTAGCAGGGTCCATTTGGAGTAACTCCCTTGTATGGCCACTCTCAAAAGCTGAGCCCTAATAGTCTACATCTAAATGGGACTGACCTCATGAATTACCTCAAGAAACTTAATCTATAAACTGGCTTCTTCTTATGCAGACTGATGAATTCTTGTTTATTCCTAAATGGCTGTCACAAAACCTATTCATCAAACTCTTAACGGGGGAGAGAGTCTCACATAATCCTGCTTCAAGTGCGGCACCATTAAATAATCATTAGACTTCATTGCTGGTCTTGAGACCCACTCCAAATCCACAAAGCAAGCTTTTTACCATTCATCAGAACTGCATTTAGATGAGATTTTGACCTGATAAAAAAGGGTGTTTTTTGTCACTATCAGTTTCATGGCTGTGTTCTTTCTCCTTTCAAAGGCTGTGGTGGGGTTTAATTTTTTTTTTCCTTTCCTTAACAAAAGTAAAAGAAAATAAAGGCAGATGGCCAACTCTTTCCAATATCCGTTTGCTTTATTTGAGCAGTTTAATGTAGTGAAACAGAGTGAAATGTTGCTACTTGCTAAATGGTAAACAACGCCATTACCCAGAATTCAGCAGCAGACTGATACAAAACAGGGTGCTGGTGATTAATTAAACTGTTGTTGTAATTGTAATGCATGATACATAATAGATAGTGTGCTGTGTATTTTAAAAGCTGCAAATTAGCAAATAATAACTTCCTTACATAGCACATCTCCATTCCACACTGTTAATGCACAAATAATAAAAAATAAAAGGTCATTACTGCTAACTAATAAAAAGAATGTCTTTTGATTTTCCTTACCCTGTAGCTGTGTGCTGGAGGAGTTGCTTGTGGGGCAGCAGATCACACATCCGTGCAGAAAAAATGTGGGCCTTTTTTCTCCCATCCCTCTTGTGTACAAATGCACCATATTTATTATTAATTAATAACAGTTAGAATGATCAGCCTGAGCTGTGAAATTTCAGAATCTGGTTCTGAGCTGTTATAATTCCAATTATCATCACCTCCCTCAAAAGAGCAAAGTTTGTATTCTGCAAATTACTGTACGTGAACGCTCTCACTCATGTGGCGAATTCAAGCGTGGCTCCCACGGAGAGGTAGGCTGAGGTTACTTTCCCTATTCTCTGTGATACTGAAGCATGTACTTTACTTCAAGACTGATAGTGTCACTTGTTATAACAGGACAATGCCTGTCTTTAAGTTGAAATCTGTGCCTGAATGCCTAGCCAAACTTGGCCTAAATCCCTGTCTATAGCAGGTTTTAGCTGATAATAAAACAAGCTTAGCCTGATGATTTTTTTTCTCTGGTTAGTCAGTCAACCAGGGCAGGATGCTCTGACGTTGAAGGTTTTCTCACTCACCACCAAAGATTCGAGACCTGCTCCATCAGGAGCGTGCATCTCTGCTGGGGCTCTGAGCTGGGCATGAACTGCATTTATGGGACCAGTCTTCCCTATGCAACATAAAGATCAATGTAAATTATGGAGGCATTACTGGCCATTGCAAAACTTCCCAGGGGCAAAGTTTCCCTTTCAGACTCTCCGTGCTCCTCTGCCTGGGTTGCCCTGTTTCACCTGTGCCGTTGCAGAGGTTACTCTTGTACAGTGCTGTACCTACTGCAGGGAATCATCCGATGGCAGAATTGTCTCAAACTGTTGGTCCTGTTGCTGACAGGCTGACTGTGAAAGACAATTAATCAAACAGAATACCATTTAATTTTAATCTCACTGATAAAATAATTATTGATAAAATAATTATTTTAAAAATTCCTTTAAAATATAAAATAGTCAGCCCAAATAAGACCTCTTATGCTGCTTTCAGACTTGTGCATTCTTTTTTAATACTCAGGTGCATTTAAATAACTGGCAAGAGTTCAATGCATTGTTTTTCCTCTCTGATCAAGCTTTTCTTCTTTTCCTAATATGTGTACCCTCTCCACAGACTTATGTGGGTGCTTCGTTTCTGCTCATTTCTTGGTTGGTGACTGAGAGGGAGGAGATAGTTGAGGGGAGATTGTGAAGGATAGAGGAGAGAAATGAAGTACAAGTGCTGCCTCTGTTTACAGAATGAGGTTCACAGGATTATGTGTCTCAGAGAAATTTAATAAGATTCTGTGAGTACGTGATGTACTGTACTGTCTTGCGCGCGTAAGAGATGCACACAGGTCTTGACATTCATATTTATTCATACAGTATTCTCAAATGGCATAATTTTAAATACAGCATAAAATCCAAGGATAGTAATAAGGATGGAGGATGATAGTGGAGCCTGATGCCTTAATTAATGCAAAGGCTAAACCTGATTTTTGAGAAACGGCAAGTTCTTCTGCCTACACCCATGCTGCTGCCATCCTCTACTGTGCAAATCGGCATGAATCCTTGGCCAGAATGCAAAGAAATAGTGCAGCCTTAGTCTGGCTGCACACTGCTGTTCGAAGGTAGAATAAATATCCATCTGTTACCTTTTTATATCCTCCCTGCCGTTTCCGTGATCTAAGGATGTGTTGTTTACCCATGCTGTTTAGTCTCCTTCTCCTTCAACTCTTTCTTTGATTCTCTCTGTGAGGGATGTAGGAATGCCTGTAATATCTTTTATGAATATTATATGATCCATCTGCTTTTTGGAGTGCTATTATATTGCTTACAATATTACAAGGGGTTAATTCAGTTAATTCAGTTAATACAGTGAGGGCTCACAGCTCTTAGCAAAGGAAACAATAGGTTGGGATAGTAGACCTGGTGATCAATTTGCTGAACAGGCAATGCAGGCAATACTGAAACCAGCACACTCAATTTACTCAAAAAATTTTGCTTTGGGTTTGGAGTATTAAGGAGGATAATGTGGTGGAAAGCAAGGTTGTGTAACAGGAGAAAGAAAAATTTCTGGAAATAGCAAAGTAGAAACAAGCTGAATTCCAGTTTGAGGACTCTGCGGTGACATTTACCATGATCCATGTCCACCTCTGCTTCTCTCAGTGCAAGGAGTCACCTGAGATGCAGATTGTCTTTGTAGGTCTCTAACTTTGAATTTGAACCAAAGCATCACCTCATTACCCTGTTCTGCTCCTTTCTGCTTTGGTGACTTGACGCCTTTCTGTCTCTCTTCCTAACATACTGAGTTTTTTCCTGTTTCCAGCACTTTCTACATTCTTATCTGGCTTCCTACTGCTCCTCAGAACCAAAACCTTTCAAAAGCATTACTTGAGTGTTTGTCTATTTTCTTGCCTTATCTCTCTCCTTCTGTATGAGTCTTATATCTTAGTTTAGGTTACACAGTACTTTAAGGAAGAACTGTATTAGTTTAGTCTTACTGAATTTGCCCAGAATTTAGTTTGTCATAATCTTAGGCTGGTCAGTGTTTCCTCAGTATTTTGTTTTCTCACCTGTGGCTTGTATTGACTGTAAATTTTCAGTTTGACTTTTACATGCTTCTTACTCATTAACCTAAATGGTACATATATATGTATATATCCATGCCTATAGAACACAAGCTTGCTGCTTGTTTTACAATCAACATGCTATGAGAGTATGGTTTTGCTCAACTAGTACTGAACAACAAGTCGTATGCAATTAAAAAATTGTTATTTCTTGGCAGCTAAAAAGCTATTGACATAGTCTTTTTCAGTCACCTTTATGCACCACATCTTAAAGATGTGCAAAAGCCTGTCTTGAGACACCTATCAAGTTGCATCATGCTTGCTGTGCTTAAGCGATTTAGGGAGTGGATAAAAAGACACATCACTTTACCAACAAGAACACTGATTTGCTCAGGCGTGTGTGACAGCTGCAGGAGCGTGGTTTTACTCTGAGTATGGAAATCAAAATGGTGCTGACCCCACAATGCGTTATTTGTACAGGAATGCATGGGCTCTGCTTTGCAGGCAGGCATGAGACTAAAGACATGTTTCCAAATAAAAGTGTTTGTGAAAATACCTGACAACATGTGGTGGGTTGACCTTGGCTGGATGCCAGATGCCCGCCAAAGCCCACTCTATCATTCCCCCTCCTCAGCTGGGCAGGGAGGAGAAAAATATAACGGAAGGCTCATGGGTTGAGATAAGGACAGTCAGAGATCACTCACCAATTACTGGAATGGGCAAAACAGACTCAACTTGGGGAAAAAAATGAATTTAAATTTATTACCAATCAGACAGGATAATGAGAAATAAAACCAAATCTTAAAACAACCTCCCCCCATCCCTGCCTTCTTCCTGGGCTTAACTTTTCTCCTGATTTCCACCTCCTTCCCCACAGAGGCACAGGGGTACAAGGAAAGAGGGTTGGGGTCAGTTCATCACACGTTGTTTCTGCCACTCCTTCCTCCTTGGAGGGGAGGACTCCTTCCCCCACACCAGCATGGGGTCCTTCTCACAGGAGACAGTCCTCCACAAACTTCTCCAACGTGAGACCTTCCCATGACTGACAGCTCTTCACAAACTGCTTTAGCATGGGTCCATTCCATGGGGTGCAGTCCTTCAGGAAGGGACTGCTCCAGCGCGGGTCCCCCACGGGGTCACAAGTCCTGCCAGCAAACCTGCTCCGGCGTGGGCTCCTCTCTCCACGGGCTACAGGTCCTGACAGGAACCTGCTCCAGTGCAGGCTTCCCGCGGGGTCACAGCCTCCTTCAGGCATTCACTTGCTCTGGCATGGGGTCCTCTACGGGCTGGTCATCTGCTCCACCATGGACCTTCATGGGCTGCAGGGGGACAGCCTGCTTCACCATGGTCTGCACCACAGGCTGCGGGGGAATCTCTGCTCCAGCACCTGGAGCACCTCCTCCCCCTCCTTCTTCACTGACCTTGGTTAGGAGGGCTGTTTCTCTCACATCTTCTCACTCCTCTCTCTCTGGCTGCAAAGTGTGTAGTTTGTTTGGTTTTTTTTTCTTCTTCCCCTTTTTCTTAATTATGTTATCACAGAGGTGTTACTGATTGGCTCGGCCTTGGCCAGCAGCGGGTCTGTTCTTGGAGCCGGCTGGTATTGGCTGTCAGACATGGGGGAAGCTTCTGGCAGCTTCTCACAGAAGTCAGTCGTATGGCCTCCCCAGCACTACCCAAACCTTGCTACGCAAACCCAATACACTACACTGATATTTACTGTCCAGGAAAACTGTAGAAAAGGAACAAAGAACTTTGGTTTGATCTCTTTAAAAAATTATTGAAAACTGCTTATGCTTTTTTTTTGACCTCTATTAACCTTATAAGGTACTTAAAAGGCCTCTCCAGTGCAAAATCCTGACAAGTCTTGATGGATTCCTCATGCACCTATATAGTGGCTTCAGCATCTCCAGTTTCTCTAATGCCACCTTCTCTCCCTGTCTCTGTTCTACTCTTTTAATTAAGAACTGCTTTGCTCTGTAGTTTTTTTTTTTTTTCATTTGATAGGCTATTCCCAATGGCATTAACCCTTGCTTTCCCTGGTTGCTTTGAGGTATTTTTCCTTCTTAACTGTATTAAGCATGGTCCATTTTCAGGAAGGTATTACTGCCTATCCAGGGAGTAATCTTCAATTCCATACCCAGAGTGCTAAATTTGTCTTGGGGATTCTCAGCATCACTTATCCAAGCTAATGTCCTACTTGCAACAGGATGTCAGTTCCATGCTATGTGTATTTTTAGTAGACATCTCAATCTCACATCACCTCAAAAGGATGGGCAGGGTAAAATGTCTAAAGGTAATTCTTTATAGTTAATGTAAGGAATGTTTTGTTTGGTAAAATACCAATTAGATAAGTGAATTTGAGGCATTTTGTTATCTGAATAAATTTTACATGTGTTTATGAAGATTTTCTCCAGTGTCATGTATTACTTACCAGCGAGTCAAGGTAAGGACAGATTAGAGAACAGCTGGACTTTTGTTTTTTCACAGTGAGAAAAGAAAAAGGAGTTGAATTCATCTTATTTAGTACTGGACTCTCATGTTCATATCAGTGTCACTTGTTTAGTTTATATAAGACCATGAAAAAAGTTTATTAAAGAAAAGAATGCAAGGAAGAATTAAGGGGAAATTTTTATATTCAAACCCCAGCCAATCTGAAGTGACTAAATGCCCAGATAATACCAGACTTAGTCAAATTTTCATGAGAAACAGCTGCTTGACCATGCCAATTTCATACTGAGAATTCCTGGGATTCCTGCAGTATTAGAGATTTTCACATGATATGGTACTGTGATAAGAATACTACTTTATTAACCAACTTAGTAGTTTTATGACTTGCTTGTTACATGGCAAAAATGTAATTCCTCTATTTCCATCGTACCTGGTACCTTGCTCTCTGGATAAAATTCAGCAAAGGCATAAGTGCTCTAAAAGGCTGGTAGCCTGAGAAACCTGAGGGAGGGTGTGTGGTCATCACACTCTCTATGAAGAAACTGGTGACTAATTATGGAGATCTTTCCTCCCTCACTGTGGACACAAGGGCTTTAGAAAGGCCTTTTCCCTTGATTTTGCTCAGCTGTCATGCTGGTTTGTAGATGAGTCATAAATGATGCCACAGGAGGAAGAAAGCTAGAATTCCTGGTGTGAATATCTTTATGCTCCTGGAAAAGTGTGACCATCTAAGGAATTAAAAAATTGTGAAGTCTTGGTTTAAGGATGAGAGGGAGAAGAGGGACCTATTAGCATATAGGCAAAGTCAAATGCAGCACAAATGTTTTTTTAATCAATTAGATCATAAGATCTGACACCAGTACAAGTGAAACTGAGTTTTTCTTGCTGTGAATACTCTGCTTTGCCATTCAGATGGCTTCATTGTTTGTATCTGGACACCATGCACACCTCTTTGGGAAAGAGGCAGCAACAGCTAGGTGTGAAGTCTGGACTTTGGCTCTTCCTGGATGGCTTCACCTCACAGATTTCGTGCTGGTCCTGGGGGTTGCCACTGTCCCTGGAGGCAGGGAGATAAGGGTCTGGTGAGACCTCTCCTCACATTATTGAATGCTGATAATTGCAATTTAAATAGCTGTCATCATCAGATCTCTTTGCTGGGGTAGAGGGTAGAGATTATTCGGGAGTTATGTGTCTGGACAGGGGTCGAAAACTGCATCAGTTTTGTTGGTCAGGGAGCTCTGCAAAGCATTGAGTGAAAACATGAGTAAAACATGTCCAACATGATTTTACTGCAAATGTCAGACTTCGCTGATCTTAAAGTATTTTTGACAAACCAGTGTCTCTTTGTAGTACTAGATGGAACTTGCTTTGAAGTGGCTTTGCTGCTTTTTTATACTGCAAAAGCTCAAAGGTCAGTAGATTTATCCATTCGAAGGTCTCTGTGGAGAGGTCAGCTCAAAGCTTCACTCTGTTTTACTCCTCATTCAAACGAACATGGGGCGACTGCAGAGGTTAGTTAGGAGACAGGATTACAGAGTCTGCAGTGTGGAGAAGGTGAGCCTCTCAATGTCCCTATTATGGCTAATTCCATGTGAACAAACGACCCAATTCATGAATGACCGGGCTTTGGTGAGAATGCTGTGGTCAAAATACAAGTCACACAGAATTTTATCTGCACTATTAATCAGTGGTATAAAAGTATTATCTACTACCAGGTTCTCAGGACTTCAGGGGTCTGAAGTCATCTAGGTTAGACCTGTAGTATCTGAGAAACTAGATGCCTGAGAAAGAACTCGTGCTGAAAATTGTATTTCTGTCTCTGTGCTTTCTCATGTGAGCATAACCTTTTGTTTTGGGTGTGAATCCCTTTCTGCTTATCCATGTTACTCTGAGATCAGACAACTGCAATGCGTTCTACTTGCAGCTATTCCTGAAGGGAATTTAAAAGCGCGAGCTATCCCACTTATCAAAGTCGGGGAACATTTAACACCACTGTGCCAAGAACTGCAGCAATTCCCTGTGGTCTCCTGGGTAGGATTCAAGGTGATGGCATTGACCTTTATAAACCTAAATGATCTGTCCCAGCTTATTAGTGCCTTCTTTCCATGCAATACCCCACAGCTGTAACTGGGAAAGGCTCAAACTGAAAGTGTTTTGGGGTAATGCTTTGATTTTACAAAAGCTAGGACCTTTTTCTGCAAATTCTTCCAAGTATATCAGGTTGAGGGGGACATTATAGAAAGCACTGTAACAAGAGGTTGATGGATTGTTCATCACTATACAATAACACATTGTGAAAACATATTTCTTCGTGACTTTGCCTGTTGGTGGCAAGGAATTTCATTTACCTTTTATTGAGTTCAGATTATTAGCCCACTGGCTCAGTAATTCATTCAGGAGAGCATAATTTTAGTTGCAGCACTGGATCAGCAGCTATGTAAGCACTATCTTGCTATGCTAAAGCCCAGACTGTAAAGGCAACCTGCTTCCAAAGCTCTGTTTAGTTCCCAATACAGGGCTTATTTCCCAGCCTTTGTGGTGGTGTTAGTATGCTTGGGGCAATGAGTAGTGAAGGCAAACTCAGCTGCTGAGGTGCACTGACCTTCCCCAGGAAACTCGTCTGTTAAAGAACTTTGTCATCTTCGCACCATGGTGGGGAGAGGATGCATAAATGTGGGGCAAGAATGAAAAAAAAAGATCGATGGATGTCTGTGACAGAAGCAAGTCATTCAATTGCTTAAAACCAGGCAATTTAGAGAAATAAAATGAATTCTTCCACTTTGTAAGTGTTCTAAATTAGAAATCTGTAACTCTTGAGTTTTAAACAAAAATTACCTAGACTTGCCCACTGCAAACTTTGCGTTATTTTCTGTCGTTCTCACTGATCACTCCTTCTGAAGTTGGGTGCTCCTGTAATCTGGTGCATCAGTCACAGCGTGGAAAAAGGTTTCAGACACAGTCTCAGTGTGGCATCTAATGAGAGCAGTGCATTTTGCAGTCGTTATAAAGATACAGCAGGGTGGTTTCTCTCCATTTGTAAGTTCTCTTCAGAGAGAGCAGCATAACGCAAAAGCAGAGCTATGCCTTGTATGTAAGTGTTACAAAAGGATATACAATGGACTACAACTGGCATTAGCATCCTTCACATGAGGACTCTGTATGAGGTTGAGCGTGGCGAAACATGGCAACGGGGAAGCACAGAAGGGATTTATGAGACCTGGAAACCTGGTTAAGGAGGTTTGCTCTCTATGAGCAGGGGCTGCCAGACTCTATGCCATGTCCAGTATGCTTTGTAAAGCAGACTACCATGAATTCAAAAAGGGAGGAAAAAGGTAAAAGTATTATCTGAATACAAATGCTAATCCCACAGGATTCCTGTTTTGCTGCTGGATATTGAAGGTCTTGGCCCTACACAGTAAGAGCCCATGTGCCTCGGCAAAAGAAAAATTGCACAGAGCTTTCAAGTTACTCAAGTTTATCTGAGTATCAACAACTCTTGAAGGAATGACAGAATTTTTTTTTTTCCTTCCTCCCTTCCATGTTTATAGCTCTGACCTGCACTTCTTCAGCACTTCAAACAAAGGCAGAAGCTCTGTATTTGCTCTGCCTGGACTTTGTTATTCTAGGTTCCTTGTGTGACAGCAGTCTTCTCAGATTGCTCTTATCTGTGTTGGCTTGAAGAGATGTTAAACCTTAGAGCCCTAAGATCCCACGCACCATCAGAGCAACTTTCATAGCACAAGTTGGCCTCTCAAGATATAAACAAATCTTCCAGTATCAAAAGGTAATAAAATACAGAGAATCTTAAGATCTTTTGATAGTTTTGTAGTGAATAGCTTCTCTCTGAAGTGTCCTAGATGGTGTTCCTCTGATATGCCTGAGATTGAGAAAGTAATATAGTACAACTATCCCTGAACTTGCTTTTAATAATAATATTTAACTGTGCACATAATTTCTAGGGAAACCTCTCTTGTGTATGAAACAGACATAACTGGAAAAGCATCCTAATATATCAAGCACAGCACTGGTTTACAGCATCAATGGGTACACAAATAGTGAATTTAAGTGAGTGGCTAGGATAAATGAAAAAAAAATGTACCATGGAGCTGGTACCTTTCTGTCTTTACTGAGCACCCAGGGCCCCTGTTACCCAGAGAAGCTCAAGGCTCAAATCATGTAAAGCCCTGTCTTCTCTGCTAGGATTTTCCTGCTCACCTAGTAAGCTGTCATCGCTGTTCAGGTAGGGATCTGGATTTAGTCTGTCATTAACCATCTAAAATATAGACCATACTTCTCTGTTGTTCCTCTGTAGATAAAGGAAGCAGCTACAAGGTCATTTCAGCCCATTTAAGCATTGAATCATCCTCATGAGCTGCCTGTCCCTCTTAAGACCAGAGAGGAAACATAGGAACCCGCCTGTTGGCTGGGTGCATTTTTTGCTCATACACATCGAGGGACTGCATCTCCACCAAATACAAGCCTTTCTTAACTCTCTTCTCCATCCTCCAGCCTTCCTCTTATGCGTTTGCCACAAAATGTAGCACATGAGATGTTCAGCTAAAAAATCACATGGACATGATGCCTGGAAAACATATGTGAATGCTGTGCAGAATGTTGTGTACATGGTGGAGTGGAGAAGATACAAAGGCCATGGGCCCAGGATGCTCTTCCCCACAGAGGGTGGATGCTCCCTATCATGCTGTGATATCCACTCACACACAGATGAGTTGTCTTCACCATCCTGACCCTGCTGTCCTGGCTGCTGGAACGGAAAGGTGTAAAACCAGAATTGCCCATGGCCATTTTGGTCTTTAAAGAAGATACACAAAGGTTGCACTGATCTTTAACAGAAGCCAAAGCTCCCCACAGGACAGAACTTTAGTCCTGAGTTGCTCTAAACTATTCAGCTCAGTAATTCAGCCCAGAAAAGCACGCCACCACTAGCCAGTGGGCTGGAAACTGCCCTTGTTCTGGGTTCTGGCAGTCCTGACTCACTGCCCCAGCTGAAGTGTCTCTGCCTGGGCAGTGGGGGTGTCAAATATGCTGCCTAATTACACCAGTCTGTGAGATTTCAGACTTCTTGGGGTGTATCACCAGGGAAAACTCTCAATTGCTGTAGTAGTACTGTTGCAGAAAGGCATCAGGATCCCAATTAAGTATATGGTGCCTATAGTTTCAGATAAAAAACCCTACACAAGTATAGTCCTTGCTCCAATAGTAAACTGAGGAAAACCCACCAAACAAGTACACTGTGTGTCTGTAAGAGGAAAGCAATAGTCCTATGGCCAACAGGTTTCCTGTGTCATCCCTGTATAGGCATGGACAGAGAGGAGTCTTACAGACAAAGGAGATTGTCTCACCTTGCCCTTCTCTAAGGGATTTTAGTTCAGTTTTGTTTTAGTTCCCTGGTTACCTGAAGCCCAGTTTGCTGAAAGACCACTGATTGCTCCAGCTAGTACATAATTGTTGGGCCATTTTTAGAGGAATAACGAGGCTCTCTGCTGGCCCAAGGCTGGAGAGAGGCTTTAGTGCATTGCTCCACTGGCAAGGTGGCAGCCCTCCCTACACTGACAAGGAGCTCACTGCTCACCTCCCAGGAGCCCCCCACCCCATTCCCCAGCACTGGGGGCTGAGCAGGGGCTCCCACCATGCAACACATCCCCAACACTGCAGGAGGTTTGGTTTGCCCTCACTGTCTCCCCACACAGTATTGGTACCTGAGATTTTCCTTTCCCCATTGCCCCTTATGAGGTCCTCTGTCCTGCAGGGAAACTTTGGGGAAAAGGGATGTTATTTTTTAAGAGTGACTCTGAGATTGAAGTATAGGTGTCCCCATCTCCCTCCCTTCCTTCTCATCCGCTCTGCTCTGCTCTGAGAGTTACCCAGAAAATAGATTTCTCTAGATACCAGGTAAAGCTCTGGCCTCCCTCTCACTTTATTAGCTGCACTAGGTTCAGAATCAGGCTCACCAGCTTTTTTTAGAAGAAAGAAGTACATATTTCTCCTCCATCATGAAATTTCCTTGAGGAGATTTTGTTATGTTACGATCCAAGTCCTGCTATTTGGCACAGCAAGTAATTATTGTACAGTTACTGATTTTCTGACTCACCCCTTTGCAGATCAGTTCTGCTTCTTCGGATTCATTACAAGCCTCAAGGAGCTGAGCAGAAAAACAGCATGTCCCACCTTCACATGTCAGATAGTAAAGCTTAGTCATGCAGCTTAAAATAAAGTAAGCAAAGGGCAGATGGCAAAAAGGACAAAATGTGGCTTATTTAATCTGCCTGTGTTTGCAAGGAAGTAATTGTCTTCTAGGCTCCAGAAAACAGAGTGCTACCAGAAGACAAACAATGAAGCCTCTCTTTCCAGGGCACATATGACACTATTTGTATAGCTTCAACAGGAGCCTGCAGTTAATTCAGGGCTTTCAATAAAATTTACATTCACCATATGTAGAGGATAAAACACCTTCCTTGAATTGGGAAGCTGAATTGACCTGCTTCCCCTCCCTCATGTGATCAGTTCACTCAGAGAAACTGTAATCCTCTTTTGAGCCCATAGGGTAAAAATGTCTTTAACAAAACAGCCTTTCCAACGTAAAACTATTACGTGAGGAAACAAGGCACTAAGTGGTACAATAACTTGAAACACATAATACTGTCAGAAACAATGACTATAGGCTTGACAGTTTCCATCAAACTGGTACCAATTTAAAGCTTTTAGTAAGTGCAATCATTAATGTATGCAGAGCTGTTAAGTAGTGAGTCAGAGTAACTTAGCTACATTTTGTTTTGTACTGACAAACCATGAAAAAACAGCTCAGATACTGGAAGTACAGTTGCTGATTAAGTTTTGCAAGTATCCTTGAAGTTTTATTCAGTTCCTTTTAATGGATGAGAGTCTACAGCACAGTTCTGCACAGGGTGAAAGAATTCCTTTCTTGCCTCAGACAAATGGGACACATTTTAAATCTACCCTGTCACCGGTGAGAGGACCAGCTCCTGAGCAAAAACAAGGAGAGGGGCAGCCCGAATCAAATTGCATGTAGGAAAAACTCATACCTTCCAAAAGCTCTGAAATGTTTTAGCTTTCAGATGTAAGGAGCACATCCTGAAGATGCTAAAGCCATCAATGTGTGATTTTTAATGCCCTTTGGAGAGCCAGAGAAGTCCAGGCTAACTCTAGAGGGTGCTGTAGCTGAGAGGCATGCATTAACTGGAGAAAATGGAACATGGAAATGAGATGGTCCCTACAAATTTGCTGTACATCACGAGATTTCCAAACTTGAGCTCCAGGAATTTCTAGGATACTTTATAAAACAGAGAAGGAGATGCATGGAAAACAGCTGCAGTCATTAGGGAAAGGAAGCATTTGCCTTATGAGGACAAAAACTGGAGCTGACACTCTCAGAGAAAAAGGCTGGTGAGGGGTGAAAGTGCTCCAGGAGTACAAAACCATGAAGATGACAGATGAGGTTAGAGCAGCTCTTTCATCCACCAGCTCTGCAGGCACTCAGTAACACCAGTAGGAGATCAGTTTAAAAAAGACAGAAGGAATTTCTGGACAGTCTTGTAGAGGCAGATAGCTTCAGATGGTTCAAAGAAAAAGTGAGCAAATTTGTGGACAAACAACCATGATAATAAAGGGAACAAATGGACTTGCCCTCTGCATCTCTAGTCCAGTGACTGCAGAGAATGGATTAGAGGCCAGAGCTGCTGCTGCTGTTGGGGCAGAACACTTGGCCAAATGGACCATTGCTTGGGTTCGACTGGGTATTTCTTATTTCCTATTCCATCAAGACTCTAGAGGTGTCCAGTCTGGCTGTTGTCCATAAATATTGGTATTTGTATATGGAGAAATTCAGTCCTGGATCTCATCTTAGTTGTCATCCAAAGTCTTTACTTGCTTCTGTTTTTGACATAGAAGTTTATTTAGTGTTTGAAGATCCACTTCTGGGCTTGTCTAGAGGCATAAAAATCTTGAAAATGTAGAAGAGCTCTGCACTGCCTTTATCCTTAGCCCTCAGGAAGCAGTTATTTTTCTACCTGTTTCACCTCTGGGGCTTGGCTTGCTTCTCTACTTATCTGTGTCTTGAAGACAGCCAGACATAAAAGAAAGAGCAGAGGTGATTACCTACAGGGTAGGTTCAGAACTCAGTCCTGAGAAGATGAAGTTGCCTTCATTTCAGTCACCATATCAAGGCCATACTCTTAGCTAACCTCAGCAGTATTGGCTGTTGCTACACAGAGAGGTGGGGGGTGGGAAAAGGAGAGTCACCTTAAGATAAAGAAAAAAGAAAATAGGAGTACAAATCTTGAGTGTGTGTGAAGGTCTGGCTTCTGATCGTATTTGTTGTGCGGTTCCTGCATGATATGTTAAACACTGCCCGGACAGGCAGAGAAACCCCTGAGGCCAGTTGTTTGGAAGTCAAGCATTTCAGACCCATATCCTTAACTGATTATCTCAAGAGTGGCCAAACTCCTTTTCCACCTACATCAGTGAGGGCACTGCCTTGACCTTGCAGGAGCTGCTGGGTAAGGTAGAAGTGCTTCTGGAAACAGTGGTTTGGATAAAAATGATACACCTGCCCATTATTACACTTGCACTGAAATAGGAATCTGTCTAATTTTATTGTGACTGGTATAAATATGTGTTGCCCACTGGAATACAATTTTCTAACCTGTGATATCACCAACACAAAGAGTCATAACAAAAAAAGCCACCAGTGCAGTAACAGTAACAGTGAACAATATTTCCTGGAAAGACTGAAAATAAGAGATTAAGATTTCAAATCTCCTGAGCAGTTTTGGTTACTGTAGGTGCCAAACTGAGTGCATACCTTAAAATCAGAAATTACTGAGGATGTGGTCACAGGGATGACTCTCACTGAAGGTTTTTCAGGTTGGAGATCACCACACCCATGAAGTTTGCATAGAAAACTCCACAGGTGGCAGGCAGAGGTGATGAAGGAAATACAAAATCGTTCTTCAGAATTCCCTTCCCCTTCTCATTTAAAAGCTACTTTTACTTCAGCATTAACAAAACAAAAGTAGAAGGTTTGGGAACTGATTGAAAGTAGCTCTCATGATGAGGTAGCACAAGAGATGTATTGCTGCTGCATTTGTGCCCTGTCGTAGGAGGCAGGTATCTTCTTTTCAGTGCAGTTTTTATTCATGTAAGAGTTTCTCATAGAAGGGGCGGGATCAGTTTTGGTCACCACCACCCTTACTTTTGTCTTTTCCATTGCTCCTGAATGCTGCATTTCCTGGCGTAATCTTCCCACTGTCTTTCTATCTCCCTCTCTAATATACTGGGCTAATTTCTAGCAGTATTTTTGAAGGCATTGATAACAACAACAAAATATTGATGGTGATGTGGAAATCTGCATGTTCAGATGCATTTACCTGCAGGTTATCTGAATCTTCTCAGGGTCTAGAAATCATCTTGTAAATCTGGTAAAACCAGCTGCTACTACTTTAGAGTGTGGCTATAGCAAGGAAGTAAATGCTAAGAGAAGAATAATGCCATTAACATTTCAAAATGATCAATAGAATAAAAAAATAAATAAATTAGTGGCTAGGTCAGGCACTCGGGTTGGTTCTGATTTTGTCAAAAGTAGTTCATTTGTTCCTTAAAAGGAACACATCAGAAATTGAAATGTGGCTTGTCATGTCCTGCTGGAGTTCCCTGTACTTCACGTTGCACAAAAATTTTATTTCAAAGATGATGATGTTTGCCAGGGTGTCACAAATAGTTATTAACCTCAGAGCCAGCAAGTTCCTACAAGTACCACATATACAGCAAATTCCTACTATCTAACTTTAAAGTTACCTTGACTCAATTTCTCTCCTCCATGGCTTTCCCAGGATTGAAAATAATAGCAAGAGACTGGTTCAAAAAGCAAAAACAAAGCCAGGGAAGCATTTGGGCTTATCTTTTTTAATAGACATCATTAAAATGGCCTGGAGACAAGGCAAGTTAACCCTTCTGATAAAAAAAAAAAGCATGTTAATCTCACCTCAGACAGATTTTCAGTAACTGCCGTCCAACTGTTCCCCTCTAAATTCAGGCACCTCTGTTAGTAATGCAGTGTCTGATTAGCAAAAGTATTTAGTAAGCTAATGTTCACTGTCCACAGCAGGAGGCTCACACAGCTTGGCTGATGAGAAATGAACTGCCTGAAGCTAGCTTTTAATGGCAACTAATTTCCCATATTTGATACTCAGCTCAGCCAACTAATATCTAGCTCAACCGTGACAAGACAATCAGAGTTTCTTTTGAAAATCCTTTAATCTGGGATGCAAACCAGTGTGCTCAAGGCTATAATGAACTTCTGAGATTATGTACTGGCCATTTTAGGAGGAGGTATATTTTATTTTCCCTTTTTTCTTTTCTGCCTCAGAAAGGCTTAAGAATACATACTTTCATAGTTTCCTGCTTTTATGCATTTTGCCTAGTGCACAGAGATAATCTCCTGAAAGTCACTGGCAAAAAAAGTTTTAAAAGGTCAAGTAAACAGCTTTCCCTTCAGATAACCCATAGGATGTGGTAGTTCACAACAGCACAACATCATAAGTGGCTTTTAAATCAATTGATCTTGTTATTCTAAATGTGTTTTAAATATCTACCGTTTTATACTGCACTGGCTTGGGCTTTGACAAATCCCATTACTCTGTGTTACTCTATCTCATTACACAGTGAATTATTAAATAGAACACTTAACCTAATTAGATATTATTGTCATGATACATACAGACATCCTGAAATGAGTCATTCCTTTTTGTTGTTCTGACTAGTCCCTCAGTTGTTTCTTTTAGCTCTTATTCTGTGTTGATGGTGGGTTTTTTTGCTTTCTTAAGAAGCATCAAATCCTTGGTAAAATAAAGGGTTGTGTTTTGAGTTTTTTGAGGTTTGGGTTTTTTTTGTTTGTTTGTTTCTTTCTGAAATTGTTCCTGTATGTAGCAATACACAATGTATAGATATAGGTCTGTGAGAGAAATGGCATGTCTGTCTGTAAACATATACCCAGATACACACAAACACAGAGCAACTAAAAATTACTCTGGGCCACAAATATATTTTTTTCTCTGCTAATAGTGTGCATAATCTTTCACTTCCATGGAGTTACTAAGATATAGGTAGAAATATTTTGGTTTTAGACCAGACTACAAATTTTCATTCCAAAGACATTCATTCCAGGAGGGAGGAAAGTCTTTGACCCTTCTGTAAGTTAGCTGCAGACGCCCAGCCCATACTACACCGTGTGCTTGGTATAGCATCAAGCCATGCAGCTGCTGTCAAGCCCTCACTGATGGCCACAACATGCATCCGTAAAGCTGTATGAGATAATTGCTGGCTATTCATTTCAGAGAATTATCAGATTGACAAAACCAGGCTAGCGCATTTTCTCTGTCTTTTCAAAATAAGGTGCAGACATGGCTGGCTAATTGGAAAAGATGCTTCCTATCATAGAGTATACTTTAAATTAACAGACTGTCACTTGCAGATCTGTTTCAGATCACTTCATTATTATTCCAGCAAACTTTCAAAATAAAATATTTATTTTTTCTCAGTCATACTGTGCAAATCAGGTCAAAAATATTGCTTGACATAGGCATAACTTGTAAGAGTTGCTTTGGCTATTTACCAAGCTGTCATGTTTATCTTTTCAGTGGCATTTCCCATACTGGGAAACATGACAAATGCTCTAGACAGTGTTATTGTTGTGGGAGGCAGTTATCCCGTGTTTAATGATGCTAACTATAGATTACTCATTTTTCAGAAATGGCTTATCTGTACGTTGCGCTCGAGTAAAACCCTCCAAGATGCATTAACTCACAGCTAATTCATGTCACCCAAACACACCTCTGTGCTGAGGACGTCCTGGGGGTAATGCAGTGTCTTAGTGAAGGTCTCCATTGCCATTTGCTTTGTATGGCACCACTGGATCTTCTGACTGTCCCCTGTCTTTTTGCTGACCATCACAAAGGCAATAGCCCAGCATGTCAAGTCCTTTTTACAATTGTTAGGTGATCTTTTGTCCTACATGCTAGATAATTTTACCTTATTTTTTGTTAACTCTCATTTGCCTGCTCCCTCTTCATTTATTTCTTTAAGTCAAAATGATGGAATTCCAGATACACAGTCAAGATGACCTCATTTTTCCAAGTCAACCTCACACTTAAATACTTTTGTTATTCACAACATGCATGTTAGCTATCACAACTCTATTTGCTGTAAATATTCACAACAATATTTCACTGTATTTCACAGTGAAAGTGAGAGAGACACACAAACATGCATCAAATGAGAAGAGAAAATAAAAAACGAGCTGCTCGAACTCTGTAGGTATAAAAGTGAGATTACTGGATTTCTTTAGCCGTTTTATCAGTGAAATTAGAAACTGACTTGCATGACAGTAAGACTCTTACTACTCACTGATACTTGGTGCTGCTTGACAAGCATCGTCTCTCTGTGCTGTTTTTTTTTTAAAAAAAACCAAAAACCAGGCATAAATATTGCCATTTCTACTATCTGGAAAGTATGTAAATCTTTAAAAACTTAGGCTCAACCAACATCAGAAAACAACCTTGAAAAAAAGGTGGGATGTTTGTGACCAAATTTAAACCAAAAACCAAACATTGGAATCCACATTTTTAATTTTTTGATGTACCATTGAATATCTGTGATGTAGCAGCATGCCCACCCAGAACCTGCTGAGATGAGCTTTCTGTCAATGTCCACAGAAAACCAATGCTTTTTATCAAGCCCAAAATTCACTAAGAATTCAAAAGAAATATCAATGATATGGCTAAATTATATGTCCTTTATATATCACAATTTTAAATTATGTTTATCTGAAATGAAAAGAGATTCCTATTATTAGTTTTGATGCTACATATGCTATTGTGTTATGTCATGGGAAACATTGTGTTTAGAAGACTTTCTGGTTGTAAAGTCAAGTGTTCAAAAATTAGAAGAAAGGAGATCAGGAGATCAGAGATTAGGAGAATGGGTGGCTATCTATGAAATCTTAGCCCTAGTAAAGCAGCATAGTCTGCTTCTCACATGATTGCCTATTACTTTCCAAAGGACCCCTCGATCATTCAGTTCATGGAAGGGAGGATGGAGAAATAATGTGTTGCATCTGTGTAGGGAAAAGGTTATTACCTGCAGGGCCTTGGCTTTCTTTTTGGCTGCTGTTAGGATGCATTCAATGCTTGAGGCAGGATGTAGTGGGAAGAGAAGGGTGATAGTTTCATGGGGAGGCAGCTCATGGAAACCCTGGAAAACTGGATTATCTCCCTCATGCCACCCCCAAATTCTGGTGCGATGTTGGGCAGTCACTCAGATCGATTCTTTCACAGATAGCCAATAATTATATGTTCCTCCATTTGAAAGTGCTTAATTTAGATTAGGTTTTCCACATAAAAAGTGCCAAGTGTTCATAACTGCAGTGAAGTTCCTGAGTGTATACAGCTATATTATGCCAAGTACTCTAAAAAATTAATTCCTAGACATCCTAAAGTGGGCACCTAAAATTAATGGGCGCTTTTTTTTTTATTTTATTATTTTAATCTTAATCTCTTTAAACATTAGATCCTCACTAGTGAAATGAGATAATTATATTCTCTCCATCATGCAGGTGAAGTTATTAAAAATTTTGAACTAGTTAGGTGCTACAGTGATGAGTGTTATGAAGAAGCCTCTAAGTAAAATCCCAGCTCTATATGCAGTGCTGAGGTTGCATGGGCTGTATTGGAAAGGCCTGGGGCCATGTGTCGAATGACAGGACTAGAACTCAAAGTGATCCAGCATATGGTGAGCACGCTCCTGTCTGCACATCCAATGAAACCAGTGCTGTGCCTCAGCACCAGAACCAGTGAAGTCAAATCTGCTGCAACTTTCTGTCCTCTGCGTCTAAGCTGAGACGAAGTCTCACCGGAGTTTTTTTTTCTGTAGATGAGACACTGAGGCTATTAACTCTCTCCTCTCTTGCTGCTCTGACAGGTAATAATGAATGAGTTCACAATCAAGTTTTTCTTCTAAAGGATGCAATAAAAGAGTATCAGTCTCCTCTTTTTCATGAAAAAGGCACTAGTACTAACTGTGACATCTCAGTCATCTTTGGGAAGTTGGTTGAAACTGGCCAGTGCATGCAAACCATCATGGCCACCAAAGCCTTGTCGTCAAGGGAAGATAGGCTAAAAATATTTTATGGTGGTACACAGGTACATGAGCATTTGCATTCAGGGTGACAGCTAAACTGTGTTGTGTTTCTTAGTGTCTTAAAATCTCATACTTTTAATAGGCTGTTTTACATGCAGCCCTATTTTAGAAAGGGAACTGAAATATCAGCTGAGTTGAACAGCCTAACAGACCCACTACATGGAGAAACAGTAAGACTGAGATCTTTATATAAACGTCACAGAACTTCTGAAGCCAGCCTTTGGTGGGGAGAATGGGTTGTTGAGTATATGCTCCTGTAGGAAAATGGTGTTGGGTTTTGTGATAAAAGACTCATGACTTCAAGGAGCCCAGAGTCACAAGTGTCACTGAGAGTGGACAGGGAAACCCCAATACCCTGGTCAGGGACACAAGCCCCTGCCCCATCTTCTCATTAAACTCTATTTTGAACTATTTTCCTGAGTGAGGGATATTTTGCATGCATGACTGTGCTTGGTGCCAGCAGCTGGATTTGTATCACAGGTCACGGGGACCCAGGTGCCTGGAGTGCCAGCAAGCAGGAAGGTTAGGGCCCAAGCATACTGCCTGGGTACATATGCCAGTGTGTGATCACTTGCAACCATCAAGCTGGACTTGCCAGCAAGTTGGATAAGAGGTTGGGAAGCCAGGCAGAGACCAGAGGGTCTGCCAGCTCTGTAACAGCAACAGGAGGGGGCTGTGGGCCTTGGGAACCCACGTGCCTGGGTGACAGCAGCTGGGGAGATGAGGATCCAGGGCTAGTTTGGAGGCAGACTGAGTGTCTAAAGCCAGCTAGTAGAGGGCTTAATGTGGTGTATATGTAGGTATATATATATTCCATTAACGGGCTGTCATCCTGATCAGCTAGATAGAGGAACAGGATGAGGCCATGATGCTGTGTGTGTTTGCAAGTGCTGTGGTTTTTGTCTGGGTTGATCCACGTGGCTGGCTACAGGTATATACATGTATGTATACATATGGTGTATATGTGAGCCTACTGGGAATACATACTCAGCCTCACCGATGGCTGGTCTGGGGGCTACAGAGCCACAGCAGCCCCGCCTTGGCTGGGCTTCTGGGAACAGCCAGCCCTAACAGATGGCCTCTTCTTGGCCAGAAGGTTTCAAACCTGTCTCCTAAACAACTAAGGAATGCTGCTCAGGAATACTAGATTTGCTTCCAGGATATAAGGAATTATGGCCTAATGGTTACAGATCTGCTTGTATCTCTTCCTCTGAAGCTGTCTCTTGTCGTACCCCCACCTGCTGTATAATCACTCCTCTCTTGGGAACGGCAGGCAGCACTCAGCAGCTCTGTTTCAATTACACGTACACTGCACAAAACAGAAAACACTACTGCATGGCTTTTACCCTATGTGATAACCTGCTTCATACATGATCCTCCTCCTTCAGTGTTCTTTACATTTTTTTTCCCCCAAATGCTTTTCTGGGAGGACATTCAATTGACAGGAGAAGCTGCTGTGAGGTTATGTTCCCTAGGCTAGCTAGCAAGAGTTTCAAATGACTTCCATGTTCCTGAGCAGAAAGAATTCTTCAGGCACTGATATTTTTGCTGTTTTCCAAAGACAGAACCACTGTCAGCTTGAAGGAGGATGTTGCTCCTGCATGGCTGTAGCAGAACAGTTTGAGGGTGGGTGAGGGGGGTGAGCTGAACATAAAGGCATAGAAATTTTAAGATAGAAAGAGCATGCAAGGGAGTGTCCCACCAGCTTGATAATAACTTATCAGCCCCAGCTGACAAGGCTCATGTTTGCTGTAGAGTCCAGGATCAGCGCTTCAGTGTCTGTTGCCTGCAGTTTGCTAGTTCCCTCTCAGCTCTCGCCTTCCTTCAAAGTAGACAAAGGCTATCTACATGCATTTTCACTCACTAAGTTACAATCTGATTTATCTCTACTTACTTCATTCTTTGAGAGATGAATGATTTGTTATCACAGATGTATCAAAACTGATGTCTTAAATTCTTAGGTTCTGCCACAGCTGGTCTTGGAGCTCAGTTGGAGGGCTGAGCACTCCTCATATCACCCACACTTCTTCCAGAAGAGCTTGAAAATTGAGCTAATTGAACTGTTTACTGCATAGAAACTATGTACTAAGAGGAAAAAAAATTAGACTTTTCATTATAATGCAATTTTTAGGTGAAATTGTCCAACACAGAATTAGGTGATACTTAATTGATAAAAATCTCCTTACAGGTGCTTTGCCATGCTCTGTTGTTAATTTTTCCTTTACAAATTGCTTGTTCCCAGCATTGCAAAACTCTGTGGTTTATTCTAAATGCATTACTGCTAAGAACTGAATACAGAGGTCTTTTAAAATTATTTTTTTAAGTAGAAGCAGTGCAGCTGTTTTGATCAATTTTGTGACATGAAGGATGGTGATGTCATGACCTGGCAGGAACAAACACTGACAGCAGGAGACAGAAGAGGAGTGGATCCAGACACAAGGAAATAACCTGCTGGTAATACAGTGTTCAGAAAAAAAAGCAAAGGTGCAAAAGGATCAACTAAATGAATCAGGGAGATATGAGGAGGAGGTGGCTCTGGATTTTAAAATCTTGCAGTTGAGAATTGAAACCTCATAAACCTCAAATTTCTATTCTCTTTGTGTCTCTCTCATTCTTATATGGAAATGCTGCTTTTGCTCTTTGGTTCAGCAGGTTTTTTTTTCTGAATATAAGATAATTTGTCTCAGACTAGATAGCGGGGGGCAGACTTCAGCTGGTGTAAATGGGTCTCACTTCACACTCGCTGAGAAGCTGCTCCAACACTCTTTGTTCTCTGTGTATGAAACAGAACTGCTGAAACATGTCAACTGCTCGGTGCTTATCACAGCACTCTTGGTTGGGCTCTCTTCATCTTCTGCTTTTGTATCATATTGCTTTGTACCATTTTCTTGCAGTTCTGCCACAGAGGTAACTACATTTCACTGATGGTGTACGTGCAACTTGTAGACTTTGGGAAAAATAATAATGAAACAAACTGACACTTATACTGTAAATGACTGGAATTAATTCCAGGAAAGAATAATCTTTGAAAGCAGGAACACTATGTGGATGTCGGATTGTCAGCTACTCACATTTTCTTTCTATACTGACTTAGTGTCTGCACTGGTATCTTTTCCTTTGCCCTTTCCTTAGATGCATTAATGCCACCACACATAACTCATTGCTGGATGCAGTAAGAATGTATACGCATCCCTGCAGGTGGATGATGAAATACTGTATTGGGCTGGTGAAGAATAATTTTACTAAACAATTGATCCATAGTTTTACTTTAGCTTTTAATTTTCTTTTCCTTCTCTGCTGTGAAAAACTAGCCGCCTCTCAGACCTCAGAAAACAGTGCTGGGTTCTCTAACACTAAAATTCTCTAAAATTGCCTTGCTGTAGCTCCACTGGCTTCAAAGTGGATACTCCTGATTTACTGGCCTTCAGTGAGAGTAGAGTTGATGCCATAGTGCTGAATATATTTCATATTAAATGTCTCTGGTATAGTATCACAAAGGCAGTTTTCTAATGTCTGTGTTTTCTAAATTAATCTAGAAAGCTATATGTCCTGTATCCAGTAATACCTCTCTACCAGTGTTGACCATTATTTGTGATTTAATGTTAACTTTGTTTTTCAGTTAAATAAAAAAGCATCTTTTGTGTGCACCCAAGTCAAATGTTTCTGGGAGAACAGGGCCTTTGATAACACTGAGGGAAAAATTTAATTGTACCCCCACCCCAACATCATTTACATAACTCAGATTGATGAGATAGGAAGGAAAGTGTTTACAATGCAAGAAGATAGGAATTTGGGGATTTAAATAGGAAGCAAATCGAAATGAGCTGTCTGAGGTAATTATGAAACACATACTTCATATGTTTTCATTAGATATTGCTATTATACTACACAAGGCAAAGGAGTTTGATTAAACTACAGCTCAGTATATAAATTTATGAATAAATTACACAGAAATCAGTTAGTTCATTATCTTTCAGGAACTCAGCAGGGAACTGAGCAAAAGTTTAGGTCCATAGGGATAAATAATTTGAACAGGAATAAAACCTGTGTTTGGTAGGAAGAAAAACACAGGCAAAGACTGTGAGGTGAAGCACAACAAGGGGTTAAATTAACTCCTGTGCAAAGCCCCAGGCATGGAGAACAACAGGGAAGGCAGTGAGGGCTGAGGTCCTTCTGAACCGCTGGGAAGCCCTGGGCACAGTTTGTCTTGTTTGCCCATAGCTCCCATGGGACCATGCTAATGCCTGGAGAACAGACACTTCTCTCCTGCAGGCACACCTGCAGTGCAGGCATGTGGTGGTTTCACTTGGCTAGCACTTGGCTAGCAGCCAAATGCAGCCATTCGCTCGCTCTCCCCCCGCCACAGGGAATAGGGGAGAGAATTGGAGGGATAAGGGTAAGGAGACTCGTAGGCTGAGATAAGAACAATTTAATAATTGAGATAAAATAAAAGTTACAATAATAACAATAATAGTAATAATAAAATATTCAAATGAGTGATGAGCAGTGCAATTGCTCACCACCTGCTGACCAAGCCCAGCACGTTCTCAGGTAATGGTCCTGGAGAAGTGATAATCCTGAAACTGAAACCACAATCCTGGAAGAGCAAGACTCCAGGACCCTCATTATTATACTTAATATTGAATTATATGATATGGAATATCCCACTGGCATATCCAAATGCCAATATTGCTCGCCGCCTGCCCCCACCAAGACCTTACAACATTTGACTAGCAAAACATGAAGTCCTTCGACTTACAGTGACAATTGAAAATATTACTATGTTACCAGTGTTCTTCTCATAACAAATCCCATACCAAAACCAAAACACAGCACTGTTCTAGCTACTAAGAAGAAATTAGCTCTATCCCAACTAGAAAGAAGGACAGGGTGCCAGCTTTATCCTTTCTGTTTGGAAATGGCACTTCAGACTGGTTTCAATGCTGGTTTGCTCATGGAAAGGGGCTTGGCAAATACTGGGGAGCTAAATTACTTTCTGATTTAACCTCCAGCCTCCAGTGTGTGGTTTTTTTTAAGAGAAGGAAAACAGTTTCTCAGATATAATCATCCCTTACCTTTTGCAATATATTAATTTTTAGCATCATAGCTGATATTCACCATCAGACCACCTGCAGCCTCGACCCAGCTTTTGACCACTGAATGTTGCTGGGAAGGAACCACCAGATGAAAGGTGATGCTGCCGGGAAACCTGTGACAAGAAATCAGAGTATATTCTCCACAGACCATTCTAGCATTAATATCTATGCTAAATATTACTTAGTGGATTACTTAGGTTGTTATTCTTCAGGCCAGACTCTGCCACTCAAGGAAACAAGTGTTCACAAAAATGTTCCCTCAACCATTTGGTGAGAGAAGACATCAAAAACCACTCTGCACTAACCTTTCTTATAATTGTAGTAGGTCTGTGAATTCACTCCAGCTCTAAAAGTTGCATTTAATTCATAGAAACTGTTGCTCTCAAAAGAACATATATGCTCTTCTTTGCATTTGTTGAAGCAGGCTGGACTAAATTTATTCAATTTCTGCTTACGTGAAGTGATGCTGTAACATTTTTGTTGCTAATGAGGATACAGGTTTAATACCTGTCTTCAGGAGTTATCATATGACCTTGTTGGTACAGCCTTTCAAGGATCGTTCTCTCAAGGCTATTTATACTTTCGTGCATTTTTGTTAATAACTGTAACAAACACTGTCAAAGGGCTTAGCATTTAACTTATAGCTCTCTTTTAGTCTTTTTCCCCCACTCTTCTATTTCTGCTGAGGATACTTGTTCCCCTTTAGCCCTTCATCTCTTTAAATTTCTTTACAATCAATTACAAGACACTGATCTGTCTATCTCACTCGCTGTCTGCAGTATATCAGCACCAGCTTCAACTGTAATCCACTCTGCCTTGTTATTGTCTGCCTCTCTCTAAGCCTGGTATCATCATCAAATACCACTGCTTGACTAAACAACCTTTTAATAAGTAAACAGAGCAAACCTTGGCCCTAATAATAAAGCTTCTGACTCTCTGATAATCCCCTTTGCCATTAATTTACTCTGAAGTCCAATATTCTTTCTATGTTCCTCACCAGAATAATGTATTACATCAAGTATTTTTCAGGCAACTGTCTTGCAAACATGTTCCTTTTCCACCATGATCTCCTGTCAGCAGATGCCATGTGGTAAGCTTGTTAACTCTTTCAGAATTTTGACTGGTATTTCATAGCTTTATACATTTTCACACCAGAGGGGACACGTTGCTTGACGCTGAGTATGACCTGAACTACAGAGTTTTATTCAGCCATTCTTAGGTCAACATAGACCACTTCTTTGTGTGTGGCAGCAAGTCTCTTCCAGTCTTGAATTCAAGTGATAAGAGTTGTCCACAGCCACTTATCATTTATTTTTGGTAGCTAATTACTATTGCTCTGAAAAATATACACTTTTGAAATTGCTGTTGAATCCAGCTTGAATTTGACCCATGTCAGCCTACAACCGCTGCAACCTGTTACGTTTGTATGTGCATGATTAAACAACTTAATGCCCTCAGAAATTTTTCCCTGCAAATAGAGTATGGAAAGTTCACTTCAGCTTCCAAACAAGCTGCTCACTCTCTCCCTCACTCCAGTTAGTGTCCTCCACTTCTCACAGCATCCTTATGCCTACAATCTAAGCCCTCTCCAATTTTCCAGTGTCCTAAGTGGAGGTGGGATAAGCAGAAACAATATATCCCAGTAATGCTCTTGCTCCTACTGACTGCATAGTTAAATTAATATCCATAACCCTACTTCCTATTTCCCTGTTCACCCATTAATAGTTCCTATTAGGTCTTTTGTCCATAATGTCCTGGTGGGATGTTCGCAGTCTACTGCCTTTGTTGAGGCTATGATGCTTGCTGTAACTGAAACCAGAACTGTCACTGTAGCTTTCTCTTGTGGGTTTTCCCCAATATTTTCTCCGACAGCACTTTCATCCAATGTTATCTTCACCTGATTACCTTTCCCAGTGTTGTTTTGAATAAAAGGAATGGTTTCTTGCTGTCAGATCAAATCCCTTCTTAAAAGTACAGATATTACATTTGCTGCCTTCTATTCCATTGATTCTTTTTTCCTTCGTATTTTAAAGAGCTCTTTAATGCAGTATATTTGCTAATATACCTGCATCTATCTTTCTCCCCCTTTTTTATGAATAGGGTATCGGTCTTTGATGCTGGTAATTAATTTAAGCATTCTGATGTCCTCCTTACATTGACTTAATCTTGGATGTAGCCTTAATTTATTATGATAGATTTTCTTCTCATTGAAAATAGGTATCTGATTATTTCTCCACTGCATTTTGTGAACATAGGAATAAATAAATATTTTTTTTTACAGTGTCAGCCCTTTCAACAATATATTGCCCCTTCTATCTCTCATTCTACCTCTTGTGCTATCTCTTGTTCCTTTAAACATACAAAACGTCTTCACATTTATCTTATGTCTCATTCACATCTTTCCCCATTCTTCACCTTGCCTTTTCTTATCATTTTTCTACAGTCTCACGATCATTTCTATAATCTTCCTACTCCTCCCCTGTATTGATCTTTTATACCCAGTGCTAACCTTTATCTCATTCCTGATTACTTTTTGTACTTTTGTTCCTCACACAGTGTATGAATTGTTACAAGCTTTAGGGTTGCCTGCTCCAATGGTACTTATCACTGTGGATATATTGATGCACCTGCCTACGAGGAATTTCTGACTATCTGCCATTTTTGTCCCTAAATCCATTTCCCTGCCATTAATCGTTTCTCCACTCTCAGCAGGCTGCCTCCTCTGTGTAAGATATCTACAGTTAAGACATGCCTTGCCCTCTTCTTGTTTTATTACTGGGCTAAAAGGGTTGTTTTGGTCAAGTGGACAAACGTGGTCTGAAACTGAAGAGCAGAGTACTCCTTTTCTGAAAAACTGTATACCAGGACCAGCTGAAACTGGGAGGGGAAGCATAAGATCTCCCTGATGTCCCCTCTCTCTCTTGAGAGCAGCCTCTTGCAGCTGCAACTGATTGATGGTAGCAATACAGTTCTGGTGCTGGAGACTTCTGAGGAGGAGAGGAATGTGTGACAAGGATGTCTTGAAGAGAGTCACTGCTCACAACCCACAGCCATCACCAGTGTCTCTGACCAGGTCTTCATTCTCCTTTACACATTCTTTCCAAAAGTTCATACCTTCCCTAAACACATAATGTGTATGTCAAGAAGTGAGATTAAAAAACTGTCGGAAATAATGAAAATCTTCCATTCTGTTGGACAAGGCCAAGATTTCTTGGCAAAATGCATCAGGCTCTTCAACAGCAACACAGGACTTCCTGTAGGGTGCAAGGCAGTCACCAGTGTAGAAACAACAAATCTACAGCATGCAGCAGAGCTTGTTGTAGGACCTTCAAACTAGCTCCAAGGAGAACGCACATCGCCATGCAGTGCTGCACGCAAACTAACAAAGCGTGCTGGGCTGCTGCTGGTTCGGAGAACAGCACTAAGTTCACATCTCCAAGGACTGACTTGGACCTGATGGGTTAGCCAGAAACTTCCCTATGGATGACTTACTTTCTCTATCACTGGTATCTGTGAGGCAGTGGACTACAACAGAGTCAGGAGCACAACTACACAATACTAAATTTGCTGCTGTGATTTACTTCTGCCCCTACGTAGCACCGGAGTGGGCCTGAGTGTATAGATATATATTTTTATTTTATTTTATTTTATTTTATTTTATTTTATTTTATTTTATTTTATTTTATTTTATTTTATTTTATTTTATTTTATTTTATTTTATTTTATTTTATTTTATTTTATTTTATTTTATTTTAGTTTAGTTTAGTTTAGTTTAGTTTAGTTTATTTTAGTTTATTTTAGTTTATTTTAGTTTATTTTAGTTTATTTTAGTTTATTTTAGTTTATTTTATTTTTCAGTATGAAAACACAACAGAAATGTTATGGTTAGACTTTCATGAATCTGGATCTCAGTAAATTTTCTGAGTGGTTTGTCTCATCCCAGCTAGTTGTCCTTCTTACACCAGTCTCTGCACATGTACACAGTTGCTGCTGCACTGGGCATTGCACATACATCATTTGTCCCAGTAGCTGGCTGTAGGATGTAGACACACTTGGAAAACAATGGGAGGTTTCTTCCACACATGAGATTTTTTTTTTCCTGTGCTGCTTGTTAATAACAATTTGAAAGTCCCTTTGTACCTTCTGATTATAACCTAACCTGCACTATTCAGATTTTGTGGATTAATTAATTTTTTTCTATTACTTTTCCCTTAAAGTTTTTAGGCATGTATATTCATGAAAAGAACAGAGGGAAAAAAAAAAATCCCAGAAATTACCACAAGAAAAACCCCTGCTAAAAGCTGTAAGTTTGCTGACAGATGGTAGAATCAGTTGAAAATCGAGTACCATATTTACTAAGTCTAACCCATTTAGTAAGCCAGAAAAGTGTTATCTAATTCTATCCCCTGTGTGTTTGTGTTTTGGAATAAACAGATGCCTAATGAGGAATGTGTCTAGTATGGTTTTTGAAGAACCTGGATGGATCCTGGTTCTGATTCAATACTTGATTTTGACAAAGATGATAACACGCACAGCCGAACCTATTGTTTTGGCTGTCAAAACTGCAAATATTCCAATGCTAGCTGATGGACAAAAAGTGATTTCAAAAAAGGTGCCAGAACAGGAAAGGAATCAGAAAGAAAACAAAAGTGTTGAATGACTTAACCTGCATTTTATGTTTCCTGTTCTATTTATATAACACCCAAAAACACGGTGCAGGAAAGGGCAAGTACGCTTGAGTCACTTGCAGGCTTGGCAGCTACCACCATAAATTCCTGTGTTTTTTGCACGGGGTTTTATACAATAAGAGAGGCTGGCTAGGAAGACTTATGCTTGTGTACTTTGGGGCAGATCTGGGTGAGAAGCAAAAATGGAATAAACAGAGGAGGGTAATCTGAGCAATGAAGGCTTTAGGGAAGATTGAGCCTCTCGTGGGCCATGCTTGGCCAGATAGTCCATTGCATGTCTGATGCCTGTGGAGAGTAAAGTGAGGTTCCTCAGAAGCACTGTCCTAACGCAGCCTGGAATGCTTCTAAAAGCTCATCCTTAACTGAAGCCACTGGGAAATGTGCCAAAGAAAACCAGGCCTCTGTGAAGTCCATAACAAAATCCTTAATAGAACAAGATTTCTCCCGTGCTACAGAATGCTTTTAAAATTTTTTGACAAGTGTGTGAAATGGACAAAGAATAAGACAATAAAACAAAAGATTACATAAAGTAGAAATTTAAAATTATTATGTAATAGGAGAGAGATTTGTTGTTTGTTTTGTGTATTTAAAAATACAGTAATCAGTTATAGTTTTCAATAAACTGATATTCACCCATTCCCACTTGTTAAAGTTGCTCAAGAGCTACTAAAAGCATTTTGATGAATTTATATCCTATTTTCAATTACATGAAAATGGTCAGCATTGAGATATTTTAATTCTGGTATTATAAAACATGTTTCTCAAAATATGAGCAAGAATCAATGGTTGAATCGGTGATTTGAATACCAGGACTCTCAGCCCTATGCCCAGCATTTGCTGTCTATCTGTTCTGTGAGCAAAAGTGAGCAAATTCTGTTCTCTTTCTATATTCTCCTGTCTACCCCCAGACATGCACATGGAAATCTGAATCTAAACTCACATATGCATTATTCTAATATGGCAAATTTTCTAGTTCTGTCATAGGAATATCTAAGATACAGGTCAAGTCAGCATATTGTTGTCTTATTACTTCAGGAAATGCCAACTTGTCCATCAAAGGAAAATGGACACTGATGATGGTAGAGTGTTTTAAGACATGGAGATAGATGTGATTCTTAAATATTAATCGCAAGAATTGCATTTTGCCTCTTATCAAGGCAGTATCTGAATATGGTATTCTGTTCACATTTTAGGGAAAGCAAGTTTTGATGGGGGACCTCAGGGAAAAGAAAAAGCGCTGACACTATGTTTTTTTTTTTTTCTGAAGGCTTTTCTGCCCCTCAAAGGCAGCACAGGGAAAATGCTTGTGGGAAAGATTTTACTCTGTCCTTGGTTTAAAAATGCAATATAAGTATAAATTTGTTTTTGTTTCTTATTTTATGTGAAAGAAGAAGGGAAACAGGAAAATATTGTGGATCGTATTTTTAAAGTTTTGCATTTTACTCTGCCCTTTCTTGTCTCGGCTTTGTCGCTTTTCCAGGGCATTAAAACAGAGACTCAGGGGCTTCGCTAGACATAATGGTATAAACTTTCCGGTGCAGTAAGCTGTAACACTTTGCATGCTCTGGAAAGTTTGCATTCAGCCTTTTAATAAGTGAAGACGCAACATAATGCTCCTGATAATTTTCAGCACGGACAGATGGTATATGAACAGCCTGGTGGGAGGAGAACCAGCCCAGCTTAGGGTAACAATGTTCGACTAGCTATCAGGGAGGAAACAGACTTCCTCTGCCATTGCCCAGTGCCAAGGAGCTTGTTTTATCTCCTGCTCACCACACTGATCATGCTTTGCTTTCTTCTGTTTTATAGGCATTGGCTTTATGCAGAAAGTGCAGTTCCTTTCTACTGCCAAAACGAAGCTGTATTTTAGATTATAACTAGGCTAGAAGTCATTTACAATTAATTCCGCTCAAAAACTCCGGTAGCTGGAAACGCAGATTACACCAATTTGCTGTGACTTGTTAAAAGGTGAGGAAGCCGTTTGCTGCTGCTGCTGCTGTTCCACACTGAATTTTCCAGCTTGCCTGCTAAAGCTGGAGCTGGCTGGGACAGCAGCCCAGGAGTACGGGTGGGTCCAGCACCACTTTGGGAAGCTTCCCTGGGACAGTTGAATCCAAATTAAGTTTTGCATATGCTGTGTATGTGGACCTGTCAGTGCTGTTGCCTCTGCAAGAGAATCCAGCAGCACTGGCAGCAGGAAGAGTCACCCTGGAGACAGCATGCCGTGGTGGCTAAGCACATTATTTTTGCAAATCTGCTTCTGAAAATGCCACTTGCCCTCTTTCAGCTAGCCCGTTCTGCCAAACCCCCAGCACTTTCGAATCCTTGGAAGAAAGGGCTAGGAATAGATTTCTTCATCATTCACCATTCTCTACATTAATGTGTTAATTGCATAGGGCAAAGTATTTCTCCAGCCCTGGAGCACTGAACACAGTCAGAAAAATCCAGCCATGTTCTACCTCTGGACAGATGCTTCAGCTGAACCTAACAGTGAGGTGGTAATAGGTCGAGGAGATTGCTAGTGATGAGAGGATGGATTGAACATGTTCATTTACTCCTAATTCTGGGTCTTGGGGGCTAGCAGAAACAAATGTCTTCCATGAAAAATAAATTAATTTTAAAAAGGAAATGAAGAATAAAAGGGTATTGCTTTCTCTCTAGCCTGTGGCTCTCTTGTGACAAAAAGTAAAAGAAATTAAGAAAGAGAAAATATAATCTCACTCCCACTGCAACTATCTTTAAAATGTTTGATCACTTTTTTGTTTGAATTTAATTTTCTTGCCTCTGCTCTTTTTCGTTGTTTCTATTTGTTTGGGGTTTTTTTTTAATTCCATCTGAATTCAGGACTATTGAAAATAACACTAAGCAGTTACTTTAAGTCTCTTTCTGTTTTTTTCCATCTCAGGGTGGACAGGAGCTTTTCATTTCATACATTATTGACCACACAATAGAATGGTGATTCCACAAAGTGAGCAGAAGCTTTAAAAAGTTAATGAGGAGGGACAACATGGGGTTGTTGTTGCTCTTGTTGTTGTTACTTTTTAATGTTGTGTAGCATTTAGGACTGGGCAGCTGGATACTGACTGCCACTGCTGTCATTTTTACTGGGCTGTGCTGCTGACGAAAGATGTTATTTATCCCTTGTGGGCTCTGCCCTCCTGCCCTGGAACCCGCCACAGATGGGGTGTCGCACCCACTGCCTTCCCAGTGCTGCAACTCGCTGCGCCTCACTGAAAAATTAGGGAACACCCATGCTTGCATCCACAGAGTGTGATGAACTGACACAGAACATCTGAAGAGAAACAGTAATCTCCGAAAGAATAAAAGAAAATGTAATCTATTTTTGATTTCCTAAGGAGTGAAGCATCTACCTTCCCTGAAGACATTCACTGAATAAACTTAATATGTCCTCTGGCTAACATCTGTAGTAAACTTACCTCAAAGACACAAATACCGGGAGGGTTATTACAGTGGGTACCTTTGGATATATTATTTTACATGGAGCTACCATCTGTTTCATACTGCAGCACATATCTGAGCGCTCCAAAAGCAGTTGCAAATACCTCTGTCAGAACGCTTGGAAGCATATGGGGCCAGCCAGTATGGTGCTGGGCAATATCATGGGGCTGAGAATATGCTGACATATTCTGGGCTGGATCCTCTCTTACACCAGTGTTATTTTTATATAGCTCCATAGACATCAGCTGAACAAGTCCATATTTATACAAATATGAGGTCAGGACCTCATCCAAAGATTAGTTAAGTCTTAAACATTTTAATCTACAATGAAAATAATGGAGAAATTTCTTCTCACGAGAGTGCCTACTCCTTGTGAAACATTTGGCTCTTCAGCTGTCTAAATGAGAAATATTGAAAGTATAGCCCTTTCGATGACATTTGGATGCGCTGGAATTTTAGCTCCTAATATTTCCTGTTAAGAAACTCAAAACACAAAATGACTTGCACTTCTCCCGTGTAACAAAAAATTCAAACACTTTCTAGTTTTATTCCTTTAGCTGGTAGAAACCAGTATGGCTTCATTGACTTGAAATGCACCTGAAGATTTTTCTCACTAGTGAAATGACAAGACCTGATCAATTTAAATTGCTGCAAGAAAGAAGCCAGTTAAATGCGAACAGAACAACTTTAACAGTAAGACAGTGAAATGCTGGGATAGGCTGCCTGTAGAAAATGTGGCATCTCTATCATCAGAAGTCCTCAAGTGTAGGTAAGGCAACCATCTGTCAGGAAGGACACAGGCAGTGCTGAGGGGTGGTAATGTAGGGGAGCAAGGGGGCTGTCCCCTCACCAACCCCATGGTGCAAACCCTCTTGGGGCATCCTGCTGGGGAGCAGCATCATGACTGGGAGCCAGGTCGCCCAATCCCTAAAGAGAGTTTGCCTATTCACTTGTTTTCTGGAGGGAAGGGTTGAACACAATAGTTTTTTGGCTCTTGCCTTTTCTAGGCCTTTTAGCTGGGCCAGCCCCTGGGAGTGCCTAGGTGTTGCTGCTGCAGGAGCCCAGAGGCCTGGATCCAAGGGAAACACTGTTGAAGAAAGGAGATTCATGTACCATATAATATGGAAGAAGTAGCATCCTCCCTCTCCCATGCTGTGCCCCGTGTCTTGTCTACTTGGAGGGCAAGTTCTGCAAGCAATGGTCATCTTTTACTGCAAACATGCAGAGCATCTTGCACAAGGAGGCTCACTTTCAGTGGCTCCATTAAACACTACTCTGGCTAAAAACAACACTTCATTTCCTTCCACATGTGTGTGCCTAGATTTCTTCCATTCAACAAATAGTTATGCCAGAATTGTCATTGTCCTTGTCCTTACTAGTCTTCCTTTAAAACCCTCTGACAACTGGTAGCATAGAGTTTGGGACATGAAGAAGAGTACCTAGTTACTGAATGCAATAGCAGTGCAAAAAGTTAGTAGCTAAAACTTAGGGTTTGCGCTGCTTAGGAGGTCACGCCTTCAAAACTACAAACACAAATGCACACACAAACATACATGCATTCATAGATAGATAGATAGATAGATAGATAGATAGATAGATATAGATATATGTTTGCAATCTTACATGTATGTCAGGGATCCAATATGATTTTGTAAATTCACTCAGAATTTCTAAGGTCAAATCTGCTGGCCATGTATCATTATCAGTGATACAGAAGCTGACATTGATTACTTTTTAAAATGTCTCTGTCTCACCTGTTTTTTCAAAGTAGCTATTTTTATGTGCTCTCTTTTTTTTATTAGATTTTACAAATTATTGCTGCTTAGAAGAGTTTCCTCCCCAGTCCTTGCAACTTAGTCCCCAAATTGTGGGAGGAAATCAAAGGAATGATGTTCACTGCTGTTTGACTTTGAATCACTGGCAAATGTTTTATGTAACTCATTTTCTTCCACACAATTAGATTCTAAGGACACAGGGACTAGGCTCTTTTTTTCTTTTTCTTTTTTTAATTCAAAGGTCTCAGTAAGCAAAGCATAATGTATTCTGCCCAAACTGTGAGAACAGAGCAATACAGAATAATTTACTTCACTAATGCCAAATTAAAATTCATAACACAATTCTTTAATTACCATCTGAATCCAATTCTCAAAGAAGTTTGCCCTAATTGCATTGTTGATATGCATGGATGCAAATAAGATGTTGACTGTTTCGCTTGTAGCAAATGACTCTGTTTCTAATATGCACACATCTAACAACATGGGGCCAAATTCATCCCTGGAAAAAGCCATTACAGTCAGCAGAGTTATACCAGGGATGAATCTGAACCACTCTTCTCAGGAAAGCTGGTCTAGTTTCAGGCACTAAAAAATCATCCCTCCAGTGCCTATGGACAAACACGTTGTCCCTATTTGCCCTGAGCAAGACAGTGGAAAGCTCCCAGAAACCTCCCAGCAGGCTGGGAAGACAAAAGTGTGAAACGGGCATGTGTGGAACAAGATTTGCCAGAAGGTAGTGGGGACATATAAGCCCAGATGTTCCTCTTTGCTTTTGTGACAGCACTGAAAAAGGATCCTATTCTTAGCCCACAAGCACAGGTGTTTCAGAGGAAGAGAGTGAGAACATTGGGTTGGAGATGCAGGAAGTTAAATAATATTCATCAAAGGAGGTAGAGAATAGCACGGGCATCATTGGGTCATTTTTGCAACGGCTGCATACTTCTCTCAGGTGATCTAATGAAATGGGAGCACTTTGAAACATTCTCCTAGTTCCAGAAATAAAATAGGTTAAAAGTCATTTTCTGATAAAAATCTGGTCACAAAGAAGTCACATTTTTTTGTGCAAAAAACCCCCCCAAAACCAGACCCCTCTTAGCTTTCTGAAAGCTGTGGTTACGTTCGACCTTATTTCCATTCCATTTGAATGCATTTCTACCATATATATGCTAAATAAATTATTTTGACAAGTAAAAGCCACCCATTCTCCTCATAGCCTGCCAATAAGCAATAAATAGCAGTATAGGTAGCTCGTGTAGCCCCAGGTACACATACAGAAGATAGCAGTGCTGCCTTGCAGTTAGGGCAGGAGATGAGAAAATACCAAGGGATCATTTTGTTGATCAATTTTTTATTTAATTTTTTGCCAGCTACATAGGATGAGCTGAAGTCCTCCTGTTCACTTTTTATTAGAGGTTCTGGTCTAAGAGAAATAACATTCATAACATGTTTGTTCACGTCAGTTGCCTGACTAAGCCATGTTTTCTTAAAGGAGATCTGTAAAAGGTGATGAAATGAGCTTGTTGCCCTTCTTTCTTCTTTTATGGTGTTTAAAGAAAAGCCCTGAAATGTTTGCATTTTTTGTTTATCACATCAGAAATTCAGTCTTGGTCTACACTGCTGTTCCTGGAAAAGCCTATGTACAGTCTGAGAATAAGTTGTTGGAGATATTAGAAATACCTATCTAAATAAAACTCCACCAAAAGGGGAATTATTGTTCAGATGGTTTAGAAGTCTGGGTCTAGTTAATATCTGTGTGTCTCAAAGGCCTGAATGGGGTCATTAAAACTCGCCAAAGTGCACTAAAGATCCTTTGCAGTTATAGAACCTGCATGTCCTGAAAGAAGGGACTTAACATCTCACTGTGGCCAAAGCCCAGCTGCCAGCACAGATCTCTGAGTGGCTTGGAAGGCTCCAGCTGTGGTTCAGCTGCTCAGCCAAGGTGGGAGGGTGGTGAGGCTGCCGTGGATGCCATGATCATGGGTCTTCTGAGAAGCTTGTCTTGGTGGTGGTGATGCTCAACAGAAAGAAACGAGGTCATGTAGGAATTCACCAGTCACCAGAGGAGAGCTCAGCTAGTGACAGCAAGGCAGAAAATGCCAGGGATGAGCTGGTGAATATGTAGGTAGTGTAGAGCTGAAGATGTTGGCTTTTTGTCGTGTTGCCTGGCTGCCTCATTAAAATTTGACCCAACTAGTATAAGCTTGGGCCGTGGCACAAAATTGCAAGTAATTGTCATTACTGAAGTCTCTGGGCTGAGTGGCTTGGAAGCAATGTTAAAATCTCTATTTACAAATGGCAAAGTAGTGGAAAGCCAGGTATCTGGAGCAAAGTAAAACTCAAAGTGTCAGCCTTGCCAGAAGTCCCTGGCTGCCTTCTGGGGAGGTCCCTGTCACCTTTGCTCCTGGCTCCTGGATGGTCTGCTCAGGTTGGAGGCTGCACTTTTGGCTTCTCCTCCTTGCCCTGGCTTTAGTTGTCCAGCTGCCTTGGCTGGGAAGCATAGGAAGCTGAGCAGGCATGGATCAATGCTTTAACAAGCATAGATAAGAGAAGGTGTTGTCTGGCATCCATCACACACCCCACTTTCACAACTAGGATGCTCAACATCTAAGTGTTCACTTCACAGAAAGAGAATTCAGTTAGCATGTACATGCTGGAGATCTCACAAAATAGAGATTGGTACCAAAAGTTTGGTTTTGGGGTTGTTTTTTTTTTTAGCTAACAGGAGCAGTCAGTTCTGAATTTCAGTATGAATAAAATGAATTGCTGGACTACAACCAGGGGTCACCAACGTACCAGATTTCACCTCCTTGGTAGGTTTAATATGGTAAAATGGACAACAACCTCAATTGGTAATATATCTGACACTTCAAAAAGACTGATTTTCCAAAGTTAAAGATAACATTGTGTGAAACTGCAAGAAAGATCAATATGAAAACTGAGAGGCTTTTCAGAGGAGCTTGTCAGAGGACCAGAAAGTTTGCCATTTTCGAGTCAAGAAAGATGACAACTTTGCATAAAGTCCATCTGGCTCTGATGAAAAGAAATCAAGAATTAGAGATTTTTAAAAGTCACAATTTTTAATAAGTAGAAAAGGAAGAAATACTATAGATGAGAAGTTCTGAAGTGTACAAATTTAATAAGGGGTCCAAAGACAGGGATAATTTCTGTTTAGCAAGGCTAAGGACACCAAAAAAGAATTTTTAAGTGACCGATGTCATTCTAACATTCTTGTCAACAACCCAGAACACCAGAATGTAAAAACCGATACAAGATTTATATCAGTAGTATTGCAGGATAGCAATTACTACAATGTGGTTTTTTATGCCTAGCACTCAGAACCACTACTGTTCATCACAGAAACTCTCATTCTTTGGGGCTGAGTTTAATTGACAATACACAGAAATTTTACAGGCATTTTGTCTTAATATTGAGTAGCATTTTAACTGAAAAATGAGACCTGTGAGAAAGTAATTGCAAAGGTCTCAGAGGTCTTGAGAAGTCACGTATAGAGAAGTTGTCATGTTATAGGTCATTTTGAGTCATCCTCTGCTGTTCGGATAAATTATAAATAATCTGGGAGTGAATACAAAATGAGTGCAAACATATATAATATTGCTGCTAATCTGTAGGTGTATTTATTTGAAATTCAGTGCTCATTTTGTACTCATGAAGTGCCTGCTGGCAACCTTTCCAGATAATGGGAAAATAGACAGAAAAATAAACACTAACAAAGGCAAGAAAATCAGACAGAGTGGTAGATGCAGCTTGGCAAACTGGCCAAGCTAAAGAAAATGCATTTCAATACAGACAAATGAAGAGAGATGAACAGGGAATAAGAATGGTGGCAGACTTTCACAGCAGCGGATCTGACAAGCAATGGCTCCAATAGTAGTGGTCCTAGGGATAAACAGTTCAAAGTGAGTTCCAGATCCCAAGCTGTTGCAAAATAGCTAATATAATCACTGAATCAGAAAGTAGGAAGCAGCTACAGTGTTGGCTTTATGATGGACATGTGCCTATGTTTCAAAAAAGGTGTTGAAATATTCAAACAGGAATTAAATACATTTGTATGTGTATATATATAAATATAGACACACATATTTTCCAAGCTAGAGAGAGAATGCTTTGCATTTGTAAGCTTCAAGAGATCTAATTTTGCTGTTGAGAAAAAGACTGAAAGGTTACATGAGTGCTCTAGATTCACCTTTAGGCTGAGAAAATATTGGGTGCTAATGGGCTCTTCAGGAAGGAATCTAGGATCTCTAAGCTGCAAGAAGAAAAAAAGTAAGGTTAAAATTAGCACTCAAATAAAATGAAAAGTATGACTTTTCCATGTCTTGATATATTTTTGGTCATTACCACTGCTTAGGAAAACATCTAAGCAAAGCAATTCTCTGCTGTAATCCCAGGTAAATTATTGAAGTCAGAGCAGCAGTAACTGGGTGTGGGGCAGGGGAAACAAAGGGAGGTGAGCCGGGGTGACCGTCCGGCTTTGATCAGAGTCTGTGGCAGATGAGACAAGTTTAACCATGGTTACTTCTTCCTTTGGGGTAAGCTATGGACCTACAGAGGAAGGACAAAAAGGGGGAACAAGTAGAATGTTACCACCATTAACATGGATAAATGCAGCATGTACAGTTTGCCTTACATGGTGTAGTTGGGACTGCAGAGCCTCCACCTGTGTGTCATCGGATCTGGCCCCACTAACCCACCTTAGAAAGGAACAAGAGTTCACAAAACGGTGGACAGGAGGGTGCTCCAGTTATTGATACAGACACAGATGAATTAAAATGGGGAGACATGGCCACTTAGCCCCTATATGCGCATGGGGGAAAAGAAACTACTTTCTACTTTGATGCTTCCCAGTTGGGAGAAGAGAGTTCTATCTGAACAGAAAATCCTGGCTGTGGAACATAGATCTGTCTTTAAGGGCAGGGGGTCCCACAGACAGGCAAAGAGGAGGCAAGAGGAGACTCATAGAGGATCGGTGCTAAAATCAAACTTCAGACAGTGGGCACAAGTTATGTTCAGAGCAGGGTTCGTAATTCACTCCCGCAGGACCTGCCCAGATGTGTTGGGGTGGGGGCACCACATGATCCAAAGAGGAGTACAGCCAGCATTCAGCAAACACTGTGTCACATTTCCTTCATTTTATGTTTAAATTAGTTTAGCCCACTTTTGATGTGTGACTATGACTGTCAAAGAAATCCCAGGGGTAAAGCTCACCTCATGCTCCTACGCCCCATGGGTCTCTGAAATCATCACAAAGCTGAGTTCAGGGGAGAGAGCAGAGGTGTCCTCTGCTTGAACAGAAGCAGGAGTGCTCTATTAAAACTCTAGTGAGTTAGATTCTGCAAAGTTTGCTACTCACCTTAAGTGGGTGTTTTTAATGTAAAATTTTGGGGTTAGAAGTAGTTGTGTCCCTAATAGCACTAGAATTTTCTCTTGTTTTTGTTCCTAGAATATCAGAATATATTTAATATGGAAAGTGAATGGTGTTGTATAAATAACTTGAATAGTTGAGAGACAAATACCATCAAAGATTTTGTTTCGGTGTAGTGTCAAATCATGTCACAAGCATTCCCATCAATGCTTGTCATACAGGAACAGAAACAGCATAAGAGGTCTGAGACAGGGAATACAAATTGGTACAGATACCAGCAGTATCTCTGTCTTTCTTTTAAACCATTTCTGGCCATTAAATTATCTAAAAACTGCTTCACAGATCAAAGACTATGGAATGCCAAGAGCCAGGCACCTTGATTTTTGTTAAAACTTGCACTGGGAGTGTTACCTATAATTCTTCAAGAAATACCATTTAATGTTTTTAAATTCATTTTCTGTTCTTTTAAGTGGAAGAACACTCACTAAATTTCCAGCATAACACTGTCTCATGTGTTAGTTCATAAGCTTTAAAACTGTAAAGTCTTCAAAATGAAAGAATTTAAAACTGTCAGATACTTTCTCTCACCTGTGGAATGAATTAATTTTTGTATTCTCTTATTTATTCTGTGAAGTTCAGACAGTCAGTTTCACTTTGATTTGGAATAATTTTCATATTTTGATTTTAGCAAAGCTAGCAATATCTGTTTTCCTTACTGAGGTTTTCTTAAGCTGTTAAATCCTAAACTCACAATAGCTAGAAGATCATTCTTGCATTAACATAATTTACTTAATATCCTTGCTGATATTTCTTTTTAGACCTGGAACCCTCAAAAATTTTTACTTGATTGTGTATAGTTTTCTCATGAATAAGGAAAAGTCACAGGAGGTGTTTTGACAGAATTGGGTACCTAGTTCCTTAAATTATAATTTAGCTTTTCAATCTGTCAGCAGAGAAAAAAAAAGGGTATCTTCTGCCATTCCAGAGGCTGTGTCACACAGATATAACCCATTACAGCTACTCAGATTGCTTAAAGAGATCTGCATTATGGAGCTAACCTCAGCTGATGGAGTGCATAGGGATCCATCTGCTGCCATTTTGGTGGAGAGTGATGGGGAAAGGGGAATGTTTCATTTCTGCCTTTTAAAGGAAATATAAGAAATCTCAGCCAAAGAAACCTGCACAAATTCTCACTGCAAACAAAGACAAATAAGCTCACCTTCTGGCTGGCTCTGTAAGTCTGTTATTGAGGTAGAACCTTGTAGCCACAATACATATTATCCCACTTTCTTTAAACTGTGGTTATGTTTTGGCTTGGGGTGCCTACAGCTTCAGATTTAGCTGCAGACTCTAATATGAGGTTGCTGTGGGTTTTTTGTTTGTGTGTGTATGTGTTTTTTCTCAAGCAAGAGATTTTATTTCTTTTAACGGATACCGTTGTGCTCTTATAAAAAGGTCTGCATGGAAGTGCTGTGATCTGGCTGCCACTGCATGCACCAGCCATGAATCAAAGCATCAATATTTAGGATCACAAAGGCAAATGGGAGGTATACTGCTACACAGTAGATGGCACAGAAACTGGTGTAGGGCATTAAAACCAGAGATGAAAACTGTTATTTTAAACCTTCCTAAGGGTAGCTCTTTGACACTGCTAATTGATAATAATAAAACGCGAGAGAAAGCAGACATCGGTTGTTGTAAAACATGCAGTTTCAAAGCAACTGTTTAAATCTATATTTGCAATGGGTTCAGTCTGCAGTGAAACCAACTAGTGCAGCATAGCATTTGTGATTTATCACAGTACCATGAGGCAAGCATGAGTTGACAAAAGACAAATGCTGCAGATTGCATCAATCAGAGGGTTCTTTGGGGTGAAGCAGAATTTTTTTTCAGAGAAGCTCATGAAGTCACTAAGAGATACTGGCTACTCGTGAGTGGTGTGACAAATTTCACAGTGGATCTACAGCAGGAGCGGTTTTTGCAGATATCTACTGACATCGCTCTGCTCAAAGCCAAGGCAGTGCAAGAAATTTATCACAAAGCATTCTGAGTCAACAGTGCTGCAGAGACAGAAATGAACAACACCTGCTTAGGAAGTGCTTTCTGCTTGTGAGAACAGCCAGTCTAAGAAGTGGACTGTGTATGGAAATGCTGATAGATCAATATATATGATATCCAACCATTAATTACTTGTATTGGTGTAAGAGAGCAATGCATTCAGAAGTTTCAGTATGTGTGTGGCATCTGTTCAGGAGGTCCTAATGGACTTTGTGTTTATCAGCCTTAAGAGCTTTTCAGGAGGTCGCACATATAGCAAGTGACCTGGGTTTTACTCTTCTGAGGCATATTAATATTCTGATTTGTTTTAGGTTCACTTTGGAGCATCTACAATTGCTGAACAAGGCTTTGGGATGCATGCCTGACAGAGGGCAGCTCGCCACAAACATGTTAAATATGGCCAGAATCTTCCTGTATATTTTTAAATTCCAAATTTAAAGGTTTGATACCTGACAGTCTGCAAGGGTGTAAAGTGTGTACTAAGAAATCACTAAATCAAATACTGCAGCTGTGATTGTAAATGAAAGTCATCTCAGGCTTGTTACTGATCTGAGATACAGGAAGGGCTTCCTGCTTTATTTTCACTGGGAGACAGAGAAGGCAGCACCAACAAGTCAGGAAAATTAACTCCATTCTGAATTACTAATAAATTAGCCCACTGGCAGTATATCTTCAAGCTAATGCTATTAAATATTCACTTTGAACCGTCCTGCTATGACTCAGTCCGGGGGAGGCTTGCAGAGAAGTGTGAGCTGACATCATCAGATATGATATGTTATAGCTTTCATGTTTCAGGCTGGTTCCAGCTGGTCTGAGCAAAGGTCATAATAAACTTCTTTCTTGAAGGCAAAATGAATGTGACTGAAAAGACTGAAATACTGGGCAGAATAGACGTAGCTGCAGAAAACCAAAATGCCTTTTGTGGGTGCCTGCCTGTTACTCTGTCATCGATGAGGTTCTCATCTAGCCAGGTAACACCATGAGTGCTACCATCTAGCCAGATAATACCACTGTGGGGGTGGAGACACTGGAAAATCACAGAGAAAGCTAAGATCTGCCTAGTAGATCTTCCCCAATTGGCAGGTTTCATGAGTTCAACATATTGTGTTGCCAGATGAAGAAAGCTCCTGTTTGCCGAGGGAGTGATGTAAGGCGCTTTCACAGCTTAGCTTCGTGCCCTCCCTGTGGAAGGTGGAGACCAATCCTCCTGTGGCTAATCGAGACGCCGTGATTTGCTAAGTCTTTGTAGCAAGTCCAGGCATGGGGCCGAGGGTGCCCTCTCCTTCACCTTGCAAACTGCAGGAAGCAGCACATGGTAGAAATCTCTCCCAGGAGCCTCCACAATCACTCTGCTCCTCCTTGCTGCTTTGTGACACAACTTGCTTTTAACAAGGTAAACACTATTATGTTTCCAGCAACAGATGTGCTCAGGGAGCTAGAAAGCATCAGGGGTTCCTGAGCAACATAACAGTAAAATCCAAGCCTGAATATGGTCTATCTCAAGCCTTCCGCCATAGTCACTTTCTTTATGAACGGTCCCTTCAAACACTTTAATCAAGGTTTCTACCTCTTTGCTCTAGCAATCTGGAACAGCAGCAGCAATTTGCCATACAGATATGAAGAACATCAGGGGCAGGATACATCAAGCAGATCCCCAGCACCACCAGGAGATGACTCTTTGGTCAAGCTGCTCTTTCATAGCTCTTGTCCTTCCCTCTGTAACTGGACTTTACCAGGCGTCCGTCTCCAGTCCTGTTTCCTGGTCTCACAGTCCCAGAATGCATTTCAATGCCTTGGTTTTCTGGAAAGTAGATCACTTCTCTTGGCAAGGATGTGATGAGTAATAGAAACCTCAGCCTTGGGGAAGAGGGTCGGCCTTGGGGACGGGGGAATGCAATGAGTGCAGCGAAGTAGAGATTCTTTGGCAATGATGTGTGTTGATTTGTGACACACAACTACACTAAAGCTGTAGTGGAATAGATGACTTTGAGCAACAGAAAGAGCTTGAGAAGAAATGAGAATCTGGATGTCTTTTGGAATGCTCATCTGCATTTTTTTAATAATGGCCACTTCCTGCTCTTCAGTGGCAATACAATCAAAATCGAGACAAGAGGGATAGTGTAAAGGATAAGTGTTGGAAAGGGACTCAGGAAATTCAGTCAGGAATCCAGCTCTAGGACAACATCATTAATTGGCAAAAGTCACAGGGGACTTATGTGAAATTCTGGCATTTGTTTTAATAAAAAAAAGATAAATCATGAAAAAAATTAAAAGCCCAAAGATCTTTTGACTTTAAAACACAGACTTATTTTGCTATGTGAGAAGCTCTTTGAGGTTTTGCATTGATGTTTGAATGCAGATATTTCCATAAGACCTGGGTACTTCTGGGATCTCTCCTGATCCCGGCACCAGGGCACCCTTTCTCCTCTCACTGTGACAGGGGTATCTTCTCCAAGCCACATCATCTATCCTTGTTTTCCTCAAGAGCATACACAGCCTCATTGCAGGTTCCAGTGGAGACAGAGTGGCCTTCAAGGGCTGAGAGGAGGTGAATCTGTGGTAGGGGGATGCATAGTGTCCTTGGAGGATCTTAGGTGCAAATCACAATACAGCCCAAGGCTGTGTATGTTTCTCACGTAGCCTCCCGCTTTGGGGATTACGCTGGCTGCTGTAGCTGGGGGGTGCCCCCAGAGTGTGTTTTGGCGGAGCAGAGCTGCCAAGGAGAAGTGTTGAGGGCAGACCTAAAGGTTGCCTGACGGGCACAGAGCCAGGCTGAAGACCCAGCTCCCTGTAGATCCTCTCAGAGTAAGCAAAGGCAAGACTTTTTAACAAATTAAGTGCTTTTCTGATCAAAATAAAAAAGTTCCTTCTTCCAAATTTTGTTTTATAATGGCATGTTTCTGATTTTAGGCCAGCATCTCCATGATCCAAAGGATTACTTTTTTCACTCAGAACTCCCCTGTTCACACAGGCTTATTTTGCCAGCAATTAAAATTGGAAAATTATCTTAAACAAAGGGAGAGAGAAAATGAATTCATTTAAAACCTTTAGAGGTGGAAGCTACTTTTTTTTTCCCTGCCACAGGCTCTGCTTGGACTCCACCAGATGTGGGGGCTGGTCCCCAGTGGAGAAGAAACCTCGCCCTTTGATGGGATCCATTGAGGTCTCGAGAAGAGACTGTGGGATTTTCTGCCTCCAAGCTCCAGCTGTCACTTCTTCTGCTGCAAGGATGAGTCGGGCCGATGGCAGCTTTGCTTTCACTGTGGATTTCGTGTAGGGAGTGTTCCAAAAAACTGCTGATGGTAGCAGTTTTAAAATCCATGGATCTATGGATGGAAATGACTGCTAGAACAAAAAAACACATTACCCGTCTCTTCCTTTCTTTCGTAGGAGGAAGCTTACCGCAGTACAATAGTTCTCATTGTTGCCCTGATTATTTACTCAAGACACCATTTTGTTCTATTTTGTGCCTTGTTTATGTTTCATAGTTCAGTTTCTTTTCCTTCCTAAAATTCAAATCTTACAATTCACATGCTTATTCTGTGACAGAGACGTATTTCCTTTTTGCAAAAAACCCATATGCCTTTCAAAGTCCTACTTGAAATCCCCTCTGCAGATTCAATGGCTCTTCATTAATACTAGAGAGGCAAATCTTTAGCATTTCTCCAGTGTGGGAAAGGTAACAGCCCTTTGCACTACAGTGCCTCTCCTCTAATTCTTAACACTTGCAGGATGTCCTCTGTGAAATAAGTGAGAAGATGACTTTTTTTTTTTTTTTTTTAACTTACTGAGATAAGCAATTTGCAGTGGCACAGACAATCTGCTCTGTTAAGAATCTGGCACCATTTACAGTGGCTGGGGCAAGAGACTCGACAGTAGATTAGTGCTAATTTCTCTTCACACAAATAATGGCACTGATGACTCTTGACCATGTGACAGGTTTGTGAGTGATGAGCCTTGAGACTGCAGTAGTGACACTTTTCTTTCTCCACACTGGTAAATTATTCATTATTGGTGCAGCCTTGGGAGAACATAAAAAAAGAGAGTGGGAGAGAGGAGGGATTATGTTGCTAATGATAGAAACTGCTGACAAGTCCATTGGGGTTGGGCCTGGGGGTGGAAAAAAAAACCCTGCAGTATATGGGCAGGTTGAGGTATTGTGTTATATCCATTTCAGAATATAACATTCTAGGTTCATTTCAATAATATTCATCAGAAGTGGAAGCAAGGCTAAGTGTAAAACTGGCAATTTGGAGGGGCACAAATAAAAATGCAGGTGCTACTGGTTTGCTCCAGTAGCTCCAGTCGTCTGATGTTTTTCATTCTAAGATTTTTCACTCTACTTATGTGAAAATCCCACTGTACTTTCATTAGACTCCTCATTTGTAGTGCTTTGGTACGAACACTGTTAAACATTTTCTTCATTCCAGCCCAGGACTGGATATAGTTGAGGCTGGACCAAGAATTTATCTGACAGAGAGTTTGTGAGAAACTCTCTAACTTAGAGAAACTCTTAACTGTCTGAATGAAAGAGCATCACACATGTGAGATCCATGGCTGCTCCTGCTGGTATGTGCTGTGCTGCTTGTGAGTCACGACAGGTTTGAATTGTGTGACATTTCTTCACGGCATAGCTGCTGAAGCCCTGATTAAGCAATACTAAGCTTGTCCAAGTAAGACAATGGGGGGTTTTACCCGTCTTTAATTCCTGGCTGCTAGTTTTCCATGTTATTCCTCTTTTTTTGAAAAGTACAGCACTAAGTGCCATTTTTCTCACCAGCCTGCATGCAGTAGTGATTATTTTTAAGAAGTCCCTATCTGAAGCATCTCTACTCCACCTAAGATTACTTTGCTTTCTCTTTGCTCCTATGGGCACACAAAGTAAACCATGAGCACAAAAGCAATTGCAGCCCAATACTTGGAGCTGCAAAGCCCTGTGTGCAGGAAAATAAAAATGCAAATAGATTGGGATATTCTAAGGATTCCTAATCCACTTTACGGAGTACCATGGTGGTACTCAAGCCTGAAATACTGTAATAAAGTTAACCCTGAACACCCACTTCAATAACTGATTTGGGCATAATTTAGGGTGTGGTGGGTTGACCCTGGCTGGGTGCCAGGTGCCCCCCAAAGCTGCTCTACAGTCCCCACCTCAAATGGACAGGGTAGAAAAAAATATAACAAAGGGCTTGCCGGTTGAGATAATGACAGGGTTATCACTTAACAATTACCATCATGGGCAAAACAGACTCAACTTGGGGAAAATGAATTTAATTTATTACCAATTAAATCAGAGTAGGATAATGAGAAATAAAATTCCTTCCCCACACCCCTCGTTTCTTCCCAGGCTTAACTTTTCTCCTTATTTTCTACCTCCTCCCTTCAGCAGCACAGGGGGATGGGGAATGGGGGCTGTGGTCACTTCATCACACATTATTTCTGCCACTTCATCTTCCTCGAGGGCTCCTCACACTCTTCCTCAGCTCCAGGGTGGGATCTCTCTCAAAGACAGTCCTCCTTGAATCTCTCCAGTGTGAATCCTTCTCATGGGCTGAAATTCTTCATGAACTGCTCCAGCATGGGTCCTTTCCATGGTGTGAAGTCTTCAGGAACAGACTGCTCCAGCGTGGGTCCCCCACGGGGTCACAGAGGTTGTTTTGGGTTTTTTTTCCCCTTCTTAATTATGTTATCCCAGAGGTGGTATCACCATTGTTACTGATGGGCTTGGGCTTGGGCTTGGCTTTGACCAGCAACAGGTCCGTCTTGTAGCCGGCTGGCATTGGCTGTGTCGGACATGGGGGAAGCTTCTGTCAGCTTCTCACAGAAGCCACCCCTGTAGCACCTCCACTATCAAAACCTTGACACTCACATCCAATACTTAAGGGAAGATGCGTGACATGCTCCTGCATTCCGAAGAGTATTGAAGTGGCTCCTCGACTGGCTGGTAGGTAGCAGTACCTGGGGTGCCCTGACAGCAGCAACGAGGACCACCTGAATTTGGAAGTGGAGAAAGGCACCACATTTACAACTGCCTCAGCTGCTCCATGGCAGCAAAGGAGTTTGGCTAAGCAGGTCTGGGGGCTCCCTGCCTGGAGAAGACATCTCTTTTCAGGAGATGCTATGATCTTTTCTCAAGGAAACAGTTTCATCCACATTCCCCACCCCCTCACATTGAGCCACAGTGGCTTTTACTCCTGTCTCTGTGAAATGTCCATCTCCAATGCAGTTCTCTGAATGTCAGGAGCTATTTTGGTCCTCTCTAAGAAGAATTCCTACATCTCCCATCTGTGCCTGCACCTGATGGCTGTCTGTCATGTTGAAGCCTAACCAAGAGAGTGCTTGGAGCCTGGAGAGCAGCCTCGCCAACCCTCCACACTGCATATAAATGCACAGCTTCTCTTGCCTGCCTGTAGGACTGTTCTCTGGGCACAAGAGCTCCTTTCAGATGAATTTATTCTGTTCCTGTTCTGCATCCCATCCCCACAAGCTGATTTGATGCCAGATCCTACACTGAAGGTGAAATGGTCCCATTCCTCCTCTGAGCTTCCACATGGCAAGATCAGAGGGGAAAAGGCAGTCTCCTTCAGTACCTCCAGAGCCTAATCTCGATCAAAGCACCCCAGGGGATGTTGCAGTCTCTCGGTATCCCACAGGGTCATGGCTGGCTCTGCCAGGTGACACAGCGACATTTGAGGCTAGCACAGCTGCTCTCAGACCTGGAAGGCCTTGAAAGCAGAGGCAAAGCAGGCAATGGGCTGATGAAGGGAAAACCTCTATGAAAACAAATTAGAACAGGAAGCCAGACAGTAACAAACAAAACCATTGGCACGATGCCTTCCCTCCCTGTATTCCCATCCTTTGCCTCCTCAGCAGTTCCTATAGTTTTACTGTGCTTGCAAGGGAAAGGAGGAAATAAAATATCAAAATTAACTCCTACTTAACTAAAGATCAGAAAATACCTCCATATTTTAACATGTTCTGATTCAAAACACAGCCCTGGTGGTTCTTTTTTGTATTCCCGCCTCTTTTTTTTTTTTTTCCTTTTTTTTTTTCTTGCCATGAATGCTTGAAAGAATGATTAAAAATTAGGCTGATTGGTTTGTTTAAATCCTTGTTTGAAGGTAGTCACTTCAGAAAAATAAACCTCGATTCCAAACATTATTTTTTTAATGTAATAGATGGTAATGCTTCAAAATTAAACCTTCGCCATTCCTATATCTGTAGTAAAGAGAGATGGAAAGACAAGAGAACAAGGGTTGGGCCATGTTCAGGGGAGTGTGACTTGGACACAGGAGCCCCTTTCTGCTGCAGACTGCCTTTATTGGCAACACCAGTACTATATAAACCCTCCCAACAACCAACAACATGATGGGGGCACCTAAGAAGGAATCTTGTACATCTACTCCAAGTTACCTGCTTCTACCTGTTGCATTGGGAAAAGAGGACATGGTATTGCCATAACCCACATTCCTATCCAATTCCAGGAGGAGTGTGAAGCAATGGCCCCTGTATCTTTTCTCAAGGTCCTAGCTAGCAGCTTGCACAGCTCAAAGCAATATTTTTTAATCTACTCGAATGATAAGCACTTGAAAAAGGACGCAGATGAAACAAATGCTTAGAGCTCCTTGCTACTGTGTCATCATAACTATGCAAATCTCCAAAAGAATTGATTGCTAAGCGGACTAAAGGAGAAGTTATAAGCATGTTGTTCTGTTTAATTGTGCAGGTGTTTTTGTATACAAATACCAAACTCTGGGAAATGCTTATTCCTTAAGTCTATAAACTAGAAGAACAAAAAAAGAAAATGATGACACAGTTCTCAGGCAGTGGAAGCCAGAAGGAACTCAATTTTTCATTTTTAATATAACAGTGAGGGGGTTTTTTCTTTTTATTTTTTTTTTAGGTTCTTCAAGGTGATTCATAGTGTTGGTACTTAAAGAGATATATGAGCTCAAGGCTACCCATTTAAAAAGCCTGGGAAGCTAACTTAAAGGAGAGATCTCTGAACAATCTGTTTAAGCAGCTATGTTGCTGCATCTCAGTGGGTTTGCTTATTTATTTACGGTCAAAGTGATATGATAATGCTGCAGGATTGGCTGAGTGCTGCTTAAAGTTTGAGATGATGTCAGAAAGTGCCAGACAAAATGACAGGGGAAAGTGCATCCCTTATTCATCTCATGCAATGATGGCTGTTTTGTTTGGAGCCACTGAAATGATGCAAATAGAGCTATTTTTTTTTAATGTTTCACAGCAGTCTCTTCCCACGCTCTGATTCTTGAAAGGGCACCCCACAGACAAAATTTGATTTATGCTATTTTTGATTTATATATGTGTTTTTGTTTACTTAGCTTATGAAGCATTTTTTTTTTAAATCTCCACAATTTCCTCACCCATGAAGTATCTTTGTGCTATTAGTATATATAACAGGCAAATATTTGTCTGCTATACAACAGACATCCCTTTTAATTTCTGAAATGTTTAAAATATATCAAAGCGATTCAACACAAAAAGCATTTTAAAAAACAATATCAATGAAACGTCAAGTTGGTTTGTCCAGTAGGAAAATAACAGCTGTTTGTTTGCTTTGGATTTGCTCTTTTTTGGGGGGGGTTGGGGGAGGGGTGTGGGGGTCAGTGTATGTATGTAGGAAGAGGTGTTTCAGTCACAAAATAATGTGGAGAAGGCAGGGCTGAGGCTCTTCTTTATCCCTTCTGCATCACCCAGCATTTACAGTACATACCTGAGATATTGGATGGCAATTTCTGTATGAAGCACTGTACTCTGCATTTCCCTTCTCCCAGAAGAACAAGGCAAAGGGCTGCAGCAAGGTGTGGGGCTTGCTTAATCTGCCCTGCTGGTGCTGTGCTGCTGGGCATAAGGGAAAAAATACTCACTAGACTTGGCTCTTCAACCCAGGTATCTCAACTCCCCGTTGTTTTGCAAATACCAGCCTTGAATGTCTTTTTTTTTTTTTGTGGGGTGGGGTAGGGGGCGCGACGATTTGGTGTCTACAGCAGCTGGAATAGCATCAACAGGAAGACTTAAGCAAAATTCTGCCTAGAAGAGCTCGGTAGCCTGTTGGTGATGGTGGGTCCCTGGAAAAATAGGCTCAGGTGCCCCTCAGGAAAGGAGAGGACTGATCCTGAGTCTGCCACCTCTCACATGCTTGGATATCAGGTATGGACCAAAGGAAGAACAGGGGAAGAAGTGACATTTCTGTGATTCCTTGGTTTCTTTCCTTTCTTAGAGGTGGCAAAATAAAATGTGCATTTTTTATGGTCTCAGGGAAGACTAGAAAAGAGGTAAATCTTATACTCAAGTCAATCTGAAGCAATTCAGTGATAGTTGTATTCAGAAGGATATACAGGACAACAATCAGTCAGTTATCCACCTCATCATATAACATCTGGGCACCAGAGAGAAAGCAGTAAGGAAAAAACAAGCAAAAAGTGTTCAAATTGCCAAACAGATCAGCAGTGCTGTGTCTGTAATCTACCTTGTAGGGGTAAGAGGTATTCAAGGAGGCACTTACAGCAAGGGGCAAAGCTGGACCAGACTGGCTCTGAGGCAGACCCCAGGAAACGAGAAAGCAGAGCATGGCCCCAGAAACCTCAGCTTTAAAATGAGATTTCCATGGAGTATGAAGCAAAAGCTATAATTTGTTCCTTCTGAACACTCATCATACCATCATCTGTAGCAGATTAATTATTCTATGGCCACAAGATTACAGGAAACTTGGGGTGGTCGATAAAGAAAGTGTTTCAGTTATTGCTTCTTGTACGCTCTTGTTATTTTTCTTTCTTGCCAGCTCGAGGTAATATCTTGATTGCTGCCAGTTTGTTTGATGTCAGGGCCAGCACAGTGCTGGCTTGACATGTGCACTAAACACACTGACAGCAGCTAGGAAGTTCATTGATGCTGGTATGGCAAGAAATGAATGGACTCCAGAAGCAGTAAAATGCACTCTTAGTACATCACAGTGGAGGCTTTACTTTCCCGTGAGATACTGGGCTATTACTTGTCTGCAAGACACACTTCAACACATCACGTCAAATGGCAGAATCATGAGAAAACTTACGAAGTATTCCCATTAAGGCTAATTGATTTTTAAATACTCTATTATCCGAAGTTGGCATCTAATTATTTCTTTCAAGATCCTGACACGTTCCTGGTAGTCACAAGAAGCAATGATTGTTCAGGACGTAGCGCTGCGGTGGGCAGCAGAGCGTCCGTCTGAAAGGGAAAGACGAGGCTTTTTATATTTTTTCTTACTGATGTGTCTGAGGCTGCTGCAAGAGGAATTGTGATGCAGTAAAAGACATGTGAGATTAACTGATGGGAAGCTTGGGGATGTAGTCAGGCTTCAGCTGGAGTAAGACTTCTATACAGAGATCAAACTGTTCTGGCAGATAATTTATTACCTTTCTCAAACAAATCAGGTTGGCCTTAGGGTCATTCATGCTTATAGTAAAGTCCTAATTAAGCAAATATATACCTTATGCTCAGCAGAGATCACATTAAAAAAGAAAATAATCACAGACTCTTTCTTGCGCTTGCCTCTCCCTCTGATTTCGTGATGATAATATTAATCAACTAATGGCAACAGAAATTAGATCAAATGTTGGTGATACATCAGGGCCAACCAGAGTCATCGTCTACAGCAAGCACAGATCACATACAGCGAGCCGCCCAGCCTGGCTCTCTGACTTTTATTTTGAGCAGTCATTTCTGTCTGTACAAGAATGGTGTGAAATGCCATTAAATCAAGAGGCTGCAATTCATCTGTTCTGCAAATGACTTCTCAAGGTGTCCATGCTATGAGACCGGTGACAAGGAGCTGCTCCCTCCTGCGGGAACCCGAGCTTGTGACTCCAGCAGTTTGCTGCTGAGAGCTCCTTTTGGTATTAAGAAAGAGAAAGGAAGGACAAAAGTAAGTAATCTGTGTGATGATTCGACCCCCATTTGACTATACATATCAATGTTGCTCTAAAAAATGACAATGCACATGTCCTCTGTAGAAGGAAGGGACACAAAATGGCAGCTTTGTTGCAGAGGGAAGACTTCTTACCATTAAAACAGAAAAATCGAAATATGCTAGCTATCTAGACCATCGCTGTACGATATGATCATGTAGCTCGTATTTAATCACAGAAAAAGACAAACAAACTGAAATTGCTCAGATTTTAACAATTTGTTCTTTGAGATAAAGCAATTTCTTCTCCATATCCTGACTTGCGCTTCATATTTAATGCTCACTCATGCAGGCCAGCCAGAAATAAAGTATTTCCACAGGTTAAAACTGCCTCAAACACATATGGGTTTGGTTTAAAAGAAATAGATGGAGTTTGAAACTATGACTATTTCAGGAAATGAAATACAGTTTTGCGTTTTTGTAAGGTCTTTAAATATTTTATGAAGTACCAATGTTTGCTTGTATTTTTTTAAAAAAACCACCATCTTATGTATTTTATTATGTACTTTAGTTGGAAAGACACCAAAAAGAGGGGTGGAAGAATCTTACACCTAGGTACAGAACTGGATTACCAACCTGTATTATTATAACAGGAATATAAGGACATAACAGGGCAAATGCTGTTAATTTCTTGTGTTTACTTGTTGCATACATTTCTTTGATTAAAAATACACAAATATTTGCTAAGGGAACATTGCCCTGGGTAAGATGAAGTAACTGTGCAGTTTAGGTACGAAATAAATTTTCTCTAAAAGTGTCCTTTAATCTAGTTGCCTAATTACCTTTGCTCTTTATCTGGAAAGACTCACAAGAAGGTGTTCAGGACAAGTGATTATGCTGGGCTGGTAGGAGTCTTTTGGATTATGCAAAGGTAAGTAAATGAGTAAGACCAGACCGGTTTTGGCATCCACGTGCAGAGGCGTACACTGTAACTACAAAACAGCATGTTCTTAGCCCATGTTTTCTCTGGGTAGTAGTAGCAGGAACACTCTGTTCATTTAAATTAAACCAGTTCCTTGGATAATAACAAAGTAATTAAAGAAGCCACCAAGGAAAAAGAGCCAATTTATTTGAATCATGTTCATAAAAACTACAACAAGTGCCTGAAGGTAGAAAATAATGTAGTTAAGATGGCAGATTGATGATTTTTAAAAATGCATCTTGATATTAATTTAAATTATTGTCCCTAGTCCGAAAATAATAATGGTTGTGAATATTTAATTTAAGGATAGGGATGGTTCCTTCAGTTAAGTCAAATTCAGAGAAAAAGTTGTCATGTTTGTTGAAAGTTGCTCAGTCTCCAAAACAATATATTAAAACCTGGTCATTTTAATGTATTCCTATTTCCATAACTCTCACTGTAATTGCAAGAGATGTAGACACTTCACTAGATAACTCCAAATTAATATTGTTTGATCCTGTGATATGTCAAATGGAACACAAGAAAAATTTCACTTGAAATCATGGGGAAACTTCTTTTCTGCATAAGGTCCCCTACACTGAATTTAAGGTTCTCATATCAATCGTAACTGAAGGCCTAAACAAGGGAAAATGGAAAGGTTTAATATCTTGCACCTCTCCACAGTTTCACTGATGCAGTTTCATTGAATTAAGGATGATAAGACTGTTTTGTTAGCCAGTTCTTAACAGTCTGCCTGAAGAATGGGCCATCTCTTATAGCCTAATATCAAACACAAATTAGGCTGACTTAGTTATATTGTCTATCACAAGAACAAGGTAGTCTTATATGCCTGTTCCTTCTCCATATGCTATCCAACCTCTTAACATGAAGGTGAGGCATTTTTTGTTCAGGGAAAGCTCTTACCATGGGAAGAGTGGGCTCCGTTCCCACTAGAACTTTATAGACTTTGGTAAAACATTATTCTTTGTTATTCTGTGTTAACTGTGACAAAACACAACTTAGGTTTGAGACAATACTATGGTGCAAAAGAACAACAGTGACAACCATTACAAGCAGTAACCTGCGAGCAACCTTGTAAGGCTCTCCTATAAGCCTCTTTTAGGGCTCAGTCTGAATTACATCACACAACTAGTCGCCATTAATTTTTTAAAATTTTACTAACATATGTTACAGAGGTCTCCCGTGCTCACGTGCCTGTGCAGTAGCCCTCTATGGAGATTTTCCTGGCTATCCCCAAGCTTGGTGGTCCCAGTGCAATTGTGGGGATTCCCAGGCTCTAGCAAATTAGTCAGCTTTCTTGTTTATATTACACCCACAGGACAAAGAGTCAAAAACCTGGGGGCTTGTGTTATCACTATACCTTTGCTTTACCATTAAGGTAGAAATAGCTATTGCTTAAGTCAGGGAGGGAATCTCAGTATTTCTAGCAGTACCTAACCTCATTTTTTTCTCCTCAATAATCTGTCCTGAATACATCATTTCAGTTCATCTACCACCTACCATCAAACCTGGTATTCTAAAGCAAGCTCCTAGAGAACTCACTTACAAGTTTATTCATGTTAATCTAGGGTCAGAGGCGGTACAGACACAGGCCAGGGCAGGGACCTGAACCTGTCTGACTGGCACTGATGGATGACTGGCACAGAAGGTCTGTTGCTGTCAATGGATACAAGGGAGAAATCCATTCTTATTCTCCTTAGTATCTTTGCAGTATTTTGCACTGTTGACCTTATGTCAAGCCTGACAGGTGGCATGAATCCAAAGTAAGTCTTCAACTAGACAAAGACCCATTCTTTCTCTAGTCCTTTTCAATGTCTACATGCATCCAGCTACTAATTGAACTGGATTTAAAAGCCAGTGATATACAGATGGCAGATAACTGTACTTCTCCTTCCCTGCGTACAAATTCTTTGTTATCACTGAGGTTTCTGAGTGCCTGGATATGGTCCAGTGCCTTGTTTTTCCAGAGTAATGACAATTTCTGCAGTAAGAATAACTTATTGCCACACAAGAGACAAAGCTCATCCATGCAGCAGAAAGCCAGGCACAAATATTCTTGTAGCTGTGGAAAATTCTTTTAGGGTTCTGGTTATGAAATAAACAGACAAACAAATAGTTTAGTGTACAATAGTACAAAGTACTAATTGGAAGGATACATGCAGTAACTGTTGAGGATAAAGAAGGACATAGCTCTACTGTCTTGAATATGGCAGAAATGGATGCTTTGCTGTCACATTTGGGTTTCATTATGGACAATAGGGAGAAATATCACACATGCTCAAACAGAAATCTGAATCTATATACTTTCACCCTATTTCAAATCACACTCTGATGAACTGCTTTATTACACTCCACCAGTAAGTGCTGCATACTGATTGATGAGAGATAAAAGCTGCCCCCAAAACCTCATCTAGCTGCCCACAAAAAAGGCAGAAAACATTTAATAATAAAGTGCTTCCTTGCATCGTACAGGTTTAATCCCAAATAGCAAGGAAAGAATAGCTCTGGGTTACTGCTACTCTGTCTGTACTTTCCTGCATTTTAAACCACAGGTGTCCCACACAGAACAAAACCCAGCGTCAGATTCACTGTCTAACCTTGATTTGGCTCTGTTCAAGCCCAGGATTTGTTTAACAGTTGAAGTGAAGTTAAACAGGTGAAGTTCTTTGTCCTTAACCCCAGCACTCACTAGGTATGAACCACTGTCTACAGAGCTTCTAGCACAGAGCATAAGGCATACTTCTGCAAACTTTTGCTCTTTGGCACATAATTAATTCTGGGTTAATTTTGACCTGTAGGCCCACCCTGCTTCAAATCTGTATATTTTAATAAGCTCATTGCATTTCAACTTGGCAGATACAGAACCTAAAGAGACAAGACTTGATGTGTACATCTGGCTGGGGGTGAATGCACATGGGATGGGCTTGCAACTGTGCAACTGCCAGCTAACCATCTGGTATGATCTGTAAGTGAGGGTGATGTCAAAGTGCACCCTCCTTGCTGGGTCCTCTGGAAGTTCGCACCTGCGTCTCAGTACAGGGCAACTTCAAGAAAAATAGTTTCATCATCTAGAACCAGTTTCTCACCTTCTACTTAACAGAGCCCAGGTCTGTTGTTTCTCAAGAGCAGTTCTACGACTCATTTTCTTTCCCTCAGGTGTTATTTTTCCTTTTTTTTCAGTGGGGTTTCTTTTAACAGGTTAAGGCTTTCTCGCATAGATGAAGCAGGTTTTAGCAACACTGGTTAACACAGTGTGATAGTTAACTCTATCCTAGCAAAACCAGGACACACAGGATTAGCATCTGTCTAGCAACAGGGATGCACTGTGACATGTCTCAGGATAGCTGCAGAAAGAGTACTTTGTACAGAGATTTACTACATCTCTGTTAAAGAGTGTAACCTTCTGTACATGCAGGCCATATATACACAGTGTGAATAGTGTCCCTTTGTAAAGTATTTCTGTAGCTCTCTTTCTCTCACCTCTGCTACCTAACGGTTCTGCTGTTTTTCAGGCTCTCTGTATCCATCCAAATGAGACAGGATTTCCTGTAAAACTAACACCTTTGGAGATGTCTTTAAAAAAAAAAAAAAAAAAAAAAATCAGTGGGGCAATTTGTTTACTTATTCTAAAATATTCCCTTCCTGAAGCATTTACACAGGGACTATCATTAAAGTTGCTGCTACTTTTGGCAGGAGGTAGGTTTTAGAAGTATGAAGAATCCCATGAAAAGACAGTCTCTTTTCCAAAAACTGCATCTAACTGAGGATTCCAAGTTTTGTGAAAGCCTTGCTGTTCCTTCACACTCTGAGAGTCTTTTCTTCATTGCCAGTATAATTCATAGACTTTTAAGGGAATAAGTGTGATTATGCTAGTCATGGCCTTTCAATACTTAAAGGGGGCCTATAAGAAAGATGGGGACAGACTTTTTAACAGGGCCTGTAGTGACAGAACAAGGAATAATGGTTTAAAACTAAATGAGGATAGATCTAGACTAGATATAAGGAAGAAATTTTTTACAATGAGAGTGGTGAAACACTGGAACAGGTTGCCCAGAGACATGGCAGAAGCCCCATCCCTGGAAACATTCAAGGTCAGGCTGGACAGGGCTCTGAGCAACCTGATCTAGTTGAAGATGTCCCTGCTCACTGCAGGGGGTTGGGACTAGATGCTCTTTAAAAGTCTCTCCCAACCCAAACCATTCTATGATTCTACGGTGTGTCTGGGCACTGGAGACACTTTCTGGTTCTGTCCAGCCTTCCCTGGGGCCTTCCCCCACCCCTGATCATGGCCCAGGGACCCCCTTTCAGCTCAGGTTGGGGCCACCAGCTCGTGCCCTGTGCTGTAGCTGTGCTCTGCCCAACCCTGTCTTCTCTTGTTTTGCCCTACAGCTGATTTTTGTAAAAGACCTCTGGGAAATCAGTTTAGTTTTAACCTTGCTGACAAACCATTGAATGTTCTCATTATCGTAAATATTTCTAGTTCTCTTCTAGGAAGACAAAAATCATGCTACTCTAAACTTTGCTTCATAGTACTTCTGGTTATTACAAGATTTGTAGAATAATTGTTCTTTATGAAAGATAAAATCAGATAAAACACAATGAAGACTTCATTTTCATGTGCAGTTATTAGGATGTTCAAAACAGGTTGGAGAATTATATGAATAATATACTGTAGTGCAAATTAATGTTACCTTCAGAATGGTCCTTTCCTATATGACCTTTCTATTCTTATATGGGGTGCAACAGGCCTGGGATAGCACGGATATGGGAAACACAGACAATACAGATACCACAGCTAGCTCAATATCCAGTGTTAACACCTTTCATGTTGTTCTGTTACACTGTACTTCCGAAACAATACAAAATCTCAGGCATTAGTTTTAAGTCAGACTCTCATTTTAGGGTGTTGGATAAGAGTTCTTCAGAATAGAGTTTTGCATTCACCTTTTGCAGAGGTGGTTTCACCTTCGTTGCTGTGTGTGGGATACTGAACATCAGAGTTTTACACTTGGTTCTGTATTCCTTGACACTCACTGAAATCTCATTTCCAGAAATAAATGTGTACTGGTTTTTTGGGGTCTTTGTTAACAGGAGTGCATAGCTGTTCACGACAAGAGAATACTACCTTAACCTTTGATTTGCAAGCCTTTACTAGTAGTGATATTTCCACATAACTACTACTCAGCTCTGGTATTAATTTAAGAATATTCAGATTATTGACTTACAATAATTTATCATTTGAACCTAATAGAAACCTTTTTGTTTTATTGTTACATGCATTTTTGTCATCTTCCTTGCCATGATTCAAACTATTCAGATTACAGAACAGCCATCAATAGCAAACCAGTGAATATATCTTATAATCATTGCATAATCATTGCATGCAGTAAATAAATGATGGCTAATAACAACTGATAAAAAGAACAATATAATAAATGATTAGCCCAGAGTTTATGTGGAGCAAGCTCCCATTACAGGTCCAAAAGCTTTGAATTTCTCTTTGATAGTTCAGTAATCTTATTTGCCAGTGACTATAATTAAAAATCAGGGATTATACTGGGCTGCAACTCAGCTGTGCCCCTACTATGAGTCGCAGGTAGTGTTGTGTGGTATCGAACTGGTCCTCACTTCCTGGGACAGAATGGTGGAGTGATGCAACAAAAAACCTCACTGATAGGGGAATGCCATGTGATTAAATGCTACCAAACTGTTTTACACTCTTAGCTATTACTAATTGCATCTGAAAATACAGAATATACAATGCTTTCTGCTCTACACCGTCACTCATAGGACTGATAATTGTATTTGGTAAAGTTTGAAACACGAGTTAAGTGAGAATGGACGCCTTTCTGTGCCCCTCAGGAGAAAGTGCCTGGGACTCAGACCAGTTGCTAACATTACCAATATGCATGATTGAGAGACACACAGGTTATTTATAGATGGAAGAAAACAGAATTTTCAGCATGGAGGTAATTTGTGCACTTCAAAGCATGTTTCAGAACTAAAAATTTAAATTCTCTTTTCCCTGGAGAAAAAGAAAAGAAACTCAATCAATTTTGCCTGTGGAAATTTTGATTTTCCAGAAACTGTTTTTCTGTCACAAAACATTTTATCGAAAAAACTCTTGAACTGCTCTGGGTGCTCACATGAAAGTAAGAAAGAGAATATGTATCTGTTTAAGTATTTCATATGAATGGACACAAAGCTTTTGATTCTTTTTCAATAATAAAATAATTCACTTTCAAGGGCATTTATTTCTTTGCATACAAATTTTGAAAACAATCTAATCCTCTATATTTTTTCACAGAACATTCCATTTTTTTCAACTTTAAATATGAAAGCTGCTTTTAAAAAGCAAAAGGCCTGCAAGATCACTAATTGTAAAAAAAAAAAATACTCAACATTGTTCAGTGTAGTAATCTGGGAATGAGGAATTACCAGGACATAGCTGATGAATTCTGTTGTTGAGCCTTTTGCAATAGGGAAAACGTATCATATTTCCCTTCCCATAGGGTTAACACTGTATGAATGAATCCCTAGGATAAAGTGTAGCTGATTTCACTTTAGTGCAATATGTTTTAACTTTTGTCATCTGTTGATTTTTCCATTGACCATGTGCAGCAATTTGGATAAGTTTTTTCAGCTGTTTCACCTCCGTCACCAGAACACAAGTTTTTTAAAGGGCTGAAAATAGTGACTTTTCCCTGTGACAGTGAAAACCACATCTATTAATCTACAGCAACTAAATCACTCTTTCAAAAATTGTGGCCAGAATTTAGTAACATGAAGAACCTCTGCCAAGGAAAATTCAATGGAAATGTAATGAAAATATCTGATGTTAGCAAATGTGGACACTCTCACAGTAGTGCTTTATCTGTTCAGATAGACTATGTAGGACAACTGTCCGCTCTTGACTTTATGATTGATCTGCTGAACAACTATGGACCAGGTTACTTGACCCCTCTTCTTGCCATTCTTTGTCTGGCTTGTTAAAATGACACACATTTTGTCTTGCGTTTTTGTATAGCATCATTTACAAAAAGTTCTGCTCATGGTCAGAGCTTCCTGAAAAAAACAATCTGATATTCAAAATTTGAAGCCCTTCTTCCAAGAAGAGTTTGAGGGGATGTGGTTCACCACTGTGCTCCGATTTGTTTGAATGGGATATCGAGTCATAGCTGACTGGATGCTTATGAGATTTATTGCAATGCCCTGTTGGCTAATTTTGCGGGTTCCTACAGAACAGTCTAAGGGAGAGGAATGGGTATCTCCCACCTCTCTGGAGTCAAGGCAAGACAGAGCACACAGGCAATAGGCTTCAGTCTTTGGTGAGATGTGGGGCTGTTCATTGTTAACCTCCCAGTTGAGACTGGCATTGGTTGTGGAGGGCATTTCTTCTCCATCTGTATCTGCTGTCAAAGAGGTTACTTTAGTGCCCTGGAAGAACAGAGCAAGCTCATCTTCTTCAGCTCTACCTGAACAAACAGGCAATCACTGCCTCCCAGCTTTACTGCATCTTGCCTGTGTGAGTCACCCATTTAAGTGAATGACACACATCGTCCCCTATGTATTGAGTTTGCATGGCAAGGTTTTGGTAGCAGGGGTGCTACAGGGGTGGCTTCTGTGAGAAGTTGCCTGAAACTTCCCCTATGTCCAGCAGAGCCAATGCCAGCAGGCTCCAAGACAGACGTGCCACTGGCCAAGGCTAAGCCAAACAGTAATGATGGTAATGCCTCTGGGATAACATAAGTAAGAAGAGGAAAAAGAAAACAAAACCAAAACCAACAACCTGCATATTTTGCAACTGGAGAGAGAGGAGTGAGAAGATGTGAGAGAAACAGCTCCACATACACCAAGTGAAGAAGGAGGGGGAGGAGGTGCTCCAGGCACCAGAGCAGAGATTGCCCTGCAGCTTGTGGTGCAGACCATGGTGAGGCAGGCTGTCCCCCTGCAGCCCACGGAGGTCCATGGTGGAGCAGATGACCACCTGCAGCTCATGACCCGTACTGGAGCAGTCCCTTCCTGAAGGAATCCTATGGAAGGTATGTATGGGCTATGGGCCTTTCTCCCATCTGAGAAGGGCTTCTTGAATCCCATGGCTGTGAAACAGTACATCATATTATAAAAGAATGGATTTGGTTTGTAATTTTTTTTTTTTTAAGTGGACATACAGTGAAGTCAATTTGTATTTGCTTTTGAATCATGACTTTCTCAAGCCGAAATATATGAGAAATTAAAACATGGCTTATCAAAAAAAGAATTGTTTCAAAGCAATGTAAATACTCCGAGTCCACCTGCAGGATAATTTTGCAGCCAGAAAACTTGTGTATCATTCTTTCAGGCCTGTAACTCAGGCCATAGGCACAAGGTGACAGAAGATTTACTAATCAGCTGCACAGTGAGGCAAGTCCTCTGCAGTGTTTCCATGGGCCTGCTAGCACAAAATGAGATGGGTCAGAGGAAGACTTACTGAATGTTTAGTGAGTCAGTGTACCTCTTGGGAATGCTCTCCATGAGACAACCAGGGCTGAAAAGACATTTGCACTTGAGCAGTTGCCCTGGAGTGATAGCAGGATATACATAGATGATAACTCAGTCTGCCAACTTGTTACTGGGCAAAGCTTCAAGCTGCTCTCGATTCTTGCCATCGCTTCAATTTTGGTTACTCTGATGTCTACAGGAAGTGTCACAGCCCTCTGACATCTGGAAGTGCTGGGTGAACCAACTGGACAGAAATAGCAGCAAAATGGGAGCCTTTGGAGGAAGCTCTGTCCTGAACCAGCCTTCTAAGAGCTTCCTTTGAGCTTATCAGCTGTGCAGTCTGAAGGGGCATTAGATTATCTCATTATCTTAACACTTACCCAGTTACCCTTATGCTGAAGGTTGACTAACATTTGTGAAAGGATGGCTGATGAGGTACCTTCCAGGCATCCAGTGGTGACTAAGCTTCCAAGAGTCAGAGTCTCTACCCCAGCAGTTTGATCATTCACAGTGTTAAATGTTAGTTAATTTATATTATCAATATGTGTGACTTCAGCCACTATTTTCTGTTAGATTACATGGGGACTTTAAGGTCCTTCGGCCTTCACTATCCAATCATTTCTCTACTCTCTATGCCATTTCTCAGTCTACGTTTTGCTAAAGATTCTGAATGAGTCACATTTCTTTGTAATACATCTTCTCTAGCCTTCTCATAAAGTTTAAGACTTTTTTCAAACTCTGTATTTCCAATTTAAAAATGTGCACAGAACCTGAACACATCTTCCTATCATTAATCTTTTCAATGTCCTAAGAGGTACCACCTCTTCCAAGTCTCTAGTTTCCAAGGTGTCAACTCTCATCCTGCAAATGTATCATTCCTGCTTCTTAAAGAGGCTGTAAAACAGTGGATCCAAATAAGTAACCAGTCCAGATTAGGGTTACTTATTGTCATCATCACATGAACTATGTAAGAAATGGCTAATTTAAAGCATCAAAGAAGAGAAAAATCTTCATTGCATAAGTTCACATTTGATCAAAACCTCTTCAGCTGGCATCTTCTCTCTGAGTTTCCATGGAGGTGTGGAGGTGGTCCCTAAGTATGTGCAACATTTCAAAGCCTGAATAATTAGAAATTTAAAGGACTTTCTGCCCAAAAACATAAGCTTTTTTGTATTTATTACATAGTTTATGCCCCCCAAATAGATAAGGTTTTGTGGATTTTCAAGCTATACATTTTCTTCCCACTTCTCCCCCTCCCTGATTTGATCAAATTTACTGAAGTGGCACATGAACATTTCCTCATTGTGACAGACATGGTTGTCCCAGACGTCCCAGAAAGCAGTCAAATATTTATGCAAGATGAGTGTAGCTTTATACACTGGCACTGAACAACACAATGCTCTGTCTCACACAATACTGTCATTCATGTGCGTACATGCTGCCACAGGCAAAAGTCCCACACAATGTATTTTTATACAATTGCTAGCATATTTCATTACAAGTTGTTTTTTTTTTTTAATTCCCTTATGCAGGAGATTCTCTTGATAGAGACATTCTGTCTCCTCCTAGTTTTCTAAAAGGAAGAAGTGTTGCAATGTAGAATCTAGAGAAAATTATGGAAGAAAACATTAAATTTCAGTTGTAAATAGCATTAGCAAAGAATATTGTTATAGTAATAACAAAGGAGATGGAAATAAACTTTTTCTTCCCTTAAGAGAATTCAGAGCACACTGAGTTATATTTTGTGTTCTCACTGCTATCATGTAAACAATTGGAAATACAATGCAAAGTATATAGAATTGCTAGTATTAAATTTATGATACACAGCATATTAGGACCTTGAAATCTGTTAGTGTAAATAAGAACTGGTAAAAACCTGTGCAACTGAAGCATAGAGCAGAATGACTATCAGCCTCTTTACCTCAAGAAGCAAATACCTGACATCATCCTACCTATCCAAGTAGCTAGTGATAGGATAAGAAGAAATGGCCTCAGGTTGTGCCAGGGAGATTTAGATTGAATATTAAGAAAAAAATTCTTCACTGAAGGGTTGTCAAGCATTGGGAAAGGCTGTCCAGGGAAATGGCTGAGTCACCACCCCTGGAGGTATTCAAAATCATAGAATCATAGCATAATTTGGTTGGAAAAGACCATTACAATCATCTAGTCCAACCATAACCCTAGCATTGCTAAGTTTACCACTAAAGCATGTCCCTAAGCACCACATCTACATGTCCTTCAAATACCTCCAGGGATGGTGACTCCACCACTTTCCTGGGCAGCCTGTTCCAATATTGACAACCCTTTCAGTTAATAATTTTTTCCTAATATCCAACCTAAACCTCCCCCGGCACAACTTAAGGCCGTTCCCTCTTGTCCTATCACTTGTTGTTTGGGAGAAGAGACCAACACCCACCTCACTACAACCTCCTTTCAGGTAATTGTAGAGAGCAATAAGGTCTCCCCTCATCCTCTTCTTCTCCAGACTAAACAACCCCAGTTCCCTCAGCTGCTCCTCAGAAGGCTTGTGCTCCAGGCTTTTCACCAGCTTTGTTGCCCTTCTTTGCGCATACCCCTGCACCTCCATGTCCTCGTAGTGAGGAGGCCAAAATTGAACCAGTGCTGAGTACAGGGGCACAATCACTTCCCTAGTCCTGCTGGCCACACTATTTCTGATACAGGCCAGGAGGCCGCCTTGGCTGCCTGGGCACTCTGCTGGCTCATGTTCAGCTGGCTGTTGACCAACACCCCCAGGTCCTTTTCTGCCTGGCAGATTTCCAGTCAGTCCTCCCCAAGTCTGTAGCGCTGCGTAGGGTTGTTGTGACCAAAGTGCAGGACCCAGCATTCGGCCTTGTTAAACCCCATACAATTGGCCTCAGCCCATTGATCCAGGCTGTCCAGATCCCTCTGCAGAGCCTTGCTATCCTCAAGCAGATCAACACTCCCGCCCAGCTTGGTGTCATCTGTAGATGACCATGCTCAGGGACATGATTTAGTGCTGGACTTGTCTGTGTTAGGTTAACAGTTGAACTTGATGATCTTAACGGTCTTTTCCAACCTAAATGATTCTATGATTCTACGGCAAAAGAATATCAAAAGGCAAATTTCCAAAGACTGAAAATTTGGAGAAGGGTGAGGAAAAGCATATGAGATGCTTCACTTTAGTTATCTTGGATAAAGCTAGTAGTTGTGATGCAGAAGCCATGGCTGAACACATAGTGATGATACACACTCCTGACTGTGAACTTTTATTAAACTGAAGCCCTGTGCACACCATGGGCAGCCTTTTGAGGGTAGTGGTTGTGTCTGGCCTCACAGCTCCTCACTCCAGCACTTGGAATGCCTGTGAGCAAGGAAGGACTCAGAGATCCCAGAAAATTCCATGGCTCTTTCCATTCTGTTCTCACAAACTGAACATTTTCCCTCAGCATGGGTAAGAAAGGAAACATGAAAGCATGGCCTGGTTCTTTCCTGTACAAACAGACCAGTATTGTCCTGTGGGGGGGTGGGGGGAAGAAAAAATCCTCTACGGAAGCATCTAGTGAGGACCCAGCTGTTTGTTCTTCTTTGAGATACCAGAGACAATGAAATGATGAAATCTGCACACAAGACAGAGTCTGTATCATAAATGAATAAAACATCTTTTTAATTCCTCTGTGGGGGCTTTTCTGTGAAATCCAGGTGTCCTTTCCATTGAAACTCTCAGAAGAGGAAAAAATTATACTATTCATTATCCCAGGCATGGCATTTGCATAGCACACTATTCACACAATGGCTCCTGTCAAAATATCCATCACTCTGCAGTGTCGGCTCTCTGGCCACCATGCACCACTTGTGACACCTTGACATGTGTTTCCTACATCCACTACACTCCAGCATGCTAAATATCCTATACCACACATCTTCCCCTTTGCAGGATGATAAAGATTTTTCTTCCTTCCTCTGCCTGGCAAAGCAACCATCTCATTCTGCTTAAAACCCATAAATCAGTATGAAAACTTCAGGCCTTTATTAGAAGGGACACTCTGAGTGATTTGAAAGTGGGCTCACTTTGTAGGTGCCTTTTGTCAGATTGTTTTTCTTTGACCTTTTTCACAGTAGTTCACAGATACTCTTTTTTGAGGGACCCAGTTTGTTTTGTTAAATTACAGGGGTTTCACATAGATTTCAGTTTCATTATGAAGCATGGAGTAGGCAGTGTAACTTCATGCCATTTAAATGCAATCCTTTTAAATCATTTATGTATACATGACTATTGAACATACCATGCTTTACATTCCACATATAGTGACACAGGACAATTACAACAATGCAAGTTAATTAAAGCTACAGGGTAAAACTTTGACCCCATTGAAGTCAAAGGGAGGTTTGCATCTTCTTCAATGGAGTCAGCCTTTCACCCCGAGGCCCTTTCTGTCCCCCTAAGTTTCCTGGCCATTTGTGCAGATTCCTGGAGAGTATCAGGTCTGAGAGAGCCAATTAGCCAGAGACAGCAATACAACAAAGTCTCCCCCTGATGAAGAGGAGCAGGCAACCCTTTGCCTTCAGGAAATAGGTCCAAGCTGGGGTGGGGCTGTGGCTCAAAGTGGCATAAGGTAAAGGCAGAAGAGCCACTCTGCAGGCACAAGGATACAACAGAGGCAAAGCGACATGAAAGTAATTGAAGGTGAGGGGAAAGGGCCTGAAGCTGTGTTGCAAGGGAAAGTGATCTGAGCACTTGAAAGCCAAATGCTTCCATAATTGCTATTTAAGATGACTGCTCCTGACCAGGGATGCCCAACCTTCCCCACTGGATGGGCCACATAACTCTGTCCAGTTGCCACAGAAGGGAGGTATGTGGTGGCACATCCCCTGGGAAGGACCAGATGTCCTGCACATGCAACACATGACCTTTTGCTTTTATTTTCTACGTACCCAGGGACTCCTCAGCACAGGACAGAGAGTAGGTTGCTGACTGGAAGAATTACTCCAGCAGTGCCAATCCATTCCTAGTCACTCTGTCCCCCATGGGGTTCCTTGGCCTCTGCCATGACATTTGAACACATGTGCACTTTCCATATAACAAGAAACAGGGCTCCAGGCAGAACTGGAGCCATAGGGTGACTCCTCTCCATCTTTGCCTGCCAGAAATGAGACACAATTTGAGATCTCTAATCACCAATGCCACTGGCTTATTGTCTGTGAAGTTTCAAAATGTGACCTGAATAAATAGGTGCTCATATGTTCAAAATGTCCGAGGTGATTGCTTCTCAGAGGATTATGGAGTGGTCTTAGTAGCCCAGTGAGGTTGGTTGTTCCAAGTGTAAAATTATTTTTTGAAGAATGGAAGATCATTCTTGATCTGAAACATTGAGTAAAGACCAGACTTCTCCTTGACATGTTTTGTTTCAATGGAAAACAGATTTTGGCGTGATCTGGCCTTAATATTGGATAGTATATTACAGATCATGAAGATACTGACAAAATGGAAGGATCATAAGATAATCACAAGCTGTTGAAAGGTGCTTTCTGGGTGAAGATATTCATACGCACAGAGTAGTCCAGCAGGATTACGGTTCTTGGACTAGGTAGGGTAACACTGTGAAACTGAACCTAGAGAAGAAAAAGGATCCTTGAATTTTGTATGAGATCAAGGCTTTTTGGAGGTTTTAGAGGTTCTTAAGCCTTATGAAAACCTGAATCACACATTGTTCACCTTCCAAATGACTATGCCATTGCCTGAAGGCCTCCTTGGTGCCTGAAGTTCCTTACTATTTTCATACTTGACTTTTGCTGTGGGAATTGAATGTGAACAAACAGCGTTCATTTTAGGATTCTTGTGTTGCAAAAGGTCAGATCCAATTCTATAATTCTATTTATTCATCTTTACAAAGAAGTGTTTTGTTCAATTTGGACACATAAAGATAATGAAAGCTCTTTAAACTGGTTAAAAGCAGACAAGGATTAATTTATCCAGTCAATTTTGTTGCTTTTGGAAGAACAGTGAAGCATTGCCTTTGAAAAATCTTTGCTGAATTGCCTTCAGGAACCTTAGTGAAATCAAAATCATTGTACTTGTGAATACTTAAAAGAGCTGCTCATGCCATGATGGTACATACTTTTTTTGTCTCTCTACTGCAATCACTGAAGAGGATGACATAGAAAAGGAGCTCCATGCATTCTTATCTTTTTTTTTTTTTTTTCTTTTTTTTTAATGCAATGCTTTAGCGGCACAGGGATATGTTTGCCAGAAAAGTTCAGATTCGGAAAAATAGTTACCAAAATTAATGATGATGAGTTTTTCTATCCCTGACTGTGAAATACTGGAGCATGTACGAGCATTGGATAAACTGGAAAGAAATAACTGTGTTCTAATATGTACCAAGTGTGGAATAGTTGTCTAATGATTCCCTTACCAGTACAGACCAAGTCATGAGATTACACAAACATACCTTCTATCGATTTCCTTTCTAGTGACTTACTAGTTAGAAACAATAATATCTTTTTTTTTTTTTTTTAATGGTGATCTATTTTGGGACACAGTAACCATCTATGAAGATAAGAATTAGTTTTTGTTCTTGACAAGCATAATTAGGACATCATGAGGAGACCATGATAGGTGGGCAGAGGTCTCTTCCAGGTATTACAACCACAGTCTTCATTCCTGATCTGTACAGGAAATAAGGCTTTTTAAAAGGGATTTCAGGTGCATGCTGGTGAAGACATTTTTAGCCAACAGGGAAGAATATGACATTGTTTTTCCTGTCAAAGTCACTGATTAGCTCTTAATATTTTCAGGCACCTAAGGTGTAGGGCTCAGTGAACTTGCAATCAGCAGCAGCATTAACTGGTTCAACTGGGTATAACTGTAGGCAGAAACTGTTAGGCCAGACTCAGTGATCTTCTGCAAAAGTATGATGCATTGAACTGCATGATTTCCTGCCAATCTTAATTTTTGTCATGTACGTGCTCTATTCATACATGTTAGAACCAGGTATCAAGAGATGCTGCATCGGGGGAGACTTTGTTGTATTGCTGTCTCTGGCTAATTGGCTTTCTCAGACCTGATACTCTCCAGGACTCTCTGCACAAATGGCCGGGAAACTTAGGGGGACAGAAAGGGCCTCGGGGTGAAAGGCTGACTCCATTGAAGTAAGATGGCACATGTTGGACACAAGCTTGGACAAACTGAGTATCTTCTGAATTGCTGAGACCACAGCAGTCAATAAGCCCATGACATTCTGTGTAAATGTAGACCATATTTTAAAACAGCTCTAGCTAAGAGGAATTTGGAGGTGTTCATGGATTCAGCATGGCAGCAACTAGAGGCATGTCGGAAGAAGAGGACCTTTGACTGAAATGCTTATGCTGGGAGTGTGACTTCCCTAAAGACTCTCCCTGTGAAGCATGTCTCAGGTTTTTATTCACTGCAATTTGAACAGATGAAAGAAAAATTTAGTTACTCCCTATGCTGTAAGCTGTATCCCTTACACTGTCAGTGGCACAGCAGGCATTTTCAATCTGGAGCTCTTCTATGATTGTCTATCTTGTGGCAAGTAGCTGGAAGTACGTACAAGGAGGTATCTCACATGCTAACCAGGAAGAAGGGAGCTTCAGGACAGCGGCATGGACTGTGCTAAACAGATACTCATTAGTGTCTGCTGTATGCTTGTAAGTCCACAAGTTAGGATGGATGGATGGATATGCTATATTATAGGGACCAATAAGGAAAATGTAGTGGATTGGCCAAAACCCAAGTTCTTTTGTATAGTTATTCAAAGTCAGTGGGTCATTCCACTGGAAGAGCAGGGCAAATGTATAGTGCAAATATTCCCTGTTCATAGCCCATGATTGTTCTGTCATCACTTTTCACATGGAATTTCACTACTGTCAGTTATGTTTTACACTTCCAAAAGTTACCTTCAAAATAAGATTTACTATACCATAGTGCGTTAAAGAATTGGCTTGTTAAATGAAATGTCAGTGGCACAGGGGGATGGGGAATCCGGGTTGCAGTCAGTTCATCACACATTTCTGCCTCTCCTTTCTCCTTAGGGGAGAAGTCCTCACACTCTTTCCCTGCTCCAGTGTGGGGTTCCTCTCATGGGAGACAGTCCTTCACAAACTTCTCCAGTGTGGGTCCTTCCCATAGGCTGCAGTTCTCCATGAACTGCTCCAGTGTGGGTCCCTTCCACAGGGTGCAGTCCTTCAGGAACAGACTGCTCCAGCATGGGTCCCCCACGGGGTCACAAGTCCTGCCAGCAAACCTGCTCCAGCGTGGGCTCCTCTCTCCACGGGCTACAGGTCCTGACAGGAACCTGCTCCAGTGTGGGCTTCCCATAGGGTCACAGCCTCCTTCGGGCATCCACCTGCTCCAGCATGGGGTCCTCCATGGGCTGCAGGTGGTCATCTGCTCCACCATGGATCTCCATAGGCTGCAGGGGGACAGCCTGCCTCACCATGAGCTTCACCACAGGCTGTAGGGGAATCTCTGCTCTGGCACCTGGAGCACCTCCTCCCCCTCCTTCTTCACTGACCTTGGTGTATGCAGAGTTGTTTCTCTCACATCTTCTCACTCCTCTCTCTCCAGTTGCAAAATGCGTTGGGTTTTGTTTTGGTTTTGTCTTCCCTTTCTTAATTATGTTATCCCAGAGGCATTACCATCATTACTGTTTGGCTCAGCCTTGGCCAGTGGCAGGTCTGTCTTGGAGCCGTCTGGCATTGGCTCTGCTGGACATAGGGGAAGTTTCGGGCAGCTTCTCACAGAAGCCACCCCTGTAGCACCCCTGCTGCCAAAACCTTGCAACACAAACTCAATACAGTACCTTGTTGGTGGATTTTTTTATTGAATGTGTGAATAATAGTAGATAGAGAAGTGTCCTTGGATGTGTAAAATAATATTTTCTTTCTCACATATTTTACACTTTTCTGATGAACACCACCCAAACCCTAGTCTTCCTGGGGTAGCTGAACTGCTGAAAGGGTTGATTTGCATCATTGGCTAAGGACAGTTCTGATGCTCAGACAGCCAGCTCCAAGAGGCTTGCTCTTCCTAGGTATTATAATGAAGTGCTCTGGAGTAATCTAAATTATGTAAATACTTTTTCCTATCAACTCTGCTTCTCATATAGTCCCTTAGAGCAAGATTAAAATGGTGTAGGAAGTGTGCTTGATATTCCCTCTAAAATGCTATGCACTTAAACTGTACTGTTTCATGGCTTTTCTACTGGAATGGGTTAGGCAAAGCAGCATTAACCTTGTCAGTCACCAAGTCAGCTTCCATGACACAGAGTGCTCTAACTAAGAATACAGAAATAACAAGAGAGCCCCAATGCAGTCACCCTCCACTGATTCTTCTATACAGTATGTAAAGTGCTTTGGGGTGCTCTGAGAAGATAGACCCAATATAAATGTAAAGTAATAGCTAAGAAAAGCCTTTTTGCCTCAAAGTCAAGGGCACCAGAAAGTGTTCTTAGGCAAACAAAAGGCTTTATGCCCAAAATCATGTATGGTGGGAGAAGCTCTGCATAGACCTCAGACTCAGAAACATTGAGCTGCTAACTAGAGTGCATGGCATGAGCAGGAGTTTGGGGGAAGTAAACAGGCTATTTTAGTCAGAGGCAGAGGCAAAGTGGGTGACCAGAAAAAAAAGGAGTGAATAGAAAGGAGAAAGCACATGCAGAGTGGTACGAAAACTGAGTCCTTGTGGTGGTAAGCCAGCATGAATCCCAGAGAATGGTTGCCAGATCTTCCTGTTCCAGCTAATATGGTCTGGTAAAGGCAGATGATAAATGGGAACAAGCAACCATGTCCTTCTGAAAATATGATGTCTGCCTTTCTGCTGATGTAAGGCCCTAGGAACATCCTCTGGGTTAGAAAAGGAAACCATTCTATTGTATTTCTGTATGTACCTTATCTCACCCTCTCTTGGTTGTCTCAAAATCCTGAGCCAAGCCCCAGTCATTTTTCCAATGGACTGTTCCCAGGCAGAGGGCAGAATTACCACAAAATACAGCATTTGGGCTGCTTCTACTGATGCTCTTGGAGCAGGGGAAAGTTGCTTCTTCTCAGATTAAGAAAATCAGAAAAAAAGAGGAAGAATAAGGGGAAGCATCCTCAAGTGTGAACTGTTACGAATATGTCACAAAGTGCAAGGGGCACTCTATTTGAGACACTCAAGCAGCCTGGTCATAAAATGTTGTCACCTACTATAGAACTCCATTGTGACAGGATGTCCCCCAAATTGGAGGTAAGTGCGACACTATGTCCATTAAATTATCATTAGTAATTACTAATTTCAGTTTTTTGGTGTTGTTTCCTTGACCCATCTGTTTAATGGAGAAAGGAAGTCAGAACACTCTGAATGGGAGCTATGTGGGCAATACCTATTTTTTTAGGAGCATTATCTTGTGAGTATTTCAGTGAACATTTAATTGTTAATGCATAGAGCTGACTGGCATAAACAAAAGTGTCAGTAGTCAGATGGAGGGTCCAACAAGGCTCCATGTATGATTTCTTCCAAAAAAATAACAGATGACCAGAAGATCTGTCCCATAAAATGTACAAATTAAGTAGATAAAACTTTTGTATCAGAAACTAAGTACTCCCCATTAACACTGGAGTGCACAACAAATCCAAGTATTTCTGACAAGGTTTCTTAATTCTGTCTTTCTAGTAATGACTAAAGCAAAGAAAGACTCCTTTGTGTGGCAGGAAAGGAGATAAACTTGAGCAAAGCAGATGCTTCCAGAAGAACATGTGATTTCAAAAGGGCTTGCCTTCCTGAGTTTAACAGCATAGTCTTATTTTCATAATACAATGTTCCCAAATAAGAATAAAAACATATCTCAAAATACTCTTTGTTCTGTGAACGTCTGTTTATGCAACAGCAGCAGCATTGATATTCTGTGTCATCCCTTGTTGACAAGCCTGTTTGAGTTCCAATAATGGAAAACTATCACGTCGATTTACTTCAGATTAACCTCAACTTCTTTTCATACTACATGTATTTTCCATTACAAGAAACAAATACATGGTGATAGGTAAATTATTTTGATAAAGTCTGACAAAGATTGTGAAACAGCTGCATAGCTGCTTATTTTATTTTAGAAAAAAACCAATACATCACAAAGATGGCATCTGTCAGACATCTTTGGTAATTTTATCATTAGGTGTTGTCATTACTTTCTACATCTGGCTATAAGAAACAAATGTTTTCTGTGTTATAAATATTATTTTGAATAACTAAGAACTTCTAAACCAATCAGTAAGAAGAGCTGAAAACAGTGAAATCACCAGCAGAACTAACATTAAGGACTGTCAGTAACTGCTCTAACCAATTCTGCTATGTTAGCTCCAGACTACAATGACTTCATATCCCAGGCACAGAGCTGCTGATTGCTTCTTTTGTATTTTTCCCTTCAGGTGTAGGACTTGGGAAAAGTGAATTATTCTGATCCTATAATGACAGCACTAGTGTCACGATGCAGAAAGTATCAAAGCATACAGAGGTATACACTTGCTCTACACAAAGAATGGTGCAACTTCATTGTTAGCAATTACCAGATGTGACTCAAAGTCAGCATAATTTCTGGTATAACAAGACTTAATACTTCCAACACGACAAAATTGAGAAATTGTGCAATTGAAACTTTAAAATTCTGTTTCAGAAGGTAACCTCTGTGCTTGTGTAAAATGTGTAGATGTTGCAAGACTGTATTTAGCCACATACAGGTACTGTAGTGTGCACAGGAACTGCCTGGTTGGCAAATAAAATACAAAAACACCTGTGTTAAATGCTACCAACACAGGGCTGCAATTCGAAGACAGTCTGTGATCTGTTTGTAAAAATTTACCCTTTTATCTCCTTTTGTTTATTAAAGGATGGATAATGCTTGACTGATAACAAACTCTTATGCTTCCACCCCTTTGGACTGCGATGTGTAGCAGAATGTTGTGTTGTGTTTGTCTATGTTGGAATCAAGTCACTGGGGAAAGACCTTGAACAAAAGTGGGACTATATGTAAAGCCTTGAGATGGCCTCTGCACTCCATAAGAATACTGACTGCAGATATAATTTTGAAATTACCCAGAAAACTTGTCAAGTCTTCGTCTGGTATGAAAAAAAACATGTGCGCAAACGAGAAACCAAGTCTCCACTACAGACTTAGAAGAAGCTGGTGGTCCTTCTAGTGGTTTAATGCAGAGCCTTTTAAACTTGAACCCCATTGCTATCAGATGCCTACTTGGTCCATGTGAAATAATTTGCTGGTCTCCAGATGTGATCAAAGAAATGGTCCAGCTACAAACTCCAATATCATGATTAGCACTAATGGTCCAACCTTAGAAGACAGGAGAAAGGCTGAACAGATGCAGCTCAGCAAGGAAGAGCTGCATCAGATACCTCCGAATTAGGGTCACCCTCCCTTGTCAGCCCACAGGAAGGAAATTTACCTTGTCTCTACCTGCTCCTTAAGTATTATCATCTAGCAGTATCAAACCGCCAAGGCTGTCCAGCTCATGGGATGTAAGACTCTGACAGAGACCTGTTACATACTACAGTAGCTGAGAATGGGACTCCTCTTGTTCCCGCTGTGTCTGCAAGCTCTCGGCACTGAAGCGAGTTTGCTCCTTCAGCTCATGAGTGTCCTCTCACACATCCAAGACCCGACTTTTCCATCCAGTTACTCTATCCTACCTGTGTGAGGGAAGCACTTGGAACCAAATGAGGATTTCTATCATCTCCTCCTAGGAAGATTTAGTGTATTTTTAGTGGCATTATCTGAGAGTCCAGGCACGAAAGTAAAGTCAGATCTACTCCTAGAACCCTGTTGGCATCTATAACTGCCTGATTTGTACTCTAACCATATGTGACACCCACCAAGTTAATTTATTACAGCAATCACTTTGAGCATATCTCAAGGATTTAATCGTGATATTTTGTTGCTCACAATGCCAGAGAGAGAACAACAGCATGAAATAAAATGCACAGAACTTCCCCTCTTAGGAAAGAGAAATGGAAGAGCAGAAAACAGTCTGAATTTCTCCAGGGTAATTTTATGTAAAAGAAAGACCAGCAACATCCTTTAAGGCCTGAAATGTCAAGCTTGTAAAAATAGTATTCTTGGGAGTTGTATTTGATCATTTGTTAAATACTGTGATATAAAATGTAGAAATCCATGTGTAATGCTTCAAATCCCTAATCTGGTTTAAAAGGTCAGTTGAAGCCTAAAAGGACTTGACATTTTCCCTTTAAAAATCTGACTTTTTGACTCAGAGCTAACAACATTTGAGCCTGAATGACCTGAAGGATAAATACAAAAGCTGATTTCAATTGAACTATTTAGAAAGCAGGGGATCTTCTAATTTGTAAGATAGCATTCAGGGAGGTTTTTCCATTAAGAACTCAATCGACTGAAAAATGATTTCCTTGGGTATTCCACAATCTTTCAATGCTTGTGTAAATTTTACATGGGAGCGGGGCGGGGGCAGTGAGTGAGGCTGAAGATGTATAACACAATGCCAGGAGTGCAGAAAGCTCTTAATGAAACAGAGGTAACTGGTTTTTGCCTCAGAAAAATGTACCCTTTCCACCTCTTCCCTCACTGCCTTGGAAGACTGGGTCTGCTTCAAAAGCTTTACCTGCCAGTGCAGATGAGGCTTGCTGTCTAGTACTGATGTCTTGGTAAGCATGATGACAGTCCCTTCCAGTGACAACCCTTCCCATGCCTCAGACTTCATTTGTCTCGCAGTGAGTACCATGTGGGGGTTTGATGGCTGCTTTTGTGGAGATGCACACTAACCACCCGCCTGGCTGTATGGGTGTGCTGTGCATGTGTGCTTCCTAGCAAAGCCTCAGGCTCTTCTCCTGCCTGGCTCCAGCTCCACCAGAAGGTCACTTTGTCAGCTGAAAGCATGGCCTCTTTTTCCTCCCCAAGCCTCCACTGCTCCCTGATTGCCTCCTTCCCTCATCACCTCCAACACCAGATCTTCTTCTGGTCATTTTGCGCCCTGCCATCCATTTTTCCCAAAGCAATGAGATGATAGAGAAACTCAGGTTGCCTCGTGGTGCGTCAGGCTCACCCTTCATGCCTCTCATGCTCATGGGTGTTGGCCCCACTATGCACAGACTCAAGGGGCCTGTGAGGCTTGAGGCGAGCATGGGCCCACAACAGGGGTGAGGTGCTGGACTCCCTGTCCAGCAGCAGCTCTGCTTATCCCTTGGCCATGGGTGTTCCCAGGGCAGGGGTGGGAGGCAGAGGTGCAGCCCCTTTAGCCTCCCCACCACTGGGTAACCTGTACTTGGTCCCCCCGGCAGCTCTGGCAGTCAGGTAAGCAATGGGGCTGGAGACCACCACCCAGAGGCTGGGAGTGAGGTGGAGAGTGACGGAGGAGTGACACCATGCAACACCTCACAAAGCCGCCACAGAAGCTCCCCTCTGGCTGGGCACCCCATGTGAGCACCTGCTCCCCCAGCCAATCACCATGTTGTCTCCCCACGGTGCGGCAAGCAGGACCCTCATGCTATACCAACATCCATCAGATCAAGTGGTTGCATATCCAACAGCTGCTCACTGGAACGGAAATGCCACTGATTTGCAAGAGTGTTGTCCCAGGATCAATGTCTTCCAGCTTGCCCCAGTGTTTATTTTTTATAAATGCCTCAGTTTCAGCTCACATCCACCCAGCAGCTGGGGACTATTATACCGTGACAACCTTCTATTCCATTGTCACACTGTCAGATGCATGAAAAGGATAATAGGTAGATATTTCTGCTCTTTGGATGTTAAGAAATAAGTGGCATTCCTATTCCTTATTTAGTTACTTCTTAATTTTAATGAATAGCTTTAGTGATAATTACCTGATTCCTATATTGATAAAAACTGGCACATTCTGTACGTTATAATAGCACAAATTTGATATTTATGAACTGCTGTTCATTTGCAAATATAGACATTTTGTAATCATCATTATGATGATAAAATTCATTAAAATTTGAGAAACAACCTATTATCCCTTCTGCCCATCATCTTTTAATTAAGTAACACAGAGAGAATTTTAAGACCTCCCTGGTCACACTGCAGAGTATTGTTTCTGTAAGGCAATCTCTATGTATCAAAATACCTCCATTTCAGTTTTGATAGACTTCATGTAAAACACTGAAGGAAGATTGACAGCAGATTTATGCCAAAATGTATTTCAGACATTTCAAAAATTTTAGCTACACTTAGTTCAGCACATATTTGAATCTTGTTTGGGTGTAGAACGGAGTTTGGGTGCAGAATGGAGTTTGGGTGCAGACTGAAGGCTATAACAATGTTACAGTCTATATTAGGATTTGGTAATTTGCAAAAGGAGAAAACTTTTGTGATAATTTATTCTTCAGAAATTTCTAGTAGTGTGAATGCTGGAAAATTTGTGAGGTCAGTCGCTCACATGAAAAGTTCAGTTGTGTCTAAAACGGTAAGTCCTTTTTTTAAAAATTGGATTTGGCCAAGAATCAAAAATGTATGGGCATGAGTTAAATTCAGACACATTCAAATAACTCAGGCATTTGAAGAGGTTCAGTCAGAGATTTTAGTCCTTGTGTACTCCTGGTGTTTGTTATAATTAAAAATTTTAAGCTGTATTTTAAGCTAATGACAAAAATATAAGTGGTATTAAAATTAGCTTTTACTTTTAATCTCTTAGATATTAATATCTGGACAGAAGAGTTTTCTTAAGTAATAAGACTGTTCTGTTTTTATGACCATAACCTTTAGAACTACATCCATGATAGACAGTTTTTATCATTTGATGATATCTTAAATTGAAATCTCATCTTGTCAACACATACCTGATTAATTTTTAGTGCATTTATTTACATGACTTAACCAAACATTTATACTAGTTTCCTTTGATGCTGCCTTTGTATTCAGTAGAACTGTCAAAAATACTGCTGAGACCTTATTTTAAGAGTTCTTATGTATTTTATTTTTATTCCTGATCACTTTGATGCTGGAGCATACTCACATGGGTAGTACTTACAGCAGTAGAAAATGTTTCAGGGAAATATGCTGCTTGTCCATATGCTGTCTTTGCCTTTCTGTCTTAACTAGGGCCTAATATACTAACAAATCCAGGCAGATTCTCATGCATACTGTGATATATCATCACTGCGTTCAGCCAAGAGTGAAGGAAGCAATTTTGTGAGGTCGCAGGATGGTCAATGCTCTTCTATTTGAGTTTTTTTGGGGTTCATCCAGATAATTTTAATCTCAAAAGGTTGTTCTCCTTCTTTACATAGTTAATTCCTTCCTCTACAAATCTGACATAACTCATTTGAGGAAAGCTACATAGGAGTTTATTCTTCCAGACACTGGTGTCATGCAGAGGCTATGATGACATAATCACAGGGAAACTCATGAAAAACCTCGTGAAACAGAGGGAAAAAAAAAATTCTCTGACTTAGTCCAAACTTCACTCTCACGTTTGTTTGGAAATTACTGGAGCTACCCAGGGAAGTAAAATTCCCATTTTAAAAAAACCCCCAAAACAAAACCAAACCAAAACAACAACCAATTAGAACCATATGAACACTATTTTAATAAAAAAACAAGTAAAAACTCAAGAACTGAAATACTTTGTCCTAAATGCAAAGATTTCCAGTTGAATATGATACTACACTGCTACCTAGGATTTGCTTCTCTTCTGTTCCAAATATTGTCTGAGGGTTGACTTTCTCTGCCAAACTGGAATCCCCAGTGATCCATGGGAACCACTTCTATTCTTGAAGGGCAATGATATTTCATGGAAAATACTACCCTGTCTACCCACATACCAGAATGAGGCAACTGGACCACAACATCCAAGATGTGGTACAATTGTGCTGCAGAAGTGGGCGAAAAAACAAAGCAAACCAGTTTGATCCCCAAATTGAAATCTGTTCCTGAACATTTGCTTTACAAATAAACAAATCAAAGCACAGTTAGAGTTTTCTCAGCCTGTCTCTAAAAATCATGTAGAATCACAAATTTTAGATTAATTCTGTGCTAATCTGCAAATCAATATAAACCTGCTGGGAAGGGGAGAGGTGAAAATTCTCCCCTAAGTTTCAGAGTCTAAATTGAAGTTACCTGGAATAATGTTGAATTTCTTTGCAAATATTTTACTCAATTCTCGGTAGATACACCATTTTGTTGCTTTGAAATGACAGATAAAACAAGCTATTTTAGCACAGACATTCTGCCAGTCCTCTGCTCAAGTACTGTCTTTCACTAATAATAATGAAAAAAGTAATGGAAATATGATTACTATCTCCAGAAATTTCCAAGGGACTGCCAAATGTTGTCTTGAAGCACCCTGCTCTTAGGCAGCCTCTATAGTGAAAACGTTCCCAATGCAGCAAGCAAGAATAATGTAATACTCTTCCTCCAGATGCATTACATTGTTAAGCACTTAATCTCAAGGACCTTTTTGAAGTTCAGATAGTCCTACTTTATTCATCATCTAGTGTTTAGTTTAAAGTAACAAATGATTGAGCTGAAAGTCTTTCAGGAACAAAATTCCTTTTTTCCCCATACATAAACAGAGTTGCAGCCTTTGCATTTTTCGCCATCTGGCCCACAGTGTGAAATGACATTAGTAGCATGTCAGGTTTATTCCCTTTTCAAGAAAAAAAAAAAGAGGGGGAAAGAAAAAAACATAATCCTAATCTATAGTATGGAGAGTATTAAAATGAAACATCTGCCTGACTGAAATGAGTGGATGAACTCTGAAGTCTACAAGCTGCTGGAGTTTGTCAAGTACATGTTTACATTGCTGACTGTTGTAAATTTGCAGGATGATGACAAGAAGTCTACAAACTAAACTATCTTATTCAAATGTTTTTAAACATCTGTTTCAAACAGAAAAGGCTAGAACAATGAAGTGGCATGGTGATCACAGGCAGACTGGAGACACAATAATATTATAACTTGGGTTGCATAATAAAAGATGATGGCAACAGAGGTTTATAACTGCAGTTACAGACTTGTGGTCTGGAGCCAATAGACTGAAGTGCTGAGAGGGTTGTGTCTGCTGTCTAACTACGTGACTCCATCCAGAGTAATGACAAAATATGATCAAATGTCCCTTAAAAAGTTGGTTTCTACTACAGCACCTGCTGATTACAAAGCCAAATAAATTCTGTGCTCCAGAGAACAGCTTTGAACACCTACAGGAACAAAAGATGGCAGATTTCTCAAGAGCTTTGTACAACCAAGAAGCACTTGACCAATGAGACTGTATTGTTTGGCAAACAGTTTATCCTTGCTATCAACAGTTTTTTGCTTTGCAGGAGTTCAGATTCAAGTCCTAGGATATAGATCTTTTTTAATTACCAATGTGAACTTGAGATGTTGCCATGTACTGAATAGAGATCTTTATTCTCACCATAAAAGAGAGAGATTGTTAATAAAATGGTGGTAGGTTTTTTCGCCTCTTTTTTTTTTGCCACTTTTTTGAGAGGCAGACAAGGTGAAACATAAAAGCCCGGTATCTTCCTAGCAAGTACTCTTTTAAAAAACATTTTAATTAAAAAGTCATTTGTTGTTACTCCTATATTGACTTTGTGATATGATATAACATTCTTCTGAAAATTGCTCCTTTGGAGTCTGCTGGGACTGAAACACTTTTGCTATAAAGCAGGGAGAATTCTGGGGTTTATTTAAGTCCTTAGTTCAAGCAAAATTAAAATATTCCACTGCCTTCAAAATGCCTTTGAGTTGATGAAGCACAGGGCCAGCAAGCTAAGCAGGGTGACCATGGCAAAACTATGGCTAGGGCATAATTATGGCCAGGGCTGTCGATGGTAGTTATTGTTAGCACACTCTCCAGTCCAGTTTTGGCACATGCCAGTCAGCAGCTAACACACAGGTGTGCTGAGGGAGATTGAACGGGACTAGAATTGCCCCTAGTAGAGGTTATATGGGATAAAAACCACTTTTGTTCTATTTTTTGGGAATAGAAGGAGTTGCAAATTTAATTTAATTATATGGATGAGATGTTCCACTTGCTTTGAAAGCTATAAAATAGTCCTTGCCCCATTTTATTTCCTAGTAGCTGTATGATAATTTATTTTAGGTGGCATTATCATAAGCAACATAATTTTATTGTATATTTGATTAATCTGAATGGTGCAATAATATATTTGCTCCACTGCTTTGACACGTTATCTTGGGAGGATTAATTCCCAGTGAACTTAAATTCATGTTTATGCACCCAGGGTAACAACACTTGCTTGTGTTTGTAAATGACTTACTTACACTATTATTGACTGCATCAGACCACAGCAGGATGAATTGTCTACCTGTAAAGGAAGAGCGTGTCCCAGCAGTACTGTCCATGCTGCTGCACCAGGAATGTCTGGTCTAGGTACTAATGCACAGACATATATGAAGTTTCTCAGGGCAGTCACACAGCAGCACAATCTAAATTAATGTTAGACTTTCAAGGAGAGGAAGTAAGAGGAAAGCATGAAAGCAAAGAAGAGTGATTTATAAGCTAATGATAAAGCAATGAATAAGGCCCCCTCATCTATTGCCCACTATAGGGCAGTACAGGTCTTTGTTCTGGAGACATAACTCAAGGTACAGTTTATACCAAAGAATGCAGTTAAGCTTCATAGTTATGTTCATATTCATCTTTAACATAGTTATCTGATGGGTTTGAGATAGCTTTTAGTATCAACTTTTTGATATTAGTGACTGATTTAATGTATCTGCATATTATTTCAGCCTTGCTAAACTTGTAGTCAGTATTACTGGCTACAAGTCTTATTCTTTATTTTCATGGTGGTTGCCCTAGAATTCCTTTCAAGGGGAGTATCCCAGTTGTAAGTCTTCATCAAACGTATCTATCTCAAAGATATTATTTTCTCAGAGACTTTGCATGACTTAAACAAGAACTTGCCTATCCCTTACTTCTTTGTGTTTCCTCATAGTCAGATCCAAGTCTAAGGATTCAGCTTCTTTAGCATTTCATTTCATCTTTTAGGGTCCCTACACAAACCTGGGCTATATCACCTAAAGACAGCATATTAAAATAACAGCCCACACAGGAAAGAACAACAATCTTATGAGAGTGGTTGAGATAAGGTATATTTAAAGCAACTTAAATGAAGATATTATTTACCCAAATAATAATAATTGCTTCTGTAAAGCACCTTTTTGTCTAGGAGGTTCTTAAAGTCTTCATAGACTTTATACCATTACAAGGTCCTGTAAATAGTTTTTACTCTGTGGCTGAAGAGAAAGGTGATAGTTGTGCATTTTAATGGGGAATTCTGGTGGAGAGCAAGCTAGGGTCTGACCAGGACATTGGAGTGGGTTGTTGATAAAGGTGTCATAGTTCAGCACTCAAGCTTAGGCAACTTGCTCAAAAGAGTCTCCAGCAACACTAAGAACCACTGGCTGGTACGTACTGAAATTAAAGTGTGCCATTTTCAACACTTTTGGTCAGCTGCCCCAGGCTCAGGTCTGTTTCTGTTGTAACGCCTGGTGAAATCATCGCTCTTGAGCACGTGGTCCCAAATCAATATGTAAATAAATTTTCCCCATCAAGGTGAAATTTTTTCCTTCTTTTTTATTAATGTTTTTAATTTCACTTGAATGTAATAGCCTCTTTTATCTAATTGTTCATTTATTAGGAAAAAGATTGCTATCGCAAACTTACGTACTGGATTTTCCGACTCCTTGGTTGTCAGTGAGTAGTGTTCCTAATTTAGCTTAGGGTCCAGTTCAGCTAAAAGCACTGGAGCAAAATTTTTCAGTCTGAAAATTTAAGAGCTTAAGGGGTATATGGAGTCCTCATTCACTTAGTAAATCTATTCCTACTGAAACCACAAAGCTTACACAATTACCAAATGTGCAAGCATGCCTGATGATAGAAGCGTGTGTCTTAAATGTAGGAACAAATAATCACACCATAGTTAATGCTTTAAATGATATTTAGATGGGAAAGAGAAGCTAAACAACCACAAAGAATTTTCATTTTCTAACCGCTTCTTGCAGCTAATGCAGTCATATAAACATAAAGCAGCCTTTACACATGGAGCACAACTTTCTTTAACATGTCTTTTGGGTTCTCAGCTCATCTGTTTGAAGGTCAAACAGAAGGCCAGAACAATTCAGAAAGAGTAGAAAATGTATAATTACTGAATCTTCTTCTGTGGATGGAAGTCCAACCAGCAGTAATGTACAGCCTCATTCCATATAAGGATATAATATGTATATGTAAATACATCTTTATGCATATGTAAATACATCTTGTGGAGATATGTGAATATGTCATGTGCAGAACAGACTTAAGAAAAGGTCTTTTATTAGACTGTATTTATACTGAGGAGCAAATCCACAGGGAAAGAACAAACAACCCACCTCACTAAAAATATGCTTCCAGCACACTGCCTAGAAGTGTGCTGGAAGCACCCACCCAGCTGCTCTATCACTCCATTCCTCAGTAGGACAAGCTGGGGAAAATAAACAAGATGGAAAAAAACTTAATGGGTCAAGACAAGGCAGTTTAACAAAGCACGCATGGAAGCAAAGGAAAATAAAAGATCTATTCTCTACTACCCACCAGCAGGCAATGACCAGACACTTTCTGGGAAGCAAGGCTTCAGCATGTGTAGCAGTTGCTCCAGAAGACAAATGTTGTAAAATCAAATGCCTCCCTTCCTCCTCCTTTCTCATAGCCTTTATTGCTGAGCAGACATTATGTGATATTGAATGACCCTTTGGTCAGTTTGATTCAGCTGTTCTGGCTATGTCCCCTCCCAAGATCTTGTCCACCCCCAGCCTACTGGTGATGGGGGGAAAATGTTGGAGGGACAGCCTTGGTGTTATGGGAGCACTGCTCAGCAGTAACCAAAACACTGGTGAGTCATCAACACCTTTCTAGCGGTAAGGTGGCACACCTTCTGCTGTGCAGCACAAAGCACAGCACTATGAGGAAAATTAACTCCATCCCAGCCAGACCCAATACAGTATGTCAACTCCCCATGACGCTGGTACACAAAACTCCATTTTGTGGAAGGGCTTTCTGCAGAATTGTGGCAATGCTACCAAACTGAGTGCAGATTTGTCTTTCTGAGCACTCAGGAGCTGTGTCAGCTTCACACAAATGCAAATGCAGCACGAAGCCCCCTGGATACTCTGTTGAAGTTAGTGGAGTTATACAAATATATAATTTATTTATTTAATAAATCTTTATCTAATTCCTCATGAATGCTAAAGTAATTACACTGGGATTTAATGTTAGAGCTTTATTTTTTGTATGTGTACAATAATCTTTAAACACAATTGGAATCAATAGTAGCAAATATCAACGCTAAAATTTTCTGCTGCAAATGAAACAGAAAACCTTTGCACATGAACTAATAGTGGAAGGAATTGTGAACACCAAGATGAATTAAGTGGAGAAATTTCTCTTTCCTATTTGCTGAGCAACAGGGAAGGCTGAGGAAGGTGTCTATGAAAACCAAACTGCAGACTGCAATTTAAAATCCATAGACTTTTAATATACTGAAATTTGACTGAAAGAAAGTGAGGTGGTGATAGGGCAGCCTTTCAAAAGCATGAGTATCTGCAAAGAATTGGAAAAGTGCAGGGTTACAATGGTTCCTGTAAATTATAGTTTTCTGAATGAACTAGAATTTCATATAATGGAAAAAATATAACAAAACATTTATAGTATAGAAAAAAAAATGCTAATTGACTTATGGCTAAATATTTTGGTAAATAATTCATTCTATATAAAAATATGGCAAAAGTTGAATAATATAGTGTACCTCAGTACCTATGGTTGTTAAGGAAAACATTCAATTTGTCAAGTATCTTTTTTACCAATCATAGAATCCTTCAGCATGTTGATAAAAATCTCTGAGTTATCCTACAGAGTGCTTAATACTTCCCCAGTGTATTCCTGAGGTCTTCTCAAACGAAAAATATTTCATGAAGGGCCAGACTTTTCTAATCAGGCTGCTTCTGCTTGCCAGTTTATCTAAAAGGCACATTACTGAAAACCTTTTCCTTTCACAAGAATTTTGTCTATTGTTTATATAGGTATCACGGAGAGATATGTTTGATACAAATTGTTTCAGTTGGAAAGAGCTCTGCCAAAGAAAACAGACAGGCAGCTGTTTGCATTGCATATAAAAATTTTGTTAAATATGGCTGCACCTATGTAAACACAAATTTATTTCCAAGAAGTACCCCTGCAGCTGCAAAAGCTTTCAGACATTGCCAGACAAGTTATTTTTATTAAACCATGTAACATACTAAATAGCTCTTTTGATGGTTGTCACACCTTAAGAACATGTAACATAAAAAATCTTGTTCATTTTTAAGGAAGATATTTTTATTTTTCAAAAGCTAACAGAGAAATGGGCCCATTTTATAATTTATCATTATTCTACATTAGTATGAAAAATTAAAGCAATGCAGAGATATATATGCTGAACACTACATGTGCGTGTGTTCACGTATGTAGAGTTTTAGATTTTGTTTGTGCCTCAGTATCTGCCTGATCCAGAGTCTATCAGAGGTGACAGAGAGATTTTTACTGCCTGCAGCAGGCTATGAATCAGAGTTAACTTCAAATGCCTGGAGCTGGCATAGTACTGTATTTTCTGTGCTTCACCTCCAGAAAGCACAAACAAACAAGACTATTTAAAGACTGGGGGATGCTGTAAAAAATCCAGGGCAGTGCACTGCTTCTTTGGGAAGTAGGAACTCTCTGTTTCCTCACGGCCCATGGAGATGCAGAAAAGGGGCTGCACGGCCACTGCCATCCTCTTCTCAAAGAGGGCAGAGATGGAAGCTGGGGAAGGCACAGGGTCCCTCCTGCTGGGCAACACACCAACATGCTTATACTGACATTTCAGCAAGAAGGGAGCAGACGGGTAAAAAGTCTTCTGGGTGCACTGGAAACCTGCTCGGATTGTTGGGAGTCTGTCAGCAAACTAAATGGCCAAAGAAAGCAGCACGTCCATGCAGTTCACAAGCAGGATGGACCCAAGTTGATGCTTTCTGCCCATAAGGCAGGATTTCTTCCCCCGCTCTGGTCACCCTTGAAAACACAAAAACACCTTGCCAAGGCGGGTGCAAATGGGTCTTTGGGGACCACCTGCGTGAGCAGCAGACGCAGACCACGTTTACGAGTATGCATTCTCCAACCTTTAGGAGCCTCTGGGGTAGGATTAATCGACACCGTGCGCCTTTTCCCCGTTTTCCTATGCAGATGCACATTATGTAATTTGTCCAGGGTATTTGCACTCACTCTGAGGTCCATTCTGCTGCTCTGCCAGACTTGGACTGAAAATACATGTATCATTATTTAAATCTATACGCATACACATTCAGTCTATGTGCAACACATCAAGAGGTCTACCTCTTCTTAATAAGTTCACAGATCTCCCACTGACATTTATTTTAGTTATTTATATTAAATCATTTTCAAGGAGAATAGAAGCTCTTTTATACACTGTGGGCTGTATGAATGGCTTCTCTAGAAAGTTGAAATCAATAGTGCTTAGTGATTCAATCAGTGTTAGGTGCAGAGCCGTTCCAAAGGTTAGGGAGCCTCATTGGATGGGATAATATGGTGCCAATGAGCCTACCTGAGCTTAGCTCTCCTTCCTGTCTCTCCATGAGGATGCCGAGGGCAGGGTGCTAGGGATACTGCTTGAATTACAAGTATAAGCTGAAGTAATAGCCTGTGTTTTAATTTTGAAAGTGATCTAGCCATACGAAGTTGTTTTTTAAGGCATATTTCTGGTGATTAATGTGTAAATGCAAACACACGTAGATGCACATATATAAATACACTTTTAAAAAGACATTTTTCAATCATGTCACTGTGCTTCCAATTCAAGCACAAGTGAATGGATCTCCAGAAAATACCACTGTACCTTTTCTCAGCAGCCTCAGCCTCACTTCTCTGTGATGGTCTCAAAGGTAAAACTAATTGGTAGGTAGGATAGCATGGAGCTGCCACAGCAACATTCTGTGAGAAATGGAAGCATCAGAGCAGGTTCTTACTCACTTTAACAAGAATGCAACCTGAATCAGCAGCATTATTCTTCATCTTTGCAGGAGGAACAAGCCTGAAATACTGAGAAAAGCAGCCTGGATATAGCTGGCACATACCTGCTTGACATAAAGTAGTCAGAAGTCACGTGCTTCACATGCTGCTCCAGTTCTGACCTGCAACTCTGAAATTGTTGGAGTGATAGTGAACCTAGTTAGGAGAGGGGAAAAAAATGAAACCTTCAGATATAGCAAAGGGAAAAAAGCAAAGCAAGTATGATAAAAAGTGATCACCAGTGCTTGCTTGAATTCCAAATCGTTGCTGTTTCTGTTCTTCACAAGCAAGTTGCCACAAACCTTTGGAGAATTATTTATCTGAACATGTCTGCAGTGATGAGCATTTGGATCTAAGATGCTAGATCAGACAACTGCTGGTGTGCGGCTACCATTAGATACATTAGAAAAATGTATATGAAGCCTACAGGAAGCAAAGTTAGAAATATTTGACATTCAGAAGATCTTAAGCAAGTGAAAAAGTAGGGATTCCCATAAATTTTGTAGGGTGAACTTTCAGGTGCCTGAAAGAATGAATGAATGTGTTATGATTCTGGAGAATCTTGCTATTCAAGTGAGTTGTACATATGCATAAGGACAAGTAAAATTTGTTGTTCACTACTGAGGAACTATTGCTCTTTCATAATTTCCTACATTGGCCAAGGAGAAGAAACTGTATGAAACAAGCAAAGAGAACTATTTTCAAACAAACAAATTTTGAAATATATTGATTAATTCAGTCACAATTGAGAAGTGAATATATAAAAATGGTCAATCACACATACACAAAATCAAAACCCAAAAAGAGTAAGGGAGAGAGGAAGGAAGAAAAAAGGTCTTATCCAAAGAAACATCCTCTCACATTTACATTCCTGCTGGTGGGGAAAAGTATGAACCTCAGATTGTATGCACAACTCTCCTACCTTGTAACAGATGAGAACATGCAGTAAGCATCCATCCCAGAATCAGACTGTGAATACACAAGCACAAGACTGGATTACAATGGGTCCAGATCCTGTGACTACGAGGAGTGAAGAGTAACTGCTTTCTCTGCCATTTGTGTATGAGTGAAACTTTGACCCATGGTCTGGAAGTGGTTTGCTCTATGCTCATGCTGATGGCTATAATTTGTGGTGTGTGGACTTGGCTTTTGCGAACAGCATATTCTTTATTAGTTAGTATGAGAGCAGGCTTGTAAAGAAAGAAATAAAAAAATAATAAAAAGACAGTTTGTCTCCAGTATTCTTGGTAAGTAAGATTTTCATATTCACAAGGAGGGAAGCTTGTCTCCACTCAATGGCAAAACATCCTCCTTCAGCAATAAGGATATAGTCCCATGTCAGGAGCCAGCAGTAGGGTACAATGCAGGACGTACAGTTTCTGCAGTGGGAGGCATGCTGGCATCTGCAATGAAAAAAACATGGCCATCAGTCTTCCTGCTGAATGGGTAAGGAAACTGATGACAGGGATCAATTTGTGTTTCTTCCATCGAGACAAGAAAGACCATTTTCCTAACTGTCTGCTGTGTTCAGGATGTACAAGAGTAATTTTGGGTTCCTTATTCCTGAGAGAAAGCGCAGTGTGACTGCACAGCCAGCACTGTGCAGAGCAATCATGAAATGCATCGTCTGTGTGGTAATTCATATTTTATTGAAGAAAGCTCTAAAATATAAAGTGTTGGTTGATTATGGATAACCAAATCATGTTAGATGTCCATAAGCAATTATAATAAAATATTAAAAGAGTTTTGTAGTCTAGCAAAAAAAGATAAAAATATAGAGCCACATACTTTTGATTTAGTTGCTTCAATTTCCCTTTTTGTACATTAAAAATGTATATACGAGCTGCCATCTCAGTTGCATAGGACATCAAGCCACTTTATTTTTTGAGAAACACCAACCGAAGTACACTTGATTTGCCAAGTCACAAAGATTTGTCCTGACTAAGCTACATGTAACTGAGTCACACTCATGATCCCTCCTTAAATAATAAATTTAGAATCCTTATTAGAAAAAGTGTTGCTGTCTAGCACGTAGAGATAAACTGTGTTGTAGAAGTCTCTCGAAAAAGATAGAAATAAGTCGCTTAATAAAGTCTAAATCATTCCTTAGGTTAGCTAATAGAAGCACCCGTGGTTATAAAATTAATCAGTCTCTGCTATTACAGCAAATTGGTGAAGATTGTATTGACACATCTTCATCTGCATGTCTCATCAGAGGTGTCCGTGCCATTTAGCTACAAAACCCTGGAGGCTTTACTCTGCACAGAATCTTATAATACTTCAATTAAGGGACACCAAGCTGCCAGCCAGACAGCAGAGAATTTATTTCTTGATGACTCCTTAAGTTGTGCCACAGGCCTATCATTAAGAGAATATTTTTCACAGCATGTTGCAAAGATCCTCATGCCATTAAAAGGAATTGAAAAAGCATCAATTTGTTGTTTCCACCTAACACAGATATTTTTCATTGCTGGAACAGCCATTAAAAACAATCTGTTTTATTGCGTTCTGAAAAGATCACAGGAAGTACACATTGTGATTTATTTTAAGTATGACATTAGTATTAAAAGCATAGCGAATCCAAAGTCTTTGAAATAAATACTTAAGAAAACAAAGTATTAAATATGCTTTCTTAAAAATTTTGCTGAAAAATCCTTTGCCACCTGTTTTAAGACCCTCAGACAGAGATTCTTAAATGCCCTTGAGGGGACATTTGCTTTTTGAGAGAGAGTAAGGCCCTTTTTGTCCATGTGATATTCAGAACTAATGAACAAACCCATATAATGGATACAAAACTGAAAAGTGAATTTTTGTCCTCATATTCCTCCTATGGCTGTGATCTTTCCTTAGGGTGCAGTAATACAAGCACTAGTCCAGAGCATAGGAAGCTTTACATGGAATATAATATTTATATTGAATAAATTATACTTTCTCTAAAAATTTAGGACTACTCTGCAAAGGGACTCAGGCATTGCTCAGCCACTTGAAGTACTTAACCTCAATAGTAGGAAAACTTGAGGTCCTCAAAGACAACTAAATCCCTGAGTGCCTACATTCCCTTAGACACCAAGGAATTGCCAATACAACCTTACTGACCTGTTGTGTGCCTAACCTCTGGGTGATCTGGAAATCAGCAAGTCCAGACTGATCACTCTTGCAAACCCTTATCTAGGGCTCATTCCCAGACCTGCCTCCTCACTGGATGTGACTCAAGACATTAGGGTCTAGCTGAGTGATATGCTCAGTTTTACTGAAATGGTAGGTGAACGAGGCTCTCTTCTATTTCTCATCCTCACTCTGCCTGCTTTAGAGCAAGAATGTAAGCCCTAGTCTCATATGTCTGCAAGGGAGTCTCCCATCTGCTAGGGTGTGTCATCCTCCAGGGTATGTAACCTCTAGTGTCTCCTGTGGGAAGTCTTTTGCTCTGCATTGCACTGCAAAGGCAAGTACGAAAAGCAAGAGGTTTTCTCCCTCAGCTAGACTGTCTCATATGAGAGTCACAAAAATAAGGGTCAATGCCCCAAATCAGGTGCTATGGGTATCTAAAAGGAGGTTTCTCAAATCCCCAGTGACTCCTTCAACCATGGTGCTATCAATAACCATGCTGCATCTCTATTTTGATCTTCCTACTTTACCAGGCAATCTCTCAAATTCTTTTTTAACACAGACTGTCCCACATACAGAGGGGTGGATAAAAGCCTCTCAATAGCCCACACAACCTTTACATTGTCATTTTCTCATGAATACCACCATTCTTACCTCTGTGTGCTAAGATATTTTTCCAAGGTACTTAACTCTGTTTCTGGCTGAAGGAAAGCCAACTTCAGTTATCACCGAGTCTCAAGCCTTTCCAATGCTTAGGTCCCTGATGACCTCAGCCCTTGCACACTAATGCTGTACTTTCATGGGCAATTTTGAAGGAAGTGGTTCCACCATTTTACAGTTTAAGAGGAGCACCACCCTCTTCCTGGTGCTGGCACAACGATTTGTGCAGTCATGGACTCCAGCTAGGCAAATAGTAAGGGTTAAAGCTAAACTGGCCAAAAAGTAGTTGATGAGTTTTCAGCCAGATCAGTCCATGACCTGATCAATGTATAGTTCCACAATTGCTTGGGTGGACATAGGCCAGGGTGGGCTAAGAAGGCAGGAACAAGCAATGTGGAGCAGAACAGAGTAAGAATCCTTTTACAAGGAGTAGTGCCAAATTAAATTATTCTCTCATGTAATTTTACTGCTGGTATGTTGTTGAGTTAGAGCTGGTAAAGTAAAAACATAACATATCCTGAATCTTGCAAAAAGTTTGCCTCCTGAGCATCTCTAACACAAAAAAAAGAAAAGTAGCACTGAAAAACAAATATTTGTTACCCAAATCTGATTCCTCAAGTGGCTGTTTCAGTGTAAAATGTTTGTTTAATATAGACCAAAAAGCAATCAATTATATTAGCCACTGGTTTATCTGGCCTTAATCTTGATCCTGGAATCATAACTCATGTCAGTAATCTCACTGAATAAAATAAGATTCTTAACATGATTAAAAGCTGCTTCCTTAAGAAAAAATTTCTAGGGTTAAGCCCCTTTTATGTAGTACCTTCTTTGGGGATGAGCCATTAACAAGAGACATCTTCATTTTGATGATACTAAACTATCATGCTAATATATGAGAGAGATATATTGAATTATTTGGCCTCCTACCCTTATTAATAAATTTGAATTTCTGAAAATATATTGAAAGGAGCAGCATTTGCAATTTCATCTCCTATCCAATTAATTTATTTAAAACTAACATGGATGGTGAGTGTCAATTTTGTGGAGAAAAAATACATTATAGAATGAGGGCCAGACTCTATAGCTCTAATTCATGTGAATAGTCTTGCTTGTGTGAATAGACCCATCGGTTTCAATGGACTATTCACATCAGTTCAATGGGATTATTCACATACATAATATCCTATGGTATTTGGGATGAAAGGCACTATATAAATGTAAACTATTATAAAAATATTAATAATACACATTTTTAGTTACAGCAAAATATGCGTTTATCCTGGTAGTCATAGCCGATAAGGTAAATCATGCTTGAGCTAAGAAACTCCTACTACACATCCAAAACACTTATTTAACTGTGCTGCTAATAAGCAGGTTTTTTGTAAAAATACAAATACACATTTACATGAACAAAAATACAACATGTATTTATGAAAAAGCTTTTGAGAGCTTTCACGTAAATACTATGTAAGTTTTCTTATTCCATAAAGGCAATTTATTTTCTTTTTTATTTTTTAGAATAAACAAAATACAAAGGTCCAAATTCATCTCTGCGGTAGTTCTATTGACATCAGTCAGGTTTTACCAAAACCAAGAAGGCAATTTCACACAAAGAGTATCACAAAAAACTCCACTGCCAACCATTCAAAGGGCCAATTTGCAATGTGTTGTGTGCAAGCAGTCTCTGCAAACCAGCATGGAACCCTTCAGCAGCTTCCAAAGAGTTGAACTGCACATTAGGCGATATTCATGCTTCTAATGCCAAAACCTAGAAATCCATAGTTATCATAGATCCACAGAAAGTCATAGATATCATTCGTAGATTGCAGTAATAATAATAATTAGAGAAAAATTGACAGACAAGTTACATCTGAAGAACCTTTCCCCAGTAAAATAGTGTATTAAAAAAACTCTGTGGGGGCACATCCACAGCCACTGTGGCTCTGTGGTCTTCAATTCAAAGTCAGCCAACTCCTAAAGAATAAAAAGAGAGAAAGTGTGTGAGTGATGGACAATTTTGTGCCTCCCAAACAAATAGCTGTGCAGTGAATTAACATCACATAGTCTAGGAAATCAGTCACTGTCAGGGAAAGTCTGCTAATTTATTAGTTGCTATTACTCTCTTTTCTTATTTATTTATTTCTTACCAGTTCGTCAGGATGCCCAGTAATGCAGTGAGCATAATGCAAGTCCCAGTGGTGCCCCTTTGGGTTGAGAGGCAGGCCTTTTTAGGTAACCAGCATGACAACCTAGTGTAATGGAACCCTAAGTTTGTGCTACATGGGGGAGCTCCCCTGCTCTTCTGCCCTCTCTTCCCACTTCTCACCCACTGCATGGGTCAGAGATGATGGGGTTGGTGGCTGAGTCTTCAAACCTGCCCTCCAGGCAGGGACCTGTGTGTGGTTACTTCCATTGGGGACCACTTGGGCTCAGCACTTATGCCAGTGTATTTCATTTATGTGTTTTTTCCGTTCCTCTCTGTTGTGTTTTGACCGATGTGGATTTACAGAGATAAGAAAGGAGGGGACTCTAAGGATAGGTCTACATTACTAACTGGTATGAAACAAATAAGGAAAGACAGTGGCTTGATTTGCTGGGACCTTGTGCAGGTCCAGTACTGTAAGTCCACATTATGACTTCAATGGCAAGGAGGTTTGGAGAAGGTACCAGTCCCAGGCACACACCATCTGTGCACAGAGGACAAACTGGTGGAGGATCCTGCAGCCACACTGTACATGGACCACCCAGGTGTGACCTCGATGTGTGCCTTCAACTTTGTTTCCAGTAAGAGGGAAACTTCTTCAAGTGCGATGGTGTGTGTGAATGTATGCTGCATTACTCTATAGGCATAAGGCAAATCTGGACCCCCCAAAAGCCTTCCTGCTTACTAAACTGACACAGTCAATGGAGACTTTAACCTTCTCCCTTCTCTCTTCCTCACTCCTGGTATTATAGTGATGGTACCAGATGATCCCTACATGTGCTGCTCTACTTCTTTCCAAATCCTCCACCCCACATGTCAGACTTGAGAAAACACAGAGAATGCACAAGGGTGAGAAGAGAGAAGCAGAAGCTTCTCTCTGACAGAAGCCCTGCCATGTAGCCCAGTCTCTGTCACATACATCTCTACATTTTTCTGTCATTAATTTTCCAAACTCATCCAAGCTATACTGGGGCTCCCAAACTGAATAATAAATTGATGTTGACCTGAATCAGAACCAAAATGGAGTTAATTCAGTCACAGCTGAACTTGAACCAGAAACATGCTGATTCACATCCATTGGTTTGTCTCCTTTCTTTGGCTTGCCTTTGCTTTCTTCTTCCACAGGTGAAGTTCTCCATCTGATCTTTACACATTTTCTTTCACCTTTCCATCCCATTTCATCATCTCTGGAAAAAAAAAAAAATCCAAAGTGCATTATTCTAACAAATATTCCACAGCAAAATTTACCAGTCCCTGGGACTTTTCTTTCTTCCCCTTCCTCATTTTGCAGTGTAGCCAGATGATTGATTAACTGAAAAGAACAAAGTTAACACAAGGACCAAATATGAATGGAGATGACAACCAAGAGCTGCCCAGCCTAGGGAAGAGAAAACAGATATCATGCAGTGTTCTGGAGCTCACACAGTTTCACCCCTGGGCTTATAGGGAAAGGCAGCTGGATCCCTGAGTCCCATTAGGCCATGGGAAGATAAGAGAAATCAAAAAGGAACTGTGCTTTGTACTCAAAGTCTGGGCAGGCTTCAGTCTCTCAGAAAGATCAGGCAGACCCATTCCAGAGGTTTCAGAAAGGCCCATGAAAGCCTGATATTTTCATCAGCATCATATGAAGAATGGTATGTTCATCATCTTTAGGGACTCTTTTTGTTCAGGACTTAGTGCCTTATATCTGAAAGCCAAGTAGTAAGCCTAATAGCTTTTTGAAAAAAATAAAATAAATTTTAAAAAAATAACTTTTCTCTCCACAGTAACTTGTAGCAATGAGTTCCAGTTTAAGTACGTGTTTTAAGTCTACTGCCTGATCACCCCTGAGCCCCCTCAAGACAGTGACTTGAGAGTCAGTCTTTTACTTTCTGCTTTTGTTTAATGTCATCTTGTTCCTTCCTCTCACTATAAAATAATTATTTTCCCATCTTAAAAAGACTGCCCTTCAACTGCCACCTTATTTCTTTTCTTGCCTCTTCCATTTCAAAAATCTAGAGTTTTTTCTGTTAAAAAATGATTCTGAATCCTCTACAACCTGACTTCCACACCACTAAGGCTGGCAAATTCCACTTGAGTCTCCCACGAGGCTATTCTGACCACTGAGGCACTGTATAAAACAGAAGCAGTGGCAGTAATTCCTCTTCCAGATGTGTTTTCTCTGGGAACAGCAAATTTTCACAAAGCTGCACCTTATTATTCTCTGCACAGCCAGCCCAGAATTCTCCTTTTCTATGAAACCTACAGCAAACAATGCTGAGACTGCTGCTTGTTTTAATGTTCCCTTTAACTTCCTTACATCCATCTGCCATATCTTTTATCCTCTGAAACTCATTGAAACATGTCTTTTTGTCCTGTGCTTGTGCCTTTCCTTGTACATAGAACTCGGCTGTGTGGCTGAGATTCCCAGATACTACCAAGCTGTAAGTGCTACTAGTAACTCCACATCCTGCACCCATTTTTTTGCATGTGGAACTTGTACAAATTTCCTCTTCATAAGCAATGTGAGTAGAATTTTGTCGCAGGTAGAACGACACAGTTCAAATAAACTCAGGTACCTATTGGTAGGATGCGAGGTACAAATGGCAGCATTGTATCCCATTCAATCACTCATTTTTATAATATTTTAGCAGTCTGTTCACGAAAGGGATGAAGCTAAGGTTTTTTGCCCCTCTAGTAACAGTTTTGGTGAGATCTAAATCCATTTTTAATTCTTGCTGCAAGTTAAGGGCATGGTCATTATGACTGCTTGATTGGGTTTGCCACCAAACAAGAGATTGAATAAGTGCATCTTGAGATGCTCATCATTCAGCTACTTGTTACTTCTCCATCACAGAACTGTTGCCCCTTACCATGTGCCATTTCTATTCCAGTGTGACTGAAAAAAAAAATAAGGATGTTTAAGCCAAAATCCGTTTCCAGTCCTTCAGCAACTCTTTCCCACTCTTCTGTCAGCAAACATCTTAGTCGCTAGAATGTCTCAGTTTTGAGAAAAAGCAGTATCTGCCTATCTATCCATGTCAGTTGCGATTGTGACAGGCCTTTCTACTTGTAGTGCCTTTTTTAGTTTTCTATGAATTTGGGAAAGACCCAAAACCAACAACAATGATCAGCTTTGCCCCCAAACATAGAAAAAAATTTGATAAACTGTTAAGTATTAGAACCACATTGTTTACACACACAAGATGTAATACCTATATTTAACTCTGAAGCTCAAATTCCACCTAAGAACAGAATGTGAATAATAAAACTATACTACGTAAAAACTGCAGAAAAGAAAGTCATATGTACAGGTGAGTGTGTGGGAATTTTTGTCAACAAAAGGAGAAAAATCTACAAAGACTGACCCTGATCCTGCAGACATTGATTTGAGTAACTTAGGTCCTCTGTGCAGAGATTTGTTTCAGCATCTGAGGTTCTGAAATCAGAAAAGTGTGAATTTTTAGCTGATTCTTTGCCTTTAAGAAGCCACCATAATTGTCATGAAAACTTTTTAATCTCTGCAAAAATGTGCTTGTGAGTATAGTCATACTATAAACACAGATGAATGCTCATTCACGCTGGAGCTTTAGTAATAGACTTGCAAGTCACTGTCAGATGATTTGTTTCTATAAGATGCCTCATTTTTCTTACATAATTTAGGCAGCTCAAGGCATGAGCATTATCTTGACCTAAAAGTAAAAAAAAAAAAAAAAAATCTCCATATAGAGGGTTTTGTCTTATTCTGGCAAAACTAGCCCATGAAAGAACTGATGTTCTTCAAACACCCTACTAATGGTACAGTAAATTACATTTTCTCATTTGGAACCTTGTAATAGATTTCTCTACAGAGTGATTTATCATGCAACAATTAGGAACCCTAGGGAATTAGATGACCATTTTAAATTTTATCAGCTTGTTTCAATAAACTGTTAATGTGACCCTAATGTTTGGGAAGCACTTTAATATAATCAGATTTCAGTTGTTCAATCTACTGACATTAATGGCTACCTCATTAATCATAGGATTCTCACTGAGACCTCAGAGGCTGTGCTAAATTCAGTGGACCAATTCTTACAATAATAAAAACAAAAGCCAATGTTCAACAGGGAAAAATTCCCACTTCAACTGCAAAACATTGTTTTTTGTTATCCTCCAGGAGTTGACAAGGTCATTTAATAATCCCCTAAAGCCTAGAACATTTTTTGTGTAGTTCAGCTTTATTTGTAAATTGGTCAATTAAAAATGATACAGTCAAAAGAACTGCAATCTTTTGCTGTAAACAAACAGCCTAAGATGTAAAATATGAGAGGAAGACTATGTAATAGGCTAGGTACGATTGGGTGTTATGGTTCAGAACATATACCCCATGTACCCAGGGACAGTGATGTTTTCTCCCTGAAAGCACTTCTATTCCATGGTGATGGCTCTCACCTTGCTGAATAATTAATAATACAGTTTACTACTCTGTAAGGCATTGCAAGAATACTGCAGTGGCTACCCTGCCATCACCAAAAATGTTCTGTTCTTTCAAAATATCTTGTTTGCCTGAGTAGTTTAATGGAAGGTAATATGAATAATACCAAAGGCTTTGTCACCTTATCCTTTGATGAATCAGTGGCAATTCTGGTATCACGTGCCCTTTTAGAGAGTGAAGAAATATGGTGTTAGAATTTGTGTCTCAAGGTTTTGGGAAATTTTTATGGTTGTCCTTATAAAGGCCTTGACTTTAGGCATCCTTATAGAATATGTTAGGAAACACAATCATATTTCAGTGCAAACCTTGAAGAGGTTTAGGTATGGCTTGAAGGAAAGTTGAGTCCTTTGCATGGGCAGATAAACAACCAACCACTTGAATATTTCTTTTCTTTCATTCTGAAAGTTAGTAAGAAGAAAGGTGTGGGTACAGGATGTGAGGAGATATAAAAAGAATTTCTGATAAATTAAAACTGTAGCAAAAATTACTAGCTGTAAAAAGTTGTAAACTGAATTCAGCAGAGGGAGCTTTTCCCTTCTAGTTGCACAAGTTGGTTCAACAGCTGAAGACCTGCTTGTCAGCCTTTGATGGACAGCAGAATGGTGGAAGCTTCCATTGCCTCTAAAAGAAAGCACTTTTTCAAATAAAGTATATTCTAGAAATGAAGGAGCCAGTAATTGCTCATAGCTCTAACACACAGCCTGAGAATGTCAAACAGCAGTAAGCATTGAAACAGTTAATTTTAAGAGTTGATTTTAATAGGTCTTGGTTTCTTTATTGATAATGCAATCTAACTTAGGTATATATAATTGATAAGTTATTCACCTAACAGTCAATACAGTTAATGTGTACTTAGTTTATTTGCTGAGTTAATCTGTTCAAAACAGGAAAATGGTAGCAAGCCAAAGAGGTTATGTACGGTATTGACATATTTATCCGATAGGTTGTTGAGGCTTCAATAAAATCTGGTTTACCAAGTCAGAGAGTCAGTTCTTTAAGACCTTAGCGAGGATCATGCATTTTGATTCCTACTTTGTTTAGTAATGAAGATAACAAAGACCACTACATTAAGTCTGCTTTTCTAATACATTTAAAATACAAAACCAGGACTTTGATCTTATCAGATAGATGTGTTCAGAGGAGGAAATGTTAGCAGCACTCTGGATAGGCTGGAAGGCAGTAATGTAAAGCCACACAGCAGAGGCAATTGTTTACATAGCACCTGAGAAAGGGATATAGCATTCCCAGATATGTTTTCAAGGTCAGTGAAAAAAAGCAAGGAACACTAAAGACCACTGAATAGCTAATTCTACGTCCTGGCTATCATAAGCATCACACCAGGCACTCTCCTTAATGTCTGTCTTAAAAAGGGTTGGATTTCTTGTTACAAATACTTCCACTTAAAGATTTTTCCAGTCCTTCTGCTCTCAAAAGGTTAGAAATCTGCTTAATAATCAAATAAAAATAATCTATGGTAAGTTTTCACTGCATTACTCTTTTATAAAAGTATTACCATACTCTTTTTGTTATTTGACTAGTATTATCATCTAGATTAAATATTCTACCAGGCATTCCCATTCCCTTAGCATGTATCCCACCAAACTCCAAGTCTTCTAATTCACTGCCATAGAAAGTATTTCTTATTTACCTGAGCATCAGAGCTTTTCATTGTCTATGCCAGATTAATCTGATTCTTCTGGAATATGGCTGTCTTGCAGAAGTGGTCTCATTAGAAGAGAACCTAATATTGGGGTGCAGAGAGCTATGACAAACACATAACGGAGTGGTGGAGTTATAATTAGTATAGAAAAGAGTATTCTGACATTAAAAGACAGAACTTCTGTTCTGAACTAGCTAGATACATGTAAGTGTGGCTATAACAGAAATTGTACAAGAATGGCAATTAGAGAAAGTAAACTCACAAGGTAAGCTACCATAGGACAAGTTCTCAAAAGCTTATCTTCTAGTTCTGTATAGATTTTTTTACATACCATACAAATATGATGAAAAGAAAACCCTGGTACAATTCTAAAGGGCCAATGTAAGGGAGATGGGATTAGCAAAAGGGTGGAAATACTGCAGTGACAGCTATCATTAGAAGCTAACTAAAAAGCTTGAAAAGTTGTGTCATACAGGATCTCTCTATATTATGCAAGTGTAGGAACAAAAGGGAGGGAAAGAGCTTCATGGAGGTGACTGAGCAGGTAAAAAAGAACTAGTGGAGAATGAAGCACAACTGGAGGCACGGGAGGTCAGAATGAAGATACAAGAAAATGAACGACACTACAAGATTTGGAGAGACTGAGTCATTTTAATTTTGACTAAAATATTTTTTTAAAATTTCAAGCCATAATCCATTAGTGATTATATATGTGGCCTTGTCTGATAGTCCAGTGCAGGAGTTGCCTGATGTATGGCTTTAGTGTGAAATGTGACATTTTTAGTATATGTTATCGGCAGTGATCCATCACGGTGTAATATGTAAGATTGCCCACTGGAACTCAGTCTTTTTGCTTCAGGTGATTTTATTTATGGTTTGTGCAGGTGCAGATGAAGCAGTGAATCTGAGCTAGTATAGGAAGAGTTGAACAAATGAAGCACCTTCTTTCTGAACTGTGCTTTGAGACAGAGGGGGAACTCTCAGTTGAGCATCTCATGTTGAAAAGCTATCACAAGCTTTAAAGGGACACTTAACTTCAGGACACAGGTCCATCTGTTTGCTCTGGGCTTTGGGAGGGAGAGAGAATAGTAAGGGTTGGTGTTTCAAGGGAGGGTGGTTTTGTTTGGATTTCATTTATTTTGCTCTTTCTGATTGCTGTTTGGCAAGGAATGGCTTTGAACTCTTAATTGTATATTTTGTTTTTATCAGAGCACAGACCTGTCCTGTCCTTTCTCACTCCTCCTCCCTGCCCCCTTTTCTCCCACAGTCCCCACTTTACTGCTTTCTTCCTTCTCTCTTTCCTTTCATCTTCCACCCTGACAATAAACAGTTTGGAACTGAATCCAGAGGGCAGAAATGGCTCTGATTCCCTCCCCACCCAATAAGGATCCCAATAAAATTGTAAAATGGCATCCAGATCTTAGCTGTGTCTATAGGGTCTGTCTCTAGTGAAGAAGGGAGCAACACAGCATAATTAGCCAAAGAGGAAGATTTTCCTCGAGCACTTTTTCACAGTAAAGAAGGTGCTCCCACATTAGCAGCAATGTTTTTCTATGAGGAAATGAGCACTAGGAATGGAAGAAGCAGCAGCTTGGGAAGAGGTGGAGCCTGTGCAGCTAGGATGATGAAGATGCTAAGGATTAAAAGGCTTGTTGCCTCTTGATGCACCAGGTATTTATATCAGTAATTCTCATTAGGTTTACTGTGAATAACAGTCACAAATCCCCTGGGGACTGAGAGAAGAACAGAATCCTTAATGTTTCCATGAGGAATACTTTGAAACCTTCATAAAACATTCATATTTGATGGAAAGGAAAACCTACTTTAATAAAACCTGTTTACCGCTATTATACGATCAGCAGTTGGTATTTTATCCACTTGAGTATCGTGTATAACATACTTGCATTGCCAGTATATATTATAAGGCTAAGATCACTTTACTTGATATTATTGGTTTATTTATCTAACATTAACAGTTCATTTTACTGTAACCTCAAAATGGAGTATTTTAACTAAGTAAAATAGAATGAATCCAAGTTTACAGAACAGTTTATTTTTTCTTTCTCTAAGACCCTGTTTCTGAATATGGCTTCACAAGCAGATATCTGTACCACAAAACTACTGAGTTTGAAGTGATTGTTATTTAAGGTTTATTTTACTGCCTTAAAGAGGGTCACAGTTAGGTTGGGGTCCCTTGTGCTGGGCACTGAATAAATGTAGCAGACATTCAGGGAGGTAGTTTCTTAAACAAAAAGGGGGTGTCATGAGGCACCTGACGGGTCCTAAGTGATTTCATCTGGCTGCTTCAGAAGGACAAAATGTTCTGCAGGTTCTGTGCCTTATGTGCCAGTCTGGTGGGGAAGCTCTTAATACACCATGGCATGCAAAATGGCATTAGATGCCAATGTTCAGGCAACCTAATTCCATCTTTAAAATGTCTGCTCCTTCCAGAACACAACCAGGGACATTTTACTTGTGACTGCACACCTTTATTGTCCTTTGGCTACAGAATGTGACAGGACGTTCATAAAACAAGGCACACTGCTCCTGAAAATACTTGGGGCTGCATATACACTGGTACTGAAATAGATAGAAACAATTCAGAGGAGAGCAAGAAAAGCAAGCTCTGCTCCATAAAAGCCTTTCTCTGTCCTGGTGTAATTATCTGCATATAATAAGAATGTTCCAAGTCAAACTAATATGTGTATCTGTTGTTGATGCAGTTTTACTTAGCACAGGTTATTTTTAATTCATGTGCATACCTTTTACAAGTTAAGGATAAAATCTGTCCAACTTCCAGTATAGCTGGGTAAGTCTCAGTGTGTGTTCTTCTCATGTTTTATATACCTTTTAATGGTTGCTGGCATTTCAGCCATTGTGAAACTAAGGGTAGTACACACTTAAAGCTCACATATCATGAGTAAAATCTGCCACACTTCTTGAGGAAATGTTAAAATGTTCAACATCAGTGTTCTCAACAAGTAAATAACACATTATAAGGCTACATTATGACCAGATTATATCTATTAGTTACTGCTGTGCACCATGTAAATCTCCAGATTCCCCTGGGAAATGAGAAAATCATTTCAGACTTCAATAACTAACAATCAGTTATTGCTCTGGGCAATAATAAAGCTGAATGCAATTACCTAAAGTGAAGTTAGCAGTGTAACAAATGAAATACAGATTTCTTTCTCTCCTAAAATAAATGTAGCATCTCCTCATCACACACTACTGCATGGTATAATAGGGTCTTCTAAACAGTGTATTGTCTGAACAGCCTATTTGAGATTTGAAATATATGTGATTAAAACTTATAAAAGTTACTTTTTATGACACCACTTGCATGATTAGTGCTGGAAAAAGACTAACGGCTATGAAAATGCAAAAGTAACGCACTCATTCTAGGAAAACAGATTTCAAAACAAGATTCTCTACTCCCAGTAGTACTCCTCTTCACACAGTGAAGACAATTTACCCCAAAAGGGAAATAAAAAATTTCTGTTCATAAATTGCCTTTGATCAGATTTTTATCAAAATCCATTAGAGTTGTAAAGGCAGCATTTCAGTCTTCATACTTATCCAACCTTCTGTCACATTAATTTATTATTTATTCTGCTAACATGAAAATGTATAGCCTTTTTAAGGAGGAAAGAATGTTTCTATTTTAAGCTGATTTTCAAATGAAGTGTTTGAGAACTGAAGTCACTAGAAGCTAGAACTTTTCTTTATTTAGAATTACATTGTATAATACAAAGTATATACATAAATGTTTGCAGAATGATGATTTTTGCATATAACTCTAGAATGAATAATATTTTCAGTAAGAAAGAAGAGATTAGATATTGGATGAAAGAAAAATATGTACAAAATATTCATAACTAAGAATAATGTTTTTTTTTCAGCTATGCTACCTTTTGCCTTGTTATGTAGGGTAAGTATTAATTCTCCATGCTGAATTATTGCTAATTAATTATTTGCATGTACTTCCTTCTTTGTCACTACAGAATTCAATTATCCTGGAATAGATTTCCCAGTAGAAAGTTAATCCTAATTCCTGATCTTTTGAGAAACCAGATTTTTATTTATAAATACAGGTTAGGCTTGAACTAAGAACATTACAGTTATTTCCAGCTACTCAACTCTTTTTTTATGTATGACATTGAAGAAATTACTGTCATTGGGTATTTTTTTATGTTATCCTAAACTGGTGTTGATATTTTTCAATAGCTCCTTGACCTTCCTTTCAAACTGCATCCACTATTTTGTTGTTAGTTTAGCTCATTACTGCTACACAAAGCTCATTTTCAGAAATTTTCAGGCAAAGAATATCTCTTTGTTGTATACTTATGTGGTGCATAGTTCAACACATCATTGCCAGTATTAGTAATAATATATTTATAAAATGTGTCGAAGCAATTCCAGTCAGATCTGGATGCCCTTCATTTGGGTAAATATTCTGCTGGAATAAAGATATTGAGTCAATATCTAAACAGAAAAATGAAAAGATGGCTCACTTTAGCTACACTAACTCTGAAAATACCCTTTTTATGTAACTTTAGCTTATATTCAGGTAATTCTGATGTAAATCTTATTTAAAAATAACAACAAAAAAAAGAAGAGGATCCATAAAGTCATTAAAGCAGGGCAGCGTCAAGAAGAGCCATGATATGCAGCAGCTAGGATAAAACACTACAACGCAAAGCTCCATCATTTTGGTTCAGTATTTTCTCAGTTAACTGGAGCAATGCCTGGCAATTATTTGTAAGGTTTGAGGAGTTCCAGCTTGTTACTGCTTTAATCTTATTTCCACCCTGCAAAACAAAGAGGAGAACGGGGATGCTCTCCATGCATGCTGTCCACCATTATGAGTTTAAAATTAAGCATCCAAGCTCTGGGTTTGATAACATTTAAACGGAGCATAGGGGACAGTGAAACTCATAAGGTTGTATTGCAGTCAAGGTGAATTAAAGAACTAATTACCTTACGTCTTTGGACTTGTGGCCAGCCAGGAAATGCAGGTTATGTCTGAATTTACTTAAGTGGTTTGAAGAGCTGACAGAGAAAGCATCCACATTATCCTCAAATTCAGGCTGTGTAAAAATCCCATCTGCTTTTCCTAGCAGGGAATGCCAGGATCTTTCTAGGAAGGATCCTTCTACCCTATGTCAATCAATACCAAAGGGTATTTGAGGGGGCAGTCTGGCCAGGCACAGCATGGCAGCCCCACAGTGATGGAGCTGCTACTGTCTTCCCACCCAACAGCAAGAAAAGACCTGCAGCCAACATGGTCCCGAGGACAGCCTCGAGGTCGCTCCAGCACTTCAGTGGCGTGTGGCCACAACACATCCCGTCAATTAAGCAAAGGCTGTCAAACTAAAAGACTTGCTTTCTAATTGTGAATTTGTTATTCAGCTAATTAGGAAACTTTGGCAGTCTACTTGTGTCTGTGGGAATTAATGGTAAAGCGTGACTTTCCTAATAACAAAACAATAGAGCATGCATTAAAGATATTAAGAAATAGATGGTGAACCAAAAAAGTAGCTATTATTGAAGATAAACATCTGCTGAGGTTTTGCCGAGAATGACAGCAGACCACACACGTGTTAAGATTTTTGCCAAAGCTCCAGCTAGAAACATAAATTCATTTCGATAAAAAAATGAGAACAGAAAGCTTGTCAGGTAGTAAATAACATTGAAGATTATATTAATATAAAGTTATAAGAATCTGTTGCTAACCTGGAACCATTAAAACATTTTTTAATGAAGCCAAAAAAAGAATTACAATTGATACCTACAAAGATAGGAAGCTTTATCCTGAAAAGCAATGATTTGAAACTATTATGGTCAGTGATTCCAAATGATTCAATGCAGTTTGCCAAAAACAAAGCTTTGACAAAGCACATATGCATTGTTGGATACAAAATCATGCAATAAAGTAATGGTCAGGGTTAATGACATGATTTAATTTCGAAATTGTCACTGATGAGATCATTTTTGGAATAACTCATGCACTTCTATTATCTGTATTTTTAAAAGCATTTTGAAAAATTAGATAGACTGCAGCAGATAGCTGTTAAAATTATGTGAGAGCTGAAGAAAATTCCTAACAGTAAGAAATCTCAGTAAAACTTCTAAAATCTCAGTAGGTACAGTTTATCAAAAGGAGGGTTAGACTGTGGTCTGATTACAGTGTATAAGCACCTTCACAGTGAAAAGATACTGAAGACTTCTCCGACAGATAAAGACAGAACAAGAGTCAATGGCTGAAAGAGCGAATCAAACAGATTCAAATGTGAAATGAGGAACAACTTTCTTTGGCTGTTATTTGTTGTTTTTCTGATCTTAACTATGAGGATGATTAATTGTGGAAACAAACCACAGCAGAAAAAATGACTGATTCTCCATCTTTAGATTTCCATAACTCCTTTGCAGAGTGTACAGCACATTCATACTCATGTCCCTGTGCTCAGCAAACCTCAGTACAACAGTAAGTAGGTAAGTTTAAATAGCACAAGATACACAGACCATGAGAGCAGATGATCCAACCTTCTCTTCTGACTGTAAACTATGAATCTGGGGAACATAGGCACCGTTGTACAGATGTCCATGACAAACTACACTTTTTCCGAAATACGTGTAACCTATCATTATGAGTGAGACAAAACTCTGCAGGAGCCATACGTACTTTGGTCTATATAATAATTTAATTGAATAATCTTGTTACTCATTCATAAAACATGAAACATACAAAAGTCTAACACTGCCTACACAAACAAATACTGAGAAAAAATATTTCTGAGTAGTCTTAGCTGCTAACTGTAATATAAATGCTGCTCTGATACTAGTAACCTTAAAATAGCACAAAATCTTTTTTACAAAAGAGATGAATGTCATATTTACCCACTTGAGATGCAAATCTATACATATATGGAGTTTTACAATACAGTGAGGTATGGGATTTCAGGCTAAATTACAAATCTACTGCCACGAAGGAGCAAAAGCAGGGCTTCTAAACAAGGCAGGTTGGCCAGGAGCCACCAGTGGAAGCAGGGCAAGCATTGCCCTCACCAGCAGGACCCGAAGCCACAGCATCTGTACGTGATGGGCAGAGGAGGGGGAGATAACTGGGTCAACTGACCATCCTGGATAAGGCAGAGCAAGGAAGCAGGTCCACGGTCCAGTAAGGACAAGAGGAAATGGCCTCAAGTTGCGCCAAGGGAAGTTTAGATTGGATATTAGGAAGAATTTCTTTACTGAAAGGGTTCTCAGGCATTGGAACAGGTTGCCCAGGGCAGTGGTGGAGTCCCCATCCCTGTAGGCATTTAAGAGTTGTGTAACATAGTGCTTAGGGACATGGTTTAGTCAGGGAGTTGTCAGTGTGAGGTTAATGATTGGACTTGATGATCTTAAAGGTCTCTTCCAATCTAGGCAATTCTGTGATTCTGTGACTTCTGTTTTATACTTGCTGTATAAAACAGATAGCCTGTTTGTAGCCACACTGTTCCAGAAGGTTAGAGGGAATATAAGATAATATTATGGGAATGTGCTATGACCTCAGCATCAAAGAGCAGTCCTGGGTAAACCTAATGTACAAGTATGTTTAGGTGACAAAAGGAAGACTAGGGAAAATGTGGGCCCATTGCTCAATGAGATGGGGGACCTGGTTACACAGGACATGGAAAGGCTGAGGTGCCGAAGGCTGCCTTTGCCTCTGTCTTTACTGGTAAGATGGGCATTCATGAAACTCAGGTCCCGGCGAGCTGGGGCAAAGGCTGGAGCAAGGAAGATGTATCCTTGGTGGAAGAGGATAAGGTCAGGGAATACTTAAGCAAACTAGACATACATATGTCCATGGGCCCTGATGGAATGCACCATGAGTGCCGAGGGAGATGTCATTGTGAGGCCACTCTCAATAATTTTTGATTGATCATGGTGACTGGGAAAAGTGCCTGAAGACTGGAGGAAAGCAAATCACTCCTGACTTGAAGAAGGGCAAGAAGGATGACCCAGGACAGTAGAGGCCAGTCAGCCTCACTCCAAACCTTGGGGAGGTAATGGAGTAGCTAATCCAGGAAACCACTGCCAGGCAGATTAAGAACAAGAAAATCAACAGGAATAGTCAACATGGCTTCATCAACGGCAAGCCCAACTTGATAAACTGCTACAATGAAATGACTGGCCTGGTAGACAATGGGAGTGCAGTGGATAATGTCTATCTGGACTTCAGCAGGGCTTTTGACATGGTCTCCCATAAGATCCTCATAGACAAGCTGTTGATGTATGGGCTGGATGAGCAGTGAGGCAGGCTGAAAACTGGCTGAATGGTCAGGCCCAGAGGGTAGTGATAGTGGCACAAAGTCTAGTTGAAGACCACTATCAGTGTTCCCCAGGGGTCAATACTGTGTCCAGTCCTGTTTAACATCTTCATTAATGATCTGGATGATGGGATCCAGTGTACCCTCAGCAAGCTTGCAGATGGCAGTGTTACTGTCCATCATTTGTTTTTCCCATGGTGTATGTGCAATTCTTATTTCTGGATTTCATCAGTCATGTTAAAATGCAATCCCTGAATTTCATGGTATGTTTCTGATGATCTTTGAAGGCAGTTTTACTTTTGACTGCTTTTAAGAACTTATAATCAGAAATTTTGTTGCTTTACCATTGAGTCATGTAGGACTGTATTGAACAGCATGAATCCCAGACAGATCATTGTGAATATGCCACTATCTCATTCGTACAAAACCAGAATTATTATTTCTATTTATTTTTTCTAGACTTTAAACAGGAGAAGTAACTTTCCTTTTATCCCATAGCAAGTTAGCTGTTTTTGCTCTCCGGTTACATTTTGACCAGTCATCCTTAGCCACATTTTTAAGTGACTCTCTCAAAGTACTCTAACAGATGAAGGAATGTGGTGGCTTAACTTGGTTGGCAGCCAAACACCAAACAGCTGCTTTCTCATTCTCTCCCCACCCAGGGCACAGGGGAGAGAACTGGAGGGATAAAGGTAAGAAAATCTGTAGATGGAGGTAAGAAGAATTTAATAATTGGAATAAAATAAAATAAGAATGACAATATATAATTAAAATGTGATTAAACTTCAGTTGGAATCGGGACATGCATATATATACATATATATATATATATATATAAAAATTATTATTGAGGGGTAGGAGGGTGTTAGAAGGTCCAAACTCAGTTGATAAGAACAGACAATCTCTACCATATAGAAAATCTGTTAATAATGTAGAATACAAAAGTTTATTTTCATTCTGCAAGTTCCCCAAACAAATCACAGCTTACTTCTATCTTGTAATGTAGTAAGGCCTGTTTCAAAGATTTTTGAAGTTTCCAACTGACTCAACAGGCTTTGGATCTGGCCCTAAAGTAGTAAAACCTTTGTTGAATGTCTGTAGATAACCACTTAGTCAGTGCTGGCTTAAGAAAAGAAAAAAGAAGTAAATTAAATGCACCTTCCAGTGACATAAGCCTCATGAAGAATTAACTAGGATAAGCACTTATTCTAGTTGGTGCACTGTCGGTCTGAACAATGCAGACAAAAATAATAATTAAAACATAGCTACATGCTGAGATGAAACTTTCAAGAGCCTCTACTGTGTTAAGCTTATGATTTTTCTGGTTTTGTATTTGCAAGCATAATTATGTCCCAGAGGCAACAGGAGCTAGTGCTTGTCAGTCCCCATTTCCTCCTCCGATAGGAGATTAATTTCTTTACAAAGAAATCCAAAAGTTGATGCCAGAGCAATAATAATAATGTAAACAAGTCCTTTATTCTTTTAATCTAGAATGCATAATTTAATGGCATAGTTGTATAAATAATGAAAATACCACATCTACTTTAGACAATTAAGGGTAAACTGAAGGTAACATTTAATGTAGTATTGATTGACTGTACCAACAAAACGACGGCAGACATCTGTATGGATGATAGCAGTTAGGAAAATGCTACCAAGTCTATCAATACAGATTAAGTAGGGTGGGATGGAGCAGACTTGATGGCTCAGAGTACTGGTAATGGAATAGGGAGCCTTTCACCTCCAGCACACTGACTCGAGCCAGCCTAGGTCAGTCTGTGACTGAAAGTCATTACCATCAGATGGCTCTTCAGTGAAATGGGTTTGTCCTAATGGCAGGCTGTCTGTGTCACAAAATGCACCATCTATCATGACTGACACTGCACTGAGATTTTCAGCTGGGAAGCTGGAAGGAGAGAGGATGGGCTTCGCATCCTTTCTACCCCTGTGAGGAGCAAGGGTAAGGACAGCTGTCCGGGGTTGCTCTGCTACAGGCTATGCTGCGGAGGCTTTAGGAAAGTATGATTTTAGGGACTGTGGTGCTAAATACTAAACAAGGAAAGAGCAAGAGGAAAGTACCTATGCTGAAGAGATTGCAACTGAAATGTAAGACATGACATTAAATAATGGACAGAAATGGTAAATATGGGAGAAGTGTAGTTGGAGTAGGCTCAGCACACCAGTGGCCTCAAATTACAGTACGTATTCTGCTATGCTTGTGTTTTTGGATGGATTTGAGATTAACTTTGTTACTCAAGGGAAAGCACAAGAGGGTCTGTTAAAAAAACCCCATGAACAAAAGCACAGTGGAAGCCAGTATCCCAGGTTAGTCAGAGGCAAGAAGCAACAAAAGCTAATTGAAAAGAACTCAGGACAGGAATAAAGGATTTCCAAATGAAGGCAAAGTGCATACAGAGCTGGCATAGAGATGGGAGATGTTGGAGAGATGCAAAGTGGGGACTGACATGGGCAAAGGGATGAGCTAAAGGGATTACTTCTTTCAGCAGCATGACCTGGTTGGATATGAGCAGAGGAAGATTGTTATCTGTCAAAGCCACCAGATATGACATTGTTAGGAAGTGACAAGAGAATAAAGCAAGTTCTAGCTTTGTGGTTGGATGGCAAATACTGTAGCTTTCAGAAGTTCTGTAGAAAGGTATTACCTCAAAGATTTAACAATAGCCTGAATATTAGCACCAATTAAACAGCTGTTTTACTGGCAACATCCAGGCTACAGTCCTGGGTGAGAGAGTGGAAAAACTCTTAGAGTGATGGTAAAATGAATGGAACAAAATTGTGTTGAGCATCATATTCCAAGCTTTTATCTACTCTGAACTCTGAAAGCTCAAGGACTACTTCTAGGAGCCCTACAAAAGATAAATAAGAAAAGGAAGTCTTTCAGGAGGTTTAACTTAACTTCTATTAAAAAATGTTTCACAAATCACAGACCTGAAAACCACTGCATAGAAGGAGAACAGAAAAGGACAGATTCATGTCAAATGGTCAGAGTAAGCTGAAGACCTTGTGAAGAAACAAAAAGTAGGAGTAAAACCAGGGAAACACAGTCACTGGAAACAAGGTCAGCACGTTTTCTTCAAAATTTGGTGTGATAAAATGAAACCATGTAAGTTTAAAAAACAGTTTTTTATATTTAAATTCAACTGCTCAAGGGATATGGCACTAAATTCATGGGTGTGGCAAGATCAATAAAAGGTACCAGCTATTCCTCTCCGATTGATACATATTTCATAGTTATATATATAGTAACTGTATCCCTTGTGTATTTATACCTGTGAGAGACAGGTTATAAATATCCTAGGACACCTGTACTCCACCCAGGCTGCTTCTTACTCTACGAAACACATTAAGCCTGTTAGTAGTACTTTCTATCATCAAAATGTCAACTGCCCTCCTGACCATTCTACCAATACGCATACTTTCTCTGCAGAAGACACCTCGCAAAGGGAAACAAACATTTTTCCCATAAAATGAGTACTAAATATGAAGAAATCAAAGACAGTGAAACTAAAAATGGTGAAAATTTCCCAGTAGTTGTAGAGCTCCTTTTCATGAAGTTGCAATTCCTTATGACCTCTTTAGAGAGCCTGTATTGAGGCTGCAGAGTATACACAGGTTTATCACCTAGAAGAATAACTTGGTGGTGAAATGAATATCATGTTTAAGTGAAACTAGATAAAACTGAACTATGACAAAATGTATTTTCCTACAAGGACTCACAAACTCTGCAGCAGTGGTTCATATAACACAAAATCATGCAACTGGATACACTGGTTCTGATATTCCTTCATGTTTGTTTATTTTGGTTGTGATTATGCAGTCAAAAATTAACTGTAACAGCTATCTGAATATGTTGCTGTTTTGCACATAATACTATATTCAAATATCCATGAGCATAATAATGAACTTGGTTTAACTGAATCATATTAAAACAATCAAGGAATCAAAATAAAGTATTAAAATATTTTACATATATATAGTTCCTGGCTTACTATTAAGAGTAGGAATGAAATAAAATATTGTTGAAAATTCTGAACACACAGAAGTTAGAAAAATTAGAGGTGGTGCCCACGGTGGGTGTGACACCTCCTTGTCCCACAGGGGATGAAATACCCTGGGAATAAAACATAGGGTTGTGTCCAGTGAGCTGCCATGTCCAGAGCAGCTAAATATCTTAGTGTGAGATTTCTTGGAAGGGTCCAAAAAAACCTCTGTGTCTCATCACTTGAAATCAGGACAGGCTTTATTTCTAAGAAAGCTGTTTCATTTCAGCCATCCATTAAGCTTGCTACAGAAATAACTGGAGAAAACTCTGCGGTTTGGTATGCATGCCAGACAGAAACTGATTAATCAACTTTTCTGTAGGCTTATTCTCCGCTCTGTATGCATGTCATCTAGAAAGATGGGAAAGTTCAGCTGGGTATGGCTTTCACTTCCTAAGCTGCAGAGGTAAACAAATGCAAATATTTCTTTTTTTGTGTATCTTTCCTTACAGGGGAGTGTTACACTTGGTTATCCAACTGCCATTTTGAAGGAAGCAAAGCGTGCACTTGCAATACTAATCACTACGCTGTTCTAACAGTCAGTGGCTTACTTCTTGCACTGAAGCAAATTAATTATCTGGTGCAAAGGACCTAGCATCATCCCAAGCCAGTGAAAAACTACCTGATAGGACTACTAATTTCCCACGTGTTAGGTTTTTAGGACCTTAAAAGTAACTTCCTGCTGCAGCAGGCTTGCGATGATGGTGATTAATTGCTTTTCATTGTACATTTCTGGAGCAACATCTCTCATCTGGGAAGCAAAAAAGTGGTAAAAACTGAGTGGAGGGTGTCAAGGAGGGATGCTCAAACACTCCACGACTGGACTTTCAGACTCCCGCAAAGCATCTTCCCTGAAAAATCCAGCGAGACACTCGAGAGGGGCAGGCAGCCGGCGGCAAGGCCTCCCGGCAGGCTGGCAGGGAGAAAAGGAGGGAGGCGCTGCGAGGCTAAGGCCGGAGCTGTCCCTCCGGCAGGCCGGGGCAGCGGCCCTTCCGCGACACACCTGCGGGCGCAGCTGCCGGACGCTGCGGGAGGGCGGGGGCCGGGCACGACTCCCACCGCCGCAGGTGCCGCGTCAGTCCCCACCCCGGCGGCCTGGCGTCTCTGCCCCGCGCAGGCCGCTGCCCCGCGGGGGGAGGTGGCGGGCGGGAGCAGGAGGCGGGGCGGCGGGGGGGCTCGGGCAGGAGGCGGTGGCAGCCCCGCCAGCACAGGAAGTCGCCCCGCCGAGAGAGGAGGGAGGAGGCGGAGCTCTGCCGCTCGGCCCGAGGTACCGCGCCGCTTCCCGGGGTGGGCGAGGGGCAGCGGACGCCAGGGCCGGCCGGCACCGCTGGGCCCGCGGTTGTCACGGCAACCGCTTCCCCCCCCCCCCCCGCCTCGGGGCGGCGGGCGCGCGCTGCCCCGGCGCTCCTCCGGTGCCGCCATTGGCCTGCGGGCAGGGAGCATCCGCCCTGGCGGCGCGGTCGGCCGTGCCGCTGTCCGCCGCGGGCCTCCGCTGCCATTGGCCGGGAGAAAGCGCTCGTCTCCGCGATTGGCCGGGGCGCGCTGCCAATCGAGGGGGCGCCCCGGGCGCACGGGTGTCGGCCTCGGAATGTGGGTAGAGGGGCCGGGCGGGGTCAGCGGCGGCCGCAGCGGCCATTTTGGGTGTGGGCGGGTAAGCCCCCTCTCTCCCCTCCCCTGTGGCCCGTGCTGTGCCCAGGAGGCGAGGGCGAGCGGCTGCCTTCGCTCCGGGCTCGGGCCAGCCGTGCTGCCTTCCCCAGCCCCGAGCGCTCCTCGGCTGACTAATTCCCCCGTGTCCGCAGGAGGCTGGTGCCAGGATGGCTCTGTCGCCGCGCTGCCATTGGCCGATCTGGAGGGAAATAATCCCCTTACTGGGGGGTCTCCTCGGTGAAGGCTGTGTCTGAGGCCTGGCCTGGGGGCTCTCAGGAGCTGACAGGAGCCTGCGGTGTCTCCATGCGAGGAGACTCCACAGCTCTCCCTCAAGAACTCAGCTCCTCATGTGCTGCTGGCCTGGCGTGGGTGCCTGAAACCTCGTCTGGTTCCCCAGTGTGTGGGAGCTGGACAAGCAGCTGCTGTGTGTGAGGAGGCTGACCCCCCACGCACAGTGAGGCCGGGAGGTGTTGGAGCTGCTGCACACGTGCGCTGTGTAACGGGGCTGTATGTGGTCACTGGCCATGTGTATGCAGTAAATCTGGTACAACCTGAGCTTGTTGAGCTGGCTGTGTTTACCTTGCAGGTGTGATGTGTTCTGGGTACATTGGACTCCTTTGTGTTTTCTGAAGAGTGCACTGGTCGTGCTTAAGCTGAGAAAATCCTGGACAGAAAATGGCAGCCACAACATTTCTAAATGCAAAGTGTTGGCAGGGATTTCTGCCAGCCTGCTCATGTGGCTCAAACTGCTCTGCCTTACATCAGTCTATATAGTTATGAGAACAGAGCATAGTACCAGAAAGCCCCGTTAGAAGAGCTTGTGATGTAACAGGGCTGTAAGTACAGCACACACATTCATACACAGTAATTCAGTTACATGTTATATAGGGTTCAGGTTCTTTGCTGTTGAGGACTGGGCTCATTTGTAAAGAGCTAATCAGAATTGAAGGGTACCTGTTAATAAAGGCATGTTGACTTTCTTCCAGCCTTTGCTACTAATGTGTGACTTACATAGTGGAAAACTGTAGAAAGTGATGTTTAAAGGATGCACAAAATTTACAAGTATGGGGAAAATTGAACCATTTCTTAAGTACAGTTATTAGGTATGTCTTCCTTGCCTGAAACACTTTACCTCTTGGTACAAAATAGGCGAGGGACAAACTTGATCGTTCAGATAATAGCTTGTCTGCTCATTAAGGAAAAAAATTGGTAGATGCTTTTGTTGACATGATTATCTCTAATCATTAATTAGTACAATTTACCGTTCTAGGACTTATTTTCTGTCTTCATGGAAGCTGGGAAGACTTGAAGCCTGAGTACTTCAAATCAGTGTTCTAAGTGTGAGTGTAGACAAAACAAAGAAGTGTTGACTTTGAAATAAATTACACCAGTACAAACAATTGACACTTTTTTTTTTTTGAAAGGGTAGTTGCACTTTTTTTTTGTTATTCTTGCTTCAATATGTAAATCCTTTTTGTAATTTATTATATGATTTATGTATAGTCTTCTAGCTGGACCTATTTGAGGAGGGGTACATGAACCCAAGCAGATGACTTCAAGAGGTCCCTTCCAACATCAGTGATGCTGTAATTCTGTGAATTTGATTTATTAATTTAACCAATTAGAGATTACAGCTATATCCTACAATTGACTTCCCAGTCTAAAATAGTATTTTGTATCTGGAAAAGCAATATAGAAATTACTTAGTTGTTTCAACACAGATGTGAGGGTTCTTCAAATATCTAGGTTTTAAAAGATTATTTCAAATCAAATTACTAAAACAGAGATTCCTGTTAGCAGTGGTAAAACTTCTTTTATAATTAACTTTAAACCTTGCATCAGTGTACATACAGAATCACAGAATGGTGGGGGCTGGAAGGAACCTCAGGAGATCATCTAGTCCAACCCCGCTGCCAAAGCAGGTTCCCTACAACAGGAAAGCGTTGAGGTGGGTTTTGAACATCTCCAGAGATGGAGGAGACTCCACAACCTCTCTGGGCAGCCTGACCCAGTGCTCCGTCACCCTCACAGTAAAGAAGTTTTCTTTAGATTTGCGTGGAACTTCTGGTGTTCCAGTTTTTGCCCATTGCCCCTTGTCCTGTCACTGGGCACTAATGAAAAGAGCCTGGCCCCATCCATTTGGCCCCCACGTTTCAGATATTTACAGACATTGATAAGATCTCCTCTCAGTCTTCTCTTCTCCAGGCTTGAAGAGTCTCAGCTCTCTCAGCCTCTCCTCGTAAGGCAAATGCTCCAGGCCCCTCATCATCTTTGTGGCCTCCACTGGACTCTCTTCAGAAGATCCCTGTCCCTCTTGAACTGAGGAGCCCAGAACTGGATGCAGCGCTCCAGATGTGGCCTCACCAGGGCAGAGTAAAGGGGGAGAAGAACCTCCCTCGACCTGCTGACCACACTCTTTTTAATGCACCTCAGGATATTGTCGGCCTTCCTGGCCACAAGGGCACACTGCTGGCTCATGGCCAGCCTGCTGTCCACCAGCACACCCATGTCCTTTTCCACAGAGCTCCTCTCCAGCAGGTCAGCCCCTAACCTGTACTGATGCAGGCAGTTATTCCTCCCCAGGTGAAGGACTCTGCAGTTGCTCTTGTTGAACCTCATTAGGTTCCTTTCTGCCCAACTCTCCAGTGTGTCCAGGTCTCACTGAATGGCCGTACAGCCTTCTGGTGTGCCAGCCACTCCTCCCAACTTCGTATCGTCAGCAAACTTGCTGAGCATGGACTCCGTACAAACACATACATGTGTTTCTGTTAAGTTCCATAAAAACAGGACTATCCCTTCTGTTTCAGATACAAGCAGCTGAGTTTCTGAATTCAGTTACCTCATCACATTGAATCAACAGTTTTTTCCATGCATCTTTCCTTAAGAACAGACTTTAGCAAAAGGTAATATCCAATAAGATATATACTTTTCCATATTAATCTAAATTTTTCATTAGGCAAGACAAGCTGTGAGTTACAGACAAGGATGGGATACTTTGGAAAGTCTGTATGTTGCTAAAGCAGGCTAATGTTGCAAAATGGAGTTACATGTTAAAAAAACCTAAATCGGTTTCGTATAATCTTGGAGAGCCGAGTTGCTCTATTAAGTACTTATTCTTCCTAAGTAAATTGTTCCATTTACGTGTTACGAGATACATAGAGAGAATGAAGCATAGATGATTGTAAGGTGTAGAAGACAAAGAAACTAATGATTTTAATTTACGGTAGGAAGTCTCCCTCAATCCTCTGACCCTCTTGCGATACTACTGTTGCAGTACAGTTACTCCTGGGAAACAGGACTGGAAAGTATATGTTTTCTGACACAAATTCTACTTTAAGTTTTTCTGCTCTTGTAGATTTTTTTTCATTTGCTTTCAGGTTTACTTTTTATTGAGGAGAAAATGTGAAGAGATTTTGAGAATACATACAAGCTGATCATTTTTAAAAATAAAAAATGAAGTGCTTTTCAGTGAATGGCTATCCTCATTTCAAATGAAGTCTGCAATGATTAAATATTAAAATGATTGATGGTTTAAATTAATATAAAAACTTTTCAGGATATTATTACAAAGATTAACATTTTTAATGTTTTAATACTTCCATAGTTTATCAATCACAGGCACAGTGAAACTGTTTTTAGTAACCAAGCTGATGATCTCATATATCATTGCAGTATTATGCACAACATAAACATCATGGTGTTGTTGGTAGAGGAGATGAAGAAACACAATTTATGTTACAGTGCTTTAATAAACAGGTTTAGTCTTGAAGTATTTTTTGGTGCACAGAATAAGCAGGTAAGATTATTTTTCTTTTTTTTTTCTCTTTGGAAAGAAGATAAGAAGGAAAGATAGTTCCAGAAAAACTGTGGTGTTTGCCGTTTAAGAAGGAACTCTGTTTCATATGATGACGAACATAAATGGTCACTGGTAGTGCTACAGACGAAGAAAAAGAACTTGCATGTGTTTTTACAAGTAGGACTTGCATTAATGCAGCTTTAATATCCCAGAATTATCTGCAACAGCCTGTGATTCCTGATACATTTTTATTCATTAGAATTATATTTGAAGGTCACGGGGAAAATGTCAAGGCACCCCAGGTGCTTTTGTACCACTAGCTGTGCATGGATACCCCTGTAATTCAGTGGGTTGAGTAAACACACACTCCAGGCATTCTTGACATGGACAATACTAATCCCTTTGTTTCCCATTTCTTCTGCATTTTCTTAGCAGCAAGGCTACAATCAACATTAGTGATTTTTAAGTTTGATTTTTTGCCTCTCTAACTACGTATTGCAATGATACAACAGAGCTTTATACAATGCAGTTTATTGTGTCCCAGGACTTTTTGCAATGTGAAATATGGTAATTCGTACACTAACAGAATATTCTTTATTCATGTGTTGTGATTATTCTTGGCATCATCCTTCATCCAGTATGCTTTACCATCAAAAGCAACACAGAGTTGGAAAGACACAGTGTAATGAATTAGCCAATGTAAACCCAGTAGCAGGTGCAAAGAAGGATGGGAGGTAGCCAGGAGAGGAAGAGTAAAACAGAAATCTGGGGATAGATGTTGGGCTGGTGAAGTGAATAAATGGGGAATGACTGTTCTGACAGAAGAAGCTTTATGGTGGAGAGGTAATTTATGCCACAAAGGACAAGTATGAGAGAGGGAAAGAGCAAAGATTAGCACTAGGTTAACATTGACAATGGTATTGGGAAGTTAAAATCCAGCGGGCAAACTGAAGCAAACCGTTTTGTACACAAGTTTGTTGTCAGCTGTTAATGCTGTTATTTCTATTCTTAAGTAAGATAACAAAATAAAAGATGGGGTTACATTGCCTGTAGTTGGTTGCCTCTAGCCAGAAAGCCAAATTTCTCCGTGTGTATTTTCACTGAAATAAAATAAATAATGGAACAAAATAACCTGTTATGTTACGAACTGATTTTTATAGAGGGGAAACAGATTGGGTTGGAAATGTAGTAGATTTCAAAGTTTCAATTGTTTTCTCTCCGGCTGTGCTGTGTGGTGTAAATGAAGAAAAGGTTAAGTTTACCCATGATAATTCCTTCTCACATTTACATTATCAATCAGCCTTTGTAGTGTTTTGTGGTTTTATCTATTGTGTTTTCATTGTAATCTTTACGTATGAAGTTCTCAATTCTACAAGCTCTTATGCACAAAATTTATTCATGAATGGCTGTGACAGATGTGCTCTAGAAGCCTTAGATGCTGTGGTTTAAGATGCTGCCAGCTGGTCTCCTCCTTCACACCCTTCAGACTGCAGTCTGTATGGAAGAGCCAGCAATACCAGCACCTCAGTCTGCTTCCCTCACCTTAACTCACATTTGTTTTTATGTGGCTTGCACTGATGCTATGTCCTGGGGGCAGAACATACCCCTTCTTGTTGCCCTTCCTTACAGGGTGCTCACCCCTGGCAGAAAGGTGATTAGACACCCAGGGTTAGCAACATATTAAAGCCTCTCAGGTACCCAAAGCTTGTTTCTGAGACTCCCCTATAGTTTCAAGATGAACATGTTTTAAACTTTTTGTTTCAAATTACCTATGTTTTCAACTTGTTACTGTACCAAGTCAGTGTGGAGGACATTTCAGTGCTTGGTTTTACCCTATCCCAGTCCCTCCTTAAACTCTCACCTAATGGTTTTGTCTACTCTTAAAAGTGATCATGCCTAAAAGCTTACGTTAAAAAAAGTAGATCTTTCTTTCATGTAGTATGTATGCCATAGAAATTGTCCAGTAGGTGGTTTTAGTGTTGCACTCATTGTGTGTAGAGCTGATTATGCTACCTCCAATTAAGATTACATCACTTACTTCACTGCTGGACCAGTTTTGTATTACTTATGTTCTTGCCAAAAGGAAACAGTTAACCTGAAGCAGTGTATTAACTTGTTTTGTGTCTTGGCTGTCAAAGTACACTATTTGTATAGCTAACATTTAAATTTTATTAGGTCCTTGATTTACTGTTACTCAACTAAAATTAATTTAAAAATTAGGACTGTACAGTAACAATAAAATGGATAAAGAGCTGGTGAGCTGCCAGCACTCAGAAGTAATGGCTGGAGGCCACTGTCAACAGATGAGAGCTTGTGGGGACTTTCCTCAGTGTTCATGTCGAGTGTAATGCTTTTCACTGTTTTAGTCAATTGTCTGTGTGTAAACATAAAAGCAATAGTGACAAACAATGGATGGTTCAATGATTGCTGGAGTGATGATGAAGTTTAAAGCCCGGCTGAGATCATGATAACATTGAGTCTTTTAAAATGCAATTTGTGTCTAGGAAGAAGGAATGCTGGATTGTGTCTGCAGAATGGAAGATTTTATCTTGTAAAGCTGTGACTGTGGGAAGACTTGGGGTTGTGAGGAAGCACATGGACCCAAAGGGGATTCAAGTGCAGGGCAGTGGCAAGAGTGGCTGGTGCTGCCTAGTAGAGCTGATGGAGAGGCAGGAGGGCTGTTTAAATCCCTTTAATAAGACCAGTGCTGGAATGTTGCATCTGGTTCTAATTTCTATGAAAAACATGTCTTGAAAAATTTGCAAGCATGATGAAGGTCCTGGAAAACACAGACTTACTTCTGTTAATGGTATTACCTTTGATAGGTGGGCTTGAGAGCAGGTTTGAGCTTGCTGTGATGTTTCTGACCACATTTCCTTTCCTTACTAATGCTGGACTTCAGCAAGCTCTATTAGCTAGGTATCCCACCAGGCTGCTGCAGAGACCCCCCTACATACATAGTATTGGGTGTCCTAGGCAAGGCTATGCTGCATCTGTGAGAATTTGTCATTTCTTCCCATTACAGAGGGTGTGCAAAGCATTGATTTTCGTTGTATATATGCATCGTGGAAAGCTTTCTATAATGCTTTTTCAAATTTAGACTTTACTGTGATTAAACTTAAGTATGGTTTTAATGGGACCACAAATAATTGAAGCAGATAATTTGGGGGGTTTTTTTGATTCTGCAGTCATACAATGGTCAAAGCAAGGATGGATGTTGTTTTCTTTGGAATTTTTGATGTATGCTATTTAATCTATGAATGATTCTTTAATTAGGAGTGAGAAAGTTAAAAAAGCATTCTTAGATTGCTGTTTACCTTTTTATTCTGAAAGATAGGATAGTTTGAAAGCCTGGGTATACAAAGCAGCATACTAACAAGCTAAGTAGGAAGAGGATATTCTGGAAAAATGATTATTATAGGGATAAACCCTGCTTAAAAAAGCTTCAGACTATTTTCATTTTAAGTACACCAGTGGGGTTAAATAATATTAGTAACTTCTGTTAGAGTAACAGATCATAATAATTTAAAACAAAAGGTCCCAGCACACTTGCTAATATCCTTTATGGCTTCAGTAAAATACATCTGAAATGATTTACAAAACAAAGCTTCTGGATGAATTCTTCCAGTTCTACATGGGAAGAGAGCCTGTTTATCTTCATGCCTGTTTATATAGACCAATGGAAATTATTATTATCTAAATGTGGGTACCGTACTAAAACATAGCCATATATGCAGAGTAAAGAATTCAAAGCACTTCTGTTCTGTCATTTATTGCACACAAGTATATTGTATAGGCTTGGTTCAATTCTATACTCTGACCATAGAAGGACTCTATAGAATATGTACTGTGTCTCAAGGTGACCTTCAAAGGGAGGGAATGGTGTGTGTAGGAAAAATCTCAGGGCAGTGACTGTCTGACCAAACTTTTCTTTTTTTTTTTGAGTTTTCAGACTTAAGCACTGTCAGTGCTAGAATTAGTCAAGAGCTGGAAACATGTTTCCCCTGTACTATATTGGTATAGTTTTTCATTAGCTCACCCCATTAAAAAAAAAAAAAAAAATCAGTGTGGAAACGGATGAATATAAAGCTGAGTGCATGGGGTAGAGTATTTCAGAAGCTAAAAGCAGAAGCAACTTAGCTGAAGTCATTTTCAGCGTTGGCCCAGCTCTCCTTAAAATTTTTAAGCTTGATTACGTGGTTGTACAGCTTTTGGTAGAGTAGTGGCCAGGCAGAGCAACTGTCTGGAAGAGTACGGACCTGGAGTTTCTTGTGTTGTTGGTGTTCAATCTTTGTTCTTATGAAAACCGGTCTGTGTGGTCTATCAAGGTTTTTGTTGTATGTAGTCTACAAAACCAGATTTCAGGCAGTATATCCCCCTCCTCCTCATAAAACTTTATGGTGGTGCTAAAACATTCATTCTCCTTTGACTCTGGCCAAAGGCATGTGCCAACCCCTAGTGCTTAGAGGGATGTTCTCAGAAAATGAGAGCAAATGGAGTGGGTTGCGATCTGCCATTTTGTCTCAGGCTAGGATTTCAGAAGAAATGCTTGCAAGCTGATAGCTACTCATTAAATTATCTGTTTTAGGAGTCTCATAACTAAAAAAAAGTGTTATTTTTTTATTCACTCATATTTTTACAATAAATAGAATTTCACAAATACTGCATGACTTGAAACATCTGAAGAAGTATTTTTTTTCAGTGTTAGTCTTGGTGCCATTCTTTCATTTGGTGCTCTGCTGGTCAATGAACCTTGCAGCAAAATTCCTTCATCCTTGTGACACACGCACACGCTGTTCAGGAGTGGTGGGAATAGATGGGGACACAGTCTCCTCCCATCCTGTGGCCTTACAGGGGAAGCTGTGAAAAGCACCCAGGCAGATGTTTGCACAAATGTTTGTGTCCGACACCTTCCCATGTTCTGCTGTTTCAACTGATACTTTTCTGCTAGTTGCTGATTTTCCTTTTGTTGCCTTTTATTAACTGCAATCCACACTTGTTTCTTCTGCCTTAAAATGAGGTAAGTAAACAGTTTACCACATTTTCTGATGGCTATCGAAGCTAATTTTTTTATTTGGTGCATATAAAGGTTTTAGTCTGATTTTGATCCACTCCTTTAATTCAATTTTAGTTCAGGATTCAGATTTTTGATAGATACGAATGATCTTATATTCCCTTTCTGCCCAAATAGAACATAAAGCTCCTCAAGAGATGGTATCATATACACTATTACTTTATTCTTTATTTTAAATGTCATTGCCTTTAATGAGATCTCTAGGTAGGTTCAGGAGAGCCAAGTCTTGAGCAATTGAGATATAATCTGCGGAGAGCGTGCTTGGCCTATTGTTTTGAACTACTTTGGAAACTATTGAGCCGATGTCACTTAAGCCGTATTAAACTCTTCACCCAATTATGGCCTAATCCTTCAAAACCAATAGAGTAGGACTTGGTTTTGAAAATGTTGCTGCTAATGTCTATGGGTCTGTTCACTAAGCCTGAATATTAAGCACATTACTAAGTGCTATAGGGCTGAACTTTGCATTTGGCATGTTAACACTAGGCTATCTACTGCTTTTCACCTCAGACACTTTTAAAGAAAAAAATACAAAAAATTATGTATTGTGTTAAGGCTAAGGAAATATATGTCAGCTTTATCTTCTGATCTTTATAGGGAGGATTTAACAGGTTATTCTGTTTTTAATCAGTTATTGAAAAATAAGAGAAAGTGTAGAAGCCAAAATGACCAAATTAAAACTCTCTACACTTAATGTGTCTTTTGCCTGGTGACTAGAATAGATTTTTTTTTTTTTTAAGATGAGTTGCTTTCGTCAATGCCTAATACAGCGTGTGAGACAATAAAAGTGACATAAAGCTATTTTTGTTCATTCATAGATTGGTTTATTTGATACTTATCGAGCTGCAGTAGTTTCAGAGAAACTGAACGCTGGATAGAAAGATAACCTTCCAAGTCCTTTTGAACACCAGGTTTAGTAATGGAACTAATAATTCAGTTCTGCTGAAGTGTTACAGTTAGGTCTACATGTACTGAAGTGTCATTTGCTGCTGTCATTTGTACCCTGATTTCAACTTTTGCGTACTTGCTCAAGGTAGTGACCAGTTTTAGCTGTAATTATGACTTGAAGTCATTTGTGATGGGACATCATATTGTACTACAGTAAAATATATAACAGAAGGGCACATTTGTCTGCCACGCCGACTTTGCGCCTGTGTGGCTTATTTGTTTTCGGTTATTAGGTTGATTGTCAAGTAAGAGTGGACTGTTTGCTAAGAGCTGGTTTTCTTGAGTGATAAACAAAATTCAATTAAAATTGAGTCAAAATAGATGGAATATCAATAGTAGAATTAACGGGGGGAAAAAAAGCTGTAACTTTGCCTAATATACTTCAAAAAGCATTTAAAAAAAAAAACTAGATGAGAGGAAATTAAAAATTCCAACAGTTTCAAATTGTCTTGTTTTGATATATTTCATAAAAGAAACAATTTCAATTTTTAATTAATTCACTCAGAATTTTTTTATTTTTAATGGGCCAAGATAATGCAAGCAAAAAAAGAGAAACAATAGAAACAACAACAAAAAAGATCAGTATTGAATTACTTATTGTTCTAAATGTTTTGTTTGTGTCAATAACTTTAAAAGTTGCAAGATTTATTCTCACTGAAGGTTGTTATCCCATTTTGCAATATTGAAAACATGATGAGAGAGAATTTCTATCCTCTGGATGATTGTGAACCAAGATGGATATGTTAAAGGGAAGTGTAATTACTCCCTAAATATTTCTTCTCACTTAAGGAAGAAATAAGAATTTAATTTCTGTCATAAATGAGCCTAAACATAAAATCAACAAATTAGAAATTAAAATTAAAATTAAAATCAAAATCAACAAATGAGAAATTAACAAGTGTATAGAATTAAAGCACCTAGGCTTATAGCAAATTATGACTTCTGGTGGTCTCGGGAAAGGTGTAACATCTGGAAAAAATGGAACTTTTGTCAGTTCCCAAAACTAAAGAGAGGAGAGAGTAGAGGTGTTATTTTCTGATTGAAAGAAGTCTCTCTTCCCCTGCTGTAGCACCTGGCAGGGCAAAACAAAGTTTCTGAGGTTTTGGAATAAGACCTCAGTGAAACCACGTGGCACTCTATTAAATGCAAGAATTGTAACTTCATAACATATTAGAAGTGAAGTACTTAGGCAGACTTAGCTGATTTGGAAATTTAAGGTCTATGACCTCTTGCTTTATACCTGTTATTTAATTTATTCCCTATTTCACCAAAGAAAATGAGTGGTGAAGGAGTGTGTCCTAGGGATCAAAGAGGGAATGAAACTGACCTGATTAAACTGAACCGCGAAATGTTCACTGCTGCTGCTTCAGTTACTGAGGAGGAGCAAATGATTGTTTCTCATTGTAGCTCTTGACTCGGTGAACTTTTAACTGGTGAGGCAGAGAGCACATGCTTTGTTTCTGTCGTGTGCAGTCATGGTGGTGGTGTCCTCCATACCCTCAGACCACCGTCATGGTTTAATCCCAGCTGTCAACTAGGTACCACACAGCCGCTCATTCACTCCTCCCCACCCATCATGGGGAGGAGAATTGAAAAAAAGTTAAACTTGTGGATTGAGAGAAGAACAGTTTAATAATTGAAATAAAATTAAAATACTACTACTAAAAATGATAATTTTATGAAAAGGAAGATAACAAAAAGAGAGAAATAAAACCCAAGGAAGACAGGTGATGCACGATGCAGTTGCTCGCCACCCGCTGACTGATGCCCAGCCAGTCCTCCAGCAGTGACTGCCCCCCCCCAGCCAACTCCCCCCGGTTTATATGCTGAGCATATATTTGGTATGGTATTCCATGGTATGGAACATCCCCACGGCTAATTCAGGTCAGCTGTCCTGCCCATTCTCCCTCCTGGCTTCTTGTGCACCTGCTCACTGTCAGAGCATGGGGAACTGAAAAATCCTTGACTTAGGATAAGCACTACTTAGCAACAGCTAAAACATCAGTGTGTTATCAACATTATTCTCATACTAAAGCCAAAATACAGTACTGTACCAGGGAGGTTGTACCCGTCCTTGGTGCATGTGCCTCTGGGCATTGGGGTGGTCTGGATGCCTGTTCTTTTCTCACCCTTTTGACCTCTGCTTTCTACCATACTACTGTAGACCGCTTCCCCCCCAAAAAAAAAAGTTTAAACAGATTCTGTTATTTTGAAGAATGTTATTCTGAAATACTGCATATGGTGTCCTTTATCGTGTAATTTTCTCTTTAGCAGAGATTACTGCATCCAGTTCTGGGCTCCCCAGTTTGAGAAAGACAGGGGTCATCTGCAGAGAGTCCAGTGGAGGGCCACAAAGATGATGAGAGGCCTGGAGCATTTGCCTTACGAGGAGAGGCTGAGAGATTTGGGACTCTTCAGCCTGGAGAAGAGAAGACTGAGGGGGATCTTGTCAATGTCTGTAAATATCTGAAATGTGGGGGTTAAATGAACGGGGCCGGGCTTTTTTTGGTGGTGCCCAGTGACAGCACAAGAGGCAGTGGGCAAAAACTGGAACACTGGAAATGCCATACAAACCTAAGGAAAAGCTTATTTACTGTGAGGGTGACAGAGCACTGGAACAGGCTGCCCAGAGAGTTATGGAGTCTCCAGTCTCTGGAGATGTTCAAAACCCACTTGGGTTGTAGGGAACCTGCTTTGGCAGGGGGATTGGACTAGATGATCTCCTGAGGTCCCTTCCAACCCCTACCATTCTGTGATTACTCTTTTCTCTGGGAACTACTATGTTTTAAACTGTCTGGCAAGGCAGAATTGAACCATGTGTGATTTTTTCCTTCATTAACTTCTTTAAGGATATTTTCTTGACACACCAGTACTGTCATATATTCATAAAAAAAGTTCATCTTTGAATATTTGGAGTTTTAAATTGGTTTAGTTGGAGATCTCTCTTCATATTAAAATAAATATGATTCATAGATGGTATAGCTCTACTCAGCTCTGAAGTGAGTAGGGAATTTGGTTCTGAAGACGAATAACAAATCCTAATAATGAAAAATAAATGTAAGGTGCATAGAATCACTACAAATAGGAATATTCTGCAAAATGTCATATTGTTTTTATAACAAGTATAACACCAGTTGCTGAATAGTTATCTTCTGCATAAGTAATGTTTTTATAAGTGTGTTTTGCCTAGTACGTTTTGATTCTTCTTCCCGTAGAAGCTTTGACAAACTGTACTCTACTAGGAATGGAAGGAACCTTTGACATTTTTAATAGCCTCTTTTTGCTTAAAAGACCAGATTTATATAAGTATGAAGTCTTTAAAAAAAAACCTTAGGTTTTGCAGTCCTTTTTCCTGGCTGTCATGAATAATGATAATATTTTCAACTCTTCAGATATTTGAAAGCATTTTACATCTAGCAAAAGTAAGTAGACTTTTTGCTAGAGGGACAAATGCAAATATTTGGTCCTAAATAATCCTACCAAATTTTAGGTACTTAGAGGAAGTTTAGGAGCACAGCAAGAAAGCAGGATTGCTGGAGGCAATTTATATTCCTTGCCATTGCCTCTCTCTCTTCATTCACTGTAAAGGGAGAGGAGGTGGCCTCCTGCATAACTTGGGTGTGTCACCTTCCTGAAATCAGGTGGAACTAATCCGAGTTGGTGATTAAAGTTATTTTTCATAATATATTGCCTCAGAATTTTAAAACATCCAGGAGAATATAAGTATTCATATGTACTATTACCCGTGTACTACTTTTGTAAAATAAATTAAGAGCTAATTTCATGGGTTTTGTAGGCGTTGTATAAGAAGCAAGCAACAGAGCAACCCCTTTCCCTCGAGCGCAAAGGGCATTTACCAGAAGTAACAATGTGCGTTTTGTTCTTGCTGCTTACATAAAGCTATAAATCAGCCTGATGTATGTCAGAATAAAAGCTGTAATTCCTAGATAGTTTTAATCTTGGGATATGGTACAGTGTTTGTTGTCCTTGTGTAGAAAGTTAAGATTATTTTAACAACATTTGTTCCAACCAGAGTTATGGATCCTGGTTTTTTGATTAATTTTCCCAAATTTAACTGAATTTAAATAACCTCTGCTGCTTTCAAGGTTAAATTAAGTAAAGAAATGTTAAATTACTTTTATTAAAAGAAAAGGAAATAAACCCCCAAAGAAAGTAGAGTCATATTCTGCAAGAAGCAAGCACCAGGGGCAGGTGTTTTCTCCTTTGAAATAATAGTTTCATCCTTTGAGAGAGACTTTCCAAGGGAATACTGTAAGACTTATCAATAGAACATTAAAGGTTTTGTTTTGTTTTGTTTTTGTTTATTTGTCTAGTTTTTTTGGAGTAATAGTAGCAAAGATTTTTAAATTCTTTCTCATGACTAAAGTGTCATTAAAGTATTTGGCTGCATTATTCTTGCAATTTTGTCTGCAGGTTACTTCTACTGCATTTTTTCCACTGCTGTTCAGACAGACCTTAGTTAGTGTACTTCAGCCGTACACCAGAAAAAAAACCCAATTAAAATAACCAATGACAATGATTTCTAATATACCTACATGCCGTCAGCTGCCCACTTTAGATGCAATGCTACCAGTAATTTGGAATAACTTGATGTTCATAAAGAATCTGATGTGCTTCTTGGATTTTACCCAAGGAGGATAAAAGGCTCTTTTTGCTCTCTTGAAACTTGTAAGGGTTCTAATATCCATTATTTATTAAACTATGAGCTATGGAATTGACTGGTAAAAGACCAGTTCTTTCACTGGCATCAGTAAGCTTTGAATCATATTAAAAAAATATTTTGGTTATGAGTTCAAATTATCAACTTGCATTACATCCACAAACAAGAAAGATTTTTTTTAAGCTAGATATCCATTTGTAATTAAGGGTATGGTATGTCTGCATATATGCAGATATTCTGTTTTTTCACTTGCTTTTTCAATTACACCTGAGACTTGCCCCAGTACTTTTACATTCTGTAGTGGGTTTTTTCCAACCTGAAGTTTTACTCGCTTTTCTCTCAACTATCTGTATTTCAGCTACAAAGCCAGTCATTTCATTCATTATTTTTGTTTCTTTAACATGCCCTCTATGAATATTTAGGCAGCTTATTGTTGAAGAATACAGACATACTATCAAATATCACCACTAAGAAAGTTTGTACAGATGCATATATGTAGATCTTCATGTGTTCCCTGGTTCACACTTTAAGCCTTATCATTGTTATTAATCATTTGTATTGCACCATAAATGCACAAAATGCAATCTTTGTGCTATATAGTCCCTGTGCTCGTTTTTTATTACTATTTCTAAAGTCATTCACAGTATGTTTCTATTTCATTAAAGTAATTGCCTTAATTTTCTTTTGGGTTGATACAAGCAGCGTATGTATCAAGAATAGTGAGTTGGGATTTAAACACTGCTATGGTCAGACCTTGACTGGACGTTCAGAACTGTTTTTTATCTCACAAAATGCTGTTGACAGTTGGAGGTGATAATAGGCAGTTTATTGTCTGTAGTAATTATTATCAGTCACTGCATAAGAACGAAAGAAAAATCCTGTGTCCTTCCGAGGTTGTAAGCCTTCACAGGTGGATTACTGGAGAGGGAGAGAAAGAGGGTGAAAAAACAGTGAAGGGCATCACAAAAACAAAGACATCTTTTGACCTTCTAGTATCTCTGAAATAGCAGTAAGCAAAAAATCATTCCAGTGGGCCTTGCTTCATTCCTTCAAACCATCTTTTGTAGAAGCTCCAAAGTTGAGGTGGGCTCCCATTGCTTTCAAATGATCTGAAATTACTCTTGAAGAATTTTTAATAGCCTGTAAAAGGAGCAGGGACAAGCTCCTTTACATGGTTTTTTAAGTGGTTATGTAGTCATTAAAATTCCAGGGACCCGAAGGCTGCTTGGGGTGCGTGCAGCATGGTGTGCTGCCCATCTCCTCAGTTCAGCAAGGGGACAGAGGAGAGGCCGGATCCTCCAGTCGCTGACACTGGAGGTGGCAGAGCAGCCAGAGGCAGCTGGGAAAGACTGAGTGCAGATTTTGTTCAGTAAAGTTAAGATGACCAACTGTTGTAGGATGCTGTTTTCAACGGGGAAATAGTGCTTTTCAAATTGTTTTGTGACTCATAAACGTTTCAGGCTTTTCCTTTGTCTAATCAGAAAGTTACATTGGAAACCACTCCTACAGCAAGGTTCATAAATAATAAATATTATCTCTTATTAATCCATATTTTAGTTTAACTCTGGCTCGTGGCAAGTTGCTTCCTCAGGGAATGCAGGATTCTTTACAAGAGAAGGTGATGAGCCACACTCCCTGAGGAATTAAATTGTGAAAACAATCTCAGTTTCGTACATGCTAATATAGATCTGTTATTCCCTTTCCACATCTATCACAACACATTTTAAATTGTGGCTGATCTTTTATGCAAATTGCTGTCTTATTAGACATCACGGCTGTATGTGCTAATGTCTCCGTGGGTTTCTCGGGCGTTTGCTATCTAACCATCAAAGCGTTGGAAATGAATGATGATTACTGCATCCCTTTGAAGAACAAAGAGGAGTTGAGGTTCTAGATGTGGGAGTCAGTGACACCGAGCCACAGAGGCAAATGTGAGCATCTCTGTGGCTCGTATTAAGTCAGGAAATAATTTTTGCCTGCATTTTCTTGTGTTTTATAGGCAATGCTAAAACTGCAAGCATCTTTCACAGCTGATGTTTTGTTATAAAACATTAGTAGGCTAGTGAAATTGTAAAAGGCAAGTCAAAACAGTCTCTAACACTGGCATAAAAAAGCCAAGAACTAGTTTTGCAGTGTAAAATGTATCTGTTATCTCCTCGACTAGCTGAAAGTTCAAATGGCACTTTTATTTTCCACTCTCATTATTATGATGTGAACGTTATGTGAGAAATACAACTCAGTCAAGAGATTAGCTAGGAAATATAATGGAAGGGGGAAAAAAACCTGGTGGATTACATCTCACTGCTTATGTGTTTTACATAAAATGGAGTATTCTCTGAATTAAACCGAAGTAATGTATGGAAACATTAGAACACTGTAATTGAGTTTTCAGTATGAATTAGAAAATAATGGGAGTCTTTAAAACCTTGTTATTATTCCCGAATACCTTTTAAGGTGGTTACTGATTTTTGAGCACCAAAGTTCATTTTATGCCCTGTGTCCCACACTTTAAATTAAGGAGTCAGGTTCCATCTCTTTTGTTCCGGATTTGTCACTTGACATTAAATGCCAGTAATTCTTATAGAATAGATAAATACAAAAGAAGAAACTTTGTGTTTTTAAAATGCATGAATAACTAGTGGGATCATTCCTGCAGCTATACTTTGAATCTTGTTTGAGGTTGTGAAGGAAGTAATGGTGGATGTTTAAGGTGGTATTGCTGATGGTAGCCCATTCAGCAGTGCCTTGGCATGCTTTTGGCCCATGGTTTGGCGTTGTAATGCCTTAAAGGGCTGCGTTTCCCAGACAGCGTGCCTCGTCAGAGACTGGGGCGGCTCATCTTGCTGTAACACAGCTGATTATGCCTAACAGAAAAGTAAAACTCTTGCAGATGCTCCAAGGCTGTATGTGCACGGTCCGCGGATGGTTTGCAGCTGCCCTGGATGGTTCAGCCAAAGTTTGTCCTTGGCACTGTGCTTGCCAGGGCTGGTTGGGAAAGGGCAAGTGTTGGCTGTTGTGTGTCTTCTGCACTCACGTGGTAAACCTGGCACTTCTGGAAAATGTCAGTCCTCTTGTGAGCACAGGGGTTGATGTTGGGACACTTGTGTCATAGGGGTGGTCAAGTGATGTGGCTTCTCATCCCTGTGATGAATGATGTCTTCAGCCTAGCTGGAATGGTTGAAAACCAATGTTTTGACCAAGAAATGTGACTATAAAAGCCAGGCTCTTTTTTTCACTATGGGAAAAGAGGTGAAATGAGCATGTTTCTAGAATTTTACTTATGTTTTGAGTGTCAGCCCTGCAAGGGGATGAATAAGAGACCATAAGGTTTTGCATATTAAATGGGTATATTGAGAGTTTGCTAAAATACTATTCAGATGATACTTATATCATTACATGGATGGTGTGGGAGCACTGAAGTACCAAAAAGAGCATCTTTGGATGAATGATAGTGCAGTTCCCCGTGTAGTCCTAGTGTCATCTGCTTGTGCTATGCAACATGGGAAGCTCATTCAAGAGTCAGGATGGTTGTTACCTAAATGCATTGAAGGTGATTTTAAGTCTCAGTGCTTTGTCTGAGAGGTGTAAAATGGGCACAGCCTCAGCTCTCACCTTTGTTCTCCGATTTCTTTTCATTCCCAGATCTCTAGAGCCCATGACAGGAAGGTAGGAGAGTGTGGAGTTGCTGTGGTTATATATCTTGTTCCTCTCTTTTGCTCAGGGTGGTTGGAGGGCTGTGCCTGCAGGTGGATTTCCTGAGCAATTCCACCTGTGGATCCACACATGCCTAGTCCTGCCTCAGACTCCCAGGCATAGCGTCAATGTGTTTGCCAACAATACAAGCAGCTCACAATACTATATTCACTCCCTGGTTTAGTAAAGAAAAAAATGACATAGGAGTGTAATTCAATGGTTCCAATTGCTGAATTACAGTGCAGTGAGTTTAAAGCCTTTTTTTTCTGGTGTGGTTTTTTTGTTGTTTTTTTTTTGTTTAATCTTATTCAAACTAACAGACATTCTATAATGGTAATAACCCATGCAATGGGGAAATAGGTATGTTTAGAATTTATCTAATAGTCTACAGAATAGTTATAATTAACTCCAGTGTCTCATTGTATGCTGGGAAGGCCTATGTCTTTTTGTATAATCATGTAAATGTTGCTTGTTACAGCTTTTTCTGATGTTGTAAGTCATTGATTTCCTTAGTAACTTATTTAGAAATAATGCTTTTTCTTTTTTTTTCTTTTTTTTTCTTTTTTTTTTTATGATACTGACAGTGATTTTTAGATTGAAAACGATGGGTAGAAAAGATGCTTCTACAGCAAGGACTCCTGTTGACCAATACAGGAAACAAATAGGTAAGAGATCTAAAGAAAAGTTTGTGTGCTTAAAAAAAAATTGGTCTTTTGTAGCTAGACCAGCTGGTTTAACAAAATGTATTATTCCTCTTCAAAAAGTTCATGTTGCTTGTGAGTGGTGCAAAATAATGCATGCTCCAGGATAACATTTTTTATATGCTGTTGACTAATTCATTCAGCAAAACCTTTTATGTAGACAGTGTTTCGTGTAACTTGAAAAAAGTCCATGTTCTGTGTTTGGAAATGCAAGCGAAATACTGCGGTGCAGCGGCTACATGATGTTTCTGAAGTGTTGGAACTTTCCTGTTTTTCCTCTTTTTCTCCGGTGTAAAATATGGACATTTCTGACAAAATACTGCTCCAACTTTGTTACAATTTTTGATTCACTGAATGATACAGAACTTTACATTTATATAATGACATTTATTCTCACATTAATGGAATACTTTTAACATTGTAATAGTTTATTTTCCTAGTTTTTGTGGGTTTTTTTGTTCTTACCCATTGTAAATGTAGGTAACTTGTGTACAAAATACACACGTACACATAGGAATGCATACACATACACTCACATAGGTACATACATCACAGACAAATCTCTATCTCTTTGCTTAAACACAAAGGTAAGTGATCTATTTTTGAAAACCATATATGAGGATTCTGTCACACTAGGTGTTAAATGATATTGTAGAAGAGACACACTATTTTAAAAGTGCATGTATAAAATTAAGTACCTTAATCTATACTCAGTTATTTAAGTAAATTGTTTTGTTTTACAGTTACTGATCACCCACATCTGTGTTTAAATATGCAGAAAAATAGCAAGTGTCTTGGAAACAAGGCTGTTTATAATGTACATTCTCATAGTGAAAGAGCTAGGGATATGTGGACAGTCTTATTTTTATAATCTCTTAATTTTTTTTAGTGCTACCTTACTATTTTGATATAAGTGTTTTAATGGTCTTTTTTGCATTTAAAGTTGAAAATGAGGGATTATTTTGTTTTTTATTTGTTTTACATAGTGTTAGAATGCTTTATATTTCCCAGTTTTGGACAGTTTGTGTGGCTGGCTTCCTCGGTTAATCCTCTGAGATAGTTAGAAACATGGCTGAAAACCTCGGAGTACCTATAGAGATGAGAAGCAGATATACTGGAAAAATGTTTAAATAGATGGGCTCTCCACTTTTGTGCGTTGTAGGTTTCATATTGAAAACCTTGCAAGGAAGCTATTACCCAGCAGAAGATAACACCTCACATATTTCACCCGAATGAGTTTGGTGAAAAGTAGGAGCCCTGCAGATCCTCTTGGGGATAACTCTTCCCATGTAACTGGGTGTTTGGAGAGAGAATGATTGCATCAGCTTTATGGCATTTTCTTCATGTGTTTTTTGTTCTGGTCACTTATATTTTCCAGCTGTCTCCTTTAGGGTTGCTTTTCTGCCTTTTGTAAACACCTTCAGGTGACCACGGTTGGAGTCATTTTTGGATGTCGTCTGCGGGGTGAAAGAGACTGGTGCTCGCCAGCGGGATCCCCGGAGAGTAGGGTGGGCTGCTGGATGACCAGGGAGATGTAAAGCTGCATCCAAATACCAGATTTACAAAATTACCTCCCACTCTTCCACAACTTGGGCTATTTCTTGCACATTACCACTGCGCAGCACCGCAGTTGCACATCTCACACCTGATCAGCTGTGCTTTGAGCAGGGGAGATGGCTGGTGCTGTGGCAAGGGAGGATTTGTATATGGGCTCATAATAAGCTCATTTTCCTTGGATTCGATGCAATGCTCTTAAAGTGGCAAAAACAAGTGTTAAAAAATATCATAGGGAAGAATCTCACACTGGCAGTCAAATAAACTGTATAACCTAGGAGGGTTTCTGTGATTGTAGTATTCCTTAGAAGACAGAGAGCAAGAACTAAAGTAGACTATCACCTGCTTTTTGTTCTGATGGTGGTTGTTTCAGCTCCCACCTTGGTCTTTCACTGATGCAGGCAGAGAGTTTGCCAGTGGAAATTAGTTCCCTGATCTCACCAGGGAACTTAACAAATGTGAGAGGGAGGAGCTGAAAATGTATGGATGCCATTTTATCCTTTAATATTGTGGGCGTGTTTGAGTTCTACATATAAGCATTTTGGACTAACTTTAGGCCTGGAAGCTGAGCTTAGTGGAGCTATTCCTCTATTCTCATTATGCCCTTAGGTGCAAGAAATAAAAATATTGTCCAATAACGAACTTTTCTTGCCATGACGACTATGGAAATCTTTCTTTGCTTTGCTATTAGTTCTTGATTTTTTTCTTCCTATATAGTTCTGTGCAAGTGATGATAAGTCATCTGATCCAAGCACCCTGTTCAAGCAGGGCCACCTAGAGTCAGTTGCCCAGGACCATGTCCAGACAACTTTGGTATATCTCCAGAGAGGGAGACTCCACAACCTTTCTGGGAAACTTGTTCCTGTGTTTGACCACCCTTAAAGTAAAAAGATGGTTTTTATATTTAGATGGAATTTCCTGTATTTCGCTGTGTGCCCATTGCCTCTGGTCCTGTCACTGGGCACCAGTGAGAAGATCCTGGCTCTGTTCTCTTTGCACCCTCCCTTCAGGTATTTATATACATCGATGAGATCTCCCCTGAGACTTCACTTCTCCTGGGTAAACAGTCTCAGGTCTCTCAGCCTTTCCTCATAGGAGAGATGCTCCAGATCCTTAATTTTAACTCCTTTTGATCTAATTCTTCATGACCTGATTTCATTCAGATACTTATTGAAAATTATAAAGGGATAATTTAAATTTTGTCTTAAAATCTGTTCATCAAAGAAGCCCTAGATTTGACAGCCTAAGTACTTTGGGAGGGATGCTTTGGTGTGAGGCTCGTCTGTTTTGGAGATGGATGTTTGATCACCTTTTCCCAGATAGGTTATATCTTCGAACAGTGAGCAAAGGGAGGCTGCATGGGGCCTGTCTTTAAAAAAAAATAATTTATTAAACCCATTTAAAGATATAAATCCATGCTTGGAGTGATTGCTGTCCTTCCTTTACAGGCATTCAGTATCTATGGATTCTTGAAAATATTATGATGGATGCTGGCTGAACAGCTATGTCTTGCTGACTAATGGTGTGGCATTATTTTTGGCTCAAAATTTAATGTTTTCTAGCCTTGCTGGATAGAAGGTAACCAGATTGAAACATTTTTAATACCTTTTTTCTTGATGAAAAATGACAGTCTTCAAGGAACAACATGTCACAAAGTCATGTCAACTTCAACACAGTTTTCAGTTAGATGTTTAGTGGAGTAATTCAAATAAAAGCAGATTTTTAATTTCATTTTGTTCCAAGCTTTCTGTTTTGTTCTGAGTTTCCATACGGCACACCACATGTTTGCCCTGTGCCACGGTTCCAGTTCATGTTGATGACTTCAGTTCAACCGTTTGCCTTTTTCTTTTCTCCATGAGTGCAAGATCACTCATGTCTTGTTTGCCACTGTGCTGTTAGTGGTTGCTCCTTGCTTCAGTAGCATTTTCGGAGGATTCCTCCAGCATAGAGATTGATATTGCTCTTTTCTGTCAGCTGGCTTTCAGCCATCTCTCTTGCCACCAGCCAAAATTTGTCTGTAGTGCCTCTTATTCAGCAAGTGCTCTGATACCTGACAAGAGCGCTGCCTTTTCCGTGGGGAGCAGAGGCAGTCTCTTAACAGACCAAACTGGCACTGACTTTGTGAAGACCGTCCCCAAGTGAGACAGGGAGCAACAGCAGCAACCTTTTCAAACTAACTTGGACTGTGCCTGGAGGAGGAAGGACAATGCCGAGGGAATCTCTCCCAGTTCAGTCCCCATGAGCATCCGAGGCTATGGAGGAGGCAGGAGGAAAAGTAATTTGAATGCTCTTTCTTCATCTCTCTCTCTCACGCACACATATACCTGTAACACAGCAGCAAACGGGGCAGCTCTTCTGCATAGCATTTTCATTTCACTGGTGCTGTTTGTGCTGCTGTGCTCAATTTGCTGGAATCGGATGAAAGGTGTGAGGCAGTATGCATCTTTCTGCATTTATGCAGCTTTGCTCTGCAAATGCTGTGAAAATAGCAACAGGTTTTGCACCATATTTGCTTTGTTTACTGTTATGTGTGCTTTAAGTTCCCAGAACAATTCCACATGTATATTTTCCAGCCTTCTTCATCTGGTGTGTCGCTTGCTCAGCATGGAAGCTGCAGGATTTGTGGGGAGTGTTCATGACTCGTGTGATTGCGGGATCCTAAGCAGGCATACTGAGAGGATTATAGCATAACTAAAACCTGGTCTACAAATCAGGAATAGACATACTTTTGGCTCCCATACTATTGTGTTGCTGTAGCATTTTTTTTCATGAGGAGAGGTTGTTTGCCAGTCATTCAACCTCAAATTTGTAGACTCAAAGGTCTGCTTACTGTCTGCTCTGTATCTTCTGACTTGCTAGCTTGAACCTTTAGGGGCTGGAGCTTATATAGGCATAGCCCAGGGGATCTCTGGCGTAAAGAAGGTTCCTCACATCCCCTGGGATGCTCCCTGGGCTGCATTGGAACAGGCTTCCCAGGGAGGTGGTGGGGTCACCCTCCCTGATGGTATTTAAAAGATGGGTAGGCAAGGTGCTTAGGGACATGGTCTAGAGGTGGAATTGGTTAGGTGTTAGGTTTATGGTTCCACTCAGTGATTTTAAAAGTCTTTTCCAACCACCACATTTCTGTGATTCTGTGAAAGAACTGCCCATCTGGACTAATAGATAAAACTCTGTGGGTAGTGTCATCCCTTTTTTAGAACTCCTCAGTGTAGGGAACTGGTGACTCATCCAGAAGAAAGGCACCTCATCCTAGTGACAAGGGTTACAGTCCCACTGTAGCCCCGATGAGGCAGAGAAGAGCTTGTTTCTCAGCGTGAGCGTTGGGGGCAGAGCTGTGCTCTGTAGCCTCCCAGCCTCCCACACAGAGTAGCTCAGCTGCCATCTGGGCGATTGCGAAGGAAAGCAGTGCCGGTCTCCAAAACCCCGAGTCGTTTGTGGTAGTATGGTTGCACTGACAATAGGAAGGAATAGACCTCGGTGAGATAGAGGAATGGGTGGATGGGTGGGGACTAGCGGCAGCAAGACTGTCTCTGGGGTTCCCACCTCCAGCTACCAGCTCAGTTGTAAACATGGAACTATTACCTCCCTGTTTCCAGAGGGAAGCCCTTCTTGTGGCAGATTGCCATCTCCACTTGCCCTGCTGCTGAAAGAAGTGTCTTTACTCTGTACCACCTCACCTTTTTCTCTGTTTTCCGTTATTGTTCACCTTCTCTATTTCTTTAACACAGTTAACATCCTTCTGCCTTCCTTATCCTGAGTAGTGCCATTACATACTCAAACAAAACTGGCTGCCAACAGTCTTCCTTTTCAACTCAAAAAAAGGCAAAGTGTTACATTTTGATACTTTCTTCTGGAATATATTACATGCTTTGAAGTGAAATGTGATTGTTTTGTTTTGTTTTGTTTTGGATCAGGCAATGTTTGTTATCAGCATCAACATTTTAGATTTAATTTCTGAAACAACAGCAACAAAAAAATGTTTGAACTGAATTTGTGCTGAAAATTTAAAAATTGCACTATTTTTTCACAAAATGGGAATTCCAGTATCTTTTGTCTATTAAAAAGCACAGGACCAGAAGGCAGCCTTTGCATCATAGAGATTACTTTCTGCTGTCACAAATAAAGATGTGGCAGGACTGATGTCAATGGAATGAAAATTCTCCAACCTATTTTTTTAATTAGTCATCTTTTTTTTCCGCATATTTGATATCAATCTCCTATTTATTGGGGAAAGATAGGGAGAGGGAAAGTACAGAAACAAATACTTGCTATTCTAAGTTGAGACAAAAAAGGAAGAAACCTCTCCTGTTATTTATTTAGAGTGTAAAAACAACACAAGAAGTAGGCGGTTCCAGTGCATGGCATGCCCTGTTTTTTTGTGTTTTTTTTTTTTCCATATGGAACATTGCATTTACTCTCTTGGATTTTTCTAATAAAAATGTACTATTAAGCACATAATAAAGAGAACTAGGAAAAATCCCCTCCTTTTGCTATTATGTGTGACATTTGGCAAGTTTTGGAATCTTTTCCTACACTAAGTTTCATGCTTCACAGTGATATGCCATGCATATCATGTAGTCCTTTTAATTTGTTTGGGAGGGGGTTTTATGAAGAATGAATTTATTTGTCACAAAAATTGAACTGGATCTTTTGGTCAGTGATTGCTGTTTTGATTTCAGTTTTGTGCCAGTGGCATCACTTCTTGGAAACTAAAGCAGGAACAGCTGAGGAAAACACTGCTGTGAAGTGAAGCCTAGCCTGGCTGTACTAATTTAATCCACGTTTTGTAATGATTGAGATGTTTTTAAATATGTTCTGTGAAGGTTGATGGATTTTGAGCACATGCAGTGGGTGATCACTTACTTTTTTAAAGCCCAAAGCAATAAAGCTATATTTTATTGCCTTAACTTAGAGCATAAAAGGTGATGGTCAATCAGGATATGTACTTGTGTTTGCGTGGCTATTATTTAGTTTTCATTTGTTGGGCCCCAGCCTGAGCAGGGGTGGGCGGGGTGGCCGCAGGACTAGGGGGCTGTGGGGTGACGTACGCGCACTGTGCAGAGATGCTGCAGGGGAAGGGGGTGTTGTGTAGCCCTTGGCTCTCGTCCCCTCTCCATAGCAAAAGGCTGGAGTTTCTTTGAACTTGTTTGATTATACTACTTCTACTGTACGTTTATACTACACTTGTTTAGTACTTTTATACAGATGGAGGCTTGTAGTCTGCTCTTATTTTAATCTCATCAACGATATCAGCATTTCACTCGGTGGAGTTGCTACAAATTTTTTTTATAGGTGTAAATGAGAGTGAAATTTGACACACTGTTTCCAGTTGCTGAACTGCATTTCAGCATGCTGTTATTTCAAGCACTTGCAATTCCTGTAAGGGATCTGTTGTCTACAGGGCTCTTGCAATGACACATATTTGTGTTTGTACTTACTCTCAGCTTCTGATCCATTCTGCAATGGATTTATTTTTGCAGTCAAAAAAATCAACCTAAAACAACTTCTTTGCATCTGCTCCAAAATACATAAAAATTTCAGTATAGACACATAAGCATGTGTATATTACATTCAGAGGCAGAGCAGTTTAACATTTTTAGAAATTCTTACACCAGGCCTTGAAAATCTTAGCTCATATGCGTGAAAGATTGACTTCAAAGTACTCTTATCTCAATGTGAATCTGTAAATCTAACTTAGACACCCATTTCTAAAACATCTCAGACATAGTTTTTCTATATACAGTGTTCATATATATGCATTCTCTGCATGTGGTACATGTGCTTATATTTGTAGGTATTATTATGTCAATATAAATGCAAGGAGAGTTGGCAGTGGGCTACAAATCTTGAGTTCCTCTTATTTCATCATAAAGCAGCAGTGCAAAAGGTATAAGAATTGAAATGCCCAGTGCACATGCATCTATCAAGATGTGCTTGATATCTGTTTAAGGTGGACATAACACATAGTTGTAGCTACATTTCTCCAGTTGCCTTTTTTTTTTTTTTTTTTTTTTTTTTTGGTGCAGTTAAGCTTTCATTGTCCCACAATGGAGAGTGGCAGTTTGTTTAACCTCCACTGTCTGGACTAGCAGAAATGAAGGCAGCAAGGAGTCTGGCAAGCATTGCAGGGGCTGCTGGTCTAAGACATAGAGTCCCCTTGGCTCAATTCAAGAGTTTCAATTAAAGGGACTTTGGTATTTCATTCTTCAGGACATGACCATGTTCATTATGTAGTTCAGCAGGTATTGCATCTATTCATGGCCTTAAAAAAATGTGTTAGAAGTCTGTGTTCAGGGCAAGCATGACCACAGAGCAGTCATCTGGCTTTTTTAATTAATTTGTTCACATTGATGATTGCTATCATGTGGTCCATTAATTGCGCGTTCTTGGGGATTTCTGTAGCTGGTTTGTGTTAAAAATAATTTTTCAGTGGAAGATTTTGCATCTATTATGCCTTATTTTGGAAGAAAGTTAGGAACTGGCTACATGGTGGTTTTCAAGGTCTTGAACTATTTATGGGATTGTGTGCTAGGCTCTACATATTACTTTCAGGCTTTAAGTGTTGGATGGGAAATGAAGTAACATGGTATCAGGAGAATGATCTTAGTAAGCTCAAACTGCTAGAATGAAAAAATGTAAAGGCAGTTGCTTAATATGAATTACAGTTACAGAAATCACAAACATCATGTGACTAGCTTTTGCTTTTACTCAATGCTACATGCTGATTAAAAATAAGGACTATTGAAAGGATTCACACTTTCAAAGTTATTTTGGGATGTTTCATTTCTGTAGCAGTTAGATCAGTACAGCAAAGCACCATGAAGTGAACAAAGAGCTCTACAATAAGAAGTGGAATGTGGGAAATCAAATACTTTGCCCTGATTGAGTGCTCTGGTTGCAGTTAATAAATTTACAGATAATATAAGGAAAGTCACTAATCTGTTGTTTAATCTCTGAAATGCTTTACTTGAAATCTGTTCCTGGTCATCATCCCTGCTACATAGATGCTCTATTTACCATGGGACTAACTGAATGAGTTTTGCTCTGCTAAGCTATTGATACTGTTCTATAATAACTCATATATTAAATAATAATATTTTCAAGAGTTTTTACTGCCTGTTAAATAGGAGAGGTAGAGAAAGCCCAGCTTTTCCTTAGTTAATTTTCTGTTAATATCTTGACCTTATTACCATATCTGCATTGATGCTGTAAGATTTGTAGCAATATTGATACCTTCAATTGTGATACTTGATTTTCATTAACAAAGTAACTAATTTTAGAATGCATAGGAGGGTTTTTTTTTGTTAGAATTAATTTTCATATGGTATTTTAACCGAATATATATGGGCTTTCTCGTTCATAAGAACTGGGGTTTGGGTGATCTAGGGTGTTTTAGGTAAGGGGATTTGTCATAGCTTGTCACTAAATCACTTGCTCAGGTTCAGCCTAGGTGATAGTCATGGGAAGATGGTAACTGCCTGGCAGATGTTGGGTGGCATTTATGATGTGATGTTTGTGCATTCAGTTCCTAGTGGAGAAGTGTTGAAAAACATCATTATTTGTTGGCAGCCAAAACAGAGAGGAGCTGGATAATGAGCTAGCATATGGAGTGGAAACAGTGTCTCAGCATTAGACAGGGTCCCTTCAGCTCAAGGTTATGGCATACTGATGACAGCATGGTCCAGATTCGCTGAAGCTGTTCTGAGTAATTCTGAACTCAGAGAGTGCATGAAATCCCTCAGCTTTAGACCTCTTGAATATAGTGGTTGTGTTCATCTGCCTCTTAGCAGCGCTAATTAACCTGGCCATGATGCTGTGTATTATTGCAGTGCATCTCCTGGTTTGAAGTTAGCTTACACCTGACCAGTTCACATCACGGGCAGAATGAACATGCAACTGTTTGTGTAGGCCTGGCTTGAGGGACCTTCAGTCACTGTCAATGAAGAGCTGAAAGAAGTTTTTAGTTAAAGATGAGTGAAGATGGGGCCTCATAGGAGTTTTGCAGACATTGAGTGAGGATGTGCAAGAATCACCTCTTTAGGCTTCTCTTCTAACCAGTGAAAAGTCTGAGTTCGGACTGGTGATTCGTGCCTGCTCTTGTAGGTTAAACAAGCCTGGAACTGCTTTCTGGCACAGAGGTCAACTGGGATCGAATGACTCTGACCATACTGTTAAACTCTTTTATCCCCAAAACAGAGTAGCTGCTTACAAACTGCTTATTGCAAGTTGCTCCAGGCCCATGTTAACTCTTGAGACATGTGTAGGAATTGCTTGGGAGAGGGCTACTCTGGGCACAAACTGTGCCAGGGACTGTTGCAACAATTGGAGGGAGCAGAGCACTGAATTCCAGTTCCTGTTGGCATTGTATAATATATTGGTACACCTGAACCACATAGCCAGAGGGTACAGTTTCAAATTACAAAGTGACCTTCAGCAACACCTACCTCTCTCCACTTGTTCTTGTCTCCATGTCACGGTGTATACTATACCATCCTCTCAGATGGCACCGCTGTTTGTGTGCCATTTTGATCCAGCTTGAAGAAAAAGACGTGCTGGGCAGTTTTTCAGTTGAATTATCTGCTGCATTATTGGCATCTTATCTGCTTTGTCATCTGGCTACATGCACAAACTGAGCTAATATGCGTCAAAGAGCAGGATGACACACTGCGGGGACTGAAGTGTGTGGCAAAACTCAGGCCAACAAGTGCCATAAGCTAGTATTGCTGTTGAACATGTTGCAAAGCCAAGCCACACCACGAGTGAGTCTAGAAAGAGTCTTTATTTCGTATAGCATGTGGAGTGAAGAGATTAGGAAGTGTAAGTATTTGCTTCTTGTGTAGGCTTCCCCCAACTTCTTAGAATGACTTTTGATTTCACTCCAGTAGCCTCTGTAGGTCAGATCATTCCTGCTGGCTGAATTACTCTGTGACTAATAACTACAATAGCTTAAATCCATGTATTTTCAGAGGTGTTCTTACATTGTCTGCAGTCAATAATGATGTTGTTTTCCATACATGTGGAAGGCATGACAAAACCTGAATCCAGTTCTTTTTATGACACAGCCCTTTCCGTAACGTTCAGGTATAGTGCAGTGTATTTTGCCTATTGAACATTAGAAAGAAATGAAGTGAGGTGACTAGTAGGATTATCTCTGAAGAAATATTTTTCCAGAAAAGATATGCTGCAGTCCGCTTTGTCTTTTATGGAATAGATGGGGACTGTGCAAGCTAGAATGAACTGCACAGGGAGAAACATTGAATAAATTGCAGATCAAATAGAACTGAAGGTACAATCCTTAACATACTTCACAGCGTGAAGCGTCTCAGAAAATCAACCTGTTAAGTACAATACCAGATGGAAACGATTGGTAGAGTTACAAGAAAATCAGACTCATGTCTGAAACACAGGAGGCTCCATGTATCTTGATAGGCAGCTTGGAACACCACAGACCCCATAGCATACATTCCATGGAAGAGTTTCTATCCAAATGGCTTAATGGAATAAGTAAATATGACCTGTTTTGTTTATGTAGAGAAAACTATACAATTCTAATGAGTAAACATCATGAAAAGGAAAAAGGGGAAAGTGCTTTCATGTACTCTTCAGAGAAGGGGAATAAAATATTTTGGCTGTGGCAAAAGCAGAAAAAATGTAGTCCACAGAGGGTTGTCTTCCCCATCTTACTTCTATCACTGATGCAAAAAGAGGACTTAAAAAGCATAAAACAGTGTTAACTTTTTTGCTTTATCCAGCTACCTTTCAGGTAATTTTTAGTCTGAAGAGAAACACTTCCTACAGTCAAGAGGCCATGAGTAGGAAGATTGGATTTTATGGTGGTGGAGATTTGGGACAGGTATCACACTACTGAATTTAGCGAAGTTATTTCAGATGCTCATCCGTGTAACTGGGAGCAAAATCCAGTCTGTAAGTGTGAAGATAAAATTAATAACATTTAGATACTGGAAAGGCTTATTATGTTTCTTCATGATTGGTTTTGTTGTCTGTTCTAAAAATACTATCCAAGAACTGTGCATATTGTTAACTGAGTAATAATTTTGGAAAAGTTTCATGATAAAGGAGGCTAAACACCAATACAGTTTGCCCAGATGAGTTGTGGCATTTCCATTGCTGGAAATTTTTTGAAAACAAGTTGTATGAAGACCTGAGTCACATGATCTAACTTTGAAGTTAGCCTGGCCTAGCTTCTGGTTAGAGAAGGTTACCTCCAGAGGTCCCTTCCATCCTGAATTATTCTGACATTCTCTGCCATTAATATCTCATTTGTTTCTGAAATGCTGGGAATATTTGCTTAGAGTGGTACCAGCATAGAGTCCTACCACAGAAAAGGTTCTTAGAGCTGTTCAGTATGTGCCTTTGCATGGGCAGATGAAGAAACAGAACCTAATGATATGATACTTCACATACATCACTGTGTGGGAATGTCAGGGTGAGTTACATCAGCATCTTAAAACATATCTTATATGTTTACTTTGATGACCAGCTAGCTCAATACTAATGCTGTCAGTTCACCAGCTGGAAATCTTAGAGGAAAGGTCCCCTTATTTCTGATGATCACCTAAAGTATGGTCATGAAAAAAAAGTGTTTTATCCTTGTATGTATTTAAAGTAGAGATAAGAAATATTAAAGCCATCAAATAGGGCACTGGAGACAGGGCATTTGAAGTACTGAGTACTGCTTTACTCATCCATGTTTAAGAAAGATGAATTGAAAATGAAAGAGGTGCTGAAAGAACTACTGGGATGACCAAGAAGACCTTTGTTTAGCACAGCTGAACACAAACTAAGACAACTATGGTTCCTCTCAGTTGAATGTTTTGTGAGTAAACACTTGGGAAAGACAACAATCCATATATATCCAGTCTGTAACTGTGTTTAAATTGTCCATAAAGAAACATGCTGGAAATTAGAAGGCAGTTTCTTACCAATGAGAGTTTTAGCTTCTTGAATAATGTCCTACTTGTAGTGCTAAAGACAAAAAAAACCCAAAACAAAACCCCAAAGCTCTAACTTGTTTTCCAACTGATAATTTTCTATGATCAATTTTGAACAAAACTGAATGATATGGGTCCCTTCACTAACAAAGTACTGGATTTTAGTAGTTCACCAAGTCCTTCCTAGTCATATGTTCCATATGCACAAAGTTTCACTGTGAAGTAGAGCAGCTTTCTGAGATATTTATAGCTAGAAAATGCATTTGGAAGGATTACCATAACTTCCTGACTGTAGTTTTACTTGTGGAAAAATTAATACTGAGTATTTTCACCAAAATCAAGATTTTGGGAGAATTGAGAACATAATCTTGAATTTCACAAGCTTTTTCCATTTTGTTGAAGAGAATATTAAATTCATGCTGAAAGTCCAGACTGAAAGGAGAGAGATGATAGGAAAGGGGCATGTTTTGATTGTAACATTAACCTTTGTTTTTCAGTGCCCGTGCTCTCAACATAATGTGGTGAAACTATCAAAACATTTCTACAGCGTCATCTTTTCCTGTTTGTTTGGGGGGGGGTTTTAATAAACTGCTGGATTTACATTTGGTGTTGCTGCTCTTTTTGTTCCTTATATTGTAAAAGTGCAGTATTTAACAGTCTGGTAGTAAGTATAGTGTGCAATTTCTTGGAGGATCCCCAAGATCCCCAGTTGTACATCTTTGACAGGACTTTTCTATGTCACCTGTTGGCCCTGCTCTTGCGGCATGACCCACTGGTAGGAATAGGATGTGACTCAGGAATTCTTGTAATCCAAAAATGTCAATGGGACAGTAAAAAATGGTTCATATGAAATACTTCTAGCAATTAGCTCATCTCCAGGGGGGGCAGAAAAGAGAAACACAAAATAGTATTTGTAGGTTGTCAAAGAACCTGGGAACATGTTTCAGTAAGTAAATAGGAAGAGTTTGGAAAGAGTTTACAGCAGGTGCCAAAGATTGTGGAATAAGGGTATGGTTAATATGGGCTGTCTCCTCTGCATACATTGCTGACAGAAGTGCTTTCTCTAGGTATAATTTTCTCTTTCCATCTATTTATTGAACAGCATATGCAAAATCAGTCATTTCCCAATAATTACTTTAGTGTAGCTTAGCACATTTTGAAATAAATTCGTGTGGATGTGCAGCGCTGAGCATTGCTCAAATATTTGGCATAAAGTTGCTCAGATCTTGGGAGTGCACACCAGTATGGGGGACACTGAAAGAACTTTGTTTCTAGTACATCTTAGAATCAGTCAATATATTGGCTAGAGTGGGTTATAGTTGGGTCAACACCTGGGTCAGAAAGTGATCAAGGCACATGTATTTATGTGGACTGTTGGTCACTAATGTATCACGGGGACGTATCAGCTAAGGCTGCCATGTGATTGTGGCATGGGATGCCGGCCAGGGAGAAAAATGAGGTAAAACTGTTCGCATGTTTCACCTCATGAAATCTCTGCATTTTTCCTAATGTAAGAAGGGAGACTTGTCTAGGACTACTTGCACATTTGATGAATCAAAATGTGAATGTCTTGTCCAAAAAAACTTATTGCTGAGAGAGGAAAAGATACTCTGGTCCTTGTCTATTACTGTAACCATGCATGCATTTGTCATCTTCCATTGGTCCCTTGCCTCATTTACTACACTTCATACAAACTGATCAATTAATATCATCATCCATATTTACTTAGCTTCTGAAAGAGGAAGGGGTTTCTGAGCAGCATACATTATAAAATAATAAAAATTCAAAAACTTCTGTATTCTGGTATATGTGTTAGGAGCAGACTTTATATTTATTCCTTGAATTTTCAGTGCCTGCCTTTGAACTTGCTAGTATCTGTATTAAAAATGCAGGTGGGTGCCTAAATATTTTTTTCTATTATATTTCTGTGGAAAAAAACAGCAAAAAAATAAAGAAGTAGCACACCAGAGAGTGAACTGACAGTGAGTCCTTTTGCCATGCTCTGTAGCCCTTCTATTGTAAGAAAAAAAAAATACTGATTAGAACATGAGAAGTAAATTAGCAGTGTATTTCTGACATACCTTTGGTTTTTGCAGCTAAAAAAACTATTAAGTAGCTCCATTAAAATCTTCATTTCATGTATGTTATCATAGAATCATAGACTCATAGAATGGTTTGGGTTGGGAGGGACCTTAAAGATCATCTTGTTCCAACCCTCCTGCCATGAGCAGAGACACCTTCCACTAGACCAGGTTGCTCAAAGCCTCATCCAGCCTGGCCTTGAACACTTCCAGGGAGGGGGCATCCACAGCTTCTCTGGGCAACCTCTTCCAGTATCTGACCACCCTCACGGTAAAGAATTTATTCCTAATATCTAATCTAAATCTGCCTTCTTCCGGTTTGTAGCCATTACCCCTTGTTCTTTCACTACCTGCCCTTATAAAAAGTCCCTCCCCAGCCTTTCTGTAGCCCCTTCAGGTACTGGAAAGCTGCAATAAGGTCTCCTCTAAGCCTTCTCTTCTCCAGGCTCTCTCAGCCTGTCCTCATAGGAGAGGTGCTCCAGCCCTCGGATCATTCTTGTGGTTCTCCTCTGGACTCATTCCAGTAGGTCCATGTCCATGTTCCACTCAAATGTTAGTTGCAGTAATTTTGTTGTAATAAATTAGTGTCCTCTATTCTGCATATGCAAAATCCCTTTGCTAAATTCTCAGAACTTGATGTAATCAGATCCACTTACTTTTTCTCGGATCTAGGAAAAGTACATCTGTCATAAGGACTGTTTTTACTGAAGGTGAAGTTGTGTCTTTTTTCTTCTGAAGAACTGCTGAAAAACGGGTCATAGGGAGGGTGTGTGGCTTTTTTTTTTTTTGTTCTGTGTTTGTGTATCTATATATCTATGAAGTGAGAAATTCAGAAAAACAGTACACTCCAAATGTGAGACAAACCTCTAGGTTGTGAGGAACTGAAAAATTACTCTGAAAAAGAAATGCAGGGACTGTTTTTCACTGTGCATGCTATGTATAAGAAATGTGTCTGTCCTGGTGTTTTTAAAAGAATAGAATCAATCAGAGCAAGAAATATTAATCGAGAGCTGTTTGGGTAGTTTAAAAATAACCTCTCTCACCTGTCCTGAGCAATGCCTGTCCTGTCTGTTTGGAGCCCACCACCATCTCTGCTTCTGCTTCACATCAGGGTTTTCCCGCAGGAGATGCACTTGAACTAGGACCAAGTCACTGGTCACCTAATTGTGCATGGCTGAAGTTCTGTGTCCTTTATCACGTGCTGGACTACACTGGGTGCTTCTACACAGAGAGACTCCTTCAGCAAGAAAATACAGAGGAGGGTGTGGGATTATGTAGGACCTTTGTGATCAAAACAGTGCCCATATAAACAGTTTGTGAGGAAACAGGCATAGCTAACATTTAGTTTTCGGTTTAATTTTCTTTAATTTTGTATGCTTTTAATTCCAGAAACTGAAATTGCTTTGTGCATGGGTTTATAAATATTTGACATGCATTTTTAATGTATAAGAAATTGACTTTAAGAATCAGTAGCAGATTTGGTTACTTTTTCAGGTACTTTTTTTAATTGTTTCACATTATATTTGTAAATGTAATTTTAAAATATTCAAAAATAAATTAATATAGACCATCAGAGAATCATTTCTTATAGATAACATTCATGAGTATTTTTCACTTCTTTGTCACCATTAGATGAGGATCTCAGAGTTTTTGATGAGTGCCAAAGTCTTGCAAAGAAAAGAGATTTTTCCAAGGTCCTAACAGTAATTTTATGAAAGATTCAGAAATAGAAAACAGCTCCATGCTTTATCTGGTCTAATTGAATAGTTCTCCAGATGGTAGACCATTTTCCTCAGCAGTCCTACAAGAGGTAGCGTACTTAAAAGATCATCCTATGGAATAAAGTTTAGGAAAAAAATGATGCTCGGAGCAATCCTCGTTTCTTTGAATAAATTGCCCTAATGTATATCTTTCACTATTTAAATTGTTTATAGTATAGTCATATTCAAAATAAGACTATTACTGAAACAGAATCACAGAAACCACCACTCAGAAACCACCTGACTTTATTCATTAAAACATGCACTGATGCTGGTGCAAATGATGATATAAAATCAAAAGGTCTCAGATAAACTCTGATGGCAAAGTGATTGGAAAAATACACCATTTAAGTTACTTGACAAATTCATACGCCTAAATAGAAGATGTGAAGTAAAGCCTGGCTGTTCTTCATTTTGTATTGAAGTATTTGTGAATGATAGCAGATACCTACCTATAAGGCAGCAAGTCCAGTCCTGAAGTCAGCAGTAAGATGCCCTTAGTTTACATGTTTTAATATACTACATGCATGCGCACATAGTTCCTTTGTGAGACTTCAGAAAGGGGGGAAAAAAACAGGATGGAATAGTATGTCTGGAAAAATAAAGATAAATTTTAAAGTTAGCCAGGCTCCTCTCTCCTATTATCCTCTCACAGACACAGATCTCATCACTGGTTGTAGCCCAGTTTGATTTTTGAAGGTAAAATTATGTTTCCTAATATGCCTTCAAGACATTATTACACCTTTAGTTCTGAGGTCCATAAACCGTTGCTCATAAATATGCATTTCCTTTACACTTTTAAGTAAGCTGCTATTGCTGTCATTCACTTTTAGTTAAGACTTGTCAGGTGGTGTTTCTGTTGAAGGAAAGAAGTTTAAATTATGGGTGAACTGAAGATATGTAGTTCTTGAGTGCTAAAATTATGCGCGAGTTGGAGAGATTATTCCTCACAAGTAATTTTAGGATCCCAAGAGGTAATGGTAATGTATACAAGAGATGTTCCCTTCTCCGCTAATTCCATTTAAAGTCTCTGATTTTTGCATTGCTGGAGTGAGACTCCAAAAACCTGCTTTTCCATCTTACATAATCACTTTCACAGTATCCTGTAACATCCACCTCTGCTAAGACTGTCAGTGCATTGACTCCTGGAGTGACAGTGATATATAGGTCTGACAAAGCATCCTTCACAATATGCTTCATTGAAGTGAGAACTGCAAATGCTGACAGTATTACTGGAAACCTTTCACATAGGCAGAATTAATAAATTACAACTTGTATTTTGGGATGATCTTGTAATATGCAGCTGGTCCAGAATGATATGACTTGCTAGTAAGGAGTTACTGCATCTTGGCAGACAGCATCCAATTTATTTTCAGTTCTGAGAAAAGCTTTATTAAGACACTGGATCAGGAGTTAAGGCATTCAGGATCACGGTTGTATCATCCTTCTGGTGCCTGACCTCATGCAAGTCTCTTCACCGAAATGTCTTTTGTTCCTTCCCCCACTCTTTACCTTTTTAGAACGTTGTCCTTGGGATGTGATGTGGCTATGATTGTTCACAGAGTGTCCACCTGAGCTCTGGCAGCTTTTCCGCTCCTAGATGAACACCATGAATCCCATACTTGGACTAAATCCATAAATTTAATCCATTACCCACAAGTTCTAGCTCCAGTCCAGGCTTTGTTTGGTTCAGAGTTGGGAAGCTTTTATTTAGCAAGTTGTGACCAATGATGAATTAACAGTGAGTCAATCTGAAGCAAAGAATATTTTTAATCTTGGCAGCAGGGACACAAGCTAATGTTAAAAGAGATTTCAGCTCACCAAGGCAGGCATTAGAGGGAAGTGACCCTAACTTCTTCCGAGCTGCACTGTCTCTGAGGCTCTGTCCCTGGCTCATCATGCAACTTTGTCAATGTCCATCACTTGCCACAAGACTTCTTTATTTTTCATAAAATCAGATATAAAATCAGATATATGATTTAATGGTAGGTGATATACTAAGACCATTCAAATACTGCCATCCTAATGTGTGTGAGAGCAGAAAACTGTGAAACTGTGCGATGTGGTGTCTTCAGTGGGAGTCTTGTACTCTGTTTCATATGGCCTTGTCTGTTGCCCAGGTTGCTCAGGTTTTCCATGCCACCCCCAAGACCTCTCTGTTCCAGCTGGAAAAAAGGAAGATGTGGGTGCAGAGTTGTGTCTTTCACTTTCTGGACTAGCTGTGTCCATCCCTTCTCTAAGCAAAGTCCCACAGCAGAACGGCTGATCGGGTCTGGTTGGGAAAGTCTGTGGCTCCTGGGAGTGTGCTTATGGAGGAGTAGGGGCATGGGTGAAGGGATGACTCCAGATCCATGTGGTGCCATGCTCCCACTCTGACATCTCCCAGGCACAGGTCCCAGCCACCTGATAAGGTTGGACACATCAGGTAGTGTGGGGTTAACTACAGCAGAGGGAGAGAGATCATCCCTCCTGAAACACCACCAACCCTTTACGCAGAAAGTTTAATATTATTATTACAATACTTGGTGATGTTGTGGTGCTTATTCAGCAACCACTGTTGTGAATCTCTCTGATGTTGTCTGGCAGTAGCATGACATACGCCAGAGTAATTGGGAATAAATTTCAGATTGCTGGTATTTAAAACATTTTTCAGGCAGTGGTTGGTTTGGTCCTATTCATGTGCTCAAGAGGTTAAACTTACTGCCCGAAACATGGCTTGGGAGAATTTCTTGCTGGTTCAGGTAGCCTAGGGCTGTTGAAGGTGTTTTCTTCAGTGGGAAAAGAGATAAGGGGCTATTGCTTTCCTTTTGATCATAGTCTTAGAGTAATTTACATGTGTATTGATTTTTTTCCCTAAAAAAATGCCCCAGTAGTGAATCTTTGACTTCTGGGACCTCAGTTGCTTCTGTTATGTTTAAGGTCAAAAGAAAAGTAATTTATGTAAGACAATGGGAGAAAATTTTGGCTACGTAGTTGCGGGAATAAGAAGAACAGAGAAGATGTTTTGTGGAACATCTGTTACATTGATATGCTTTATTGTGGGCAACTGAATTGGATGACCTGGTCATCAGTCTCTATATTTTCCTTTGTTGTCTTTAAGTGCTCTCAGTGGAGAACTGTTACTAGTATTTTCCTACCTTCCTGCCTAAGCACTGACTAGTTTTTATTGGAACTAACCTCTAGTAATTATAAACCAAACATCACAATAACAAGCAAACAGATGGGGCATATAATATTCATAAATTATTGAATGCAGCTTCCTCATCCTTCATAGCGAGCTGTTCAGGACAGGGACAGACAGTGTCTTATAAGCACCTACAGTACAACAAGGAAGTAAGCAACAGCCAACGTAGTTTGTCAAATCAGTATGATTTTCTTCTCTGACAGTGTAGCAAACCTTATTTATGGGGAAGAGGAAGAGGTGCCATGTGTCTTGACCTTTACAAGGCTTTTTGACAAAGTATCCTGGTAAAAAAGAACCCAAAACAAACTAGAGATGTGTGAATATGAAGCTACTGCAAGACGGGTAGCAAATTGGTATGAAAGCGCTTCTCAGTAGTTATTAATGATTTACTGTCTGTTTGTAAAGGTGGAATGAGGGATCCACAGTAGTGTGTCTAGGACCCAATATTTTAATTGCAAGTGGAATTATTAATTTAGTTTGCAAATTATACCAATATGGGAAGCAGTAAAGAGATACAAGTTTAAGATTAAAATTCAGACTAAATTTTAGAAATCAGTGAAATGGCTTGGAAAAACAGAATACGATCCAACAAGGAAAAGGGCAAGATTCTTAACTTTGGTAGAAATAATCAACCTACAGATTCAATAGGGGTAAGAAATGCTTAGGCAATAATTTTGGAGAAAGGGTTTGTAACAGTGAGCAGATTCACAAGCAGACTGTGAATGAATGTGTAAGGAGAGTGTGTATATAGTGTGTGTGTATATATATATACATACATATATATATATATATATGTATATATATATATATATATATATATATATATATATATATATATATATGTATATAAAGATGCCAGTAAGGCCTCAGATTAAGTGCTGTGTTCAATTTTGTACAAAGCTCAGAAAAAAAGTCCAGAGGAGAACAACAGGAGCCCAGAAAACAAAGACTGAAGGATTGAGACTGGAGAACTGGTTCAACCTGGAGAGCAGAAAACTTGAGAGATGCAATGACAGTCATTAAATATATAAAAGCCTTATGCAAAGAAGAGGGGAATAAATCAACTGTCCTCCAAGTCTATGGTGGATATGACAAAAAGTAATGTGCTACAAGTTCAATAATGAAGATTTAAGTTGGATATTGGACGTGAGGAAACTTTTCATGATAAACCCAGTGAAGCACTGGAGGAAAGCTAGTGAGGCTGTGCCATCTCCATTTTTAAGGATCTGTTTTTCTGTGACTCTGTAGTTCCTGTGTGGAACATGGTTGCTGGATGTGTCCTCCTGAACAGTATATGTGACAATGATGTAATCATCTCTCTTTCTATTGTCTTTGTTCCTTAGCTTCTATCTGGCAGATCCCCCTCTGTTCAACTTTTTCGCCTATTAAGAAGTGAGCTATGTGTATACCTTCAAACAGGATATATTAAAATATGTCTTGAGGCCTCTAGGGACAGAAGAGCACTTGCAGTACTTGCACAGCTATGGAACAATGGTGCTGCATGCCACCTCCATCTTCCTAGAAAGCTCTGACCATAAGTCTGTTTCCACTTATTTCAGGGTATATCACATTTTCCTCTATTTGCAGCCAACAAAGTTAATAAAATCAGTGTAAACTAAGTCAGAGCCCGGTGCAGTCTGTCTGAGAAAGGCAGAAAGACTCTTTATGTGCTGAATGTCCCTCTTACATAGCATTACACTGCCTTTTTCACACCTCTCGTCATCAAAGAAATAGTACAATAGTTTCCATTGCTCAAAAATCATCTAATCAAATGTTTGACAAAATTATGGCTTTGAATTGTGTTGATGGTGGGTGCTTCACTCCTAAGCAGTAGTATTTTTGTTTTGCTTTTCCTATTTTTAGAATTTATACTAAAACATCACTGTTTATGTGAAAATGCAACTGCTAGTAGTTGTCCCATAGCAAAGTAATAAAAATGTACTCAAAACTATATGAGAACATTAATGCATATATATATTATGTAAATAGAGAAGAAGTGAAACACCCACCCAGTGATCTGTTTCAATTTAATTGTGTTAATTTATTTTTAAGAAAGGTATTTAATGTTTTCATAGTTGTCTGAGTATGAAATGTTAAAGGGATTGTTGGAAAGGTTAATTGAAGAACTGCCATCACATGTGTTCAAGATGCTCCTTTTACACGGAGTTATTACTTTTTAAAGGCTGTAGGCACCTGTTAGGCTTGAGCAAAAGATTGTAAAAGGTGATTGAGCATTGAAACACGTGAAGAAGAATTGCCCATCAAATAGTATCTAGTAAGGATCAATATTTTTAGTGCTGTTCTTCAAGTCTTTTATTATGGTCTTGCAGTTACTTGAGTATATTCTGCAGGTATTGAAAACAATGAAATTACCTGACTAATTAGTATTTAAAGTATTGATGTTATTTTTTGTTTTGTCCATTATTGATAACCAGTTTTCTGAATTTCTTTTCTTAATTGCTTATATTGATTTTTAAAATGTCCCTCAAAAGAAGTATTCAAAAAGGTGCTCATTTAAGTATGTTCTTAATTGGTCATTATAATCACTGCATGTTTAATACAAATTTTAAATGTAAAACATTTCTTCAGTGAAATTCTGCTTTTCATGGCAACTCAAATTCTGAGGGGTTTTCTAAGGGATTCACTTTCCAGGCAGAGTATTCTATTTAACAAATATTACCAGACTTCTGTTTTGGAATCAGGGAAAGATAGCAATAATTAAATGGTTATATTTTGCTATACTTAAGGATGCTTTCTATTTTGGGGTGTCTTTAATCTTGCATGCAGCATAAAAGGAACTTACTCATTTTAATGCATCCTTCTTGTTGGCTTAAAGCTGAAATACAGTCGCTTGAAAATTAATTTACCCCTCATGAATGACTGGTTGGATTATCTTTGTAGCATTAAATGTCAACCCTGAGCTCAGAGCACATTGTGTCTATGGTAAAAAGTTGTCCCTGAGCACTTAATGTTGTGTTAAATGATGATGTGTCCTTTGCAAGTGTATTATTAGTATCAAGCTGTTCCGTCTCTCAAGATTGAAAAATGGTCAGTGATTTGAGCTGCGATTAAACCTGAATAAAAAAGAGAGAGGCTGTGGGGGGTTTTCATGCTTTTTCTGAGTACAGACATACTCTTAAGTCGTATAAGACATATTAAAATGTTTCTGTTAACCTAAGACTCTAGAAACTCCATTTGGAATCACAGCAATTCAAACCAAGAAAATTTCATTTCTGCTTCTCCAGGAAAGAATGGTCATTGAATACATCTGTGTGTCACTAAGAGCACAAAACCCAGTAATAAATACTTGACAGCTTGGTCTTCTTTCCATAGACGTGAGCTAGAGTTCTGGCGATGATTCTCAAACAGAGATTATCGTGCTTTTACTGATGTGTGATTTGGTGTCTGATTTTAACTGAGGTTAGGCCTGAAATTCCTTTGGAATTTTTTTTTTCTGAGGTTCCTCTAACATCCTAAATAACTAGATATTTTCCAGTTTTAGAGTTAGGCTGAGGCTTGCAAGTTTAAGATGTGTTGTGTGTAAGAAGAATTTCAGAGTTTCACTGGATTGAAATTCTGTTACCCAATGAATATACAGTGACTGGTTTAAAGTCTCTTAAAGATATTTAATCATATACTACTGTACAGGCATGTTAGAAAGTAGGTGCCTAGGCACCTTTATGGGTCTGGGTGATGTTACAAAGCACTTGAGAAAACATTTCTTTCCCCATGCCAGACACCTAACATGCTGCCATTAATAAAAGCACTTTAAGAAAAGTTCTGGTACTGTGTATGAGATGAGAGAGCCCAGTTTTGAGGAGTACCAGAGCACATAGCAAAAAAAACACCCCACTTATATTCCCTCCTACTAAAAACCAAACTACTGTGAAGTTCTGGAATTGTTGATAGTATAAACTGATTTGAACTTTTTAGTCCATTGACTTGCTTTTTATAGACCCTGATGAATTCCTTTGGTGCAGTTTAGTTACATTGCTATAGCATTGTTTTTGACGTATCTCAGGCATTCTGATTTTATGATCAAATTCTCCCTGAGTTGTCAGCAATTTATCTGGTTCCATGGAAATATTCCCTTATGATTGGAAAAAGGCAAATGAGGCAAATGCCATGCTCATCTTCAAGAAAACTAGAAGGAGGACATGGATGCACTAGAGTGAGTCCAGTGAAGGGCCAAGATTACCATCTGGAGCACAAGATATGCAAGGAGAGGCTGAGAGAGCTGTTTTGTTCAGCTCTAAGAAGAGAAGGCTCAGCTGAGATGTTAGTGCTGTCTACAAATATTTAATAGGAGTCTACAGACATGGTGAAGCCTAACTTTTCTCAGAGATGCACAATGGTGAGACAAGAGGCAACAGACGCAAGTTTGAACATGGACATTCTGTTGAGGTAGGAGAAAAATGTTTTTACTGGAAGGATGGTCAATTGTTGGGAAAAGTTGCTCAGAAATGTTCTGGCATCTCCACCTTTGGAAATATTCAGAACTCAGCTAGACAAGCTCAGCTAATGTAGCTCCCTGAGCAACTGGAGCTAACTTTCAGGTTGGATCCAGTTTAGAAGTTGGCTCTGTTGTGAGTGGAGGGTTGGACCAGATGACCTCCAGAAATCCCTTCTAACTTAAACTAGCCTATGAGTCTGTAGGTTAAAGCCCCAGGGACCGTAGCTGGCACACAGGACTGGTTCTGAAGAAGCACTGTGATAATTATGGTACATCTTCATAACAGTGGCTCTGCAGCACAGACGTAGCTAACTGGCTTGGGAACCACCATAGCATAGCTGAGCATGGGTGGAGTTCACTGGGCACCACTAGATAAGCTGTGATTTTAGAAGCATTTCGCGGTCCTTCCATGGCTCTATGATGTTCTCTCTATAGTACTAGTAATACTTAAGATAATTACTTCAAAGGTAATTTGGCCTTCTCCGTGAATGTCCTGAGCGTCCAGATAAAATAATGTAGGAAACTGGTTCTCCTTCTCTACTTCTCCTTTAGATCTAGTTTTCTGGGCTCAGATGCAGTCCACCTAACCTTAGAAGCTTTACCAACCTGCCTGACTTGGGTGCTGAACAACTCTAGGCTCTCTCTGTTGTCGACGACAGTAAAATTGGTGCTGTCAGGGAGCACTTTAGGCTGTCCTAGACTGCTGTCACTCACTCTTTGGAGAAGGCTTTCTTTGGGAAGTAAAGAAAGATCTAAACAAGCAATTACCTAAAACTGAAGTCAGGTGCAATGACTGTGACCTTCAATGTCTTGCATGTAAAGAGGTTGTGGAGGATACTGCGACCAAGCCTTCCTCCATCTTGGACCTTCACCCCTGCCAGCAAGATCTAACTTTTCCCTTCCCCCTGTTACAGTGGGGAAAAGGAGGCGATGCTCAAAGTCAGACTGTGGAAACCCTGAAAAGACCAGAGGACCATTTTCTTGTTCTATGTCTGTTCTGTGGGGTTTTGTGAAGGGTTCCTGGAACCTTCACTAATTTACATCAATAATCACAATAAGAACATTGATTTCAGCTTAACTAGGTGTGTGATTTCACACTTCCAGTTTGACAGTAAAGCTTGCCACGGTCTGTCTCTAGTTTCTAATTAGCTATGTATACATTTTAGTATGGGTTTCAGCATCAGTTACATTAGTGTACTTTAGTTAAACTACTACTGGTAAGTAACATTTACCCAGCAGTTGTAGTTTTATTACACCGTAAACAATACTTAAATATATGAAATGGACTGCTACGGTATAGAAAAAGTCTCTACTAATGTTTTGATTGTGATCATAATACCAGCACAGAAAGATTCAGGACAGCAGTTTGTTGGTTGTTACGAATTATAGTGAGTGTTGAAAGGAATTTAAAATCTGTAATGTTGATTAGCAAATTTTACTATCTGTGAGGTTTTTTGGCATGCTGTAAATAACTCATCCTCAAATAATTTGTCTGAGTAATTAAATTTAGATTGCACATTTCTTGTTTCAAATATTTTGACTCTTATCTATTTGCTTTTCCATTGTGGCTTAATTGGTGCGGTCTATATAAATGGACAATAAATTTATATACCTTTGTTATAAAGATCAGTCAGTGAATAGAACTTGGTATTCATCCCAGACAGAATTATGATTGAATGTATTCGCAAGATTAAAGCACTGAATTTACTTTTTTCTAATTAAAGGCAATTAAAGATTTGCAGACACAAATAAAAGACAATGAATTGAGGAATAAGTGTAGGAGCAAGTCCATTTGCAGGTGAAAAGAAGTGCCTTTGAAGCAGAACCAGCTGTATTTTCATTGAAAGAATAACAGTTTAGGAAGCTTTTCTGCATGTGCTTGCTTGATAGCATAATGTACTTATAAGCAGCTTACACAGTACAGTATTCAGAAAATAGCAGTGCATTAATTTTTAAAGTAGCAAATGCAGACGAAGAGCAATGCTGCCTCATGATGATAATGAAGGTGGATATTGTAAAGTCTACTGAGAGAAAAGAAAGCAGGGAGCTCCTGAAATGTGAACATTTATAAAACAATAACTAGATATTCATATGATAATAAGCTTGGACAGCAGCATCAACAAAGGCCAAAGATGCAGTCCTGTTTCTGCTTAAGCCCGATGAATTGAAAAGCAGAGAGGCAGTCTTTAGTCTGTTATTCAATTCCAGTAATGAGCTATTGTTAGCATGAAAGAGTAAATATCTAGAAGGGTTGGGAATGTAATTGTTTTTTCCCTCGTGAAGTTATTCTATAGATTTGTTCAGGTTTTGTCTTAAATGGCAACATCTTTAAACACAATCTTAAGTGTAGTCAGTCTTTTTAAATACAGTACTCAGCATGTTGCTAACACGTCAGTTACGTGTATAACAGAGCTTGGTCTGTATGCAAAAGTACAGTATTCTCCATACTACCTTGTAATGTCACAGTATTTCTGTAGACTAAAAAAAAAAAAAGGTCACCTAGAACTTAATGAACTTGTCTAGCTTGTATATATTATTTAGTTTAAGTTTAATCATGGTGTCATTAGAAGTTCAGTTGAAAAGAATACAGAATATACCAGATCAAGTAATCTCTAATCTGTTATTAAAATTACTGAATAGAAGATACCTGAGATCTCAGTTTCTGTTGTCAGTAGGGGTAAATCACAAAAATTCTTGTGAAACCTGTGGATTTTTAATCCTTCTTACATGAGGAAAAACAAACTCATGTTTCATATTGTATGAATCCCTAATATTTGCTCTGAAGGACACACTTTGTCATTTTTCACAATACAGCTGTGTTTAGTAGCTCAAAAAGTACCTATATTTCGCCCTTATCTTCACCCTTTTCTAATCCTACAGCTAGTAGAATAGTCTTCATTTCTACCTGTGGAAAGTTTTCAAAGCAGGATCCGAGTACATCCCAGTTCAACTGCTACTGTGACCACTTTGCCACCAAAGGAGTGTAAAAAAAACTGTACAAGAAGGATGGAAGGAAGGAGTGAGATGAAAGGTGAGCTCTGGAGTGGTTCCAAAATGCAAAGGCAACTTCAGGAACTGAAATAGAAAGGTGGGTGATCTTTGCACCTGGTCTTGGGAGGGATTAGCAGGAGACAAGACAGGCGGGAAGGTGATAGCTGTAGTCTGTAAGAAAAGTTGCCTTATCATGGACTAGATCTTTGGCCTTAAAAATGGAAAGTGATAGACTTTGGAAAAGAAAGAAGTGGCAAATTTGTAAAAAAAAAAAAAGGAAATTGGGATAGTTACAAAAAAAAGTTAAGGAAAGCCAACGTTGGAGTTTTAGAGAAGAGATGTGATGAAGGATTGATAACAATAACAAGTAGAAGAAGAAAGGATTTTGCTTAAGTAATACAAAGAGTAAGATTTGTTCTGGAATTTTTCCAATTATTTTAGGCTTCTTCTTCTTGCCTTTGTACATCCCCTCAGGAAAACTCAGTGTCTTGACTAGACATTGGGTAAAGCAGACAAATGGGGCTTTGTCTGACAAGTCTGTCTTAACTGTCTTTGATGGTCAGTTCCTGGGAAGAAAGAACAGCTTAAGCTGATGACTCTGACAGATAAATGTAGAAGAAAGCTTGCAGGATAAGTGAGATAAAACTAGAAGACATTTGGAGTGTGAATATACATATTCCAACTGGTTGTATTTGCAGGCCCAGAAGAACATAGGGGGCCTGTGTTATTTATTTCTGCTTGTTTTCCAGGTGGCAATGATCGGTATTCACGTGGTAGAGGCTTTGCATTTCATAGTTCTTTATAGTCCTGTAGTGCAGATGTCTTTCCCAAGGCCTCAGAAAGTTCAGATGTTTTAAGAGTCTTTTAGTACAATTGCTGAATCTGGTTTTCATTACAAAGGACTCCACAGATGCCCTGTTTAAACTTTTGCACTCAGTGGACTCAGACTGCTTCCCTACCATATATATATATATTTTATTTTATTTTTTTCTTTTGGCTATCACCTTTACCAAGGAGAGTGGTAAATTAATGGCAGATGCATAGATTTGGAGAACTACCAGCTCTAGAGTCATTACTGAAATAGGCTATTTGTTATATAGGGGGGTTAGTTGTTCATATCAGATTTAATATAAATCTGGAAGTATTCTCTCAATAAGTAGAATCCAGCCATAGCCATAGTCACAATACTGGAATAAACAGTAGCTGAGTGCCTGAAACCAAGGGAAAGAACACCAATAAGCTTGCCTTTTTCTAGAAATATGGCTGATCCTGCCAACCAATGTAGTTCACAGACTGGGTCTCCTGTGCAATTTTTACCCCTGCTCATGTCATCTTCACGGTTGACTCTTGGAGAGGAGGAGGGAGAATACGCAATGGAAGGAAAACTCAATTTCAGTTCTTGTCAGTTATATAGTTCTAAATGAAGGTATTTTTCATGCTTAAAACATTTCAGATAAAATTTCTATAGTTTGTTTGAAAGCAAGTAAGAACAGCTGCATCACTTTATTGAAAGTTGGCTCCCAACAAACAAACAAAAAAATTCAAGGCTGGGGTATATCTATGCCAAATTTCAGCCCGGAGTGATTTTTTATGAGTTATAAACTCCTGCCATTTATAATGGAAATTCTGACAGCTCTTTAACTATTTCGTAGGAAATGTATGACTACAGTACTTTAGGGAGAAGAAACATGTTCTCTTTCTGGCTGGCCTTGTCTCATGATTTAGCCATTTCGGTGGTTCCTGCAATTCTTCTCCAGCTGTTCAAAAAATTACTGTACTCCTGGTGCATCTTATTATCAGATATCATTGACTTCTGTGCAATAATGCTGCAATGGTCCTGTCCTGCAAATGAGAAGCATTGACTGGATGAATATATTGGAGCATCAGACATAAATAGTCATTCTGTCATCTTTTCTTCACACCATCCTCTAAGAAGGTCCCCTCGATATACAGGTGTTTTGGGTTTTTTTTCCCAATAAACATGATTTAAATTATATTTCCTCTTATCATTGAGTATCTTCTAAGTTATTTTGGGTCTTTTATGAATAATATCTTACCATAGGATAATATGGAGATCTTCACAATATGTAATCCCTAGGGTTGAGGAGAGATTATACCATGAAAGCAAAATCATAATATGAGTTCAGCATCCAAAATGTGCTACAGAGAGGAGCTCTATATTGAACATGGGCAGAGTGATAGAAAGAATGGACAATGGTAGAGGTGTGTTTCCATGCATCCAGTATATCACTGGAAAAGACCTTTCTTTTCCAGTTGATGTTTTAGAATTTCACTGTTGCACTATAACATCCCAGTTTTGAAAGTGACCATAAAATGAGAAGCTTGCACTATTGGCTGTGAATATGAGACCACATCCGATTAAACAAGTGGGAGTGCTGCATGCACAAAACTACTGGCATAGATTTAGAAAAAATGTTAAATTATTTGACTATAAGAATGACAAAAGCTAAATGTAAAACTTGGTAAAAGTAGTGGTTAAAAATGGACAAAGCGTTCTACTTTTTAAGCATTTTAGCTTACCTTTGGAAATAGTTAAAAAGGACAAAAAGGGATGTATCACTGGGCAGGAAAAAATGGAAAGGACTTTTTTGAGAAGCCAAAGCAGTTATCCTGAGGCTCTACCCCTCTGAGCAGTTTCTTCACAGATTCCTCTTTTCATTCTCCTTTTGTGACTGTATCTATACCTTGGCCTCTGTTGACCTAAAGAAGCTATGGTTAATAGTACATAGTACAGCAGTAACAAGCCCTTCAGACAGCAAAAACATCCCTGAGAGATATCAAGTGTTTTATGCTTTATTATTAAGTTGAGATAAATGATTTATGCCATTTGTAAGTGCTTTCATGTCCTCCTCTGAACTCAGTTCCTATGGACTCACAGTGATGGAGCACTCTTTGTGGCTGCAAGAGAGTCCATCTAAGACACTTCTAGAAGATTCTGTGTAACAAGTTTCTACAAGGAGATGGTGTGAAGCAGTGATCTTATTAGCACTTACTTGGACTGACCTGCGTGTCTCTGAGTTCTGATACTTGAAAATAATGTTCTGGTTCAGAACAATGAAACATTTACACTCACTATAATTTCCTGTATTACACATTTATATATGCATTAGAGATGACTAACCAACAAAAAGTATAATGAAATTTTTGTTTTGATTGAAATGTGGAGGAAAAACGTCATCCACTTTTAATCTACTTATTTGCGTCTGATGCTTACTGAACAATTTAATAAACATTGTACTAGTGGATGGCTATCCCTACGTGTATTTTGATGTCCCTCTGGAATAATAGGTTCTGTGCTGATTTGTTGACTCTTGCTTGTTGCTGTCATTGTCTGTGTTAAGGACCATTGTTCCCCAGATGGGACTCCTGTGTTATAGAGTAGCTCCTGCTTTAACTGTTGGACTGTGGGATGTTTTCAAAATATTAGATCTGACTTTTCAGCTGAAATAAATGCTACATTCTTTATCTTATTTTTGCATCACTTTCATTAAATGTTCTTTTCTACTCTAGGAAAACAAGACTATAAGAAAACCAGGCCTATGTTAAGAGCTACAAGATTAAAAGCAGAGGCCAAGAAAACTGCACTAGGCGTAAAGGTAGAGATCTATCTAATAGCTTATACCACCTTTGTGTATATGTTATTTCTTTTCCCCATAGATTTACTGTGTGAATATTGATTTCTGAGAGATATTGTTTATGACACTTCAAAATCTAAGTGGCATGCCAGAATCTAAAATATTTATGATGGATTGCTTTTACTTAACCCTAAAATAACTAGAATAGTTTAAATGCTAAAAGATTTTAAGTAGTCCATGTCCTTGTTATGATGCATACTCACTTTAAGGTCAATAAAGTACTGTATGCTTAGAAAATTGATCTTTTCAGGGAGCCTCTTTACACACAGAACAAATGCTTTAACGATTTCATATAGTTATAAAAATTACAATAAACATCTTCCTTCTTCCTCTTCCTATCTTATACCCAGGAGTAATTTAATGACTGAGTTTGTTAAGTATTGTGAATTTTCAGCATTATTATCTCAGTCTACATCCCTGTCTACTGCCTCTGACTTGGAAAAAAAAGGCTTAGCTAGCAGCAAAACACATGGAAAGATACTGAACTTTATTTTGGAAAGGTCCTTTTTTCAGGCAAATATGGAGTATAATAATGACTATTTGGTCACGGCTGTGAATATGAACAAGGAAGACGGTTAGGAATATTTTCTGCTATCTACTTACTACCCAGTGTGTCATCAAAATGGGATTTATGTGAATGTTTAAATTGCATCCAGTATTTTTCCCTCAAACTTACTATTGAATCAAATTGATATACACTTAGCTTAGCAGCAAAGGTAAAAACAGAGTAAAATTAAAAAGTGGATCAAATACCAGGGTATTCTAGTGAAAGAAACTTCATAAATGTTAAAAGGAGAATATTTTCTTGTTTCTGGCAGATGAGAAATCAATTTTTTTCAAGTTACAGCTTATAGCAAATGCCAAGGTATTACTACCAAGCTGTAACAGCTGTTGAGCTGCCAGATGATGTATTTGGTTGTCTTCCAGAATTTGCTATTATAATCACGAAACAGTGCTTTCTTTTTGCTCCTGATTGCTGATCTCGATCAAGCATTACTGTGCAATGCAGTATGTTTTCACAACATAATCTCCTCAGTTAGTGCTGTGTGTCAGGTTTTAATGAGAAAAAGTAGATTGCCTTTTTTGTTTAAAGGATAGATTATTAACCTTTTGAGTTCAATGTTTTTTCCTTCCTTTCTTATTAAATTTTACTCTTTCATTTCATTTTACTTTCAATGACATGACCTTTTAAAAGTGATGTTCTACTTGGAGACTTTTACTGTACAGCCTGTTTCTTTTAAAATGTGCAAGTTTTTTGCACGTCTTTCACAAATGAGAAAAATATGAACCTTGGTCCTTCAAAACCTGTTTTGTTTCCTTATTTTCTTAAGTAATTCTTACTTTCAAAATGAAGGAGAATAGGAAAGCCTATGTGTAATCATATGTATAATGAAGAATCAAGTATTGGTGAGTAAAGAAATCAAGAACCATTTATATTGTACAAAGACATTCCTGTGTGTTATAGCAGAGTACCAGCTGAGTTTTGCCATCAAGGTGCACACGTGCTCTCCAGGCCATGGGATGTTGTGTTCCTGGGGTTCTGCTAGTTGCAGTGTGCAATGTGTCCGGTTTGCAATTCTGCCTCTGCCTTTAAAAAAAAAAGAAAGACTTCTTTAAAATATTGTCTTCTGGCTGTAACATTTTTTGCACGCCTGGGCCTTAAAATATGACACCGAATCATCCCTAAACAGATCACAGTCATTTGCTTTGCTTCCTAATTGCTGAGAGAAGTTGACAGAGCTGAAGCAAAGGGGAAGGTAAGTTGGGCACCTTTCCCTTTGGGGATATGCTTGTGGGGGAAGGAATGCAGGGCCTTTGTATGCATCCTTCTCACTGAGCCTGCTTAATGCCAACAACCTCAGGCTTACTAAATGTTACAAAACTTCCACTAGAATATGGGCAATCCCTGTAGAATAAAACCCTGCACTTCTACTGACCCTGCAGCGCTCAGCACACAAGCAAGGCATATTTACTGTCGCGGGATAAGCTTGCACCTCTTCCCGTCTCACAGTGACAACTCTCCACCCTGCTCTGTCCCTCCAGTTCAGCAGAGTTTCACCATGGGCAGTGGATGTGCCTAAAATCTCTGCAGGGAAATGGCCCTCCCTACCCCAGGAGAGGCTGCCTGGGGACACGGCTTCTGTGTCCCTGTTGTGGGACCACGTAACCTCTCCCCATCTCTCAGGCAAGGCTTGTTTTGCTCAGTTTGCTGTACAAGAGAAATCTTCTTACATTCATCCTCCACACCTGTCCTGGATACTTCTCTGTTGTTTTCTGCATAAATTTTGAAACAATACTTTCTTGAAGTCTCCTGCTTGCTGTGACAGCAGGATGTTAAACTATTCCTCATGTCTGTGGCTGTCAGAAAAGTCAGCAGAGCTGAGGTCCCATCAGGTTATGCACATTCATGAAATTATTTTGAAGCTTAAGTGTGCATTCCTTTAATTGTTTCCTAATATTCAGAGCCTTTGAGTGTGCCTGAGGTCTTCCTTTGGGAAGATATTGTTACAGTTGTTACTTCATATTAGCAAAGTTTTCTGATGGTGATAAGCAACATAATTCACTTTCCAAAGGCTTGGATTTTAGTCTTTTGATATGATGTAGGCCCCGATTCTGTGCTGTAACAGTTGATTAACTTTAGTCTGCACTGAGGAAAAAATAGCGGTGCAACTACAGTGCAGTGTAATAAGTAGGCAGCACTTTAAATACAAATGTCTTGTAAATCTTTGAGAAAACACATACATATGTGTATTTACCATATATTTTATTTGTTTATCTAAGTTTCAGTACATGATGCAGTATGCAGCATATTAACATTTCTTATATTAATATTTTCTTATAAAAAGCTAAGTTGCACTTCATAAAAATATTGTAGAGGAAGGATATGCTTATCATACATGTAGAAATAAAAGTTCTCTAGGAAAGCGGAATATTTTTATGGTTCTGTGAAATAGCTAACACAGTAAGTACCATACTGCCACTTAAAATGATTGGAGTTTTAGTGCTCTAGAGCTGTTTTGCACTAGTGTCCTGAAAAGCTTATATTCAGTAGTATTTAGGGGGGGTGGGAGGGGAAAAGAAAAAGAGGACTGGAAAATAATGAAGGGATTTTAGTCCTTAATTTCTATGAAGATTATGAAATTCCACTGTTGTGTTTTTCACCATGAGAGCTGACAACATTCACTTAAAAAAAGAGGCCCTATAAATGACATAAAACTTTTCAGAACCAATCCCCTGGAGATCCTTCACATTTCATCGCTGGCATACTAATTAGCTTGTCTTGTCAAACTTTGATTGCCTTGTCATTTTAATGCAAGGTTTAAAGTAACAAAGTTTCTTTCAGTCACTGCCATTTAGTACTTTTTAATTTCCCCAATGAGAGATTTTATCCCTGTTGATAATGTCAGAAAAGCAACTAAGCACTAATAACTATCGAAAGTTAGTTCAAGCAGGGTGACCATGCTAGTACTCAGAGTGTAATGTTTGCTTTTTAAACATGTTTAAAAATTAAATATTGTAGCAGAGCTATTGTGCTGGCTCTGTTTGCATATATGACACTAATGCAGACAGTGCCAAAACATACGGTGTGTCTTGGAAAAGCAGGACCCGAGAAACAACTCGGAGAGAAAGCAGTGTGCTGTATGTCTCCTTGTGTTTGGGTAAGACAAAATTCTTTGCCAAAAAGGGAGCCTCTGAACCTTCTCTGTGTGATTGTTTTGTTGTTCCTCTGTGGGGAATTCATGCTGGTGGAAGCTCACCTGTTCATCCTTACCAGGTGGAGCACCAAAGGGTCTGCACCATCGGTGCTATTTCTGCTCTCAGGGGGTGAGGAAGAGGTGCCAGCAGGAGAGTGGCAAGCAGAGAATGGTTTGAGGAATGTGGAAGCTCAGCCCCAGGTAGCTGGGTGTTGGTTTGCAGAGGCCAAAACTAATGGGAATTCTTGGCAAAAGGTTTTTTTCACAGGCTGCAAGAATGAATCCATGGTCTGTGGGAGAAATTATGAAGTTTTCTCTCTTGTTATAAGTCAGACACAAATCTGAACAGTAGTATTTTACACCCACTTGCAAAGACATAATCGACTGCAGAATACCACTCCATAGAGAGTTATTAGCAATGTAATACATTGATTGAGCTAAGGAAAAAATGTTTCCTAAAAAAATGAGAGCTTACTGTCTGTTATTCTTTTACATATCTGTTTAATCTATTGTGTAGCTAGCTAGCTCACTGTTAAGAGTTTATCTCATCTGGAACAAATTATGTATAAATAGATAACAAGACATTCCTAGTGTATTTTGGCAAAGGGTATTCTCTGATTTCATACTGTTTATAATCTGCTAAGTTAGTGAACTATATTTGCCAAGATAAGTTGGGAATATGGTTTCATAGCTTTGCAGAAATTAAGGCCACAGGGGACTATTAGATCATTTGATCTGGCCTTCTATATGTTACGGATCATAAAATTTTATCCAATACTTTCTGGGAAGTCCAAGCACTTTATAACGGCCAAAATACTGGGTCTTCAAATCAGCTTATGTGCCTCACATCAAGAGCAGGGCAGCTTAAGGTACCACCAGTGAACAAAGGGTGATATTCCCAGTGATCCCAGCAGTCAGACTTTGATCCCTGACCTTGGAAATGGAAAGGAGAGGAAAAAACCCGTACAAAGAGAAAAGCAAAATCAGATTGCTCCCATCTGACCCTGGCGTGACCTGTACACATAAGTACAGTAATCATGGTGGCTTTGAGGATGTGAACAAGATGCACCAGGAAGGAGCTTAGGAGCATTTTCTGTACCATCTCGGAGCAGTAGTCCCTCTTTCTCAGGCTTTGGTCTGATCTCTAACACTTCAAATGATAGTTGACAACAACAGAACCTCAAATCCCAGAAATTAAATCAATACAATTGGAGGGATATTTCCTGAAAGAGAAGGAAACTTCTTTTAATCCTGTGTAAAAATGTCTGAAGCACTGAAGCATGAGATGTCACTACTTTCAACAATCTGGTACTTCAGGGCTTGAGAATATAGCACTGACAATGTAAGCAATCCTAGGCTTCCTAGGGCCCTGAAGGAGAGGAGCAGTCTGAAGGGCCAAGTTTGCTAACTCCAAGGCTGGCAGCCAGGACCTCCTTTTCACACAAGCCCAAGTTGAAGTGTTCTTCACAATACCTAAATAAAAATGTACTTTTTTTGGCAGATCTGACCATAAAAGACTCACAGCCATGGAAGTCCATTTTTTGCCAAAGATGTAACTGGAATGTTCGGTCATTCTTGCTCCTAGGAAGTGGCACCTTAATTCAAGACTGAGCTTATCTAACCACAGCTGCACCCTGAGAAGTTCTTGTAAACAAGGTAGAAGGACCCCACACTGTGAAACGCCTTGGTTAAATATAGGTGTATGGCATATGGTTATATGCTGTAACCAAGCTACCTCTTACTGTTCTCTGTGATAAAATAAATTCCAGTCATCTCCCTACTGGAAATCCCCCTGCCTTTGCACATCCACTTAAATACAAAGACCTTTTTAGAGTCACAGTGTTGCAAGGCAGAGTCCTCCACTTTGTAAGTACTGTCTACGTCTTTGATACTTGAATATATCATCTTGCATTTAGATATATTCAAATGAAGCCTGTTGTTTTTTTATCATATAGCCATACCTTTTAGATGACTCTCTACCTTGTTCCTGAGTAGTTCTCATTATTTGAGAACATAATGATCTTTGGTCCATCGGAAAATTTTAACAGTAAATAATTTATAACATAAAAAATTAGTGATAAAAGTTAGTGAATTACTTTTTTTGCCTTTTATTAGATGTAGAATGGCCTGCATTGAGGAATTAAACATCCATTTTAAAGTAGGATTTTGCTAAAACTCTAAAAAATGGTCACAGAGAATGTTCAGATAAAGTCTTCCAGTTAGAAATTATATGAGATTACAAAGTTCGTTGTCAAGTCCATGTATATTTATTTTCTTTCTACAGGTATCCTTGGTCAGCATGATTTTCTTTTCATCTCTTTTTCAGAAATAGCTAGGGTAGTTTAGCATTTCAAAGACAGCAATTTGTGGTACTCTTTCACCTAGTTTTAAGCTAGTTTCAGATGAAAAAGGTACAATTCTTTTTGGAGGACAGTAAAAAACACGTAATAAAAATCTCCTGAGAGTGTTAAATTTCTCTATATGTGTAGGATATTACTCTGGCATACACAGTGTCCACATTTGTGTTATTATAGCCAACATTTTTTTCCTCACCCCTATTTTTTCATCTCCTGATTAATTTAGATCCCAACTCTGCAACTTGCTCCATGAGGGTGACTCTGAGGACATTATCCAAGTATTCTGGCATGAGAGACCTAAAACTGACAAAAAATTATAAAAGAATTAAATCTACATTGTGCTGTAGTGGCATGTGTTTCCTTTATGGAAAAGTTTCTGAAAAACTTAACCAAGTTGAAATCAGTAGAGTTCTACAGACATTATTCTAAATATAAGAGAATATAATAGAAAATTCTGTTCTTCTTAAAGGCTCCTATGACTGTACTTTGGGATTAGAGAGCAGGGATGTTATTTCCTAGCATTCAGTACTTTGTTATAAAAGAAAAAAAAAGGAGAAAAAGCCCTGTGATCATTTTAAGTTTATTTCTATAGGACTTTTTCTGCATTGGTTAATTATTCATGATTAAATCCTCTGAGTAAATGGATTTCACAAAGGGATGATGGGGATGATCCATAAAGTACAAGAGAAAGGGAGCTATATATGCCGAGTGGGGAGTATTTTAACATTTCATTTTTATGCATGGCTTAAAATACAAATAGCAAAGCGTGATAAGTATAAAACAAATTAAAATTACAATATATACTGTTGTTGCAAAGACAGTGTAGTGGTGTAGCATCCCATTTGCTATTTACATTGCAAAATTTATGTTTATAAAAGTTCATAAAGTGAATGCAATTATTAAGAGACTGCATATACCTAGCTGAGAGCCAGGTGTCCTTTGTGAGGCCATTTATTTTAGATTTTTGTTACTCTGCCTTCTTCAGTAGCTCAAAATTAAGGTTCTTGCATAATTTTCAAACCTGGAATTTCAATAAGGCTTTTCACTCCCTGGGTTAATAAATACTGATCCATCCACCCAGTTCCTAATGCCTGTGTAAGGAAAGTAGTAATGCTATCTCTGTTATTCACTGTAAAACTTGGGCAGGGGAATTAATTTCTCCCTTCAAAGTAGTTACTGTGCAGCCTGAGAATGAAAATAAAGATCTTCCTAGTTCTACTTCCTAGAAAACAAATCTTTAATGCAAACATTCCTCAAAATTTTGCTGCTGCTACCACAGAATTTCATAAAGGAGACTGCAGAGAAGGGAGAGGAAAGGTGAATCTATTGTAGAGCAGAAAGCGTGGCATCCAAACAAGGGAAAAACTTTTTAATACTGGAATGAATTTGCCTCTGTGTCAAGTGTGAACGGTGCCTGCATTGTACGGTTTTGTTGTCCACTCTCCTGAGCAGATGGAGCTTGCAGTTGTATGTCACTTGTTTATTACATCCTCTTAAGATTAGTAGCTGTGTGGCCAGATGGGTCTGGGAGCACAGCTGTGGATACAAGGAAATAAATGAAACCTGTCTGATGCTGCCATGCCCTTTTGTGAGATACTGACGTGTGGCAACTGCAACAAAGCAAAAATCACTTTCCTTTAATATATTAGTGAATTAGATGTACTTTCTTTTTTTTAATCAAATCATATGAAATCAGGAGGATGAGGTTCAGAGGATGGTATAATTCTTAAGAGGAAAATGTAGTTGAAATCTGTAGCAAACAGCCTCAGCAAATTTACAGAAGTAATTTTAATGTGGTAAAATAAATTTGAAGCACATCTCAATTAATCACCTGTACAAAATGTAAAGCAAAGGTTTCTATAGAACAAAGGCTCCTATAGAGCATACGCCAACTAGGCAGTAGTATTTCAAAGTTTATTAGATGGCATATGTTGAATTATTGATCCAACATTCTGATAAACTATATAATGCATTCATGTAAATGCAAATGAAATGCTGTTCTTTAGAAGAATGCCAGATTATGGGCTAGACTTTAAAAAATGAAACTAACATGTTTAACTCCTTCATGGCAGTGGACACACAAAGTCAATCACAAAGCTGCCATGATTCTAGAGATACTGGATGTAGTGTAGGTCTTCCTTGAGCTGTCATCCTCACTCCCAGTCCAAGAGAAGAAATAGGCATTTTTAGGGAGAATTCACCTGACCTCTTTTAGAGGACCCAATGAATCTTACACTAAAGAGGGTCAGTAGGACTGCAAAGTGTGACTGATTGTGTAGGTGAAGTGTAGGCATCTCCTTTCAGTCCTGCTGGCAGAGTAGATTTGATGTAGTGTCATCTGTACCAATTCAGATTAATTGCTATAAACCTAATTAACTCTTTTTTCCTCTTCTTTTAAGTATGCAGGTGGATTGTTCTGATACAGATGGTTTGTAGGTTAACGTCAAGCTGAAATTTTGAGGAGAGGTTGTTGCTTCTTTTTGTAAAGTGTTTCTGGAGGAGTGCAAACCGACTAATTCACTTTGAGCACCCCAGTGCATGATTTTGAAAATGCATCATGGTGATAGGGAAGGAAGCAGTGCATGTTGTTAGCTGTGGCACTTTCCATGAGCTGAAGGAACATAAGGATTTTTCTCAAATTTCTATTTCTTCTTTCATTGTCTAGCAAAATGAGAGTCCACACTATACAGAGTGTGCTGTGCTTTCCAGCAAAATAAAAACTTTAAAATGTGAAATACTGTGACTTTGAAAGTAGTGTTATAAAGAGGATGATCATACTGTGATTTATTATATCTTAGATCTAAAGTTGGAGCTTAACGGAGTCCAGCCTTAAGATAGCATATGATGATAGGCAGTCCCATAATGAGTATGACGTGTAGTACAAAAACATTTTTCTGCTTCTGAAAGCTGCTATAAATCATGTATACTTTGGAAGACTCTTTTATGTTAATTAAGGAAGATGCAGCAAGTTGCAATATTTTATGGGAAGAGAGGCAAGTGCAAGTGCAAATTGTTGTGCTTTTTGCCTTATTGCAGAGGGGAAGGAAGAAAAGTTTCATCCAATTCTGAAGGAATTTGTAGCTCCATATTGTAATGCATGCCAGGAGGTTGGGAGGTAGAGGTAGCAATTTTCATTGACTTCCACCATACTGTGTTTGCTTCATTAAAAAATTACAAATTTGTTGGCAAAAAGCAGTAACATATTGCTAGAAAACATCAAAATTCACAGTGTAAATTCATAACTTAAATTTGTGTTCAAAACTGTGGTTTGTGAATTCTGTCTTTTCTTTTAAAGAAAGAAGGAATAGCATAATAAAAGGATGTAAAGCTCCTATTTCTAGGTCAGACCAAAGATCTTTAAGCCAAATATCCTGTTTCTGGCAGTCTATCAGACTCACCAAAGTCTTTATTAAGTGAAGGGATTTGATAACATTCTGAAATGCTAATCACAAAGAAGAAATCATTAAAGTATCAATGACTTATGCAATTATATATTTCTGATGTTATTTTGATATGCGTTATAGAATGGAAATAATATTTATTCCTGATTTTTCTGAAAATATGTTGTATTTATAACAACTGTTGTTTTTTTTTTTTTTTTCTCTTATTTCTACAGGAAGTTGCCCTTGTCCTTGCAGCTATACTGATATTTTTGTTGGCTTTCTATGCTTTCTTTTATCTTAACATTTCCAATGAAGTTGACCTTGATCTGGATCCAGATGAAAACTAGCAGAGGCAATGAATCTACCATCAAGATTTCTTCAACTTGAACAAGACTACGTAGGAACACACAGTCCCTTCACTGTGAGACAGTAAATGATGCCATTTCTTGCAGTCCAAATTCATAAGGAAGTTTTGCAATATGTCAATCACTTTTACATTCCAGATCTCCAAAATAACAGAATGGTCATGCCCAGCAAGTGTATTTGGAACAGTACAATACATGGAGTTTATTGTTTACATTTTTTTTTCGCAAGCAGAGAACTTTGATGTCAAAAGACAGGTGCTATTATTATCATGGGTATTGATGCTGACTTCACAGGAGGAGAGGCTGCCTTGACTAAATTTAGGAATCAAAGCTTCCTAACAGCCAAATTAGGTTCATTTTCCTTTTCCCAAAAGAAGGCAGTAATACCAAATAAAAAGTCTTTTTTTGAATTGATATAAAAAAACTCTCATCCTTTCTCTCCCTTTAATCTTTCTTCTGTATGTGTGCACACGCGCACGCATGAAGATGGAAGAAATTGTAGGAAAAAAATATCTTTTTAGAAGCAGTCTGTCACCTCCTATATGGACTTAATTTTATGTCATCCCAGATTCTGTGTGCCCATATATCTGCAGTAATTTTTTTCATTCTTTTGCCAACTGTTCAGCACACATGTGTTCTGTCAGAAATGGCACCTGGATGACAGAAGCTCTAACATTCGCATATGCCTCTGAAACACAGTTCTTTGCCTCCTGTGCTGTCTGAACTAGTGTAAATAGAAAGTTCAGTCAATGTTGGTTTTAATTAGTGTATTGCTCTATTATTAATATGAAGTCAAAATCGTATTTTAATTATACTCTTCCTGCTGGTTGTGGTATCAACTTGCTCTACCTGTTAGGGGGATGTTGTAAAGAAATTGTTTTCTAGTTATATCATTTCAATCATCAAACTAATGTGAGAAGTTGTAAGTATTAAGAAACCTTTTTTTCATGCATACTGATAATTGGGAAAATCTTGGCTCCATGTCATCCTTCGGTTCTTGCAAAGTACCTTTCAGAATATGCACTGTAGGATAACATTTCTGATCCCTTTCATAACCACAAGCAACTTGAAGAAGTTGGTATGTCAAAGCAGCCGCAGGGGAGCTATAAAATTCTGGCTTTATTCTGTTCTGCTTCATCTTTGGCATATAGCTGAGCTTGTGGTTGTAAAGGTTCAGTTTTGATCCTTTTAAAAATGTGATCAGTCTTTCTCTAGTTCAGGTTCACTTTGATACCAAGAAAAGCATAGAACCATTGGTACTGATTGGGGCAAGGGAGTTAGGCAGATTGACTTCAAGAATCATAATTCTGAAACTGTATTAGCAAACTAACTTTGCTTTATCTTTGATACCAGTTTCAGGTATTTCTGAATGTTAGGTTTAGCTACCACTGAGATATTTACTACTTGTTCCAGAAATGCCTAAGATTTCTTATAGTGATTTTGAAGACAAAGGGATACAAATCATAGAAAATATTATAATGGAAAATATATTTATTTTAAATTGACACAGTCCCATTATCACCACTTAAGGAACTTAGATCAATACAGTTAATTTTTAAACCATACAGTAACTATGATCATATACATTATGAGTCTCTTAGGATCCACTTCTTACGTCATACTTAATTCACTTTATGCAATACAAGACAACTGCTTTAGGAATTCAGAGTACAGTAGTCTTCCAAGAAGATTATGAAAGAATGAAATAAACATATATGTGCAAATATTTCTAATTTTCTAATTAAGACTGTTACAGACACAAAATCCTAACATTTATGCATTCATGTGACTTATAGTCCACTAATACTTGCACACATGACCAGATGCTTAGCAACTTATTGCATTTATGGTGAAGCATTATCTGACACATGGCCTGACCTTCAGTGGAGAGAAAAGCATATCACAAGCTGTCTCCTTGGATGTGACATGCCTTTCACTTCACTGGTGCCACACCACATGTCACAAAAGCTGCAGAGCTCTTCTCTTACTTTGCATGAGCAATTTTCTTAGTGTCTGCACAGAGTTCTCTGGGTGATATGTAGTCTGAGAATGATGTGTAGTTGTCCCCTTCATGCAGGTTGTCTCATAACTTGCTTTCTGAATCCATTGAAAAGCATTGAAAAGCAAGCTATTCTTTCTGTCAAGTTTATGAACATGACGTTTCTAGAACAGGAAGATTGCATTTCCCATAATTATGACTCATAGACAAAATCCAAAGTGTGTATATTTGTGACTGAAGCAGCTTCCCTGATTTGTGGCTTATCAGTCCATATTGCCCACAAGTGCCATAGTTTGCACTTTGTCTGTTGGCTTTGTTTGGGTTAGGCATTTTCGTTCACATGAAAAATATTCTCATGTAACAAGAAAATTTCCTTTTGCTTAGATAAACTGGATAGACTTCTGTTCTTTGTACATAAAAATACATGGCAAATATTGCAGCAAGTACACTTTTTGTCTTATCAGTACAATAATTTCTAATGGGACTATGTCAATAGTTTTTCAAAGCTAAAAGCTCACACTTTTCATCTAACTATTCATCCTTGGTTTTCTAAAAGGCACAATCACAGCAATATTAGCAATGAGTCCTGATTCTGAGCTGACCTGAAGTTATTCCTGCTTCCTGGAGCACTACATTGTCCATGCCTGATATTTTAAAGTAGAGATTGATTTTATTCTTGCAGAAATGTGGCTTATTTTGTCCTCAATTATGTCTGAAATTGAAATACGCCTCTTGGTTTTTGGAACAGCTATCTTTGTATGAGTTGCGCAGTGTCTATTTTAATAATAAATGTATTTTTTACGATTTTTGTGTTTTTATTTATGTTGGATGTGTCACACTGAATTACATATACATTTGAAAGGGCACTAAAGCAATCTAAAAAGCACAGCACTCAAATGTGAACAGTAATACTCACCAGTTTTAGAATACCTCAGTTATTCTAAGCAGTTTTAGCACCTAAGCTCATATTAAAATTAAGCATACCCTATGAATACTTAAAAGACAATAAAGAGAACTTTTCTTGGCATCTAACTCAATACCAAAAGAGCAGATCTCTTTCTGCAGACAAAGTTGTTCTGTGTAGCTCCCATCAACTTCAGACATATTGATTTTATTATAAAAGTAATACTTTTATATGCTTTTTTCAAAGAAAGATTACTGATCAAACAATTTACATAGCAAGCCTGACTTAACGGGGCAGGTTTTTTCAAGGATATTCACCTCTGGGGAGAGGGCAGACATCAATATTGTTGCCCTCTGCTTGTGAACTAAACTGAATTTCTTTCCAACAGAGGCTGTGAAGGAGATGCCTGTACCGGGTCCTCATGCTGTGGGTGGGTGTGGATGTCCCGTCTGGAAGAGTCTTGGGCTAGGAATGAACAACAGTAGTGATTTTGCTCAGTAAATCTTTCCTTGACAGTTTTCCTTTTCCCTTTGATCCTACAAAAGCGGACCTGGCATGCAGACTATCTCAGGACAGAAGCCTCAGTATACTAGTTCTCCTAGTGCTGCTGGTGAACATTGCCAAGGAAGGGCTTTAACTCTATTTCCTGGAGTTCATAAATATGTTTTACTGGAAGCTTTGGAGGCATGTTAAGCATTTCCCTAATGGACCCTAGAGATATATTTAAACTTTTCTTGAAGAACGCTTTATTTAAAGTTCACTGTTGCGTATCATATTGACATCATGTGATTCAGGATCTGTCATAGCTCCTTCCATGCATCAGACCAGCTGTAGCAGGAACAACATGTAGACTGCAAGTTTATGCTGCAACACATAACTGCGAACATACGCAACACTCATCTGCTTGCTTAGGTGTCATCTAAAGTAGTTGACCTAGCAAGTTGTGTTTGAAAACACAGTTTTTAAACATCCCTGCTAAATGAAGGCACACTTAAAACCCTACAAAATTGCTCATCCCATTTCCATGAAAATTGCTACCATGGCAGAGGCTTATCTGCTGATTTAGGGCCAAGTTTTGAATGCTGCCCTTTCAGGGAGGAAAATGTTGCTAGCAGCTCCTGGTAGAGTGATGATTCATTTTGCTCTGATACGGGATGTTGCCTATAAGGCACAAATGAGCCAGTTGGTGAAGGTCAAGTGCATTCAGGACAATTTTCAGTAAAGGACTGTACTTGAAATACAGACTAGGCAAACAAGAGTGCCAACAAACAGGATACTACAGATCTTGATCGCATTTCAAGTTTTACTTACAGTAGCATAATAATTAGTGGTACTTATGACTAAGAGAATAACAATATGGCACATCAATCAGACAGCAGAAACGTGAAGTTGGAACTGCTTCTTAAAAGTTTTTGTAGTGGATTATGCCTGCACTTTAGGAACTGAGTCCATGAGATGAATAAACTGGCAAAGATTGTCTATGATCTTATGCTTACATTATTTTTCCCTGAAAGAGCCGACAGAGATATTTTGCAACACTTTTCCCCATCATCCTCTTAGTTTGATGTAATACATTGTTTTCTAGATGTATTTGGACACTTTTCCAAGGGTGGAAACAATATTTTTTGTAGTTCATCAATGCATTTAATTGTCAGAATCCTCTACTCTTTCTTTTATCCCCCTTTAATCACAACCAAATTGGTGGGGAGACAGCCAAAATGATAGGTACCAGTGTCTCTCAAGCAGATGTCACACCGCTATTTTTTATCTCGTTTAAATGAATAAACATGTTAAACTGTGAAGTATTACATTTTAGATTTTTTCATTAAAAAAAATGGGACAATCTGTTTACTGTCCTTAATTGAGACAACAATCCTGGTGGTTGCCAGTTTTGGCAGTTGTAATGATGAACTATAAATATTGGGACAAATCAACTAACTGGTGATTGTGGAGGATAGTTCAAGTAGAAGCCTCATTCTGCATCAATACTTTTTTAAGTGCTTTTTTTTTTCTAACTTCTATAACTGTTATACTGGTTTTGCATGTTAAAACCACAAATAAATACATGACTAATCAAACAATAGGCTTGCTTCTGTTGTCTTATTCTGAATCACTGAAAAAGCAAATAACAGGTGACAACCCTGCAGCACAGTTCATGCCTTGCCCAAATCCTCCCTAAAAGGTGTGTGTTCAGGTCAGTTATAAACGTGAGCTACAAAGAGCTTAATTTTGCTCGACCTTGGAAAAACTGAGCAGCATATAGATCTTTGGGAGTTTGCCATTTCACAAAGAGACTGTAGGAATTTTAAAGATCAGAACCACAGGAGGTAAATATGGAGTTTGGTGACAAGCTGATGTCATTCTCCTATTGCAGTCCCTCTGGGAACGAAGTGGAAGAAAACAGAAGGAAAATGGGCACTTCTTCCAGGAGGCAGCCACCTTTGCAACTCACCGTATTGCTCAAGAAAAGGGTGGGAGAAAAGCTAATTCTGATACCAAATCAGAGCTGCCGCAACTTCTTCTTTTTCGTTGGATTAAAAAGGGGCCAGGAGGAGACAAATACATCTGAAACAAAGCAGCTTCTCATGGAACCAGAGGTTCCTTTATTTTAGTAAGGAATAAATGAGGTTTGGGGGATTTACACAAAGTGTAAGTCGGGCAAATTGCTATTGCCTTCATGTATAAAAAAGGTCACATTGTGCCAAGCTAGAGTAGCTTTGTTTGTCTATTATTGAGTTAAATGTGAATGTACTGACACAGACAATGTCCCCATTTCTCAGAGACACCTTCTTCTCCTGTGGTAGTATCAGCAGAGAGGAGACACAGGGCGAGAAATGGCAGGGGAGCCCTTTTGCTGACTCTGCACTCCTAAAGCATCACCCTTGCTCAGTGGGGAGTTGCTGGTGTTTAGAGAGGAACTGTGGTCCTGGATTGCTTTGGACAGGCTACAAAAAAAGAACAGAGCAGAGCTTAACCTACAGGGCAGGTCTCCTACCATCACTATTGCTGGATTTGTTATCACAAATAAATAGAAGCTGAGATGTTCAGGCTTTTTACTGTTATTTATTAGGTTCTCAAGGAGGTGCCAGAAAAATTGTCTTTTGTTGTCCTTTTGAAACTTGTTTCTGCATAGTTGTTTTCCTTAGTGTCTGTGGAACTGCTTTCCAGTCAAAGGGTGCCAGGCTCATGCCCACTGCTTTTGGTAGGAAAGCTGTAGACATTCTCCTTTTGCAAGGAGGATCTGGGGAGTGACCTGTTATCTGCCTTGATCTTGCCTGGCTGAAGGTGGAGAGGCCTCAAGTAGCTGTTACTGTGTAATATTGACTTGCTCTGGTTTGGGAAGGATGACAAATTCTGAAGTCAGGGCAGCTTTATTTAGCCTTCCCTGCCTAAGGAACCTTCAAAGCAGCCCACACGTGAAAGTCAGGTTTTATGTCCTTATTTGCTTGCTGGCCTTTTGATGGCTTCCTTCAGCTTCTCATTTTAAAAGATGAGCTAAGGTGCTATGGTTGTCTACTTAAAGCAGGGCTGTTTGAACAATGGTATCATGGGTTCTCACTGCCTTAATGAGCTCATGACTGTTCCTTCTTAAAAGGCAGGCAGTCATATTTGTGTTTATCTGTTCATTAATCGTAGCTGTTCCCAAGCTGCTCTTCTCAGGCAGTACTTTACTCTTGTGCCACTGTGTCACTGCTGCTCCAGTAATAATGGGATGTGCTGAACAGAGAAGAGAGTAGAGGGGCTTCTTCAAATCACTATGAAAGCCACAAATTCATTTAAAGTTGGGCAATAAATGTGAGGAAAATTTTCCCAGTGCACAACATATATTTTTATTTTGAAAAGCAGCCCTTTAAAACCTGCTCTCTTCATGTGAATACCATTTGGCAGTCTTGGCCCTTTTACATGAGAGCTTGTGAGTTCATGTTAAAGTAAAACAAAGTAGAAACATGATAATGTTAATGAGAATACATCAGAATTTTTTTCTCATAAAAGTCATGTGCTGTTTTTAATTAACAGAAAAGTTGCTTTATTTGTGAGTTATACAGTTTGGTGAAATGTAGCTTCTCATCTGAAATATTACAGTATTATAATTACCTCCCTTAGGTTAAGGGTTGCCTCAAAATAGGAATTACTTGTAATATGTATGACTTTTTCCAAAGACTGTGTTGCTGAAATTTAGTAAATTCTCCATGGAAATATCAGATCTGTGACTCTAACAAAAGCAATGGTTTTGACATTTTTCCTTGTAAGAGAGTTTTACCTTCTGCAGTAGGAAATTTTCAAGTTGATATCATGATGGAGCAGGTAATGCTTGAAGGACAACAGAAAAGAACAAAATAAATGCTTAAGAGACTCTTCACATGCATTATTCAACCTCTCGTATACACACCGCTATGACTGGACTATGTCAGTGTTACGGGGTGATGGAGAAGCCACACGTCTGAGACAATCATCTGCTTTGTTTGTGATTATTGCACCCTCAAACTCACTGGGGCAAGTGTTTCTGCTATGCCATGTTATGCCTTTATACATAGAAGAGGTGTCTCTTACTAAATCAATTCCTACATACAGAAGATAACTTCTGTTTTGTAAAATTCATGTAGAATATACAGATAGAAGAAAGAAAAAATGCTCCCTGTAAGCAAGGGCATTTAAAAATATATCTCCTACAGCACAGGAGATATTCATAGGCATAAAATGTTAAATTTAAAAGATAATATAGATACAGAAAAGAAGTATTCGTTACACTGCACATTTATAAAAGTCAGCTTCACTCCTCTGTCATGTATTAATCCTTCCTTACAGTACAATTTTCTACAGTAGTTTCCACAAAGCTATTATTTCCCCTATTCCACCACTAGTTTGGTGATCATCATTGCCAACTCTGAATGAAAAAAGATCTTGTATTTCCCAGAACTTAAACAAGAATATTAAAGTATCCCTGTTAATCATTAAGTTACTCAGTTGTTTTGGAAGTGTCTACCAGAGGGTATGTACAATAACATATAATGCAAAGTGATGTAGAATAATAGAAAAAAATTATAACTGACTTTCAACCCACCAGCTAACTATGGAGCTGGCCTGGGGGCCTTCAGGGCTTCCTTGCTGCTTCCTTGCAAAGCCTTGTGGAGCAGATCTGTCACATCCACTCATCAACATTTACCTCAGTTACCATCTTAGTTTTTGAGTACTTTGTAAAGAATTAAAACTTCAGGGTCATTGGTCTGGAGAAGGCTGGTTTTGATCTTTGTACTTAGATCAGGCCTTCCAGCTTGCTCAGATCAAGGCTGTTCAGAAGACTCCTTCCAGAGAGCTGTGAGCAGTTTGAAACGACTGCATACTCTTCCATTGGGTTAGCAATGAGATCAACACAAGATGAAGACACTGAAAGTGTGACTCATCCTCCCTTGGTGAGAGAAGTATTTGCTGAGGTTGTCTGGCAGTGGGTTACCAGATATGTCAAGCTCCATATGAAGGGAGGAGTGAGCCCGGGCAGACGGATTTCAGGTTGTCAGTGAGGACTGGATGCAGAGGTACTGCCAGATGCTTCTTCTTATGCACTCCCTCCTCCAGTGGCACAAGCCCAAGAAAACTTATGAGAGGACCCCAGTGCAATCTTGCTCTTCAAAAGTAAAAGCTGAGATAATCAGAAGTATCTCTCATGCTAAAGATGATGAAAAGCTGGTCAGTTCATTAACAGAACAGGATTATAGGCACTGCAAGTGCTAAAATAAATTTTCCTTGACCTAACAGCAGGGGTTCATTTGTAAATGAACCTTTGTGAAAGTCAAGGCACATTACAGATAACCGAACAGTTTAATACTTGGAAATCTCTGCAGCCGAACATGAGAGAAAAAACATTTCAATGAGAAATATGTTAATTCTGTTCCAGAGGAACTACAGTGGCCCTAGCTCTGATGGGGTCTGAGAAAGGAGTCCTGTACACTAATATCTGCCTCCTTTCATCATGTGCTAGTAACAAAGTAACACATCTTTCCTCTCAGCCAACAGGAATACTTTAATTAAGTAAAACAGGATTACAAAACACCAGGCTACCTAGCTGCCCCAGTTTAGAGAGCTGCAGAAATAAGGCTCTCTGTTCATTAAATTATGGTTTATATAGATACCCCACTACTACATGCCTCACAACCAAATATCAAAAACAAACCCACCAGCAACACATTCACGCACTGCCAAGTTCTACTGTGTCTCAGAAGTCTTGAGGAATACAGAGACTGTCATGTGTGAGAGTTTTTGTCTTATGTTGCTCCGCTCACAAGGTGTTCCTTGACCTTAGCACAGGCTGAGAGATGAAGCTGGCAGGCTAATGAGGAGGAAAAAGAGGATATTCTGTAAAACCTCTACTATATTCTAGCCTTAATCATTTAGAGGCAAACACCACCTCCATCTTTGGATGTGGAACTGGGATGAAGTACTCTGGGAACGACACTGTTGTTCCTCTTTGGAAAGCACAATGGAAAAAGCTTTGGGCCATTCCTCCCAGTGGAGGAATAATCAGTGATGTGGAAGGCTAAATAAGACAGCAACCAGCAAACAGAGCAGCCCCTTCTTCCAGAACCTCAAATCCACAGCAGTACCATGGCCCAAAGGAGCATCTCTGCCTCTCCATCCACAGCCCAAGCCTTTGGCTAGCTCACTCTGCCCGGGAGTTTGGTTAAAAACAAACCTTGTGTGACCCTTCAACAGCAACTACACAGAATGTCTCTCCCAGAATGAAAATTTGCTCACACAGAAGAAAAGAGCTTGAAAACCTCTGTGTAATGCTACCACCCACCAACACCCACTATTTGTGAATTATATCACTGGCTTTCATCCCTCCAAAAAACAAAGTTAATTTGTCTAATACTGTAACATTTCTAATGACTTGGTTTTTGGATATATGGCAGCTGCATTTTTTTACAAAAAAAGCCCACACAGATAGTAGCTTGATTCACTGCTGCTGGCACAGATCGCCCTTGCTGACAGAGATGGGTGCAGTGCCTCTGGCAGGGGGGAAGGCAGGAGTCTGTTCATGGTTATGCCCTTGCAACGCACTTCTCCCAGGGGTATCGCCCGCTGCCGGATGGAGCCTGGAGTCCCTGCAGGGCCAGGGCGGCTGATGGTGCTCCCTGCGGCTGTGTCAGCCCTCCCAGCAGTTTAAGTACTGACAGGGCTTATCAGTGCAGTAGACCTGAGCAAGTAATTCCCTGGAGGCAAAACCAAGGCTGGAATGCACGTGGGAGGATGAGCAGAAGAGCCAGGGGACACAGAGCCTCTACTCAAAGTTGTCAGGAGGATGGTGTCTAAATGCAACTCCAGTCAGAAATGAAGGGAATTCAGAAGTCAGGTTGGTTTAGGGTTGATTCTTGGCTGATTCTGAATGTAGAGTGAACAACTGCCCACACCAGGAGTGGTTGGAGAGCAGAAGGCAGTTGCAGATGCATGAACATGGCTCTGAAGGGCTGATGCCCTCCAGGCGGTCAGATCGCTGTCCACCATGGGGACACAGGTGACTTTTGCAACAACCCATCTGGTAACAGACTGACCCGCTTCATGCCATGGCAATGTTAAAGCTACGTCTGGGTGTGCTCAGGTTTGTCTGCCCATGATCTCTGGAGGGCTGTCCCCAACTGCTTCCAGGATAGCCCATGTTCGTTGATTGTATGAAGGGTGACTATGCATGAGTACTGCATTGAGAAAGACTCAGTGGGCAACTTCAGAACAATTCAACTTTTGATGTAAATGTTCTAAATTTGCTCTGACATAGTTATATCCTTTTTGGTTTTGACTTGTGACTTGGTTTTTTTTCTGATGTTTTTCACACAGCTATATCTCTAACCACCACTGAGATTTTAGCAGAACTTTAGGAGACTGTATCACTTTGTCTCCCACACACATGTTTGTTTTCTTTGGCTGCATTAAATAAAAAGTTTTGCACTCACTGTATTTTGCAGGAAGCCAGCATGTCAGGATTGCAACTTCTGAATATTACTGATCTGAGAATATAGAGAATTGAATAAACCTAGACAGTCATTTCTGAAAAATAAATCAAATAGTTGTATACATTATTCAGTCATGGATTAAAATACTTATTTCTAATTATTAAATCATTAATAATTTAAATACTTTCAAATATTTTAATTAAATCCACCATGCTGAATAATATTAAATTCATTAAGATAAAAGTGATAATTTGGGATGAGTATAGACATCTCAAAAAACAGTTCACTTTGCTCACTGCATGGTGCCAGCAGACTTCATCCTGAGACTGGCTCAGAACACATTTCACAGCCATTGGGAAGCCACAGTGCTGGCCAGTCCCTGACAGGTTTTCCTTCCTCCAGCATGGTGTTGGGATAGCTGTACAGCTTAAGATTTTGCCATTAGGATGAGGCAAATCTCAAAAACCTAATAGTTACTAAACACCCTGTAGAACTTTTCTCCAAAGCTAAGGAGTTTTAGCTGTGGTTTTCCTACAGACCTCAACTCAAATAATTTCCTTTTCATTATTACTTAGTTTCATTACTTCTCCCTTCTCCCGATCCTAATCTATCACACAGCTTTGATATTATCAACATTTAAGCAGATGTTGTAATTCACTCCTGAGGTGGCTGCATTTCAGTAATTGGGTAAAGTGCTCCCACTGCATCATTTTGCAAAGTTTGTAGAATTATTTGGGAGGAAACATTCTATTTAAATGCAAATTATTTTCCTATTATTGTTATTATTGTTAACATCACCAAGTACTAGGAGTGAATAATAAGAATTTATTTATCTACATTTGGAGTAGAGAGAAGCACACAGAGGAATACAGCAAAGGTATTTGTCCACTTATTGCTTAATGTGAATAGACTCATTTTATTATCAGTGTTATATTTTTTGTCTTGGCTCAATACTAAATGTGTTGAAAACAGTTTGGAGGTATTTGTCTGAATTCAGTAAATAAATTGTTTTAAACAGTTTTGAACATGAATTTCATTACAACCTAATTTCCCTGGCAGGCTTTATTATTTTGTTGTAGGACATCCTTACACTGACTGTGTGTAGCACTCGGAGAAATAGTTTACAGGTGCATCTCACCTGTTGCTGTTTGTGACAAGATTTGTATCATTAAGAGAATGGAAGTAAAATGCTCTACATGGAAATCCATTGCCTGATTATCTAAACATGGTGCATACAATTAATTCCTAATGAAATCCGGATCAGTCTTTGTTAACATAGCCTGTTTGCCAATAGTGAGGAAAAAAACCCCTGTCCTTTATACCTCTGAAACATACTGGCTGATGGCAGAAAAACATTTGGAAGTTTACAAATACAAACCCCAGAGTTTAAGAGCATTCAAGAACAATGAAGGTTTTACCTATTGCAACACTCTAGCATTGCAGTAAGCAATTTCTGGGTCCCTAATCCTTGGCTGGGTGCCCAGGGTCTATGAACAGCACGTAGAGGTGCACGAGGATGGAACATGCTGCCTTAATTGATCAGAGAACACAGAGATGTGGATGCCAGGAGCCTGTCTGAAATCCCACTCCCTTCCCCACTTTTGAATGGATTTTTAATAGGCATTTAAATTTCTGTTTCATCATTAAGATTTGTCCCTTTTCCCACCACCTGAATGCAGTCTTGATGGTAGGTGCCTAAATAATCTTTTTCAAAGGTGGAGCGACTGTCACATCTGTAAACCACAGTCCTGATGGAAATTATTGGTGCTTTTCTGTGAGAAGGGATGAGAAAATCTTACAGTGACTTCCAGGGAGATGAAGTCTCCTGACCAGAGTGCATCACAGGAAGTATGAGCCCTGGCCATGCAGAGTGAGGCATTGAACTTTATCTCTCATATCCCTTTAAATACTTCAGTAGCTTTGAAAAGGGGAGGAATCCAGTGGCCATATTTCAAAAGAAATTGACAAGCTGCCATTGTGTTTTATGTAAAATCCAGTTTCAGAGCTGTTTGGTAGGAACTTTTAGGGTGCTCAAACCAGCCCTGGGGGAAGATAAACAGAGGAACTTACTTTTTGGGTCCCAGCTGAGCTGGTGTCTGAATTGGATGTTGGGCAACTTGACTCTTTAAAGACTGGAGTGCTCTTGGGTATCACCAGAATTCAAGATGTCCAGGAAGGTTTTGTACTGGCAGCTGAAGTGCAGGGAGAGTTTGGAAACCTCCTGAAGGAGACAGCAGAATCTCTATTTTGGATGTAAGCACATAAATTCTACCTCTGCCAAGTTTTGAACACCTAGGTCCTTTTCTGAGTATGAAGATGGGACAGATATATGACCACCTTTCAATCTGAACTCCAAGTGACTTTTTCATTATTGCACAACTCAGGAAACTTTTATACCTTAATTTATGTTCGATGTATATTGAACAGCACTTTTTATCCTGAGTTTTCCTTCCACTGTTTCTTGCTAAACTAGCATGTAGTGGGCATGAAATGCATGAGGGGTTTCTATAACAACCCTGCGAAATAATAAATACCACAAAGCATCTCTGCAATCTCTAAATAATGTAACTTTTTTTTCATTTAATTACTATCCACATTTCTGTCCAGCTTCAGAATAATACAGCTGCAAAAGTAATTAATTAATATAGGAATGCAGTTTAATAACAGCACAAGGGTTCTGTGTTCACCCATTGGTTACAGGCATTAGCTAGCATGCTGATAACAGGTTGGTGCCATTGTTGTCACCTCATTAGAAAATTAGCATTTAATTAACTTAGGGAGATATGGAACAATTTTGATATGGGAAATATTTGTACACATTGCCTATTGGAATTAAAAGCTCCTATCCAGCAAAAAGCAGAGCAGCCTCTACAGCTGATGGCTGTTGGCCCACAGAAATTAAACAGACTCGCCCGTCTGTGCAGCTGCAGTCACTGCCTTTGATTTGAAGGGGAAAGGGAAGCTGTGAGATGCACTTTTATCTGAGGCATTGGATGAAAGGAGTGACCCAGCAGCAGCATCAGTGCTCACCTTGCAGTCACTGTGGCAAGTCCTCAACAGTCTTAATGGAGAGCCAGTGCCATCCTATGAACTGCCAAGTAAAAGTTTTGAAGGAAAGATGTCTCTGCTTCAACCTGGGCCTGATGTAGCCTCCCCTGAAGTCAGTGGGATTCTTTCCACTGACATTAGTGAGCTTTGGATGGTCCCACTGGGGTATCCTGTCCTGAGAGCCTCAGGGCTGAGTGAGGCAGATGCAGGGAGAGGCAGACCAGCTGTGCAGAGGTTAACCACTGCTGGTCTGAGGGGGCAGAGAGAGGGGAGGAGAAGGGGACAGGAAAAAAGGGAAAGGGCTGAGAGGCAACTGAATTTCCTGCAGTTGCTTTCTTGCTGTTGTCACTGTCTGAACAGTCTGAGATTTGATTTAAATGCTCTTGTGAAAAGACCTTCTTTAAACTGCAATGTTGAAAGACAGCCTTAAATCTCCGGCTGCCAAATACAAAATAGAAAAAATCCTTGGTTCCTAGGGTGATTTGTTATTCTGACCAGATCCTTTTTTTTAGGTTGATGCAAAACCAGAGGAACAGTCAGATGACGTTGAGCCTGATTCCTGCGGGGTGAGGAATTCACACCTCGATGTGCCAGCACCGCCATGCACATCCGTGGGGGATTCCTCCAAGCTGGGGTAAATGGCCGTATCACCTCTGTCATCCCTCAGGCTCAGAAGCAGATACTGCAAACTCTCTGCACGTGTTTAATGTTGCACATGTGAAGCCATGGAGTTGTGCCAGCATCCCATAAGTTTCTCCCACTGACGTCCCCGCAGCTGCAGCTGCAGCAGCAGGATCCATCCTAACCCCGGGCTGAACCAGCCCTCTGCAGCAGCCAGCCCGCCTCGGCTGCACTCACGGCCCTGCTCCAGAATCTCCAGGTACTTCTGAGAGAGATGTCACTGCTCTTGCCAGCAAAAACAGAGCTCCCAGCTCTTTGCTTGCCCTTCCCCAGCCCTGCTGAGCAGATTACCACCTGCCAGGAGCACTGCAGCAGGACATTAGGGTTTCACTGAACCGAGTGGGTGGGCTGCATTGTGTAAGGCTGTCTGCCTGGGGGGATCTCACTCCTGTCAGTGCGATGGGCTGACAGGTAGGGACCGACAGCACCCATCAATCACACCTTTAACAGCCTGAAATGCTGCCATTTCTCTTGGAGAGCAGCAGCCAAGCCGACAGGCTGCGTGTGCTGTCAATGAGGCAAATGGCCTTGGTGACAGAGCTGCTCCTGAGGGGATCTCCCACAGTCGTTCGTGTTTATCCCAAGCAACTGGCCCCTATTCTTCCTCCTGGTATGAGATGAACAAATTTCAGAGCTGGAGGGATTAAGAATAATTGCGTTGTGCTCAGCACAGATGTTTTTAAGGCAGACAGTGAATGTTGGGGCGAGAGGCAGGCAGATGAAATGCAGTGGCATTCCTTCAGCAAAGGACAGCCAGACCCAGTACCGTGGGGATGAGGTGTGTATGCCTGTTACATGCCTTTAATTGGCAGCAGCAATTAAAGGCTGTTTGTGTGTGTGTGAAGCAAGCAACGTAGACCAACACAAGCATTGAGACTTTGCCATTTCTTGAGAGGGAAATTAACCCATATCCGAAACTACAGCAGCATTTTATTACCCAAAATTAATCCAGAGCATTCAGAGTAAGATGAGCGCTGAAGGTCAAAGGTAGAAATAATGTAGCTCAAAGTCCTTTCAGTGCCCAGCAGCCATGGTTCAATACCAAAAGGGAGAGACAAATAAAAGAGGAAGCAAAGAAAAGAGCAGCAAACAAACAGAACTTCTCATTAAAATCTCACTCTTCATGTCAGTCATGTTTTCCTGCAACCAGTTCAGAAGGACTGGCTGCTTCTAGCCTGTTGTAAGGAGCAGAGGTTGGGCCCTCATGAACAAGTGACTCTGTTGTTGTGTGTGTGACACCGCAAGAAGACATAAGGACAGATGTCTGCCTGGGGGGCCCGATGAGCAGTTGTGTAAGACAGACTGACTCAGCCCAGGGCCTTCTGAAGAAAACGCCACACAGTCATACAGTTTTACATTGGCCTTTCCATTTACATTTTCCTATGTTTACACATTGCTCTCCCTGCCAATAATTTATCTTTGGTGAGATTCAGACCACCTACTTTGGTGCTAAAACCCAAGAACATGATTTAAAAACCTACAGGTCATCACAGCTTAACCCTAGAAACATCTACATCCATTTTGGACCCCAGAGCTCCCAGATGTAGACACCTCCAGTCCTTAAAAAAGTTTGGGCATTTAAAAGAAGAACTAGAGCACAAAGTCATCACCTTGCACTTGCATGAGGCAGCCAAGAGGCAACCGAAGCATGGTTGGTCTCCCTGACCCACAGCCTTGGTTGGCTCAGGGCCCAGTGTCAGCAGTAGGGCTGTTGCATCCCTGCTCTGTATACTTTGCTCCCCCCAGGTTATCCCACGCTCTGGAGGAGACTTGTGGGACACACCTGTACTGGCAAATCACACCGGGCCAGAACGCGGTTGTGTCTCCCGCAGTTGTCTGAACCGTTTCCTTGGCAGGTTTCTCCCCAACAAGATTTGGGTCTGAGCTTGACTGCTATGGCCAGTCAAGGTCTGGTCAAGACGCAGGATGCTATGTCCACATCTGCCCATCCTTTAGATAACAGCCACTTCTGCCCTCTTTGGGCACAAACATGTCATCATTGAATCCTTACAGTCCATCCAGTCCCTGCTCTCAGAAACTGTAAGGAGAGTTACACTTTTGAATACTGATGAAATTTCAGGTAGCACTAAGTTCTCCCCTCTCCATGCTACCTACATTCTGGCATTTCACTAATTTGAATTGCTGATCTATTTAAAATGTAAATTGCTGATCTATTTAAAAGGCTACAGCAGGAGCACAGTTTACATGGAGATCCAGCTGGGATGGAGGGTCAACATTCAAATTCAGTGTTTTCTTTCTAAATAACTTGGCTGCTAGAACAACACCTCAAGGATTTGAATTTAGTAGATCAAATTTTCTTCTCAGTACATCCCCACTGACACCACTTAGGTCAATGGACCAGCTTGTGATCTCAGTTAAATCAGCATGTATTGCAAGTAACATTACAGAGACTAGTGGAACTATTCCAGATTTATATTGGTGCTAATGAGGCCAAAATCTGGCCCAATGTACTTGCAGAGATAGAACTGAGAGCAAAGCATTCATTTCAATCCTCAAGTAAAATCTATCGCCCTACAGACTTGTAAAAATCTTTGAACAGAAGTCTGTGTGTAACAATAGGAATAAACAGAGTGAACGCTAAAAGAATAGCAGATTAAAATTTATCCACTAACCTACACCAAAACTAGTAAAACCTGGGAGTGTTCCAGGCTAGATGCAAAAAAATATTGATAGTATCAGATAAGCTACATGAATGCTCAAGTTATGAGTTAGCAATTATTTTTAAAATGTTCTAGTTTAACACAATATTTTGAGATGAGAAGAATAATTACATGTTGCAGCCTTGCAAAGACTGAGGTACACTACTTTTGTTAGTGGTACCAACATCCCATTTACTTTATTCCTTATTTTATTAATCACACATATGATTCTTCGTATTTATATTCCCAAATACCTGCTAATTCCTTTCTTTTTACTCTTTTCACTTTAGCTTCTTTGTGATTTGCCAGCTTTTTCAGAAAGCAAACTTTATTTTCATTACACACATTAAGAACAGTATGGAAATTTTATAGTTAATATGAAAGTGATTATCAACATAAAAAAATGGTTCAAGTTTTTCTTGAATGCTCATTATGATAGAATAATAATGAGCTTTTTAGCTCATTGGAAACATCTGAATTCTTCCCTTTTGGATGATGAAAAGTGATAACTAGCATTCTGATAGCCAAGCTCCCAGTGTTAATACATGTGCAATGCAGTTGTAGAAACCAATATGCCAACAAAAATAGAAGTTTAAACTGGAGAACAACCAGAACAGCTTCTCCAGCATTATCAAAGCTCAAAAAGCCCTGCCCATTTGGGCAGGGGAGCAGAAACCTCTATAAATTACCTTCCACCAAAATGGATCGTTTTCCCCAGTGTGCAGAATAATGGTCTGGAAGTGTGGGACAAAAAACAGCAGGAAAGGTTTTTCATAAAATGGAAAACAAGAAGAGAGAGATGTAGCAAACATACATATCTAAACTGTCTTGTCCCTTTCTTTTTAAATTAGATGAGAACAGAATAAAAGGGAGGTGGGGATGTGGGGAAGATTAGGGCAGGGGAATAGGGGAAAGGTAAAAAAAGATTTTAGTCCCTCAGGGATTCCTTTGAAGGAGGATGTTTCCTCTCCCTGCTCTGGGAGTCCCATTTCTTGGGTTTAACTTTTTTTTCTTTTTTTTTTTTTTTTTTTTTTTTCCTTCTTTCTTTCTTTTACAGTTATATCTACAAGGATTTGGATTCGGTATAGAAGAATGAATATATACATGCTGGAGGTTCAGCTGTGTAAACTGCTACAGTTTTTATGGGAATCAGTGGAGCTGTGATGATTTACAGAACAATCACACCTTTCTACCTGGTATTTAAACTGAAATAGCAAAGTACTGGTGGCATAATTCATACAAGGTTTGTATTTCTGTTTTAACCAGTTTCTGATATGGACTAGGGGAAAAAAGCACACAGAGATCTTTATTATCACTTCTAATACGAATCTGAGCTCCAAACTTGATAGTGTGTGACTGTGCATAAAATTAACTATATGTGTCTGTTAGCAGATCTGGCTGAAGCTGTGCATGATTATATTCTGCATGCATATTTGTTTTCAGTCATATTTACAGGGGTGCCCCTATCCTGATGCTTCAGTTAACTGTTACTTTGGGGAAATAAACAGAGGTGAGGGTCCAGTCACCTTCAGCTGTTGGAAGTTAATAAGGTGTTAATGACACATTGGCAAATAGCAGCAGTTTAGCACTTGGTTGACACTTGATTTTTAAAGGAGACAGAGTGTAAATAAGCTGTGTTTGCAGTGAAAATTAAAAAAGTAGGAGGTGGGGGAACAAATAACACTCTCACAGCTTATTGGTTTTAAGCAGGAAACACTTGATAGACCACATCAGGGGGAGAAACTCCCATGCCACAGTCACTGTCAGCAGACAATGCACCATGGCAAAGGAGTCTTTTTTCATATATGCCTTTTTTAAGACAGTCTTCTAATATAAGGCTTGCTGATGCACATAACCAATGTAAGAGGGTGCTTGGCACCCCTGCCTCCCACCCCTGGAAGTGCTCTGTGGGAACATCTGTCCTGTTTCAGACCACAAAACCTGTTATTCATGAGGGATGGGCAATTCCTTTCTGGGGGGTACCTGAAGCTCTCAAGCAGCGTGAACTCTGTTGTTCCTGCTGCAGTAAGGACAACAAACTACACCTTGAGAAAAGGTAGCAATCTGAGGATTTATTAACTTCTGTGTCCTATAGCAGGACTGTGGAAGTGATATCTGGGATGCAGAGAACAAGTAATTTTGGCTTGATATGTGTCAAGCAGCTCCACATAAGTTAGTACAGCATAATTCTGAATGAACCTTTCCTTTTTTCACCACTCACAGTATAGAAGTGGAGATGGTGTAGCCAAGCTATACATGGTATCCTGCTTCTAGCCCTGAAAGAAGAGGAAGATGGTAATGGAGCAGGAGCTTCCTTGGTGTGGGAGAGGAATCAAGGTAGCTTAGCAGGCTAATGCTTCAGAGAGATCTGGAAAGAGCATTAGCAGTTTTGTTTCGGAGTGGATTCTTGGAATAGGGATTGTTGAAATCGACACCTAGCATAAATCTGGGCTCAATAGGAAGATGCACATTTGTAACTGATGCACTGAGGATTTTCTGTTTATGCAATATATCCAGAAAGATTCCTTGATAAAATGTTCTACAACAGAAGATCTAATGCTGAAGCAATTAAAAAAAAAGAGATACTCTGGGGATATAACTTTTTATGCATAGTTACAAAGACATTGTTTTGCAGGCGAGTAGTGTGTGAGCAATGTTTCCTTTCCAGTTTGGAGAGACTAGTGGGTTCTAGAAGATTATCAGCCACATCTGAGATTACTTTAGCAGTGTGGAGTTGTTATACTTAGGAACCTCAGTTACTTGATATTTTTTTTTCCCCTGTTCTCATGTGTCATATTTATTCACAGCAGCCCTTACTATAGTGTACCTTACCAGCACACGGCAGCTCCTTTGGCACACATACTGTATAATAATCTCTTACAGTACATTACAATTGCAAATTAGAGTTAGCTCTAATTTAAAATGTAAAAATTTCATTTTCCTGAAGTAAGGATTGTCAGAGGAATAAACCTGTGGGTGTAATATACCCATGGGTATTAGCAATTCTGAAGTGTTGAATAAATGAAAGACACAAAGCCTATATTTTTGTATAGGGTAAATAATGCCACATATAAATGTTGAAGTAGTGAACATAAAACACTCTGTGCAAAAATATAGACTTTGTTTGCTTGATTCTCCCCGATGTGTTAGAAAAGCTTTAACCCAAGGGGGACTGTAAGTGCACTATTTAAAATTAATTCAAGTGCTGTATGTTGTCTATAAATTTTCTATTGAATTACTGTCTTATTTTCAGTTTGAGGTAATATATTGTTTTGTTTGTGAAGACTACAGTGTAATGGGTTTCTTTTTGGTACCAACACACTGTGAGATAAACATCTTGCAATATATTTGAAAGAATCTGCAAGTTCACACTTCCCAAATGAGACACAATCCTGCATCCTTCAGTGAGCTTCCCAGTAGTGCTGGAGTTCGATCACAGCTGGAGTTGGAATGGTGGGCAGGAGTGTCCCAAGTTGACAGTGAAGCAGCTTGGGTACATAGTCATTCACACACTGGGGACTTGGGGTCAGGTTTTCCCCTGGTCAGGCTGGCAAAGAACATTGAGAGCCCTTTTTCTGCCTTCGTAATATATGGTCCATTTCCTAAGATAATCTATTTTTTCACTAGCTGCTATTATGAGGACATAAGACACCAGGAGGTGCACTTTGACCTTTCCTGTTCTCTTCTGTCATACGTAGAGTATTTGAAGCTTTTGGCCTTTTGTACTAAAGGTCCAGTTCTGTTGTAGGATGTCAAGGCTCCTTTTGTAAGGAGCGCAGAGCATAATTCCTATGATGCTTTTGTCACAACTGTGTATTTGTTTTAATGACAAGTAAGCCACCTTTAGCAAAAGCAATTGACCCTTGGTGATGCACTGACTTTCTTTCAGAGCATGGAACATTTTTTTTTTACATTAATGCAATAATACCAGTACTGCTATTTTCTCTAAGTATTGTGCTCTATGTAGTCAAAATTTGCGAATGCAAAAAATGCATGTTCAGTAGTTAGAATACAGAAATCTGAGTGAAGAATCTTTTGCAAATAGAACTTTCATCCTGTTTCTTTTTGTTTAGCATTTAAAATAAATAATACAAGGTCTATTTTCTTCAGATCCAGGTCAGTGCAGCAAAAAGTTATATAACCACTTATAAAAAGAGTCATTTGAGGCTATGAAACAAGGAGGGAGATTAAGATGAAGTAAAAACGCCATGCTTTATGGTGTAGCAGAAAGTAGAGAGGGGACTGAGAAGAACAATGAAAATGAAGAGCACTACAATTTCTAGAAAGAAATTACTTCCTCTGGGATATCTTAAAGGAAAAACAAAATGTGATGGGAGTTTAACACCTGAGGAAGATCCACTCTATGACTGTGCTGTAAGTTGTTCTTGCTCATAGAGCTTGAAAGTCTGAAAATGACCAATTTGGATTATTCAGGAGCTAAAAAACTACTGCACAGAGTTCTGCTTGATTGCAAGTCTTGGATGTGTAGTCTTGCAAGTCTATTTCAGGTGTAGCTTCTCCTCAACCTGTGAAGAAAGTATTTTCCTTGGCTGGGCTAGAAGTTTCGGTTTCAGGTTGACACACATATTTGGGTGCCTAAATGCAAGTGTCTTAACCTAAACCAAGTCTAAACGGTCTGACACTCCATGGCTATTCCAGATTAATGTTTAATTTTCATTTATGCTCATTGAACAGGAATGACTATCTCCCAAGGAACTGCCATCCCAGCCTGTGGTCAGGACTGTAAGGTAAGTAGGACAAACCTCCTGGATATGTGTAGGTGACTAATTTGGATTAAAATGACTTCTACCCTTACCCTTTAAACTTCAGTTTTCAGCTGTTCCAGGTTCTTGTCAGTCCTTGGGGAAGCATATTTGAAAAATAGTTTGTCCTCTGTTGACATATATGTTTTTCTTACCAGGAGGGCAGTGGTGATTTACAGAAGCATTTGAGGGGCAAGATGGCACACTGTCCTGGGGACAGATCACAGTCTGTGAATCATAGTGTACTGCACATTCCAGAATCTCAGTTTCTGGTCTGGGCAGCTCTGGAGGAACCTATGGCCTCACCTTGCTGAACTGCTGCCAGTTGGTTTGCAGTGTGCAGTGGAGACTGGTTGTTTTCCATGCTCTGATCAAGATTTATTTTTTTTTTTCCAGCAGTATGTAGAAAGTACTGTTGTGTTGCTGACCCTCTATACTCTCCACTGTCTGTGGAATTAGCTTTTGAGCACTTGGGGTAGGATGTCTAGACATCAGGGTTACTGTTAGATGTGGCATATGGATTACAAATATAGCTGGCATTCAGATTGCAAAGTGCCAAGGTCTAATTATAGGGCACTAGCCTCTTTAGGTATCTTTGTTTATAAATGTTTTGCACAGGCCCAGCATGCCCATACATAAATCCTTATTACAAATGAGGATAGGAAGGAAGGCAGATCTGGACAAATGGCCAAGTTCCTAAACAGGCAGTGAAGCAAATGACGTTGAAACTTTTCTCCCATATGTAATAATACCTTGTGATTTCTTACTGTGGCCAGTTTGAAGTTTACACAGGTGATGTTCTGATGGATAACTTCTCTGATCCTAAGCAGCTGGACCACTGAAGTTGGAAGCTCTTTTTAACTGCATTCTCCATGATCAATAGTCATTCTGTTACAAGCAACAAGCATGAATGAGCACAAAAGGTCGAGTCCTTTTTAATTAGGTGCTACCATGATGATTATTTTCCTGGCATACAAAAAAGGAAAATTAACGTATGCATATTTTGCCTCCAAGCACTCTTCAAGGGTTTAATTTAATTTATCAGTGATACAGAAAGAGGAGTAATTTCTTAGTAGATATTTATCTGGAGAGAAGAAGGTGGTAAATAGTTACCCAGTCCTGCTAAGTGCACGTGTTCATTAAGTGTACCATGAAATAAATCTCTGTCTTTTTTCTTTCCTCTCTTCTGTTTGTTTCTCTCTCCTGTTTTATTTAGGAGCAGCCAAGTGTTACCCAGCAGGGATATCCACCTGTGGTCACTGGGCTAGATGTGTCCTAAATGTTCCTGGAAGCTCATTAAAATAATGAGCAACTTTTGTTTGCTTTTGAGCATTCTCTCAAGAAACTCTGCAGCCAACATTTTATTACATCAAGATGTAACTTTTTTTTCCTGAACTTGTCTTTCATATAACTTTAAAAATAACTTGTTGAGCTCTTTTTAAAAAGTGACAGTTAGAATTTAATCTATAACTACAGCAAGACCATACTTCCTCAATAGGTTGCAACTAGACCCTTAAAAAAACAAAACAAAAGAAACCCCACAACCAAAACCCAAAACTTCAGAAAGCTCGAAACTTTCCTCTACAGTTCACATTACTAACTTATTGGTCATTCAAAACACTGGCCATATAAAACACCTCTTGTACTTTTTAAATTTTTTCTCAGTCTATCTGGTTGTGTTTTTCTGGGACAAATCTTTTACACTTATACCTCTTAAATCATTGTGAAACATTACAGCAAAAGCATATTCGAGTCAAAAAGGCCTTTAATAGTGAGTAGTATTCCAAAATAGTTGCACTTTGCATTTTTTGACCCATTTCTAGGAGTTGGTTTCATGGCTTCTTCCTCTTCACTTCAAATATTTTACTTCCAAATTTCAAAAGCCTTCATTATGATCACAACCATTTACAGTAAGCTTTAGCACATGGAAGTACAGCTACCTTGTTGGTTTCTGAATTTAAAGCAGTTGTTAATTTGGCAATGACTTTACCTGTTGTCTTCTTGAAGGTTAGAATCAAGGCACTGACCTCATGCAGTAAGATTGGGAATTAGAGATGAGTTTGGAGCACACAGAAACCCCAGATTTTTATTGAATTTCTCTTGGTTAAAAATATAATTCCTGTGTTTCTATGCAATTTGAAGTATACTTCAGGATTCCTGATAAATGCGTGGAGATTTATCAAATAGAATTGGATTTGTTAAAAATCAAAGGTATTACATAATTTTTTTTAAAAAAATAATCCTGTTTTATTAAGATTATTGTCGTGTACAGGACAGTAATAAAATCCATGCAGTTCAAACTGAAAGCTCAAAGTGTTTCTTTGCCATGCTCAAGTTTGGAGAAAGATGTTGTTTAGGTTTTGAATGTCATTAATTTTAAAGCTTTTTAGCATTTGGTCAGAAGAGAATAATGAAGATTTTGTTTAAACATAGATGATTGTGTCTATATTTCACTGGAAAGTAATACCAAAGAGAATACTAGAAGTAGTAGGCATTAAAACTCAGTGGTGACCAACTCTGAGAGAAAATGCTCAAGGTGGAGGGTGGTAGCAGTTAAGGTCTGGGCACGACAGACTTTATCAAACACAGCTTGGAGGCAGGATTCTGCAAGACTTGGGGACACAGTAAGGTTTAGTGGTGGACATTGCCCTTCCAGCTGGAGGTGTGAAGTGGAAATCATCTGCTGATGTAGATGTATAGTCTAAAGGGTTTCTGTACTCAAGCCACGACATAGCATGCAACACATGGTGCAGATCTGACAGTATGACCTGTACATACCATAAATTAGTCTTTGTTTGTATTATGTCATTGCTTTTTTCTTCCTATAACAGGCAACTTCCCTAGCCGTGCTTAATTCATTATGGAAAGTTTGGTCAGCAAACAGATATTGGAAAAGAATATTTGTCATTTAGATATTCAAATAATTAATTTCCAGCATATGTTGTATTCCAGTGGGGAATAACAGGCTGGTGTGTTTGGGGATTAATGCATAAACCATTCAGGAACTGTTTGAAAATAATTAAGGAAATAAGATGCCTAGTGTATATAAAGTGGGCTTTTAATTATAATAGGAAAAAAAAATCTTCAGAAATCATTTGTAAGATAACTTATTTCTCAAGTGTGTTTTGGCAGGTTTTCAAGTAATGTATCACATGTTGTGTGACAGAATTCCAACTAACTCAACACATTATACAGGCCTAGCAACCCCAGCTCAGCTTCCATCCAAATTTAATGGTGTCCTGAGAGGGTACTGGCAGAGTTAAATCTGCATTGAGGTACTTTTGTGCGCAAGGTGTTCTGATATTGCATCAGAGTTGGAGAAGTGTACTGTTGCACTGAACCAAAAAATCCTGACCAAAGTGGGTTGATCAAATGGTCTCCACTGGGAAGGTGAGAAGTACTTACTCCTCTTCACAGGCAGGCGGTGGCTGTATGGTATGGGATCTAGTCTGTTAGGTCCAGATTTGATCTGGTTTAAAAATGAGTATGTGAGCATTTCTGTTGAATTAGCCAAAGCATACATTACAGAGTTTAAACTTCATGTTTTTATACTGGCTTTACTCCTCCTCTGGTAGGACAAAGAATATGGCATTCAGGTTGTCAGAAAGTTTTGTCAGAACTTTTGAATGAATTTGGACTAGGAAAATGAAGTAAACAGCTGGATTAGCAATTTGTATCATATGGATACTGCAGTTTTTGCCTCACCAGGATTTACAGGAAGAGGTTTGTCCATGTTTTATTTAGCTTGTTCTGATCCTTTTGGGATCTGGAGGTGAGATGTTGGCGGTTACTGGGACAAAAAAGCAAGGAGGCCTGATGGACACAGCATTGTCCAGGGAAGAAATACTAAATTTGAGTCACAAACCACGTTGCAGTGCATATTTTGATGTTTCATATTATATCATAATTGTAGCAAAAGGTAATGTTTCTGTGTCTGCTTTTTATACTGAGCACAGGAGGCTCAAGCTCTGTATGTCTGTTCTCTTACTATGAATATTGTGTCAATGCTTACAAAGAAGATAGAAGGAATTTAGGTGTCACCTTAGATTACAAGCTGCTGATTAAGGTGCTTTCTCAGGAAGATGAAGGTGAAAAGGAAAACAGCATGGATTTAGTATGTGAACTACCACTCACATGACTGTGAGAAGGTGCAAGGCTGTGTACCATCACTTGTTGTATTTCATAACTGCATGCTCACCACCTGGAAGGTTAACCCTACCTGTTAGAGAACCGTAGAACAGCTAGAAGGTGCTTCTGAAGATCACCTAGTCTACCCTACATCTAGCTACAATTTTGGGAATATTCTTACAGGGCAGGGAGTGAGTCCCAGTTAACATAAAGAATTTATGATTTTGAAACCTCTAAATCTGTGATACTCTTGACAGTATGACAATTTGCATACAATAAATTGAAAGTAATTACACCAAAATTTCCCTCTTGAAATACGTGTGAGTCTTTTTAATTCTCTGTCTGGCTTAAAAACTATAGTAATATTTGTGGTTTCTGTAAACTGCCCTTTACAAACAGCTTCTTTTCTTCAACTGTGAATCCCAAGTTGTATACCAAGTCAAGGGTTTAGCCCACAGTTTGCATTAAGTAGCATTTGATTAGGTGGTAATAACATTAATTGACACCCAGATTCAGTTGGCTGTAGGTGATCTGAAGCGATAATACACTAGAGCTCCTAACATTCTGTTTTAAGTCAAAATGCTCCCTCAGCCTGGGGAAAGATGCAGGTGTTTGGGATAAAAGAGTGTTTTATAAATGAAGGACTTGAACACTGTGATTCCACTTCATTACTCTTCTGCCGTGGCTTAATGTAAAATGATTACTCTATTACCACTTTTCTTCTGTGTTTTAAAAATATTAGAAAATTAAACAGCAAACCTTAAAGATAAAATCTGAACTAAATATTTTTTTGGAAAAAAAAAAAAAAAGAAAGAGATTTCAAAGTAAAGAAGAAAATATTGAATAACTATGAAATAATTTAGACACATTCCTGATCCAAACCAGTGTGTCTGTTACTAAAAGCTCTGATTATAAATGGCTAGTTGCTGATTATCTTGCTTGCCTTTGTAACGATGAACCCCTCAAAACATTGGTCTTCCCAGAAAGATTGTTTCAGCTTTGTGGATTAGGGTCTTCATGGAGATAGACTATATGTATGCAGCTGGCAAAACAAGTGTCTTAGTGAATGGTAATTGTTCCCCAATTCCCACAAATCCTTTCATAAACTATAGGCCTCATTCTATTTTTAGGGATCTTTCTTACATTTCATTAACAACTGAGCCATTGCTGCATTATACTTTATATACTCAGGAGTCAGGCTTATTAAAGATTGTATTCAGCAATGCCAACTGAGGGAGTCTCAGTGCTCTAGTAATTTTGCACCCTTGGGAAAAGGAAAAAACATGAGCAAAAAATGATGAAAGCCTCTCAAACTGGTGTACCCTATATACGGCCATGTAGAATATATGCATAAAATACATTTTGACTTTTCTGTGAAATTACAGGTGTGCATTTCATGTCTTATTACCTTCTCTGAAAACTTCCTTGTCTGTGTTTTTCAAGGCCCAAGACTACAAAGCTGCAAGAAATGCCCCATTACTGTGAGTAGTAACAGAGCCAGAGCAACCTTGTCAACACCAGGGAGGTCTTCTGCAACTAGAGACCACAGCATTTAGTCCCTGCCCCAAGAACCTGTCTCCTGGCTTCAGGCAGAGTATGGCATGGGATGGTCAGGCACTAAAGCAGGAGATAAACCTGTAGAGGCTCCGACAGGCTTGTGGGGGAGTGTAGTTTGAAGCTGGTGTTGTACCAATGCTCCCAGTTTGGGGTGGAGGCAAGTTGTATGATCTGTAGTAACAAATATATTCCTTCTCTTTTAAACATATGCACTACATTTGTCTATGGTCAGAATTATTTTTGTGGATAATTCTGAGCAGTCCTTTGGTGTCCACAATTGTACCCATGAATAAAATTCATTTTCTTTATTTTTAAAAAACAGGGAAGAAAAAATAATTAATGAAGACACATTATAGTGGGGAAAGCGGTGCACAGAATAAAGCAGTATTTAGACATGTAGATCAGTGTTTCTTAAGTTATGCTGTTGGAATATCCATGTCGTTTTTATGGGCAAGTAATTTGTAAAAAACACGGAATGGAAATGTGTAAGCATAAACACAACAAAGATCCAATTCTTTTCTTAAAGACTATTATGCAGTTTACATAGCTTGCAATTTCCAACAAAGAGGGGTTTTGTCAGACAGGGAACAATGTGCATTGCTGCAGGCATGAGAAAGGAGGGTTGCATTTGGAAAGTATTACAATTATAATGGGAGTAGATTACGAAGCAGATAATTAATGGTAGGGATACAGGATCTTCCCTTCCCACTGGGATTCATTCTCACTCTGTTGGTGTAACTTATAGCCCTGAGGAACACTCTTTTTAGTTTCAAGGCTCTCTTTTCTAATCTCTAGGTCTTTTAGTGTTTTATTGCACTGGTCACAAAGGTTCAAGGAGGTCACTCCAGACGATATTCTCTCCAAGGGATTAAATTGACTCAGAGTAACAAAGTAATTTGGAAGAGGTTTTGCAGAAGCCTTCTTCCACCTTTAAACTGCAAAAAAAAAATCTCCTCTTCCACTCCTGCAAGTCCATTTCCGTAGTGCTTCACTCTTCTGATTTTTATCATTTTTCCTTCAGGAAGATCAAAAAAGAGTATGTAATCTAAATTGACTTCATAGTTATATCTAAATAATGGAAATGGTATATTAAAAATGTATGTGCTTGGAAGATTATTCTGAATGTTTAAATCAGTTATTTATATTATTCTTGATTAATATAGCATTACTATTTCTTTTCAATTACATTAAATAATATAATTTTATCTTCTGAAGTTTCTTTTGTTATAAAAAATAAGATTTTGGATGGAGAAAACTACTCTGCAAAGGATGATGCTTCTACTAATGTTTTTTTAAGTCATTCCAGTAGAATAGGGTAGATCAGAGGGTTGGTGTGAGATTTATTCCTGAAACACTCTGAAAAGTTGCTGAGCATTAATTATTCACCAAGACTTGAGAAAGCAACACAGACATTGCAAGTAGAGAAATCATTCTTCAATTTTGAACTATTATTCAAATAGCTGGCTGGTAAACTATATAAACAATGATTAAGAAGTATAGGTTAGTATATTCTTTAGATTAGCCAATACAGATTATTTTACACTCAGTGTCTGACTTGTAAATAGAATTCTTCCAATTCGTATGCTAAGCACATATATAAGAACAAGAGAAGACTTGTAAATAGAACGCAGCATCACCTTTAAGTTCTTCAAAATTATAGAGAGTCATCAAAACAGTAACTCAAACTACCATCAAAGCAGTAAGCATCATAGCCTCCATATAGCAATATGTAAATAATTAGAGGAGAGGCATCTGTAATGCATTATGAATAAGGATGTTCTGGATATTGATCTATTAACACACACATATATTAATGTATTTAATGTATTGAGATATGTCATGCTGTATATACTACTAAAGTAAAGGAAAACTATTTTTAAAACATTTTTTTTTATGTGTACTCAAGCATTTCTATATTTTTATAATAAATAATTATATTAACTTCAGCCTTTATTGTTTATATTTGTGTGAGAAGAAGTAAGTCTTTCACTAGGCCAATTAATATAGGTAAAAAAGGCTTTCAGCCCCTTTTGGTCTAGCACACATGGATATTGTCCGTTCAATTAATGTATTTCAGTGTAAAGTAAAAAAAAAATGGAAAAGTTTTATAATTGCTGAGGTTGCTGGAAGAAAAGGTGTGTATATATATATATATATATATATATATATATATTCGTGGAGTGGACCCTGTAGTTTGAAGTTTTGCATAATATAAGCCCTAGAACATCACCAAAAGACAGCCCTGCTTAGATAAAAATGCTGACTATATTGTTTAGTAGGAAAAGAGAAAATATTATTGATTTTATAGTAAAATTATATATACAGACTTATTTAAGATTGAATCATATTTAATTTATATCTTTTTCTATTTATTTTGCAGAAAGTTTTGCGCAGTTCAATGTTACTGAAAAAACAGCAGATCTACAGGGTGAAGTTTAGGGCTTGTGGTATGGTAAGGTTGAGTAGTGTTGAAATATATAGTTAATATCTTAATGTACATACCATTTGTATTTTATTATTAGGAGACAGATACAGTTTCACTGAGTTCTTAGATAGTTAATGTTTTTCTTTAACAATGGTAATAGATTTTTTAAAAAACTATATTATTGTAAAATTTTGCATTTCAGATTTCCTTAATGTACACCTTATGGGATTTTTTATTTTTTTTTTTTTTTTTATGAAAAGGAAATGAAGCTCCATTTTGATAATGATAGAGATAGAAAATCTCCAGTAGGGTCGAAACTCTACATAACAGGCATTTAGGATAGAGCAGTTGCTGTTCCAGTGCTTCCTTGGGTGAAGATGAAGAGAGAGGACAGAGAGACAGGAAGAGAAATAAGTATAAGCATCATCATATCATACATAGGAAAATGACATGGAAGAGAAAGTTATCCAGGGAGACTTGAACATAACCAAGAAGCAAATCATGTCTGGTCCCAAGACTGGTGTTCCTTCTTCAATTGCAAATTAATAATAACATTGTGAAATTATAATTTCACTCATCTTTTTTTCCTATTGTGCTGGCTGGTGGTTTTCAGTGTATCTGGTATCTTACCTCTTATTTTTCACTAATTGGTTGACACTTGATTAGCCACCAATCTCCCGAACAACAAGGAATTTTGTATTTGAGCAAGCTGAGGTGAAAATTGATTCCAATATAACTCATTTGAGTGCAGCTGAGCTCGAGATTCAAGGTGTTAAGTACTTACTGAAGACTGTTCTTGTAAATCAGGTCAGTATGTGTATGTACAACTATGTAATCTGAATTAATACACTTATGCATGTTTTATATTTTAACAGAGCTGGACATGGAGGCACAGCAAGGAACTAAGTGACTCAGTGAAAACTTAACTGCCATAATGCCAATGGGACAAAAATATCAACATATTTACCTGCAGTGTAGCCAGACTGCTGCTTTTTTTTTTTTTTTTCTTTTCTCTTTTCCTTTAAACATTCATCTACTTTGAATGTAAAAATGGAGAAGTGAGCTAACATGGAACATTTGGTTTGTTGCTATGTCCTTGCTTCTCTTCAGCAACTGTCATCTTGTGTCTCTCCCTCAGCCAAAATAGAGTTGAGGATACTTTATAAGAAAAGAAGTTGTAGAAATGCCTGTCCTGTTCCCTGAGGATTTTTTTTTCCCTTCATATATATAGTAGAAAAAAATGCTCCAGTTCAGTTCTGTCTGGTGTTGAAAAGGACTTGTTATGGTCTGTCTCTTTTTATGGTTTTCATCCTCTGCAGTGCCCTTTTACCACTTGAAAATTTACTGCATGGCAGAGGAACACAGATCCTGTAAATGTGGAACACAATTTGCAACATTTTGGAATCAAAATACTTTAGCACAAAAGCTTCCTGTTTTTCTAGTATAGGAATGAGGAGGGTCCATAAATTTGTAAAGCAAGTCATTGGCTTAAATGTCATATGTGCTGTACTTGTCATGCAAATTTTAAACCTGATTTACAGGCTTAAAATGTTATCAATTGAGCTAGAGTATTATGTAATACCTGAAGTAACTGCTCACCTTGCATTATTCAGGATCACATATTTATTAAAGAAAAACAAATTGAGCTCAAGTTTTTTGTGCTAAATTTAAAAAGGGGAGCAAATGGACAACTAATCAGCCATAGCTTGTGAAAATGGTTTGTGACTACAAAAGGGAAGGAGGAAAAAAAAAAAAGAAGAGGAGTGAGAGGTAAATGTTGTACTGAGCAGATTTGTTCTGCTTTATTCTGGAGCAAACTCATCCAAATGAATTATAAATGTGGTATCTCAGTAATAAATGGGGAGCAGGAGGGTACAAGCAATAAAATTAGTTGAATGCATAAAGTGCTCTGTATTTTAGTTCAGTGGGTGGTGTAATGTGGTAATAGAAATCCGTTACCTACACACCCTGTTTTAATGAGCATTGCTTCATTATACTGCTGTAGTGAATGTTTCTCATTTCCAAGAAGATAAGAGGGAATGTTACTACAGGAAAAAGATATACTTGTTAAACTGCAAAGTTGCCACCATGCCATTCTTGATATATACATACACACACACATACACACACACTTATATAAGTATATAAAGCATAAAATTATTAAAATGTTCCTGAACCCATACAATTTCATTTTTGCAATATTCATCTCACCTATTGCAGAGAAATGCTGTCTAATTTGAATGAGACTGTGAATTTTGCAAAATGAGGAGGTAATAGCATTTTACTTAAACTTATGGCATCTCTGTTTGTTTTGTATGGTTCAGGAACAGTTTCTTCATAATTAAAGTGTTAAAAAACCACATTTCAGTCAAGAATGACAAAGTTTATTCAGGATGATTTGCCAAAGAATAACAAACTTACATTTTCTTCCTGTAAACAGAATTGTTTAGGGTTCCCTCATCAATTGTCCAAGATCTTCTGATTTCCTTTGCTTGCTACTCTTGGAAATGAACTTTTCTCTTATAATACTTTATTTCTGTATGCTCTGCATATTATATATGTTTTATAGGCCAATCATTGGAAACTTGTACCAATATTTTGTATGAATATTGGTAAATATTTTTTAAAAGTTCACTGAGTCCATAAGAAGATGTAACATATTACACCTCCATTACAAAGGGAGTAATCAGTAGAAGTCTGAATTTTTACAGTAATGTGGAGACTTACAGGAATCCAGACTGAGAAATGTGACTTTGTCAGCATGTAGAACTTGAATCAGTAGTATTTAGCTTATTAGTTCACTGCTGAGCACAGGATGGTACCTCTGGCCTTAATTCAGCAGTCTTTAAAGAAATAGTTACGTGCTCTGCTGAATTGGGGCCAGATGAATGAAATGCCTGTACAGAGCTTATTGGGTGAAATAAAATGTTGACCACAGGGATTTAATTTCATCTTATTTATAGGGGAACAAATCTGAAATAAATCAGGAGAATTATGTGCATACAGAAACAACATTAAGAAAGAAGATAGACTGAAAGATCTTACATAAATGTAACTTTAAGTTGTGTGTTTAGGACAACAGTTCTTGTCCTGTGAGATGGAAAAAGTTTGTTTTATCTTCATTATTTCTCTAGCTTTTTAAAAAATTACTCACTGGGGTCATATATAATAAGGGTGGGAGTTGCTGCACCTTAATGGCTATCTGAAAACTGTTTACCCTGAGCTTCTTTATGTGGAAAGGGACAGGCTCTCTCTAGGAGTTGATTTGTCCCATCCTAGGCTACATGAAGTGAATTAATCCCCAAGGTTTTGCTGTGTGGAGGGAGACTAGTGGACTCTCTCTGATCAGATAGAAGTTAGGTGAGAGGAAAATGATGCTACCTAACTATGAAAAAAGCTTATTACACAGGTGTCTGTCATGTTTTTTGCCCAGTGGAATTAAGACATGAAATGAAGGGAAGAAATTAAGTTTACAATTTACCCCTGTGCCTGTGTGAAGCAGGTGTCTGAATGCGAGCCAAATAGCCAGCCCTTAGATCCAGCTTAATTTCTGGAGAATGACTGCTGTAGAAAAAGCTCCCAGTGTTGCTCACATTGACCTAGTTTTTTCTTGCTGTCTAGTGACTCTGTGCTAATGTGACCCACTATTTCTTTGCTGTTAGCTGCCTGGTGCATTTAGATTTTTTCCTTTTTGTTTACCATTGGCCTCTATACTCACCAGGCACCTAATCCTGCAAAGTGCTGAGTCCCACCCAGGAGGTATAGGCTATTCTCTCTTCTCATCTAGCAGGAGTCAGGCTGCCACATTTCTCCCAGGATTAAACTGGATAAGAGACAGGTAACCATAAAGAGCACTGTAGCTGGCTTTAGGACTGTATGCCGGCAAAGGTCAAGCATAATGATGCAGTGAAAATAAAGCATTTTGAGTCATTTATTCCTTTAAAAAGGTTTGTATCATCCATGCAGCTGCAAAGCCATAATGCTTTCATTAAAAGTCACATCTGTGCTGAATTAAAACAGGAGCCTTTTCCAGCCAAGGAGTATTTGTCAGGTTGAAAGTTTTTCTCTTAGCTCCTGAAACTTTTTCCAAAATCCAAGGGCTAAGACAGAGAGCAGACCTTGTCACGAGCTGGTACCGAGGTTTAAGTACATTCCTGCTCTGTTATTCACCGTCTGGCTCCAATTTGGAGGTACATCTCCCTTGTGTTCACTTTATTAACCTACATATGACTGGCTCTTTTGTTTAATGTGGAAATGAAAAAATAGTCGCTGGGCTCAAGAAAAGTAGCCTGAAAACATCTTTTTCCAGATTTTCTGCTTCTTGTGCCACATTAACCACTTGCATGGAAAATTTGTTGGATAAAATATCTTTTAAAAGATGTTTTTCAAGAGTACAGGTTTTTAGCTTTATGTGAAAAAACTAAGCAATCATGAAATCTTAGTCTTCTACCCCCCATAACTTTTTGAGCCCACTTACCAATTCTATCAAAACTGACTTCCAAGATAGGAATGTACCAAATTTATAACAATCATCAAGCAGATATAGAAACAGACAGCAAAAAATTATACTTCCACTCAGAATGTGTCTGGAGAGGGAGGCAAACAGCTGTGTACTGTGTAACTGACCAGCCAAATAACAAACATATATTCCTATTTCACAAAAAGCCACCACATAGGCTACTTCTGGTTCATCCATCTGATGGGTATAGGACCTGGTAATAAGTGAGAGAACTTGAAAGAGGAACTGGAGGTATTGCGGGAATGTCTGTGTGGGTTAAGAGTGTAAGTGTGGGTTGTTTGACATGTATGTTTAGGACAAAAGGCTTTGCTAGTTCTGCTGCTCAAGGGCCAGTTCACTTAGAGAAATATTTACTTCAGAAGGGGTAGGAATCTTCAGTATTTGCCTTTGTTGTCTCTTCAGTTTGATCACTTTGGTTAGAAAAGGACAATAAGCAGCTGTCTGTATGACAACTGTAAGTGAAGAGCCCAATGGAGTTGGGTTTCTAAAGCACTGAAAATTATCTTCATGAGTTTAATGAAAATTTTTTATTTAAATGCAAGAGCAGCAAATCTTTGAGAAGTAACTAGGAAGAAAAGGATAGAAAAGCTTTTATGAATGCAAGTGAGAGGAAAAGGTGCATTGGGACAAGAAGAGTAAGCTAACTTTTATATTACTGCAGTGCCCAGGAGTCCCTGGTATTATCTGGTACTCCTTGTGCTGTACTTTCTATGGCTCTGAAGAAAAATCTCTGCCTTCAAGGATCTTATTCTAGTTTTAATGGGTAAAATAATCAAACTTCCACAATTATTTAGACTTTTAATACCTACCATACAAAATATATTTGTATAAATTATCTCTATCTATCTATCTATCTATCTATCTATCTATCTATCTATCTAAACTTGTATATCTAAAAAAAAACCCGAGCACTTCTTCAGTTCTTTTTAAAAAGACCAACAAGTAAAGAGATCAGTTTTTATGTTGGAAACTCAGTATTTCCTTTCCTCACTTTGGCATCCTGCATCACTGATGTCAAGGTCTTTCCTAGTTACAGAATTACACTCCTTTATTTTTCCCAGTGAAGACTGTCATCTCAGAGGTAAAGTTGTACCAGGATTTCCTTCAGATTTTTGGCTGAGATGCTTCATGAGGGAAATATTTTGTTTGAAGAAGATATTTGGATGTATTACAAACAGTTTGAAGAGCTTCCCTCCACTGAGGAGAAGAGGGAAACCACCTCCAACTCTTTTTTTCATGAGAAGTGGCAGATTTTCAGAATGTGTTTAACAGCGCTGTGCTGGATCTTATATCCTGGGGAGAAGTTCTGGCTCTGCGGAAGCTCACATGGATGCTCCTGCCAGCTCCTGTGAAGCAGAGCAGAGGCAGGACTTGCTGGAGCAGGGAAAGGCTTATTTCTTCCTTGGTGCTCTGGAGTGAGGTCTTGAGGGGGGAGCAGGTTTCCTGTGGGGCCTGTATCATGCCAGGTCTCTGAGCTCATTCACCCACAGCTCTCCCTTCCTCTGTGTTGCAGAATAGATGTCTTGTTTCCATTGTATATTTTAATGGAAATAAATATAAGGGAAATACTCCTGAAGGTAACCTTTGATTTAGGTGTTCCCTCAGGATTGATTGCTTCTCCTTCCTGTAATTATTTTAGAGGATAGAGGTAAATGTGCAGGAAAGTAGTATTTTTCTAAGCAAAACCAAGGGAATTAAAAAAAAAAAAGAAGTTGTCAAAAGAGAATTTTCGACACAGTCCAAGCTGTCTTTGCAATCTCGCACTTGTCCTTACCCTGTAAGGTTTCACTGCCCCATATCGCCCAGGAGCCTGGGACGAGACCAGCAGACTTTTCCTGTGTTTCCTCCAATAGATACTCTTGGGGCAGTAGTGGTGATCAATACTGAAGCACACTTTGATATCTTCAGGTTCCAGCAATTGAGAATTTCTGAATTTCACTCTCACTATAAAGAATGAAGGGATTTCATTATTGCCAGGCTGCAATATTCTTCAGAACCCACTGTCTCTGGAGAAGCACTTGGCTCTTCTTCCTGGTTCCTTGCAAATTAAAGGAAAGAGGGCTTCAGTGGTCTTCCCCACTACCTGAATTTTTCCATCTGAGAACAGGCACGCAGAAAATTAAAGAGAAGTAGCATGAGTTAAACACTCTGACATCTATAAACTCATAGCAGTGGTAGTTTGTATGCTGAAAATATGTTAATTCAGTGTTTGTCTTATCTTAATGTTTATTGGTTTATTTTAATTTTCAATATATGTAGCCTTTTGAGCTTCTTGACCCAGGAAGTGGTCATTATTTATTTAACAAGAAAATTATTTTGTTTATGGCCATCTTTCTCCTTGTGCCTGTTATCACATGACAGGGGTGGAGTGGTGGGCCAGGGGTATCACTATACCCATTGCTTCACTCAGGAGGAAATGCAGATGATCTCCTGGAGCTATTCATCTTTACTCATTGCGTTGACTTATTAGCCATTGAAAATAGATGCAAGGTGGATGCTGGTGTCTAATGCAACTTTAGATGATGTAATCAAGTGTGTTGGTGAAGACTTCTGCCAAATGTCTTCCTCCCTTGGCATGCTTACCATGAGGAAAGCACAGGGTGAAAAGCTCCATGGGGCTATCCCTGTGGTTGTTCAAACAATAAGGCATTCCCCTACTTACACTCCTGGAAGGGAGAGGTCTGAGAACCTCTAGCATATGCACATGGGATCAGATATAAAGATATCTTTATGTGTTTGAAAGACCACAAGTTCAGTGTCTAAAGGATCTGGAAGGTGGAGGTAGGGGATCCTGGCAGCCCCACCCTGGGTGCCTCCCTGGGGACAGGGACATGCCAAGGTTGTGCCAGGATGTGTGCCTGTGGGTGGGCCTGGCTTGGCAGGGACCATGGCTGGGCAGGGCAGGGCTGTGAGGAACTGAAGACTAGCCCCACTGCACTGTCACTGTGGAAGGGACTGGTGGTCCTGAGGGTTGCCATGGGGTCCTGGACCATGGGTAGGATGGGCAGGGGCAAGAAAGCCTGCTAGCACCCAGGAGACTGTCAGTGTTTTGGTTAGCTAGCCAGGAGGTCAGGCAGAAAGGGAAATCCATGAGCTTGAACCCTAAATTTCCTTTAGGTGGGAATGTTGATTCAGGTCTCTTCCTCTGTCAAGTCACCACCTTCTGGGTGGAACTTCATATATTTGAGACCATTGATCATCAGTTAAAACTGGTTGAAGTTGGTCAGGTTGAATCTTACTTGCCAGCAAAGGTGGACAGGTACTTCTAGTGTGAAGGTTAGTTACCTTTAGATGTTGATAGTGCTTGGGCAGGGTTTATGAGATTGCTATTTAAAACAACAGCATCTAGACTTGTCTATCTGATACCTTTGAGAGTTGAAACTGACTACAAAAGCACATGGTTTTCAAAATAGTATGTGTTTTCCCTGCATCTCCAAGTACAGGCACAGATTCCTCTCCTCAAGCAGAAATGCAATGATGCATCCCCTTGCTTTACAGATCTCCTTAACTGTCATCTTATAAAAATGGCCCTCTCTGTTTGTATATATGTCAGACAGCTGTGCCGCGTGATCAGCTTTTACATTTCTAGACAGCGATTGGGATGCAGAGAGGTGATGTTCTCTGTATGTTTCCATACCTGTAGGCTGTACTTTACCACTGGTTTTCTGATAAGAATGTTTTTGACCCCCATTTAGTTTTCCTTATGATAAATTTTTATCTCAAATTACTGCATAACTAACACTTTCCAGTAACCTGCTTTAAAAAAAGAAGAAAAAAACCAACCTAACAACAAAGTAACTGCAACAACAATAATAAAATCCCCTGTTCTTACTAGGTTGCAATCTCAAACCAATCCACTTTAACTGTAGCCATGACAAATTGCTGTCTGAAAATGACTGCCCTATTCATCTGTTAATATTGTTAGAAAGAAAGCTACAACTGTACCTATCAGTGTAACTAAATTAGAGCAGGTTCACATAAGGCAGGCACACATAAAAATGTACTTACGAAACAGATGTATCCCTCAACAGGAAAATGACAGCAATTCTGATAAAATGCTTTTATTATTTACTTTCAACAAGTATCTATAGCTGCAGTTTGACTATTGTTGAATCATTTCAATAATCTTGTTATAGGCCTGGCAATAAAAGGAAAAGCACTTCAGTGCAGTGAAATGGCCTAGCTCCTGACATGTTCAGTGACATGTCAGTGATAGGGTTATATTTTTTTAAGCTGTTGAAACAAACAGCAGCATTGTTTATCCAGGCGGTGAAGTGCTTCAAAACGGAGCACATCCCTTGCTTGGAAGGTGGTGGATGGCACAAGTTGAACCATGCCAGTAGGGATGGATGGCCGCTGTGCAAGGGAAGCCTCTCTTCTGCTGGGTACAGGGGTTGCACTCATGTCTCTTAGAGGTAAATATGGCAGTGCAAAGGATTACACTTGGAAATTAAAAAATAATTTTGACTTTAAACTGAACAAATGCAGGTGTCTCCAGCCATCTGCTTATTATATACCATAAAGTTTATGCTCCATTTACCAGTTCCTCTCTAAAACCAGTGCTCAGAACATCTCTTATTTCAAACCTAATTTTTTTTGGACATGGGTTGTGGTCATTTTGAAAATTGATGCTATTTGGAAATTGATAGTTAATATTTCTGTATTCATTGCCTTTCAGGTTTTCACAAATTTCAAAAGAACTGTGAGATGATAACTAACTATGTGCACAGAACGTTGCAGTTGGCAAGTATAGAAGTTTCTTTTGCTATCTATAGGAACACAGAAAAATAGACTAGAATGACTTGAATATAGTAATGTAGGATGTTTGTGGCAAAGTAAGGAATATCTTTAGCGTATATAATTTTAATCTGCTACAAAATAGAATTGATTCCACTTCAAAAAATGTGTAACAACTTATTTTTATTTGTTCACAAACTTCCAGAAATATTTGTATCTGAGCAGAGACTGAAGCTCAGAGTATTTCAGAACAGGAGCTCAAAATGTCTAAAAATACTAAATAGTGGGCAGTGTCTACGAAAAGTGATATGAAACGCAAAATCTAATGTGGCAAAATTGTACTGATTCTTCTGGTAATTGTTCCAAGTGACTAACAAACTTATTTTCCAGAATATATTAAATTACAAGCTCTGGTAATGAACAAGTTAAGGATTTTGTAGTGACATTGCTCTACTGTTATATTGTATATATTCTATACAGTAAAAACTTTAAGTTTCTGGATGCCCAGGGTAAGAGCATCCAGAAACTTAAATCATTATGGCTGTGACTAAAGTCTTAAACTTTTTAATCTTTCACATATTTTGGAGATCTTGCAGTAGAATTGGTTAAATGACTCTTGGCTTTTATAGTTGTTCAAATTTATGTTTTCTCTGTTATGATAATGTATCTTTATTTTTAATAAATGTTTATTTTTACAATTTGTTTTAGTATCTATTGACTGAGAGACAAATAACTGTACTTGAAATTTATTTCTGTTTAGAATTCATAAGGTTCTGAAACTTTCTCCCCTTACTCTTGTAATGGTTTAACTCCAGCTGGCAATAAAGCCCCACACAGCTGCTCACTCACTCCCCCCTGCTGGGATGGGGAAGAGAATTGGAAGAGTAAAGTGAGAAAACTTGTGGGCTGAGATAAAGACAGTGTAATAGGTAAAGCAAAAGCTGTGCATGCAAGCAAAGCACAACAAGGATTCATTCACTACTTCCCATCTGTAGGCCGGTGTTCAGCCATCTCCAGGAAAGCCGGGCTCCATCACACATAGCGGTTACTTGGGAAGACAAACACCATCACTCCAAACCTCTTCCCCTTCTTTCTTCTTCCCCAAGATTTTATTGCTGAGCATGACATCATATAGTATGGGATATTTCTTTGGTCAGTTGGGGTCAGCTGTCCCAGCTGTGTCCCCTCCCAACTTCTTCCACACCCAGCCTTCTCACTGGTGGGGTGGTGTGAGAAGCAGAAAGGGCCTTGACGCTGTGTAAGCACTGCTCATAAGTAACAAAAACATCTCCAAGTTATCAACAATGTTTTCAGCACAAATCCAAAACATAGACCCGTACTAGGTGCTATGAAGAAAATTAACTCTGTCTCAGCCAAAACTAGCACAGCTCTGAAACACACTGTGATTAGATTCCATTCAAAGAAGAACAATTATCCTAGAAATTAGAAATAAATCCCATTCTCCTTTTCTTTTTGTTTTCTTTTCATTTCAGGCAATGGGAAGTTAAAAAATGCACCATGTGTTGAAAAAGTGAAATTTTAATGTCTGTTATTCCAAGAAACAAGATACATTGCTGAATTTTGAGATATTGCCTTCAGTGAGAACCATGTACCTGGACACCTTGAAAAGGAGTTAACAATCACAAACATTTTAGGCAGTTGACTAGTCTCTTCCCATGCATGCTCAATGAGTTTCTACCAAAATATTTCAGGCAGCAAATGAAATTGCTTTTCTTTTAAGAGTCCCCACTTCCTGGTTGTCCTGCTCAGCCTCAGGTCCCCAGAGGGGTGGTTTGAATGGGGAGATTATAAATACCTCAGCAGAACAGACGTAACAATTAGAGTGAAAAGATGGCAGTAGAATGAAGGAGGGAGATAGGGTATTGGGGACTTAGCAGGAAAGGGTGCTTTTTTCCATAGGGGTTTTCCTTTCAGCAGGTGCCCAACTGGTCCTGACTCAGCTTAACTAAGGTTTCCATTTAGATCTCTTTTCCAAAACACTGGTAAACTTCATCTTCAATTTTACCTGACTGATAGTTCAAAATACTTTGAGTGCTATAAAGATGTTTTCTTTTAGTGACATGAAAATTGATTTGTGGTCAAACCAAATACTCTGAAATGCCTGTCCAAAGCCCATAAATGGAGAAGCTGATATTGTATCAGTGAAGGCTGGCAAGTGTGGGGAAAAAAGGTTTATTCATTCTGCCTACAAGAGCTATGTAAACAAAAACAAAACATTCTTTCAGGAGAGAACATGAAGAACTGGCAAGGAAACAAAAGTGTAATGGAGAAGATTTCTAGGCCACCCAGCTGCCTAATTACTGGCAGCATTTCTGGATTTTTACAGTGTGCCTTTCTAGCATAGTCCTTTGGAAAACAAAATGCCATATTATTGCAAAATAGTTACAAATCTAAAAGATTTTGTGTCCTGTAGACCAGCTTTTACCTACCGTGGGATTTTTAAGAGACTTGTTCTGCAAGTTGAACTAAATAGATCAACCTACTGTTATCTTTTTGTAATATATTAAAATTTAATTTACCAAGATGAGCAAACTGAAAGTCCAGTTTCATTTTTCAACTTGATCTGGAGGACAGTGGTGGCATTATTCACAATTTCCTAGCGACAATAATGAAAACTCTGGGCTTTGTACAACCTTGCACTTAAAGTGTCCATGCTATGCTGTTTTGGAATGATTTAGCCATTCCCATGAGTATTCTCAGCAATATGTTATATCTGATTCTTTAACAGTATTATAAGGACTTGATGGGATGGAACTAGGCTATTTTTGAGCTCTGCTAACAAACTGTATTAAGAAGAAATACCAACATTTAAAAAAACAAAACAAAACAAACCCTGAAAAAACAAATCTGCAGGGACAATAAATGGATCTTAGTCAGTTTCCTGAGACTGTGGCCCTGTTTGCTTATAGCCAGAAAAGACCTTCGCTTGTTCTAATAATGCATTCCTAATCATAAACATCTGTATAAAATAAAGCAGATGTATGTAATTATAAAAGTATTTAAGGCTTATTTATGATTTCTGTTTTTGAATCTTTGCAGTCTTTCTGGATTTAGAAAGCAATGTTGAAAATACATTTCTTTATTAGGAAAAATCTTTTCTTTCCAGATCTGAACAAAAAAGCATTACTTTATTTTTCCTCAAGTTACTGCTCTCCCATGATGCATCATTGATGCTGTTAATGCTTTTTCTATGTATTAAATTTTGTTATCACAGTATTACTGGGGGAGTAATTGCAATCCATTTAGCACAAGCAAAAAAAAAAAAAAATAGGTGAGTTACTTACTGCTGTCTCCAGTGACTAGTGTTAATTAACTCTGGCTTCATCATATTTAAATGGTTGTGAAATAATCTTGTGGCTCAACTATATTTATAAAATGTATTTCCATTTTTAATCCAAGAAACTATCCAGCAGTTTGGACATCTTTCAGATCACAGCAGTTAGGAAAAAATATCATATTAGACTGGTATGTTACACGTAATTCTGTTTACAAGAAAGTATCAATATCCTGTGGCATGAACACAGGAGGATCAGATGACTCCAGATTGTTTGGGGGTTTTAGTTTGTCTTCTCTCACCTGTATCTTTAAGCCTGCCCCAGGGAGCACCTTCTGCCCTAGAAGGGCTTTTCTGCAGAGTCTCACTGCAATCTAGTTCTGGCTCTAACCAAAGCTGCCTCCAAGCACGTTCTTTCTCCCTCTCATCCTCATCCACTCTTACACACAGGGGTCAGCAAAGCTTTGGCATCCGTGTAAGCTAGATTCCTGAGGGGATTTACATATTTCTGTATTTTGGTTTAGGAAGCTGTTTCAGTCATTACCTGTTTGCCCAAGTATGCTTCTTGCCTCCTCCCAAACATCTGAACATCTGGTCAGCAGTTATGTACGTCAGTCTTACCAATGCTTAACCCAAACTCTAAAGGTATTCTTTTTTTTCCACTGTTCCTTGACAGGTAAGACCACTTTTATTATTGCTTATAAAACCATATTTAAATCTTTAATTTAGATATCTAGTTTCTGTGCATAACAACTATTTGTCAGGATTTGCAAAATGATTGTTACTTGGTCCCCATCCAATGCAACTAAGTTAGTTTGGCCTGGGAAAAAAATCTCCTATAAAGAAAAAAAAAAAGTGGTCAAGTTAATGCAAACTGTCCTACAGCAAAGTGTCCTACCACAGAGTGTTTCCTGCTAGTATGAACTGTCTTGTTGTGTATAATTTTTAGATACAAGGCACAAAAACAAATTACTAGCAATGTGCACTCTGTGGTGAGCATCCCAATCTATTGACAAGCTGAACTCTGTCCTGGCAGATTCCATCACCCCTGGAGTATCAGAGATATTTCAGGCCACAAGCTAATTCCAGCAGGAGAAAAGTTTGATATTTTAGATGATTATACTTTTTTATTTTTCTGTACCTGATTGCCTAAATACATTATTCTGCCAAGGTCGTGGCATGGTAATCGCTGCATATTTCAGAGAAGGCACTCTGAACTCATTGTCTCAGGTGACTAAAAATGTCATTTTACTCTGCATGCACATATTGATTTTTTATTCTCACTGACTCCAATTACAAATAGTACTACTGTAGTGGTTGCCAGATGAACATATCCTAAAGTGATTCTCAGCCTTTAGCCTATTAATCCAAGGCCTGACCGACTTCAGCTATGACAGATACATCAGTGTTGCCCAGGCGTCTCATACATGTGTTCAATTAGATCAAATGTGCATAAGTGTATGGTGACATACCCCAAACCTGTGAACTACATTGCTGTGTATACTGCTCATATCTTTGCAATGCTGTAATTGTAGTCTTTAGCTATTTTAAACCTTTGGAAGGTAATGGAGAAAAATTCCTGCTTGGCAATAAGTAAAGTTGGTTTGTTAATTGCTACTCATTGTGTTAAATCTTTGATATATGTGGATTGTTTGCATAGAGTGGGTAGCTGTATTCTGTCTCATTCAAAAACAAAACCCAGAAAATATTACATTGTTGCCCTACAGTACTTGTATTATCTTGGGTTGTTATGACATTGCCACACATAATACAACATAATGGCAACAGAAAGCAAAAAAGCATTCTGGCCTGTGAGAGTGTTGATTTAAATAGATAATGAAGCTTTCATTGTATACCATGATAATAGCATAGGAACAGACTAGGTCTTTATATGACAGCAGGTTTGATTTATATATTTACTGGGATTTGTATAAGGCATCCATTGTGATTCTGTACTCCTGCACAAATAATTGCATATAAACTCCTTGTGCCAAGATATCAGAGCCACTATCTACAGAAAGATCTTTTTCACTTGTCCAGCCATTTGGCTACTGGATAGGGTAAAGCTTTTTCAATTGCAAACCTCCTCACATTTCCCAACCTTTTAGAATGCTGACTTTTGGACTCTTTTTCAGTCAGGGAGTGGGTAATTTCATTCAGGCTCTTTGCATCACAAGTACTTTGTCTTTCCATGTGAAAACTACTGGTGAGCATTCTAGAAGCTAAGTGTTTTGTGGTGGACCTGCTGCAGCAGTATGACACAAGGATAGAGATACTCTCCTTTGAGACTCAAGTTCCGGGTCAATTTGAGAATAATTTTAGCCCACACCAGCTAACCAACAACACAGTTCCCTAGGCAGCATGAGCTCTGGTTGCAGCATTAACCATGTACTGAAGGCTCCATGGGTGATATGATGGTGTTGAGAGACAAATGCATTTTTTTTCTGCAGGATATTTAGAACTGACCTGACCCTCTGGGCTCAGACACACAAGAGCAACACCCCAAGTCCCCCTTCCTGACTTCTGGCAGCTCTCCATCTGTCACCTCTCTCTGCTATTCATAAGTCAGTGACTTGCAGACTGATTCCTACAAGGTTACAATGGCAAGAAAGAACGTGGGTTATACTTCAAGGTTACCTTTGAGAGTTCAGAATTGCAATGTGGGCAACTTTGCTGAAGGCTATAGGGCACGGTATAGGTGGAGTTCTGTTTTAAGGGAGCTGTAAGCTTAAACCTATATATTGGCATAGAAATCATCTAAGTCTGCCATCAACTGAAGTCAGAGGGGCTTGACAGCATGTTAAGTCTCCACAGGGAGTAAAAAGGTTGAAATAATTTTAATTTGGAGCCTTCCCTCTTCTTAACCGGTTACAATCTTAAATAGTTTAAGGCTCAATAGAGCAATAGGAATGCTTTGCATTGGCCTCCAAAATAAACTGTAAGCTGGTGCAACCTGAGAAGCTCTGCTGTGAGTATATTCCCTGGCTGTTGTGGCAAATGCATGCTCCCAGAACAGGGGTTTCAAATTCAGTAAGATTTCTCCCTGCTCCCATGCCACCAATAATTTATGAATAATATAGTCAATGAGAAAGGAGAAAAAACATACCACCCCCTCCCACTACCATTCTAAAATATTTTTTCCTCTGAACATCCCCTTCTCCTACACTCACTTTGACCACTGGACTGAAAATACATTATTTGATAAATTCAGGTTAGCAGCAAAGAGGAAGGCATCATACCAGCTGTCTGGTGTGAGACTTCAGGGGTGCTCTGATACTGGGGAACAGCTTGTGTCTGTTGCAGCTGGAATACATCTATCCAGATGCATTTTATATGTTAGGCTGACAAATTATGTTTTAAGATGTCTTCTTGATTCATTAGACATAGGTCATCCGAAAAAAAATAAGCTGACTCTGGAGCATGGTACAAAAAGTTATGCAAAGAGGGTGCTAGCTGGTGATGAGGATACTTAGGAGCCAAAACTCTCAGTTGCACCCAGACAGGCCTTGGCAGTGCCCTGGAACTCTCTCAGGAGCTCTGAACCTGATAGGCACCTCTGAACCTTGTGGCACTCTCCCGTACCACAAAGAAAAAAAATGGAAGGGTTCACCAGGAGCTATAAAGAGAGTGTTACTCCATTACTCTTTGATAGTCTTTAACTACATAGCCCAATAAAAAATGCAGACAGTAAAAGAAATTAGAAGAACTATCCCTCGTAAGCTTAAAAATGTTAGTGTACATATATTTCCATCCACCATAAACAGTCCGCATATTATGCATGTTAATATGTATCTTTGAGTGATATTAAAAATAGCATTCTGATCATATGACAAACTAGTTGCTATAGTAACTACATTTTTGCTGTAGAACAGCAAAGTAATAATGTGTAAAATGTGTAAATGATCAGTGTGTAAGAGCAACTGGTGCATTTTCACTCTGCTATTCTGCTTCAAAATGAATCTTCCTATGAATATATATATCTCATTCATGTATTCTCATGACACTCCTGTTGCTGGCTCCATCTCTTCAGTTGGCCACCCTTGTAGTGCTTAAGTGAGATGTGACATTTCAGCCAAAGGAAGAAGGAGTAGGAGTCGATCCAAAGTAAAAAGGCTTATACTGATTTCAATGGACTTTGCCTCAGGCCATATGCAAACAAAGGTGATTTATGAGGGATAGCATTAAAAGGCAGAATTCACTCATTTTTGTGTGCCTGTTACCACATTCTCTTGCTGAAATCTGAAGAGATACTGCACTTGACATTGAAGAGAGGTAGGATCAAGCACTAACATATTGGAGATTTCTATAGGTGGCTGAGAATATCTCGGTGAATGTGGAACCAATTTTCCAGAGCTCATCTCCCTTCACCCCAAATTCCAAGCTTCTAGATTTACACACTTGTCAAATGTTTTTGCCATTGAAATTTCTTAGGATAGATAAGATAAGTGTTACTAAAATTTAAGAGTGGGTGAAACACATGGAATGAAGTCCTGGCTTAGCTGAAATCAGCAGCAAATCTCTCATTGACAGTATTTCATCTTTTCTGGTTACTGTCACACTGAAGAGGGCAGTGACCTACTGGCCTACAGGAGATTGTAACCCCCTAAAAAGCAACAGAGATATTTATTTTCAACTCCAGAGAGAGGAACAATGTTTGTAGCAGTGCTGGCTACAGATCAGATGTATTCCAATCCAGGGGGAATTATACTGTTAACTAGTAAATCATCTGGCTCACTTGCTTTAATTATGCTAGGTGAATGTGATATTTTGTTTTATCTGACTTTCTGGTTTTGCTATTGTCCTCATTTTAAAACAAATTATTTGAACCTGAAATCATTCCTAATTTTAAGGTTTTTAAGGTTTCAAGGCACTGTACTTTTCCTGTTGCAACCACAGTGTAGATATAACTATAATCTGCCTTATGACAACACCTAAGTGGAACAGTTAGTTATTTACTAACACTTCAGGAGGGACTCCAGATTGAAGGAGATCAGCTGTGTGTCTGAGCTCATGGGTAGCCTAGAACGAAAACTTGAGTCCAGATTTACTGTGTCTGAACTTTGTGATACAGCCCACCCTCTCTTCTGTATAATAAGCTGAAGACTTTTTGTTCAAATGAGCCAAAGCTCATTTTTGAAGAAAATACAGGTTCCAAAATAGAAAGAGGGAATTTAAGATCAGAATTTATTTATTATCCTAAGACATTATTAAGAGCTTCTACCTTTCCCTTGGATTATTTGAAAAGCAGAACTACTGCTGCCTTAAATTCTGCTGTAAAATTATATGGTACTCTGATACTGGTCCAACCAAGAGTGGTTGTATTGTAGCCTTTTGGAACAAAGCTTTTTTTAAAGTCATGCTCTAAAGTCTACATGTGGAAATGAACAGACTTTGTATCAGACTTGGTATGTGCAAAATATTGTTGTAAATAGTTCTATGTGACACTAAACTAACATTTTTCATGTTTTCTTTGTCATTGCTGCAGCATCAGCTCTATGACTCAATATCAGATTTCTGTATCTATACCACCAAATTGTGAAATAAGAATTTTGCTGGAGATTCCTTTTCTTTCTAGTGAGAAATTTCAACATTTTGCATATATCAGAAATTGTTTAGTTGGAAACGATGCTTTGGTACCTTCACCTCTCTTCTTGCTCTGTGGACTTGGTGCTTGCATGGACTGTCATGATAGAGGTAGCAAAAGCTATCTGAGGTGGCCCAGGCTCCAGAAAAAGTGCGGGACTCCCTCTGGATAATAGGATGTAATGCTTAATTTATTTGTATGTTAATCTTGCTCAGGTATTTCCATACTGTCCCACAATATAAGTTTGCTTTCTTGTCTGTAGTGTGGTGGAAGCAAATGTGGTAACAGAGATTCCACCCAAACAAAAGAGTGACAACATGAGGTGTCTGACTACAGTTCTTATCATATGCTGCTGTGGAATTTCCAAAGAGAATACCACTGGCTGACTGCTGTTTTTTGGTGTTTGTTTTTTGTTTTTTGTTTTTTTTTTACCCAAAGCCTTGAGGTAAGAGGTTTGTGTTCATCTGGAAAGGTTTTCCTTTGAAACTTGAGCTCCCTAGATAGAGATCCAGGGTTTTCTAATCAGTGAAAAGTCTTTCTTTCTCTTGTATTTTCAAACAAGAACCCAAAAATAGAACAGCCTAAATGAATTATTTATGAGAAGTAGTGCACGCAAGATATACATCAATAATCAACAAAATAAATGTTTTTCTATATTATTTGTGGTAGGAGATCGAAAAGGTAAATTCTCCAAAATGATCACTGAGTGCATCATTGTTTGCATTCCCATATTTTTGTCATCTCCTCAGAGATTTCTTTTCCACTGACAATAAAGGATTACATAATATATTTATTTGCGGTTTTTATTCTCCTATATGTCTTCCTACACTTCCTTTGTACTGAAGTTATAGCTCTTATTAGCAAGTCACCTTTAACTTACTGAGTCATCTTATGGAGTCAGAATTCAGTCATTTAAACCCTTTGTCCTTCCAGCAGTATTATCATTGCTGATGGTTACGAAATAAGGCTCATAATTAGGAACTTGTCAGAAATTTCCTGACAAAATAATTTTGCCAGAAGACAATTAATTGACCTTGAGGTTATGAAGGTATGAACTGGTTGCGTCAGCAAGATGCTACTTGGGTTCTGTCCGGGATTCCAGAGAAAAAAAAACAAAAACAAAAACCATTTTTGGCTACTTTTAAGTCATCTCCTTCCCTCTTGCAGTTCTTCCCATTTTGTGTGAGAGATCATAATATTCCTCAGTGGTTAGGGTATTCCTTGCCAATCCTTGGGATATTGTAAGTACACCAGGATTTTTCTTTTCTTTCCCTTTACCGTTTCTTCCTCAAAGCCACACAAGCTAATTTTGAGCCCTCATAGGTTTATGTCAGCATGAAAAGGATCTTTTTAAATGAAGAAATTCTTTCTGAGATTGGAAAAAAAATCCTAACCCTTTGCTTTGGTCCCAAGGTTTGACCATCCACATCACCTTTGCAGGCATGGGACACTTTATTTTTCAAATGGGGAGTAGGCAGGTCCTGGATGCACCCATTTTTTTAATAAAACCCTTTACCTTCACATGTAGTTTACATACGGTAGCTTAAGTTATACAAAGCTGTAGAATATATAGGAATATTCAGGGAATAGTTGACAGCTCAATGTAGGTAAAAAGAACAGAATCTGGCATTCAATTTGCCAGATATTCTGGACAGAAGCCAGAAGTCCATTTACATATAAATATATAATTTATAATGTGGAAATGCTTCAAGGGCTTGCATGCAAATGCTTTTTTATTTTTTGTGAAAAAATAAAAAGTTTCTTTTCATCCTCTTGGCTTTTGTTTCAGTTAAATCATGTTTCGTTGTTGCATGCATTACAATAAATTAAGAGGGCAACCTTTTCTCTCTTTGCATACAACTGGCATATAAATGACACTTCCTGGATGACATAAAAACCCAGATAATTGTTTTATAATTAATTTACCTAAATTAATTTAATAGAGAAAAAATGCATGATTTTATTATAAATGTGTCCAATTCAGTTAGAGAAAATAAACAGAATATAGTTTCTAACTATATTTTAAGAGTTTCTTTCTTCAAAACACCATTCTTCCTGAATAGATTAGATTTTGTGATTTTTTTAGCTACTGAATTCTTTTTTCTCACTATTATTTCTGAGTGTCAGTGCATTCTGGATGTTGGCTGGATCAAAGTAGATAAATAGAAAAATACTAGATCTAAGAAAATGCTTCTGAAAATATTATCAGTATTTTAAATTTTTTAACTAAAACTTTGCTTCTTGTTTATTTTCAGCTGCTGTTCTAGTGTATTTAGTTTGTTGGCAATATGAATGACAAATAACTAATTCATCTGAGGAAAACAAATTCTGGCTTTGGAGCAAGAACTTCTAATCACAGGAATTTGTTTTTCAGACTATGGAACTGAGTATCAAATGTGGAGACGTTTTACAATAAATTGTGTTGTAGTCGTTTATTCAAAATTGTAAGTCATTCAGCAAACACTTTGATGAATGGATACACAAGAAAACTGTTTTGCTGACAGATCAACCCCAACTAAGAAAAAAATTTCTACAAATTAAAAAAATAAAAGCCCTTCTCATGGGCATGTAGGTCTCTTGAATGTATAGATAAAGAAACACCAGACTTCAGAAGAATGGACGCTAAGAAAAAAAGGAGCATTCATGCAGGTGAAGTGGCTGTGGGTCAATATAGTACTGTCTATTTGGTTAGAAAAATATGTGCCTTTTATGAGAAATAAGTATTTGACCATAAATGCAGGTACCTGGGCAGGAATCTTGAAAAATACATTTTTCTAACACAGATCGTGAAAGCAGACAATACAGAGGTAAAGGAAACCTGTTCAAAGAGAACCTGGATTGGAATGTGGTAATCCATGGGTGTGGATGGAAAATTGCTCAAGGAAGACTAAAAACTAAAAAAAAAAAATAAAGGTAGTGCAAGGCTTTCAATACTAACATTATGCAAAACTGTTAGGAGAGAATAGAGCACACAAAATAACACATTTGGAATAAATATGTTTTTGAGAAGGCTAATAAACACCTTATTTTCCATGTGGCAGTAATAGTAAAGGTGGTAATCAGCACACTTAGATTCAGAATGGACAAACAGCTTATTGAATAGAGGAAGTGTTGCCAGGAACCATAGCACTGTGCCATTAAAGGAGACTTCAGCAGCAGCCAAAGGAGACAGCCTAACATGAGCAGTTTGCCTGGTGCAGCTCTTTCTGGATGTGGTAGTAGCTGCCTGATTTCCACATAATCACTGGACCAACAAGAAGTTATGAATTGGTGTGAGTAATGAGAACGCTACAAAAACGATGGTCTCACAGAATAATCTAGCCTGATCAGCAGTGGTTTCTTATTAAATGAAATGGAAGTGAAATAAAAACACGTGCTTAAGTAAGGTTTCTTTACTGTTTAAGACATTAAGAAATCCAATTAGTGGAGTCAGCTGGATTGAAAAGTTCAGTGCCTTGAATATGGATGAACTCTGGAATATTTTAAAGTCAAAACTGCAAAGTCTCTCTAAAAACTTGAAGGAGAGAAGTGTAGAAGGAGTATCAGGTCCAAATACATTGAAAGCAAAAAAAGACTCAAAAAGGACATAAGGAACGAACAGCGAACCTACAGGGGATGAAAAAAGGTATTGATCAAGAAAGCAAGCTACTTGAAAGATGAAAAACTGTGGGGAGAGAGAGAGAACTACCTTAAGTCAGACAGAATTAGGAACTGTAGAGAAAATAAAAACAAACAAACAAATTGCAGAAGGTTTATTGGTAGTACAGCTAACAAAAGAACAATGAAGGAAGCCATAATACCATGCAAGGGGGATTAGGTTAAGATTTACCTATGGCTTAAAAGCAAAATGATTTTTTTTTCAGTTTTTGACAAAGATGAAGATGTTGAACAATGGTTTGTCTTGCTAAACAGATCAAGATAATCATGAGCAAAGAATTTGAGATCTCCACATTTGAGATGGAATCAAAATCAGAAAAGTTTAATATTATCAAGCATAGAGAGAAAACAGTCACAAAATCATCAATGCCACATGAAAAAAAAAACAAAAAACAACAAACCAGTTTATTAGCTATTATTTTTGTAAATTATTTTAAAAGGTGGAGGGTATGGCTGGAGAGTAGAAAGTATAAACCTACATTAAGAAAGGAGAAAAAGTGATCTGGACAATTACAATTTCATGAGTTTTACCTTGACAGTGCATATAGTTTTGAATAAATTTGGAAGGAAAGCATAAACAAAGTATTTACCAGAACTAGCTTGATATCATTATTCACTAAAATAACTGACTTAACTAGGAGGTAAGGTAGGTCAAATCTGCTTGGACTTCAGTAGGGCATCTAATCTAGTGTTCCACTGGAATTTACTAATTGCACTAGAGATGCTGGGGATTAGCAAGGAACTTCTAAACTAGGTAAAGAGCTGACTGAGGGCAAGATAATCATGAAATGGCTTGTGCTTAAAGGGCATCATCAGGCTAGAAGGAGGTATCCTGAAGTCTTGAGGGATCATTAGGGACTGATTAAGGAGACCTAATCAATTGTCATGACTGTCATGGACTAGAGCGTGAGTTTACAGCTTAAGTGCAGTAGCTATTTATCTGAGCACATTTGCCCTTCAGCACCCCATGATAAATAAGAGACAGGTCCTCTCTTTCACTAAAGGTAGGACAGTGAGCCTCAGCAGTTGCTGCACAGTAAAAGATATGTTTTGGCTCTCCCTCTGGTAATCAGTTCCTCTGCCCATACCTTTGCTTAATAGCTTTAGTAATGACAAAGGCATAAAAAATGAGAGTGTGATAATGAGACAAAATTGGAGATTTTGTCAATATGGAGAGGATCGAAGCATAATGCAGAAAGATCTGTGTTACCTAACGGACTGAAATAGTAGAAAAAAGATGTAATTCAATAGCAAAATGTGCAAGGTCAGTCACTTAGAGGGGTAACTAGAAAGAACTTGTCTGATAAGCTGAATGGCAGGAAATGGCAGAGGAGGAGAGGAACCAAGGTACCCTCAGTTTCAGGATATGTCTGAGCCATACGAGGGATGCTTCCAAGAAGACAGCAAGCTCAGTCCTCAGATATATCAGCTGAGCTTTGTATCTCAGCCTAAAGTTATTAATATGAACATACAGAGAGGTTTTTTCAGTTCCAATCACCTATATTAATTCAAACTGGAATAATGGTTGTTGGGTGAAAGGATCGATTGTTTTTATGAGAAGATGTTAGAAGATCTTGGTGTGTTTACCTCATGGAGAAATAGGACTGGGAGGGAACATGTTACCATCTAGCAGGGAAAAACAGCAATTGAAAGATCTTTTTGGGAATACAACAAAACTAGTTAAAGGCTAATAGTTATGAGCATACATGAGGGTAGAACTGGGAATGAAAAATTGTCAGATAATTACAGAATGAAATCTTGAAATTTCCTGGAACTTTAGAGTCCTTAAGGAAGTATAAGAGTAAAAAACAAACAAACAAACAAAGTTATATTTTAAAAAAAGTTTTAAAGATTTTTAAAATGTTTTGGAGTTTTAAAAATCACTTTATATGATGTCATTCTCAGTCATAGCAGTTGGTAAGACCTGATTAGCTGGTAAGATGCCTTACAGACTTATAGAGGGCTTTTTAACACTGACTAAATGAAAAGGAAAGAATGATTAGGCTTGATAATCCCAAGGTCTTGTGCAGAGTGAGTATCTGCTGGTTTCTTTTTGTTATTCTGTTATGTAGGATCTCAGCCCTGATAACCGTTCCTGTTCATTGAAATACTTGGCAATGGCCTATAGTTAATTGTACATTAAAGTGCTGTGCTTAGTTTGGAAAGGATAAAGGACATGCTGAAATAATTTGCAGAATTAGGACCACAGAGAAGTCTGGGCTGCTAGCTCAGTTTTGCTTAACTATCTAATTTCTGCGATCATTTTTTTTTTGCTCTGTCATCTTTTGATGCATTGCTGAATATTTTAATACTATATTTTTATAGAGTGTATTTTAAGTTCATTTTTTTGTTGTTTAGAGAATACAGCATAAAATTCGGGAAGACACAGGTCCTCCTTGTGGTGTGAACATAGTTCTTTTCAGTTTCTGGCAGCACTGGCAAATCTGCTCCTTTAATTATGAACAGATTAAGTGTTTCAGACCTCTAACTCTAATACATAGATATTCTTGCTGTGTAGTTAGTGTAGGTCAATCTTTGTCCACTTTTACTAGGTGGAAATTATTCAGATTTTTTTAATTCTTTCAGCCTTACAGTGAATAAAGGCTATAAAACTGTAGCCAGAGGTAAAAATCCCATTGACACAAGTCATACAGGACTAGATCCATAGTCCACTGGAACCTATCAATAACTTATAATCTTTAATGTTTGGCAATACACTTTCTTTTCATCTCAAGATTAGTGCCAGAAAATCCTCAATGACTTAAGATGAAGGATGCACAACTGCAATGTTAAACGTGAGATTCAAAGAAAGCAAAAATGAAGTGCATTTTCATGGTTACTAGCCATGAAATACTGACTATATCTAATGGATAATACAAGATTTCAGTGAGAGTCACCTGTGTTGAAAGGCAAGTGTAGTGGACAAGGACACATATAACTAAACAGTTGGAGACTTCAAGGTGTTTCTTTATGCCATGGAACACAATGATAAGTTTTGGAAATTGGAACACTGATACCTGAAGATTTCAAAACCAAAAATCTGAAACACTGGAAATTACATGTAAACCATAGGTTACATTGCATAGGGGCTGAGAATGTGGCTTTCTGCAGACAAGAATAACAAGATTAAAACCATGCAATGATCCCTAGATAAAACTATATAGTGGCCTTCAACATGAGTCAGTCTCAAGGTGCAGAACTGCCCCCACATCTTAGGTAAGTGTAGCATAGACTAAGAGGGTACGAGACAGTAAGAACTGCAGGAGAGACACAATTTACGGTAAGAAGTCATTTGAAAGAATGGAATGCTGGTAAGTGATAGGAGGAATTAGGTTTGTTGATGGAGGAAAAGAGTTATTTGGAAAGATCCTTTGACTGGAAAATGTTGCTTTTCTGTGAAAAATAGAGAAGTTAAAAATGTGCAGTTGTAAAATTTCAGGGGTTAATCTCCTCTTCAGGTGTCTAAATTCACATCCAGTCTGCTGAATTTAGTTATCAAAATTACACATAGATTTTGGATGTCACATAGAGCACTGCTTCTGAAATAGACACCTACATTACTGCTCAATTACAGTTCCTACATTTAGAACATCAGAAAAGACTCCAAAGAGAAAGAAGTGGGTACATTTCAAGGTTGCTAGAGAAATCTTACTTGCCTGTCTCATCAAGAGGGTTAGGAAAGTTGAGCCTTGGTGGATAACAGAGCTGAAGAGCTTGGGAACAAGACAAGGTGGAAGGTGACAAACAGCAGATCTCGATCTGACATGAGGCCATTTAGAGCAGGATGGAAATGGCGGTGGGCTGGAGTGAAGAGCTCTGGTGCAACACCAGTGCACCACAGATATCAGTCACTGTGGAGAGCTGTCTTCACCCACCCTTCTACCCAGGACTGCATCTCCCAGCCACCCTAAATCCCTGCTCTCACCATACCCTCTCTGCTATTAGAAACAGAATAGCTGTGCTCTCATCCATCTGCAAGAAGCATTGCACTATGCAGCCTGAGGGAATACCTGCCAGCTAGAAGCGAGTGAAATTCACTGACCCCAAGTTTTTTCTGACAAAGTAAGTATTTACATTCATTGCCCTTAACACACAAAACTATTTTAAGCTTCAATGTGAATAAAGCTATTTTTGCTAGATGCATGGAGTGTTTGTATTATTCTATGTACCTCGTCACATTTAGTGTGTAAAAATGCTCTCTAGGGAAATACCTGGATCAAAACCAATGAGGAAGCTGCACACATACTCCAACCACCTGCATATCACAAAAATTTAACAGTGCCAGCACCAAATAGTTCTGGTTTATCTCAGAAGAATGTTTGCAGCTAATCCTCTCTTGTGGACATAGATAAACATACTGCAGCTAATACATACTTATCATAATTCAGTGGAGACATTTCAGAGTGCACCACTTAACTGCTTTTCAATATCTTTTCCTGTTTTTTCATTATCTTTTTTTTTTTTTTTAATAATTTACAGGTGATTGTTTGTCTGTGTCTTGAAACTACACCCACAGTGTACTTCAACTTTCTTTTCTTCTCACTGCTGCTTCTCTTTGGATGGCAATCTACAGAGCTGTGGGAGATGTTCATGTGCAGCACCTTGCTGCACTGGAGGTTTATCAGGCCCTGGCAATGCTAGAGTCACTTTGGGGGTTGAAATTTAAATTGCAGGTATGTGATCTATATTTATTATTCTGTGCGACAGTTGGGTTTTTTAGTTAATTTCAACTTCAATTTCCTGAGTATTATATTTTCATTCAAACCAATTAAATGTTATTTATTCTTTTCCTTTCTTTTATCAAGTTCAAATCCAGAGTTGGTATAGATCAAAACAGATTTACCAATGTACTGGTTTGCACTAACTGGGCCAGTACTTTCCTGTCCTTGTGCTCCTGCTATAACTTCAACCATGCTTTTTACCAATTCTCCCTCTTAAGATGGTATTCTTCTCCTGCATTGCTCTTCTGAATTTCTGTCCCACAGACTTCAGCCTGTCCTAAATTATATTTACTCTCTGCTCATGTATCTTGTGTCCCAGACTTTTCATCTGCTCACTTATGTGGCTGTACTCTCAGTGATATGAAACTTTTGCTGTGTTGAACAGGTATTTTGTCTCCTACATCTTCAGATGCATATTGTAAGAGGGTTAATGCAGACCTCCAAGTGGACAAGTAGGACAGAAAGCTGAATTTTGATGCCATTCTCCTAATGGGCAATTGTAGAAGTGGATAAAATAAAGTGTATTTTCCAGCAGGTTTAGCCTATTTGAGTTTCCTCATTGACTTGAGACTTCTCTGAGACATAATTGTCCTGCTGTGCTTCTGCAGTGTCTCTCCTCCTTGAATTAAACAAGCTCTTTCATGTGACGCAGAGACTTTTCCTTGTTTGTGTATTCTTTGAGACTATCCTGGAGTTCCAAAGTGGGGAAAGACAAAAGCAATAAAAAAGGGCACTTGTTCACAGAATTGCCTAGATTGGAAAAGACCTTTAAGATCATCCAGTGCAATCATTAAATCATTAACCTAACACTGACAAGTCCATGGCTCATCCCTAAGCACTATGTCTACACAACTCTGAAATACCTCCAGGAATGAGGACTCCACCACTGACCTGGGCAACCCCTTCCAATGCCTGATAATCCTTTCAGTAAATAAATTCTTCCTAATATCCAATCTAAACTTCCCTTGGCCCAACCTGAGGCCATTTTCTCTTGTCTGGTCACTTGTTACTTGGTTGAACAGACCAATGCCCACTTCTCCACACTCTCCTTTCAGGTAGTTGTAGAGAGCAATAAGGTCACCCCTAAGCCTCCTTTTCTCCAGATTAAACAACTCCAGTTCTCTCAGCCCCCTCCTCATAAGACATGTGCTCTCGACCCTTCATCATCTTGTTCAGTGTAGCAAACTTCTGATCTGAGGGGAAAAAAAAAGAGTTATTGATTCCACTTCCATAACATGCAGTTAAACATCTGATATGCTAGGACATTACAGCCTCTCCTGGTTTTCTGGTACCCTGGTTTACTGGCTCTATCTTCCTTTTGGTTTTTGAGTTACAACCCTAGGGTAAATTCTTTGAGCACAGAGATTATATATTTCTACAGTGGTTGGCAACTGATCCTATTCAGAGCTGGAATTCTACTCAATAAAAATAAAGATTATACTGTAGATGCTGGTGGGTATTCCTTCTCACAGATAGGCATGGCATGTAATATCTGAAAGAGGGCATGTATATAGGATTTTGCATATAAAGTGGGTTTGAATCATTCATAGGCTTTAGGGAAGTGCCTGTAAACCTATTTCACCACCATGGTAGCCCTGAAGCAAATGCAATGCTAATACTCCTGCTTAGTGATTTAAAATAGTTTGTAAGCTGCTGTAAAAAATGTGTTGTCAAACTCTGCAGCTAATTTACTTCTTCCAGTCTATAAAAGAAGGAAAGGAAACATCTGTTTAAATGGGAATGTAATGGCAGTGGGGATTATACTTTTCTTGTCTCTGTTGTTGTTCATTGTGTTTAATTGGTTTAAACATAGAAAAATGAATGTCACTGATTAATAGGTAGTAATATTTATTAGAGCTTGAGACCCTGTACAAGCCTGTGTAGATGAACATTTTTGTGACACTGCTGGCATTTCTGAAATAAATTAAGCAGATGTGGGAACATTCCAGACATTGCTGAAGACATAGTTCACTCCACATGGATGAAGTTAGGGCAGAGTTAGCACAGATGACTGGAGCTATCAACGCAACTTCTTTGTCCATAAATTCCCTGCAAAAAGGGTTAACGTTACAAACGGCATATCCTGCATGGGAATGTTCATATTCCTCTGTGTGATTAATTTATTTATATGTGCTCCATGTTTGTCTCTCAGATTATTCAGCCCCTGGTACGCCAGAATAAATGCTTTAGAAAGGTCAGCTCCACTTGCAGGGAACCAGCCTCGCCATCTTCCAAACTTGCAAAACCCAGAGACCATTTCTCACGTGTGCTTTATAGCGCCTCTGAAGAAAATGCACTACAACAGCATTCAGTGGAGTGTGAAAAACAGTAAAGGATTTTGCCCTGGCCATTGTTCACTGGGAAATGTCAGCCTGGTGCTCTAGCACAGCTTGGGCTGAGGGGCCTTTCCTTGTCTGCTCTGTTCTACTTGGTTTCTATTGGTTTGGTTTTTATTTTCATGTATAAGCTAAGACAATCCAAGGTCACGTTGTTGCTGGCAGAAAAAAAAAAAAAAAATTGATGTGACTGTTTTGACTTAACCAAGGAAGATGAACAAAGAGACTGGGGTCACTTTCTATTGATCATTTCTTACTCCGGAGTGTGTGGCACTCTGTTAGTGAGCCCCGAGGACCCTGGAAGCAAACTGGCCAAGCCATGAGTGTTACTCTACAGGTTTAGATATAGCTTGGTATTCAGGTAATGTAGATATATATGAATAAAATAATACCATAAGAAAGCTTTTTTTTTTTTCTTTAAGTGCTTCAGAAGTGTGTGCAAGAGCATTTAGAAGAAAGTTCTGGAACAATCTTAGAGGAACAAAGAATAGAGAAGTCTTTCCAGAAATAGAAACTGTTTGTCAGTGCCCATAGTAAAATACACTAGATTGTAAGGAGAGGAATGTGGAATACGTACATATAAACCAAAAAATAAATAAAAATATATTGTATTGAGGAAAAAAACCCAAGCATTTGAGGAGATATCCAGTAAATAGCAATGAAAAATTGGTATGAAGAGTTGGCAGGAGTTTGTATTAGAGGTCCGTGAAGTTAATCATGAACAGAAAATTTTGCAGAATCTTGATCTTACAGTGACATGTAGGGTTAGGATCCTCCAGAGACATGGTCTGTCATAGCTCAGTGTACAGGCTCTCTACTGACTGTGCAACGGTGTACATACATTACAGGTGGTAATTATTAGAAACAGAAGCAAATCCAGGTGCATTCATGTTTTTAGTCATCACATAGAAATACATAAGTGATCACAGGTTCTTGCAATTTGCTTTGGGTAGCTGGAGAGGACAACCAGAGCTCTGTAAAATTGCATAAATGAGTCAAAGTCTGGGTATTTAGTTTCTAATTTCCATAACTATTTTTTGTCTCTAACCAATATTTTCTCTTTGTCAAAACTGTGTGCTTGACTCTGCCTAGTACTTGGTTTGCAAACTGTTATTCTTCTTCCACAGTGACTGACAGAACAAAATCGATGGTGGAGCATGTCTAGTGGGCAGTGAGGTAAATGAGTAACATGCTAATGATAAACTCTCAGTGAAACATCAAGACATTAAATTTAAGACTTGAATCTGCACAAGACACACCTAGGAGCCTAACTAACATTTTTGTGAAAAAGAAATACCAGCTAAGAGATATGACTGTATTTTTGCAAACTTGGATTTTCTGAATAAGGACTCAGGTGACATTTCTTGGGGTTAAAATGGATTTTCTAATGGCAACATCTTTTTTGGGCTAAGCAGAAAAAGGCAGTTTAACAGCCCTTTAAAACATGGATTATGTTCTTTGGTATTTTGGGTTTTTTTTTTGGGTTTTTTTTAGATATTTGTATGCATTTTAATCAGTCTTCTGGAAAGTCTAAATCAGGTTCTGTATTGATAACCTCATAATGTACAGCAACTACCCTTGTCAATAGGTGAAATTCAAGTTTGAAGTAATTTATAAAAAACAAACAAAAACCAAAACCAGAAACAAAGCCCCCAAACTCAGTGAAGACACTAAGGTAAAACAAAGGAACTTTGTTGTTGTTGTTTTAAATGCTCCTTTATTTCCTTGAAGACTCATCAACCTATGCAATTTTAAAATAATACCTTATCAACTGGGAAAGGAGAAATGAATATGTCCTTTTAAATATGTCCTCTTCACATGAGTAATGAAACTAAATATGAGGTTCAGCATATGCAATACCGCTTCAGGAGATGAATGAGCCTTTTTTTAATGTCTCTGAAAGGCAACCAGCACTTTTACAAGAACAAAGAATGGAAGGGCTTAAAATTCCTGTATGCAGGCTATTTGTAACACTTGAACAATGTCAGTCAGAAAGATTTGAACCAGTGGGAAATTATTCCATTGGTTTTCTAGCTTTGATCACAAGAGGGAGTATTTGCAAGTAATCTTTTCTTGTAAAAACAAAAATGCTGCTTAACAGTGCAAGCAGTGAATTTTGGCAATAATCTGTTTTCTGCAATGCACCAGCAGCATCTGTATCAAACTTGCAACAAGTGAAAGTTTTTTCTTGTTTGTCTGTTTGTGGAAGTGCACATGATGAGGAGACCTTTGAAAATTTCATGTGGATTGTATACCAATTGTACTGAATTGTTTCAGAGGAAGAAATTGTAGCTTAACACTCAGAGCCAGATTACCATGGTATAAATTCTTTGTTAATACATCAAAGTAATAAATAAATCTTTCTTCTATTTGTATCATTCTGCCCAAAAGTGACTTGTCTTTCCATAAAGGAAGCTTTAATTTCTATTAGTTAAATATTTAATTATAATTTTTCAGAACATACAATGTCAAGGAAAGGAATATGTGGAGTGTAAAAATAAAACTGGGTAGTTTTGGTTTATTGTGCTTTAAAGGTCATAGTTTAAAGCTATCTGCAAGTTCACAACAGCAACAAAAAAGTCCTCATTCATTACCAGTGACATGACTTGCAGCTGTGTTTGGTGCTGATTAGTGGTCTTACACTAAATAAAGGGAAGACAACCCAGCTGGTAGAATAAAACTTTAAAAAGTAATATTGGCACAGTTTGTTACATGTTCTATCCAAATATCTTGAAACTAAGCCATGAATTAGTGAAGATTCATAACTTTCTTGCAAATTAAGAATAATTTTTGCCCCTTCTTTGATCTATTAGCAGAATTTGACCCAGAGAAGGCTACACTGCTTATGCCGTGGGAGGGCAATGACACCGAAGGGGAAACTGATGTTATTGTAGAAAAAGAGGATTGCTTGAGGTTTCAAAGGAAAATGGCAGCAAGCTTCATAATTCCCAAACTGCTGGGTTAACCTTTTCTGCATTTAAAAATGTTACAGAACTATTTGGGGATCAGAGGAACATGGAGCAAGGGAAGAAGGATTTGCCTTGAAGCTACACTGTCAGGTAGAGTTATGCTCTATATAATTGTGAATTTTTTGAAGACTGCTAGACCAATGGAAAATTTCCATGAAATCAAATGTGGAAACATATTCCACTGAAAAAACTCATTTTGTTTTTATTTAACTATTCCACTGCAGCCTCTGCAATCTGAAGAAAGTGGCTTTGTTTAAACTCTTTAGTGCAAATATTTCTGGCCTTCTGTGAGAGTGATTAATCATTTTACCATAAGGAGAACTGCTCTTTGTGGTCAGCATGTACTTTTCCTGACTGCACAGAGGTGTTTTGATGATGGTTGGCAGAGCAGTGTGTCAAGATCTTGCTTACTGACATTGGTGATAGGTGGTAATGTATCAGAGCCATTGGGAATGTCTGAGTGCCCAAACTATGAAGGAGGTGTGAGCAAGGATGGTGGCTCTCTGCCCTTCTCCTCCAAAATGCCATGTGCATCTGCCAGCTCAGTAAAGTGCTTGCAAAGCCTGTGCTCTCAAGGACATGTGTCTTCAGGCAGGGGAGAGGAAAAGAGGAAGCATCAGCTGGCCATGGCCCCATGCACTTCCTCATCCTTGCACTTGGAAGGAGTTATTGCTACTGTCTAACAAAAAGAAACTTAAATTGAAGCACTTGAAGTGAATTTCAGTGGCTCTGGGTTTGCTCATCAATGCACGTAGGTTTATAATCTTATCCCTTGCTCTGTGTTAGTAGCCATTCTCCTTAATGCTCAATAAGCACCAAGATAGCTGTTCTAGAGCCAGCCTCTACCTGCCCCATCCCCCTCACCTGTACTCTCCTTAATAGCACCTCCTCGTGAAGAAGAGGCGATAGGATAGCATCCATTCCTGACAAGTGGAAGTGTCCATGTCTTTGGGTGACCACTGGGAAATGAACTTGTTTCATAGCCCTAAGAGCAAAGATACAGTGATTTTTTGGCTTTAACTACACCAGGGAAGCTTTCAGGCAATGATTTAAGAGGGTTTCCACAAAATCATTTTTTTCCCAACCGTTACTTGATATCCCCTGGTTCCCATGCCTGATTTCTAAACTGTCTTCTCTTTAAAATCTACGTTCCCTTCATCCCAGAGTTGCTCTTAGGAACAGGAGCACAGAGCAAGAGAATATCCCTTCAGCTTGATGTGAATTGCAAAGCAGGGCTCTCTCCTTCCATTCTTAAACACGAAGGGTGGTATGAGTAGCAATGCTGACAGTGTACGTTTGCAGATGCCACCATATGGGTCTTGAAAAACTAGTTGCACCGATGATTCCCTGCACATGTAGGAGACAGTTTGCATTGTTGGCATCGTCCCTGCACAGAAACAAGCACAGCTTAGCAAAGCTAAGCAGATGGCACTAGATCTGGTGCCAGGGAAGCACTGAATTAAAGGTTATACCCACCAGGTTTGATGCGGTGCCAGTTTGAATTGGTACAGAAGCTTCGGCCCACCTGCTTATTGGCCCCGTGACATCTGGCATCTTTTTTTTTTTTTTCCTCTTGGATTAAGCCAAATGCAGCAAAGAAAAATGTAATTTTAAAAGCTAGTTAGCAATAAATGGGATTAAAATTCTCTAAGAAAGAAGAAAGCTTTATAGTACACTGTGTTTAACATTGCTATATTAGAGATTTTGGGACAGCTTTTGGAAGATTATATCATGGAAAATAAGGGTCTGGGTAAAACCACATTTTATGAAACCACTTAATGGTCAGGGCAGCATACTAATGAGCACACATAGTTGTTAGGAGTTTATGGCTATCAGCAGCCTACACCTAACAGCTCTCTGTCTCAGACTGTCACCGTACATATGTTGTCACTCAGAGCAGGAGAGATATTTTGCGCTATGCCACCTGAATGTGGCCAGTGTAGGTGCCCAAGGAACAGCAATACACCCTGCTAAACTTATTACTTTGCTCCGCTTACGTTTCTCTCTCATTCATTTCTGTTCTACATATTACACCTTTCACTTTGTGAAGATTATTATTATTTTTCTTAAACCAGTCCCTCCTTCCTGTCCACACGTTCACATGCTATATACACAAATATGCCGCCATGGGGACTGAGCTTGTTGCAGAGACTAAAACTGTTTATATGTCTTCTCCATTAGGGATTTAATCCTTGCTCCCTTGGTGTGAAATGAAAGCATGCAGCTGTATGGCACTCTGGAGATGATTACCATTAGAGCTAAGCCTGAGTTTATACACACCATGAGCCAGATTAATCAACAATTTATTGACTCAAAATTGAATCCATACAGCATTGGTTTTGACTTTTCTTTTTTTTTTTTTTTTTTAAGAGGGACTCATGCTGCCTGAATAATTTTGGTGGAGAATTGTCAGAAAATCATTGAACCATATTTATTAACTATCTGAAAAATAGTGACAGGCATTATGTACAGAATGTCAGGAAAGTTGATCTGCTTATAGACTGTAGACATACATTTTTAAATCATCAGTGCTGGTTTGGAGTCTTCATTACAAAAAGAAAGAAAAAATTATCAGCTTTGGAAACTGCCTTGAATTTTCTTGGCTTCTGTATAGTCGGCTCCAATGTTTAGAAAAAAAATGAAAAGCTGGTAGAAATGGATAAATAAGGCAATATATAGCTAAAGAAATAAATGTACTGGGGAACCAGTTATCATGCAAGAGCATTTCACAGCAAAAGGCTGTTGGTTTCCTCTACACAGCAACAAGAAAAGCACTGATGCCTGGAAATCTTTAGCTTGAAAATATCTTAAAAAAAAAAAAAAAAAGGAGTATAATATTAAACATACAAATTTTCCACTGCTGACCTTTGAGACAGAAAATTTTGAGACAGAAAATATTTGCAAGGGACATGATCCAAAACCCACTGAAGTCAGTGGAAAGACTTTGTTGGCTCATGCCTGTCTTTTCTTGACCTTGTTGCTGGTATCTTTGTCTCTCACTTTTGCCAGCACAGACAACAGCACAGTGCTCTCCACTGCAGGAGGCTGCTTCACAAGTCCTTTCCCAGCACAGATGTGTTGAGTTTCAAGTTGGCCACTGACTTTTTAAACTTTCTTACAACACAGCTTTGGGATGTGCCTTGGCAATTGATTTCCAGGAGCAGAAGTCACAGCTTTCAGCTCTAGCCTTCTAGATTGGCTCCTTGTGGATGACAGCCTCATCACACAAGAGAAGACACAAGAACTGGAACTCTTCTGGCAAGGTACCAACGAAGATCAAAGCCTTGGAGGTAACTTCATTCTCCAGCTGCCTCTGAGGCATCCAGATCTTCAGACTTTCATAGATGGAGGTGTGCAAGGGTAGTTCTGTTGGTTCTGGGGTTGGGTGAGGAGAGCCAGGCTGATTTGTTTTTTTGTGTCTCACTTTAAGTGTTGCCAAAGCAATATTTGGGAAATTTTACTGTGTTTTGCTGAATGACAACACTGAAATAAAAACAATGGGCCAGACGTTGAACCCTTATTCACAACAGATCCTTCTCCTTGTCTTCTCTGAGCTTGGGGAATTTATCATTCAGTCCAGTAGCAATATCAGTTGAAAAGTGATTTGTTTGTTGTTGGCATTTTTTTAATAATTTGACAAATGTTCTATTTACATAACAGATTGGTAAATACTTTGGAGAGAAATTACTTTCCCTAGTTCCCTAGATTTCCTCATCTAATACTGCTTTCTCAGAATATTGTCTATTAAAATTATTCCCCTGCATTTTCAAGTTACAGACAATATCTCATATTATGCAGGGACAACAATGCTGTGTTTAAAATAAAATCCCTAAAGAAAAGGGTTATAAAAAAGTTTAGTACATATCTGGAACCAATATAGAACACGGATATAAACTTATGATTTGTGTGAACTTAATCTATCATCTTTTATGGTTTATTACTACTGCAATTTAGATTTTTTTATCTGGCACCCCTTCATCATTTCTATCACTGTCACTGTTCACCATCTTCAACTTCTTCCGCACTTTTAGTGTCTTCACTAGTCTCAGATTCTTCTTTGAACTCAAATCATAATTGTTTCCTCTTATGGAATTTGAAATACACTATTTCCAGTGACAACTTCTGGATTTATCTGATCCCATGCTGTCTTAATCCAACGACAAAGCAGTGCTGCTCTAGGACTTCTTTATCTTCCCTGTAGGAGTTACAGCAGGATCCCCTGCCAAGAGCTATAAGGACTACAAACACTCTTTAAAGGGCTTTTTCTCTACTACATCAGGCACCTGCAGTCGTGACATTCCTCCTGGTACTCCTGCAAGAGCAGCATTCATTTCTCCAATTATATTCTTCATTGCTGGTGTTAGATATACTTTGAAAGTACCTAGGACAAGCATTCTTCTTTTGCGTACCAGCACACCTGGTCTCCTGTTCCAAATGATGTTCAGCCAATCCTTCATTAAGTCTGTAGACATCCATCCTTGGTTTTGACACCTAACAATTATTCCAGTAGGCAGCTGGTCCTTCAGCATTGTTTTCCGCTTCAAGATCACATACGGTGGCAATTTTATACCATCTGCTGACACTGCCAGCATTACTGTAATGCGCATTTTTTCATTCCCCAAAGTTTTGATGGTGACGAATTTTGTGCCTATTTCTTCTATGATGTTATCGGATGGCTCTTCAAAAGAAACTGGTGTCTCATCTGCATTTACCATTTGGTTCATCAGATAACTGTGACCTTTATGTAAACCAATCACGTATTGCTGGAATGCAATTAATTTTTTGGTGAAGTTGGAAGATAGATGTTGGCAAAGCAAAGTCATTCTCTGTAGGTAAAAAAACATTATGATACATCATCTCTATGCACCAGCCTTTACTGGTCTTGATTTTTTGCCATGTAATTTGTCATACTTGTGCTATTTCTTGAGATTTCAGATTAATGATTTCCTGAGTAACTAGGCTCTTATCCTTTTTATTATTATTATTGGACACATTCTGCAACTTATCATTCTACTTGAACAGGAGAGCTGGACTAGATGTCCTCCAGAGGTTCCTTCCAACCTCAACTATCCTGTGATTCCGTGATACTTCATGGAACTGCCCTTTTTTAGGCACTCAATGATTTCTGCATTGAGTTGGTGCATAACAGCTTCTGTTCTGATTATTTCCGTCTTGGCACATTTGCCTCAGTAACATTATATTTCCTCTTGAACTCACAATTGCTAGTTTTTTCTGCATACAGTACCACTGTGAGTTTAAAATCTGCGTTGTAACTCCTGCTTATACTTTTTGGTATGTTTCCTGTTGCATTTGTCCTTCTCATCCTCAGCTGCTTTGCTACTTAACAATTCACCTAAAACTATTAAAAAAAAATCACAGTGTAATCTCTAATCCATCCCATGCTGCTTCTCTAGTGAGTGAGAAAACCAACAGTAAATCACTGTCTTGTTCAATCTTTAAGTGCTTTCTGCATATTTGTGCACATAACTAAGGAACTTTCCACAGTGCACAGCCACAGTATCATAATAATGGAAAAGGAAGATAACCTCCAATATTCAAGCTAAATTTTTTGAACAAAACCCCCTAATCTTGCTTTTGAGCAAATGGAGTGTGTTGATGTTACTGAAATTGTGGTCAGATTTAGTCAGCAGTTTCTGGTAGTCAGGAATCCATCAACACAGTCTGTGTATCCACTCAAGGATAGCTAATTGTATTTATTAAAACAGGTAAACCAGGTCTGCGTACCTGTGCCCTCTGGCATGGGCAGAGCTTGGCTGAGCAACAGCCAGGCTTGACGTTCCATCAGTGCATGCACACCTCTGGTGTACTGGCCAGCCATCCAGCTGGTGTTGACTATATGAGTTATACTGGCCCTCTACATAGACATTTTACCTAAGTAATATACAATAAATACTGCATACACAAATCATGTAATGCCAGATAACTAGAATACTGCTCATAACAACCCAAATACAAGGTTATTTTCAATGCATAAAGAAAACTATTCAGAAATAACATTTTAACAATAAAAATATATGCACTTGAAATATTTTACCATATTTTTGTATTTTGAAATACATAGAAGAAACACAATTAAATTATCTGCATTAACAAAAAAATCCTAGCCAACAACTCCTGTCTTTGCATATAATTGCTTGAAACTAATCACTAGCTTGGTTTAAAAATAACAACAAAATAAATTAGTAGGATCCTACACTTCTACTACCTTAATCTATAACAGTAAGCACTGAACTTAAGTTTTATTTTTTCACCTAGGTACTAATTCTGGATAATAAATTGTGTGTTGCTGTGAAGTGCCTCATAGTAATGGAATGTATTTTACTTCTTTAATTAAGCTACAACCGGATCTATTTTTAAAAGAACATTGTTCCTTCATTATTTTGGTGAGTTGGATTTAACTTCACAAGTTACAGAGTAAAACTATTTTATAGACTTTCTTTATTATTTGAAGGGTAGACATATAAAAGTGGACATAAAAAAGGTCGTTTGTTTTTGAAAGTTTTACTGCTCCGGTTACAGATAGTACATATAAGTGTAAAAAGACTGTGGCCCATATTAGTTCCGCTATATATATTTCTGGTTTTGCTGTTTAAATTAAAAAAGTGTGACAGCATGAAAAACAGATGTTTTCAACCTATTTTCCTGTAAAGTGAGAAAAATAATATATTTGTTTTGTGATGCTAGGAAAATTGTATATAGGCATGGGTCATTCGGAAAAGATTCTCTACTCCTAAACAATTTATTAAGAATGGACATAGATCACATTGCAGTTTACAGGCTCAGGTCAGAATTTTGGAGATGAGTATTTGTTGACTAAGAAAACATAGGTTTTATTTGGTGCAAAATCTGACCCATGATATAAAGAGTGAAACCAAGATTGTATGTACATCTGTTGAATCTTGCTTTCTGGGAGAAATCTTGAAGTTGGAAGTCACTGAAATGGCTGCAGATCTGCTCCACACTGCGTACTTCTGTGGTATAAGAATGCAATGCGATGTGCTGTGAAGATGGAAGTGACTGGGAGCCTTCACTTGGCAGGTCTGCATAATCTGACTGTTTTTATTTTAGTCATATAGCAATACACGTAGATTTTAGAGATTTGTGTTCATTTTTCAACAGATATTATCTGTATATTCACAATAATGAAATAAAGCTAGGACAGCTTGCAAACTCCTCCGTGGGTGTTCAGACTCCTCTTCTTGATCAGCTCCTTATTCATTTGTATTAATGTCATCTCTGCTCTGTGGGATAATTTGCCAGTTTTACCCTGGTTATTTCTTAAAATGTTAATACTTATTTATTCTTTTCTAATTTGACTTTGCACTAAGATTACTTCAATTTTATTTCAAGAGACTTTAGTAATGCAGTGCTGAAATAAGTCTAAGTGTTAAGGGTATCAACTAGAGTAAATGTTAGATTATCAGCAGAACATGAGGCTTCTTGTTTCATGTGGTTTTGCCCTGGCACATCATGTACATATGTCATTTTTAAGCACTGGCACAAGTAGACAGTCTATCCAGATACAAAACCTGTTTGATTTCTACTGGATTTGCATGTAAAAATGGGATTTTGCCTTTAAATACACCCTAGTTTTCATACAACTGACATTGTCATACTCAACTCTGATCCCTGTCAAAATCAGAGAGATTATATTTTAAAATTTGAGCTTCAAGGTCAAGTTTAACAAAGTGCATGTTTCCTCCACTGAAATCAGTGGTGGTGTTTCTGAGGGCATCCTTTGTCTTTGCATTTTGTAAAGCTTTAATAAAATTTGCAGCACACTCTTCATTTTGCAAATAAGAACATTTCTGTGAGATAAAAGTATAGGGAAAGAACTTTAAGAGCCGTATCTTAAACACACCAGGTGAATAATTAGAAGATAATGCTACGATGCAACATGCAGGAAAGAGAATCTATGTAGCAGCCTGTATTAAAAATCAGTCTCCCTCCCAGAACGGTCACATTATGATATGAGATCCACCATAGTTAGCTTCTGCTTTGAGTACACAGAAAATTCCCTGAGGAGGAACAGCACTGGTCTTTGAGATAATTTAAGCAAACAAATAACTGTTAGGGAAATCAAGATGGAAAAAATGTTGAAATTGACAAAATTTAAATAAAGGGCTAGCTATAGTTGTTTTATAGGAAAGATGTTAAAAGAAAGACCTAAAAGCAGATTTTTTCCTCACATGTCTTACAGTTCAGAAAGAAACATAAAAATGTCTTCAGCAAAGATTGCCTACAGCTAAGAAGAAATTATTCTGCTATGCCCAAGTCAGTACTTGAAAAGAAGTACCAGCTTCTATGATGTGTAGGATCAGTAAGGAAGTCCAACTGTAAAGCTGGGAACCGGGGACAAGAGCCAGTCTTCATATAATGCATCATAAGATAATTTCGACAGGAATATGGAACACTTACTCATAGAATCAATGGTTCATTATAGTATCAAAGACAGACAAAGAAAGTAATTTGGGGGCAAGTAAATTTTTTATTATTATTTCTTCTGCACTGGGAAATTTTATATAACTAGAGAAGATACTTGCATTGATTACCTAAAATTACTTCAAGGTGGTGAGTTTTGATGCAGATTTGAATTAGGACAGAATTTCATTGCTGGTGTGTAGTAATGGAGACTTAGGAAAAAGAAGCTTTTGTAACATTCAGATAAATATGCAGAAATGGAAATACTGTAAAATCTCGACTTATACAAATGTTTTAAATTTCTCACTTAGATCATATACAGATTCTTCCCTTCTCTAAATATTCTTGCAATATAATAGCTGAGAAAGGATTACTTTTTAAAGATGTGTGGAAGAATGTCTCCTAAAAGCAGTTTCAGTTTCCAGTGTTAACATTTTGCTCAAAAAACCTAAAGGAACATTAACAGCAGTGTTTGCTTCTCCTTGGATTCATCAGTCAATAAGTGAGAAGAAATATGCCATTTGAACTATATTGATACACAAATTAAATGTTGGTCATTAAATTCATGCAACACAGCATCTCTACAAAGAGTTACAAAATTATAATGAGCAATTATATGACAAATGCTTTTGAAGAAAATGGTTGTGGAAACATGCAAACAGAATGATATGCTTAATTATTCACATATCTTTAATACGCATAACAATTCAAAATCCAGAGGAAATGCCTACAGTATTTGAACAGTAAGATTAAGAAGCATCTATAAAACATGGAATTGTCTGTAAATATAATTATGTCCTACTTTAATTTGACATTAAAGTGGATCTAAGGACCTAGGACTTCATCTGCACTGAGCAACAGTGACTTTTCCATGGTTCTTTGCGTGACAGTCAAAGCACATAGTGGACGTGACCACCACAAAATGTTTTTGTCATAGCTACAGGTAAGAGATAACTAAGCAGTGACTGCTGTTATCAGAGTTTTCCATGCAAAAGATTCAGTGTGTTCTAAAAAAGTATTTGTCGTGTGACTACAATGTCACTAAGTTATGACAGGGAAATATCTGTGATATGACAGTGGCATCGTACAAATGTCAATATAAACTAAGTGTGATGGGATTGCTCTGTACTCTAAAGAAACTGTCATGTAATGGGAGCTGTGACTAGGCTGTACTAGCAATGTGACTGCAACATGCCAGCAGAGTGACTGATAAGTAACTCCTAGAAGAGATGACTCCAAAGTAAAATTGGCTCTAATAGTTTTGAAGTGCGGCAGACCCTATTTGCAGTGACAGCACTGCCCATCAACTTTGGCGGGATTTTAGATGGTACCTCATGAGAGGCCAAGCCAGCTTATTTCTGGGCATCTGGCAGCCTTTAAGGCCATCCTGGATAAAATACTTTGATACCCAGTCAGAGTCACGCCATGGTGAATCAGCTGACGCTAGGCATAGCCTCCTGAGCAAATGCTCCCCAAGCCAAAGGTGGGCAACACTGGTGGATGGCTAAAACATGGGGTCAGACTGGGCTCATTGGATGCCATGATGAGACGTCTCATCCCCAGGACTCCCTGGGACGGCGTTACCCTATGGTAAGCAAGACGAAGACCTTCCTCTCAGGGAGATCCCCACTGTCTGTGAACACTTTGGACCAGACCTCTCTCCATGGCTCCATGGCCTTTCTGCTGGTCATCCCCTCTGACTCCCTGGAATTAGTCCTGAATGATGAATGCTATGGGCACTTGGCAAGTAAGGAGAGAGAATATTACAAATTAATGAAGAAAAAGGAAAGAATTATTATATTCATATCACAGAATGAGATATTGATGTTCAGATTAATTGATTTGCCCTGAAGCTACGCAGCATGTCATTAGCAGCCTTGTGATTACAGTAGTGTTAGCTGAAAAATGTTTTTAGTGAATAGCCTTAAATTTTCCAATATATCAGTGGAGAAACCTAATTCTCTGAAGGAAAAATGTATTTTTTCCAAAAAGAAAGCTGTTAGGGATTTTCCATTATTTTAGCTTTTGAGATTCCATGTCTCCTCTTCTCCCTCCCTCAGATTGCCTTAACTTTCAGTTTGTCTCTAATAGTGTTTGGAACATTGCAACTAAAATGAGAAAAAACAGAGGAAGAAAGGTTAAGAGTACTTTTAATTTTCTTTTATCATTGGAAGTGCAGCAGCCATCTTTGCTTTGGAAGGAGTCCCAGATGGAAAATTAAAAGCTACTTTAGAAAGCCAATTTTGCCTTACTTAAGATGAAGGCATGGACATTTTTGTATCAATGAGACTGAAGAAGAAGTCATTGATGCCATGAGAGGCCAGATAACTAATCTGAATCCTCCTCTTGCTAGTTACTGTTTGACATATAGAAATCAAACTTATTCTTGTTTCATATTGCAATAATTAAGAAAAGAAAAATAATCTACATTAAAGCTAATAGTAATTAATGCTAAATAATTTTTCAATGTGAATTATAATCTATATTCTATGTGTCATTTGTCTCAGGTTTTACCAGTATCTCAAGTAAATACTTTTGTTATTTTGGACACCACTGTATTTAGCGTTCTGATGATGCATTTTAAAGCCTATTTTCTGTTCTATGTCCTTTCTATATTCTGGTTCGCTTAATACTCACTGGATGGACAACAACAGCTCTGTTGGAGTGTGGTTTGTAGCTTAGCAGGTATTTTAGAAAACATGTTAATTTGGTGAACATTCTATGGTTGGGATCTTGTACAAAGTAGACTTTGGACCCCGCAGACAGTAAAGGCTTGGGAGGAACTGTTACAGTCTGTCTTGCTAATCCTTCTTACTGCCTTTTGGGTCAATAATCTGAACACTAATGTTTCCTTAGATCTATTGTGTCAGTCCAGCTGCCTTACATTCATATTAAATTTATGTGCTTAATATCTTTATTACATTTTAGTATGAAAAAAAAAGGGTGTTCCATTTATGCTGAAATTCAAAGAAATAATGTAGTCATATTGCTGTCCCTTTGCACTCCCACCTTCAAGAATCCCAAATATGTTAGTTCTTGTAATGGATCATTGCTATGTATGTCATTGTATTCAGGTCACAAATCAAACCAACTGTGTTGGAAAGGAATGCAAACATCACTCAAGTGGAGAATAATATTTCATACTAAACAAAGGAGGACAGGAGTAGAAGTTTATCCTATCTGAAAATGGTGCTGTCTCTGCATACCAATGCCTTCTATCAGCAGAAACACCTGCAGCCACCATAAGGTCCACCTTTCAAAGGGAACATTTTAATCTTTTCCCTTTTTCTTTAATATAAAGGAGCAAAATACGTATACTGATGTGCAATTAATTGCAAAGGCTCACTGCTGAAAAGATTTACTTGTGGTTCAGCAGTGTAATCATCTGTTGGGCATTTGCTATAAATCATGGGTGTCTGCTGTTGTCTCCACTAATTAGTACACTAACTTATTATTAAGTCCCTTAAACATTATATGAGATCTGGGCTGTGTACAGAATTTCTGGGGGAATGAGAATGCTTGAAGTTTTATTGCACAGCTACAAAGTGTACAGTAAATGTCTGGGTGGTGGACAGTTGTAAAGCATAAGACAAGATGGGATATATATCCTTTAATAACTGCTCTACCCGTCGATAATTATAAAAGTCCTTTCTTTTGCAGCCTTCAGTGTGCCAGTTCAATCACTCAGACACCAAATAAAGGTCTCAAGCACAATATATTCAAAGTAACTGGTACAGTAGTAAGTGAAGTTTTAAACAACAGTAGACAAGTTGATTAGAACCTTTGGAGATGCATGGCCTGAATAAAGGTTAACCTTTGTGAACTTTGAATACAAAGCTTTCAGATGAATTTTATATGAAATCTGGTGACAAAGAAAAGCACTATTCAGTAAGGGCTGATTAATTGAGTTACACTTCATTGTAAACCCCTGACAATGATGGAAAATAAATTTAGCAATGTGCTTTGTAGTCATACAAGTTGACAGGATCCCACTAAAAAGCAAGAATCAGACCACATAAAGGCCCTGTTCAATACCTCTGAAGATAGTCTGGTGAGTGAAATGTAAAGCCAGGATTTACAAATATTACATAAGTGAACACTGTTACTGCACTCAGGCTGAAAAATCCTGTTCAAATCCAATAAGTGGTTTAAGATGTGCAAATAGAGGTTTCTGCAGGGAGTCAGGCATTAGAAGCCACCTGGAGCATGTGGTAAAGATTGTATCCATCAATACAGCAGCTGGGCTGAAATTATAAAGAGAGCTGCTTTCCATCACGCTTGTTTTAATGCATACATTTCTCCTGTCACTAGCACCCCAGGAAAACTAGTAACTACAAAAATGAATGGTACCCATTACCTGATATTCATACTTGTGACAACAGAGACAACAATCACAACACAACAGTAAGCAAAAAAACTGATATCCAAATTATTTTTAAGTTGTTGAAGTGGAAAGATCTTGAGAACCAGTTGGTAATATTTTAATAACACTGTAGGTTGGAAGAATGAAGCAGGCATCTGGCATTCAATCCAAAGTTTCCTTCTGCTCCACACATTCCATCAAATCATGCACCAAAGCAGTTTAAACAAAGCAAGATCAGTAAAAAATTGTTCCAAGAGGGGAACCCTACATAACATTCAGCTGCATGCCAGCACCAAGGAAAATGTGACAGTGGTTTTCATTGTGATTGTTTAAAAACAGCATGGATTTACCATAAATGTCTTCCCTATGCATAAAGAGTGCTTTTTAACTGCACGTTAGTGTGGGACTGACTGTAGGGGCAGGTGAAGTAGGCAGCTGCTTGCCCAAGGTACCTGCTCAGGGCAGCAAAAGAATCATCTGCAGTTTCCTTCCCAAACTTGCAAGAGTGATGGGTCAGAGAAATGGAGGCCTCAAATTACAAAAAGCTACCATGAAAATGATGTGCAAGTGCCACTCAGAAACTTCAGGCAGTGAAATTGTTAAATTGCTCGTTGTAAAGTCATATTAAAAAATAATAATAAAAAACAAGCTAGCCATATTGCATGTGTAGGGACAGACTGTGCCACTAAGTCAGAGGCCCAAGCTGTGGGTGGTGTAGAGCAGCATTGTTCCCCAGTAATTAAAATTAACATGCTTGCCACACAAAACTGTAATGTGTTCCTTCCTTTGCAAGTTGTGCCTTCCTTTGCCCTCCTTCTGCCTGCGCTGCTTCTCCGTGATGCGGCCAGGATCAAGCAAGCAGTAGCACTCGCTGGTGTTTCAGGGGACCTAGGGGATTGCAAGTGTTGTTGATGTCTCTTTGTACAGAAGGAAGGTGAACTGGGCTCCCTGAGCGCTTTCTGTCCCCTTTCTTGTTCATCAGTTCAACTGTCAGGAACTCCCAGTCCTGTATTTAGGTTGTTATCTTATTCCATGTGGATTTTGCAGGAATACATTAATACCGATGCTGGGTTTTGGCAAGAAGGTGGTTGTGCAGCTGAATGAATGAGACATAGGTTGTGGTTTGGGTGGATTAACATTAACCCTTTTCGCTTGCAGCTTGCAGCCAAACACACCCTGCTCTCTCACTCTCCCCCCTCCCTCGCCCAGGGAGTAAGAGAGAGAGTTGGAAAGAAAAGGGCAAGGAAACTCACAGGTTGAGATAAAAACTATTTACTAATTAATATAAAACGATAATGATAACAATAGTGATAACAGAATATCCAAATGAATGATGCACGGTGCTCACCGCCTGCTGACCGATGCGCAGCCTGTGCCAGCTAACGATGAGTGTTCTTCTCATAATAAGTCTGAACTGAAACACTGAAACTAAAATACAGCTATTCTAATTACTAAAAAGAAAATTAACTCTATCCTAGCCAAACCAGGACAGTATCGATTCCAATGCAGCCCTGACACATGGGGTCAGGTGGTAGGACACCAGCCTTCCATCCCAGATCTCACACAGGTAAGCAGCAGCTGCTGCAGGAGGGAACACTATGTTGATGCTTTGCCTTTTTTCTTGCTTGACTTCTGAATATTTATGTTTTTCTTTAATTCACTATAAAGAGAACAGCAGATCTGCATTCAAACTCTACCAGAGTGTAGCTTTTCTATCAACTAATAGGTTGTTGCATATGAGGAGGGCTGATTACAATCTAAATTCTTCATTGTTTACATTGTTGTGCAGCTTATTTCCTCAGCAGCCAACCTGATTTAAATGTATTAATGAAAGTGGCCTGACTTTGCCCCGAGTGATTAGTGGACTAAACCAGTGGGGATGTTTTATCTGTTCTCCAACCTACCTGAGCTAACAAAAGCCACGGCGTTCTCAGGCAGTAAGTAGCTACCTGGGTGATCCCCTGCCATGTCCTGCGTGCACATACAGGTGCCGATTAACTCCCCCTGGGCTCCCTCTGAGCCCAATGCCTTTGTTCAATGTCTCTCACTTACCCCAACTGCAATGGTATGGTTGTCAGTCCCCCATTATTTTCTAGGACTGCTTTCTGAAGTATTGATACAGGAGGGGAGGGAAGAGTTAGGGGGTTTTTTTCTGTGTCCTTGCCTCCATTCTGTAGATCCTTTCACTCAGTGGAAATCTGTATCTCTTTCTGCTACCATGGTGATTCAATGAGTTTGAGATTATTTTGCTAAACCTGCCTCTCCCAAGAGACAGCGGTTTGATTCTCAGTGTTCTTAGACAGGTCAAGAATCATATTAGCTCAGGTCAAAAACGCTCACAGTACAAGGAGGTGAGTTTCAAGATTTTGGCAGAGCAGCAAAAAGGACTTGCTCTCAGCTCTTGTGATAGATGTTATGATGCTGCCAAATAAAAGCAGTTTTGCTGAAAGAAAACTCGCAGTGGTACCGCTGCAGTCAGAAACAAACCAGAAGTGGTGCACAGTCCACCCATAAAGGAGGATTAAGAAGACTGTGATATGATAGTATCAGGCATAGTACAGGAAGAGATGGCAGGTGAATGACATGCTTATTTCACATCTTTGAAGCCATTCAGTTTGAGACAAATTGTTGTGAGATAGCTACTCAGTAGCCCAAAGGCAGAAGCATATTTATGCTTTGCATATCTGTGACTTGTCTTTCACAAACAGAAGTATAAAAGCCCACTGTTCTTGGTTTGCCTGTGAACACTGTTAGGTCTGTTCACAAATCTGCTGTTACTTATGTACACACCAGTCAGCTACACAATGCAGCACATGGCTCTTTCTGAGCATGCAGTCTGAAAGTCTCAGCCTTCTTATCTTGAAAAAGAATGGGTAAAAAGCAGAATTTTAACCTTGTGGCAAAGATTATTCTAAAATAAATGTTTTTAATGTAAATTATTAGAAAGCTACCACAAATTGAAACATCTTCCCAAAAATTATTAAAGGAGACTTTGTAATGGTTATGTCGTAGTTATGTTTAACACTGTAAATAGTCTATATATATTTTCAATATGACTACTTATTTATTTTTAGGGAAGAGATACTAAGTGGAAGATTCCACAGAACTGATGTTTGTGAGTCTTTGTATCTCACCATCAAAAGTTCAGTAAAAAATGTTTTACCCATATTTATCTTGAAATGCTCTCAATACACAAACTTCATATTGTGCCTTATTTATGTTTTAATATCTTACACATCATGTTTTATCTAAAAACTTCAAAGCACTTAGCAAGCAATAAATTGTGCTACAGTCTTGTGGTAATTAATATCATAGCAATTTTATGGAGAGTTGGAAGAACCCAGGTCTTATCAACTGATTTCTAAATCTCTCCTCAGTCTCACTCTGAGCATTTAATAACTCTTGGTTCATTCTAAGAAAATTTGGCTGGTTTTATGCATGACAGTGACTCTCTACAACTTTAGTAGTATCTTCAAACTCTACCACCAGTCCAGTATAAATCCAGGACACCCTAGTTGTAACCAGGGGCACCATGCAGGATATATTAAAAAGTGTTCACTTGATCAGCTGTTTTACTTACATTGTCATACTTGTGTGGTAGCATGAAAAGAACATTTTAGGGTAGGCTGTGGTTCAATTTCCAGTAATAGAATACTGCATTGGACTGCTTACAGGCTTTTTCCTCTGTGACCATGAACTTTAACTTTTTCTGTGTAAGTGCAGAATATTGCAAAGAATTTTATTTCTTAATGTTTGTGTCGTGCCCTGACTTGTTCCACATGACTTCTTTCTTCATGTGTTATTTTTAGCTGGCAGCCTTGTAAATGCAGACTTGCCAGTAAATGGAGTTCAAGATCAGTCTCAAAAAAGCAAAGCTTTTAAAAAATAAATATGTTGTCTAAATATTCATTTCATAAGAGAAAACATTCTTGGATGAAGCAATGTCAGAGCTTTTGATTTCTGTGATTTAGAAAAAGCAGAAGGAAAGAAATCAGCTGATTTTTTCCATGAAACTTTGCAATTTCGTTAAAATCATTAAAGTAATTAATTTCTGAATCATTCAGAGCTGCAAACCGAATTTACCTGTATATGACAATACATACCTGAACTCCCAAAGGTAATGAGACTGCGGGTTGTTTGTCTTGGAAAGACTTTTTCTTTTGTCATAATTTTTACTATGTACATATATTTTTACAGGAAATTTTGTCTGTTTCTGCTATTCTCAAGGAAAGTTAAGAGGGAAAAACTGACAATGCTGTCTAGCCCTGGGAAAGTTATTAAGGGATTAGATTCCCTTGTCTAGGAGTGCAGACCAAGTTTCACTCCGCAGCCAGGACTGGAGTGGTGTGTCCTGCAGCAGAGAGGGAACATCATGGGCCCATTCTCCTGTAAATCTGCTGCCTAGTACTAACCATGGTTCATATCCACTATGACACAGCTTGACAAGGGGAAAACCACAAGTGCATTTCACATTGGAAAAGATAATTCAGAGATCCATAAAAAGTGCTTGATGGCTCCAGCTAACTCACAGGGGTGACCCTAAGCAACCAGGTTCAGAAATAAGTGTTTAGATTCACAATCCCAGATTCCAGAAAACCTGCCAAAATGGGGATTAAAATATGAAAAACTAAAAGTTTAGACTAGACATGGAGATTTGTGGCTATAATTTTTACTACACCTAAAAGTCAGCTTTCATCACACAAATTCTAGTAATTTCAAAAACTAAACTATCTGGGAAAAAGATTGTCAGAGAGAATCTTTATTTCCAATATATGAATAGCCCCTTAGGCTGAAAGTGAATGCAACCAGTCACTTCTTTTCCTCATTTACTTTACACTGTCCCTTTTCCTCCCTCACTTATGTCAGTGCCTAGATTAGGCTACATGTGAGCAATTGATGGATGGCTCAAAAGCTTGGCCAGAAATAAATCTTTTCTATGCACTTCCTGTAATCTTTTCCCTGTGTCTTCACTTCAGGAAGCCATTGGTGGGGGAGGGAATAAAAGAAAAAAGAAAGTACCTTCCTAAATCTGTAGACCTCCCTCTTCTTAAAAAGACCCTCTTGTCCTGTCTTGCTGGAATGGGACTAACCTGAATTTTATTATTCTTTGGTAAAAAGCTGAATCTGAATAAACATTGCCTTCTTTATAAGAGGGGAATTTTTATAAAATTTACTGTTCTTGGACCAGTTCCAAAGTTGTTATCTCTGGATTAATGGTCCTACCTGATCTGAACACAGTGCTTATAATGCCAGTAATGTAGGAGCTGAATCAGCATGAACTATAGCACCAATAGTCCACCATCACCACATCTGCACATATCACTAGACACCTTAAAACTTGTACCTGTGTCTTTTTACGAAAGTACTCTTTAAGAGTGTGAATCATCAGCTTGATGTACATTTTAACTCAGGAGGCACTGTATAACCAAAAGCCTGATTCTGCTCAGAAGGAAAAAATTGTGAGTCTTCTTACTAACTTCAGTAAGAGCTGGATTTTGATTTTTTTTTTCCATTTTTTTTTTTTTTTTCAACCCATTTCAGTATGAGCATAGCCAATGTGGATATGTGCCTTCTAAAATCTGTAGTATATAGGATTCATGTGTCAAGGTTTCTGGGTTTTTTGCCAACTGTGCATGTTAACTTCCATTAAAAAGCTCAAATTCAGTTTGGACACTGGTGTTGAAAGTCAGCAGACATATCTGAACCATGCTTAGATTGAAGGAATTCTGATTTTTCAAAACTGCTATCTTTTCTTACTCTATGAATATGTTGCCATGCCAGATAGCGTCACTAAGAGAAGACTTTCCATGACAATCACTCTAACATTAAAAAGTCACAGTCTTATGGTTCATACTTTGTCTGTTGTAGGATTTTGCACAAGTTTTTCTATGTTGAGTTGACTAGAAATGGAATTCTGCATGCTTTTATATGTATGTTTCAACTGAACAAATATCCTCTCTGCATCTCGGAGCTCAAAGCATTTATAAGCTATGTGGTTTGCTTTGTTAGTACAAACTTTCCCTTCTCCCTAGTCTCCCTAGTCACTCATAAATAATACAGACCATAGTATATTCAAATTTTTCCAACAATATCTCCTTTTTTGCATTTATCTATTTTTGGTTTTAGCATTCATGGTGAACTGGTAAAAGCTAAAACTGAATAAATACTTCCTTTAATGAGGAGGACAATTTTTTAGGAAAAAATGAAAATAGGACTCACTAATTTCAGTTAAGGTTGCATATTTGATCCATATGCTTTGGTTCTATATTCAAGTGACAGCTTAATTGGCGGTTGTGGCTAGATCTAATTAAATCTAATAAGGATGATAAGCCTTTTTTAGGTTGGCACATAGTTACCAGCAAGTTACATGTGTATGCTACTGCATTATGCATTAAATATCTTGAAGCAGAGGAAATGTAAACATGTCTTTACTGTGCATCTGGTACTAATGTAGGAAAACAATGTCCTAAAACATGTAAAACAGAGAAAAAAAAATGAAACCTCTTTATTATATTGATAAATTAAATTTTATTAGCATAAATACCAACTTCTGATTTTCAAATAGGGCTTGGTTAATGTTATGTACTTTGAATGAAAGCTAGTCCAAACAGATGAGTAAAATGCACTTAAAATTCTTTGATTAGAACAATATTTTGCCTCCATCAAGGAAAATCCTGTCAGAGTTTGTCGCAGAAGCCCTTTACATAGCACATTTTCTATTTGTAGCACTGAATCCATTGAGATTATCCATGTATTTACATTGGTTTTCTGTTTGCTTGTTTATCTGGGAAAGATGCAGACCTTATTCACTGATGATAAGTACTGCAAAGTGCTTCTTGCTATCCATTGCTGAATTTTCTTCTTCCTCCATCTGATCTGATCCTTTTATTCACTTGTGTATTCATGGGGTATAAATGCCTCAAGGACGACAAAGTCAGCTGAAAAAAAATAAGAGATATGTTCCAAGAAAGCAATACTAGTATGCTAAAAGAAACAAATTGAGAATGAGGGAAAAACTTTATAATTTAAAATTGGCACAAAATAAGAGTAAATTCTACCAAATATTATGTGATATTTAGGTGGCAGGTCCTTGCCATCCTCATTTTCTGTTTTCAGTCCTTATTATCTTTAATAACAGTGTAATTTATATCCTTCCTTGTAAAAAACAATTGCTAAATAAAATGAATATGTATGCATATATTTGTATATATGCATGTGTATAGCAATTCACTAATATCTACATACCTATGCAAAGAAGCAGATTCTATTCTCATCTCTACAACAAATCCCTAGATGATCCTGATGAAGATATACTAAGCAGAGCTTCTGCACTAATTTGCCTTTTAAGGGATATGATCTGAGACAGATTTTACATGCGTGCTCAAAACTCATTGCTCCAACCGACATCAATGGTGGGGATTTTGAATGTATAAAGAGCAAGATAATACTGACTAATCAAAAAAGGGATCTCACAGGTCTTAGATTGGGCACCCAGCATCAGTAGACACTTTTAGGATTACTATCTATACCTCACGTCCCCAGGTGAAACATAAAGAGTAGATGCTCCATCAGTTCACAAGGTTGTTATGAAGATAAACATGAATAAACAAGATAATGTTGTGATAAGCACTGGAGAAATGTTAATCATTCTGATTTTAGAAGGTTGTTTGAATAGTATGCATCAAGGGGCTGCAAACAGGACAGGAGAAAGAAGAATGGATGGCTGTTCATTAATGAGTAAGCACGGCCTACTTTGTGCCCTAAGTGAAATCCGGACATCATACAAAAACAGCTTGTGATGAGGCTATCAGAGACTGTATTACTAAACTTACATACAGCAAATTGCATTTTCTTACTTTTAAGTGTCCGACTTTCTAACCAAAATTATGGTCTTCAACTGCTTTTAAAAAATATTTTTCTTGTATTGAGACAGGAAATTAAATTGCCATTTCACTTTTGTAGCCTTGTGATTTGTATGTGAATCATTTAATGTTATTATAAGTATCATGTCATCTACACTTGATAGTTTTGCTCAGCACCAACTCTGCACATTGTATTTGCTTAGACATCACAGTCAGGCATTTCTTGCCTCATATATTAACATAGGTCATCACTGGGGCAATTTTTCTCAACTGCTTCTTGAAGTTTATTTATTTTTTTTTTCAAGACTAAGGAAAAGTTTGTTTCCCAAAGTTTGTCTCCCTTTCTCAAGTATCAGCAAAGGTTATTATCACAGACACTATCCCTGTAAATCTTTCCTTACTGCCTTAGACCACCACTGCTATGGCACTGACTCCCCCATCATCCGCCAATTCATGCACCCCTGCAGCTCTGGTCATTGACTCTGCATGCATGCCAGCTCTCTTACAGTTTTTGGAGGCTTTAGAAATGAATATTATGCCCTTATGAAACTGCTCAGTTTATTTTCTTTCTAACCCAGTCTGGGATTGAATGAAAGGCTACCTAGCTGTACATTAAAGAAGAAAGAGCGCAAGTGGTTTCTCTTTGCAGGATATTTCATGCGAAGGAGCTAGAGAAAATATGATCTTTTATAGCTTTATCATTAGGTAAAAACTCATCCGATGTGACTAAAGCTCTGTTCCAGCCTGGGATGTTTTCCCCATCTCTGTTTTAACAGTGCTGTACTTGGAATTCTGACGGGCAGCAACTGGTGCGCGCTGCAGACTACAGCTCTGTGAGCGTGTTTAGTAATGTGAACACCACCACAGGAGAAAATTGGGCCAGAAATTGTAGTCTGGAGGCAAAGAGATTTCCCTTTCATTAAACTGACAGCAGAAGCTCTACTGAGCTTTTCTCTGCAAGCTGTCGCTCTTGGATGTTTCTATAGACTTTCCAAACTGCTAAGTTGCAGTAAATAGCAAATAAAATAATTTGGCCCAGTCACCATTTGGATCTATGAAGTTTAAAATCTCAGAAAACTCCTAACAATCAGACAAGCTCAACAGATTTTTAAGAATGTGTAATCAAAAGCCTGGAGGATGTGTTAGAAGTATGATTTCTGCCTGACTCTGAATGAAGATGAAGCCAACTGACAGTGCATTATAAAGAATATATGTCTCTGTAGCGATTCCTTTCATGGAAGAGCACTTGACACTTTCTGATGATGAGCAAAGGGATTGAACAGTGTGGTTTTAGTACGGCAGTCATGCACTCCCAGCTATGTTAACTGAACTCAGAGAGGTAATGGACAGCTGAAATTTTTGATTGATGTTTGGTGGTTGCTGTTAGCCAAAGATCAGTAACTTTTGGACCTTAGTAATTAATTTAGGTTTTTTGTCATTGCATATGTGAGGGTTTTTTAAGTTAGTTTTTGTTAAGCATGGTATAAAACAGTAATATGGACTTGTACTGTTGAGGATGGGTTTATTCCAGGGATAAATCTGCATGAGTCAATGCTGATCCTGTAGAGCATCTTTTAAAACTGTTCAGTTGGACTTACCATCAGAGAAGGCAGAGTTGCTGCATGGCAAGGGTGTCTTTGCTGTGTTGCAAGTATAGTTCCAAAATCACAGCTTGCTTTTTGGATCATCCAGAGAGACAGAGGGAGAGAAACTGCTGGGTATATAGACTGTGATTGCTTATTTTAACTCAATATAAAACATAAGAATACAAGACTTCTGACAGCTTTAAAGCTCAGCAATCTCCAATATGTTGATTCTGCTATTCTATACATTTAATTTTCTTTTTAAAATGTATCATATTTCTCCAAGCAGTGATTTGCTTTTCAAATTATCGTTGCCTAGCTAAGACTTGTGTACCAGGTGCCATGTAAAAGCATGTTAAAAGTAGATAAAAGCAATTTATCCTGCCCTCTAATTAGAGATGTCTTGTCTTTACCACTGACAATAGCACTATGCAGCTGTGGCAGAGGAGAGATAATAGCACCAGAGCAGAGAGAAATTAAAGATAGGTTATCATATGTTGGCTGATGTAGAGTGTCATCTCTCCATTGCATAGCTAAGATGGTCCTTAGGAAGAATACTAACTTAGCTCTTGGCCTGACTCAAGCAGATTTATTTTAGTTATTAAATCCAAGGTAGGATTTTATTATAATGAGGCAAAGGGGGCAGAATAATAATGTCTCCATTAAATACACAGAAAGAGAATGTGACTTTCCATGATTACTGTATCAATAAATACATGCACAACACGTCCCAGGAAATGATGGATCTTTACGAGGGTGGGACTGAGATTCATTGAGATTAATTTCTGTCCTGCATAGAGTTCCTCTTCAGATGACGTGAATGAGTGTTGGGGGCGGGGAGGGGAGGGCATATAATGGGATAGATGACTCAGGGGCATGTCTCCTGGATGATATTGTACCTTTAGTTCAGCAAGAGGCTCAAAATGAATGGGAAAAAAGTGGCATGAACCTGTACAGGTATTCTCTTTTTAATCTGATACCTCAATATGTTATGTACAGGGAGCCCGCACTGGAAAGATGATGTGGTAAAAAGAAATTACCATCAGGGTTATGACTAAGCAGTGTCTCAGGAACTTCTCCCAGGAATAGGCTTGATGTGGGGGACCCAGTGGGGAAAAACTGAGTGAGAGTGGAGCTGGATAGATGATCTCTGCTGGTTTTTAAAAGCCGATATCCTCATGCTGTATCAATAACACTGGGGTAAGACTCGTAAGTCCCTATGACAGAACCATGGTTGCCCAACTGTTCAGGAGTTAAAGAACTTAATGCTCTTTCTTCAGGAAGATGCTAACAAGGGCGTCATCATCCGTGCACTTTGTCTGGGTAGAAGAGATTTAAGACTAAGACCAAAAATCATTTCTGAGGGAAAGTGTGCTGGTGGGGAGAGGTTGTGTTCAAGGCCATGGTGGGGAATAAGACCACAGTACTAGATCAGACCACAGTGCCTTGAATTCACACAACTCTTGACATGCGTCTGTGCTTCAGATTTAACTCATGGTCAGATCTCCTGGACTGTATGACATGGAATGTTGTACCAAACAAGACTTTTATGTCCTAGATCCTGATTGCATGAGATGGTACAATATGCATCTTTCCAGTGTTCCAGATATATGTGCAGACATAATAAAACTGAAAGAATGCATATCGAGGGACCAAGCAAAAATCAATCTTATTATATGGCATTCAGAATCAACGATGACTTACTTCTGCAAATCTAAACAGACTTCCAGAAAGAGTAATGTTTGCATTAGCATTACAGTAAGTTGGGAAATAAAATATTTGTTTAGAACATAATGTATAAAATCATGGGTCTCCCTCTATTGCTTTTGAAGTGGGATGCCTGAGAACAGTGCTTATTCCTCACTTCCTCATGTGGTATCGCAGGTGCTCTGTACTGTTTGAGAAGCAGAAATTTTTTTTCAACTCTGGCCTCACTAGCTCCTGATTTAAGGGAAAAGAGATCAAGACATACCCTTCTACTTCTCTTGTTAGATCAGACATAGACATAGTATAAGATTTGTTGGCAAGTTTAGTTCTTTCAACACATTTTAGTTATACTGCTTGCAGTACTTGAAGTTTTAGTAGTACTGCTGGGCAGAGTTGGACGGGAAGGTGCAGATGAAAATCAGTTTAACTGCTAGAAATAGAGTGGTATATCTCCAAATCTTCCACCTGACTAGATCGCTTCAGAGATTGACAGAGATCAGAATCATTCTATATTAAATAAAATACTGATGCTACCTGTGAGTGTAAGCAATTCCTGTATTGCCCACAGGGATATTGTCACTGCAGAAGACTGGAGATAGCTCTAGTATACATACTCTGAACTGTGGTACTCACAGCAACAGAGAATGACCTCCTTAGATTACATCTGAACTGTTTTCTGTTTTCAAAGAACATGAATTTAAGTGCTGAAATCAATGAGTTCATCCATTCCTATACTGTCAGTGTAATGTAGAGAGTAGGTACAAAGTTCTTAAAATTGTATTTATGTAGTATCTGAAGTATTGCAAAATTTCACCCTGTAATTTTAGATTTATGTCCTGTGGTTCTAAGCTTTTCAAATCCTTTTCTGACTTTATAAAAATAATTTTACACAATGCCTAGTGGGATTACAATGTGTACTGCAGGACCATAGCTAGGCTTTCAATTAACAGCCTCATGCTGCTGCTCACTGTTGCCGGGGAATTGTTCAGTTTCTCCAGGACCACAGCATCTTCATGGTTTAAATAGCAGACTTAGGTCACTGATACTGCTATACTTGTTAGGTTACATTTCTTAATGGACTTAATTCTTTTTAGGCTGCTGTTATTTCTTTTTGTTTGCTGAGTAAATCTGTGTTTGTAAAAGTTTATGATGCTGGCAGTATTAGGAATAAAATTCTCAGATGTATCTATGTCACTAACACTTTGAATTGGTGTGATATTCTGATATATCATGCTTTCCATAGAATCCCTGCCTCCTAAAATTAGCTGAGCATCTGAGATAATTGCAGTTCATCCTCTTACCCAACCAATTAAATGACTGCTGGTGTCACCATGTTTCCTCTTGCAGCCAACATACCTCTACAATGCAGGTTAAATGCTGCAGTAGCAGAGGAAGAAGGAGGAAAGAGTTGGGGGATGTATTGTGAACTAATTGAATGGCAATGCATACCGTTGCCTTTAGCCCAGAGGTGGCTTATGGAAAAGGTCTCTTTGACACTGAGCTTTCAGGGAGAAGATAAAGGGAGGGGGAAGAGGGAACCTCAGGTAAGGGACAAGATTGTAGCAAGAAAGAAGGAATACAGACAAGAACAAATCTGAAACCAGGCAGAAAAGCCAAGCAAGCAAAGCCTATCATATGCTCAGTGTTCATCATCTGGGAGGGATGAACTCCATAAAGCGAATGGGCAGTTGATGAATGGGCTCACAGGGCACTGGGGGAAAGTGGCCAGAGGCAAGGGGGTGACATGGAGGCCCAGTTGAAGGGCAAATATGTGGAGGTGGAGAAGAGAGGAAAATTGACCTGTAATGGAGTGCTGGCATGATGGTAGAGCAAAAGCAGAAAACTAGAGACAGGGAAGAATGGAGTAAAAGCATCTAATTAACTCAGTGGCTGAGAAAGAGAAAGGTAAATTGGGGTATATTCTTGGGCTGGGACAAATAATCCTTGGTGCGCAACAGAGACAATGACAGATTTGTGCCACCTTAACAATCCCTGGACTGGCAGTATGTCACTCAAATATGAACTGACTTCTAAATATGAGGTCAACAGATGTTTGTCTGAGGATGCATCTATCTTCTGTTCACATCAAATTTGCCAAAGAAACACATTAGGCAACTGCCTACAGTAAGTGATTGCTGGGGCAGTAAAATAGCTGTGACTTCCCTGACTCTTTTTCTAGACCTGCCATGGATGATGCCATCAGGAAAGGGACTGGATGTCTGGGGCTTTGGTGGCTACTGATGGGGCTGAAGGTGAATGGATCCTCCTGGTAGTACCCATCCCTATCCCTACCTTTCCCTTGATCTTAGGAGTGACAGGAACGGCACCATGCTGTTGCTTCCAGTCCTAGGACCCAGGCTATTTTTGGTGCTGCCCAGTGACAGGAAAAGGGCCAGTGTGCAAAAGCTGGAACATTGGAAGTTCCAGACAAAGGTAATGAACAACTTCTTTACTGTAAGGGTGACAGAGCACTGGAACAGGCTGCCCAAGGAGTTTGTGGAGTCTCCTTCTCTGGGGACGTTCAAAACCCACCTGGATGCCTTCCTGTGCAATCTGCTGTAGGGAACTTGCTTTGGCAGGGGGCTTGGACTAGATGATCTCCTGAGGTCCCTTCCAACCCCTATGACTTTGTGATTCTGCGATTCTGCGATTCTGTGACCCTTGGTTAGCCCTGGGGATCATAGGTGTAGCAAAAAGCAACTTTTCCTACACACTGAGAAGACATAGCAGTTTCTGCCCATTTCTGAGCTTCTTACAGGGCCTATGAGAAGGTGTTCCTCAGACTGTGAGAGGAAACTTCTGAGAACAGTGAAAATACCTTTGTAGTTACTTCATGTCACTGAAGTGGTACAAACAGAAGGAGCTGAGGTAGTTCAAAGAGGCTACCATCAACAGCGTCCAGAGTTTTGTAATTGCCAGCAATTTTCTTTCTGCTGTCTAGAACTCAAAATATAATTTTGGATCTGAGAGAAGATGACTGCCAATTTCATATATATTCACAGTTTTAATGTATGTATTGAATCCTGCAACAAGGAGTTCAAACTGATGACTCCAGCTCCAGCCTTGGCTTGTGTTGTGAGTTTGTATTGTCTCTGAAGTCTCTTTTAGAATGGAGCAGTGCAAATTGCAGACACCTTTGTAGGGCTACTTTGGCATATGAGCGGATAACAGTTGACCAGAGATACTCTGGAGCTTGTTGGCTTCATGTACAACCAGCTAACTTGTATTTGCAGTTTCAGCAACTGCACAGTTATCATGTTTAGGACTTCATTTTTTGTAAGTGAGAGGCATGACTTTCAAAACTGGATGCTTAATACCATGGATTAAAAGTACTAAGAAAATAAGGTAGCAACTAATTTGCTGTAGTGGTGGGCTTTGAAGTTTAAATCATTCATAGTATTAAAATATTTTAGACCTTTGCATAAAGTGTAAGTTTTACAGAGCAAAAATATATATGTAATTGGTGAAGTGCAGTATTTTTGTGTATAGAATATTTTATGGAGCTCTCTAATGGACAAGGTAAATGGATTGCCCTATAAAAAGTTTACCAAGGCAATAAAAAGATCAAAGACATTTTTCACATTTCATCTCAAAACATCTAAACCACTGAAGTTTAAGAGTTGTAATGTGACCTTCCAGCCTTGGAAAACTTGTTACAATGACTAATTGTCATGCTTTGCACTTTCAAAAGGTGATGACTGTATAGAAGTTGAGATCTGAAGACAAATAGGAGTAAAGTGTGTGTGTGAGAGAGAAGCGGAAAACCAATTCCGTAAACAGCCAAAGGCAGACAAGTTGTAGACATGGGCTATAATTAAGGCCTAATGAAAGAAGAATTGGCATGACATAAACAAAGGGCAGAAGAGTTGATTATAACAGGAGGGTGGAGAACATGACAATGAAAGACAATGTCCTAATACAGATAGAATAAAGAGCACATACAGACCAGTGTAAGGAGTGGAGAATTCTGAAGAAAAAATTTTTGGACAGCTCATTTACACTGCAGGAACTGTAATCAACACTTGCTTGAGATTACATGTATATTTTGCTCACAGCTTCGTCATTTCAGAGATAAACAGACCTGCCAATTGCTATCTAAAAAAGTTCTTATCAGAGTGTTATTTTGTCCCTTTCCCCAGTTCTGTTACATGTCCATACAAAATCATAGAATCATAGAATTGTTTTGGTTGGAAAGGACCGTTAAGACCATTGAGTCCAACTGTTAAACTAACACTGCCAAGTCTACCTGTAAACCATGTCCCTAGGCATCACATCTACACAGTGAGTATACATGCTGGCTTTACACGCAGTGAAGGACAGGACTGTGCAGCTGTGCAGAGGAACAGAGCTTTGGGCTGGGTCAGCTCAAGGATCAGCAGTTTTCCTCTGCCATGTCTCAGAAGGGAAGCCACCTATGGCAGAATGCTCCACTACCAGTTCATATTCCTGGTATGGAAGGCATGCTCATACATGGGACACTGACACAGGCTATGGGGCTGCTCAGAAGTAGCCCATGACAAAACAAGCTGATGGGCTGGGATTTGTGGCAGAAGGGAGCAAATCACCACACACCATCAACCTGATGGCGCTGCAGGGGCAGCCCTGAGCACAGAGGGACCCAGGGGGTTCTTCTCATCAGTCTCAGTTTTTTGTCCACAGTAAAAAGTGAAGCAGCAGCATGAGCACAGAAGGGTGTTAAAGCTGCTCCTGGACAGCATGGGAAAAGTCAAATAATTTTTCCTAAGGTTCCCCAGAAGAGATTGGCATCACCCAAAGTTTGGTCCACAGGTCCCAGAGCTGTTAAACCCTGAGCACCTTCTGCAATGCTTTTCACGTCTTCTGCAATGCTCTGAGTCTCCTCAGCACCCCAGGGTTTCAGTGAGAGCCAAGGCCACCCAGTATGTTTTAACATAAAGCACTCTGAAGGGTCAGGCTCCTGGGTGTAGTAAGTGTCTCTCAGACAGTCGTAAGTTTTCCTTGTCTCTGCTCAAACATGCTTGTGTGTTCATCAAATCATACATAATCATGTCAAATTATTAATATAATATGAAATTTCTGGAGTGCTTTGGGACTATTTTCTTAAGGTTTTATGCAAACTACTTTGTTTCTTTGAGAGCCTTTGTTTGCTTGTTGAACCACTGTTTGTTTTCAGGACAAAATTAACCTATTTAATATAGAAAATCTATTAGTCAATGCAGTAGGATTTGTAATTTTATTTTACTTTTTTTTTTTAAAACATGTGTATATCTTTGTCCTGAAGGAAAGACCACACAGTCTTTAACCAAGTGAAAACAGCTGTGTACAGTCTCTGGTACTTGCTTTGCAAGATCACATCTGTGTGGTCAGCATGTGCTGCAACACTGAGCAGACTATTTATAGATCAGCTGTTTAGATGTGGCAATCTGTCTGAAAATGTCAGTAGCTGCTCTGTTTGTTGGCTTGATCATTGCATTATATTTGGTCAAACTGTTAAAAAAAGTAGCATGAAATGCAGACATGTTTTTTGTTTATTCTACGTCTCTCAGTGTTCACTAACTGCTGGTTGGTCAGAATATTTTCCAACTTTCTGGTCCTGCTCTGGGAATGGCATGAAGGATGCATATGCTGCTTTGCTTGTGAAATTCAGTAAACCAGAAGGTCTGTATAATGCCTGCTTCCTACTTAATTTCCATTTAGACTTTAAGCGTCAGGAGTTTCGTGTTGCACGGGCTCTGTGTTCCTGCAGAGGATAATGCTTAGCATGTGTATCCAAGGTGAGTTTCCATTGTAGTCTACCAGATTGCATCAGACGTTCAAACAAATTCAGTTCTGGGACTGAGCATTTCCAGAGCTTTGGCTGCCTCCTTGTATCTAATGAGAATACCTCATGTACTTTATTAGATAACTACCTTGAGAAATATATAATTTTGCATGTTCTCATTTTTGAATAAGCATTATACTGCTGAAGTTGTGCGATTAAAAATTTTAAATGATAATGGATAGCACAGACTTGCGAAATTGCCCCTGAAAAAGTGTTATTTTTTCAGGTCCATTCAATGGAGAAATACTGGATGCAAAGGCATACAGTTTTCTGTCCTCATTTTCGCAAAGACAAGAAAAAGCCAAGCAAAAAAGTTGCACCATTACTTTGCAAATTGACGTGGTCACTGTTGCTTCCTGCATCATGGTTTGAAGGTGAACACAGCAGATGAAGGGAAGTTGTAAGTCAAGAATGTAGGTAGATGTGCTGAGAAGTAGCTTGAGTGTTTCTTCATTAATTGATAGACCGGTATAATGTGAGGATGAAATAATGAAGGTATCCTAGCAACTATACTTTCATAACAGCCATGGCCTATAATATTGCAAAGAATGCTAGCTACATTTTATTAATTCAAGAGAGTGAGAGCAGATAATTTAAATTAATAAAACTCAGCAGCAAACTCCTAACCCGGAAATTTGATTAGCTATCTATTGTGGGCACTATCACTGCAGTTTCACAGAGCTTTTAGAGTTTCCTAAATCTGAAATTACAAACTAGTACTCGACATTGTTAGAGGGATTCTTACACTATTCTTATTTTTTAACATAAGCATATTTTTAGATCAAGACCTTCTGTCCTTGCTACTTATAACAGGGAAAAATACAACAACAAAGGGAAAAGTTTTCTGTTCAGGTGAACTCTTTAGTCACATCTGACCCTGTTACCTCCTGAGCACGTCACAGCCCCACTTGTGGGAGCGATGTGGTGGGGCAAGGGACGGGCTGACCAGGAGCCGGCAGGCCAGCACAGAGCTGGGGATTGCTGCCACTGTGCCAGAAACACACACGTGCATTGCACAGTGGCAGCTGAACTTGTTCCTGGGCCAAGCAGCTGTCATTTAGAGAGCAACAATTGGTGTGCTGTAGAGCAGATGGATTGGAGAATTGACCCTTTAATTTATTTGCTTGTCTGTGTGTATAAAGAAAAGATTCATACAAAAATAAAAAACAAAACAAAACAAGAAAGGCTTAACATGTCTAGGTTATTCCATGTGCACAATGGCAGAAAAAATAAACTGAGTCTTTCAGCTGGTATAATTCAGGTTAGATTTACAAAACTTATGTCGCTACAGTGGATTTCTGCCAATTTATACCAGCTGATGATCTGGCCTGATTATGTCTGTTAATTTGTTTATGACGTTTGTAATGCCTTGTAACTCTGGAGATGATTTGTTGGATTCCACGTGCTGTGGAATGATTATGAATTTTTATGTTCTGAGTGAGCCAGGTCAAACCACTGCTGCAGGCTTTCCCCATCGGTGCATTCAATCAAGATGTTTCCATTTGCAGTTCAGCCAAGGTGTACTGGCATGCAAGTGCCAGCCAAATTCAGAGGAAGCACATCCTTCAGGTTTCTAGAAAAAATCTTCCTGGGATGAAACCCAACATTGTGTTCTGGTGTGAGTCCCTTAGAACTATTCATCAGCACAGACATGGGGACTGTTTTTTGAGGGAGAGCAGGGGTGGCGGGATCCCAGACCCATGCCAAGACCACATCTTTTTCACAAACAGTCATGTACCTTCACCATCATTACTTATTTTAAAACATGACAGAAGTGGCATCACTTTGTGGACCAGATCACCAAATGTGACTCTCTCTGACTGGCTGTGGACTACTGTTTAGGAGATGCTATTATAGAATTATTTATGAACCAGCAGAAAGTTGGAGAATTGTCTGTCGGGCATGTTTTCTGTATTGGATTCTCTCAGAATTTGTGTGTTTTGTAAATATTTAGCAAAGACAATATAATTGAGGGAGATACAAATGGGCCACTGTGTTTGAAACTGATGTGTGGATGAAGCAGATATATGGAGACACCCCATATAGCCCCACTGGGGTCCCACGTGTGTCATATGCATGTCCAAGAGAGCCTGTAGAAAGGGTCACACCACACACAAGGAATTGTTGTAGTGGTCAGAAGCATGTGTCTCATTTAGTCTGTGCACAGCTCATGTACTTATTGGCATGCTATTGCCACTGTCACAGGCTGTCTAATTTAAGAGCTATGAAGAAGAATGTCTTTTCTCAGGACCCCATTTGTAATGATTTTTCTTTTGGGTCACTTGGTAGAGAGGGCTCACGATCTGACTGTAATTTAGAATGTGCATTCTCCAGAAACCCACAACACCTAAGAAGGCTTGCGTTTCCTGTTTGTTGGTTGGTTGGGACATGGTCATTATTTTGTTTATCACATCCGTTGGGATCTCATGACATTCATCTTGCTACTTTATTCCCAAAACCTAAATTTCTTGTGCAGGTCCCTTGATTTTGCTTTGTTTTATGGCAAAGCCAGCTATCAATATGGTGGATAGTGGCTTCGCAACTTCATCCACCAGATCCCTCAGGACCTGCAGGTACAAATACTGTTAGAAATGTTCTCATAAGTCTATATTTAAATGGGCATTCACAACACTTTTACTTCTTCTGCTTTCCACAAATATTTCCTCAAATTAAAATACAGTTCACATAGAAATATACAAAAGGAAGGATTTGAACCCAGCCTAAAGGTGAGGTTCTGCCACATGTAGTAGGTGAGATGAGATTTTTTTAAAGGCATGAAGCTTCCACAATGCAAGTCTTACACTGTGTAAGGGCAAGGGTGTCAAGCGGATCAAGCTCAACATGGTATCCTGTGAAAGTAGACACGCTAAAATTGGTGCTAAGGATTTCTGGTTAGTTAAAGAAGCCCAAGTAACACTTACCTAAGTTAAAATAAATGTCCTCTATACAGAGGTTACTCATTCTCAATGTAGAATCACTAATTATGACAATTTTCACAGACAAGATTTCTTAAATTTGTTGCTATTTTTTTCACGACTTCCTGCAAACACACCATTTGAAAATCTTATGAGCTAGGTCATAAAAAAACCTACCACACTTGACAATTTCCCTTTTCTTCACTGTAGTTTGATGTAAATTACTTTCCTGATTTTCTTTTTGTATGCTTCGCTATAATGAAAAATGAATTATCATATGCATTTTAGGATCTCAACCATATATTTTGAGAACTCCTTTTTTATTTCTTTATTTCTGTACATTTTGGGACAATGCTTTTGTTTCAGTCAAACCATGTTATGCCTTGGAGTATTTACCTCATAAACCATTTTGTCTAAATCTCTTTTTTTAGCTTCTGTCACTTCTGTAGGAAAACTGTGGAGTGCAGCTATGGCTTTTACACTATTTTGAGATTGATGGAATGCAACCTGCAATGCTTAGACCATTGACTGAGGCAATGACTAAGCCACTAGAGATGATGGCTGAGGACCTGCGGAGGATGTGTGACTTTCAAAGGATGGAATAAGTCCAGGACTTATGCTGGGAAGTTAAAGCCATCAGCATAACTTCATGTCTTAGAAAAAATGTTTAAGACTACACAAAAGAAAATGTAAGGATTGATTTGGTACATTATTGGTTTTTAAAGGCAGTAGACATTTTATTTCAATCAATTCTATTGAAGCATATTTTGTTTTATTTTTTTATGCTTTTGTGTGTGTGTGTATGGTATTTTCCTTCAGGCTTTTCTCAAGAGGGAGGAAGAAACACTGGTGAAAATAGCTGATTTGTCTTTCTCTTCCTAAAGTAGATTTTTGAAGCCTTTGACCCTAATTCAAATATAATTGTTTAAAATTTGTTGTTCTCTGGTAACAGTCAAACATGTATTTTAAAACACAAAGATCATTACCGCAAGAGATCCCTTCTCAAACTGCTGTTCCAATTAATTAAACCTGCAGTTAGTTTTAATGTCAGAAAGCTTCTAGTCTTAATAGTGGGGATAAAAATTGAACCCTACTTCTCCCCCTAGCATTTCTGATACCTTAGTTTGTTAAATAATAGAATTTATTATTTATTTTTATTATGTGCAAGTAAAGTAACTTTTTTTTGGAAATTAATTTGAAAATATGTAATACATGCTTAATGCTTACAAGGTCATGTTTTGTGGCTGTTAAACTGTTTCCTAAACATAATTCTTAATGCTAGATTAACTGACCAAATGTTTTTGTGAGGCTGAGCATCCTTATCTCTTAATCTGAAAGATTTTATAAGCTATTTTTATTTTGTTGATTTACAAAATGAAAAAAGTTATTAACACTTTAAAAATGTGAATAGAATAATAATGTTGATCTGTTTATAATACATTTCATCACAAAGTGCTTACAGAGAGAGAAAATAAGAAGTTACAGAAAAAGACTGTGCGTATTCTAACAAATTTAGAGTATTCTTTCTTATGTTATTCAATCTGGTTTTTAAAGTTCCACATATTTTGGTATTTATTATTTAAGTAACATGATTTAAATGTCTAATAAGTCCATTCCCAAAGCACCCTATATTTTTTGGGATGAAATTCTAGACAATGCCCATTTTTGCTAAAACCGTAATCAGTGAAAATGCTGCACTTGCTGAGAGACACTGTCTCCCTGAAAACCAGTCTTCATAGAAAAAGAAAATTGATAGAAATAAAACTGAAAGCACAAAGATTAAATTATTTGCTCACAGCTGTGAAGGTATCAGCTGAGTTGAAAAGCAAAAGCTGATCTGTCCCCTGCACTTTAGAGCCCTGCCCTATGCAGTTTTGTTCTTTACAGCTCCTTTGGATGGACCTCGGCACCCAATGAGAGATGGTTGAGGAGCTGAAGGGTTAAATCCTGCAAGAAAGATGTGAATGAAGCAGTTTTGCTTCAGGTTGCACATGGACTGTTCCATGTATCCCCTTTTGAGCAAAGCCATGTATAAACATGAACTTGTCACTTTGTTAATTTATGGCTAAACTGAAGAACTGGAAAAATACTTCTGTAGGTGGCAGTGGTTTCTCACCTTCTTCTGTCCACACTTTGAGGACAGTATCAAACAACAATGTAGAGAGAGACAGGGACTCTGTAAGATGGCTGCACTCAGAAACAGGCACTTGCTAGAGTGACTACATTCATTTCCCAGTGAAAAGGGAAATATTGTAACATGAAATTAAATTAAATTGCATCAATAGCAGGGAGTGAAGAATTTTGCCTTTGGATGGCTGAAGCATACGGCAGAGGGTCTTCCTCTGGAAGGGGTGGTGGGTGTTGGGACCAGCAGGTGTTGGAATAGCAGGGAACTGGAGCCGAGATCTTCATGCCACCTTGAGCCACCAGGCTGGTGGTCAGCTGCCTTGAGGGGATATACCCGAGCTGCTACTGACTGCTCCAGCGTGGATATGGACCCCACTAAATAAACTAACATTACTGATGATAAAGTCAGCAGAAAACAAGAAAAAAATTCTTGCATGTTTTATCTGCTTCCAAAATCTCCCACGTCTGTCTGGCCTAAGTGGTACCCTTGTTACTTCTTCTGATGAGGCACCTGGCTTGTTTGGACACTGTAAGTGTAATATTTATGACATGAAGTCTTGACATCCACCTATAGGTCAGCTGCTGCTGGATATCCCTTTGTAAATTGTCTAGATCATGAGGCCTTGAAATTAATTTATATTTTGAGCTGTAAGTGCTGTGTAACATGTTGCAGTTCAGCTGGCAGATGCAGAAGATGCTGGTGTGCCTCTAAGTAGCATCTAAATATGCAGAGAAAACCCAGGTCAGGTTGTCATCATTTCAGGGTTCATGAGTTTTAAAAGGGCTTCTACTTTTTAGCGTTGCTTTTAATGACACAAACTACATGTCTCAGAGGTATACTTCTCCCTCCCTCTTTCTGTGATCTTCCTGTGTGATGTAAGGCATGTTTCTGGGTGGCTAGGATTATGTTTCCTTTATTTTGTTCTTTACAATTTCTATGTTTTGCAATGTTTTACGCTGAGAGGAAAGGGGGGAAAAAAGACAGAGCAAAACTGGAAATGAGTGGTCAGCTCCCAGACTGGGAATGATCTGGCAGACAGTAAATCAGTTGGGTTTTGTTTTTTACTTTCCCCCTCCCTCACTTTTCTATAGTCTTTGCTTTAGGTATAGTATTAATAATAAAACTAATAGTAAGAAAACAACTCTGGAGCTTTTGATTAGATTTAACTTTTTGCAATGCTCACTGGCACTATAAACATCTTCTGAATTCTGACTCGTGAATAAACTTTCTGGGATATAATATCTTTGCCATTCTGTATTTTAATTTACACCATATTATAAAGTCTTTCAAAAGGCACTAAGACATAAGATTTGGTGGGTTGACTGGTGTCTTTTTTTCAGCTGTTTATGATATTGCAAAATCCAGTGTGCTGTCTGAATGCTCACACTAAGAATACACATTTAAGTAAGTGTATTATTATTTTAAATACCAAGACCAAATGCTGCTAATGCAAACAATGTTGACTAAGATTTTCAAACAGTCTGAGCACCCATATCCATTAAAAGTAATTAACCTCAAAAAACTTATGTTATTCCATCCTAGTGGCTTGTGGCAAAATTGTGATAGATTGAATTGAAAAAAGGTGAATTTCTGAAAAAATTTGGAAGAATTCTGAGATTTTTGATACTGAAACCTCAAGCAGGTTTAATACTCATGTTTAATGTTTAATACCATCCTATGTGATGTTAAATACAACAGTGTAGCAACTTGCTTTAGCCTAAAATCCCATCAATGTATTTCTGCTGTCTATGGGCTTTGACATAAGCTTTATCTTAAACTTCAGGTTTTGAGTGCTGTTGCAGTGCTGAAAGAGGCATGGGTGAGTTTCCTGCTGAGCCCCAGCACATCCTGGACAAGACTCCTGTGAAGTCCTTGACAGACGTTTCTATCTCTAAGCTCTGAGAACTTTTGCTTATGAATTCACAAAACATGAGTATTTCTCTTGTTGGTGATATGATTTCTTGATTTCATTTTAGCACCTCCCCAAATTTACATTTCTGCAATCTCTGCCAAAACACCTCTCCAGCAATAAACCAAGGATTTTAATTTTTTTTTACTGAGAATATTTAATTTTACACTGCAACCCAGAGGCTCCTTTATCTACCACTGTAAGAGTGTTACATTATCTTCACAGTTTTTTCTCTGGTGACATGAAACATCATCAGGAAAAACAGGAGGAGAGGAGCAAAGAATAGTGCACATTCTAGAGAAATTATAGGTGCAATTGAATGTACCTTTAGAAGAAGAAAGATCAGTACTTGAAAGTACTTGAAAGTTTTTCTTTCAACCTGATAAGAAAAAAGATAAGGTTGGCAAAAAGATGCCCAATCATCAGACATAAAATCTGGTTTCAGCAACACATTAAAAGCTCTGACAGTTTAAAGACAGAAAGGTAATTGTAAAAAAAAAAATAATCAAAAGTAGATATAGTAGTGCAGCATTATTTGCCAAGTGTTCTGCTGCTGTACAGTAGAGTTTTGGTTTGTTTTGCAGAAATTCTGATTGGTAGCATTTTTGGGGAGCACTTAATCAAGAGAGCTGCCTCCTCATCTGTTATGGATACATTTATCAGGTATCAAAATCAAGATCATAATCACAAGTTCTTGCTTTTCACAAAACATAAACGCTGCTAAAGGAAGTATGTTAGGAGTCACAATTTAGGATTCTGGAGTAATTGTTTTTGGCTAGTGGCTTAATTTAAATGAATGTTGGAAATTGCATCATCCTGTTAATTAAATTAATTTCTTATTTTTTTGGCAAAAGACTCCCATCTCTGAAATCATCAGAAACCCTAGCAACTCCCAGCTATTCACAGTATTTTGTTCCAGAGGACAGGAACTTTATCTTTAAGACCTTCTCCCTCAGAAACAACTCGGACAACTGCCTTTAAGACAACTGTAATTGTTTACTAAACAGCTTCAGAAACTACTCAAAAAATCCAAAACAAAACAAAATTAACAATTTGAACATGAAAAATGCTATAGAAATACCACATATTATTAACAAAATACCAAGTAGTATGCAAAAAAACAGAGTTGTGCAATGCAAAGGCATGGAGAGATTATAAACAATAGCAGCAGCTGAACCCAGGTAAGAGATTGTTTCAATAGTACTTTATTATTATATACTAATACTTTACTTGGTAAAATCTCATTTTTGTGTCTTGCTCAGAGTGCCTGCAGTGGGACTCATGTAGCTTTGCCATTAAATTCAGCAGTTTGCCTGTGCTTGGAGAAGTGCAAATATGAGCTATACTAAATTGCCATTGCAGGAAAGGAGCAGGATGAAGTGGCTTGTATTTAGTTTTCTGGGTTGTGGGCTTAGAGTGGCAGTAGACCTAGCTGGCTAAAAACTAGATGAAGATTCTCTACATCATGCTGCAGACACTGCCTAAAGAAAGTCTGTGCATAATTTCAGTTGTGTTTGCTGCTCAGGTAGTCATGCCTCCTTTAGATCCTGCACCAAAGTGAAATTTGTATCTTGTAACTTCAGTGAGAACACTCCTACCCCAGAACCTTTGACTAAATCTATGGAAATCTGAGACGTGACTGGAAATGGTGAAGTAAAAAAAAAGTCAAGTCATAATATGAAAATCAACCAAGTAAATTTGTTTTCTGAAGTGTATTGAAGGCAATAGAGAAAGCTCCCATTTGCTTTTCCCCCCAAGGTTCTTAGCTTCTTTCTCCTCATTGTATTTTAAGAGTAAAAAAAATCAGCTACTAACTCAAGGAAGTGATAGTAGAATTTCCTTCATTGTAACAGTGTGTAGCATAATGCCAATACTGCCAACCAACTTTATATTTGCATAAGCTTTGTTTTCAGAGTTTCTTGGGAGGAAATGAAAAAATTATAATTTCCATTTTACAAGTATTTAAAAGTATTATTTTAAAATATTTCCTTTTGAATACTTTTTTTTCTTTCATTTTCAATAGTACTATTTAAAAGTTATCATGTTCATGCGTTCTGTTCACTATGTATAAACTTTTGTTTACAATAATTCCATGACAGAATAGATTTACTGTTATTCAATTAGCTGGACACTCGCAACAATGCTGGTATAAATCACTCTGTTCTTATGGCCCTTTCCTACAAAATCATTGAATACTTACAGTCAGAGTTATGACATTTTTGAGGGATTTACAACCATCACAAGACTGCACAGAACCAAAGAAAGTCAAGGATGACAGTCTTGCTTAGGTGATGAAGCGTAAACAAATTTCTCAATGCTGTAGACTTATTAATCACAAACAACACTTTCCAAATCAGTTGTTTTTAAAGATGAGTTAAAAAATGCTCCAAAAATTTTCTATCTTCTATCAGCACAGACAAATAGTATTATTTAATAAAAATAAAGAAATTTTGGGTGCTATTTTGTGTATTGTAGTTGAATACTAAGTCCTGTCCAAAGTAACAAGAACAAATCATGTGTAAAGATTGTCATCTGGCAAATATAGAATAAATATATTTAAAGAGCACGGATGTTAAATGTATACTATGTTCTAAATCTACTTAAATAATATATGTACTCTACTTAAATAATATATGTACATACATCTTAATTTTTTCCCAGCAGCAACAAAAAAACAACTAAATGAAAATATAAACCTTATTTTTGCTTCTGCACAAAATGCTCTAGTACTAAAGTAGAATAGTAAGGTCTATACCAGTTAAATGAAATTGAACATCTTATTATAATGATAGTTTCAAAAATCTCTTCAATATAAATCCATCCATCTTGTTATAACCTAATATCTTTCCCTGTCTGGAGCATTTAGTTTCTTGTATTTGCTTTCCATTTACCGTCAAAGATGTAAATAGCATGACCTGGGAAATCTTGATCTGAGCAATCCAGCTTAAAATCAAAACAAAAAGGAAAGAAATTGTAATGCAATGATTAATGTCATTCATCAAGGTTTCAATGAAAATAGACTTGTCAAAAATTGGATTGATAAATCCACAGATTGAATTGATAAGGAAAGTGTGTTGAAATAACAAATACCTGTAAAGAATATGGCCTCGACTCACATAATACTTTGGTATAATACAGTATATGCAATACATACAGCAATTATTATACAGATGAAGACTAGCTACCAGCAGAATGTAAAATGCAATTGTAAATTGAAATCATTGTCTGACAGGAGATTTCTAGTGGGTCCCTTTGGGATCTAGTCTCTGTCTACATACACTATCCTTGGTGGTGGTAGGCAAAACAATAGAAAATCATTGCTGGTAACATTAGCAAATGATTATAAAGTGAAAGGTAAATAGAAAATAATGACAGGGTCTGATAAGATATGCCAGGCTGACTTGCTTAAGAAAATGAGCTCATTGTAACACAAATGAATTTCACGTCATGTTTCTAGGAATGAAGAATCCCACCTTAAAATAGGATTTCCTCCTGGAAATCTGTGACTCCCTTTGAACCAGGAAAGATGCAGGGGACATTAACATAAATAGCCAGCTCTACATGAACTGCCAGCAAGATGTAAAACTGCTTTCAGATACACAAACTGCAAAGAACCTGTTACCATATTGGTGACTGTACTGTGATTAATGCTGGATATGTCATTCCAGTATTGTTGACTGTATTTCAAAAAGCAAACTGTCAAATTTGAAATGATTCAGAGAATCAGTACAATATTAGGCTGGTAGCCGGCATAGTTGTGCACTGCAATGATTCTTTGGAATCCAGAACTTCTTAGCATAGTCAAGGGAATTTTAAGGAATGACTTGGTATCTTAAACTAACAATGAGAAGTATGAGTGAATATAAAAAATGTCCAATTTACTGGACAACGGCTGTGTAAGAGGAAGAGCTTTTAGGTAAGAAAAGGTGTTTTTTGTCACTGCATTTTCTTTACATCCATGTTTTCAAACCAGTTTTAAAAAATGTATTAATCAATGGACCTAAAAAGGGGAGAGAAGTCGACCCAAGACTTCACCAGGATTGTTTATCTCCTGCCAGGCTACCTCTGACTGCAGAATCAATTGTGGTTTGCTCAAGCAAGGTGCTCAGGAGCAGAGCTGTACCAGTGCTGTGCTCTGTGCTTCTTCCCACTCCCTGGTCTTGTTTATGCATTAAGACTTGGCTCCCTGTGTTTGCTCTCTTAGCTCCTTGGAGGATACACCGGGTTGCTGGATTCAGTGTCTGTCTTCAAAGAGACAGCAATTCAAATACATCCCTGTGTTAACACTCTAGAAATTAATTAATTATAAAATGAATGCATTTTTTACATAAAAAAGCCCTGCTATATTTTAAGTCTTTATTCTGTGATGTGGTTTTGGTTATTTTTTGGGGTTTTTTTTTAATATTCAGTGAGATTTATAAAAGCCTAATTCGTTTTCACACTGTATGGAACACATACTTTGAAGACCCAGGAATAATGAGGGCTTAGGACATCAGTGACAGGAAAGAAAACCTTTTGACTGGTAAACTGGGTGACTGCACATGAAGTCATGGAAATAAAAACAAGAAACATATGTATGCATGTGCTTAAGTCCCTCAGGTGTTTTCACAACAGGACCATTCTATAAAAGCTTTTTCAATATGTTTCTTCATGATTCTGTCTTCAAATGCCATCTGACCTTAATAAAACTGCCCTGGTTGCTTTACAGAGCATAACATACTGTTCCTAGTGGTCTCTTACAAACACCAGTATTTTTATAGTGTTCTCTGATAATCTTTCAGAGCTGAGCCTAGTTCCTGATAAATTGGTGTTTTTCTCCCAGGTTGATTGTGAGTAGTTATTAAATATGTAACACGGTGTAAAACATGACCAGGAGTTTAAATGTGGAAAATTTTAGACAAAGTGTGAAAGTTTATCTTTAAGTAGAGAAAAATTATTCTTCCTTCGTGCGCCTTTATTTTTTTTATAGGAGCTACTAATACTGAGGAGAAAATCTTGTGTGTATTCTAAATATTCTTTTTAAATGCACTGAATTTATGCAAATATTTACAATAATAATGATTACAGGTTTGGTGTCATCAACTGAAAGAGGGGTTGGCACTATTTTTCTTGTTTTCCTGGAATTTTTTATTGTTTACTTTCTTCTATTGTGTGATGTTTCTTTCAGAAAGTGTTATGGTTTATATAAGATGCTGTATAAAATAAAGTGGTATTGTATTGCTCCATATTTTCCCAAAAAGTTGCATTAAAAATAATATTAAAATTCCACTTCCAAATACTGCAATTTGATAGTGTTTATTTCCAAGGATACTGTTTTAGCCCAGTGTAGATGCTCAAATTAAAATTAGTAGTGTAACAGCCCATGCAGTGCTTATGTTCACAGAACAAAGACACTATTTGTGGCTTTATTATTTGTATGCATTTCAGTATTTTTCTCTCCTGTGTTTACTGAGGGTTTAACTCTGTAGTGAAGAAGAGAGGGGATTGTGTAAAAATTTAGTCCCAAATTCTCAGTTTCTTCTGCACAGCCTTTACATTTGTTCTTGGGGAGGGATCTGAGGCTGTAGGTAGCTAGAAATCTTTTCTGCCAAAATGATGTGGAAGCTACTAGTCAGCAAGAGTCAGTAACCTCTGACTTGCTTATACTTATGCAAAAATCTGCTCACACATTTCACAGATCATCTCCTTTCTCTAAAGGTCTTTTTGCTGCCAATTCATATGGAAAACATTTACTAATTCCACATCTCAGGAGGTAAGGTTTGTGAATGCATACCTTCATTTGGCATTTTTGTTGTCTTTTCGTGTTGCAAGTTTGTACCTACTATGCTGTTCAGCCTCAGCCCTCTTGCATTATTGCTTTTTTCCTCCCACTAAATATCTTTTTGGAGTGTTTTCTCATAGGTATAATATCTTGCATTTTTCTAGCTTTAATCTTATTTTCTTGCTCCTCTTCCTAACTACTTGATGTCATTTTAAATATATTTTTTCCTCACTAGCATTAGCAGTTCCTCCCACCTTAATATAATCTTTGATTTTCATTTATATGCTACATCATGAATGATAACATCAAATACGCCTAGACTGAGTACTTACCCCTGCAGTACCCCAGATGAAACCTCTCCCTCCCCTGAACTGATACATGGCCATTTATCATTCCCCTTTGTAATTCTCCTGGAAAGGTTAGATCTAATGGGTTTCTAAGCAAACACATAAAATCTTAAACTTCCCTATCAGAACTGAAGTGGTGGAAGACAGAGTTAGGACTGTCTTTCATCAACATAATATTTATAGCCAAGCAAATGAACACTTCAGCTCTGCAAATCCTAAATTTGTTGCCAGACAGTATCTGGAGATTGTTTTGCATGTTTTGATTAAATGCAGATTCCTTAAACTTTTTTTTTTTTTTTTTTTTTAACAAAGCCAGAGTCCTGTTTTTGTTCTTTGTTTTCTCTGGTAACGGTCTGTGATGAATGAGATGTCCAATTAATGACCCACATCACTGAGTGTAAAAAGTCTCTTTGTTCATGAATATGGCAGTTCACTTAAATTAAGATTTTACAACAGTTCTGAGGCAAAATCTAAACTTCTGCTCAAACCAGGCACCTGGGGAGACATGAAAAAATAATGATTCTCAAGCTCTAAAACAGTTTAGCTTTTTTATGTATGTGAAAAGTTTTGAATGTTTCAGTTCTGTCAAAAGTTGGACCTAAGAAAAGAGGTAATCTACTTGAATAAATAAAATCTATCATTTAATATGTCCACATTAATTTACTGATGTCCATTTCGTGCTAATTGAAAAGAATATTCTTGATTCACAACTGTGTGAAAAAGGAGAGGATGACCATCTGAAATATCAGTGCAGTTGTATTATCAAAATTTCAATTGAAAACTCATTACTAATATGACTAGTGGTTTTAAAGAAGTTGCAGTCCTGGTTTTACCACTCTCTGAAATGTTTCACTCATGGTCTGTGTGACAGACATATGGAAAAAATAAACCTTCATCAGGAAAAGGGGCAGAACTGAAACAATTGCATTTTTATTTTATTTTCTTTTCTGAAAACTGAGTTGCAGTCACGCTTTGGTGCTCCTCAGAGGCCCCTGGGACTTGCATGGCCCATGGGAAGGTGCCTTGTTCTCTCCCAAAGCTGCACTTGGCCTGTGCGAGGGAACCAGCAATGAAACTTTGAATGGGACCACAGGTTGTACCAGGGTTAAAAAGCAGAAACAATTACAGAATTCAATAGCACTCATCACTGTAGCTGTTGAATTTCTAGTAATCCTTTCATATGACTCTTGCAATCAAAATCTGGGTATTGGTGAAGATATTTGCCCTGTAACACTGGAGCTTTATGAGTTCCATGGATGTTTTGAGGTGTTGTAGTGCTTACTCAAAAGCAAGTCACCAAAAATTTTTGATTGTGACTTGCTATAAAAAAGGTTTTATGTTAAAGAAAAAATATACATTTTAGTTTTTCCTGGAGTGTCCCATGGGTCAGGTTAGTGTTGAGAACAAACTGGTTCAGCTGCCTCTAGGATCTGTTTTGCCCACATTAGTCCTCTTTGGCTGTGAAGGGCTTTGCTTTTTTGTGCCTAAATTGGACCTCGTCATGTCTAAACAGCAAGTGCCCAGCCCACATCCTGCAAGGCTTGTCCTGCGTTACATTCTGTGCTCCAGCCAAAAAAGAGACTCCTGGCTCCCAGCCAACTCCCTTCAGCCCCATGGAGGGGTCACATGGAAGGTGCCTCCGTCAGTCCCCTGATGTGTGAGCCCAGGCCATGTTGAAGTACTGATGATGTTTAGGGGAGTTTTCCCTTTGTATGGCAGCAGAATATAGAACTAAATGCACAACATACCCCCAGAGTAACGCTAAAGTCAGGTATGACACCTGAATTTGAAAGTGTTTAATGATTAATTTGGATACTTAGAGGACAAGATCTGAATCTTATCCCTGACTGATGATTTTGTCTTCCCAAATCCATGCACATACTTAATACCTATTACAAATAATAGGTATTAATTATACTACCTTATGATAATACCTTAATAATTACTTAAGATCCATTACATTTTTAACACTAATTAGAGCACGGACTGTATCACAGTTGTCCCTCTCACAGTAGAGTGCTGTAATCAGTGTGATGAAGAGGCATTTTCATTCTCTCTTCTTTTTCAGAAAAAAGTGTTTTCTAACTGGTCTCCCCTGAAAACATCCTGGAGTAGCAACCCTTTCTTGGCTGAGCTCAGTCCTTTAAAGAGAGCATGGGTTGAACCTGGATTTCCCACATTCTCTTCCATGTTTTATTCTTTCCAGATCAGATTGAATCCTTTCTACTAGCTAACAGGGCAAACAAAATCATGTTCCATTATACTGTGACAGTGCTCAAATAATTCATTCTCAAAATCTTTCAAAGGATTTATAAACTTGTATTTCTCCTGTGTTGCATATTTTGGTTTTGCAGTTGCAATAGCAGGAGATGAGCAGCTTTGAAAGAATCACTACACGTTACCTGTTAAGTCTAAGTGAAAGACAGAGACAATATGCAAAACAACAAAAACATAGGAATATATGTGCGGTTGCATTGTCTCAAATGCAATGAGCAGTACAGAGAGAAGAAGACCGAGTTTTACAAAAGTACACAAATTTAGAGTGGGAGATGATTGGATCGAAGAATAAATATTTCTATTTTGGATATTGGCCTTGTCATCCTTTCTGGTACCATTCCATGTATCATGTTGCAGAACAACAGATGGGCATGAAGGAGAAGTAGATGGAGAATGAAGACACCCAAGAGATGAATTTTGCAAGTGCTTCTACATAGTGCTGTCACCAGAAGCAACAGTACAAACCATCTTGCTACTTCACCCAAGCAGTGATCAGTTTCTGGATGGTTGGTTGTTTGTCTTCCTTTGCAAGATTTTTTTTAACCCATTGTCCCAGGTTGTGAGTAACAGAACAGCATTTAAATACTAATGTTGCTAGGGAATTGCTGACCATAGTTTTCTAGTTCATGTAGATAGGCATGGACAGTGTTACAAAGCATTCTTGACAAATAATACAATACTTCACTAATAGGCTCTATATTAGCCAGAGTAAAGTTTTTAGTAACTTGAGAATCCTGTTAGTACTGCTTGAAATATGACGACGATTGCTCTAAAGTTGCTTTATTCTGCTTCCCATAAGATATTTCCTGCCCATAGGAGTCACTGGTAGGGTGAAATATCAAAATACTCATAAGAACTTTCATCAAATATCAAAAGCTCCACATTTCCCTAGAGTGGCTATTTCCCCTATCAAAGGATATGAGAAATTGTCCAGAATCAGTGTTGCCAGAGTAGCCCCTCCTGCTTCCTCCTTTCTCCCTCCCCCCCTCCTCCCAGCTCTCAGCAGCTCTTTCTGTATTCAAGTGCAAGAGTCAGGGTGAATAACAGCCCATCTTAACCCAGGCAAGTCTGTATTCCCCCATCAGCATGTTCCCGCCACCACCTTTAAAACCTTGCTGCTGGTTTGTTTACTCTGCCCTTTTTTAAAAATTCCTTTCTCCGAGGGTGAAGTTGGGGTAGTCAAACAGCTCCCTGCTGCCAAGGAGGAGGTCCTTCTCCTTCTTGTCTGCTCCTTTCTCCTCCAGTCAATCTCTCTTCTCTCTTTGGACCAGCTCTGGTGCTCATCAGACTCTTCACTGAGCTGGTTGAGTTTGCAAAGCTTGTCACTTTTTTTCAGCCTCTTAGCTTTCTTCAGGCCCATTAACTGAACAGGCCCAGCATGGGGCTGACCATCAGAGCCGGTGCAAGCAGAAGGTCAGGAAGGAAGGAGGGAAGGAGAGGGAAAGTAGGAAATAACCATTCAACACACCTCTGCCTTTATCTTATTTTAAGTGGCAAGGTATAACTTTACCCTAAAATTTATTATTAACTTAAATTAAATTTAAAAATAGTTAATATAAAATCTTGCATAAGAATAAAAAAGCCACATGCTATTTTGCTGCCCACACAGTGAGCTAGTCTTCATAAGAAAGAAACTGATTTTTGTGCATAATATCTTGCACTCTCTAAAAGACTGTTTTTTGAGGTGAACACTTGTGTGTTGTGGCTTCCTTAGGCTTCTGAAAAATCAATTTTGCTCCATTCTATTAGATATAAGTACCAATAAAGCTTACTTTGCCTTAGATGCCTTTGGATTTGGCCACAGGAAAGAAGTTCTGAACTGTGCTTAACTGTTAATGGTATTAAAATATTGCAGAAGAATAGGAAGAATAAGAATACAGGCTTTTGGGCAGTAAAATCCTAATTCTTTTGTTTATTGATAAACAATTTCCTCCTATGTTTCCCACCTCCTATCTAGTGCTTTACAGAGCAGTCTAAGTTGGTTTGACTCCATGTACCATCACATTAAAAATTATGTGACTGAGAGATTACTTTTCCCCTGTAGAGGTGTGTAGCAAGATTAGTTTCTGCTGTCGAGAGAAATTAGAGGACTAAGTTGTACTGCAGAGGTGCTTGCTTGTGTTACAAGTTGTATGGTCATTAAGTCTTGAGGAAAGAGTGGTCCCTGCCAGTGAGTATCCTACATATAGAACATGGGAGAGATATCATCAATGAGAAATGCTACTGAGAATAATTTTGTTACATGTCCTACAGAACCATTTCTACACAGCACACCAGTTACCTTTAAAGTAAGAAAATGTATATACATCCTTTTTCAATAATAATAACAATACTCTTTTCAAGAATAATAACAATACTCTTTTCAAGACTATAAAACTTTTCAAACCATACCACAGAAAGTTCTTTCTTCTAGTTGCTTTACTTAAAAGTCACAACTCAACACATTCCCTTACAAAATAATCCAAAGATCTCTGGTGCTGATCAGCCTAGGTTTTTACTTTTGCTAAGTCCTATTTTACACATGTTTGGATCCTCCAGCTCTCATATTGTTCAGGTAGACTTTATTTTTCCTACTATAAACTTGCTCAGCATTGATGGCTTTTGGCATGAGAGCTGATACTGTGGCAGAGAGAGGCACTGCATTCTGAGTTGAAGTATTTAACATAGATAATGAGGACTGCAGCTACCCTCCACCCCTACAGAGCTGGCTCCAGCTTAGTCAGACAATTGAAAGTGGGTTTCCCTTGTATGGCTAAGAGAAATAATAATAATAAAAAAATTAAGGTAAAATATAGGAGGTTTATTATGGTTTTAAAAATAAAACCATATAGACAGTAGTGATGAACACCTGGAAATCTGTTGGGCATGATGGCGTGGTCCTCTCATTCTGAATAGGATGTAGCCAGCGAGCTCCCAAGAGGCCCAAACTCAAATATATCTCAACTGATGAGCTGCAAAAGATGGTGTTTACCTGTGTCTTAGAGAACTTCTGCCTGGGACTGTCATCTATAGAGAAGTCTGTACATTGAAAACTGTGGATTGACTCTGCCTTTCCTTCCAGTTTACTCTGCAGCTTCTGAGAGTGTGGAAATCAGCTGTCAAATGAATGTGCAAATACTTGTTCGCTGGTTTTGAACAACTGCAAATCTCTGTTCTGTTCCTCAGCCGGGATTGAAGAGTGTGTGGCAGAAAGCAAGACCTTCTTGTTCATGAGAGATCCCATAGTCATGAATGCTCCACACTGTAATTTAGAGCAGCCTTAGGGTGGCTTCTGTTTTGCAGTGGCTTCTCCTAATAGACTTTCAGCCTCCTGGTTTCATATCCTGAAGCCACAGCTCTTACTGAGATTGTAGGCAAAAGAGAAAGCAAATCATCAAGTAGCCCACTAAATTTAGTTCAGGACAGGCTAACTTGAACAGAGAGCAATAAACAGCTTTGTCCTACAGCAAAACCTAGTACAGACAAATGATTTGCACCTAAGTAGAAGAACTATTTACACATTCATCTCTATAAAAAATGAAAGGCATCCACTGTCCATGGCAATTCTGGCAAATGAAGTCTCTGTAAATGATGTTGCTGGGGACAGATCCAGGCTTGTGGTGCTGCTGTGGAGACCGTGAAGAGTGCATTCTCAAAGTATTGAATAGCATGGCCTGCTAACTGTCATTCTCCTGTGAATAGATGACTTTTCATTCTCATTGAACAAAGTCCTCAACAGAAAGTCTTCTGGCAAAAGCTCTGGGATGCTGGATAAAAGCTGAAACAGAGCTGTCACTTGGTGGTGACACGTCACTAGCCATAGAAGACACTTTATCTGCTCCCCCATCTTTCCTTCCCTGAACATTTTCCATTTCATGACAGGAGAAGTTACTCCAGAAAGTACAGTCTGGGTGCTAGACAGTGTCAGTCATGTCTGAAATACTCTTAAAAGAAATGTGGGAAACCAGAGGTCCTCACCAGGATCCAGGTTGCTCACCCCCTCTAAGTGCCCTTCCCTGGGACTGCTTGCAGCTCAGAGCTGAGTGCCACAAGCCCAGTTTGCTAAAGCCACTTGAAACACTCCTAGGAGAAGGCATTTTGCCTTCCTCCCCAGGAGGCTTGTCCCCATAAGGGTAAATGGGGCCAGAGCAGCTGGAGGGGATGTGTTTCACACTGCAGGTGGGGCACAGCTTTGGGGAAAGAGGAACCATTTCCACAGCTGCCCCTAAAGAGGTTTTTGGGGAAAGCAAATAACTTTTCAGATGGCCAATGAAATGAAAGGAAGTGTTCAGGTTTGTTGCAGAGCTAGCTTGAATGGAAGTTGAATAATATGGCTTTCTGCAGACTCCTCAACCATGGGACAACAATAAATCCACAGTCAGACACCACAGAGAAGATCTTTAGTTGTGTTCTCTTTAGCTCTGTTTTAGTGTATCTTTCTCAGATCTCGCTTAGTAGGACTTTGGAATTATGCAGTATTTTTTGCTGCTTTACTCTAGTGTTGCTTTGATACAGATATTTTCTTAAGCTGTAAAAATAGCCTGCAGTTCACAGTAGTGCTAAAGCAGTAGATAAAGGCAGATACCCATATCTAGATGGGACTGAGTATTATTTTCCTGTACTTCATTTCATCCTTAGAGACCAAATATGTCTATAAAACATTTGAAAACTGTGAAAGCAATATGAACTCCTAGGGGTGATAATGCTATATAAACTAAACAGGATGAAAGAGATTCTGGTAAGTATACCGGCTTGGCTGTATCTGTTACAATGGTGCAGATATAATTGCTTACAGTTCTAGCCTCAAACATAAAAAAGGCCTGCCATTTGGTCATTCCACATTAAATAAACTAGAGATAGTCCTTTGATTTACAGATCTTCTTTCCCTTTGAGGGTACCTATTTAAATCTGGTAACACCTTGCCTGTAATGATGAACAGTGAGGGTCTGAGTCTGCTTTTAGATTGGTGAGCAAGGTCAGATTGTAATCCCAGCACTAATGAAGTTGCACGAAGCTTTAGTGCTCCCTGCTTCACAGAGAAAAAACCATGCAGCTCTGCCTAGCACTGGCTCGCAGCTCTTGAAGTCTGCTTTGTTTCACCTGAAGTTATCTCAAATAGCTCCTCCTGCCCCCTGTCCCCTCACATGAGCCTCTGGTCTGCACTGGACACATCTGCTCTTAACAACTTTTGTTAATACAGTTGTGCGAGCTGGCAGAGTAATTTATTTTTATGACATTTTTACGTGGACAGATTCCCTAGCATTCTCTTAGTTGTAACATCAAATCCTTCTACACAGTTTGTTTCATCCAAGAAATAGATGAGGCATACTTGTCAATAAGCATCACATCTGCACCGGAAGGATGTCTCATAGAGCTTCACCAGCAAATCTTTTTACTTCCTAAGAGTGGGTCTTAAGCCAGGCTTGCATTTAGATGGCTCTGTCTGGACAGCAATTCTAGTGAGCCCTGTTGACAGCCCAATAGATAGATTATGTATCTGCAAAAGTGAGCTTTCTAGCTGGTAAAAATCCTTCAACTGAAAATGTCTGTCCAGAAACCAAATCCGTAGGACCTGCTGCTCAGAAGTTTGGGATCACTCCAGCAAGGTACTTTTGAAAAATTTACTTGTAAGGGCTTGCTTCAGATAAAATATTGTCAAGGCAGCATTTCTACAGGATGCCTTAAGGGTGAAGCCTTCATATCTGTCAACAATGATTTTCATAGTGACCAAATGTTTGGGTTTTTTTAAATTACTTTATTGTTTCTGTCCCAGCTACGTAAATTATTAGCTAGTATAAGAAATAAAGTTTGAGGAGTTTATGTTTTTATTTTTTATTTGATAATAGAGTTGAAAATGTAGGGACAGAACTTTGATTTACATTAGGCCAAATAAAACCTTAGGCATTTCACCAAATAATTAGTAAAACCTACTACTAGTGTTGTAAAATATTGTTGCCATATAACAAGGTGGGTGAACTGAAAAACCTGGTTATTTCAAAATACTAGCCAAACCCACAGTTCTTAATTTTTTTAAGTTTCAATTGATTTTTTTTCATCACTTTTTTTTTATAATGATGTTTAAATTCACAAATAATTCAAGTCTCTTTTTATGGTGAATATATACTTATCAATAACTTTGTTTAGTTCAGTTAATCTGTTCTTCTTCATCTGGTTTTCAAGACAGAAATAGAATTAAAGTAACAAACCCAGAAATACTGCTAGAGGTTTTCTGATTGGTTTTTGGTTGGGTTTTTTTTCTGTGGCAATATGTATCTAATTAACAAAAGAGAACAAAAGCAATGACTTTTTCATTCTTTTGACCTTATAAAACCTCATGCAGAAATCTTTTGTTGCTGATTTTTAAAACAGCCACAAAGCTTGAGTTGCTATTTTATTTCTCCAGATAAGAGAGCAATGTTGTTATTTGGTCTAGGTATTAACTTTAATAACAATTAATTTCCCTATTTGACACAGCAGTAGTATGATTTACTTTAGCCATGTGCCTAGCACTAAGCTGTCAGATACTTTCTTCCTATTTTATGCAATCAAAATATCCCAAGTACATCTAAAAGGTAGATAGCAGTGAACTTTTAAAAGTAGAGTGTATTATTTTATGTAACAAACATTGGCATAAGAGACTTGGCACAGGGTTCCACTCGATTGCATTTAGCCATTGGAAAGGTTGCCTGTCACTGTGAAGTAACATTTGAATAGTGATTGGGTATTGATTTTGGTGGGACTGACTTCAGTTCTGTTGCTTTCAGTGGGGTTTAGGCATTTCTGAAAATCCCTCTTGACATCTACCTACGATGTTAAATGCCAAACTGCCTTAGAAAATCCCGCCTCTTGGACACTAATATCACATTTTTAAAATGCAGTGTAAGTTCCTGTGTGATTTAGGCAGTTTTTAAAGTTCTGTCCATATGACAGCTCATTTAGGGGAAGAACATATATTGCCTGCTTTCTTAAACCTTGATCCCATGTAGAATAGGACAATACTTGGTCCATCTTCCACCACAAATAATTATCTAGTATAGATCTTGTTCTTTGGTCTATTTTCTTATCTATATACACAGTTTAAAAATCAGGCTTGGAAAACAGAGTTGTTATCACAGCACAAGTACCTATAGGACAGTAGAGGTGGATAAACTCCCTATGTACATAGGCCACAGGGAGTGCAAAGCTATAGGGATTATTTTAAACCTCTTCAGACTATTTCACATTTGGTGAAGAGTGAAAGCACACATATAACTTGGCCTAGTTAATATATAGTGATTTGGTAACTTGCAGTAACCTGAGGCTGTCTCAGTTCTTAAGTTGCACAGTCCAACTTGTATCTGGATTCCAAATTATTTCAAAAGGTATGCTTTGATCTAGAATTTGAACCTAGTAATGATTTATGGATATTTGGGAAAGCTCAGAGCTCTTTGTGAGTTTCAACTTCTAATATATCCTAGAATCTGAGAATTTTTGAATCTTGTGCCTGTATCCATCTTTACTTGTTTACAGGTCTCCTTTTTAAGCTGCATTATTTATTTATTTATGTCACATAAAGCCAGCAGTCTGAAGAAGAGTGGAAAAGACCTGTGATAGCTGGTAACATCCTACGTTCTTTTATTGGTATGATAATTAATGTCAGAACAATAAAATTTGCATGAGGTTGGTTTGGGATGTTAGGCATGTCTTTGTACTATCCTGCAATGAAGACATTTTCATTGCTTTTCACAACTCTTGTTGTGTACAAATTGCAGCACAATATTGACAGATCGGCTATGAGTAGATCTAGACTGTATATCAGTTCAATAATAAGGATGAGAAAACACCAGTACTCCAGCTGGATTGGATTCCACCCTTTCAAAATATTCATATTTGACCAAACACCACAGAAGGATGCACCTCATATATACACATTTTATTTCTGAAGTAGTTAAAAAAGAAATTTCTGTTAATATTTTTATTCTTGAGAAGTGCACTCCAAGGGTCTAATATATACAATTTTTCCCAGCGGGAAAGGAAAAGAGAGAGGGAACAAGAATGAACCTACAAGCTGGCAAAAATGTTAAAAAGAAAATAAGAGGGGGACAGGGAAGAAGTTCACATTTCCATGTTTCCTTTGGTAATGCATGATAACAGTCATTCCACTTGTGCCCTGATAGTTTCTCATGACCACAGCAGCTGACTGCTTGAAAAAACAACCAAATAAAAAACTTGATAGAAAGAAATTATCACATCTATTTATTTTTTCCCTCTTCTTTTGCTGCCACTCAAGCCAACTTTCCTTTCCACTTGCCTGGAAGCAGCTGCGCTTCCACTTTTTAATTGGAGAAGCAGTGCTGCTTCATATGAGTAGCATTGGCTTTTGGCAGCTTGAGATGTGTTAAATTCAATCAAAATACCCATGAGCAGCAGAGAAATCAGACATTTTTTTCTTCCCACTCATTACTTGTGAAACCTGAATCTTTTCCCAGGTAGTGAGCCCTTTAATTTTTAATTCACTTTTTAATATTTTTTTGCATTTAACCAGGTTAAGTTGAAGAAAGGTAACATTTTATGTATAATATGAATTTGTGTAGATGAATGAAATTATTTTGAGAAAACTGCTGATTTCCCACCTATCATTTCCCAGGCTGGTATGTCATTGTTATGAAATGTCATGTCTCTTTGCAGACTGCCTGAAACTGATTGACATAACTGGAGAGGCTGCCTTGGAACTATTTCATGGGAGTTGAGGGCATTTGGAAAAAACCTCACTTGTCTAAAAAATCACAGTTTGAACGGAGGGAGGGAATTAAATGTCTCGGCATAAAAATATCATATTTTTGAGGCATGTAAAGTTTTGGGGTTTTTTTTAAATTTCATTTTCAATTCAAGATGATATTTCAAATTAGGGGAGGGAAGAAGCAAAATGCCCTTATTTCTCATTTTGACACTGTTTTCATGAATAAGATAGTGGATAAGTACAGTTATTGGCTAAATTGGAAAATATTTAAACTGCCTGGAGAAAATAGGTTGCATGATTTTGTCAAGGCCTTGTGCATGCTTTTATGAGAAACATCTCTATACATCAATCTAAATGTTCCACTCTGCACCCATTTAAGTTAACAAGTCTTATCTCTCTAACTAATGTTGAATAATGGAGAAGGGACTGGCAGAAAGAAGCAAAATCTGTATCATGAATTTGGATGTTAAAAAAAAGTTGAAAAAGCAAAGTTAAATCATAAAACCTGTCTTGTTCATCTGATATCAGAGGAAGATGAGACTGGACTGGATCATGGAAGGGATGTAGTTGAAAAAGACATGGCTTATTAATGATTTTTTAAGTGTTGTCAGCTGCAACATCCTGCACTCAGTTGGGTAGCTCTTCTGTAATCTATATCATATGTGTACCATGCTACCTATGGAATGCGTTGACATCCAGAATGGCTTAATTCTCAAAAAAAAAATCAGTAATAACAGTGGGAAGAGCTGGGGGCACATGAATGGAAGGGGATTATTGTGTACACCAAGCGTAGTGAGAAGACATTGTAACGCAAGCAATTGGCCAAGGAAGATGCAGCCAGATGCCCCGGCATAGAGAAAGGGAAGAGGAAACACAGGCTGTGGTCAGTGGGGAGTGTCCTGGCATCACACAGGGCATCCTCAAGCCTTCAATAGCTTTGAAGCTACTGTCTTTGGAAGAGGATGTGGAGTGATAAAGCTTGCAGCCCTAGTCTACTAGAATATTACTTAGCAATCTCAGCATTGCTCTCTTCTCCAGGCACATCCATTCATGCATCAGAAAAATACTCTTAGTGCTGTTCAGATCCTCTACATGAATACACATCTAAATAATTTATTGAAATATATATTATGTAGCTGTTATACAGGAACACTTTGGTTTGTCGTTGAATATGTATAAGGCAAACATTTTCCCTTAAACAATTGCCTGTGGATCTGCTTGGGTTTGTTGTAACAATTTGTATTTAGGACATGCTCTCCTGGAGAAAAAAAAAAAAAAAAAAGCAAGCTACAAAAAACCTGAAAGATTAACAAAAAATGTTATGGAAATGTATAGGAAAAGAAAAGTGATTTCCTGGTACAATACAAATTTGTACATTTTTAGTTTTTAATTTGCAATGCTAAAATTAATTAGATTAATAGAACAAGCTCCATGCAATTTTCATGTGTATGTATTTAAAGCATCTCAAAACAATGCAAGGATAAGGTGGAAGAGGGAGAAGGCAGAACAGATGCAGATGTGGTCTTTGTAACTCAATGTTTTCAATTGTTTTCTATTGTAGCTGTAAAATCTCAATGTGCATCTGCCAAGGGTTTAAAGGAGGTGAGAACTTGATCCACATACTTTTCAAACTGATGAAGGAATCTTTTGGGATTGTGTCTCTACTCCAGAGGACAATGATTCATTTAGATTTCTTTCCTAGACTAACAGATCCTGGTTCCCTCTAGAATCTATGGAAGTAGTAAGACTGCCATTATAAGTATTTAACTTAAATATTGTGTCTACCTCTCTTTGAATGTTTGAGTCACAGGCTAACTAGTCCAGCAGACCTCAAATTAATTGCTCTGACTAATTCAATGCTTTCTTGAATTTCAATTTAAGTACCCACTATTCATTCATCTAGATGTCACAGGAGATAATCTCTCTATGTGTATGTTTATTCCCCTTAAGCATATTCTTTAAAAGGAAGAACATTTACCTACAAGACAAGACAGCTGGAGTGAGGTGTTTGGATGTATTTGTTCTTGGTGTAGCTGTGTCTTCAGTGAAATCTGTAAAACTCACTTTTGCTTCAGTGGGAATAGAGGCTGCCAAGCCAGAATGCTTGTGGGAAAACTGTTCTTTTTGTCCGCCTTCAAGTGTCTCAGTTGAATAAAACAAAAACACCTCAATGCCCAACAGAAACTAGCATAAAATGAGCAAAGTAACCCTGTGAGACAGCATCTGGCATTTGTGAAGATATCTTTGATCAGGACAGCATATGCTAATTGGAAGTAGATGAAGGCTGATGGTGAACTGATAAGGCTGATAAGCACTTTTATACTGATCTTCCCACCTAAGGTGGAAATTGTTGGAGGGGGCAACTTTCTAGGCTGACCAGCACACTCCAGCTCTGCAAACCTGACCAAAATGAAAGAGCGGCTTCAACTAACATCACAGTAATTTCTGAGGCACAATATTTTTAAGTTCTGGCAATTACATCACCACCCAGAAATTCATAGCAGTCAGTGTATGTTACTGAGCTCCTCAGAAGTCCTGCTGAAGCACAGGGTGGTGGGTTATAACACAGATGCCTACCCTGCTCAGGTGTCGGGATGGTCCATAACTGTCCTCACATAGAGGACTTAGCTGCTGTCAGTGCTGCAGAGATGAAATAGGTCCTGATGAAAATGTGGGACCAGAAAGTAGAGAAACAGGATGAAACTTCTAGCAAATAGGTGAGGCTTCTAGAAATGTCAGTCCACCACTTGCCCACAGACCAAGAAAATAAGTAGGTGTGATAGATCTGATGGCTGTTCTGAAACTGGCACCTACCTCCAGCATTTTCCAACAGGTGAAAAACCTGACTGTGAGACATTTCTCAGGTGCCCAATAAAACCTTTAAGAATCTTATTTTGTAAAAATCTAAGCAGAGGTGAACTTGATTTTTTCCAGACGCTTGTCCAGCTCTTTTCCTTGTTCTTTTGATATATCCGTATGCAGTTCCCTTTCTCACTTTAATCTCAGAGGTTAATTTCTTACTCAGAAACAATCTAAGTGAGCAAAGGTTCTCTTAGGGTAGTGATGATCACGAAGTAGACTTAATACAAGAGTGTTGTTTTCTCAGACTGATATTATTAATTTACATTCTTATGGTGCAAATGGGGTGTTAGTGAAATGCCTTAAATACTGTACTCTAGACCAGAAGCAGGAGTTCACACCTTACTCCATGTCTGTGCCGAGGGTTGCTCCCTGTCAGTGGAGCTGTAAGCAACATTTGACTGCATTGTTCAGGCTGAAGAACTGCAGACTGTCAGATGTTAACACCTATCCGTCACTCTTCTCTGTCCTTTTGGTTAGAGAAGTTAACATGCCTCAACTGCACTGGTGGGCAAATCACACTCATACTACCCATGCAGTCTATCAAACTTTGAAAATTGTCACTTTGTTCTGCAGGTATTTCACTTTCAAATAAATAATTTTTGTAGTTTAGTTACATGTGAGGGGGAAAAAAAAAAAAAAGTGGAAGGGGAGCTTGGACATGCCAAGGAGAGAGTATTCAGTAAAACGGTAAGACTAGCAGACAGCCAAGTCTTCAGAGTGCTTTCTATGATGGATGTTTGTGTTATAAGTCAGAGATATTTGAACAGCAACTGAACCATGTGTGCACAAAGTGTCTGAAAGTAAGCTACGTGCTCTGGAGTGTTCACCATTATGGCCAATTAGTGGGAAAAGTCAATTCAGTGTGGGATGGATCATTTTCTGGTACATCAGGAAAGAGAATCCTAGCTGATTTTCCTTGTTATGAGAGGTCGTATGGCAAAGGCATTTAAAGTAGCCAGGTAAGGATCTGACCATACCCTTCCTAACTAGGACTGCACATGCTTATATTATTTTGTGTGACTGTGATGACAGAAAACTACACTTAGCTCTGCATGCAACCTAAATATTCTAGGAATGATGGCATAGGCAAAACGAGGGCAGCCCAGGAGGGAAGAAAGAAATTATTTCTAAAATTCCACAGTACTTTTTATCTCCTATCTTGAAGTGAACAGTTACTTCCACACAAGAGATAAACCTCTTTTTTTTTTTCTCTTTTTTTTTTTTTTAATGTTAATTCATCCATCCAGGAGAGAACAGAATTAATTCCCTCAGAGTCTGTTCCAAATAGGTAGTGCTTAGAGAAAAAAAAACAAACCAAAACAAAACAACTTAGCTTTTCTTTGCAATAAGCTCTTCACTACAAATCTATATGCTAAGGAGACAAATGCATCTCTTCATTGACATCTGGTAAATATAATAGCCATGACTGTAAACAAGGATGTCAGTAACTTGTTGGTAGAGTATCTTCAGGAAGAAATAAAGAGCTAAGGTCAGCAAATACATTTGACACAAAGCAAAGAGTCAAAGTAAGAACTAGAAACAATTCTTCTATTCTAGAGCAAATAAAGATGTTTGTTCCATAGGAGTGACCACCAAAACATGCCTCAGGAGCACAGTTATTGCCTGATGGGGTAGTGGAAGATTTGAGGTAGCCTTAAACTGCAGCAGATAACATGTCTTTTAAATATACTTTAAAATAAAAGAAAAAAGTTTAATGTGATTATACCAGAAAGCTATGGTGTAATCATATTGCATGTACTGGAAGTACTGCTGACTGGATTCCTGACTGGAAGCTGATGGTAGAACTGCCTGGCTACTAGATGTTTCCCCCTAGGAAACCACAACCCTTCAGCTTACCTCCTCTGCTGGCAAGAAACTCTGGAAGGCATAGCAATGATGTGGTCTTTAGAACAGTGGAGACCACAGGCAGCAGACTCCATTTCATGAGGAAGCCCAGGACTTTCCCAGAGAGGATGCAGAGTGATCTGCTAGAAGGTTAGTGCATTGTGATTGAGAACAACAGAACATGTTTGGAGCTAGATTTCTATCAAAGTAGACCTACATGGATGCTGTTGAAAATGTTTTAACATTTTAGCCTCTACATATGAGCCAGTAGCAACCCATATTGTGGTTTGAAAGTTTCCCTGGCTTCCTGAGTGTCCCAAACAAGCTGTACCCTAGACTCAACAGAAGGCCTTTGGAAAGCCCCCACAACAATCTGATGCAAGCACTTCAAATGAAATACAGACTTATGTTCTGTCCACTTCCAAACTACTAGGAAATAACTTTGCAGCTTCCTCTTGAGGTGTTTTTCCATGTCAGGATTTCCTGCACTACTCATTGCCACCATGCCTGATCTTAATCTACAGCTGTTCACTAAGAAATGGAGGCATAGATAAGTGGCTTGTTCAAGCTTGCACAAGAAGTTCAAAGAAGCACTTTGAACCAAACTCAAGTCTTGGGACTTTTATGTATTACTCATTAGGTTTTCCTCCCTCCCCTTACCTCTAGGAATGCAAAAAGACCACAAACCCCACAGTTCTTACAGTAAATTACCTGCTTTGTTATTTTGTCTTTCAACCTTTGCCATAAATTCCACTTCATTAACATTGGCAGAAACACCTCAGTGAGCTGCACTGCTTAGGCTATAAAATGTGTCTTGGCGAGTAGGCAGGAGAATCCCTTTAGCAACAGCCATGCAAAGAGCAGGATCAGGAGGCTCTGGCTGTTCTGACATGAATTATCAGTGAATATTAATGAACACAGATAATTCTTTCTCTTTTTTTTTTTTTTTTTTTTTTCTTTAGCTGCTTGCCGCTGTGTTTAAGTGGCAATATCTCTCACCACACACTGTAGAAAAGGGTTTTGCACTCTCTGCTAGTGGATGATGATTTCAAGTGGAGGGCCTGTGCAACACTGCAGGTTAAATCCCATCTGGATTAAGTCTTTCCTCTCTGAGGCACACCTTGGAACATTGAACTAGTCAGCAGCTCAGCCCATCTGCAGATCATTACTAGTATGTGTGACAAAGGAAACACCTGAGCAGGGAAGCAGAGAAGTGTGCAGACTTCACAAGCAGGTGTTGCTGTCTAGGGAACAGGTTGAGTTCTAGAGGGCACCTGGAAAGCCTCAGACCACCAATGTTTTAGCAAGGCTTGGCTATGCACCTCCTGTGCAGTGCTCCGATAACCTTAGTGTCAGGTGCAGCAACAGGGGAGAAATGCTGGGGGAGAGATGCTGAACTTTTATGAAGAATGCAAGAAAATAGGTGAATACTTCTCCTGTTTTGAAAGGATATGTGATAGTTGGATCCTGAAGTATCTGGGCTGGATCTGAAGATACTCATCGGGAGAACAAAGTTTGTCCTGCTTTAATATCCCCAAAGCAGTAAGGTACTACAATAGAGTTCAAGCAATGTTTGCTCTACTCTGTTGGTGGGGCAGAAATGATCGACAGAAATGATCTACTGTATTTTCATCAACTTCAGAGTCTGTAGCAGGTTGATAAAGGGAGTTTTTTGAAGAACACTTGCAGCTTTCCACAGGAATATGTTGAAATGCTGGGAAATGAACATTCACCAACTCCACACATCTGTTATTTACAAAAATAGATAAACACCTTCCTTCATAGGGAGGTTGTATTTGCAGCTTTATTTCTCAAGACACTTAGGAGAAAAGGTAGCTTGTGGCTGACAGCATCAGAGATGACAGACAGGAGAGTTGAGATTCAGAAGGCAGTGGGCAACTGGCGTAGCTGGAAAATGAGCTCACAGCTTCTGTTGTTGCTCAGAGGTGAGCTAAGCAGAGCCCTGGCAGGCTGTGCATTTCCTTTGCACCTGGGTTCAGATATTGTGCACCATTATTGTTTCAGAAAAGTCTCAGCTTCTCAGAATACCCTGTATTAAATTGATATAATGGGATTTGGAGTCACAGGCTTGGAGGAACAGTATTAGTTCAATGCACCTTCAAGCAAATGGGAAAGTTTAAGCTGTAGTTTACCTTCTTATTTTAAAATTGTGGTTTACTTGCTTTAATTTTTCAGGGTGCATGCCATCTAAAATCCAATGCCACAAAACCACCATCCTTACAAAACACTGTGGTTTTGTGGAGGTCAGAACAGGTCTCTTTTTTTCTTTTATTCATCTCTGGACATAGTAATGACAATACATCTACATTTTCATTCCTTTCCAAGTGAGGGGTGGGAAATGAGGTGAGTAAAGGCATCACCAAGGGCAATAGAAAATGGAAGAATGACCTATGCATATGGTTAGCTAAATTAAGGAAACGGAGTGTGAGTGAGATAAACAAGCATCCGGGAAGATGGCTACTGAATTTCCCCACCAGTAACATCTCTTGAAAGCTATTATCAGCTGTACTCAAATCTCTTTGATCTGAGAAAAGACAAGACAGAGTGCACAGCTTCTTTATGCTCCTAAGAAATTTTCCCTTCAGAGACAACTGTGTGATCTATGGTTCATAAAGATATTTGAATGTGAAAAGCAGGAATTGGGTGAATTAACCTTTATACTAAAGCACCTCAGATACCTTGGGTTCAAAAGCTTAAATTGTACTTCAGTATTGCAGAACTACACTTCCACTTATAAGAGTCATAAAAGGGACAGGGAGAGAGAATTGAAGGAGAAAATAGGCTGGGACAGAACAAGTACTGTGAGGAAAGTGATAAATAAACTGTGATAAGAGATTTGAGGAGAAAAGAACTGGGCCCTAATAGAAAGAAAAAACACAAGAGGAATATCGTTCTCAAAGCTATATGGAGCAGGTTAGCTGTTATTTCAAAATATTTTGCTACTCCTAAAAGCATAAACTTCAACATTACCTTTCTAAAAAAAAAAGGGGGGAAAGAGAAAAAAACACTGTATCATAAATCATTGAATTAAAATTATTAGAATTAAAAGTCGGTGAGATTCACTTCCTCTGCAGAAAAAAATACAAACATCCAATAGAATCCTGTGAGCATCTACAAGACAGCTGAGCAATAAATAAATGAGTGGAAGTGAACAAAACATGCCAGATAACACACTGTAGAAGTGAATTAAGGTTAATAGGATTTCTGAATAAAGCAAAGAAGTAGGTGTCGTACATCTTGACTTCAGTAAGATTTTTGACACTGTCTGACATGATATTCAACAAAAATAAGTGAAGGATACATTACCAGAACGTAATTGCTTGGGAAACTGTACAGAAATTTAGTTATCACTGGTTTACTGTCTGACCAGAAGGATGGTTTCTTCAAGCTCTTACTTGGGGTCAGTGTTATTAATTAGTTTAATTAAAATCTTAGATGGTGGAATATTAAATCTGTAGATGACAAGAATCTAGGAGGGACTGCAAATACTTTGGGGGATCAGAATCCAGGATGATCTTGACAAATTGGGGAAATGGCCTAAAGCAAAGAAGGCACAACTCAGTGCAGAGTGCAAAGTGGTATTGCTCAGGGACGAGATGTGGGCTTCAAGGCAGTGGGGCTGGTAGCAAAGCAGCCATTCTTCAGTGAAAGAGCTGGGGGTCAGAGCAAACACAAAATGAACATGAGTCAGGAAGGTCAGGCTGTTTCCAAAAACCCAAACATTGTACTGGGTCATATAAACAATGTTGGCATATGTAAAAAACGATAAACAGTCCTGCTTTCTCACCACAGCTGGAGCGCTGCATCCAGTTTGGGGCACTGCATTTTAAGAAAGATGCGAATAAGTTGGAAAGAGTCCAAGGAGAGGAGCAAGAGCAATTGAGGGTCTGGAAAACACGACCTGCGAGGAAAGACTGAAGGCAGTGAGGTTGTTTAGTCTAGAGAGAGGCAAACTGAAAGGGTGTATGATAAGTTTTCAAATGTTTAAAAGGTAGCTGCAAAGAGGAAAGTAATAAACTTGTGAATGTCCAAAAGCAGTAGAGGGCTTAACTTGCAGGAAAAGGGATTAAGGGTAGACACTAGGAAATGTTTTCTATGATAGTAACAGGATTGGTTGTCTAGGAAGCCTATACAAACTCCACCATACGAGGGTTGATAAACAGGTTGGACAAACATCTGTCAAGAATAATTTAGGAACAGCTGATTCCAACTTAGTGGAGGGGATGGCCTAAATGATCCCTTGAGATGCCCTACAGGCTTATTTCTCCAACAGTATAATCAATGAGTAGAAGAAAGCTATGGGTTTAAATGAGTTAGTACAGGTAATACAGAAAAGGATCTGGGAACTGAAACATTAATTCACAGAGTTTACGAAATTTCAAGTTACATGTGCGTGACTTTCTTTCACATGAGATGTTCTCGTAGCGGTAAGGGCAGATCTCAGACCTAATTAACATTTCAAGCACAGTAGAATTTGGAGATGTAGCCCCTGTGTTTGACTGTACCAGGTAATTTCTCTGCAAAGTTAGTAGGTCTCAGGTCCTCCAAATGGGATGCTGATTAACTACTCTTTTTCCCTCTCCTTGGTGGTGAGACAGTTATACGCTTCTGGAAAGGACTGATATGAGTGAGGTTGCTTACCATGTACATTTTCAAAATTTGATTCCAAAGCAGGACTTGTTTTAAATTATGTGTCTAAACATATTTGGGACACTTTTCCCTTCAATTTATCCAATAGTATACTTTGTAAAAGGGCAGCAATATGTATATGACTGTTTCACCTTTTTAACTAAGATAATTTGTAGCAGTCAATTTATCAAAAGTCCTCCTGATATGTGACCATCATTCTGTATCTTTACCTGTCTTTCTGATTCTTGTTTTCCTTGGTGTGTTCTGAAAGCTCTAAATAAACTCCACAGTGTGTACGGTGGTTTTCATCTAAGCAATGAAAATGGTTTTTTTTGTGAAAATTGTGCAAGCATTTTCAGAATTTTTATAGGTCTACTGGTTGGCGTTGACTCAAAGTTGTCTGTAGAAAGCCAGGCCTGTAGGAAAAGTACTGATTCTATAAATTCCCTGAAATTTTTAGAAATGCAATGTGTATAAGATCTGCAAATTGAGACCCCTGCAAATGACTGCATGCCACAGTTCTCAAAGTATGGCTCATGTTGGATGTTTGCGAAATACATCTATCAGCAACAGACAGTTACCTTTTAAAAGATCTGCATCCAGGTAGATGGTTTATAGACTGTCAGGCCACACTGCTGGTTTAGATTTGAGGAATTACTTTGGAAGAACAAGGCAGGTTCTATTTTTGACATTTCAACAATGAGACCACTTGTACATTATGACCCAATTTGATTTACTGTAAGAAAATAAGAGTGCTGTAATTTGTAAAAGACATTTATTACATGAGTCAAAAAAAAAGAAAAAAAGGGGAGGGAAGGGGGGGAGAAAGCAGCTTAATGTCTGTGTCCATCCCCATCTGGTTTTATTTTAATCTCACTCTAGTCACATATGAAATTTTGCTTAGCTGTCTTCATTTTCTTAGTCAATCTTGATTAATGGCCTTCAAAGTAAAAATAATTGGCCTGCATCAGGCTTGTTTTATAACTCTTGTTCACAAAGAATGTGAAAGGCTGGAAAATGAGCCTAAACAGAAGGAATGCATTACGTTAGCCTTTGAGAAAGAGCAGTCCTCCAGTTGTGTTTCACTGTGTATTTTTATAACAGGCGCCTCCTTGACTGTCCATGATATTGCAGATATGCTGTGCCAAAAGCTTTTGTGTACTTCATCAGGCTGACCATGTCACTTCGCAATCTCCCGGCAGCCGCGTGTGCACAGGCAGCGGGAGGCAGAGCCAGCCCTGCCGACCAGAGCACTGCGACACATGCCCATGGAGCCAGCGTGGGCTCTGCAACATGGAGCGGGAGCTCTGAGAAGCTGAAGGGATGGTTTTCTGCAACTGTTCTCTAATTGCTATGCTTGTGCTTTAAAACTTCAAGAGAGTTGCCATGCAATTTAGGGAGTGTGGGTCTTGCAGGAGCATCAAAGAGCAGCCACACGTTGATTTTAGCTGGGGCAAATGTGGCCCTGTGGCTTCATAATTACCTTTATTTCCCTCCAGTAAATGCAGTTGTGGTAGATCAATCCACTGAACTGGTTATAAATTTGATATTTTAAAAAATCTTTAATATTATAAAAGACTGCATCAATTTACTGAGCTCAATTTATTTTTAAATAAAGAGAGTATATGCTCTTTTTTAAGGAAAAAAAAAAAAACCTTTTATTCTTTGGCATATCAGGAAAGGACATGATATGAGAAGTTTGTTTCTGTTGGGACAAACATTGTTTTGAACTTACTTTCTTGCTGTAAGAAAGTTAAGGAAATTCAGTCTAGTCCTGCCTTTGTGTAATGAACAAAACAGATTATTATCATAGAATCATAGAACATTGTGAGTTGGAAGGGACCCACAAAGGTCACCAACTCCAACTCTTGCCCTAGCGTAGTACAATACCACGATTCACACCACATGTCTGAGGACATTAACCAAATGCTTTCTGAATGTTGTCAGGTTTGGTGCCATGACTACCTCCCTGGGGAGCCTGTTCCAGTGCTCCACCACCCTCTGGGTGAAGAACCTTTTCCTAATGTCCAACTTAAACTTGCCCTGGCACATCTTCCTGCCTTTTCCTATCATTGGTCACCAGAGAGAAAAGATCAGCTCCTGCCCCTCCTCTTCCCCTTGTAAGGAAGTTATAGACTGCGATGAGGTCTCCTCTCAGTCTCCTCTTCTCCAGGCTGAACAAACCAAGCAACTACAGCCTCTCCTCATGCAGCTTCCCCTCTAAGCCCCTCACCAATTTATTGTGCTTGCATGCTTATGGAAAGTATCAGTATTATGTCCTGCTTACCAAAAACAAAGTCAGCTTTCTGTTACACATCTTAGGAATGAAAAATATTACTTAGATATTAATCAAAGAAAAAGAAAAGTTCTTAATTTGAATAATTTATGTATATTTGAGCAACTCATGACAGTCCTGTGAAGTTATTATACCATATACTTCTTTCTTTGTACAATTTTGATATAGGAACAGTTTATGCTTTTCCTGATACTTTTCATGTAGCAGCCTCAACATATGAATTGAACTTCCATTAAGCTTCCTAAGATTTCTCTGGAGTATGCATGTGATACACTTACGACACTTTTGCCAGTTATGGCTGGATCCAAACTTGGTCTGGAGACAAACACTTTTCCCAGAGTAGCTGAGACCAGCTGCTGGGTCCTGTATCTTCTCTTCTCCCAGCAAGGCAATCTGGGGTTACACAGATGGTATTTTCATGTCAGTGCAGATCAAGCTGAGCATTAACCTCATGGCATGGACAAAAATCAATCTGCAGGGCTGCCTGTATTCGGTGGGAGAGGAATGCATATTTTCTTTCTTTTCAGAAAGTGGCATGCAAAATACAGATATCAAGAGATCCCGTGCCCTACACTCCAACATTTTCTGTGCTGTTCTTTTAAACAGTTAATGACCTATTGTAACCTAGACATCTGACCTTTGACGAAGCACAGCCCCACCATGACACTCCTCCTCTTTGTTACCTCACCAGGTTTTGGAAAGTTGGTTTTACAGCAGCTCCTGTTAGATCCAGGGCAGGTAGCCAAGGATGATGTAAGGTCCATGAAGAGTAGAAAGAAACCTGCTCTGTTCCTCCCCTCTATGGAATATGTCTGATTCTTCAGCTGCAAAGTCTTCTCAGTCCCTAAAATATTTTCTTCAAGAGACTACCGGACCTACCTGAAAACTGAACAGAGGAGAGAGCCTTTTGCCAGGCTTGCTGCTTGAGAAAACATTAACCAGCTGGAGAAGCAACGGTACCAACTCCAGCTGGAGAAACAATAGTACCAACTCCATAATGTTCAAAGCTTTGAAATGGTGGCAGAGCCCTCTTGTTCCATGGACATATTTTTAAGGGTTAATCATTTCCACCATTAAAAACTTTTATCTACATCTTGTTCAGCTTTGGCTTGGGCTAAATTATGCCATTGTTCCATTAGACAGCTACAAGATGCATGTACCTACATGAACATTCTGTGACAAGCTCTTGTGGAAGCACATTTTTCACATGGGAGAGATGAAAAGCTGCAAACCTAAGACAGGTACTGTTCATCTTACAGCAATAGACTGTAATTGAACCCTTTCTTGCACTCTATTTTATTAGAGTCCACCACGGTACCTCTTCTGTCCATTGTTTGTCTTGGAAAGACTTGGCCACCAGATGCTTTTGTGTTTATGTATGATGTTGTGTTTGATGATTTCCCTGGCACCCAAATATTACCTTTAAAACTTATGAGAATAGGAAATGGATTGAGCTCAAACAGCACAACACTGGGCAAGTGGCACAATACTGGCTTTACTGATCTAGACTCTCACTGCTAAACAGCAGTGTAAATTTGCCAGGTACAAGTCCTAGCTGGCTATACCACAACAATAAGAACAACAAATATATTGGTAGTGGTGCACAGATTAGAAAGAAAAACCTGGAGAGTGCCGGTCTAGTCTGACTTCTGCCAATATCCATTTGCTGATATTACTCTTTCTTTACATAATTCACTACAGCCACCTGTTTTGCCAAAAATTTCCAAAAAGTGAGCTCTTTGGGGTAACCTTTCCATAGTTTTCCTTTAAAAATTCCTAAAACAAATATTGCTAATGTGCTTAGAATAAAAGAAAGTTTTTTTATGTCATCTGGAAACAAATGATGTTTCTTTTTTTAGAATTAGTTTGTTTGCTTTGTGAAAATAAGCTATTTTTGGTTTTGTTTGCTTACAGTTGACTTGCAATGCAAATTTTCGTTTGGGTTACTTTTTTACATTTGACCAGCAACTTTCCCAGACAATTATTTGCATAGTTCAATCTGTGACTGCCTATGTGAAGCTATCTGAATTTTCTGTTACACTACTCTTTTATGGTAGTGGCAAATGACTGAAAATATCATTACATGATCTTATAAATTAGTGGTACATTATGTCTTATACTGTGTGCAGAAGGTGCAGTAGAACTAAGAAAGGTACACTAGACAAAGGTAGCAGATATCCATAGGTATGGTATGGCTTTCATACGCAAAAAGACTTAAACAGCTTTTCTTTTCAGCTTAAAAGAAAAAAAAATTCTGAGGGTATGACAGAGGTACATGAAGTCATGGATGCTTCAGAGAATGTAAATAGGAAGTTCACTGTTTCTCGTAACAGAAGAATGAGGGAGATCCAGTGCTATTAAGCAATTAGTTTAAAACAAAGGGAAACATCTCTTCTATGTCAACCTGTATTGGCATGGCAAGGTTTTGTTAGCAGAGGGGAGGAGAGGGAGGCAAAGGGGTGGCTTCTGTGAGAAGCTGTCAGAAGGTCCCCCCATGTCCGACACAACCAATGCCAGCAAGCTCCAAGACGGACCTGCTGCTGGCCAAGGCCAAGCCAATCAGAAATACCTCTGTGATAACATAATCAAGATAAAAAAGGGGAAGAGAAAAAAAAAAAAAAAAAAAAAAAAAAAAAAAAACAGGATACTTTGCAGCCAGAGAGGAGTGAGAAGATGTGAGAGAAACAACCCTTGCAGACACCAAAGTCAGTGAAGGAGGGGGAGGAGGTGCTCCTGGTGCCAGAGCAGAGATTCCCCTGCAACTGTTGGTGAGGACCATGGTGAGGTAGGCTGTCCCCCTGCAGCCCATGGAGGTCCATGGTGGAGCAGATGACCACCTGTAGCCCATGGAGGACCCCACACCAGAGCAGATGAATGCCTGAAGGAGGCTGTGACACCATGGAGAGCCCACCCTGGAGCAGGTTCCTGTCAGGACCTGTGGCCCCTGTGAAGAGAGGAGCACACGCTGGAGCAGGTTTGCTGGCAGGACTTGTGACCCTGTGGGGCACCTGCACTGGAGCAGTCCCTTCCTGAAGGACTGTACCCCATGGAATGGGCCCATGCTGGAGCAGTTCATGAAGAATTGTTGTTCATAGCAAGGACTCATGTTGAAGAAGTTTGTGGAGGACTGTATCCTGTGAGAGGAACCCCACACTGGTGAAGAGCAAGAGTGTGAGGAGTCTTCCCCCTGAGGAGGAAGGAATGGCAGAAACAATGTGTGTTGGACTGACCCCAAACCCCATTCCCTGTCTCCCTGTGCTGCTTGGCGGGGAGGACATGGAAATCAGAAGAGAAGTTAAGCCCGGGAAGAAAGGAGGGGAGGGGAGACGTGTTTTAAGATTTGGTTTTATTTCTCGTTATCCTCTTGTCTGATTGGTAATAAATTGAGTCTGTTTTGCCCATACCAGTAATTGGTGAGTGATCTCTCCCTGTCCTTTTCTCAACCCATGAGCCTTTCATTATATTTTTCTCTCCCCTGTCCAGTTGAGGAGGGGGAGTGATAGAGTGGGCTTTGGTGGGCATCTGGCATCCAGCCAGGGTCATCCCACCACACAACCACAATCTCATTTTGTAATGCACTATGCTGCAGAGGCCAAAGTTTTAAGTGGACCAGCAAGAAATTAAAATTTCCTGTGGTTTAGTCAATTTGAAACAAAACTGAAACAAATGTCAAAGAGAGATGGGTGGCTCTCCCCTGCCACTGCTGCTGCTTCCCCCCAACCAGTTTGGATTCACAGGGAGGAGCTGGCTGGGGGCTGTTGATCCAGCTGGCTGGCCAGGGCATGTGTTGGTCTTGCCTGGCCAGGGATACATACTGCCCTCAGACACTGGGCAGCCCAACACCAGCAGCACTACTTTCCAGGCAGCAGAGAGGCACACCAGTGGCTCGGTGATGCACGTATGGTTGCAGAATCTCTTTACACATGTGTATGGTGGGCACAAGTGTGTCTTGAGTTTTGAAGTAATGAGGGAATAGAAATGGCAGAGAAAAGTAGCATGTCTTTTGCTATGTTTGCACAATGTTTGCTTCAGGATGCAAAATAAATAACTAATTATTGGTGTGGGAAAGGAGGAATAGCCATGCATAGTCTCTGTGAGAGTGCTCAAAGGCTGTCCCACTTCTTTATTTTTATTCTTTGAATGAGAGATTTCCAGAAAAGGTTATCTGAAGGGAGCTCGTGCATAATAAGGAATGCTGAAAATCATATGCATATTTTCATACAATATTTTCTCAATTCCAATGTAGTACATGAGCCTGTGATAGAAATAGGTAGCAGAACAATGAAAATATGGCCACTATGTATTTTATAGTTTATAAATTAATTTTGTTTCTTTTTTTCTTTTTTTTTTTTCATTCTAATTAACATCTCTTCCTTTCTGGAAATTGATTTTTCAGTTCAAAGCAGTATTCAAAGGAAAACGAAAGAAGAAACTAAAGACATTTTGAACCCATTTACATACTTCTAAAGAATTAATCTTTTTTTCAGAGAAAATGAGAGACAAGTGTTTACATTTACTTACCTCAAAAGAAGCCATGAGAAAATTAACACTTTCATCCAATTTTACTTATGCCAACATTTTTTTTTTTTTTTTCTGTAAGAAGTCAGCACTATTTTACCTCTGTCTAATAAAACATACATATCTAGAATTTTCAGGTAATTGCGAGAAATATGTGGGTATGCACTTAGTATATTTGCAGCTGCTTGACTTAGGTTTTGGCCTTGCCTTGCTCTTTGACCACAAGAACTTTTTGAATTATTAAGACCCGAGGATTTCACTGCTGATACACTTACCTACATGTGAGCAATGGACTTTATGTAAACACTCTAACGTTGCCAAACAGCCTGTGACATGTAGTTATTTCTAGTTCATTTAAGATTCAGAGATGAAGTCTCCTTCATGCTAACAGTAGATCATTCACCTCATACAATTTAAAATGTTATTATTGCAGCTCATGGTGTAGTTGGTATAAAATGTCATAATATGACGCTCACCTTGGTGGTGGGAATAGATATTAATCTGAAACTGCTTCTGATGGTTGCTCAGGCTGAACCCTACCATGTGAAAATGCATTTGTTTGTTTGTCTAAAATGCTTGTGCATCATCTTTATCCATGGTAAACATTTTGTTATATACAGTGTACTAATTATTGTTGAACTGAAGTGTTTTTCTAGCCCCAGTGGCATAATGGAAATTATACTTCGAGCTGCATAATATTCTTGGAAAGGGAATATAGTCTTAGCAAAGAACATCATCATTTTGCTATAATGATAACGTACCTATTTACATAATGATAATGTACATATTTACTGCCAAGCATGTTTGTTCTGCATTAGTGTTCGAAGTGTTCAGGGAGAATTGCAAAATGGAACTTCGATTTGTGCCTGGTGGCTGTTGTCTTGCAGGGGAGCGAGGAAAGAGAGCAGGAGATGGGGTGTTGCTGAAACAAAAAGGAGTAAGGCTATGTGCTAGGCTTGCATTGTGTACAGATCAGATCTGCACATGCCCATTTGCTTTCCTTTCTTCTTTTTTCTGAGGGACCTTGTCTGTTAAGAGTGAAAATCCTTTATGAGATTCCTGGCAGCAGGCATCAAAAAGATGCTAAAAGTCTATGTTAGCTGCATGCTCTCTCTTTGAACACATTCTCAAGTAATGCCACTGTTGGAATCATTTAATCTGAGAGATGAAAAAAAAAAAAAATCTACATTTTTGGTTTCATTTCAAAACCTGTAAATCTCCATATACATCTAAAGAAGCGGGAAATCTTACACTTGGAGGAGACAGGAAAAAAAGTTAGGAGACACTGTTTGGTGAGCTGTCATCTGTTTTCTGAACTTTTTGTTATAGGAAGAAGTCTCTAAAGAGCCCTTTTCTTCACTCCTTTAACAAAGGCATGTCCCAGTTTATTAAAAAATCATACACAACAATGCTGCCTGCCAGGTTTTATAGCCCTAATGAAAATTTGGTCCAGAGCACAAAAAATATTTGGAAAAATGCCTGAAATTTCCCTGTCGCAGATGTTTCAACAGAAGGTGCTTGCATGCCATTCGTTAATATAACGCCATACGGGACTCGGTATGACCACTGCAATAACCAGTAAGTAACACACGCAGTGTGCGCATCACTGCGCCAAATTTTCCGTCTGTTCTGTGGGGCTTGTATCCTGTGGATTGAGACGTACCTTGATGAAACTGTATTGTCATTGAATGATAATATTTGTGGATCACTCTGCTAGAAAACATCCTATCAAGAATGTGGGAGGTCTGTGTAAAGAGTCGGTGCAGCTCATTGGCATTGCAGTCAGTTAGGAAGGATGGGAATGTTAGTATTTATGCCCCTTTTTTAGCCTGTCTTTCAGATGCCAATTTACAGGAGCAGCACTCCAGATATTAAAGCACTTTCTCTTTGAGAGAGGCTGTTGAATTTTAATCTCAGGCATTATGTAATTAAAAGGGGCATGTGAAATACAGTAATTATCAATACAGTGGAAAAAACTACACAGACATAACAGTCTCCTAGGATAATTATTTTTTATTTTGTAAGTTCAAAAGAGGAATAGACTGTAAGGAAAAAGGATTAAAAAAGTCCTGAAGTATACTGTACCTCATGAGTTCCAGGTTTGTATCCTGAAAGGCAGAGAAGCACCTAAATAACTGATATTTAGGTTATTTTCCTCATATAATAATAATCTATTCCTGTGCCCACAGATGAATATTGTCTTCTGCTCTTGGGAGGGAAGCTGTGGATTATACTGCTTTGATTTGTGTATGCCTGAGGGAGATGATGTAGACTTTTCCTATTAGTGGAGATGGGAGCTGTGTATACAAATCATCCATGCTGTGGTGAGGTTGTACATGAATGCTTCTCATGGACCAAACCAACACCCTTAGAAATACTTCTGTAAGAGTTAAATCTGCTAATGACAATGGAGTTGAGAGGCTTTTATGATTTTTCAGTCTTCCTTTCTGTTCAACAATAGGATTTCCTGGACAGTTTGCCATCTCTTTTGTGCAGCAATGACCAAAGCAGGAAAAAGTCCTCAGTCTGACTTGCCTGGAATTTGAGTTTGGGTTCAAGGTTAAGTAAGGTCTGAGATTCAACAGAAATAAGGCTTTTCCCATTGGCTAAAAGAATCATAAAGGTACCATCAGGTTTTATTAACCACGTTTCTAGAAGATTTCATTCACATCTGAAATGAATCTGGGAAAGCTTTATGGGTTTGACACGGAAGAAAAATCACTGAAACAAATTCACTGAACAAAATCACTGAAACAAATTCAAATCACTGAAAGAAATTCAGAGCCTGGGTTGTGAAGCTACATTCAGTGGACCTGAGTTTACACTTCATATGAAAGGCAAAGCTTTGCTCTGTAGTGATCCTACTAAAGTAACATCCCATTCCAGTAAATCCAGTTTGTTTATGCTCTTTCACTTCTTTTAATATCACTTCTTTTCTAAGATAGAACTACATATAGATGTTTCTAAGATCATGTAACCCATCATGAGCAGTAGAAGTGATATCTCCAGACATATGGAGGTCACTATATCATAATAAAGATTGCACATTTTTTTTGTTAAGCACTATTTACAGGACAGTGCTACTTTTTCTTTCATTTTATTTTTTATGTACTTTCATATATAACTTTTCATTCATAATTCAAACCTTAAACCTTCAGAATAGGTCTCTGCCAGTGGGCTTTCATGACATTACAGATTCATGAGAATGCTCAGGACATTCCTATTCAGGAGAGCAATCTATCTTTAACAGTCCCATGGCCAAGTTCACAGTCAGGTTTGTTGCTGCTGCTGCCAGGGAAGGAAGAGTTGGGGTGCATCCAGTTTTGGCTCCTTGTGGAGCCATCAGCTGCCCCTGCTGTTATCTCGGCAGCAGACAAGATTAGGAAGCTCAACTCTGAGGCTGGTGTCCATCCCAGTTTGACTCCTTTGAACCATCCTTCCTGTGACAAGAGTGTCCTAACCCTTCTCAAGTTTGTGCCATGCTAACGTTGAAAGACCTTGAGTCTGCTCTGCCACCAAAGACGAGGTTTTTAGAGTTTAGGCATATCAAATGGAGAGTATTCCTGGGACTCTTGTGTGAAAGTTACATAAAAGCCAACATAATCTCATCATGTGGACAGTTTGCCTAATGTCAACTCAGAAACAGTGAGCAAGTAAGGGAGAGAGAACGCCTCTAAAGCTTTTGCAAACTGGACCTCGATAAACTTGCAAACAAAATGTAATCGTGTAAATGGAAAAAAATATAATTACCCAAACTTCCCTCTTATCTGGGAAGAGTTCAGCGTTATTAGAATGGATTAACTGCAGTAAGTCAATGGTATCTGTTGGCTGTACAATTGTTATTATCTATTTTTCCTGGATATACAACTGATTGAATTTGCAAATCAAATTTCCCTGCACTGTGTAAACTTTTTTCTGGAAGTTAAAGTAAATGGTTATTACAGAATTCCTCTGAGGGAAAAGAAAATTATGGCGAGGTGGAGCAAGAGGAGAAAAAGTGAAGAAACAAGAACAGGAATCATCTTGATTAATGCCCACCAGGTTGAATCATGCTGCGAGGGTTGTGTTCTCGCCTGGTGTCTCAGAAAAGAGGTGTGCTGTTTTTTCCTGTAAGCATGAATTTATTTGTAATTTGTTTTGCCATTTGTAAGATTTCTTTTTGCTTTTGTAAGCACACACCTGGTCTATTTTCTCACTGGCTTCAGCAGGCAGACTGCTTTTTATATTGCCTCTGGAAGTACATCATTTTCTTCAGGTGTTTTAATGAACTTGGACAGCATTAAGGGATCATAGAAATCAGAGCGGAAATGACACCCCTCCCCCAGGGAATTCCTTGCCAAGCAGGATGATATCCCCATTGAAAGATGTGGAGCTGCTAAAGGCATCCTGAGTTCCCAACACTGTTTACAGCTGAAGTGTTCAAGGACCTGGGAATGATCCTTTATGGGACTGAATCGCCTTTGTGGTAGAATGCATACACCCCAAACTGATAAATCTGGCATCTACAACAGTAGGAAAGGGCCATTGCAGGATCCCTGCCCAACCTGGCTGCTTGCACAGGAGCATAAGAATAAGGGCTGAGACGTGTCCAGGATGCCCTTGTGCTTTGAGGCTGTCAGCTATTGGAGATCCCCTTGTGGATGCACTCTGAATCTGTTGGATGAGTGAGGGCAAGCCTGGGTGTGTTCCCATTGCTCCTTTATCCTTCCCTTCCTTTTGCCATGGCTAGTCTCTGTGGTGTGACCCATCAGGAGAAGGCAAACAAGCAAAAATCATCACACAAATTATAACATTTCCAGCCTGGCTAAGAAAAAGAGGACTCAGACACCTCCCAAGAAGCTTGACCTTGAAAGATTTCCAGCAAAATTATTCAGTGAGCAGAGATGTTAAGGTCACACACCAAACCAAGGTCCTTGTTCTCCTCTCACATGCAGGTTGCAGAGCTTGAGAACATTTCTGATTTTTTGATTGCTTTTCTCTTTGGAATTAATTTTCCCCCCAGTGTCTCTTCCACTTATTTGCATTTTTTTATTATCACACACAACTTTTAATTGTGGTAAGGCAGTGCATTTCTCAAGGTGTTCCTTACTGTGCCTGGTTAGGCTACGCTTTTTCTGGAAGAGTCTCTCTCCTAAATCCTCTGTGCATTTCTTTGGTACCTATGTACTGCTGGTATGTAGATCTGCTTGTCTGTTTCTCATTAGCATCACTATAAGAGGGGTCTTTTGCACAAACTTGATGTTCATTTGTATCTGTGTGAGAGAGCCAGAGGGGAGAGAGCAAGGAGAGATGGGTTTCATTCATTAACCCTAAGGTTGCCATTAGGTTTGAAAAGTCAGAGGCCAGCTGTGTTACTCTTAATCAACAAAACAAAAATATTTACTCTGTGGCAGCAATTTTCTCAAATACACCACTTTATGGAAAAGTCTGTATGAGTCATTTTGACACATCATAATTCATTTGCTGAAAGACTATTTTGTTTATGAGAACTATCATAAACATACTGAAGATTTCCAGTTTTATGGGACACTCATCTTCAAGAGCATATAAAGTATCTCATCCATCTCTTTGCTAGTGTAAGACTATTCATTTTAGGGTAATCAATAGTGCCCTGTACATTTCTACAGCATTCAAGATATGATGGTTTCACTATTTATTTTGAAACTGAAGATGAGAAAATTTATAGGTTTTTATCCCATTTCATCTACCCTGCACTCAAAAATGTCCGCAAATAATTTTTTTTTGTGTGTCTGGATTTTACCTACTTCATTCTCTGCACCCAAAGATTTTTTTTTTTAGAACACCACATCATAGCTCAGAACTTCCATCTGCAAGAATGTCTTATTTTTCTTCATACAAGTGGCCAACATTTTTAATTTGGTTCCAGCCAAACTAAACATCTGAAGCTGTTATTCTTGGAAAATAATCTGGAATGCAAAGGGTTTACTTTTTGGACAAGAAATGACTGGCAAGGAAACTGGATGACAAAAATAAAATTAGTTTTACCTTGTCAAACCACCAAAAACTTTTTACACTGATACAGCTCATCCTTGTTTTAATTCTGTGTATGGTAGTGGTAAAATCCTATTGGTATTGGTTATTATAAAATGATCTTATGGAACAAGCAGACCTTTCAGACTGCTGATAATTATGTCATAACAAATAGTGTAATCAATTGCCATTAGCATCTCTGTATCTTCCTTCCATTAGGTCATTTAATATCATTTCTATTTTACAACTTCACTTCAGAGCATCTTACTCCATTGTATTACTTATGTGCTGTAGATCCAAGATCTTAGAGAGCATAGTTTTTAAGCCATATTCCTGAAATCCTCTTCAAATATCTCCTTTAGTTCTCAAATCCTGGTACTGAAAGATTGGTAACAGAAAGTTAAGTATGAGAAAGCATGAGGGAAGGAGCAATGGAAAAATGACCCTTCAAATACAGTGTATGTGTATGTATAAGGTAGAAATACGAGCAGGTTCTGGTCCATAAGGTAGTAAACAGAGATAGTAAAAATACCATTTAAGAAAAAAGAAGTTTTGGAGGTTGTATGCACTGTCCTAGCAGTCAAGAGTTTTTATTTGCAGATTTCCAGATAATATTGCCTATCTGATCTAACTGTATTTACACTATCCCCTGACTGTTTCAGTGATGGAAGGGAACAGATCTAAACTTCTCTGTTCATTTGGCTTTTCAAACATATGGTAATACATCATGTACAACTGCACAACATATTTAACCTATCTGTATATTTTATTACAACTTTTTTTCTAACAGTATATACTGCATACCATTTCAGAGTTAAAAAGTATAGGAAAATTACAATTGTTAAAGAAAATTGTGAGCAATATTAAGGGTAACCTGTTAATGTTTCTGGACCTAGTGTAAGGTTGTACAGCTAAGTAAGTAACTCAAACATTTTAAATTTATTATTGTTTGACTGATGGAACTGTATCTTTATCTAGCCTTCATTTATTTGGGAAAGTTACTCTTCACTAGCAAGAGCAGTTGATTTTGCTTGTATTTCCTAGAAAAGTAAATTATGTTCCACTGGAAAGAAACCTTAAGTCTATCAAGTCCAAGGCCTTTGTTTTTCAAGCCACCCATGGACCATATGAGAAAATCTTCTCTGTGCTCTTCTTATTCTCTTGAGGTAACCATGCATTAACTTAACAGAGATCTTTCCAGTAAATATGCATTAACACTTCCTCTGCTGAAAACATAATGATGACTTCATAACACATTTGATTCCTTTTTTTACTGTTGTTTTTCTTTGGTATCATCTTGTTAGCTGATAGTCATCCTGTGACTGACACTACCAAGTCCATCTCCTTCGTCACCTGCTGCCAATGACTTTACATGTCCTAGCAAGCTGTCATCAGAGCAGATGAGCTGCTGTGCACTCCAGGTCAAACCTATAGGATTCAAATCTGTGCAAACATACCAGTTGTTGCTATGTGCATTCTTCTTTCACCCAGCATCAGAGTTCACTGACCTTACCCCACCGTTTAGCTCTGTGTCCTAAAGGAACACTAAATGCAACACCATGAAATATGACCTCTGACCTCATATAATAATGGAGGATGAGCCTTTCTTGGAGAGATGGACAAGGTGTGCTTTACTTGCTTCTGAAGAGTGCTGTACCACAAATGACAATGTTTACCAGTGGAAACCAGCCACCCGGCACTGGCAGTGTCCCAAACTGTTTCTACTCCAATCAGCCACACACTTTACTTGTCACTGATGGATTCGCGGTGTGTGTAAGGTGGATGACTAGTGGTGGCTCTTTCTTGCCAGGGCACGATGCCACAGAGCTGCATTTCCCCTCCGCATGGCCTCCATTTGCCTTTTTCCGCATGATTATCACCCATCTGTTGCCCTCTGCCACGTGTGGAAGGGCAGCAGATGGGCCAGAAAACTGGAACATGGGAAAGCAAGTTCTTTGGAGAGGGAAAGAGAAAGCGTGAAGTCAGAAGAGCAATCCTTAGACTAGCTCCAGGCACACCATGAGTGGATAACTCACCATCCACAGAAACCCCAGAAAGAGCAATTAGGCAAAAAGAACACCAGTCAGAAGGCAAAATTTTCGGTGGCTGGAAAGAGTTAGGAAGTTCTGTTTAAAGACGTAATTCTGATTATTTATTCTTCCTTAAAGACAAAGTAAAAGCTTTCTCTTACTAAGCCATGTTTTTATAAAAAACAATCAGTCAAGGAATTAGTGTCTTTTGCTTCTCACCTGCAGAACCATCAGTTTCATTGTTTGTTAATTTACCTTTAATGATTATGGTATTTATTTACCTGGATAATGTATCATTGCAAACCCATAGCATGAGACATAAGTAAAAAAATACAGCTATTTCTCTGTATGTCTTCCAGATGTTGCACTTTAGCTTACAGGTTATATGATGCAGGGCAGAGACCAAGGTGATCTCTACAAAGCCATCACAGTGCCCTCAGCATTTGTAGTCTCTTTAATAGAATTAGTAAAGAAAATAACAGAATCAAATTAACTAAGTGTTTCTAAGTAATTCTGTCTTTATCTGCAGGAAAAGATCAATAATGTTCCATAAATGCATGTTGTCAATGTAATGGAGATCCTATGTGTAGTAACCAAGCCATGTTTCTTCAGCAGCAATCCTGATGGATCCTCATCCTCAGAAGCTTGTTGACACTCCCATTGCTCATAAACACCCTCTTTAAAAAGCATGTAGGCTTTCTGTTTTTATTTATTTATTTTTAACTGACAATATCAAGAATTACTTTGAAGCAGTTAATTTTTTTAGCAGGGGCAGCTTGTGAATCTCTATCCCTTTTATTTGCAGTTGTCTGTACCATTCCATTTTATTCCAGTGAGAAATTAAGGCTTATGTTCTAAAATCTGCTGATGTTAGATGCTGATTAAATGAATATTTCAATGTCCCTCCAGCATCAGGTAGAAATAACATATGCAACTCCCATATCCCCTCAGGAAGGAGACTTATGAAGTTTTTCTCTGAGAATATGCAAACACTGTGCTCATCTTTGCCTTCACCTCTTCCACGTGCCCAGTCAAAATGTAGATAGGGGTGCAAAAAGCTTGTGGCTTTGAATGGTATTTGTGAGTTTTCTTCCTAATGATCATGATTCCCAAATACCTGAAATTCTAACAGTCTGTGGGGCTGAGTATCACTAAGTTCTGAAGAGCTGACTACTCAGCTTTTGATATCAGAGAATGAAGTCCTCACTCAGAAGAAAGCGAATACGAGGGGCATTTTGAGTTATATTGGAGGGGAACTTAAGATACAGGTGGTAGGAATCTAATAAGGAGAAATAAAATAGTGTTCAGTGGAAGAAAAGAAACCACAATTTTAATATGTTTGGAAGAATCCAATTAAAAATAGTGATATTTTCTTGAATGGCTGCATGTATGTGTGTATGATATTTGTAATTAACATTGATTAATTCCTGACACTTACTTGTCTTTAAGGGCTGAGGATGTGAGGCCTTCAGCATCACACAGAAGTATGCATCTTCAGGTGCAAATGAACTGTATGCTGCCTTCAGATTGGGTGCTAAACTTAAAGTTTGCCCTGATTTACTCCTACAAGAGGCTCAGCAAAAAGTTTTGTTGCTTCATGGTTAGCAGTGAAGGTAGCGGAGCAAAACTGAGATATGACAATATTTCCTGTGTATGCCACTGCTCTGGGTGATTTGAGGAGAGGAGAACAAAGAGTAAGGTCTCATCTTTCATACCCCGAATCTGGCAGAAAAGGAACTTGAATTGGGGTCTTCCTTGTTCACAGCTAGTGGAAAACCAGCTCTCCACCTCCTCCCAGAATGCTCAGGTAGCAGCAAAAAAGAACCTTTGAGTCAGGTGTTGTTACCAAATGTATTGGTGTTGGACCTGGAAGCATGAGAGGTGGAGAAAGACATGAAGCAAATACAGGCAGTCAGCTGCGCAGAAGGTCCCATTTCTGGTCTGGGTTCACTACAACTTTTTGACACAAGCCATTTTTATAATGTTTTTGAAAAGTTTATTTTTTCTGGAAAAAAAAAAAAATTGAAACTCTGAATGTGGAACTTATGTCCTCTGCTCAGCTTCTCTAATGATTTCTGGATCACATAGAAAGTCAGCCATGCTTCAAGCCATCTCACCACACAAGCCTCTGCAGCAACGAGGAAGCTTCCTGTCTCTAATCAGTGCTATGATGCAAAAAAGAAATCTCTGGCTCCTTCCCATGCTCTGTAGTTAATAGAAATCTGCTTAGATGTTTGAATTTCCATGCAAACAACCCCCTTAGCTGCAATAGTAAAAAGAGTGGAAAGTACAGGAGACTCTTTGGAGAGTTAACACCCAGGCCCTGTGAACATGAAGATGATTATTTTCCTCTACAAGGCTTTTTCACATGTGATAAGCTTGGCATGTTGCCTTGGTTAAGTGTCAAACTCTGAATGTTTTTGTTTTTGCCCTGGTGGTCCTGAGGAGTTACTGGAATACTTGTTGGACCTGTTTTATATCACTGTGTGCACTGATAGTGACATTGAGAAGAAACAGGTAGAGGAGTGGAAGGGGGATCTGGATTTTCTCTTGTTCAATTCTGATAGCAGTTTCCCTGTCTGCCCAGGCAGGCCTACAGCTTCCTTCAGTCTTTCTTTGGCTCTTTGAATGTGCTTTTTGCATTATTACATTGTAATCTCGTCTTGCTTTTTTTTCCTCTCTTGCTCCTAAGGGAGAGTTGTCAAAACTCCTTATCTGCTGATGAATGAAAGGAATTTTTGTCTCCACTGCCTGGAATTGGTTAATGCAATTCTGGACAATACCGCTGGGTCACTAAGTCAAGCGAACAGCAAAAGTTTAAATATGTAGAAAGGGTTTTTTTGGTGCCAGTTTGTATCGTCATCTGCAGATATTTTCTGCCATGCAAGGAAGTGAAAAAGACAAGACTGAAGGCAGTTGCAAAGAGTTTCTAGAACTGAAGAATAAACATTACCAAATTCTGCAACTTAAATGTTGGCAGTGAGGATCCAAAGAGATGTTTTAGCATTTGCACTAAAAGGCATTTTCATTCTGTTTTTTGAATACTTTTTCTCATTACTGTTCACTAGAGTTTGATGCTAATCATATTGTTGTGTGTCTGGTGTGAGAAATGGTACTTCTGGCCAAATCCTGCTTATCTGAGTAAAAACAATAGACATTGTCCGTGAATACAAGACTGATTAACAGCTTTGCCCTTTGGCAGTGGCCCAATTCTATAAGGTCCTGTGAGTTCAATGTCCATTGAAATGACACCTTCCAGAACTGAAATTTAAAGGAATCAGGAAATACTTAAAAACTCTGAAACCTAAAGCCCAAGTTCATTTCTATTTTCAACACTTTTTGTAAGTTACAGCGCTGGGAAAAATCTTGATCCTGCCTTTGTTGAAGTCAGTGGGAAATGTGCTGTTGACTTCAGGCAGCACAAGGCCAAGCTCTACCTGTTTGCTATAGACACAGTTCTGCTGCCTCTTAATCTTGGACTGATAGCTCTGTTTGAGACAGAGAAATCTTTGTCTGAAAAACTGGATAAAATGTTTCTGTCTATGACTCCCCCATAGTTCACTGCTGTACCCTTTATTAATAATGATTACTCATAGATTGTTGTGTTGATAACACTTCCATATGACCATATGTAGTCATAGAAAAAAAATCATGTCTTCGTGTAGGAATATACATTACCCCAAGTAGAAGCTTGTCCCCAGTATTTGCATGAACAAAGCTCTACCTGGATAAACACAAACAACAGACAACTGGCAAGCAATGGAATGGAAAGTCTTGGCTTGGAGCTTGAGACAGGCTCCTGGAAGCCAATAGAAGTCATCCCATGGATTGCAATGAGCTTTATATCATGCCCTTTATTCATAGCAGTGTTTGCAAATCATCCTTTGCAGTATTCACCCAGCTGAAATCATACTGTAAGCATATTCATATGGTATATTCACATAAATATGTGCTGTGATTCATAAACAAATTACATTTGCATCTGTCGGCTATGGCTGGGGAAACGACAATAAAGAAAATAACAAAACAGAAAGGAAAAGGAGAAAAAAGATACTATTGTGTGACAGTGAAAGGAAGAAGCTAAATTATATTTCTTTATCATCCCAACTATCAGGTAGCAAAGGATTAAAAGGTTCCTTTAGGCCTTTCAGGAGTGTTCTATGCAGAACAAACTCTTTAATTTATGTAGATTAACATTGACATTGTTTATTTCAGACCATCTTGGGAAAATGTTTCTAAAGTAACTCTTGTACTTCCAATCCCATCTTGGCTTTTCCAGAATGTCCTTTCTATACATCTGAACTTCAGCTTGATAAACCAATAAGAATAACAGCAGGATCCAACCCCAAATATAAAGTTCTCCAGTGACAGTCATTGCATTGCTGTAAAAAATTGCTTATGTAGAAAAAGAAAAGGTTTTCTTTGATGTGTGTACACACCTGTATGCACACACTCTGGAAAGGCCAATTTAGAAGACAATAATTGTTACTTCTGTTGCCTTAGGAGACTGTCAGTATTTCTTTTTATTAATTCTCTTTGTAACACTTTCTATTTAGCTGAGAAAATAACCTCTCAGCTGATTCTGCCACCACTGGTGTATGAAAAAGTGGCAGTAGATGTGATTAAAGAAACACCTACCAAATCATCCTTCTAGGTATGCCAGAGCTTGTAGGGTACCAGACATGAACCTTGTCATCCACCCACCCAGGCGGAGTATGTCAGTGCAATCCACTGAGCTGGCTTATGTGCAGTGTTGTAATGTTGTTTCTTCCCAAGCCATGAGTTTGCCTTTGAAATGTATTACATATTTTCTCTTGTTCTTGTTCTGAATCCTGTCCCCTCTGTACAGAGTATCTATAAAAACAGGAATCAGCATTCTCAAGGCAGGCTAATTATTTTGGGTGCCAAATTAAAGACAAATTAAATGGACCTGATTTTCAGAAGGTGTTGAAACATAGGAAGTCAGGCTATATTGAGACATCTCAGTTTAGATTTCCAAAACCAGTCTTCATTTCTGAAAATTATATTCCATGTTTATGAAAGCTTTTGGTGGTAAGGACAGAAGAAACCTTCATTGTAATATGGATTCTCATGACAGTCAGAATCTGTGTGAATCCTCATGGTGCCTGTCTTTGGTTTAAGAAATAAACGAGTTAATCATAAAAACACATATCTAGGGAGTTTCAAACTACAGAATCATGCAGGCTTTGTACAGCTGGGCACTCATAATCAGTTACAGCACAAAAACCAGAAAGGTCCTTATTACTTTCCATATAATTTTTTATTTATCTCCAAATATCAATGCTATATTGACTGTTAATCTGAAAAACCTCATTTAATGTCAGCTTGCTCGCAGTTATGAAAATTCAGGTAATGTATTCCTGCTACTAATTGTATTTGAGAAAGTGTTATTAATTTCATATATCAAGTTCGTAGTGGCCATCTGTTCCCTCCGAACTGCTGCGTCTCCCTCCATCTGCCCTGATTTTCTTCTGCTAATCGGGTGGCAAGGGCTCAGATGATTGGGAAGTTTCACTCTGACTTTTGATTTGTCACTCATCATCAAGCCAGCTGTGCATTTTTAAACAGACTCTTGCAACGGGTGGTGCTGAATTTAAATCTTACTGTCTATTTTTTTTTTTTTTAAATAAAACTTTTTTTTAATAAAAAATCAGAAAGAAGACAGATTGTATTTTCTACAGTGTAAAATGTGCTTTGCTGCCACTAATTTGGCTGCATCTGCACTCTCATGAATATAGATGAAGGTACATGTCCAGGATATTATTAGGGACTGTGGAGAGTGGGGAAGAATTTCAAGTGTCTTACAACACTACAAGTTTATAGGGCTTAGAGCAGTGAGCAAGTACATGCAATGCTTATGGCTTCAGCTGACTCTGGACTAGAAGTTATGATGTTACTGTAGACCTTTAAAAACAGATAGGAAAATAGTAAATGTTCATGTGTTTAAGTGGGGAAAATTAATAAAGAAAGGTAGAATGGCCTTTAAAAGCTTTTCCCTCCTTCCTTCTCCCTGAATCCAGCCACAATAATTAAGGGTTACTGGAGATCACTGAAAAACTTATAGGATCTATGTTTCCCATTGCTGTGAAATTTCCATTACTCTCCTAGAATGTGGAAATTGTCAGACAGGAGCAGGCTTTGTATACCCCAAATGCACAGAATTCTCCGAGCACTTCATCCCAGGGGTGGCCCATACATAGCAGGTGCTGGGAACAGGGAAAACTGAAGAACATCAGAGCAGCCAGGGAAGATCCAGTCTGCACTAAAGAAGGTCCCTTTATAATTTCTGGAGGTAAAAGGGTGGCCAAAATTCTCAAGCAAAGGTTTTATCTCCTTTCCAAAATCCACATTGTCCTTAGCTATAATGATTCTAGATATTTCTATTATCCATGGAAATGTTCAATTCATTTTGACTCTTGTTGAAATAATTCAAACCTCAAGTGAAAGATTAAATATTTATGCCTGGTACAGAGGGGATATTGCAAGAAATGATTGGATGAAATTAAAGCAGAGGAACTTCAAGCTGTACAAGAAGAGGAAATTCCCAGACAATGAGGTGTATTAAACAATGGAATAAAATTGTAAGGGATATGATGGAAGCCTCACCACTTAGCCTATTTGAAAGAAGGACTGACAAAACAGCCAAAAACATGCGGTAGTGGAAATGAGGTGAACTGGACAGTTTATCAGGCTCCTTCTATGTCAATTTTCTATTGTTCTGTGATCTGATTTATGAAATCCAGACAGCACAAGGACATTTGCAAGTAGGAATACATCGTAGTACCTGAAGCATATGATACTGTTTTACAACTTGGAGGTGAGTTTTGATGGCTTCTCTTTGCAGGGGTTCATGAGAACATTTCCTCTACTCTGTATTTATGAGAGGTCTGAAATAAAGCTCATATGTGGGATCCTGTTTGTGTTAGGCAGAGACAAAAAAGAGAGACTTGCCAAGTCTACCACTTATTCTTTGCAGCATATTCTCCACACTGAGACATGCTTACCTTGGAGGTTTGGAGCAATTCTCTACAGGAATAGAAATATTTTCTATACTGAAAAGTATTTCTGTCAAAGTTATTTCTGCATAAAAGTACATACAAAATTTATTGTATCTATTGCAATATTAAAAATTTTCACTTTTTCATTGTTAATCCCATTTGAACAGTACCAGAGCTCTGACAAAATTTAATCAAAACTGTCACGTTTCACGTGATTTTTATCCGCTGCCAAGAAATACCACAAATAATACCTGATTGTTGGGAAAATGTAAGTACAGGCCAATCTGCTCTGGAGTTTTGAGAATCTAATCAAACATCTCACTTAACTTGGCAGCACAATCCAATCGTTAACTACTTCTACCTGCTTTCTATGGGTGGGAGCAGAAGGGGCAGGAAGAGGACTGTCACAATGTCCTCCAACAATATTACCAGGATTTTTGCAACTCTGCATGCCTTCTTTCATCTATTTTCATTCACAGCAAATACAGTTCTTGTATATCATTGTAATGCAGTTGTGACTCACAGGTCACAACTTCGGTCTGTGCAGGTGACCAGCTAAATATATGGTTGGTCATTTCCAGGTAGACTTGATATACTTGTGGGTGCAACTGTGGAAACTGTGCTGCTTTTGGGAACTTTTCCAAAGATATATACCCAAATACTAGAGTGGCTGTGTGGGGTGAGTCACTAATTAAATGAAAAATGAACAGTTCAAGCTTTGCAAGTTAGCAAAAACTAGTTTTGGATTTCAACTCTTGTAAAAAAAGGGCTCTGTAAGCTAAAATTGAAACTTGACTCTGTTTTATCACTGAGCATTGTTATGTTGCCAGGGGCTGTAAAATGACATTATTTGAGAAGAAAAATCAGAAGTCAAAGTAGAGTGAGAAACTATCCAGTTTTCGTAAGGATCATAGAGCTCCTCCTTTAATTACATTGTATTTTTCTGTCAAACTATACAACTTTTTAATATATCTCATGAACAGAAGCATTTTAATGTTGATACAAAACCATGGAAAAAAGTCATGTAATGTTATTTTTTTCCTGACTCATTTACAGTATGAGGTCTAACTTGCTCTTGGTCTTTTATTTTTCAAGTTGCAATGTGTCTTTTTGTAAGGTTTTACATGTGTTTATTTCTGATGAAGTGAAGGGTACTCCATAATTACCATTATTAATAGTAGTGACAAAACATTTACCTGGCATCGTTATTTTGACTGTAGTCCACATGTGTAATCTCACTCTTCTGTTTATCAGGCAAACAACCCTGAGACAATTAGGGCTATAACAAGTAAAATAAAAGCAGGAGTAAGATCAGTATCTCTTGTAAAAGCTCCTAGCTCATTACCTTTCAGCATAGCTACACCTTGTTGCGCTAAAGGAGAAGTCCACCTGCCTTTCCAAAAACCCAGTTAGAAGTCACAGATACAATAATTACACATTATATTTTCACAACAAGTGAGATGCAAAAGTAGGCAGAAGTAGCAGATTAAAAACCCTGGGTAAGAATGTTTGTAAAAAGATTAGCCATTACAGGGCGTGCTAACTCACATAAATCTTTTGGAAATTTTGAAAATAGGGAAGGTGCAGAGTGGAAAGACCCACATGTAAGCCTGTTACAGAAAAGATTGTTTTGCTTTTTACACTTGACTTAGAATCTACAAAGAAAAGGGTTGCAGTACTCATCAAGGCATATCAGAAGGTGATTTGAATGTAGATGATGCTCAAGAAAAGACGTTTAAATAATGTCAATATATTTATTTTAGTGCCAGGTCACATACAAACCACAGAACTGGTGTAATTCCCCTAAGTGGCACAAGGATCTAGACAAGGTGAGGGCTCTGTGTCACTGACCTGCTTCAAGGAGGTCCTTGCTGCAGCCAGCATGAAGTGTATTCTGATATCTTGAGGTCACTGAAAAATACTCATCAGAGCAAGATGGGTAAAAAAAAAACAACTTCCCAAAGTTAACCAAACATTTCTAGCTCATCTGTGACTTTTCATTGCTCTTATCTATGATTTTCATTGCTGAATCCCTGAGGAAGATGATCAAGTGGGGATGGGGACTGGACAAGAGCAAGCCATGCCCTAACCCTTTTATAGTCACATGGATAAAAGTCAGGATTTTAAAGTAATGTGTCAAAATTCATGGAAGTCAATGACTTTTAGATGTCTAAACACCTTTAAATATCCAGTTCAAAGGACTAACCTAGAGGTCACCTGTCTGTAAAGCGTATGTTTGCCACAGGAATAAGCTGATGCATCTACTAAGTAGTCCTGGTTTATCCAATTCCGTGCTTCCCGAAGGAGCATAGCACCACTCTCCTTTCCAGTGTCTATGGCTGAGGACAACAGGTGAATTTGTCACCGTCGATAGTGTGGCTTACAGTTTGTAAAATTCCTGTATAGAAGAAAACCAGACTCCCAATGACTCTTTCATTGTTTTCTTATCAAGATACAGTCAAGCTGCCTCCACTACCACAGATCCCACTGTAGGAACCTGAGCTGAAGAGACAACCTGATCAAGGCAAGAGGCCTTTATATTTAATGACTGATTAAAGCTATAAGTGGGCAGAACACCCAGACGCCTCTTACTGAGGTCCTCCTATGGGAAGGAGAATACACAATGGTTACAGAACAAAGACAAAAGCATATGAAGCCTTTGTATAAACTTATTTATCCCTGTTTTACAAGAAAATTATTCATGAGGAAGAGTTTTCAATTTTCCAGACAGGAACAGTGAAGTACAACATATGCAAGGTTAAATTAAAGACCAAAGTAACTGTACAGTTTTTGTAACACCAAAAATAGGAATTTAAGTTGGGCTTTTTCTGTGTACGTACCAGCACAGTAATGTTTTCTCTTTTCCAGGTCCAGTCCTATGCTTTTTCAAATCAATTGTTAAGCTACCAGATCAGATCATTGGTGACTAATAATAAAACATATTTTCCTCTTCTGATCTCTTTCCTATCGTTATGACCAATGGGTAAAAAGTTATGTTATGCTTTGGGAACTTCTATGTGCATTTGACAATAAAAGCAGACTTAAGTAAAAAGTAATGTCCTGGAGCTAAAATACCACTATCCCTTCTCTGCATGGGTAATGGAACAGATTCACCTTCACCGTAACATTGGACTGAATTACATGTAATAGTCCTTGACATGCTTTGACATGACTAATGTGACCCAGCTGGTCTCAGCAGTAGAAAAATGTGAACATAGAATGTGTGGTTTATGAGATACACATATACATTGACAACAAAAAATATCTATGGTTGTGTCTGTGTGATTAAACAAAAAAAAAAGAAAAAAAAAGAAAAAATAAATCTATGAGCTTACAAGGGTCTGCAAATATGCGAGCTGTCATATTTCAGTATTTACGTGAATTGAAAGGTAGTGGGTGACTGCATATTTGTAGACAGCTGGTTTCCAAGTATATGTGTGTAAACTGTTCCCTCTCTTGTTTAGAGGATGACCATATAACCAGGGGTTTTTTTATTGCGGTGTTTAAGCAGGAACCATATGATAGTATGTTTTATTTAAAATTGGGCTTGTACCACTGAGGCTGGAAACTTGTGTCTTTAGAACAGTTTCATATTGCACAGTGCCACCATATGTTGCCTACTTTAGTGTTTTTAAAGAGATTGCCTGCTGCCTAAAGGTAGCATGTCTCAAATTTACAAATCACATATTGCTTGAGGGCAGAAGTGAAACCATTGATTTCAGAGAATGCAATATGCTTAGTCTGAGGATGTTAATTCAACTCTATCATCCTCCAGCTTTCCTCTCACTGAAATATATCTTAGTGTGGGGTGGGGGAAATGAAAAGATTGGAACTATAGGTTCTGTAATTGTGTTTTGGTCTTAAAAGGAGAGAAGAAACTGGCTGATTAGCTAGACAGACACATCTAGGATAAGTGTTCTTGGAACCTCCTAAAATGAACACTCTGAATTATGAAGCTGGCCTTTTACATTTCTCATCATTAGCGTAAATGGGAAAGTAGCCACTAGTACCTTGCAACTAATTTAGCAGACAGACTTGTTTTAACATTTGCTCTGAATTATCTCATGCATATTTTAAAATTGTAATTTATTTATATATATTAATATTTAACTTTCTTAAAAAATTTTGATTGCTCACAGTAATTTAATACATTTCTATTCAATGTTTGCCTTCAGATAGCTTCTGCAAATTTAGATATAGAAAAGTCTTAATCCCTCCGGATGTAAGATCATTACCTATTCTCCACTGCTTTATAAATTCTAAATTAAAATATTTCAAAAGGTGAAACTTCCAGTATTTTCCTTGAAAACATATTCCATACCAAAATAATTCTCCCCAGCTTCAGAGCCTAAGGGTGACAAGCAATATTGTCATTATTATTTGCTGTATTTCTATTAATGTACCTCATGGGGAAGAAAAAAAAAATATAATTGGAATCCCATTGTAGTGCAGTGACCCATAGCAAAGATGAATCTCTGTCTTAAAGAGCTTCCCATGTAGCTCTCAGACATAAATGCACAGGTGGACAAAAAACCAGCAAACAAACAGTACAGGGTGCTGATGTAACTAAGTAGCAGTGCTCAAGGTCTCAGAGGTAGGGGGATCTTGCTTTCATATTGCTTGTAAGCGCAGAGTTTGGGTGAAAACCAGCCTTCCTCCCAGTTTCCAGCATCACCTGTGCAGATCTGGGCCAGTGATCCTGTCCAGAGCAGCGTGAGCCAATGTGTTGGCAGCAGGGAATATCGGCAAATTTGTGCTATTACAGAATTAAGTCCTAGATTACTGTGCAACTAGGGGGTAGCCTAAGGTAGAGTAAGGTGATGACTTTCTACATTTAATGAGGAGAAATGCTAGAGAAAAGCTCAGAGGTGTCTGATAAAGAAGCCAAGAGATGAGGTGTCAAGGCTGCTGCTACTGCAGCCTGACAAAACTGAGTGTGCTCTGCAAGAACGGCTCAAGACAAGGTTCAGTGTTAGCAGGTTGTCTTTGCATCTGTCTTATTGCCTCACTGTCAAAGTGAATGCTGGAAAATATGTCAAAATGAACACTAAAACAGAGTCTGAACAGGTCATGCAATTACACATCCTAGTTTCTGCAGTATTTCATTGTGGATAACTTGAGATTGGCATGGGAAGTTTCTGAAATAACCTTTATTTTTTTGCATAAATCCTGTCTGTGTTTCATGTATTTCTTGCTTTTTTATAAATTTGATAATAAAGGCATTTTTAAGCCCTTTGGTGACAGGTTCCACATAGCGTGTATTTTTTGGAGAGTGCTGACAATGGCTGCCAGGGTTCACACCAGCAGGTCAGGTAATTCCTTATAGGAAACGGCTGTGGCATGTGCTGAACTAAGTCTCCAGTTTCAAACACAAGCGTTCAAGCTATGCAGCTTACAAGTCAACCCCATTAGCGAGGACTAGCACCGGCATCTTTACAATGCTTCCACATCGCTAAGTAGTCTTCAAAAATAGCACCGCGGCTTAATTTACTTAATATTAGTATCCATGTTAACCTAATACGTTTCTCTCTTAAAAAAAAAAAAAAAAGGGCAGTTTATACTTACTTTCTTGTCAGGTAATAGCTCTCCAGACTTATTTAAAGAGCCCTTTCTTGTCAGCACAAGCAGCAGCCCCCCCGCCATGACCGGAGATTAGGTGCCCCCCGAGGCCAGGCCCAGCCTGTTTGCCCCTTTGTGCGGCCTGTGCCCTGGCCGCCGTTTTGAAGCCTGTGGGGAAGAGATTAAGCTCTCCCCAGCCGGCCCGTGCTGGGTGTGGTTTTTTACCATTTTGGTGAGCAGATGGTGGCAAACCAACAGGTGCAGGCCGATGGCGGCAGCGAGCCCGGCGCATCTGCTGGCCGGGCGAGCGGGAGGCTGTGCCCCGGCCCCGCGCCAGCTGCGACATGTGCTCTCGCCGGGCATGGCAGCAGACAAGGTGGTGAGAGACGGAGGCTGGTGACCTTCAACTATTAACCTTTTTACATTATACTCTGAAAAGGGACGGTATGGCAAGAATGCTTTGATCTGAATATTATGGGATGAAAAATGAATGGAGACCTGGAGGTGATTGATTAGCTGGTGTAGGAAGTGGTGCACGGTTTCATTTTAGGTTTGGTAGTGAGTGGCGAGGTCTCTCAGCCACTAAAAAACACCCCAGTTGTAACCAGCTCCTCATTTGCATCCATTGTTTCGCAGGTGGACGGAAACTGCAATGACTCTGGATTTATTATTTTTTTCTGCTCAGAAATAAAAGTAGAGCACTCAGCCTGGAATCTCTGAGGTCCGCCATGCCCTTCTCCCCCCACAAACAGGCCTGATCCCAGCATACAGACTCTGCAAAATCATATATTAATCTGTTAGCACAGTTACAAGCACCACAGGAAGGAGGGGGCTCAAAATGACAATTAATACTCCATTTCCAAGAATATTTGTCTTAGTTTCTAAAGTTTATGTTCTGTACTACCTTCTCACTTTATACATCTCTATATTCAATGCCTTTCCCTCCCAACCTGACCAGATCCTTCCATATGCTCCTGCCTCATGTTTGATTCAGTGCAGCCCTAATCCCGCTCAGCAATCATCCCGCAGAAACAAGCAACTCTCCAGCTGATCTCCTTGGCTCAGAGTTAGAATTTTTAGCTGTTCTTTTCTCACTTTAACTCTTCTTCCCCCCTGCTTCCCTCTTTGCTCTCCTTTCAGTCTGACTTGAAGTAAGTTCTGCTCTTCCCTCAGGGCCCTTTACTTCTGCTGATGTTCTGGGCCCATCACAAGGACTTCGCAAACCTCGCAGTTTCTGCTAGACTAACAGCTGTCTCCGTCTCTTGTAGCTCTGGGGCTTCCCAGGGTCAGAAGCAATGAATCTCATGACCCTCATGTGGAAGAAATATTGGCTTAGATGAGGTTAGAAGAAACCTTCTGGTCTAGGAATACAAGCCAACACACTGGGGTCCCACAAAAGGAGCTGCTAAAATGTGGCCAAAGACAGAAAAGCCCACTGGAGGCAGGATGTGCTTGAGGTAGCACAGAACAGTTATTGAGGTACAGTTATTGCTTTACACCTTTTGAATTTTCAGAAAGTCTTAATGGCTGGGCTAAGCTGTGAGCAGTTGCTTCTTTCTCTTGGATGGTCTCAGTTCCTCCCAGCGCTGTTGAGAGGACACACAGCCGCAGTGATAAGTGTTTCCATCACAGCGAAAGCCGAACTACATAATGTCTGGAAAGATGAGTGGTGGCATCCAGGCTTGTCTGGGTGCCTATTCAGGGAGATGGAGAACAGCTCTAGTTGCAGTTATTTGAGCCCTGACTGTCCTTTAGATGGCTCACTTGGAAGACAGTATAGCTGATATTAAGCAGATTGCTGTCTCACACTAGAATTGCCAAGAAAGGGTACAACAGCCTTCCAAAGAAGGAATTCTTGGGTGGGAACAGGAGTGATGGAGAAATAACTTTATTAATTGAAGCCAATCTGAAGGATTGGGAGACAACAAGTTACTGGATCTATAATCCTCCTAAATTTGTAAGTTCATGGGCCTTTATTCTTTCAACTCTGTTATCCCTCTGTCATCTTCCTAAGTTACTGATGGTTGCTCTGCATTTAGAGATATCAAAAGAACACTTTATTTCTAAAGTGTATATTACTATTATTTCTCCACAAATACCTTTTATTCAAACACCTTTACTCTTAATTTCAAATTATTATTCAGAAGTATATACTGGTGAAAAAAAAGCCAATGTAATTTTTTAAGATATTCTTACTGCTGGCATAAATTCATACAGAGACATTTTTGACAAAACTACTAGTGTTTAATTTTTGTGATTTTTCTCCAGTAGGTACTAAATGCTGCAGCCATCACAAATACCTATAAAGTACTAACCTCATATTTCTGAGGATTTCACAAGCCCTAAGAATAAGCCCTTGTGAATATGGACTCTGGTCCCCTCTGGAAAACCCAGAAGAATTTCATACAGGTGTGCGATTTGTCTAAACACTTCTTAAGCACTACGCAACATGCTTAAAAAGCAACAGCATAACAGTACAGTATTTTATAAAATAATAAAGATAGTTACAGAGCAGGGATCATTCCACATCAAACTTAACAAGTTATAAAACAATGTCCATAAATCCTTAATACATTATTGTTTCCAAGTCTGCATAATTCTCTCACACCCTTGTCTCTAAGCTCTACAAAGAGTTAGGCTTACTACATGAAATAAAAATCTTTTCAGACCATGGCAAGCTTTTCTCCCCAGTTCAAAACCTATACTGTATTTGCTGGTAAGGATGCTCCTATTGCAAACCCCGGGAGGCTCCTGGGAAGCTGACAATCCTCTTTTCTTTTGCTGGGATGAGGAACCAGCTCAGAAGGGGTTAAGTGGCTGGAGACCAGATGCAGCTGGGCTCTGTTAATCTGCAGGGACCAGCTGCTTTTTATAAAAAGGAAGACAAGAAACAGAGTGGCTAGTGCTGAGGGAAAGCTAAGGGTATTGAATTGCTTATGCTCTGGAAAGGGGGAGCAAGTGCTTGTGTGTCAGCCTTTTGGTGTGCTGGAAAAGGAAGAAGAGCTCTGTAGGTATTTTGCTTTGGTTGGGGAGCTGCTCTTGCTTGTGGTGATTGACAGCCCACCCAGGACACGGGCTCTTAGTTCTCAGACACTCCTAAAAAGACAACCCTGTGGGATAAAAGCTGGTAACTGAGCAAACCAGGTGTAATAAGCCACAAACTGGCTTTGATTTCATTTGAATGCTTTTGAAAGATGGAAAAAAAAAAAAGAGCAGTGGAGAGTTTTGGTGCCTTCTGGAGTCCTAATGTAAGAGCCAGAGTGACCTTTCTTTTGGCTGTCCCAGCAAGTTGTCAGACAAATGCAACTTGTATTTCTCAAATGTGACCTTCATCTGCCCCAATGTGCATTGGCACAATGATTGTACTTGTATATATCACACGACTGTCACCCCTTGTAACACTTGCCTGTGACAAATAATAGGCTGTAGAAGAAAAATCCCTCCATAGTTTTTACTAATTATTTTCTTTAAATATTAACTCTGAGTGTCTTTATTGTTTATCTTACTGTAGCTGCTTTGAACGAAAAACCTCTATAGGCAGAAGTTGAATTGCATAATACTATGTACAGAGCTATTAAAATATATTTAGTGATTCCATTAGAAATCTGCTGTTGAGCAAGACAGAGCATATGGAAAGAAGTTGGTGAAAACCTGATTAAACATTTATATGGAACATATTTTGATTTAACTTGCATAAATAATTCATTATTTTTGTTTTTTTGTTTTCTTTCCTTCAAAACCACCCCTTTCTACACCTGCTGTGCTAAAAATATTGCTACTGTATCTGCACAGAAGTAATGGGAGTGAGTGGGTATGTTATACCCATCCATCTGCACCAGAGGCTACTGTCTCTCAGGTTCGATAGACCTGTATCCTTTTGAGAAACAAAACACTTTATTCCTATAAAATCTGCACTTTTCTTTTGTCCTTACAAATAGTAAAGCAGCAATGTTCCAAGGGCAGTAATTATTATGCAGAACTTAAGTTGTGCTAGGAGTCCAGATCAATAGGAGAATTTCCCCAAAGCTAATGGGAATTGCAGCTCACAAATCAGATGACTGATCTATTTTCTAAACTGAGTAACAGCTTTAAAGGGAGATTCATTTCTGAACTTTGCCAAAGTCTGGGTTTGATATTCTAGTTCAGCCTCAGTTTTTGTACTCTGTTGGGATTCAAAGTCTGATTTGAAATTACACTAAAGGTCTTTTATGGCTTCTTGATATTAATAATGTGGTATAAAGTGGGTCTAAATCCTGCTTTAAGGCCCCCTCTTGCCACTAAATATATGAGAGAATTCAAGCTTCTTCTTTAAGAGTTGATCTGAGTGAGCATTCAGGCACCCCAAAGCACAGATTTTTCTCTGAAACTCCTGAGAACAAGGTATTTCACAAAAACTGCTTCTCTTTTCCCTCCCACTGAGTTTCAGAGTTCAAACACTGGCAATTTCCAGTACCATCTTTTCTTGTCTCCTTGTTACAAGTAGGGTTTCATTCCCACCGAACAACCAGTGCCCACTTTCCAGCGTCAGCATTGTCCCAAGATCCTTTCTCTGACTGCTGTCACTCATTACAGCAACGTGCCGCTCTTTCATGGCAGCCCAGCAGATCGCAGAAACGTGGGGCTCTGAATCATTACCAGGGAACAGAGTCACTTTGGGGTCATTATCAGAGAAAAATATAACTTTTTTTTTTTTTTTTTTGCGAACGACATTTCCTCTTCAGCTCTGCATGGCAGCAGTTTTCTTCTGAATTTTGTCTAACTTCTGCAACCCAACAGCTTTGGTTGATGTGTTTCAGCAGGGAATTAAATTATGAAATTTTGTTGGAAAGAAGCTGCTGAAGTCTTTTGAAACGGAAATATTATATCCTGGATGGAACATGCTATGTCAAGTCCTGAAGGGCCTTATGAAGCTGCTCAGATAAAAGCTTCTGATAGTGTGTGTTTGCCAATGTATTAATCATAATGCGGTGAAGCAAAAATCCACCCCAAACTCTGAGAGGCTATGCAGAGGAATTCCTCTAATATTTTAGCCAGTCGGTGGACTGTACAAAAGTATGATTGTATGAAAGCAGACTGTTAGACCTCAAAAGTGACCTCAAATGAAAAATAATACTCTCAGTCTGTGGTTTTGACATTTATATCTCATTTCTGTGTACTTTTCATCCCAGTGAGGAGAGTTAGTGCTATAGACTAGTACTCAAGCAGTCCTTGCAGCACACTGAATGCAGGGAGAGTATGCAGGTAATGCTCAGCCAGGTTCACGCACACCAGGAACAGCTGATGCCGTAGTAGTGGCGAGCATGTGGGGGAAGCTATGTTGGTTTGTGAATTTCATTAAAAATCTGAGATGTCTATGCACACAGCCTTATTCACAGTTTTTTCTGTATTGTGATTTTAGGATATAACAAGGTGTTAACAAGAAAAACATGTTTTCATTAAAGCTGTATACAAAATGTATCTTTGCCCTGAGCCCTTCTGTGTGTTTATTTTTCTGAAACAGTCTGTTACTTAAAGAAACAAACAAGAAATGAAGCAGGGGAAGAAACTTTTTCCTTTCTAAGTGAAGGTCCGCTTCCACCCCTGCTTTGATTACCAGCCATTGAGGGTTGTGGGCTGCCAGGTGGGCCAGGCTGGCCCAGGTGAGCACCGCACCTCACCTGTTGAGCTTATTTAGTTAAGTTGTTGTAAACATTTGCTCTGTTTTCTTTCTCAAAGTGAAAACACTGTAAAAATAATGGCTGCCATAAAGACTGCATTAAACACCTTCTAAAAGGTTATAGTTCACAGCTGTGAGGTCACTGCCCTCTGATTATACTGCAACAGTGAAGCAGGATGCCATTCCCCCATGGACCCTCTGTGGAGCAGGGGAAACATTGACCCGATTGCCATCCTGGAAGCGTCTGGACTTCAGGGTGTTAAGCAGTGTCTGGGGATCGGAGTGGGGATGAGAACTGGCTTGTGGAGGCCTGTTGCCAGCCTCCTCTCACTTGCTGTGTACATCACGGTTGTCCGTCTGTCCCATCAGATCCTGTCCATGAGCTGGTGGTAGCAGCAGGGAAGGGAAACTCACTGAGGAGGGCGGGTGGAAAAGGAAAAGAGGGCAGCACACAAGAAGATGACATACAAAACTCTGTAGAAACTGAAATTCTTGTAGGAGACCAAGACAAGGAGTGTTCTGATGATGTGCAGTGGGGAGAAAAGGGAATGAAACCTCAAAACTTCAGTAATTTTAATAATTAATTGATTTTAAAAGGGCTGGTGTACAGGTACAGACCTAGGTAAGGAAAGCTTTCACTGGACCAAGCTGGAGTTCACAAAAGATCATCTAAACACTTGTAAATGGGGAATGGGTGTTTGCCTTCTGCTGAGCACACAACCTGTGATGGGCAAGCCCTTAACACTCCTGACTGAGCCTCCCTTGGTCACCTCCCTCCTCACCTATACAGGTGAAACTACAGCACAACCAGGCTCTGATCCAAGTAATTTGGGATTTGAAATGGGATTTGTGTGACTTGTGGAAAAAGAAGAATAAACTTGGATCTAAGGATGTGGTGCTTGTTGCTGTTCGTATTTGTATGTCTGTACCTACAACTGTGCACAAATTCACTTTTATGATGTGAGACCAGATAAGACAGCCTGTTTCAACCCGTACTCCTAAAGCATTAAGAGTCCTTCTGGCATATATGCTGTGCTCAATCTGCTACAGGAAGGATTTTCACTTTTTTGGTTATTTTTTCAGACTTAGGCAGACTCTCCCATTCTGTCCTCAGCCTTAGAGTCCTTTTGTAAGCCGGCATGGGGAGGCAGTGGTTGTTTTGCACCACAGTATTTCCTCAATTTTAGAAGCAGGAAGCTAAAATCATGCCAGGCTTTAAATAATAAACAGACCTCAAATCTCTCAGTTAAAGCATGAGGACTGATTAGTGAATCCAAGGAGGTACTTGGGCAGATCCTCATCTAAGTGTATTGTCATGTCAGACCCAATAGATCTACCACCTCATGGGGAGCCTGCCTAGTATTTGCATAGCACGAGTGTATCTGTGTGCTTTTCAGATTTAATGGGCCTGTAAGTTCACATTCCACCAAGATGAAGTTCAATCTATAGGGAAGAAGGGAGAGAACAGACAGCTACACTCGGGGATCAGTCTGGTGAGGACTACAAGTATTGAACTGGTTCTCTAAGCTTACAGGACCCCAGGTTTGTTCCTGGTCGCTTATCCCTCTGCCTTCTAGCTGTCATGCTTTTTACTCCCATACCATTGACCTATAGTTTGGGAGAAGCAATGAAGAATATTAGGGGACAGTACAGTCCTTGTGGAACTGTCTGGGATCAGGGGAGTCACAGTTTTCATCCCAGCCAAGAAATTAATCCTGGCAGGAGTTCTACACTTAGCTTGGAGATTCATCTAGTACTCATATTTTTGCCTACATTAATAGTTTGGGAGAGAAAAATAACGAATACTTGTTGCCAGGTAACTATCGTAGCTGGGCACATGAAAAGTAGTTTTAATCCACGCTTAGTTTAGCTGGCAACTGTCCTTGTCATCTGCTTGGAATGTGCTTAATGAATACAAGGAAAAGAGCAGCCCCTTGTACCTGCTGCATGCGAGGAAACAGGGAACTGAAAGGTATGTTACTGCTGCCATCTGAAATGTGTGGGGTGAAACTGCACAAAATTTAAGCCAGCCAATGTGCATGATGTTCCTTGTGGTTGAGCAGACATTCTGCTACATTGTGCTTATTTTTTCAGGTCCATTAGCACTGCACTTTCTTGGAATGTTTTATTCAAGAATTGAGGGAATACTTTCCCTTTGCTTTGTATTTATTACTTAACCTTGATATTCAGAACTTTTATTGCCTAGCCTTAGGAAACCAGACTGGTTATACCTTCTACAAGTAGGTAGCCACAATGTGGGAGGCACACAGCTGTCGTCAGTCTGTCTGTCTGCACAGGGCTCTGGCACTATTAAGGCTCTCAGATCTTTCACCCTACGCCAGCTTGGCGCGGGAGTAATGGGAGGTGTGCGGTGATGCTACTCGTCCTTCCCTCTGCACCTGAAACAGCAGAACAACTGAGCTTTGCTCAGGACAGCTGAAGTAGCAGTTTGCCCTTTGGCTTTTTCTCCTCCAACTGTATATCTATAAATAAGTCTTTACGGAGGCATTATTTGAGCTGTTTGAGCCTAGATATTGGTTTACTATTATTTATAAGATTGCAGAATTCTTTTTGCACCTGACAGTAATCATTGTAATAGCAAGAGAAAGGTCCAGTCTTGCCAACATCTGTAAGAGCTCTGAAGTGGCATCAGAAGAAGCTGGATTAGACTTACAGGAGCAGATTTTCTGCCTGACTTTGCTTATTTTGTGCCCAATGGATTTGTTGCCTTTCCCTCTCCATGTTCAATTTTGTACCACATAAATTATGTCAGGCAGAGATTGGGAGAGCAAATGTGGCGTACAATGAACCCCGAGCACTGTCAGTTGGTGCTGGCTCTGGGAGCCACTGGCAGCTGGTATGTGGTGGAGTAGCATGGAGCCTGTTCCCAGCTGTGCCTGCCGCACATTCCACAGATAAGCACCTAGCTGAGTAGGATGGAAAAGGCAGTATGGTGTATAGTCCATAAAACATCAGATAAAAGAACTCATGTAAAGCTTTACTCCAAGTGAGAGGCTTCATTGCCTTCTGCAGTATGTTTGTTTTCTGGGTAGAAGCTTCAATCTGAGAATGGAGTTCCTCTTGCCTAACATCAACAAGTAAAATGACAGTTAGACATGCAGGTACCCAATCTGGCTCCTGTTTGCACTCTTTCCATAGGCATTGGAGAGACACAGACACCTCCAGCAGTAATTCATTCCTTAAAATGGATGAGACCTCTGAAGGTGCCTGAAACAGAGCCCACTCAGTGGACCGGAGTGGAAAGCCCATACCTTTAGACAGCTGAAGTGAGTTGAGCAGAATCCTGCTCTTTGAACATATCTCCTTACAAAATGTGTCCAATGCAGTTATAATCTCTTCTTCTGGCTTTCTTTGTTATCACTGACTTTTCCTCAGAATATTTTGAGAACAAAAATTGCTTATAACAAAAGCATGGAAGATGTTGAGAATAAGACAAAAGGGAGTGGGTAAGAAGTTCCCTAGCAGCATTACCAGTGTGGATGTACATCCAGTAACTTTCACACCCATCCAGGTATCAAATTTGAGCTTGACCCATCAGCATCTCTTAGTGATATTCAAAGCAGTGCTGGCTGCTTTGAGCTGGCTGGGAAGGAACAGTTCAGTCATTCTCCCTTAGATTTTTTTTTTTATCTGAATGCCTGAAAGTGAGCATTTTCATACATCCCCTCTTAAAAGATGCCTTGTTTACATGAAATGCCAGCCGTTTGTATTGAAAAATTTGGCCATTTCAAACCAACCTTCTTTTTCAAATTATACAATTTTTTAGAAAGATTTTTCATGAGATGACACCACTCTTCTAGAATTCAAAATGAAATATCTATATGATATATCCTTCCTGTGGGTTGTTTTTCCATTGTTTTTGGCAATTCTTTGCCCACATATCCTTCCGTTCAATAGAAAACTAATGACGAATAAAATTCAATATATGTCTAAAAGTAAAACATTTTCTTATTCTCTTCTTCAAATATAACCAACATTTCTTTGTAATCAACTAAATAAATGATGTTTGTTGCAGGAATTATTACTAAGACAATTTCCACACACTATTTGTTACAAATAGACTAACCCAATGCCTACAGTTAAAATAAATCAAGCCATCTGAGAAGGTTCAAATACATGGCACAAACTTGACTAAATAGCAACATGACATAAAGGGATGCTGTAATGCCTCCATGATAATAGTTGCAAAGGCTTCTGTATGCAAAATGTAAAAGACCACTTTTCTGTATGCTGCCATATGTCCACTGCAATTTGTGGACATATGGGCGTAGGACTCTCTCATGTGTAATGTATATCTCACAGACAAAAATAAGACAGGAGTAAAGGGCTAATATCATGAACACTGTTTAGAGGATGAATTAAAATGTTTGTTGTGGCAAAAACATGGGTGTACTAATTAATAGCTCTAGATTGCTTACTGGCACTGGCTGTAACAGCCTCAGGTTTTTGATAGGTTTCAATAAAAGACAAAGCTGCATAAAACTACATCTGTGATTTTAAACATAATTGTTTAGATAAGGTCTCCTTTTTGGGGAAACATTCTGCCTGATCTTTTAAATTACAGTTTACAATGTGAATTAATGTATCTGCAAATTTACTTGTAATGGTATTGTCCTTATTGCTGTCTACTGTTGCTCACTGGATGTGAAAGTGGGGTTTGAAACAAATAGGAATAAGAAAGCTTACAAGAAGTTTTCATGTTGATGAAAACATTTGGAACATAAGTTTTATTTCCCAGCCAACAAGAAAGTGATAACGTACATCGAGTGATACGTGCTTGTTGTGCTTTCATTTTGCTTGAAGACAGAAGCTGCCTGTTAAATATTGTCTTGCCAGCAATCAAAATGGTATAGGCTTAACCTTCATCTCTTTAAGAATCTGGGGAGGTGATCTAAATCAAAACGGATGCCCTCTTCACTTAGCAAAGTCAGCTGTTTGTATCTTCTTGTTAAGAGCTTCAGGCTAAAGAAAAGGGTAAGATTTCCTGGCACCTAGAAAGAATGGCAAACAGGCTTACAAGTTAAAAATGAGTAGTATGAGTGAGTGTGTTACTTCACTGTACTATTTTACAGATTAATTTTAAATTTTCCCTTCTGCTTTGCAAGCAGGGCAGGAGAATGACACCAAGTTGGGGAAGGACAAAAGGATTTTTATGGCAGATAGAGGCTGTACCCTGAATATTAAGAACACAAGTGAGATCAGCAGCTAATGTGTGCATAGCAACTTGCTTCCATAGGAGAGACACTGATTTCTCCCCCAGAGAGATTAATCTCCTCATAGATGAGTTATTCGAGCATGAAGAAATATTCTTTGGACATGGTACACCAAATGGAAGCCCATACATCAGACAATGATGGTGTATTATATTGAGACATTTATAGGATTGGGACATGCCAGCTGGGATTGCAGCTTTAAGGGAATAAATAAATAAATAAATAAATAAAAGGATTTAAGGTGGATCTACAGAGAAAATCACCCACCCAGCACTGTAAATGGGAGTGCGTTCACTTCTCCCCTTGTATGTATTTCCAAAAAAGAGGTAGGAGTCCGTTCTTATGAAAAATGTTTACTCAGATTTGTATCTTGACTTTTCTCAGCTACATGTGCCAATCTTCATGACAAAATGATAGGATTGCTGCTCCATGTGAGAGCTATACAAGTGGAAGCATGCTCTTACCTGGCCCCACATCAGTGCTATAACTCAGATTCTTTCCAATATTGTTATGTTAATATCTGACGGTTTAATACTGGTGGGTTTGATAATACCTACAAAGGCTCTGAACAAGGGCGATATGTCAAGGTTTCCTGAATAGGTTTTGGAGAGCGGGTTAACAAGTGTTCAGGACATGAACTGGTAACTCTTCAAGTGGAGATGGTAAAATAAATGACTGTAGATTCACCTCCTTCTACTAGGGATGGCCTTTTCTCAGCATGTGGCTGAGCAAACCCTGCTGAGCTCTCTCCAACACACAGCCCACCTGACTTCTGTCAAGCAGCAAAAACCTGTGTTTATTAGTAAAACACAACTGACTTGTAAATCTTCACCTATGAATCAATGAAGGAAAATACTGCCCAGTAACCATGTATTTTCAATTTGACAAAATTCCTCAGATAAGAGCTTCCCTGGATTGACAGCCTGGGAGGGGGAGAGCACTGGTTAAAGTGGGCTCCCTCTCAAACCAATGGGAGCACTTGAAGTGCACTTCCTATTTCTGCAAGTGTGTAGATGCACTAAGTAATTTACTATTAATTATTCTGTGCATAATTAACCTCCTCTGCATTTAGGCAACATTATTTCTTTTGTAGGCAGACATAAGCCTTGATAAGCACAGTGATGTATTTCACAAAATATGATACTCCAAGGCTTTCCCAAACCCACAGAGGGCGAATGTGCTCTGTTGTTATTGGCTCTGTCAGCAAGGAGTTCACTCCAAGAAGGGGCAGGCAGGTGGCTGTGTGCTTACACATTTAAACCAGCACTGGGGGGGACTCAGACTCACAGGTAAACCCAGGAATGCACCTGCACCGTGGGCTGGGAGAGCACAGCTGTAGGACTGGAAGGGACAAATATGAGGAAATGTACTTTTCTATTCCTAATTTCTGCAGTTCACCTGTGGCCACTTCAATTATTCCCATTTCTGCTTTTCTCTGACTAGTTTCTGATTCTTTTTTCCTGCATACTCCTCCTGCACTGCAGAGATGTACTGTAGAGCCCTCTCATAGGAAGTATCTTTCAGATCGTGCTCGTGCTTGCCTTCGGGGTAAGGCTTTTCCTATGGCGACTTGTCTGTAATTGGGATCAACTCAAGTTTTGTGTTCCAGCCTTGTGAGAGACATAGATCTCCCTTTGCAGCACATGAATCTGTTTATATTGAGTGGCAGCACAGCCCTCAGGATAAAATACAGCTGCTGAGGTGTTATCCTGTGCTCATTCATGGCTCTGTCAGCTCTCTGCAGCCTGTGGTCCAGCCCAGCTTCCAGGGTGATTTCTGCCCTGGTGCTACCTGAAGCCATAGCATGAAGTGGACATGCACTAATGCTACACATGGCTGTAATAACTGCTCTCCCCACTCCCAGATCCTTGTGGTTCCTGCTAGAGTAGGAACAGAACAAAAACATCTCAGCCCTCCAAAAAGTTTCTTTTTAGTAAAACCCTAAAAAACCTAGCAATCAAAAAATACTGGTCAAACATTTCCAAGACTGTCCCCTTTTCACCTCCCATCATCCTCTCTCTAACAGACTTATTCTTCCATGTAAAAAAAAAAAAAAAAATTAGAATATTGGTGGCTTTTTGCATGCCATCTGCACTCTTCCAGACTTGAGGTTGTGAATGTTTACCTTGCAAAGTATCAGCTTTTCATGGTAAACAGGCAAGCTTCCTGCTTAGGATATTTAACTCTATTTCACTTCCCTATCAGAAAATCTGGATTCTAAGAATATTTCCAAATACACTGTAATGGATGGTTGTGAAACATTTTAAATTTTAAATTCCACTTGCCTATATCAGGAAAACTGTGTGTTTTTTCAATAAAATATTTCATCTTAAATTCATTCTTGCCTCAAAAACATGTTATATTTTGGTACATGATATACAGGAAGGAGAAATCATACATTTTTTATGTGCAACACATATTGAATTTGTAATATGTGTCTGATAATGAGTTTGTACTAAGCTTCTATTCCTCTACAGTTGCAATGTAATTGCTGTCCTGAGCTAGACAGAGTCTGCTTTAGTGCTGCTTACTTGCTTATACAGTTGTGCAAAACCTATAAATCTGATGCAAGTCCCTGATGAGACTTTCACACACCAAGGAGAAAAATGATATATTGCGATAAAATAGAATCCAAGACTTGTTTTCTTCTGGATGGTTCTTGTCTTTTAGCATTTGTAGACTTTGTTAAGGCTTAAGTACTTTTTGTGTATGTTTTGTTTTAGACATATTAGGAAAAGTTTTTGACTAAACATGGCTTCACCTGGCAGAGAGACACTTTAATGATTTCAGCAGACTGAGTTGGAACAAGTGCTCATGCTGCCATAAGGAGAACTAATTATTAGATTTGGGGGTTTATGTATGTATATTTTTATATATATATATATATATATATACATGTGTATGTATATATATATATATATACATGTGTATATATATATATCTGCAAAAAAAACATAAGGGAATAAATGTAATGGATGCCTGATATCCTCTGTCAGTCCTGCATTAAATAAAAGCTTAGCAAGAGCATGGAGGTAGGTCAAGGCTATGTACAGCATCAGGAAAAACGAGACTGAGAGCTAGGAGTTGTTCATTTTCCCATAAGATGGTTCTGACTTCCCGCCAGAAGGTCAGCATCTGATAAAGTATTTTACACTGGTGCCTTTCTTTTTTTCCATGATCCTTAGGAAAGTGAAACATGTGGGCTTAAGCTGGTAGAGGACAGTAATAGATTTCAATTTCAGCATAACATTGCTGTCAGAGTGGTAGATAGCTAATGTTTTCACTTATTAAATAGTAGACGTAAAGTCCTTGTTAATGCTTTTCAGTAAATAGCGGCGTCATTTTAATAACAAATTGTTAGAATGAAAAAGGGAATCTTCTTGTTTCAAAATGCAACATCAAAACACAATCTTAGTACTAACTTCAAAGGGAAAGCCAGTAGCTCCTCTTCGCCTTTTCCATCTCCTCTTCCCCTCGGTTCTGAGCTTTTAGTCAAGGAAAAGAAGCTCTCTGTAGGAAACACATCTCCTCCCTCACAGAGATCCACCACAGCTGGACTACGTTCCTGCCATGCGGGACAGGATATCACTGTACCTTAGTTTTCTCTGTGTTACGGAAAGCACACATTTTAACATTTCCCCCAGTCAGAGTCTGGAAAACAAGTATGATTTTTACTGACATCTCCTCCTCCTGAGTCTTAGTAAGCTGTTCAGGCACTGACACAAGCATGCGACCTCCTCCAAGCCACTTGCTTAGAAAATGTGTGAAAATGTATCTTGAGTGATCTGAGAAGAGTTCTTTCTGGGATCTCCTTAGTTGAGGGTTTCTAGGTCTAGCCTTGAAGATGCTCCAGACAAATGTCAGGCATTCCCAGGCCACCCAACTAAGGGAGTCAATAAATTGGCACAGAACGGGAGGTTGTCATGACTGTTACCTAAACATTGTCTTTTGCATTCAAATGATGATGAATGAGGGTAAGTTTATATCATTCCTAGAACATCAGGGCTCTGATTCATGAAGGTGTTGATGCTGCTGTAATATTCCTTAATATCATCACCCCTTATTTCTGTTTCTTTGCTCAAAGTGATCACCTGCAGTATTTCTGGGCAGCCACTTTTCCTTTTGGGTGGCTTTTCTGCAGCTACCTGTGCACAAGCATCCTTCATCCTTCTAGATATATAGGCAAATGCTAGGAAAAAAAAGAAAATGTTTGGAAAGCAAGGACCTGTGGTTTCACTGTTTTTCAGTGATTGAATGAGGCAGATATGTTCCTTCCTACAGACACAAGCAGTAAGAAAAATTTTTATACTAATATATTAAAGTTGGATCTTGCCCGGAGAGTAAATTAATTCTTTCTGTTCACTTTACAACCAAAGGCAGAGCAATCAGCAGCTGATATTGAAGAGGTAACTGTCAAATCATCATAATGATAAGTTAACCTGAAGACTAGTCATTAGGCTATAGTGAGTGACCATGTGAGAGCCTGACCTCAAGCTAAACACCCAGCTGTGGCAGAGGTGATGGTAGTTGGCATTATTCCAGGTCTAAGTGGGAACTTCACCTGTAAGCATGGGTTCCCATGGGGGAACTTCACACAGAGTATGAGCACCAGCCAGAGGTGCTGGGTGAGAAATCTAAGGTGGGTGCTGCATGACTATAGTTATCTGAGGGGAAGTAACTTTTAAATAGACCTGAGCTCTGTCAGTTGATGAACATATAAACTGCAATGTCATTGCTCATGCAATTTATTTTTTTTTCTTCCCCAAAACAGACAGGTTGATGTACATCAGAGCTAGGATAGCTTGGTTTCCTACAGGTGTGCATCCCTCAGAGAGGTCTCTGGTGTCTAATCAGGAGTTGCTTTTGGGAGTGGCTCGTCTGTGTTTTCTGTGTGAACTTGGTTGAATTTTCCATATGAAAAAGAAAGAGCTCTCCCTGCAGCCTCTCCTGCAGTGGGATATAGATATGGTATCCTTTTCCTACCTGGACACCTAATTTACTGGAAGCTATTGGAACACAACATGTTTGAAGCCCTTACTACACTGTCCAATTTGGTTGAAAATGGCCAACTAGTTCAAGAGTTACAAGCAGGAAGAAATTCATCCCAACTGTGTAAGTACTAAAACTTCATTCGTTTAGAAAATCAGGGTAAAAAAGGACTTTAATATCTCCATCCAGCCATCAACTAGCAGTCAATCAAAGTAACAATAGGAAAACGACCTCAAGAAAAATACAAATTATTAATAAAATATTTAAAACTTGATTCTTCCTCAGTTTAAGAAGGTAAATTAATGAACACATCAATCAAAACCCCCTGAAATCCAGAAAACCTTCAATTTATTCTTATTGTAATTGCATGGCAGAAAAATAGCCTTCACTTGGAGATACCCACTAAAATGTAATTAACCTTTTGTTTGTGGAAGAACTTTCTTGGGGAATTTCAGATGCTTATTTGGAGCTCTCAAGGGGTATTGAATCTTTAACAAAGACATAATTTCTCATCAGTGTTCATTTGTTACTGGAGTTAAATTGGTGTTAAGAAAAGTAAAGAATCTACAGAATATAGCTAAAAACATGTTTTCAGAGTTGCTCAGATTTCTTCATTGTCTTGGGATATAACTATCTGACTAGTTCTACAGCTAATCTACTGTCCTCCAGGGTAGACAAGATCTGGATTTTTAACATTAAACCTCTTTAAAACAGGCAAAAAAACCCCAAAAGGTTCCTTTGATTTGTTAAGGATGTGTTTTGGCTTAGGAAAAATTTTTAAGGCTTTCATATGTATCTGTTGTAATTATGCACACAAATACAGAGAAACAATGAAGACAAACTTCTTATTTTCTTCTCTTCAGGTGATGTTTGAAGTTCTTTAGCTCCAAAAATCGATATAGCCTTGTTGTGGCCCATTCTGTGTATCCCAGAACAAATGGAATCTCTAAGACAATTGCACAGAAATATAACATGAATTCATGGAGCAACAAGCATCTGTAAAGTACCTACCCTAGCCTTCACAGATTTGTTAGCTGAAATGAGTTACCTGAAAATCAATTAACTTGCATTAAGAATTCTAATATTGATGAACTTGTGAGAAATTTGGGGGAGATAGATAGATAGATAGATAGATAGATAGATAGATAGATAGATAGATCAGCACAACTCTAGTCTCCAATGTATTACAACCATATTGCATGCACTAAGAGAGAAATGTTCTAATGCATACTAATGTAATTTGATTTTAGCTATGGAATGTATAAAATGGTGATAATGACATTTATACATGTCTTTTTATAAAGAGATCTACAGCTGAAAACAAGAAGTGTGTTAATAGGTCTACTTTAGAAAGGGTAGAATTCACTCTTACCTGAATGTCTTTGAGGATTCAGCAGACATATGCTTTGAATAACATACAGGAGGTCTAGCCCAGAGTTCTTATTTGATTGTTACAGTAGTAATAACAATACCTATCAGGACTGATTTTATTATATTATTTTGGGGTATATTTATAAAGGGGCAATATTTGGATTCTATTTGTGTTACAGCATCACATCATGCACTGTTAGATTATACTTTATTATGGTACAATATGAAGTAGTATATTTTTTCCTATTTTAATGTAGATATATAAATGTTCATGTTTCTAGAATCAAGCTGTGACACTGGTAGCTTGCAGGATTAAAAAAGACAAGACACTTGCTTAATGTCACCTACTTCAGCTGTCCAACCAAGGTCATTATCTGGTGTGCTGTAAACACAATCAGCAGTTACACTTGTATTCCTCCCCTTCTGCAAGACAAGGATACATGGAGACCTATGCTCCAGAGCATACAGTTTATGTCTACACAGACAGCTAGGGTGGGCCACTGATGATCTCCACTAAAATTTCCAGTATAGCAATGGTCCAGCTGCAATCTTGAGCCTGCCCAAATAGTTCCTGAAAAAGCCTGGCTTTGCATACAACACCTGAATATACACAGGACATGATAAAGATGCAGAAGTGGTGGAGTCAGCTGTGGGTGACCTCCAGTCAATGCTTCAGTGTTAGCCCAGATGTACCCATTCGCACTGCTTTCTCATTTTGGGACACCATGATCAGTACAGCATCACTCACTCAGTGTTGTGACTACTGCTTATAACTAACTATACCTTGTTGTTGCATTGCCTGGATTGGAGTGACATTTGACCTTGGCTGTCAGAAAAAAAGCCACTCCTAGTAATAATTTATGACCTAATTTTGCAAAATTCCCACTCAACTGAATGAAGGCTAATTGTACGAGTAAAGATTTACAGGATTGATCCTCTATGATACAGCAGTGTAAAAAATCCACTCATCTCCAGTGTTTAATTGTTTCCCAGAGGCCTACTAAACTACGTCTTGCAATTCTTGTTGTTAACTCATTGCCATGCTGCATTATCAAAACAATTGTGTCAACTGTGTGTCCAGAAGGTGATAGCTAAAGTATGCTGGTAGAACTGGGTATGCTGTGGAGCAGAGCAGCTTTGAGTGGCCAGGGCAAGGAACTTACCGTAGGGTAGTTATATCTTCTTAAATCTCTGCAAAAACATATATACCTCTTTATAATGCAGTCCTTGTATGCCATTTTATGTATTCCTAAATGCACCAAGGCTCTTCTCTGTGCTCTCACACAGATCTTCCATTTTTTAAACAAGGCCTGCAATATATGGGTAAGCTGGAATTGAGTTGTTTTTATTCACAGTTCCAGGCTTCATACCAGAGTTTCAGGGGATTAGCAAGGTGCCAGCATATATGGCTAATAAATTCTCCAACATTATCTTGTATGACTGGTTTCATTACCCAGTCTTAAGACAGGAATTTTTTTTTTTTTCTTTTTCTGGGTGTTATTAGACATCTTCAAATAATGATTTGTTCTGTTTAATTTTAACTAATGTAATTCCCTCTGATGAAAGAAAAACTCATTTTCATTAGTAGTAGGTGAGCAGTGTGGTTGCATTAGTAGTCAAGTCCCATTCTCCTTTATACTAATGGAAATCCAGTTAGCTCAGCTGAAAGCAAAGTTCAGCCTAATGTAGCCAGAGTACGTTTCTGAGAATTTTTTCCTTAAAACACAGCACAACTGATATGGTCCTCCTCCCAATCTTACAACAGCATTTGTGTGTCATTCAGATTCCTGCTTTTCCCTCATCTTTTGGCTGTACTCAGCATAACAATAAGCAGCTGAATATATCTGACTTTGGATGATTTGTATCTTTAGGCTGTTTATAATTGAGGTCCTTTTTCTCCCAACTGAAGCTGTGGAAAGCTCAACTTGTAGCCTGTACTTGTGTTTTAGAGTCACTCTGTAGCCATTTGAGAGAGATTGGTAAGGTGTCACTCTGGGCTGGTGAGGGGCACCTGGGACATGGCAACCCTGGACACACACACACACAGGGGAATGAGAGGCTGGAGAGCAGCCCTGCAGAGAGGGACCTGGGCGTTCTGATGAACAGCAAGTTGAACATGAGCCAACAGCCAAGAGGGCCATCTGTGTCCTGGGATGCATCAAGCACTGCATTGCAAGCCAGTCAAGTGAGGTGATTGTTCTGCTCTACTCTACACTGGTGCAGCCTCACCTTGAGTACCGAGTGCAGTTTTGGGTACCACAGTATAAAAGGATATAAAGCTACTGGACAGTAGGACAGTCAAGAGGAGGCCACAAAATTGGTGAAGGGTTTAGAGGAGAAGCCGTACAAGGAGAGGCTAAAGTCACTTGGTTTGTTCAGCCTTGAGAAGAGAGAGGAGGAGACCTCATCACAGTCTGTAACATCCTCACAAGGGGAAGAGGAGGGGCAGGTGCTGATCCCTTCTCTCTGGTGACCAATGATAGGGAAATGGCAGGAAGATGCACCAGGGCAAGTTTAGGTTGGACGTTAGGAAAAGGTTCTTCACACAGAGGGTGGTGGAGCACTGGAACAGGCTCCCCAGGGAGGTAGTCATCGCACCAAACCTGACAACATTCAGAAAGCATTTCGACAGCGCCCTCAGACACATGGTGTGAAACGTGGGATTGTCCTGTGCTAGGACAAGAGTTGGACTCTGTGATCCATGTGGGTTCTTTCCAACTCACAATGTTCTATGATTCTATGGTGTATCTCTCCAATTTTGGTCAACATGGGGTATCCAGGCAAGTATTTTAGACTAACTGCCTGGCTTCACATGACTGAAATTTGGAGCAATGACTGGCCCCATACCCTTATGTGACTTAGAACTGCTTCTAAACCACTTTTTCATCCCAACGTGGCATTTACATTTTTCTTTCTCAGTAAATAAGCAGAATGCAGCCTGGCATTACAATTAGCTGCTCTTTTATTCACTGTCTCTTTTCACTCAAGCGTACAAAGTTGTTTGTATGTGCTATGGAGAGGGAGGTTTAATAAATCACTCAAACTCACTGTTTTCTGTTTCATATTTTTCAAATAAACTCTGCAGAAAACTTGGGTAAACAAGGCGCTCTTTTTTTTTGTTCTTTTTTTTTTTTTTTTTTTTTTTTTTTTCCTGAATCAGGTTCTTGTTTACAGGAAAATGAAATGTTCCCCCAAAATTACTGATGAATAATAAATCATGTTCCTTGCTCTAGGTGTATGACCTTGCAACATTCATTTTCTTCAGCTGCTTGTGTCTCATTTTACTTTATTTTTTTACTTGGCTGTTTTTCTTAAAGTTTATATATTTTTGAAAAAAACAGTGTTCATGTACACGCTTAATAAAAAATACTGTTATTTTACCCAGTATACAGTCAGATTTTACTAAGACAAAATAGATCAGGATCTCTTTTCTTGATATGGCAATTATTTTTTAGATTAGCATGTTGTATTTTTACCTTCAGAATTTTCTTCATTAAAAAGTAAATCTTAAGTTTTGTCATACCTTATAATTGCTCTAACAAAAACCTTTGCAGTGACATGAGTGGTGGCTTTGCCTACCAAGACAGATTTTCATAATAATGAGTTTTTTCCTGTAGGGGGCTGTGAACTGCTAATTAGCATCTATGACCCAATATTCTCAGCAAATAAGAGTAATAGCAGTAATTTCTAGCTTTATGCAGGGTGCAAGTCTAATATTACCAACACTTCTGTTTCATTTGTAATTAACTGCAAGCAATTATTATAGAGTCAAGGAAGTATATCCTAATGCTCGTAGGTAATAAAAAAAATTGAAATTATGTTTGTAAAACTCATATGTTTCATGCTGGGTGCACTGATTTCTTTCAGAAAACTGCAACTATGTGCCTATCAATTAAAAATTCTTCTTTAATGTTTCTTTACATTTATATGATTTTGAATGTTGCTGTATAACCATCTAGTCCTCAGCTTAATTATCTTATTTTTTAAAAAAACCTGTATCCTTGAAATTTCAATTAATATTTTGACCGCAAGACCTTAGCGAATACTTAATCTGGCTACTTGATCTCAACATAAGATTTAGATGGTACTGAAAGAAGTTGTTTACACTTGATTTTATGAGGTATGTAGCTTAGTCCTATTAAAACCGTGACCCAAAAGGCTGGTGACAGAGCGGCCTTTACTCGTGTAGCGTAGCTGACTTTCCTAAACAAGAAACAGATTTGGTGTTTCTTTTACTCAGCAAAACAATACATAAGGCTTTCTGCAAACTGACTTACTTTCCACTGGCTATATTAATTTCTATGACATTGGGAACAGCTATGAAATGCTAGCTATTTGTTGCAATGCCGTAGTTACTGGAGTGGTGCTGTGCCTTGCCTTTGCTTTGAACATCTTAACAGGCTTTGAACATCTTTATTGACTCAGAAATATTCTTTTATTTTAATACTGAGCCCTGCACAGGGTTTGATATATATATATATATATTATTCTTTTTTTCCCAGTTTTGATGAAGCTTCAGATGTTGAGGCATCTTCTCCTTTGCAAAATGTCCTTTCTTTTCAGAATAAATGATGTTTAAACAACTTTAAACATATACAGATAGAGCACATTCCTGAACCATAGAAGCTGCTGTCCAGTTTTGGATGGGCTTTTGGCATGGCTTTTGCTGTGCTTCAGTTCAATAGAACTTACTCAGCATCTCTCAGGACTGTCATTAAAGGGATTTGGAGGGCAAGGAACTGGTATCTTTACAGAAGCTACGGATTGTGAACAAAGTTTCTCAAGCAATCATAGGCTTAAAACTCACCCTTTGATCATATATGGAGTGTGATTATGACTTTTTTATGCAGCTGGTTGAAAATGAGACTGAAGACAGTGAATGAAAAAAAAACAGATTGTATTTCTTCATATTATCTGTTTCTTTCTTCTAGGCTCTCTCTATCCCACTGACCACTTTCAGTATTGCATTAATCCATATTCAGGCATTTACCTGAACATATATGTAAGTTGGTCCAGAGTCTATCCTGCCAACTGTCCCTAGAATCTCTAACTTACTCTGTTTCTTTTAGTCCCTGAATCAATTTAGATCAGTTTCATCAGACATTAGTTCATTTAGACAGCATGGCAGATAGAAAATATGATACAATATAATATATTGATTGCATAACAGCCCATGCAGACATCCATCTATTCATAGTTTACTTTTTTTTGTAAAGAGTTTCACAGTTTGTCTGATTTCTCTCTTAGGGCTTGATGATAAGTGCAGGAGAAGACAGTCCTGATGTTGGGTTTCTTGAAGCTCATTGGACAAGACAGTTCAAGTGCAGAAGTCATATAGCCACACCAGCTGAGAAACAGATCAGATAGCCCAGGATATACCACCATGCAACTGGTACAGCTAGGTATAGTAACTGTGCCTATCCAGGCAGAGTTGATCTGTGCAGAACTATTTTGATTGCTGTACATACCGTTGGAGATAAGTTCTAAATTGTTTCATTACCACTCTGCAGAGTTCTACTGCTGCTCTTTGAAAACATTTGCAAAGGCCACCAATCTCTGTTGATCTGCAGAAAAGGTCCCTATGGAGAGATATTAAGAGAAATCAGGTCTAGTCCAGGATAATAATCCTTTAATATGAGAGGTTCACAGTCAAATATGTAAGTATAATATATTTTATTTTTTAATTACATTTATAATATATTTTAATCATTTTAAGGATTTGTTGCCATGTGTTTGAAAATGCCATCTCAAAATTCAATCAGTGTTTGGCAAGTTTCATGGGAACAATTTCTTGCCCTTAATGTACTTAACATTTTTATTTGTGACCTGGAAACAAATAGAAACTTTTTAGTACTGGAACTGTGGGGTCATCAAATGACTGGGAAAAGAGGAGTCAAGAACACTCTTGACATAGCACTGTATTTGGCTTCAGTCTAACATAAGAGTATAAGAACAACTGAATGTAACACCATACATCTAAGAACAAAGCAAATGGCCAATATTTCCATGACAGTGAACTCTGTTGTGGGAAGCTATTTTTGTAAGAAACACTGTAAGGAGAAGAAGAGATCACAGTATGAAATCAGAGTGTAGGTGTCACTAAGTAGTGCTGTTGCAAGAGTGGTAAGGAATTTGTGGATTTGTAAGAAAATTGTTATACTAGTTATAAAGATATATTTTCAGAGTTAATTTAAGGAAGTCCTATAGCTTGTATGTATCCACATATTCTCTGCAGTCCAAAAGGATTTATAATTTATAAACTGACTGGAAAGTTTTATCCTGTTTGCTAAGGGATCAAAACAAAAAATTGACATAAAGCACAGAAGAATGGATAAAACTATTAAAATTTGTTATAAGTAATAAAGACTCATGGAAGAGAGAAGTTAATGAAAAAGATGAGGAAAACAACCTTCCATAAATTTTATCACAATATAAATCACAGTAGAAGAAAACCTAAGTTTTAATGCACTGTTATGGCCATCCAAAAATTTTTTAAAAAATCAATGTGACGTTTTATTTTAGAGTGAGAAGTTAAACCTCAAAGTTTAAAATTATATAATTATTACTATGTGTTAATTCTTCAAAATATTCTCCCACAAATATTTCAGGTGAGGTATCTTTAGAACAGAGGTGGGCTGTTCAAATGTCTAATTCTGTGTGGATCTGTACATTATGGGCCATATTTATTGTTGGTCCTTAATCCTGTGTTGAGTAAACTAAGCTGTATTATCTTGGCTATATATAGAGGTAATCATGCTTGTTTCAAAGTTTTTTTTTATGGAATGAAGGATGTGAGTCCCTCACTGTACACGACTGCACTGGAAAATTAGGTGTGCAGTACAGGGCATTTGCTACGGCTGATGGGAAGAATAAGCACCTCTGGAAAGTGAGTCCTTCATTCATCTGAGATAGGTTTTGGGCATAAGGCGATCCAGTTTTCGATGATACTTCTTTCTGTCTATAGAGTACAAAGACACCTTAGACGACTAACCTCAATTTGCATCTTAACATTTAAGTGAAGGAGATGAAGTAGGGTAAGTCTCATTCTAAATGTCTACTTATGTCTATTTCAGTTTTTGTTTGTAAAAGTATTAATTCCTACAGTTTTCAACATTTTAAGATCTCCCCCATTTTGTAATGTAGATAGAACAAATGGTTAACCCCATTAGTGTGTAGCACTGCTTCATCTCTAATCCAAAGTATTTTTGTCAATATACTGTTATTCGTTTCATACCTACTTTGTAAATGCACTTCATAGTGCTTTTCATAGGCTAAGTTACATGAGAAAATATTACTTCGTTTCAGTAAACAATTTAGTGCTGCTATTTTCTGTCTTCCCAAAATTACTATTGTTAGAAGGGAAATCCATGTTTCCATGCTTTTAAGCTTCCAAGAAAATTGATGTCTAAATCTGTAGCAAGAGCTGTGCAAATGAAGAGGCAGAATATAAATACAGCTATTTATAAACACCACTTGGAAAAGTCCATAAAAGTGATGTAGCAGTGATGTATGCAGTAGAAAGGATTTGCCATTAGCTATACTTTGCCCGAGAAAATCTTTGTGATTGTGCTGGTATTTTTAATGGTGACTGGTTTATCTATTTACACATACAAATCAACGTGGAATCATTGAAAGGTAGAAATCTTGTTATACACGCCACACTCACACAGATGATCAAAAACCAATAACAATGATGATATTGAAAGATACAAAATTCTGCATTTTCCTACCACAGGAAAACTAGGGGGCTCAGTCTTCCTGTACAAGTATAAGGAAATATAATTAAACTCCAAATTACTAAAACCAAAACATATTCTAGGGTAAGAGTTCTTTGAATTGCCAAGGAACTCTTTCAGAGAAAGTAAGCACCAAAAACAGTGAAGCACTGCTGCATTCTGTTTGAGCTGTCACATTTCTCTGGGAAGAAAGCCTCCCTCTCATATTCACCAGTGTAAATCATGAATGTGTCTAGTGCAACGAGGTGAAAACAGAATCTGTCCTACAACCTGGGCAGAATCAACATTTCTCTGTTTTACATACTGGCAGGTGCCTTGGATGAAACAGTCATAAGTCAGAGCTTGTCTTCATATTCATGTCATCAACATACTGGTTTGCAGGATCTTGCAAAATAGGTTTTCAAACAGCAGTTCAAAACAGAAGCTCATAATTATCCTTCCTTTTGCCCCAGCGTTCTTGCTTGCATATATATCAAACAATGGTCATAATGTTAAGAACAGCTATATTTCCTGGACATCTCTTCTTGTATTGCTTCTGTAATGTGTGCATTTCCTTGTCAGCTTCCTCCTTCTATGGCCCCTTCCATCACCTTAATACACAGTCTTTGTGACTTTATAACTTCCTTTGTTGTACCTGTGCTTTCTTTCACCCATCCTTCCCCTTAGCTTTTTTTCATCCTTTCTTCCTTGGGAAACCCATTTCAGCTTCCAGGTTGCCTGTCTCCTGATGTTTGGAGGCTTAGCTCTGACATTTAGCTTTTTGTATGTAACTTCTCAGGGGGTCTTTTTAATGCAGGACAGATACAGGAAGGGAAACTTTTAAACAAGACTTCTCTCATTCCTGAACATCACATCAGGTGTTAGTAATAGATGTAATTTCTATAATCTGTTAAAGTAAGTGACAAGCAAATTATGTTTATTAAATTCCTATGGACTTCAAAAAAGTGACATTCAGTAAAGTGGCAGTGAGAGAGTTTTTCTTCCCATGAGAGATACTGAGATATTTCCCTGTAAGGAAAAAAGGACCACCCAGAAGAAGAAGTTATGATGAAACACTGACAGCTAAGGAAGCTGCATATTCTACACTTGTCCTTTGCAAGAGTCATTTCTGGAAATGCTTTTATTTATGTATTTATTTCTCCACAACCTCTAAGAGTGCCTCCACATTATTTCGATGATAATACATTATTTGATTCATCCATTTTGCACATGCCAGACTCTTTCTACAGCTCAGTACATGACACATACATAAATTCTGAGGTCTGATACTTGCATTTAATATTGCCTTACAGATACTCCCAGTGATTTCAGTGGGGCTTTTCATACAGACCTCCATCTTACACTGCAACTTGTTAAGCGTCTCCATTTCCTTTGAAGTCTCACCCTTACAAGACTGAGTTTAAATAAGAGTAGCACTCAAGAAATACCAAAGGAGCAGCCAGCATACTTATTGAAAAGCATATTTCTGTTACTAGAGTCAGATTGATCTCAGTGTAAGAACACCTTGTGCTGTCTTTAAGTGGCATGGGTATGGATGCTCGTGAATTAGAAAAGTACACTCCATTAGTGTGATCCAACTCCCATAAGAGATAATGGGTGGCTCTCCATTGATTTTAATGGGAAATAGGGTCAGGATGTCAGTGCTTTGAAAAAAGAAAGGGTTTTGTTAAAAAAGTATTCATTTTGAAAAGAATGACACAATAGGGAAGAAACATTCCCTGCAGCCTGCAAATGTCTTCTGCAAATATAGTTTTCTTGCTGTTTAGCTTCATAATAACAGAGCTAATCAGGGTTTCTGTTTAATTTGAGATACATATCCACTTTCCAGATGACACAGGAAAGAAGAGTTCATTTGTTGTGCTTTTGGCAGGCTTGGAGGGATTCCTTTGAGTGGATAAGGACCTGCTTTTCTTCCAGGTAATTTGGACCATCTCCACTCATTTGATTTTCACTATCACTAAAAAGCGATCCATGTAGGAGTTCCATAAAGCTGCAAATTACAGTTAAGTTCAAATCCTTAAAGGCATTTCAAGTGCACATTGTAGCAGAGACTCATAGTAATCAAGTTGAAGAAAGACTCTTATAACAGCCATCTCTTTCTTTCTGAATTGCTGGGGAACAGGCAGATGTGGAAATTATGAGTAATGTAATTGATGATCTTAAGGCTTTTAAATACCCAAGCTCTCAACAATCAAGATCTATTTGAGTTCAGAATCTAATAAGTAGTAAATACAATAGGTTTCAGTAGGATGTTTTATCAGGTTCTCTGCAGTGCTTACCTTCCCCCTCCCCCCCCTCCCTCACCTCCAACCCTGCCCTTGCTTTTATGGGCAACATTGCCATCTAATCAGCAGACAAATTGGAAAATTTTATTGTGACACATTTTTAGTTCATCATATTTCTCTTTCTTTGATATGCAGTTACTATGAGTATGCTTATAATGCATGTTCTCAGAGGCCTTGTCCCCATTTTTTTAAAGAGGTGAAAAAGAGGGTATTGTTGTCCCAGACTGTTTATTGACAGTTTTATTATAAATAAATAATGATAATAAATAATTACAGGATTATTTATTCTGTACCAAGAAAGAAAAATGCGTGTACAAAACTCCCCAAAATACTGATGAATTGATGTCCTACAGATTTCCCAGGTGCCTCAATTTGTAAAAATCTTTTTAGTAAAGTTGACTGCTCCGATATTTATTCTGAATATGTACTGAATAAATTCTAGAAGTACTTTTTCAATCAAATGGAAAAGCTGTGCATAGTGGAGTTAATTTCAATTCTTCATCTGTTTTCCTTTAATCTGCAGACCAGACTGAATGAATCCGAAATTCTACACTATGTTTCAGCTAAAAAAATAAGAAAACATTTGTCAATGAAGAACCCAACGCATACTATTACCATAGGTACAGAGCCTAACACCCTTGCTTACGTGTTAATTTAACCACACAAAAAAATCCCATGTTAGTGTGAGGTGAGTAAAAAATATTTGCACCACTGGAAAAACTGCTAAATCACATTTCTTCAGATTCTCTGAAAAGCAAAATATGTTGCAGCTTTGCCTTTGATGTTTTGTAGTTTGGTAGAATGAAAACAGAAGGCTTTTTTTTTTCCAAGAAAGAATATATATTCACTGCAAAAAGGGACTTTTCTTTCAAAACAAGAGAATGAAAACTGAGAAAATTCACATAGGCATCAAAAAGTGCATTTTTTTCCAAAGGGGGCACTTCTTATTGTTTTTACTACAGGAATTAAAAAGAATACATTTTCTCTTGGATATAAAATCTGAATATCTGTCATTAACTGAGGTTTTTTACAGGTGTCCCTTCCTTCTTGAAACATGGAGCAATCTAATACTGTTGAATTCTTCTCCTGTGTTATATCTTTGCCACAGCACATTTCCTGCTGAGTGTTGATCCAAAGTCAGGCAACACACACAAACCTGTGGCCATGTGAAATGGTACTTGGGCCAGCTGGGACAGCAGTTAAAAACTGGCATTCTGCTTTTGCTAGGTTGGTATTCCACTTGGTAATCAGGCACAAAGTAATGAGCACTCTTAGACATTGATAGTCTTCCAGTGCCAATTGCTGGATCACCTTACTGCAGACAAAGAACTACGGCATATGTGCCCTGGAAGTCCTAACAACGTGAACAGTACTCGTTAGGGCACAATAACTTGGATACGCTTGTGCAATACGCTCCCAGCTGTTCTAATGCTACAATGAAAGAATATCAGCCTTGAAGGAAACACTCATGGTCCTACAGTTGATGGCCCCTGTCCAAAACAGTGTTTGGATGAGCCCCTTTGACATACTGCAATGCAACCAGTAAAAGACAGCCCCTACCCAGCTCTAGCAATTTGCAGGTGGAGTGCTGCTGGGCATAGGTTGCTCCACAGCACCACTGCAGTCCACTTTTATACAGTCAGTTAGGCATACCCTAAAACCCCTCCAAATTTTGAAAAATTTTGAAAAAAACGAAGCAAACCAGAAACTGTTAGGCTTGTCTACATTCAAAACCTAAAAGCTGTTCATATTTCTCAGAAAAGCATCTGAAGTCCAGAAGAGAGAAAACCCAGGGTGGTGGTCCTTGCTCAGCACTTGGGTTCAGATTTCTCTCCTGGAGGAATGCTGTAAGACAAGCACATGCCCCAGCCACCGCCTTGATGGGCAGCTATGGGGTGAGCACATTATCTCCACCTGCACATGTTTGCAGGGGGGAGAGAGGGGGAAGCTCTCTGTCAAGTGCCCGCCTGCATTGGACTGAAAAAGCCGTTTAGTCATCGCCATTCTGTTTCCATAACCTTTGTTTCTGATGAATCAGCATCTTTTGTTGAAAAAAAATGCTTTGTTGTAACATTTCCAACCCATTCTACTATCAATTGCAAAATTATGGCTATTGCTCTAAATGGTTTATGTTGGAAATAATCAGGAGAGTCAGGCCAAATTAAATATGCCTTGTATTAAGAAAAGCACTCTGTATCATTTTAAGTCTCCCAGAGTACATACAATTTCTCTGGGTTCCCTTGTTCTGAGTATTAGCCCTGCAATTTAGGCCCACGTTTGAAGCCTGGCAGATTGGGAGGTATGATACTAATGAATGCATTGATTATGAATGCCCGGGTTAAATGAACAATTATTAACTAGTGAATAAAGTAGTTAAAGAACATCTTAGTTTACTGTTACTGTATTTCCCAGTGACAAGAATGAAAGCAAGCTAAAGGATCTTTTGGATGCAGGATTGTTTTTCCATGGATGAGGGATTACAGATTGGCTTTTTAACTTCAGCTTTTCCAAATAGTTTTTCAGTTATTTAATTTACTCTACATGGAGTCTATTGATTATTCAAGTTGGCAGTCAATTTTATAGGGCACCCCGCTGTTTCTTTGCTTAATGTAGTCAATGATTGTAATTGCTTGATCAGTGCAGCCCATGAAATAGGTTTTGTGTCTTTTTTACAATGCATTGATGGCTTTATCTGATGCAGTCTTGGCAGGGTCTAGGTTTTACAGCACGATCCTGAACTCCCAGAGGTCTCTAGATTAATGGCTATGGCTTTCTGTTGGAGCTGCTGATACTGCTCTCCAGAATGTATTCACACATCTGGCATGCCACACTTGGCAGTTGTGCCAGCTTTTTGTTGCGCAGTTACAGAATATCTCACCAGTGCCTAGTTAACTGTTTTCACTAAGGGAATGAGATAAAAAGCCATCCACAGAGTTGTTGGCACGCGCTCTGTGTCATTGTAATCACAAATTTTTAATTTTTCTATTACAGTTTTTATACGGCCAATTGATGTTTAGAAACAACAAAATACGCATGATATTTGTTGTATGAACTCTGCTTTGATTCCGCAGAAGATTCCAAAGCTCATTGTGATTTCCTGTAAACGTCCCATTAATGCTTTCTTTCCAAAAAAATGAACAAGCTTTCCCTTGTATTGTCAGTAAATAAATGGATTAAAATTACATCTCTCTGTCTCCATTTTTTTTACAAGCAGAAAGAAAGGAAATGGGAGTGGAAGAGCAGAAAGAGGAACCTTGTGACCCTGCTATGGGTGAAGCAATTCTTTTGTCTTCCATTGGTTCATGTTAAATTACTTAAGCTTCATTTAACTCTGCTTGAAAGTCAGTGTTTCATATTTGGTAGAATTTGAATCGTATTATTAGGCAAGTAAAATGTAGTCTTAATAAGCAGGCCAAAAAAATATAATGAAATATGCAACACAGGTGCATAAATCCATGGGCAATATAATTATATAGCACACATACACCATTTACAGTGCCTAAGGTGACATCCTGCCAAAAATGTAAAAGTATGATAGATTTTGGACCAGCTGTGGTATGAACTGATTTCCTCAGCTGAGCTTGACATAGAAGCTGGACATGTGCAACCTCTATATTAATTCTTTTCTCTCCAGGTACTAAACTGTAAATGCATAATGCATCTTTGTGTAGTAAAGGTCTACTGAGAAGACATCTGGAATTCAATATGTAAAATTCCAAGTCTCTCTTTCCACTGAAATCTGTTATGTTGGGCAATAACACAGGAATCATATATATCTATATGCAATATTAATAACCCACAAACCCATGTGTTAACAATAAATAGCCTTAATAAAATCTGTCACAATGAAAAATAATGAGAATAACATGGCAAACACTTTCAGTGTTATGGTCATTGTCTTCACATCACTGTTGGAATATTTTATGATTTCTGCTGATTTTTAGTGCAGTGAAATCCAGTCACGTTCTATAGGCCCATCCGAAAAACTTTTAAGTACATAAGTAACTGCTCATGTGGACTGTTCCACTGAATTTGTTTGTTCCTGTGTTATCAGTGTCAAGGCTTTAAACAGATGGTTTCTCTCCTTCAAATGTTACAACTGCTTCCTTGCATTCTCCATTCCATTATGAAAAACTGCGTTACTTTTAATTCAATATTATCTTTAAACCTTGGCTTGAAGGGTTAAGGAACTTCAATATGGAAAATTCAAATAACTGACAGAAGTGAAGAGCCAAATGTCAGCATCAAAAATGTTACCAATGGACTATCAAAAGTAGCTGTATAATTTCCCTTCAGACACAGAAAAAAGATACTGTCACCCTTTCCATGTTTTCAGGTTTTCTTAGCATTTGTGGAGCTTTAAAAAGTAAAAACACCCTAAAACTATATAGAAGTTCACATTAAACTTCAGCCTTTTTTTGTATACTATTAATTTCTGGGTTCCATGTTTGGAATGATATTTTATTACCCTTCATGGAACAATAACTAATAGTAGCATAGTCTCTTTAAGAGAAAGCAAGCCAAACAAGGGAAATCTGAGAAATAAAGATGATGAAAAAAAAAGGAATAATAAACCACAGTAAACTCATATTTATACCATACCTTTCAGAGCAGTATATTCTGCCATTTCTTTTCCACATTCCATTTTGCCACTGAAAATGAAAGGTGAAGAAGTAGGATGACAAATACAGATAGATTAAAACATTGAAACAGTTATGCAATATATTTTACCTTACAATTCAGTTGCAAAACCTCTCTGTATTTCAATTACTTCATTTTCTTAGTGCCACTAAATAGGTACTGCTATTAATATTACTAGGCATTCCTCTGACTAACTCAAGATAACCTTATACACCTCAGTGGAAAACACTGTACTTATTGCAGGCTAACTTTATATGTTCACTCAGACAACAATCAATCTTTTCCTAAAGTGGGCAGTGTTTACAGTATGATGGAAATCAAAACTGTACTTTTATGCAAGATCTTACATGAGGTATCTGTGGAAGTGGATAATGGGTTCAGTCCTGTCTCATGCACACAATGGGCATCTTGCTACAGCTTCTAAAGGAGGCAGAACTTCATCTGTACTTCTTTATTGCATGCTATATTGTTGAATTATCCTGGAGCATTTAACTGACCTTGAGTTTAGTAAATCTGGTGTAAAATATTGTGCTCCATTCCCCATATTTTTCACAATTAATTCTGCACATAACATCTGGCTCTTTCAACGTTCTCTGTCTGCATGTGAAAGTCATTCCTAGAAAGCAAAAGGAAAATGTCCTTCTTTCTTTTCATTAGGTGATCTGTGAAATTCCAGACTTCAAGTCACCGCATGTAGGAATTGCACTGATCATCAAGGTCTGGGATGGCATCTTAGTTTTTCTTGTCAGCCTTGGGTGACAGCTGCTTGAGGTCAGTTATGACCTGTAAATTTTGTGAAATATCAGATGGCTCAGAACGGAATATTCATGGTTGTCTAAATTTGCTTAAGGAAGCTTAGAACTCTTTTGCTTATTTTTAGTTTTGGAATAACTAAGAAATATACGAATGCTTCTCTCTGCAAAAATAGTCCTCTGAAGCGAAAAATTCACATCAGCATATTCCATATGTTGTAAATAATAACAATAATAATCACTGGTTCCTAACTTGTTTATTCAATCTGTGTGCTAAATCTCTTATTTTTAGATTTGGGTCCAAGACACAAAATCAGCATACTGAATGTGATCAGCTTTTATTTTCCATCACAATTTATAAAGACAGGTAGGCAACCCACAAAGTACAGCTGTATTGATGTCTTTCTTGGGAAAGATCCCAATCCCAGTGAAACCAGGGGGAGGGGACTTTTGTCACTCACTTAAATGAAAACATGATGTTTGAAAAGTCCAAGAGATAATCAAATTAGTAATTAGTAAAATTGTTTAGATCAAAAGCAGGGCCGTTTTATTTAACTTTAAGTTCCACATGTTAAAGAAGCCACACAATAGGAGCCTTGAAGCTCAGACTAATTTAAGCTAAATTTTTTAAGCCTTTGAAACAGGGGTCACCTTTGCCAAAAGACCATAACAGAGGTGTCTTCTTCCTTTGTCTCTGGATAAACAATCTCAATGGTACTGGAAGCCTCTAGATGAGCCTTGGTGCATTTCCAAACCCATTTTCGGACTTGAGGTATAATTCTGACCTACCCTTAGGTCTGATCAAGAAGTACTCTGCTAAGTCAAGGGACAGATGCAAGACTGAAAGGAAAAATTCTAATCTTCCAGAAGTTCAGTGTAAGTCTTTGTACTTTGTTTCCCTGCTTTTATTTACTTTACTGGCAACTGAATGGAGATGAGCTGATTGTTGGTGAGGGCTTTTCAAGCTTGTATGCTTTGGAATTGGACATCACCAAAACAAAGATTTGTTGGTCTATCATATTTCTGTACCCTCCCCTCCATATACTCAGTTGTCCCCATGAGGGCAAAGGAATGGCAGCCTAGGTTTGTTGTGAAGCTGAGGAGGATGATTCACTGAATTCTTGTCCCAAGTATTACTTTTTAAAGTGTAAATATTATATTTCAGCGCTCGAGAGCTCAAAAATAATCTTTATTCTTGAAATATTTATACATAAAGAGCATTACTGAAATAGGAGTGCTTGATTACTTGGATTGGGTTGCATGATTGTGACATACTTATTTTTAGTCCTTGAGCTGAATGGTAACAGGAGACAGAGATTTAGAAAAAATAAATAAGGTGGATAGATTCCTTGCTGGTGAATGTTAACTGTTAAACAACTTGTGTGCTTCTGCATCTGGGAGATGGCATCACTTTGGTTTCAAATTTCTAGTGCATCTTGAATTTGCTTCTATTTGGAACAGTTTATACTGTGATACACACAACATAAGGTCACTGTAGATGGACACAGTATTCCTTTGCCATGTAAATGTAGTACAGATGTACTGAAATGGTACAGAGACAGTGACCTTGAAGACTCGGTAGAATAAGTAAAGAAGAGGAGCAAGCAAAGAGCTGCCTCTGCCTCAGTGGTGGGTGTAGGGAACTGCCTCCCAGCAGAGGGAACCAGGGCAGCGCTCAGAGCACTGCGATATCTGCCCCATTCCTATCTGACCACATGGCATAGTCACCATCCCAGGTAATTACTTTACTGGCACACATTGGAGTTTTTCCATCTGAGCTGTTTCCTGCAGGTACGTTGCCATCAATCAGGCTTGTCCTTGGAGTCTTAATGATATAGGATTGCTAGGCATTTATGGGATATGTGCATGCCATTATCTGACAAGTTATCTAAACTGTTGCTTTTAGTCAGATCATTCCAGATTGATCCATCTTTCTAACAATACTTCAGCTGTTAATTGAATATAAGCAGTAATGTTTTCCATGTTTCTTAATTATTTTACTCTTCTGAACCAGGTTCCTTTAGTGGATATTTTTTTATTCAACCACAATGATGCACACCCTTACTGGCTGCAGCCATATGAGCTCTAAAAAACTCTGTCTCTGCTGAAAGCACAGCCCTGCTGTAAAAGGAGCCTGCAAGAACTATGCAGCACAGACTCAAGTCTCTTGCACCACTGATTTTTGTATCATATGTATTTGGTTTACAAGTGTAGTGTCATTTCTCTAATTTTAAATCCTTGTCGCCTCTTACCTATCAACATCACCTGCAACAAAGGTTTCTCAACCTCAGTTGCCTCATTTAAACCTACACAGCCCCATTGTCTCCAGGGAAGGTCTTTAATGACACCTGTGCAAAGACATGGACTTCACTGGGCTTGGGCAGGTAGGAGGGATGGGGACTGGTAGTGATCCTTTAAGTAATGCATGAACGACTGAGCTTCCAGCCCTCCCTTCTCAATCCAGGGTGGGTAGCAATACAAAACAGTAGAAACAGCTTTTTCTGTCACTTGCATCAGCAGATTGTTCCAAGTTCACAGAAGGAATAAATCTGCTTTCCCTTCTCTGGAGAACTTCATGTATTTTCAGGAAATCAGGATACTTCCTGTATAACATTATCACATGGCTTTGTGGAAGGGTGTCAGTGCTCTGATGACACACCTCCAGATTTTGTTTTAAATAAACAGGTACAGGCTTTGCAAAGGCACAAAGAGCAGCCAAGCAAATATCTTCTTTTGTGTTTTGTTTAGTTTTGAAAGACTTGCCTGAAGGATCATTGGTGTCCCAACCACAGACAGTTTGTGCCTGGGCTTCCTTGCAGAAAAAAGAGGGATTTTCCAGGCATATCAATATGTCCTTGGCTGAAGAGACATCTCTCTTACGAGAGACGGTTAGTGTCTCCCACTTCACAAACAGTTGTTCCTTGTGTATGTGCACTGGCGCAGCTTCACCCTGTGGTGTTTAACTGGTGCTGTTTGTGGTGGTTATATTCTTACCAATTTCTCTGATGTACTCTCACCTTGTCAATACTGTTGCACAGTTCTCCAGCAAGAGGTTTATCTGATTTTCTCTATCTGTAGGTGCTTTTTCCCTATCGTTTCACAGCCACACTCACTTTACCTACCTGCTCATCACCAATAATTTTGGACTCATTGGGCAAGTGTAACCCAAGGTAGCAATGTCTGTCTCAAAGGCAAGAAACCCTCATGTGTTTTCTGAAATTTGGTGACTGGGTGATGACTGAGACTTGGATGGGAGCCCTGCAGAGAGAAAAGGCTCCAGAGGAAGCCCAGCCCATACCTCTTCTTCCTGTCCACACACCTTTGTGTGCGGTGCCAGGGACTGGTGACAGCACGTGGCATAGCTTCAGCCCTGGGGAAAGACAGGGCAATGCTAGAGTATCCTGGGTTGTGCAGGATATTCTGGAGAAAACATAGAACAGACCTACTGCAATGCAAGGGGATAGTGGTTATATTATGGCTGTGATACTTTAGGAATTTTCCCACTTGATTTTACCTATTATTATCATATAGTCCTTTACATTTCACATAATAGGAACAAGAAGCTTGTTGGAGGAATTTGCCCCGACTCTTGGCCTTCTAAAAACTTAGTGAATTGTTCTCCTTGAGTGCCAAAGGACCTGCAGAGAACGGCTGCTCCTCAGCACAGCAGTCACCCTCCCACCACTACCCACACACAAGGTCCCATAGCGGGCATCCCGTGAAGCCCACCCTGCTCTGCAGTCTGGGGTCAGCCCCGCGGAGACCTGCAGGGAAGAGACCTTGCAGTGTGTAACATTGTCACACAGCCATGCACCTCAACCAGTTTTGAACCCCTTCAAAGTGTCCCTGGGGAGGCTGCCATCACCCCTCTAATTCCAGAGCAGCTGCGGGTGCCTGTGCCATCCCTAGCACAGACACCAGTCTGCCTCTCAGAAGCTCCCAGACTACCCCTCAAAGCCTGTACACAGAGCTCACAGAAGCAGGGATGAGCATTGCACACTCATGAATAAGTGTAATTGAAATTCTGTTCATAGCTATTTGGGGGAAAAAAAAAATGCCAGTGTAATTAAAATGCACAGGGGAAAGAGAAGTAGCCTATACAGACACATTATGTTATGCAGCACCCATCCAGACAAAGGTCTTTGTCTATAAAAAGCTTAAATATATCTGAGATAATTGCTGTTCATTGATTGTGCCTCTGAAGTAGAGTCATTCTGGCATATTCCACCTTGAGGCTGTCTTATATGTTTCTTTGAAAGGGAAAAATTCAGAAGTTCAAGTAAAGACACAAGTTCAGTCAAATATGTGGCAGTAAAAGCTTGATTTACAGCATTAAGGTTACTTTCAGCTGACCTAGCCCTGAGTGGTGCTGGGCAGTTTTGTCTGATCTTGTGTTAATGTTGTTAGCCTGTGTTTACTAAATGATTTAGCACTGAAATGTTGGGAGTTGCCAAATATTTGTCTTCTGTCCTTTATGAATATTTGAACAGCTCTTTCCCCAGCTCATTCTGAATGCAGAAAAGGGTGCTAAAAGTATCATACACTGGTAGCGTTACTTTGTGGAGGCTGCAGACCAACAACATTCATGCATCAGTGACGCCTTTGGCTCTGTACTAAATAAACCAAAGGTAGCAACACAAAATAATGTGCTTGAATCCTGCTTCTTATATCCTACAGAAATTCAGGTTTGAAAATAAAGAGTTCTGTAATTGGTCCATATTTTTTTTTCCTTTCTCTCCTTTTAAATATAATAACATTAAATAACCCTTTGGGTGAACCAGTTTTATGCTGAAGGCAACACCCAAAAAAGGATGGGAACCTGACTTCAAACCCAGACTCTATCACAGACATGTGAGATGAACTTGAGCATGTCTCCATGGTGCATTTTTTATCTAGGAAAAAAAGAAGTGTGAAGTTTAAAATCAATATTGTGTGTACAAATGTATTAAGATGTCAGGAAAGAACACGTATCCCAGACATGGCTCACAATTTTTGCATGTAACCTGCATTACTGCACAACAAGATTTCCTTTTGTCACACCATTTTTTGCAGTTGTTTTTTTTGGGCTTGCAGACCCCAGAACTAACAGGCACACCACTCTTCATGCACTCACAAGTGTAACTCATTTTTAGTTTTGACTGTGATTGCACAGGGACACAGAGATACTACACCAGATCTGCTTGCACCCAGCAACAGTAGTTTGCAATTTTTTTATGCACAGGTACAAAGCTGAGATTAATTTCCCTGAAAAAAAATTGACCCATAAAGTAAATAATTTTAAATGTCAGCCTTGCTAGAAAAGCTGCAACTTTTCACCTTCTGTGACTTAATCTCATGTATCATGGATAAGAAGTAATATACTTTTAGTGTGAAAGGACCATCCTTATTTTGATAGAGCTACTGGATTTAATAGATCAGGACTTGAGTAGAATACATCTAGCTGCCTCTGGTAGGTCAGGGTGTATAATGTTTTGTGTTTATTTTTCTTACATTCTGATGCAAGGATGAATTCATTTCATCTGAACTTATTGGTAATCATTTACATTTAGTATGTCTGGAAGAAGCCAAGAGTAATGAAAAGAGACACCTTCTCATTCATGATTTGTTTTTAAATATTCCTCATTTCTTTCTTCCCTTTTCCCCCCTCCACGTGCTGATATTGCATGCATGGCTTGCTCTCAGCTTGCTATGAAACAAGCTGGGGCAAGCCTTGTAATATGATTCAAATTGTAAATCTCATGTCTTGCGTCCCCCAAACACCTCATCTTATATGCAGTCTGGAACCTTCATTCCAGTACCAATTAGACTAATATAACCACCCAGCTCCGATTGGGGTGATGGATCGGCTGGTGAGGGAAAGGGAGGCGATTTTCTCAGCTCCTCTGCATTCCCATAGGCATGCAGCATTTGACAGATTGGGCAGAACTGCCACGAAAGAGTCTGACACAGATGGTGTAATTAGAAAATGCGAAGTGCGAGTGTGAAATTTATCTTTGATCAGCACCTCCTTGCCAGATTGTCATCTATGTTAATATGATGATGGCTTCTTGGAGATGGATAGAAGAAAACAGCAGCCTTGAGGAAGAAATGGAGACTTCACAACGTAGAGAAGATATTTTGTTTAACTCTGAAACTCAATCAATTTCAACATGAGTAAAATCTGATTTAATGTATTTAATTCATAGGAAAACAAATTGAATCTAAATCTGATACCTTACTTTGTTAGGCCTGTAATCAATATGGTAAAATCTTAGTTTTTGTTGGAAGAAGATGCAGATTAATTTTTTATGAACGGTTAAATAAAAAAAGTCAATCTATAGCTATATTTGAAGCTACTTGAAGCTACTACATTGCTCTATGTAGAGACCTAATGTAATCTAAATATACACAGCAAATCATTGCAGAGGTGCCTGGACAGGTTTAAGGAATTAGAAGAGCTATTTGCTCTCTAGCTTTGTATTTTTGACGTCATCCCTTCTACCAAAGCATGGAGTGTATTTAGGTTCACTATAGAGCCCAGGAATCTTGAACATTTTCTTTTTTTCCCCTTTATTCTAAAGGCAGATTTGAACTGGTAATTTTTTTTTCTTTAAAAACTGATAAGTATTCTTTGCCTGAGGAAAACATTTTGATCGTTTATCTGACATCTCCAGCTTTCCCAGTAATCTGAAGCGTAACGTTCTGCAGCAGAAAGGGTCGTCGTCCTTCCAGCTCTTGTGCATCAAATGCTGCTCTTCAAACATGAGCAGATTTGGCCTGTGTGTGGCAGGTATAATTATCCACAGAGAGAAACCGAGGCACGGAGCAGCTAGGTGCAGCCTGTCCAAGGTCACCGAGGAGTGTGTGACGGGGCTGGCGTTGCTGGCAGGATCCCTTGCCTGCCAGCCTGGTCCCCCTTCCACATTGTGTCTTGCAACCACTGCAACCCTGTATTTGGGTAGTTCAAAAGGTTTAAGTTTACAAACCTCTATGCCATAGTTCATTTTGCTAAAAACTGCTCAAATGTTCACATGAATGGTGCTAATTTTCAGGAAGGTAAATTAGCATAATTAATGACCAGCCAAATTTGGGGGTAATACAGTATGTAATTAACATTAGAGAGTTCTGTTGTACCACCTGCCCCCACATTTCATTGTTGCAGTGTACGAACTGTACAGGAGGCTATTTTCCCCTTTGCTGCACTGAGCAGAAAGCAGCTTTCTTCATCAGAATAAGCCATTAGCTGTAATGGCATGTAGGTGTAATGGAATGTGCTCGAAACATCTGTGCTGAGAGCAGGGGAGAAATTGCTGCATGCAGTCGTAGGCCTTTGGGGAGCTTGATTAAGGATTGCTTCAGAGAACTTGAGATCTGGCTTGGGATGCAAAAAAGAGAAGAAAGGAAAATAACACTAATAGATTTACGGATGTACTGCAGGGAGAACAAAGGATTTTTAATTTTTTTTACTTCCCTTTATTGCTCTTATATTGCATCTGTTCTCTGTTGGGTTTTCACTTATTGAATTGATCTGGAAAAAAAAATGTAGCTCAAAATGCAGTTTAGCAAAAGACATCCTTGCTGTATAAACATGAAAATAGCTTGATTTTTTTTTCCTTTGTTTGCTGATGAAGACCTCATTGAAACCACAAATAATTCTAACAATAAATATTTATTGCACATGACATTTGCCTAAATCTGTTTTCAAGTGATATCTCCTCTATCTAGAAATCATGTAAACACACACATTAAAAAAAACCTGCACATAAAGACAATTCTTTGCCTTCTGTTATTTGCATTTCTGGAGTATTCATCTGCTCCTTCTTGTGTTGATTTTTTTTTTCAAGATTTCTTTTCAAATGAATTTCTGATTTGTTTTTCTTCAACTCCATTTGTTTGCACACATTTTTAATAACCAATGGAATATAAACTCTCAGTACACAATAAGAGTAATTGCAGAACCACTGGGCTATGTCAGTTCTGGCTATTGACCCATCAAGCTGTTAAAAATCTGAAATGCAGTTTACAGAATCTTAGGCAAGGTGATAGGGAGGAGAAAAGCAATGTTATAAAAGATTATTTTGATGCCGTACAAAAGACAAGGGTTAAATGTTTGAAAAATCCATCTTACAGAAAACAGAATTAATGTACTTCAAGGGACAGATGTAGATGCATCACACAGAAAATGATAAACAAACCTGCAAATATTGGGTGGTTTAATGATTAAGTAAATCTTACGCTTTCTAATTATAAATGACAACAAAGCACTGTGTTCACTGGTATCCATCTTCCTTATGAAATAAGAAGCTTTCTGAGACGGTGCCAAAAGTGCCTTGCAATGAAGTTTAAAATATGTAGGGAGGCAAAAATGTAATAAAAATGCAAAAGCTAATAATATTATGGCGACTGGCATTGTTTACAATGTAGAGCACCTGCTGTTTTCAAAAAAAAAAAAAGAGAGAGAGAAAGAAAAAGTGAAATCATCAAACTGTTCTTAAATGGAAAATCTGGGCTCTCTGCCAATTACACAATGTGTTTCAGGTGCACTGTAAATAGGAACAATAAAAGGTGCAGGGGAGAGAATCTGAAAGTTAAATCTCAGATACATGAGGATATTATTTGATGATGTTACTTTGAAAGGAAATCTTGGGTGCCTTCCAAATCTCTTCAATGTGGAAATAGGTTTACATTTTTACCTCTGTAAAAAAGTAATAAAAATCTAATTATCCTTTTAAAAATTTTTATTAAATTAACCCCAAAAAGGAGAAGAGCCAAAAAATCCAGGAAACCCACCAGGGACTTCCCTTTTACCATTCTGTTCTACATGGGAGATGCTTGGAGACTACTATGAAATATACCTCTAAATTCTATGATATAATAAAAAAAGCTAAACCTACCCCCAGGGTTATAATTTTGGATTCCAGAAGGCCGGTGGTGAGGTCCTGCTCACTGAAGTCAAAGTAGGAGTTTGATATCTATTGTTCTGTATCCCAGGGAACAAATGGTGACCAGGTCCATTTTAGACACTGGAGTTAGAGCAGGGAAAATTGGCATCAGCTGGTTAAAGACCAGACTTGCATGCATTTACCTTGTGGCTGTAGGAGTTTAGCTGTAGACAAGAGTTTTCTTCTAAGTATAGGGACCAGAGCTGGGATGAAAATTGGCCCCCCATCCATATCATCAAAAGGACAATGCAAAATTATTTAAGTATGTGCTTTCTTTCTTTGGGAAAAATGCTTTGGTTATGTGTTTTATTTCAATAGAAAGTGAGACAGTGGAACAGACCCCTTAAGCATGATCAGAAACCAGCCATTTGAGGACTTTTTCTGTGTATGTGTACACAAATAAATAGGATGAACGGTGGCCCATCCTCTAACCTCAAGCCCTGCACAGCTCAGCTCACACTGCTCATGACTCACTCTCTTCTCCCCTAGGAGAAGGTGGGATCATCCCCAGTATCTCTGGGGAACAGCTGCTGACCTGTGCACCTGAGCAGAGCTGCTTGGCAAGGGCCAAACTCTAGAGATGGTGGTAAGGGTTAAACAGAATGGATCTCATGGAGCAGTGCTTAAACATGTCCTAAGCCTGTTTAGTTTACTAGTATAGATGTAGCCTTGGAGACCAGAGACCAGATGCTGTGCATCTGCTGCACTCCCTGTAAGATCAGCCTTGATTATTTCCACACCCCATATCTACCAGGAAGGCCTGTAATAAAGCAGTAATCACTTTCCTCCCACCCTTACCTGAACCATGAGACAGATCTTAATTTCAGTAACCCTTGGATAAATCAATAATCCTTCTATGTGTCTGAAATCATACGATCTTTGTATTACTGTTTCTTTTGGGTCTGATCCTGACAGTTTTCTCTGTTGTTAGCAAGAACAGGATCATATCTGTTATCAGTGGTAGTTTGTTTTTCATTTGATGATGGCAATTATCAAGCTATCTGAACAATGTTTGCAAGGAGACATTTCTTTTAATAGAAGGAGAAACTGGGGACACCCTTGGTGCTATCATTTTACCAGGATATAGAATATCAGCCTACTTCCATGTGACATCTCTTCCCTATAATTGTTTCTATTTTTACTTCTATGCCTACACTGAGAGTAGTCCATAGTGCAGAAGCAAGAAAATGGGTATCACACTTTTCTTCCACTTTTATAATATATTTTTGGAGCTTGTATATACCATGGCAATATAAAACGGACAAAGTTAAAGTGGTACCAGAGAACAACTGTAAGGCTGAAGCGAGAGGAAGACTACGTAGGACTTTGACTGCTACTGCCACTGTACTGATATTCTGTTTTTCTGGTACAGATCTGAGTGCCAGAAATAGAAGTTGCAGGTCTGTCATGATGATGGAAAAGGAATGAATAACATCTGAAAGGAGTCCAAGGAAACAAGAAAGTTAGAGCGGGGTATGGGTAGGATAAAAGGCACTAGATAGCTCTGCAAACTAGAGTTGTTCAGGATTTCTTTTTTCTCTGAATCAAGGGAGGTCATTATCTAGGCTGAATCCTGGTGCATCCAGCATAGGCTAAATACATGGTCCCGGGCAACCAACTCTACATGGCCTTGCTTGAGCAGGGTGGTTGGACCAGGTTACCTCCAGAGGTCCCTTCCAAATTCAACCATCCCATGATTCTGTGAATCTTAAGCAGCACTTGTTCAAGGGGATTTGAAAAAGCTTTAAGTATTTTAAAGCACTACGAAATAGGAACAAAAGACACAGTTTAAAGTATATATGTCTCCTCTAATGGATAAGGCTGAAGTTTCTTTTTTCTCTGACCTCTCTGGTTAGATGAGAGTGGTTTTATTACTCCTTCTCTTTGTGTATTTCCAATCACATTCAAATGGTGTGAGAATGCAACTGAAACTCACAGGTAATGCTGACTCCACTAAATTCAACAGCCAAACTCTCTGTGACTTCACTAGGACTCAGATTTTTATTTGTTGTTAATTTAATGATTTTTCATTCAATGCTGCTTCTTGTGGTTGAGATAGGTACGAGTAGGTGCAGAGGAAGCCTTCTCTGAGATCACTTCTAAACTGATGTGCTGTAGAATGGCTTTGGAAATAAAATTTTTACATCAAACTCTGCAATTTATTGAAGATTAATCCAGTAGCACAGAAAAAGAGAATATAGGTTGATAGAGATGCATAACTCTTCTTATACTTTCTTTTAAGTGTCAGATAGTTTTCTACAATCCAAATCTAATTCCCTATTCAGTTTTCTGGAGTGATTTGAGTTAAACTAGCCACAAAAAACATGACAAATTTAGATCTTAAATAGTTTGTGCTTGAAAACATGTATCACCAAAAATCAGACTTTTATACAGGTACCATAAGCATCCAAAGCTATGACATAGTTAAAAACAAACAAACAAAAAATATTAGAACCATCTTCCAGTTACATGGACTCAGATAGAAACCATCTTTATGAGCAGCCCAGTTTAATGATCTTAGTCTTTCCAATGGCACTTTCTCCTTAGTCATATCCAAACTCTTCTCCCTGAGTTATGGAATAAGAAAATGGGACGGTCAGTCTGAGTCTGGTGAAATTTTTAGCCTAGTGATTTCAGGTTTCAGATCTGGCTAGCTTAGAAGAAGTAAAACACAATAGTATCAAGCAAGCAAAAGATAGTTTATGCTGGTTAGCAAAGAAAGCCACATTAAAAAAAAAACAGAGGCAAACTGATGATCATCCATACTGGATGACCACTGAGGCCTGAAATACACATATGACTATTCAGGCTATTTAATGCAGCCAGGAATACTGCAAGTTTGATAAAATCTGTCTTGTTTTAAAAACCAGAAATTCTATGGTTAATTTCTTAAGATTTTGTTGGGGTTTTTTTTCAATCAAGCCACAGTACTTCGCTGCTATAAATAAAAAAATGAGTTAGGAAAATTTCAAAGAGCATTTTGGCTGTGCTTCTCATGCTTCAGGTGTACCTTTTTCCTTCATCGATTTAGCCAGAAGAAAGTAGTTTAACCAGTTCACTGTTCCTGAAATCCAGTTGGAGCTTTTTGTCCTCCAGAAAAGCACAGGAGAAATCTGGAAAGTCCCCTGAGGACTTAAACTCCCTGCTTGTCCTTGAACAACCAGGCTACAAAGTTATATTCCTCTGAGTAACTGATCATCTGGCAGGAAAGCTGTGCAAAGAACACTTGGTGGCTTAGGTCTACATCCATGACAAGAAGACAATCTGACTTCCTGCTGCTCCAAGCTGCTGCAAGAGAAGTGTGAGAGCTGTGTATTCCCCTACTTTAGCTATTTATTCTCTTCTGACAGACAAAGACTGTCTTCCACAAGAAAAAACAAGCAACAGTGAACCAACAGTTTAAGTTCATAGTAGAAAATGCAACAAAGACAAGGGAGCCTTGTAAAATAAAGCACAGCAACACTGAGACCATGTCTTCTCAGATACTATAGCAAGTTGTAACAGTTTAACTTGAGGTTCAAAACGGGTAAGACCAAAAATAGTGACAAGAGAACTACTGGGAGATTCTGGTGAAGGTGCCTCACTGTAGCCACTAAGTGACTTACTGTCATCCTTCATCATCCTTCATCAGAAATCTTCATGAAAGCCTGAAATTTTTGTTAAACTTTTAAAATGTCTATTTTCTTCAGAGGAGAGTACATGCTTTATCATGTGTCCTTGAGACTAGCTGAAGGGAGCACTTGTGTTCTTGAAACAACTAAAGCAAGAACATTGTCAGGCTGATGTGGTTAATGTTCTTTAATCCATGGGTTTACAGCGCGATTCATAGATTTTAGGGTCAGTGGACCAACTCTCATCCAGTCAGGCAACTGTTCAGTTATGGGGCCACCATGGTATCTGTTAAAACAGAATATGTATCAAACTGCACAGTATTAATAGAGAAAGGCAGATGCGGTCCTGAAAGAACCTCTGCCTAGTTTTTATTGTCTTTGACTGCTTTCATTAACATAGAACATAAAATTTCACCAAACATTTCTTACATCAAGCCCATGCTTTTCAAAGGAGCTCTGACATCTTCTCTAGGAACCTATCCAATCTTCTTTTCAAAATTTGAAGTAGTAAAAAATTCAATTCCTTTCTTGATCCCTTATTTCAAAGACTAATTATTCTTTCTGTTAAAAATTTGTATCTTCCTAGATCTTTGTTCCTTTAATTAAACACTCCTGTCTTCTAGTAACTTCTGGCCCAAAACAATACTTATAAACTCTGATCAGATCACCTCTTACCCTTCACTTTGGGAAGCTACCCAGGTTGAGCTTCTCTGCAACCACCACATTCCTCCCACAGATCCAAATTACCTTGTGAAACTTTCTTTGTTTTGTTTTGTTTTGTTTTGTTTTGTTTTGTTTTGTTTTGTTTTGTTTTGTTTTGTTAACATGATTTGGCAAAAGAAATAGTACTGCAAATATAGTCTTTATGATGCTGCACCTCCTAGATATTCCGTAGTATTTACGTCCGAGGACTTTGTTTTCATTTTGCACTCTGAGCACATGCTCAGCCAGTTATCCATGGTGACTCTCCCCTTATTTTTGTAGATCTGCTGTTATTATTCTTTAATGCTACTGATTTTTTAGGTATAGGAAAGACAACCTCTCTTCCCCTGGATCACTGATACATGGCAGGCTTGTGCTATCAATTTCAGTGTCCAGGGTCAGATGGCAAGAAATTGCAAATGGAAGATCTTTAACTCTGCAGACTACTTCTTACCCCAGACTGACAGATCTTGAGCTTAACCTTCAAGGCCATTGTGCTCTTCTTGAGCTTTTGCCCGAGGGCTGCTGTGGGCAGCAGTTGTATTTTGGTATATATGTGAATCTATAAACATGGCTACATCCATGTTGTACAGATCCTGTCACCATCTCCACACAATTCAACCCCAAACCCTCTGTCGTGCTGGCTGAGTTGCCTCACTGGAGCTTCCTGCCTAGCCAGCTCTTCAGGGTGTGCATCCACCCATGGATGAAGGTGACAAATGCCTGCTGTGAGTGGGAGATAGTTCAGCTGGGAAGAAAAAAAAAAAACAACTCATCATGCATGTTGGTGCATTGCATTTTATGACATAGCTTGTCTTATTTTACTGCTTATATATGAACATCCTCACTACATTGCATCAACAAAATAAGATATATTTACTTCCTCGTAGCCTACATAAATAACCCTATGGCTAAAATATGCACTCACCCCTTAAAATACATTGCAAAATATATTTGATTTCCTTTAGAAGTGCTTCTTTGAAAGTCTGATTTTTGACACAGCTTGTTTCACTGATGTAAACATGTAATAGTGAGCATGTCAAAAAGTTTATTGATTTTAATTCTTGAGATATAAAAAATATGTAAAAGTTCTGTTTTGTTTATCTATCTAGGTAGATAAACCAACATTGTGTTTCTACTTTGCAGCCAGTGTACGATGCTTTATGCTAAAGTTTTCCTACAAATATAGGAATGTGAACAAAGCTTAGCAGTGGAGATAATACACAAATTACCTCCAGCCTTTTAGAGGCACAGTAGTGGTTTCAGACACTGGAATATACATCACTAATGCACCCAGAGAACCCCGGTTCAAAAAAAATTATCCCAAGCTTTATGTTAACTGGTGGAACACTAGATAATATGCTTCAAAATGTAACAGGATAAGACACTGCTTGTTCATGTTACTTCTGAAGGAAAATGAACCTATTTCATGCTTACATTCTAAACTGGGGGCACACACATACAGGCACATGTGCATGCACACGCACACATGCATGCTCACATATAAGAATATAGTGTATATATATATATATATATATAGTGTATATTTACACAGATGTTTTTGCAAAAAAATACTGGATATACAGCCCTTACCTTCCTCCCACTATGAATGGTCTTTTCGTTAGTCCACTGAATAACCATTTGTCATGGGCTTTACTGTACCATGAAGTTATGATTAATATTATGGCTCATGTACAGCGGGTTGAAAGACCACATTCATTTTCAAAGTCACGTTGCATTGATTAGAATTCACTGCAGGTTATTCAAATAACGATCTTCTCTTTTCCCAGGAGAATCTCCGTCTGATTTTTCTTTATCCTCATTAAAGATCCCAGGTGCAGACAAAGCTTTACATACTTCTAATTTGCATTATCCTTGGGAAGGAGGTAATTCACATGCCTTCAGTATATAGCACTTGTTTTTGTAGTTTGCTCTTTCCTATCTGTCTATTTAAATAAATCAAGAAATTTAGCCTTTATAAACCCTCTGACAATAGAAAATGCCAAATTTTATTATGCTTAGTAATGAGCACATGTATTCTGAAATATTAGTTATAATTCAGATTAAGTGAAACAATTTTTTTCTTTGCTCCCCACCACATTTTACTTAAAATACAATCTCTGCTCACTCTCTCAGTGATGGGAGAAGGTGAATTTTTAAAGCAAAGATACAGATTTCATTTCAGCCTTTGACTGGTATAAGAATATCCCTCAGCAAACAGTCTGTGAGAAATCATTGGCAGGATTTAATAGTCTTTTTCCTTTTTGTTGGGCATATATAAAACAGTGAAAGTACATAGCCTCTATAATTGCCTGGTGGAACTTAACAGTCCCATTAACCCCCAAAATGCAGCACTTGCATGGGTTTCACATCTGGTTTCTGAGGCATAACTTGTGTGGGTCTATGTTTTGCAACAAAATAATCTGTCTTGGACTGTTTTTATCGTGAGCTTTTGTGTAATGAGTTTAGCCTGAAGCAGACTGACAGCATTGTTGACATTTCATTGAGTTTCCATCCTCAAGAGAGAGGAAATTTTAGCTAATTAAATAATGTTATAGTGTCTTAGAAACTACAAAGGCAACAGGAAACCACACAGCAGTCATACTGTATTTGTTAAGATCACTTGTGTATTCCTGAGGTTTTATTATGCAGAAGTCATTCTTCTAACAGTCTTTAAAGCAAGTCATACATTAGATATGCTTTTCATAACTCTACCTTGATAACAATATTTGTAAACTGGTTTATGTATATATGAAGTGAAGCCAAATGGGGAAAAAAACCTATTAGAGAAATACTGGAACAGTTGCAACTTTTCATCATTTTATCACAAATGGCCAGACAGCATTGGTCATGTATGCTGGGGGCAGAGAGACAGCAAAGACCTTTTATTTGTTCCTTTGTGGCTATTCAGTGAGCAAAGCTCCTCCTCCACACCAAGGGGACAAGGGAAAAGGCAGGGAAAAGTTGGGGCCAGGCTTAGCAAAAGATTGGTAGTGTGACACAAGTCCCTTTGTGGTGCCGGGGAGTAATTCTGGAGAAAGATGAGGGGTGGTGGAGCCAGTGGGTTTCTTCCACCCCTGCACCATGGGCTCCAGTGCTTGTCCCAGCAGCTGCCCATCCCCTCCTGACACCACAGTTTCTGTGGGTGATCAATTGCTAAACAGAGAGCAGCCACCTCAAATTAAACCAAAATGAAAGGCACAGAGAATTTATTATTAAAGCTTTGAGGGCCAAGTCAAGGTGCCTGCCCTGACTTTCCACCAACACCTCCTCTCCCTGACTCCAGCTCTCCCTAAAAACTGATGTCAGCCCTGGTGTCCTCAGGGCTTGTGGTAGTGGCAGGTTTGGCACAGCACTAACAACACTTGCACACTGGGAAGCACAGGGTTCCACCATGGGCTTGGGCAAATGGGTAACCTGCTGCTAGAAAAAAACTTCACCCCACCCAGAGCTCTGACTGTCAGGGGAAGAAAAGAAAAAGAGTAAAACTGCTGCCAAGGTCAGTGTTTAGAGCTGATTTCCTTGGGCATGCTTGGACACCACAGTGAGAAAACTGCAGAAAATTTAAACAGTTCAGCCTTATCAGGACAGCAGGACAATAGCTCCCCTCAGCTCTGTCCCAAGTGTGTGGCACAGCAGACAGATGATCAGACACTAGTTCAGCTCACCATTTCTACAAAAAATTAAATAAATAAATTAATTACGCTCTTCTCTATGTTCAGGAAAGCGAGTCCTTTGTTGTAAACAGCTTTACTTCTGGGGTGCAGAGTCCCCCATCTTCAACCTCTCGTCTTGCTGCACACACGGCAGCTGTGATTACCTAAGAGGGTGTTACACTCATGGGTGTTCAAGATGTCTGTTTGTATAATAATGCTCTCAGACTGTCTGCCATATCGGGAAGAAAAATATGTATTTCTATATTAATTTTTTTTTTTTTTTAAGATGTCAGTGTTTCCCTGATAAACACCAATTTATATATCTTGTTTCATGACTTAAAATGATTCATGGTGTTACAGGCTAAAGTACGATATTATATTGTAGAAATGTAGCTCAAGAAACTAATGGTTTTTTTTCACATTTTCTTTTCAGACACAGGGTGTTATTTGCTGGCAATTTAAACTAGCGGCCACTACAGTATGTCCTTCTAAGTTCGCAGTTCATGATAAGGAGATTTTGTATTTGCATAACACCTTTCATCCTGGAAGAACAAAGCACTTAAAAAAAAATGAATTTAGCATTGTAATCTCCCAGCAGTGGTGATTCACTCACTGTGCTGGCAGTGAAGAACAACTCGGAAATTGTCCTTGTGAATCAGAGACACCAGCCAGCACTAAAATACTCTGGGACCCAGAAAGGCTGCTGAGTCCCTTGATGGGGTGTGTGTGTGTGTCTGTGTGCGTGGCGGTGGGTGGGGATGCTGCCGAGGGATCCTCATCTTGCCATGTCCCTCTGGGTGGACCCTGGGTCTTTTCCTGTACATGGCAGCAAGCTGAGGTTTCAGCTGCACAGAGGCAGAGAGGAGAGCTCGAGAGCACACCATGAGCCCTCCAAAATCTTTATTCTCCCATTAAGCCTCAGGGGGTCTGAAAGATTTTATTAGCCTTAATTACATTTTGCCTGGGATCATGAGGTCGGTGGGCTTGGCAAGCTTTTGTTTTTAAGAACCTAACTTGCTTGCCAGGCGAGTTTTCCCAAGCTCTCATTTTATTGTGGTTTCCAGTGGGGGATCTTGTTTCAAGGGATATGATCAAAGTAAAGGACATTTCTTCTGGGACTTATTTTACATAGATTAGATCTCATTATGCAACTTGCTCTTTAGTCTATATTCTTTTTATAAGCTTCTGGCTATATGAATGAATTTTACATAGTAAAGTGTGAATTTATTATAATGAATACACTTTCTGAGTGAAAGGGAGGCAAAATACAGCATAGTGTAATACATTTAAGCTTCCTTATCAACAACAAATTTTGGCATTGCAGCAGTTTAATCTTATCTCAAACCAGGTTGCTGTACACTAGTGTTCATGCAAATTTTCAGCTGCCTTTTACTTCCTTTTTAAATTTAAAAAATATTTTGTAATTGTGTCAAATTTTGCATTACTTTCCTATGTACATTTTTTAAACCTTCTTTCAAAGGCATGTGTGATTTTTTAAGGTTTTAAGATCTGCACTTGATTAAGTCGTCACCACTTGACACCTTGAGAGTTCCGCTGAAGTGGAAATTTGTGATAATGTCCAGCAGCTCTTTCTGAGTACAAAATGCTCTGGCTTAGTCCTGTTGAATAATCTCTACTAAGACTGAAAACTGAAGAAATTAAAAGTTAACATAAGACAGATATTAGCATATACAGGAATTCCTTTACAGTGTTGTTAAATTTTAGGGACTAGCAGAAGTGTCAATCTTTGTTAAAAGCCTCATTCTCATAGTATGCAAATAAGAACAGGTTTTTCAATTTTATGCTTTTGTATTCTGCATCTATCTACAGTTAAATTTAATCTCAAGTTTGGGTCAATACATGAAAAGCATATGCATGCTCATCCAATGTTTATGTAAATTACTTGATTTTATTTGTAAATTGGCATGTATGTTTTTATTATCACATAATTTTACCTGATTAAAAGCTAAAATGACCAAGTGGCCAAGAATTTAATTGTCAGATGAAAGAATTGTGTGGATTTGCTGGTTAGTTGAGTTTTAGTATGAGCAACTTCCCAAGTCATTTATTTGACCAAATTTTTCAGTGCAGATGACGACCTTAGAAATACATTCAATCATTTAGACTCCTTCTTCATTATATTACATAAGTGAAAAGAAAATTTAAAAAAAATTATTGGACAAAATTTAGCTTGCTTCTGTTTAAGCCACTAAAATCAGTTGCTGGGATAGATGAGGTGCAAGCAGTCTTAGGACCTGTCCTTGTCATGTTTTGTAAAATTTGTCACAGCTAAAAGATTTGCTTCATTTTAGGCTGAAATACTGAGGGCAAATTAGATCAGAATACCTAGAGGGTTTGCACTTCCATTGACGCTGTAGTCAAGAAGCTTCCTGTATGGGGAATGTTTTTTTCACAAGTATTCAGCCTCTATCTCCCTCTGGACCTACTGAATTCAACACACGATATAGCCACAAAGAGCACTTCTGAAAAACCAACACTTATTTTTGTAGGACTACTGCCCTATAGTGAATATCTGCACCTGAGATCTACTATTCCTCTGCAGTATGTATCCACTACTTCTTCCCCAAATCTGGGTAATTCTGATATGAAACCCCTGCAAAAGCTTGTGTACAAAGGGATTAAATAGATACGAACAAACTTAATTGCAATCTTATTTACATCCCATAAGCATCTATGTTTTTTTCCCAGGTTATGATTCACGGTTTATGCATCTTTAGTCTATCATAGCATAAGGTAGAGTCTTGGAAAGGAATGTTTTTCAGTTAAATGGTTAATTAAGACTTGGAGATTTTTCATTTTTTTTCTGATCAATGCAAGTCAAATTCTCAGTGCAAGTGGTTGAATCATCTTCAGAACTCTGATCATAATTAAACCACAAGGAGGCTGTTGTGATTAAATGTGGGAAGCTGAAAATATGTGAACCATAACAAAGAATCTGAATTCACTTCAAGCTTTGCATAAAATGCAGTTTTGGATTTATTTACCTTAGTATAAAAAATGCTTTCACCCCGTACTTTCCTTTTTTTTTTTTTTTTTTTTGAATTTCTTCCAAATTTAGTTATGTTTTTCATAAGGAACAATTAATAAGAAGTCTTGTACACCTAACTGCTATCTGGCTTATCTAATTTGTAGAAACTTCCTATGTCCTTTATCCAAACAATAGTCTTCTTTTCACCATTTATTAAAAATACAGAATTCTAATGGATACTCTCAGCCTTCAATACTTAGTGTATTTGTGAGTAAATATTTATCCAAATGACTGCCTCACAGATGTATAATCCATACATTGTATTGGTAGTCTACAATAAATTTCTAAAATCTATATTCTTTATTGCGTTCTAATTCTTTATGGCTATAATAATTTCTGTTTCTGTCTTTCTAATTAAACTATATAGCTTTTACAGAATAGCTTTCACACAGGATATTTGTGTTTCTATTTATGTAATTTAATCTTGAATACTTGTAATCGCAGCACATGTGTATATAAAAAAGACCAAATTCAATGCCTTGGGAAAATTCTCTTTTTAAAACAATGAGTGGGAAATACAGGATTGTGTACACAGTCAGAAACAATGTCTATTTCTAAACAACAACAAAAAAACCCAAACAAAGATGGTCAATACTAAAATCTTATGGTTAGATCGACCTTTTTAACTTCGAGAAATTCAAAGTTAGAGACTTGATTGAAATGAGCTTGCACCAGGTCTGAACTGGGACTGCAGCATCTCCAAAGCAGGAGTGAATTAACTTGTACAGGGTTTTCGTGTTCACATCTCTCTCTGCTAACAGCAGCACCAAAGAAGGGTAGGTTGGAAGATGGCAGGTTGGAAGATAGATGGCAGGTTGGAAGACATCCCATCTGTGTGCACAGCCAGAAGAGAAAAGATCCTTCTTGTTCCCTGTTTCTCATCCCAACTAGAGAGGGATGAATGCGCATCATCTCTGCTGACTTGTGGTGACCAGTGAAGGCCAGAACCAAGCGCTTACTGGCCTAAGGTGCCCACACAGTGGCTTCCAGTTGGAGCATTAGAAGCATAGAAGTAGACGGGGAGGGGAGTATCTTACACATGAGAAAATGCTGCAGGGAGAGAGATGTCTGTAACCTCGTCCTTTTTTTTTGAGTCAGGTGGTCCATTTCAATCCTTTTTTACATACCTGAGTAAGACTCACCTTCATGGCTCAGAATCCTCTCCAGGAAAATGGTATCTCAGTCATTCTTTAGAGGTGGACTGTGGCAAAGGCTTTGGATATAGAAATGACTGACAAAGGAAGACCTCAGAAGATCAGCCTGTTGCTTAGTACACCAGCCTGAGAAGCAGGGGACCTAGGTTTGAGGTCCTCTTTTTGCTGTTTCTACCTCCATTGCAGAAGCTCCCTTTTTGTTGAAGCTACACTATCAAATAGAAAGGATTGAAAATTTCCCTGACTCAAAGTAAGGCCCAGAGAAGACAGGCCATGACTGTGCAAGAGTGCCTATCTGCATAAAGGTATGTTTTTCAGCAGCCTGGCAAATGGGAAACTTTGATGACTTGCTCATATGCTTCCTACACTTCATCTTGAAATCTATTAAGTCTCCTAAATCCTCCCTCAGATGGCTTTTGGTGCTTTCATCAGTTGTGATGAGACTATTCAATTGCAATTTGCTGAATCCAGCCCTGTATTTCTCACTTAAGAAAAACAGCCATTAATATTAATGGAAGATTTGCCTACATGATGCTACCTGCAATGGGACAGCAGCCTCCATGCCATGGTAGTCCCTGAAACAGTGCCTCCTACCCACCACCACCTTCTTACAGCTAAGGGGTGTGTGACTGCAGCACAGCTGGCTTTCCTCAGTTCAGATTCAGAAAGTGACTCTCTACAAGCCGAACTAGTGGGGTTTATTCATTGTATTTTATAGCATAATGGACAACATAACAAGGGGAAATAATTGTATTGTTTTTCTGTTAAGTGGAAAAGAAAAGGAAACAGCATTCCAGAGAGCAATAAAATGAAAATGAATTCATTGCAGGAATATAGCTGCTAGGAGATTTTTTTCACATTTTAATGAATAAATTACGTTTCCATCCACTAAAAATAAAAAGTATATACGTAGCATTTACCTGCAGATCATGATATAGTGTGAAACTCTTCCTTTGTAAGAATCCTGACACTTTTCCCATTTTGCAGAAAATCTTTAATTACATTCAGGGCTGCTTACCTTTAGTAACGAGAGACAGATCTTTTTCCAGTTAAGCCAGTTGCAAACCTTCTGGTTTTTTCTGCCATCAGAAAAAGTAAGTCTCTAATCCTTATCACAAACATGCATCCTCACTTAGCTGGATCTAGATGTAAAACTGGTTACTGTCACACTGAGTGCTCATGGTCAAGGTTCAAGTAATGGCTAATGCTCTAAGTGAGGCTACACATAAGTGCATTTTAGTTCCGAATTCATTGTCCTAGTTAGTGAACACAAAACAGCTCCCTAGCCATTTAATTATCTGAGATCATAATGATCCTAATTGAGAAAAGGATTTTCTGCCACACCTTCTGGTTTCTGAAAAGCAGTGCCCTGAGGCAAAACCAAATTTGTCCTCTTTGGCTTTGTATAATTTTTATATTTCTAATTTAATTTATTTTTTACAGGTTTATTAATGTGGTTTATATCTTGTTTCTCCACAATGCTGGTTGATAGTTTCCCTTTTGGAAGCATTAAACATATGAAAATAGGGTGCACACACATGAGGGGATACTTACTCATGCAAATAATCCAATTGAACTTGGTGAACTTCCTGAAGACAACATTACTCATGCAAGCAAGTGATTACAGGACTGTGTCACACAATGAACAATGTGGGCCTGATTATCTTCTCACCTACACTCATTTTACAGCATTACAGTTCCACCGACTCTAATGGAATTACCATTGGTTTTCCTCGATGTAAGAAAATTGAGATCGCACACCCACTGAAAAACTTACCTTGAAAATAATAATGGCCGTGGGATGAAACATCTAGGTAGAATGCAACAGAGGTAGATCTGCAAGTGCATTTCTGCTAAGATCTTGCTATTATCCCAACTCATCATGGAGACTGACTGGGGTTGCAGAGGGCTTAGAGTTTGACATGCAGCGTTCATTTTTAATTCTTCCTGACCTTGGAGATCAAATTTACTTAAAGTCCCAAGAGAAAGGTGAGGCAAATGTTACCTTGTGTATAACATAACTCATGTATAAATGGGATTAACTTAAAATATTTTCAGATGCTATAAAATACACGTGTCCTGCAAACACTCACAGGTGGCCAAGACCAAAGATCCTTGAGAGAATTATCAACTGAATCATGGAAAATGTGCAGAAGCAGCAGACAAGCCCCTCTTTAGACAGTAAAAGTATCAGAAAGAACAGCAGTTAAGTGTTACAACCCACCAGAGAGCTTACTCGCACCAGTTTTCCTCAGTGAGCATCTCCATGTAAAGAGTTTCTCCCCCTTCTTCCAGGCAATATTGTACACCAAAGAGATGGGCATTTCCCGAAAAGGTATGCTGGGCTAATTCTGATTTTGATTCTCCATTCACTTCTCAGAATTCTTAATTTTAATAACTTAAAAATTCAATTTCATATACCTGCCAAATTAAAATCTCCCTGACTCTCCAGCATGATTGCTTTGATGAATTGAGCTCTTCTAGTCCATTTAACATGAAATAACAGACTTGTGTTGACAGTGCTTTTGTTCTTGATAGTCAGAGAACTTGTTACTGAAAAATTAGCTACTCACCCTTAAGCAATCACTAACATTCCAGGTCTGAATATAAAAATTAAGAAAGAGCAGATGGAAATAAATAAAAAATTGTATTAATAATACATAACAAAATGATGCCTACAAATGATATTTAAATAGGGGAAAAAATAGGAAAACTACAGTTTTCACTGAGGCTTAATATATGTATCTTTCTCTAATGCTTCCATCTTCAAGCAGTTCTGTTTTATTGACACAACAACACAAATTGCAGAAGTAAATTGAATCACAGGCTCAGAATGTAAAAATCAATGAGAAATAATTTTGTAGCACTGAAGTGAACAGTGTAATGCTAGGTATTCATTTAATTAACCATGAGCCTTTCCACATAATGCACAATCATTGCCAGCTTTTCAGCTCACGGTTATTCCAGGAATAATGGGTTTGGGATTCATCTTTAGAAAACCTGCATTAATATTTGAAAGCATTTAAATCCATTAGTGGGTCATCTGAACACTGCAGGTCACTTTTACATTGCTAATTGAAACAATAGTAATGGGTTATAATCTACTATCTAATAATGCCTGGAGTGTTTTACCGCTTTTATATCTGCAGATTCCAGGAAATATGTAAATTTGTTGCTGAACTGTTATAAAATATGGAAATTTAAACTGCAAACATGAAACTATTTCTTTTTATAAATTAAAAAAAAAAACAACAAAAAACAAGCCCTTGCACATAGCATTAATAAACTGAAGAGTTACACTATATTTTGATGTCAGGATGAATTCCTTTCTATAGACCTTCCAGTGTTCATCTCTTCTGTGCTGTAGGCTCAACATCTGGCATTCACATTTTCAACACTGCCATTAGGAGAAAGTGAATATCATTAAACCAGTGAGTAAACAATCATGTCATTGTTTCCATATGCAAGCTATACATTGACTCAGTCTGCTGTGTTCTGACAGCACTGTGTTTTGCGGGTTTTTTTTCCCCTCCATGAGTTGATGCAAACATTTTTGTTTTCATGGGATTTTTCTGTAATATACCAACAATTCCCTTGCATGTGGAAGTAACCATGCCATGTGGAAGTATTAGTTCAGGATGAGTTAGATCTAGTTTTGTGCTGCTTTTTAAAAAAATAAAATAAAATAAAATTAAAACATACTGAAAGGTAAAGTTGCTTTATGAATCTTGCAGATAATTGAATAGAACACAAATTGATACTTAAACCCTCATTTTCATTTTTAATTAAACAGGCATTTTGCACATTTACCTGCATCTTCATAGGCTTAATTACAGTCTGATTGGGCAAAAAGATCCAGAGAAGAGCATCTCATTACATCTAGGTAGGCTATGCTGGCAGGAATGTGTGGCATATGTACAAGAGGAGGCATGTGTGTAAGTGAACATGTTTAAATAATTTACTTGGTTAATAAAATATGGATAGCATGTTTGAAGGGAAAATTGTGGATCATTACATCACCTTTGCCCTCCCCAGTGGTGGGAAAAAAAACAAAACAAAACAAAACAACAAAATCAGACTGTAATTTGGTTGATGGGATAGAATTAAAAAATGCATATTGTGAGTAACATTTTAACACAAATCCATTAAACTGGAAACAATTGTATATTCAGCAAGATAAACAAATTTTTTGCTTCCTAGTGATGTGTGTTGCCCTAACATGTGCCATTTTCTTTGGAAAAAAATGGTTTTTGTGGGTGAGTAAACCCCACAGCTCTTACCACAAATCCCACAGTGGTGTGGTATTTGGTCCCCTAAGAAGACAAAACATCCAAACTTCCCTTCTTGTGTGGTTTTGCAAGGGGGAAGGAAGCTACAGACAGGATCTTATTCTATAGGTCCTGGTTTGAGGAGATGGTATTTTTGCAAGAAAACTCCAATAATTTAATTAGCATTTTTTTAAAACAATAGTTATTGCTCAGGGTTGTCAGCTGCTATGAGAGGCAGAATCTCTCCTATTCAGTACCTCTCTTGACATGTGAGGAGGAGAAGGAGGAAGAGGAGGAGAGCATATAGTGTTTCTTCCGAGCTGACTGGTATGCCTCTCTCCAGTAACTCCTGTGATGGAGTCTGCCAGGTAGGGCTAGCAGAGGCAAGAGAGTCTCAGGAGACAGAAAACCTCCTTCAACCCCATCGAAAAATAATGCATGAGCAGGCACGTCAGCTCTGTGGAGTGAGAGCCTTTTTGTGGTTTGGGAGGGCTGCTCTGCCATGGTGATACAGCCAGAGTGAGAGGGGGGGCTAGTCCATCAGGATGAAAAGAATATCACCTCTGGTTTTCATTGCTATGCAGGGAATGAATTAAAATAATCTCCACTGGTCAATGATAAAGATATTTAAATGGCAGCTGTTAACTTGAATTTCAAAAATACGCAAACCAAGAGGGCCCTAATCGAGTAGCAGAAGATGCTTATGAGTAGTCAGTCTCAGCTCTACATGGTTGTACTCTAGAGTGGGATTGAGAAGCACCAACTCTGACACAAGAAGAAAGGTACACACAGATATAGAGAGCAATAGAAATTACCTAGAACTACAGAAGATGCAAAATTCCCAAGATATAACTTGTCACTCTCTAGCCTTTCTTCAGCATAGGCCAACCCTTTGCAAACTCATGTGTGACTCTATGGGTCCACAGGGAATTAGGAAGCTTGTGCTATCTGCCTGACTAGCACGTACTTTCTCTAAGACCACCTTGGATTAGCCATTCAAAACTCCAGAACCTGGAATACAGTCATTGTGGATGACATAGGTAGATGATTCAGCTATGAACAAGTATGTTTCCCCTTGATTTCATAGAATCAGTCATAGAATGGTTTGGGCTGGAAGGGACCTTAAAGATCATCTAGCTCCAACCCCCCTGCCATGAGCAGGGACACCTTCCACTAGACCAGGTTGCTCAAAGCTTCATCCAGCCTGGCCTTAAACATTTCCAGGGAGGGAGCATCCACAACTTCCTTGGACAACCTGTTCCAATATCTGACCACCCTCACAGTGAAGAATTTCTTCCTAATATCTGATCTAATTATTTCCAATATATCATGTCAGACAAATCATGGATCATGTGCAAGGGCAAGAACTGAGTGCTAGTGGCGGTTGACAGAAGTCTTCCAGGTCATATGGAAAACTACCCTTGAGCACCAGCCCTGTGTGCTGGAGAATAAGCTGCCAGTGAGTGGAATGTTTTTAGCCCATTCTCAAATTTGTGCTTGGTTGAGGTTTTATTTAATAGTGGAAAGCCTAAACAGATGACTGTTCAGGATAATACAGTTTGTGTTGTTGGCAAGCATGCAAAAGAGCACTTATTAAACAAACAGTTTTTATTGTTTTTAAAGCTTTAAGAAGGCTTTTTTCCCTTCTTTTCTTGGAAAGGAGTAAGATCTGTAATTTCATGACATGGAAATATTGCTGTACTTTAACAAGGGCTTTTTCTCTTAAAAATAAGTATTCTCCACTGACTGGACAACCAGAACCTTTCATCCCACCTACATATCACAGATTCAAATGCAGAAGCAGCCATGTACCACCGTGTCTGGCCACGTGGCCATGAGAAAAACAAGAGGTTTATCTTCCAGACAGGTGTCTGCATCAAAAGTACAGTCATTGTTGGCAATCTCAGCAGAGGGGCAACAGGCAAAATGTGGAGATGAATCTCATCTTTCCACCTTAGAATACTTTTCCATATGTTGCAATAGAGGTTATTCAGATAAACAGTGCGTTCAAACACTGTGGTCCTTTCTCCGGCAAAATTCCCCTCTGAACTATGTTTTGCTAGAGTGATGACAGTGTTTGTCTCATAATAAGGTCTTTAATTTGCTGCAATGTCAATAAGACACCTTGTCAAGGATATTACACTTAATTAAACAATAAATAAACCAGACCCACCCTGCTCCAATCAGATAAAATTTGCCCGGCTGCCCAGGCTTGGAGGCTGACAGGATTCAGGGACTGTTTAGGTGACTCTGAAGTGATGCAGGGAGTCAAGGCTTGCCAGACTGTAACCCTGAGAGGGTGCTGGTGATGGTCTCAGCAAGGCGTGTGCCCTGCTTTTGGAGATGGTGAGAAATAGATAGCTGAGACTAAACAGAACTGCACAAGCAGCATGCAGAGTCTCAAGGGGAGTGTGTCCCTGTTGAGACATTTTCCCTTGGTAAAATTAGCAAGTTCAGCTTCAGCTGTGCAATACATTGGCCAAAATCTCAAGAAACCCTGGAACCAATTTATTCCATCTGGAAATTAGTTTCAGCTTTTATTGCTTTCGATTTTTGCTCCAGAGCAGATTCAGTTTCCAAAGGGAGGTCTCTGGTCCTTTGTCCTCCAGGATTTTTTTTCGTATTTTCAAAGTGTATTATTTGAAAAGTTTTGACAAATCAAAAGAAGAAGGAGGAAGAAGAAAAAGGAACTGTTTGCTTTTCTTCTTGCCATTAATTTTCTATACAATAAGATGTTTCCAGGGAAGCTTTTTTGCAGGTACATCTCAAACATCAGAATTTCACATCAGATCCTGATGCAAAGCTAAATATTTTTTTCTACTAAGCAGGCATTTTTACCTGTTCTTTATATTAGTGATTTATCAGGGCTGCAGCTGAGCCTTTTATTTAACCCCTTGTCATTAACAAGCAAAAGGAAAAAGGGACAGGAGTGGAGAGGTACCCAGTGTCTGTTAAAAACAATCTGTGCTTATTCATTGCCAAAGCAGTTAAATATTCCTAAATCATATCTGAACATCTGCTTCTAGTTTAGTGCTTTGATTGAAATTATTTTAAACGTGCTTCTACCTGAAAATGATTTTTTTTAAAAGGTGAAGGCTGGTGGTGATTTTCTCACTAAGAATGACAGCACTTCATCAGTGGAGCAGCCCTGGCTCTCAGGAAATCCACCATCTGCTTACTTCTCCACTTTTTAAGGAACAGAAAATCTGAAAACCAAAGAGTAACAAGAGAAAAAAAAAAAAAACCAACAAAAAACCAACCCACAAGTGAACAATCCTAATGGCTTTCACATGCAATGTGTTTCTCTGCACAGTTCACCAATTTTCACAGCAACTCATTCTTCTAAACTGGTAACGCTGGGTAATGTGTTAAAACTTTTCCACCCAGAGATGCAGCCTGTTTCTCATGAATGTTGACAAATTAAGTACAAAAATTATGAATGACGTCTGCCATCCAGATCTAATTTACTTGTAACTCAGAAATAATTATTAATAAAGATTTTGAGTGCAAGATGAAGGGAAAAGGGACACAGCCCGCAAATTGACATTCATTCACAGGCATAAGATTGAAAGACATCTCTAAGACTATGAAATCCAGTTCCTTTTACTACAGGCAATGATACAATCACTTGTGCAAGTGATGTGAATATCAATGTTCATCTGAAAGCAAGCTAAGATTTCACTCTTACTACTCCTTATTCCAGGTTCTCCCACCTTTAACTACTTCTAACCTCTAACCTACCTTTAATTTCCATACATACTTATTCATGGGCTCTCTCTTCAGCTTTCAACAGCATCCTCCAGCTGAAACAGTTTTTTCTATATCCTGTCCTTCTTCTCCCACCTCAAGAGTCCTGTGCCCCTGAACTTTTTTTTGCTACTCTAAAAAAGTGGAAGGAATTTGTTTCATCTCATATAATGGCCTTTCAATTTTCCCTCATCCTACTACTGCCCTTTCTCTGCATATTTCCAGGTTGAATTCAGGTCCCCTGCATGTGATCAGATGGACACATGGATCTCGCTAATGCCTTGGATGGAGGTACTTGCTGTTTCCATATCTCTCCTGAGCACACCAGGTCTGAGAAGTTTTTCATATCTGCTTTGGCCAAGGCCAGTGTGATGGCTCCCATCATAGGCTTGTACATTTAAATGAATATAGGTCATTCCTGAGGGCTGGAGTTGACCTTTTTATGATCTCAATGAATCTGCATGTGTAAACTTGTGTGGTCACCCCAAAGCCCAGTGATTCTAGAACAGCTGAGCTGTGGTCTCTGTTTCATATTCTGCAGGAACATAACCTACCTCTCTTGTGCTCCTCTTCACGCTGGTTGGAACTATCCCACTGAGAAGCATGTTGTACATCTTTCACCTGCAAAAGCCTCCTACTTCATACTTGCTCTGATACAGAAAAAATGAATCTTAAATGTTTGCAAAAATTTTCTGCAACTAAAGATGTGTCTGAAACCTCTGAATAAGAGGTAGATGTCAACACACACCTCCTCTATAAACAATACCTAATAGTTCCCCAGTCAAAGGAAATTGGATAAAGAATGATAAAAATAAGGACATAAAATAGAGAAAGGAAAGAAAATCAAAGTACTATTCAGCCAAAATCCTCTAATCTCTAATAAACTGGGTATTATGGCAAAATTAAAAAGGAAACCTATGATGGCAATAGTAAGACGAAAGATGATTAGTAAAGAGAGTCACTGCCAAAACTCACGTTCAGTGATATCTGTGTGCTAAGGGACATAACATTCATTAGCACACCCAAACTCATTCTGGCTCCTTTTAGTGGTACACTGTTTGCTCTATGCCTATGCAAGTTGTCTTTCCTTTCCTGTTTTCTCCATCACGGAACTGAAAGCTATTTGACAGTTTCTGTCATCTCTATTAAATTGTGGGAAACATGGAAATTATTAGCTTTTGAACCACAAGACTAAAAACACTCTTACACATTCTGAAGCTGAAACAGGTCCTGCACGAGGACACTTCTGCTGGTAAGGCTCAGTGAGGCAGTAGGAGGGTGTGGGGAGAGAGGGAGGCTGGCCCCATTGGCTGAGATTTGGGTTTTGTTGTTGTCATTACAGATGAAAAGGCTGTGATTGCCTTTCTTATTGCTCCTTCTCTAGTAAACAACCTCGAAGCGAGTTCATTAAATATTAAAAAGCCCTGGTATCTATTAATGTTATCAGACACATGAAATATGCCTGATGGATTTATTCTGCTGTAAAGGAACCATATCCCAGTGTCCCTCCTGGGATTGTGCTCCAGCTGTTTAAACTATAATTCCATCACTAGGAGGAATGGTTGAGGCTGACCTCCACGAAATGTACTCATTGTTGCTCAGCCTGTGAATTGTAAATGAAACCTTTTGTAATAATGTTAAAATATGCATGCAGAGGAATTAAAGCATCGGAGGTCAGTGGCAGAGCCTCGCAGTGGGGTCGCTGTCAGCTCAGAGCAGCTGGCGGCTGCACTCCAACAAAAATGATACCTAGAGGTTGTTTATGGGGCTGGTTGCGTGCATGACTGGGCTTGATGGATCTATTGCTGCGTCTCTGTGAATCTCAATCTGGTTTTGATTGTCTTCCGCTTCAATGTTGGTTGTTTTGAGTCCTTTGTTTTTTTGGAAGAGCTAAGTTTCTGGTTACCTTGTCCCCTATTCAGTGCCAGAGCTCTTTATTGCCCTATGTGGGATCATTAAAACATTATCCTACATTTTAAGCCTTAGCTTTCTACATATTGATTTTGTGTCTGCTTTCTAGTTATTTATGATGTGCACGCTATATACATGGCCATGGAAGAAGGAGTGTATGCATAAATTCTAGCTAGTAAAAACACTGAAGTCTAGAACAGCCTTTCAACCTGGAGTCTGGGGAAGAAAAAATTCGCCACTACCAGGATGAAGCTTGCAAGTTTATGAAAGGGTTAAACACCTTTGCTGAACAGCAGTAAGCTGGACCTATGATCAGGAGGTCCCTGTGTTTTGTTTTAATGTTTTTAGGGAGCCATGTCAAACTACATAGAGAGACTCTTGTACTGTCCCTAGTATTCTGCTTTCATAACACTGCTTTTTCACATTTAACATGCTGTGAAAGTCCTCAAATGCCTGAAGTATTTTGAAAGCTTTACAAAAATTAAATGCTCAAAAAAATTCTATGATAAGGTTTCATACAGAAAGATTAGTGGCAGCTTCCCTGCTGGGTTTACTGTTAGTTAGCTGATGCCACGTCTTCAGTGTTAGCAGGTAATTGAATTGTGTGTCCCAAAAGCAGGACAAAGACTTCACCTTGATATTGCCTAGGCAAGGGTCTCACCAACTTAGCACCTTTGTTGTCATATTCTTCAAAATCCTCAGGTCACCTCAGACATGCCAGTGAAATAACTGGGCCTACAGGTTTAGTGTAAAGGGGTTTTTTACTCAGGGCTAACAACTAAGTATGGGAAAGAGGCTTTGAAAGATTAGCCTCTGATCTTTTTCTTTTGGAGATCTACATTTAAATTATGAAAATGAATTTTCCAGTCTCCTTTGAGTCATAATTTGCCAGAGAAAAAACATCATTACAGTATCCAGCTTAACATGATGTTTCCACTAAGATAAACTGGAAACATTGCTGGCCCAGATCAGTTCTGTTGAAGAATTATGAGAAGTAGTTTGGGATAACACTGACTTACATGACACCTGGTTTCTATTTTTACTTCAAACCTGTCTATATACTCTAGAAAGAAAAATAAAAAAATAAAAAATAAATAAATAAAAAAAGAAGACAAGAAAGTCCACTGTCTGAATAGATTTTACTGCAGTAAATGAAGAAAATTATTACTTTAGGCCCACTACTGCTTTCTCTAAATGAATCAAAATTTTCATTGACTCCAGCTAATCCAGTCCTCTCACAGAAATAGGAGAGAGTTAGAGAGTTTAGTTATATTATTCATATAAGAAAAATCAGATAATTTTGTCAGGTCCTAATCAGATGCTGACCAAAACAGACATAGAGGAAAATGAACCAAACATCTTATCTTTAGAGCACTGGCTTTGTTCTCTGTAGTGATAATACCACTATACAGTCTTCCAGTTTGCAGTTTTAAGATTGGTTTCAAAAGGTCATGCATTAAAGGGTGCTGAGAACACACACACATATTATTTATAGCAATGTAGAGGATCCCATTCAGACAGTGAACTTTAGGATCCGTTTTGCTTTTGGTTATACCAGCTCAGCCCTAAAGCTCTTTGTGCTGAAGAGACTTTGTCTATGCCTATCATGCAGCTTCCAGCATCCAACCACTGTCTGTGAGCAAGGCCATGAACAGCCTACAAACATGTGGACAACATGCCATGCCATAGCATGGACAACACTAAGACAACCCCAAGAGACAATACACTAATACCTTCCGAGTCAGTCACCATCCTCAGCCAAAAAGGAAGGGAGCTGGAACCCAGCAGGATCCCTTCTTCATCCTTGCAGGCTTTAGACTAAAAGGAACAATATGGGGGAAATATGGATTTTCTCTTGGATTTTCTTTAAGCAAAATATTTGAAAAGGGAAGCTTTAAAAAAGAGGAAGAAATTCCTGATACTTATTAGCCCTCTGTTTAGCTTTACCCTTTCCCAGATGTTGTTTCCCTAGGAAATTCTAGCAGACAGACCACGGATCATCACAGCTGGCATCTGAACAGCGCTGTGCAGTTAATAATGATTCACAACCGCTGCACCCACTCTCACTGGCATTTGCCTGTTAGGACAGAGCACAAATGTGCTTGCAATTAGAAAGGAAGTAAGAATGTAACAGAAATGCTGTTTCTTTTTAAACAAGTAAGTGTAATTTTTCATGTAGACTTGGGACTGTGCCCGTAAGTAATTTACTTTTGTCAAATGGAACATGAAAACCACGGACCCAGTGCTGCAAATGATTACTCATGAGTGCAGTCTTCGCTAGCACAAGCGCTGGCACTGAAGTCAACAGCAGTCTAGTGTGGGTAAGGATTACTCGTATGAGGAAGGGCTTTCAGGATTGGCCCCAAGAGAGGTATGTGAATACTCCTTCATGGGACATAAGCTTCAGGGAACTCAAAATAGGTTAATTCCATGCCTGATTCATTCCATGGACCATTTAACGAGAGCCTCTGGAATTGTGCAGTCAGTAATGAACTGCCAAGAACTAAAAGTAATCACTGCTGCAATTATTAAAATTTACACTTGGATTCTGTTACCTTTGTGGCAGATATGGGTCTTGAATTAAGTGGCCCAGAAATCCAAGGACTTTCCACGAACAGTTCAGAAGACCTTTCAAAACCACAATCGTTTTTACTTGCTTATTACCAGAGTTGCTGCTGCACAGAAGTACTGTTATACTAGTTTGTTTTCTTGCATTTTAAACAGGGTCTTTACATCATTGAGATGCAAGAAAAGGATGATATAACAGTAGTCATTCTGAGGTAATAGATCATGTATTGCTATTTTTTTTCCTAAAAATACTGAGTCTGATTATTCCTCCTGACCTGAAAATAGCTTCACATTTTCCTTTAGGGAAGTGTGACGCACTGATGTATAACTTGCATGTTATGCTATGTGCCTGAGCCACATAAAGTGTAGACATGTCTTCTTTGGGTAGTCCTGTATTTCATGGATTATTACCATTGCCATTTATGAAAACTCAGAGCAGCTTCGTTCTGTAAAGTGCTGAGCTTTCTGGCCCCGATCCAGCAAAGCACTTGAGTACAGGCTTAAATTTGAGCACATGCATCTCATTGGAGTTGATGAGACTACTCATTAGATGCTTTCAGATCAGCTGAGTTTGATGGGCTTCACCCTAGGATACTTAAATATCTGGAGGAAACAATATGAGCTTTGCCTGTAGTGTTATAAATGGGTATGTTGTCAAAATAGCAGCTAACGGGTGTAGCTGGTACCTGGTGTAGACTGTCACCTCAACTTTAGTTCTTACAAAACACTAGAACAAATAATCAAAGGAACTGTTTCTGTAGACTGGGAACAAAACAGAAGTACAAGGAAGAGTTGGTGCAGATTTGTCAGGAGCAGCTGATTCACAGTAGTTGAACAGCTGATTCGCAGTAGCTCTGCAGGAAATGCTCTGGGGATGACACTGGTTTATAAACAGAATGTGAGTCAACAGTGTTCAACTTTTGCAGAAAAAGCAAACATGTCTCACTGAGTTTTATAAATAAGAGTATATATACAGGGAGACAGCTGAAATTATCTTTTCATCCCCTTGCCACTGGAAAAGCCTCTGCCAGAACAGTGTGGCTGGTTTTGGGTGGAGGAGTTTAACCAAATCAGAGACCATATGAGAGAGACCAATGAAAATTATAAAACCTTTGAAAAATATGACTTGGGAGGAAGGGCTAAAAAGATTTGTTAGTTTTGCTGGAGGGAGTTTACTCAAGTACTCAAGTATGGGACAGAGACAGCTAGGACAAGAAGAGTAAATAGCAACATGAAAGATTCAGATGACATTAGGAAGAATTTTCCAGTGATAAAACTAGAGGAGTCTGAGGATACTATGATGCTCTGTAATTAGAAGTTTTTTGAGGCGGGTTAGATAAACACCTGCCAGGGTGACCTAGGTATTGCTGCTCCTGCCTTGGGAGTGAATGAGCAATGGGACAAGCTCTGAGGTCCCTTCCACCCACAGCTTGATTTGACACTGTGAACTTAATATATCAGCTACTGTGTCTGTATCTTATTCTCTGGGTGTCACACATGCAGACTTTTAGAGAACAAGGATCTGAGGCCCCAGACCAGCAAAGCATTCAGTTATGTATAATCCTATAGAAAAAGATATCCTTTCACCTGTCTGAGGCAAGTATGTGTTAAGAGATGTTGTTACTCTGGAGGTTTAGGGGCAGGTTATTAAGAGTTCCAGTGTACCTAAAGATGATACTACTAGAGGTTTAGTTTGAATTGCCCATATTTCCATTGTCTGGTGAAAGCAGAGACAAGAATATAGACATGTGCACCTATATCTGCTTTAAAATATACCCTGCTAAGCCCTTCATTTGACTGTTGGGATGTTCATGCATACACTTTTGAAGGGGGACAGCTGCCTGTAGACTGTTGTCCTGGTTTCCATTTGCATTGTGGAGCAGAAAAGAACAGCAGAAAACTCCACGGCTTATCCAGGACTTCAGGGTTTGGGGTTAGTCTTGTCTTCTGTGTTTCTATAGCAAAGATGGATGAAAGTGTCATCAAAACATCAGAAACATCCTCCCATATCTAGTGTGTTTCAAGAGCCATTTTTCAAGGGGAGGATCAACCCTCTATCCGTAACTCAACGTTTCAGATTTTCCCACTGCTCTTTGCTCAGGTGACAGTAAGCAACTTTATTATCTAGTCATAGCTGGATGGTTAAAGTGTAAGATGTATGTATGGTTAAGTATTTATTTTATGTGATGGGTTGACCCTGACTAGAGGCCAGATGCTCACCAAAGCCCATTCTATCACTCCCCCTCCTCAACTGGGCAGGGGGAGAAGAATATAATGAAAAGCTTGTGGGTGGAGATAAGGACAGAGCGAGATCACTCACCAGTTACTGGCACGGGCAAAACAGACTCAACCTGGGGGAAAAAACAAATTTACTTTATTACCAGTCAAAATCAGAGGATAATGAGAAGTAAAATCAAATCTTAAAATACCTCCCCCATCCCTCCCTTCTTCCCGGGCTTTATCTCTTTCTCCTCCCCCCAGCGGCACAAGGGGAACAGGGAATGGAGTTGGGGTCAGTTCATCACACGTTGTTTCTGCCACTCCTTCCTCAAGGGGAGGACTCCTTCCCCTGCACCAGTGTGGGGTCCCTCTCACAGGACACAGTCCTCCACGAACTTCTCCAGCGTGAGTCCTTCCCATGACTGACATTTCCTCTTGAACTGCTTTAGCATGGGTCCATTCCATGGTGTGCAGTCCTTCAGGAAGGGACTGCTCCAGCATGGGTCTCCCACGGGGTCACAAGTCCTGCCAGCAAACCTGCTCCGGCGTGGGCTCCTCTCTCCACGGGCTACAGGTCCTGACAGGAACCTGCTCCAGCGCAGGCTTCCCGCGGGGTCACAGCCTCCTTCGGGCATCCACCTGCTCCAGCGTGGGGTCCTTCATGGGCTACAGGTGGTCATCTGCTCCACCATGGATCTCCATGGACTGCAGGGGGACAGCCTGCCTCACCATGGTCTTCACCACAGGCTGCAGTGGAATCTCTGCTCTGGTGCCTGGAGCACCTCCTCCCCCTCCTTCTTCACTGCCCTTGCTGTCTGTGGAGTTGTTTTCTCTTACATCTTCTCACTCCTCTCTCCAGCTGCAAAGTGTGCAGCTTTTTTTCCCTCTCTTCCTTTTTTTTTCTTAATTCTGTTATCACAGAGGAGTTACTGACTGGCTCGGCCTTGGCCAGCGGCGGGTCCGTTCTTGTAGCCGCTGGCATTGGCTGTGTCGGGTCGGACATGGGGGAAACTTCTGGCAGCTTCTCTTACAGAAGCCACCCCCATGTCCCGCCCCCTGCTGCTACCAAAACCTTGCCACTCAAACCCAATACATTTTTTGTTAAAACTTCTATAAGTGCATAATTTAAATATTAAGCATTTGTAATGAGACATCCAGAAAAAAAGTATAAGTTGTGTATTGTGTCATTTATTCACTAGACAAAATATGACCACACTAACAAGTAAAATAACTTAACAAACAAAATGTTGAAGCAATCTTCCAACAGAAAAATCTCATGTTGTTTATATTTCTAGCCCCATAAGCATATTGTTTATACCATTCTATTTAAAACAATATGTATGAGGTACATATATTCTCAAAGTAGATATTGCCAAGGTGGAATTCAGCTTTGATTTTCAAACGCAGTGATTGAAAGACATTCATCCTTTGAGAAAACAGTTTGCTTCACACAATAGTGCACTTCTGGTTGAGTAGCAGGATCTAGTTCAGAACATTTACTTGCTCTAGGTGAACCTGCTTTGGCAGGGAGGTTGGACTAGATGATCTCCAGAGGTCCCTTCTAACCCCTACCATTCTGAGATTCTGTGACTCCAGCCATTCTCAGATGACTGTATTGATAAAAATGACTTGGAAAGTTTTAAAAGGATAAGAGAAAACAAAACCTTTGCATACATATGAGCATGTGGACTTCACATGGAAAAATGTCTGATTATTTGAGGGGATTCTAGACCAGACACTATATGAACAGCATAAGTTCTCCCCTCTTGGCATAGGTAGGACCAGTGGATCTTCTGTTATTCTGAGATATATTTATGGGTTCTTGATGTGGGTAAAGCAGTAAGAAGAAGACCATTTTTTCTCCCATTGCCTTTGTTCTCGTCGAAACACCAGATACTTCTGGAGGATGAATAATTTTCAGGTGCTTTAGTTAGTGCCATATTCCTAGCCAGATTATTTTGTTGCTGTTTTCTTTTTTAAGTATTTTTATGTTTTTATTTTGGATTTTGCTTTGTGGATTTTTTTTTCTTATTCATACCTCCTCTATTTTGAACATTCAATGTGTCTATTGACTACAGATACAGAACAAGTCCCCTATTGCTGCCACAAATCCTTATTTACTTGTTAGGTTTTGTGATGAGAGTGGCCTGCAGTACTTGTCTATGAAAACAAATTGTTTGGGGGGGTTCTGAAATACTGTTTTATTCCTTTTTCTGTTGTTATAAGACAGGATCTAAGTGTCTTGTGACTTTCTCCTGACTGACATAGGAAATGCAATATCTTTAACAGACAAATATAATGGAAAAAAGTTGTCCTTTTCCCTGTAACAAGCTGGGCTCTTTCTTGCTTATTTGGACCAGCATGTTCTATTTTTAAAAGATTTATTGTGGAGGCTGCATTCTGTATACGCAGTAGATTGCAACAGATGTGCAACCTTGGAATATATTTCAGGCAGTGTTTTATTGTTAATATTAAGAGAATTCTACATGTTAAAATAAGGAAAAGAGAAGACAGAAATAACATCTATTGTGTATTACTAGCGTGCAGCAGACAACATGCACTGACAGGCATTATGTCTCCATTTATTGCTTACCTACTGAAGCTACCTCGTAGCATCCCAATAAAATGTTACAACCGCATTTTGCATATGGCATTATACTTCCAAGACTAGGAGCATTATTAGCAATGGGGTTTGCATGCAAGTAAGGTGATCTACAGGGACAAATCCATCTGAGCTGCTGGCAGTCAGAGTACAAACTGGTCATTGTACCTCATAACTCAGGGCCCAGGGTTGTCTAATTTTGTTTTTTTGATGTAGTATTACCTGATATAAGTGGCACTAAAGAACTGGTTGTTAAGCTATGGGACATGAAAATTACTGTCATCATGAATATGAAGAAGGTAAAGAGTTGCAGTTGACTAGGCAAAAAGTGTTTTTTGCACATTGATTCCAGAAAGATTCTGCCTATAAAATTCAGTTCATTCTCTTTAGCTGGAGATGTTGACAGTGTAATATATTTTAAGTCTTTACATTATATATCACAGGAAATTATTTTAATTGTTGCTTCCCCAGAAAATATTTCTAGGAAATTACATCTTTCTCAGAAATAGATTTGATGTCCTTGTGACCCCACAGCTTCCATTTTGTATAAAAATTCAGGAGCTTTGCTAGCTATGACATGAACTTTTAAAATTGAAATTATAAACCACAGCTTCTGAACTTTTCACACAAATTTCAAGTTATGTTCTGGGTTTTAGCACTCAAAATTTGAAATTCAGTCTCTCAGTTCCAAGATAAACAAGTCAACAAAGAAACAAAAAACACATGACTTGTGAAAGTGACAAATTAAACCCAAATCTCAAATTTCAAGTATTGGATGTTCTCAGAGTTTCTAACAGTTTATAAAGAAGAATGACTCATAAAGCAACCTATAAATAGTGCAAATAATGAATCCATTTGAGATTTTCTTGGTTGACATACAAATATTTAAAGATCAGAAGTGATAGTGCTGCAAAAAAAGGATTATGCTTGTATCACTATATAATTTGGTTGCCCTAAAAGTTGTTCCTTCCCTCCCCATCACCACTGGTTTCTGTGATGCTGCACTCTGCATTGGTACAACACTGCTGGTGTAATTGTGCCCTTGACATCAAGGTTGACTGTGACCAGCAGGTGCAAATCTAGTTGTTAACAATCCAACCCCTAATATTTATAACCATACCATCTTAAATACATATAAAATATCTTGGGGGATATGGGGGATATTTCCCCCTTTAACAATTGATCAAGCAAGCTAGCAATTCTGTACCTGTAATATTTGGACCTCTACATAAAGCTCCTGAGAGTTAATATCTCCAGCCATTCTTAAGGCTTCACTCAAACTTACTGTCTGTGCACCTCATTCTTAAATTAACTAAGTCTCAAAATTACAGCAAACCTCTGATTTTACATTAACCATATGAAATTACTGACTAGGTCAACACTGAATCAGATTGAGCCAGCACACTCTCAGGCCCTTAATGATTTGCCCCAGATCCAATTTCAGCTAAAATGAAAAAGGAGACCAGGACTGGGTGTTGCCAGGCCTGATAGAAGAAGGTGATAAGAAGTCAAGTCCCTAAAAAAACACCAGAGGAGAAGCCGAAGACCTGGAGCTCTCAAGGAGGGAAGGACTGCAGACATCAGCAGTATATTTTACCTCTGGGGAGGAGCTGCTGTAAGTCAAATGGTGCCAGACAAATGACAAAGGCATCTTTGTTTATGAGGGTACATGGGCAGGGAAAGGACAGGGATGGGCAAGGGATTTGGTTCTGGAGACTGCCTTTGTAGGGTGAATTAGTCATAACCCACATATCTAATATATTTGGGAATATGTTCAGCTACCTTCTTCCCCAACTGAAATAAACGATGTCAAAGAGCACTGCTACCACTAGGACACTGGGTGGGCGGGCAGCAGCCTCTCCTCCTGCGGTGCTATGTCTTGCAGGCCCATCATGGCCACGGTTGTGTTTCCCAACACTGCACCACAGGTGGAGGTGCCCCAGGGTTTGCCCACCACAGTGCAAGTGAGCCCTTTGGCTCCAGCTCCACCTCAGTGCAGGAAGATGAAGCCCCTTGCAGAGTGACGGGCTGTCAGTGAACATCATCCCTTTTTTTCTCCCCAGTGACAAATACGCTTGTCTTCTCCAGCACCACGTGATGAAATAGTAGTAAGTAACTGTGTTTCAGACCAGATGAAGGCACAACCATTCATGATTTTCTGGTTTTTGTCACATTAATTTGGGGGGGGAGGGGAAGTAGGGCAGAGAAAAGGCTTTGAATCCAGACAGACATGTGTGCTTTAAATTATGTTTTGTGAATTGAAGCAAGGCAGATGCTTCCAACAAGCACACATTTTGCTACTGTTTGCAAAGCAGACACACACTGGCACATGGTTGTAGGACATGAATTATACTTCTGTGCTTCTGATTTGTAACCACACCTGTATACCCTCAGAAATGCTAATAGAAAAAATATGAATTTAGGCACAAAGGAGAATCTATTAAGAGGAACATTTGAATGGGTAAGGAAATATCTATCCCCCCACGCCCCCCCAGTCATTAGGACTGGAGGAACATGCTTATAGTAATTAGGTAAGATTGATTTAGAGGCCAAGCACCACCCACAATTTGTGTAGTCTGGGGTCAGGCAGGCAGCTGCAGAAACCGCTCAGCTAATTATGAGAATTCACTGTTCGTTAATAGAATCTCTCTCCACAAACAGCAGCTGTGTGTTTGCTCACGCAGATTATTAATTCTGGCTTTGCCTCAGCTGCAAGTTTCTGCTGCATCGAAAGGAATCCTCTGATAGAAGTGTCAGTTATCACCCAAGCGATGCCAGGGGAGAAAGGAAAAGCAGAAAGAAAGGAGAATATCTTCTAATCACAGGTGGATAAAGATTTTTTGCAGATACCTTCCTTTTCTGCATCTTACCCCCCAACAATTAAACACCAATTTTGGAACTCATTAATCTGTAGGCAACCTGGCGAGATCTAATTTATACCTGTCAGGAGCAATGGGCAGCAGCTAATAGGAAAATAATTGCAATATAAGTCTGCTTTCCCACTTGATAGTGTGCTTGCTTTTAATGACAAACCTTTGATACAGCAGCATCAGAACATTATAAAAGATGTTGCACACACCAAATCTACAGCTAGGTGCACCCTCCTTTCAGTGACATTTTTTTTTTAAGAAAAAGATCACATTTGTATTTTTTTTCCATAAATGATCAGAAGCAACTTAACAAAAGTGGCATATGATCATTTGCAGATATAAACTTCAGCTTCTTACCAAATGAGAAAATAAGGTCAGTTTTATATGTAAGATACCGTATCTCATTATGCAGATAGATATAAAATATACATATAAATTATTTGCTGTAAAATCAAGATTTGAGGAAATCTTGGCTCAGTCAAAGTAAATGCTGAAACAGCAATGCTTCCTAGTTTCTTAAATTTGATAACCATATAGGATATTAAGGCTTGAGAGCTAAATCTCCTCTCTGTATTGTATCAATGTCACAGGACAAACTACCTGGTATTCAGGTAGGGTCCCATCCTGCAAAACTCCGGAACATTCTCAGGAATGTTGACATATCTGTGAACAGAAGGTTCCTGTTGTGAAAGATAAAACATCCATATTGTGCATTTGGATGGAGATGTGTGGGAGGCATGTGAAATATACCCATCTGCACAAGTAAAGGGGAGCAAGAGCCCCATCTTTACATTACATTGCCTTGTGAAATAGGTACATATCATGTGTACTTAGCTCATTTAACTAGGCCAGGATATAAAGATTTTCTTTGCAAAATTGCAGACCTCAATTTAATGATGAGTGAGCATCATTCTGGGGAAACACAACTGATGCAATGATTTAGTAAGAACTGTATCCTTGTAATAAACATGGCATACTGTCGATTTTAGGAAAATTAAACTTTTGGGCTGGTGGTAGGCAAACCAGACACAGTTAATCCCCAGGGTATCTCTGTTTATTTCAACACTGCAACAAAGTTGCCCTAAATACACACTTGGTCCAATGTGCTATGCTGCTTTAAATGCTGGTACTCAGAAAGAGTCAGCTTGGGTTAGTGGACTGTGATAACATGATATAAAGCCCTCTAACACATGCTTTTGAAAAACATGGCTTTTTTCTACAAAAGCGAAATGGAAAAAATCCTCCATATAAACAGTTTGGAGGTGTTGGGATTTTGTTTTTTCACTAAAATATTTCAGTTTTGATTTAGAGTTCTTTGAGAATCCCTCAAAGTTTCTGTGAAAGCAAACAAAAATGTTCACTTTCATTTGTCTTTTTTTTTTCATGAGGGAAAACATGGTTTTGTGGCGAGCTCTTTCTTCTCAAGTCCTAACACTGTAATTTTTTTAATACAAATGCAGCCTAAATTGGCAGTTGAATTATTCCAATTTCTACTCAAGTCCCTAGTGTAACTATTTCATTATAGGTCTTGTAGCTACATGCAGGGGATTGCACAAGGAAATGCCAAATCTTTCCAGACATCTTGAGCATCTGTACAAATCTGGTCCTTATTAGCAAACATCTATGAACAGAGAAGGTTACTTTTTCACTAGAAATGACCTTGTCCTATTATTCAACTTGTACCAACTTGCACATTTAAACCACTCTCTCACCTTCTAAAATAAAAGGTACTGAAACCCTCTTAATAGCAACAAGACATCAATCCTATGAAAGACAAACTGTAATTAATTTCCTGCAGCACTTATGCACATCAGTGTGATTACTGTTGGTAAATATTCAGGGATCAGTAATGACCACTCTGAACTTGTGAAAGTAATTTGTGTGAGTAAAGGAATAGCTGCAATAAATTTGAATGCTTTTTCTGTTACTGAATGTTTGTCAGTCATTTACACTGTGAAAGTTTCCTTAGAAGATTTGCAGGTGTATAAAATATCCATTAGGTCTGACTGTGAATTTGAAGTGCATTAGAACACCTACCTTCTGGACAAACCATGGGTTAGGGTTAACAAACTCATTTAGTTATGTTGAGACAGGAAAGGAGAACATGGGATTGGAATAAGTACAAGCCAACTGAAAAAACAGCAAATTTTCTGATTTTTCCTTGTTTTGGGATAAATTACAAACTTAAACCAGATTTTTGTAATGATTTGTAAGTTGATTTTTTTAAGAGAACATTTAAAGGCGGTCTACATGGTTACTAGTTTTATATGTTTAAAGGACTGGGAACATTGCCTAGTTTAGTCATTTATTATTTACTGTGAACTTACAGATGTAAGTGTAAAATAAAAAATCCTCATACTCCAATCAACTGTTTCAGAATCCCCACTAAAAAGTTAAAACACAGAGATTTTAAAAAAATATATAAAGGTTTCCCAGGTCTAATGCAGTAATGGAATGATAAAATCATTTATCTTGTAGATTGACATTCCTGTGAGTTTTTTCTCTATCATAGGTCAGAAATCCAGCTGCTGTTCCTGTTTTTGGGTTCATGAATATTGTTAACATCATATACTTTCATCTTCCATCTTCCAATTTTTGTTCTCTGTTTATAATTTTATTCTTTGAATTTCATTCATCCTTTACTTAAAATCAGATTTTCCAAGAAAACCATGTTAATTTTGATTAATGAATACACTTACAAAAAACATCCCAGAAGACTTCAAAAGGTTTACTAAGAAAGCTGTCTATATATTAAAAGGTCACAAAACTATTCAACATTTTTCAGTTTAAGTTCTTAAAAATGTCTTCCAGCCACAAATTGCTACTGTGTAGAGACAGTTGAGTTTGCCATTGTTGATGATACACAGTTTAGTGTCCAAAGCCAGTTTCATTTAATGACACAGGAATCTAGACTCATGTGGTTGCCATCAGTTCTGTTTGCTGTTGGATATACCGGACCAGCTGCATGGGATATCCTCAAGCTACACAATCAGTTGAACGAGCCAGAACCATAAGCACTTATTGAGCCTCTTAGAGATGGGCCAAAAGGATGAATCTCCAGAGCTGAGTCTGCTGTAGCCTTTTCATACATTGCTTTTTCTTTTTCAGACTCTTTCTACCACAGCTTTCGCTGTTGAACTTGTAGTTTCATGCAAAAAAATCCTTCTACCCCAGCATTGGACAGGATGGGAGGTAGGATCTATTGCTAGGCCAAGCATCCCCTCCCATTCTGCCCTGTCATATAAGCACATAGGTTGTTTATTTTTGCCAGGAGAGATTTGCAGGCACAGACCACAGCACATCTCTGATGTTTCAGTTGCTGGATTGGTCTCCAACATGACTTTGGCCCAGGCCAGTGAGGGCTTGTCCACATGGTCTCTGTATAATTTGTGGACAAAGTTTCTTTTCTAACATTTTGATCTCTCTCTTCCAGTGCTTGGAGTTGCAGCAGTTTGTACTATAGTCTAGCTTCCTTCCCTAACCACTCCTTTTCTTTTCTCCTTGCACACGTTTCCACATCACTCTCCACATTTCTCTATTGGAATCCATCTTGCTAATGAATTAAACACCACCTTGCTTTCCTACACATGTTCAAACTACTCAATGTACAGCACTACTTAACAGTTTTTTAAAGATTTCTAAGCAAGTGCTTACTTACGGTCACACCAGAGCAGACTAGGATTAGCCCTGAGTTGTTTGGGAGAGGGAGCAGGTAGCCAAGAGTTCCTCTTTCAGCTCACATTTCGGTGACTTTGAAGTAGAGCTTAATGACTTTTTTTTCTACAGCCTTGAAATGTTCCAACAACATGTCACTGAGTTTTATCACCATTGTTCCAATTTAGATGGTCGAGGACTTTAAATTACTACTATTACATGGTTTGCAATTTTCGTGCCAACTTCTAAACACTGAAATATCTGTTTGTGCAGTAGTTACTATATATCAGTAATACATGGCTTAAAATATATGTGAGCTGTTTTTCCCAATGGGAAGTAATGTAAACAAGTCTAAGGACATATCATACTTTAAAATGTAAAAAATAGATAAATATCATTGAATTATGACTCTCTGCTTTTCTCATTATATCAATATTTTTTATCAAATGCTCAAAACTGCAAAGTTCTCAGAAAACCTAAGCCTTTCTATCATCAACATGTTATGCAATCTCAACATAATTCATTCTTACTGGAAAAACACTGCAAAAGAGAAACTACGTTTATCACTTCACCATATGATCCTTCTCTAATTCTATCGCAGTACTGTTGCAACTTTGTCAAAGTTACTCCTTCCGTTAGTTTCATTTACACTTACAAGTATTTTTACTTAGTGTGGGTTTTCTAATACCAACTTTTGTTGTTTGTGCATCAGGTTGCCAAGCCCTTTATACAATGGGAATAATTTCAAGATTATAATGATATCCCCTGAAATAAATTATGTAATATATTTCTTGAAAAAGGAAGTAAAGGAACTCTTCTGGGTAATTGGTGTGCAGTAAGCCACAGCACCAGTTGTATATTCATTTTTCTCCAATGTATGCAATTATCCACTCAGCCTGTATCCATTAATATTATTTTTCTTCCTAAGCTGGAAGTATATAAAGCCATTAGAAAATAATCCAAAGAATTCTATTTGCTGAATAAATTTTAATTTGCATGGCACCAGGAATTTTTTATTAATGGGAAATAAATTATTGCAATCTTATGGAAGGCGACAAGTTAATAGCTTTGTGAAAAGTAATGGAGAGAAAATGATCTTGAAAAGGTCAGGTCTCCTGTCACAATGTCTTTATGCACAATTAAAACAAGTCAAGAAAGTGGCTATATAATCAGGACCATGAATATGCATTATATCCTAATGAGAGTGTGAAGATGGAGATGGGTTAGTGCTAAAGTCATGGTGAGGTGGTGACATAAAAATGGTAATTTGTGATGTAGTATTTAACTCCGTGCTTCTGTTTCCTTTGGGAGAATTAACTCATTGTTACCTGGCTATTCATTATTTTAACTTTACCAGTGTACTAAGTGAGAGGAGACTTCTCTGAAGGAGCACATATACACATAGGATGTGGTTTACCCTTATATAAAGACTCATCCCATAGTTATGGTTGTAAATCACAAAATATTTCTCTGATATCACTGCAAGAAGAACTCCAGAATGTTTGTTATCATTGCATTTTTAATTATAGATGTTGAAAGGCATTTTTACATCACATAGTAGATTTAATATATCATAGCTCAACCTTTCTAAAAGTATTTTATTTCCTAAGGTGCTCTTGTGCCAGGGAGGCACCCACCTTGAAGTAGGAGCTATCCTAATCCTTTATGGCTCTGGCAGTATCTGGCAGAGAAAGGAGTTCTGCGCTTTCGCTTACGTGTTTTATGCCGCTCCCCTCTACTCCCTCTCAAAAAGAAAAGATGGGACTTTGCAAAAGTAGAAGAGGAGGGTCACGCCTTTGTTTGTGACTACACCCCAGTTCCTGTTGGGAAACCTGTTTTGAAATATGTCGGGCCAGAAATAAGCATCTACAAGAAGAAATTAACTTACCTTCTTACGCACTGAATTTCCTCCTGGTAACGGCTGTTTCAGTTACCAGGTCCCAGCGTTGCTAACGGGTGCTATTGAGTCATGGTGACTATTCTACATTGTAATTGAAAATCAGTGTGAACATTCTGATTCAGTGGTCATTTAATAAAAGATAATGGTCACTGAACAATGATTCTGATTAACTAATGGCAATTTAAAGGTTTATAACACCTCTCACAGCACTGCTTATTTGGGTATGTTATTAGAAGTTACTCCTTAAGAGCTTGGTTTATGCTCAAAAATAGGAATAACTAGGGGGGAAAGCAGATGCAGCTGGCATCCTATAATGCTCTGTTTGGGTGGCAGAATCTTATTCAGTCCATGCTGATTAGATTTCCATAGATGGGCATTCAGCTTGTAGCTCTTCCCATATATTGGCTCGCTTAGTCTATACTTTTCTTGTTTGCTGCTTGCTTCTTTGCCCTTCATACTATAGGTTTCTTAACTACTTAATCATTTGATATTATAAACAAAAATAGAATTACGTACTTTTGTGCTGAAATGCTTGTCAGGTTTTTTTATACTTTTAATGTTATGAGGTTAAGCTCCAAAACTTACACAATGAGCAGAAAATAGGCTACAATTTACACTTTCACTTCCTGTCTGTTCTCCAGGGGTCAGTGAATTAAGGAGCTGGATCTGTCACTGGCATCCTCTTTAGCCCTCAGCAGGCTCCACCCTCTGCCCTGTTTCCAGCTCTCCTGTCTGTAAGAAACCAGTCAGGATGTTCCTTATCTGGAATCAACAACTTTCAGTCTAATTGTGGCCAAAGCAGGTGTGTGGTACAGCACCCATGGTTACCTCCTGCAACAAATATGAGTTTCTTCCCTGGGACCAGACCTGGCAGCATTTGTGGGTATTTAAAAAGCTGAGGCATCAAGTGCAGGGTTATAAATGGGGTACCTGTAGCACTGGTGGGGTTTGTCACAACAAGCTCTCAGCAGATGTTGCACTGTCCATATAGCTGTGTACTTTTGTTTTGTTGTTGTCTTATAAGTGCGTGGTTGGTCATGGTGACTACAGCCTCAGCCCATGTCAACAGATGTGATTGCAGTATCTGGGCTTTGAGATTTCCAAACAAGTATGTGGAGTTGTCAGTTTCATGTGTGTTTTGAAGATGGGGGGGACAGTGCTCCTATTGAAGGAAACACTGAAGCAAAGACACTGGTAAAAATGAAGTGCATGAACTTGGAGAGTGAATGGTGTTTACCTGATTCAGTGCTCTTCCAGGGATCTGCAAGATTATCTGGGACTGATCTCCAGCCTCAGAAGGGTTTTCCATAGAGTATGTCTTCATAGTACAATTTAGCTGAAGAGGTCCCTGAGCAAACAAATCTTCAAGTTATTGATTTTAGCCATTTTGCTCAGGATTGGGTGTAAGGTGGTCACAGTCAGATAAGCAGGTTTTATTAACTTGGAGTGAGAGACAGACAAAAGGTGTCTTGAAATTCTTGACCCAGGCTGGCATAGGTGCAGTGGATAGCTCAGCACCCCATGCACACAATCATCCTGCTCCCAGCTTGGTATCGCCAACCCAGCAGAAGTGCCTCTGCTCGCTGTCTAGACAGGTCCCTTGCTCTAACACTCCTTGGTGTCAGCTTGGTTTACTGATGTGCTTTAGGAGGTGGATGGGGACAAATGGTCACTTTTGCTGCCAGCCCCTGCCTCCCTCCAGCAGGGCAGGGCAAATCTCCTGTTGGGTCCCTGACATGTTATCCCAGCTTGAAAACCAAGTCAGTATCCTGGGATTTGATGGAGAGATTTTCTCATTTTCTACTGACTCTGTACATTTGGTTTATGTGTTGTTGAAATACTTGGATGGTATTCCAGGTACCTTGGTTTTACGGTGAGGAAACAGAAGTCTCATCAAGTAATGCAGGTGGGAAGAAATTATCTGCATTACTCACACTGCTGGTTTTGAAATTAACTGTGGTGACTCAGGGGAAAAAATATCTAAATGTTTCAATGGATAATTCAAGGAAAACTTTCAGTTATTGTAGAAAAAAAAAAAAAGAGAATATTAGATTCATATAAAATACCACAAAAAAAACCCTTTATTCTTGCAGTTATGATGGCTTTCCCTCAGATTAAATATCATTTTGAATTCTTGCCATCCTAACTAGAAGAAGTGATAGAAAGAATAGAGATGGGCAGTGATCCGAGGGCTGGAACAGCTCTCCTACAAGGACAGGCTGAAAGAGTTGGGGCTGTTCAGCCTGGAGAAGAGAAGGCTCCAGGGAGATCTTATAGCAACCTTACAGTATCTGAAGGGGCCTACAAAAAAGCTGGGGAAGGACTTTTCATAAGGGCAGTTAATGACAGGACAAAGGGAAATGGCTTTAAGCTGAAAGAGGGTAGGTTTAGATTAGATATTAGGAAGAAATTCTTCACTGTGAGAGTGGTGAGACACTGGAACAGGTTGCCCAAGGAAGTTGTGGAAGCCCCCTCCCTGGAAGTGTTCAAGGCCAGGCTGGATGAGGCTTTGAGCAACCTGGTCTAGTGGAAGGTGTCCCTGCTCATGGCAGAAGGGTTGGAACTAGATGATCTTTAAGGTCCCTTCCAACACTAACCATTCTATGGTTCTATGATTCTATGACTATCTCTAGGACGGTGTAGAGGCTTCTGTAAATACCAGAATGGTTTGTTGTTGCTGCTGTGAGTGGTAGAAGCAACAATAACATGCACAACCCTGGTGCTTCAGACCTGCAGTTATGCACCAGGACCCTGAGCTCGAACAGCATTGTACAAATATTCAGTTCTGAGTGGACATGCACAATAAACGTTATGAGCTAGGCACAGAAAACGAGTGGATTACAAGAGACACATAAAATTCTTTGAAGAGTGAATTGAAATGTAAATTAAAATAGCATCTTATCAAAAATGAGGAAAGAGCTAAAAAAATTGTAGGGATAAAACATTTAATCTAAACCAAAAATATATTATTTATGCAATATATGCTGAACTTATGAAACATTGCCTCAAGATATTGTTTATGTGAAGAGTTTAATAGGATTTTTAAAATGAATATCAAACTTCTATATAGGTAAAACAGAACATGTGTGCCCCTTAAGTAGGCAAAAGAGAATCAGAAAAGAACTTCCCATTAGTGTATCTTTCACAAAACTTCATGCCAGGAACCACTGCCAGAAGGAACACGACTGTGAGCTATTTCACAATGTCAGCACCTATGTTTCTATACAAAAGAGCTGTTCCTCATTCCCTGCTTTCTCTTTTCCTTTGCCAACATCCCCTCCTCGACTTTCCCAGCACATCATCTTCCCTAGTGATGTAGTTAATTTTTTTTAATGTACATGAGGGGGTATAAGGGGCTAGGAACCAGGAGAAGGCTGATATAGACAGCTATCTTGAAATCGCAATGTGCCCTATCTCTATTTCATTTACCATTGAACTTCTGACATACTCCCCTGCAATTTCCACTCATTTTTTAATTTTTTTTTTTCCATGTGCAAGTATAAAACAGCTGTACCTAAGTCATGGCTTTTCCTTCTAGATGAATGTTTTTCATGTTGTTTCTAAAACTCCTCTCTTTCAAGGTGAATGTGTGCCAGTTAGTCACAGTCAGAGGTAATAAAGTGCCACGCTGCTATAGAGAGAACTCAAAAAAATTTTGTGATTAACAGGAGATCCTTTCCATGGGTTTCAGCTGTCATGAATGATAACATCCCTCTGTGACACAAACTTAGATTTTTCACTTTAGCATAAAAAAACCCAAACCAAACAAAATTTGTTTCAGACTAATTAATAACTCAGATTTATAGTGCTTGCTAAAAATCTGTTAATGCACTCAAATATTTTCTAGTGTTCAGGTCTTGAGAAATGTCTTCAAAAAAGACTTAAGAAAATTTCATGCACAAGCTGAAAAGAAGAGAGTGTGTATGTGTACATATACGTGTATGTACATGTGTGTGAGTGTATACAAATACAAATTTCTAGTTCCTAGCTCTTTGTGGGGAACTGATTCAGTCTAATAGATGAAGTGTTTGAAATCTGAAAAAAATGTTTTGATGGTCAGAGCAGCAAAAGGGGAAGGTGTTAAATATAGCTTATTAGCATTTTATGGAGGAAAAGAAATTCAGAATCCTCATGAGACCAATAGAGAGGGAGAAGAATACAGTACACATGTAAATTAACAGCCAGCAATCTTCGTACCTAAGGAAATATCCGCAGGACATCTTAAATCATCTAGAATTTGGGTATACTCATTAACCCATGGGAGTTAACCATCTGGCAAGTAGAATACAATGCCCTAACTAGTGTTGTTGTGTTGTTGTTTTATAAATCAGGCTGGATCCAACAGCACTGCTTGCTGAAGGGAAAGTATATAGTCATTATCATCATGTCCATTGTCAGATCACAACACATAAAATCTATATCTAGCACAAACAAAGAAGTCATCCTCAAAGCATTATTACAATGTCCATAGATTTGATAGAATATGTGATACAAGAACTTTGTGTTTTTATACATTCCTGTAAAGATTTCCTCTTTTAAAAAATGACAGTATTTACCAGCACACATGCATGGATTTATATCTGATATAAAATACTGCAAATGTAGAACAAATGTAAATGAAAGCCATACAATGCCTTCTTTTTCTAGATTGTATTTTGTCTGAAAATTAATCATATAGTAAATACATTTAAATTAACTCAACTCATGTAAATGTTATGCTGACTTGGACACAGATAAGGGTAGTTGTTAAATTTTATTGTGATTAAAATGTTGTTATTTGGACTTTGGTTTTAACAGACAGAAAGAGCAACCATTTTCCATTTATGTGCATGAAACACCAACGCACCCTCCTGAACAAGATTTACTGACACATGGGAGCAGCTGAAGAACAAGTTGGGAGTGTCCACTGTGCTTCTCCATGAACCATCATGGGCTCAGAAGAGGCTGGTGTGAGGTTGTTGGCAGGTCTGTGACCTATTTCTAATTGAACATGAGATAACTGAAGTCATGATCCATTGTTTCCAAATATCTTGTCAAAGAATTCAGAGAATTCAGGTTTAATTTGCATTTGTGTGTGCATGCAGACATGGGTGTGATCAGAGCCACAACATAGTGCGGCAACCCTAAGTAGGGGAAAACACGTACATGCCTCGCTGCCTCTGTCCTTTTGTTCCAGGAACTGGGACTCGAAGGTCATGGTGGCATTGTGGTCAGCAGAGTGTTCAGCAGCAGGTGAAACAAGCCCTGTGAACCAAGGTCTGCTCCGAGCACCAATGAATTTTGTTATGGTTTTACTTGTTTACACGCACTGTCTGATCCCATGTCCACCAGGTGCCACACAAGCATAGGACAAAATGAGCTTCCTGGCCCCACATTGCTCAGACTGTAAGATAGGATGCATGAGATCAATACAGACAGATAGACAGAAGAATATATTAAAATAATAGGAAAACATTGATCTGAATGATGCACTAATATACCAACTACCAGAAACAAAAGGAAAACCTGAATACAGAAAGTGCTGCTGTGAAAAATGAAGAACTTTGTCCTATGGTGACCGTATGCAGTAACTGCGTGACTAAAATTTAATTCCTGACACTGTCTGTAGTCTTGATTGGATTAAATTTATTTTTAAAGACCTATCCAATTTCCCCTTTCCCCATTTCCTTTCCCTTGTGATGTTGCCACTCTATTAATAGCCTCCCTAGTGAGATCCTAGGGCAAGAAGTGCAGAAAAATATTGAGCCAGATCCTCATTGGTATAAATTAATATAATTCCACTGACCTCAAGCTATTCCACCAGAGTATCCCAGTGTATCTAATTATAAAGATAGGTTATCTTTAACTAAGAAGCAAATATATTATCCAAATTGGAATTTGTCCAGGATTTGGTTTTGGATACTTAAGTCATTAGTAAAGCTTCACAGCATCTTCAGTTAAAATTTATCTTCTAAAACAAAAAAAATCCCATTTTATCAGAAGAAGTATAACATTCAGTAGGAATATCTGTTTGGGCACTGTGCAAGGACACTCCTTTATTATTTACTGAAAGAATAGATGGTCCTTGGAAAATCTTGAGAACTTTCTGTTCAAGCATTGCTCCAACATTCCCCAATTTGCACAGTTAATGCAGAGATTGCAGACTCCTCACAAAAGTGATTAAATGCAAACAAGTGCAAACTGTCTGTTTTTGTGAAGTGTGACTTTTCATGCTGTGCAACTTACTTGTTATAAAGCTATGGACTAGCTAATAGGATCGTCACTCCAAACAGCACTTACTAGAAATCTCACTTTCCATATGTCAAAGCTGCAGTAACTTTATTCCACAAAGAACTCACTTACATGCTTTACTTGTTTCATAAGCGTAGTTTTATGGAACCTTTTTAGTATTTGACACTAAAATCTACAAAATCTGAATCATCTAAAGAAGTACATTAGAGTTCATTTTTCAGAAGTATTTATCATAAGCTATTAGGAGGAGAATTAAAAATGCCAGTGGAGTTGACTGGGCTTTTAAGATTTGTCACTAATCTATTTGTGTAAAGAAAGATCTTGTAATATTCATTGCCTGCACAAATATCAGTCTCCTGTTCTTATTTTAATCTGCAAAACGTATGATTGAGAAGACAAATAGAAGCTATAAAATGGCAAATCACTTTTCCAGTGACTCTATAATATTAAAATCATTACAATGTAAAACTATTCTTAGGAAAATAGGTCCTAAGATTTGAATATCATAAAATATCAAGTGCGTTCTGCCTTGCCCAAAATAAAAGGCCTAAGATTCCCCTGAGTCTTTGGATCTATCAAAATCCTCATCTGATTCCCAGAGTACCACAACGTGGATGCTTTTGAGTGCCATCATTCTTCTTATACCACTGTGTAATTGTCTGTAGTTGAACTGACATATCTCCCTATGAAGAGAAGACAATATGCCCACTTCATCTCAGCACTGAGGAGGCAATGTTCCTACAAGCCGTGATTTCTAGAGCAAACACGGAGTCTGAGCCACTGCAGGCTGTGATGAATGCAATAGAGCATCCCACAGCTGGGAATATAGTGTGCAGCAGAGCTAATATAAATAATAAAATAAATGTTTCTGGTCAAGATCATCACTTCCTCTCAGCTCATAATTGTGGTATTGATTGAGTTAACTTTTTTTGAGGGTTTATTATATTCATGGATGAATAAGATCCGTTTACAGGAGATACCATTTCTGTAACCTGTGCAATTAAGTGTATATACTAAGAGTGGCAGAAAGCAATCCACCTGAATCCCACAGGGAACAGAGCATGTCAAGTAACTGTACAAAGAAGGCTAAACAAAAGATTTTATAGAAATCTTTTTTAAACCCACCTGGGCCAAGAACTTTCCCTTGGGGTAGATTTTAAATTAGTTCATCTTTTTTCTTTTTCTCTCCTAACTGCAGGGAAATTCAAGAAACCTCCTATCTCCCATGCAGATCACTGAGAGAAGTTGAGAGAATAGAGAAATATCTGTTCATCTGTGCATAATGCCTGGCTCTAATTTTCTATATAACTGCTCATAGCATCTCTGAACTATTAAGCTTAATAAGGTCTCATGGGTCTGTGTGTGCTTGAATGTTTTACCCCACAGAGCTCCTCTAACTGCTGTTACGACTGTAGGCTTATACTGAGAAATCAGCAACCAAACACATAACCTCCTCCTCTTATCCTCCCTACTGATACAGGCACTACCTAGTAAAAGTGATGGGTATCTACGTTTTATAGATTATGAGTGAGTTTGCAGTGGTCTCTAAAGTGGCTCCTTGAGGCAAAGAAAGGGGTCGGCTAAGTCTATTATCTGTTTTCCTAATCTTCTAACTTTGCTCTCAAGATCAATCCATTGCTATAACACTCATTCTTCCTAAGAATGGCAGAAATATAGGGCCCCAGATAAAAATCTTTTCATAAGCTTATCAAAAGCTGAGACAAGAGGAGAGAGGTAATTTTGGGAATATATTAGTTTCCACATATAATGGATATGAAATTCAATGTACTGAGCAGATAGTCTATCTGTAGCTTCTAACTTTCACCAATAAAATTTAGCTTTAAAGGTTATAAAAAGACAAGATCTATCAAGGCCTGGGTATTTACTTAACAAAATAAAATATAAATGAAACAAAACCCAGTAAGAATTATGGCAGAGCTGTCTGGTAATTTTTTGTATAAATGCTTTTCCAGCATATACACAAGAGTGTTTTCTAAAAGAAATTTTCAGTTCTACCAAAACATTTCAGTTTTTCTACTTAGAAAAAGCAAACTACTTCACTGCAGATTGAATCAACCTAAATCAAAACACCTGCTTCTGAACACATTGACACATTTCATGTGAGACTGGCTCAAAATTAAGTTTCAGCTTGCAGAATTGTGCTGCTGCTGCTGTCTAGGCACCTTTCTTCCACCCCTATTAAAGCAGCAGACTGCTGCTGTTTTCCTTTTGGGCCCAATGTTGGTTTGACAATAAGAAGCACAGATTATATTCTACCAGGGAAGATGTGTATATATCTGATTTTAAAAAAAAAGACAATTCTCCTGTCTAGTGAGTTGTCTTGATTGCAAAGAATAAATTTAGTCTGTTGGCACAGGCTTACTGAATTGTTTCAATCTCATAGCAGCAAGGAGGAGCAGTTAAGCTCAGTTACAGTAGGATAAACCAATTTGAGCAGTGGATACAGAAATATTCAGTCATATCAGGTTGAGAAAAAAAGTGGACAAGATGCCAAGGGGCAGACCTCCAGCAGGAAAATATCTTGTTTCTTCCAGATACCCTTGAGTAAAATGGTGGTCTAAAGTCTTTAGCGAGCAAGTACCTCCTTTCTTTCGGAGGATTCAAAAGATAATGTGACAAGTGTTTAGAGTTTAGTCCAAGCTGCAAGTTAATACCAGTTAAATCTCTGCTTCAGGTGGACTTTAATACAGGAGAAATTGATTTGTGACATATTATTGCAGCCATCCTCATGTCTAGCTGCATTCGTCTGTATGTCTTGCTCCAGCCACCTTCAGATATCTCCCTAACACTGGCTCCTGTTGTTCTTCCCAGAGTAGTATTTCTTCCCAGAAAAACATCTGCAGATGATAACTTCTACATAGTCAGTGAGCAGAATTTTTTGCCAAATCTCCAAATCCTCTTATTTTATCTTCTTTTTTCCTCCATTCCGTTTATCTGCTCATTTAGAAAGTCCTAGACCATACGCACTCTCAAGCATGTAGTTTTCTTATTTGTTTGCACTGTGTGAAGAACAAAAACGTAACCCTCTTCCTTGGATAGTCCCCTGAGAATTATGTAAAAGAAATATAAATAGGCCCATTTCACAGGTTTTAAAATTTATTAAACTACTCCTAGATCTTTGTACAATGTAAAAAGTAAGTTTGCATAAAGTATGAGAAGACTACTTTTCATCAGCCACATAATTTTACATGTGAATTGTCTGTTATCCATATTAGCAGAATAATCTCTCACTGTCTCTAATGCCAAAATATTTTGAGATATCATTTCCCACCTTTTTCCTTTCTGTTCAAGAGGGGTTTCTACTTTTTGAGTTGTCAGATCCACCTACACACTTGCCAATCAAGCATAAGATCTCTTAATTTCATTTATTAAAGAAAATAAACTCTCCTTCCCATTGAAATAACTGTTAAATATCCATACAGCACCCAAATTCAGAGAAAAATCAAGTTTATGTACGCATTTCAGTGATTAGAGTATTTGTACCTGTCTTCATGGTTTACCAACTGTGATTTTCCTAACAACCCAAACAGTAACTGCCTTGGAGGACAGGTTCCACTGAAAAGCAAAGGCAAAGCCAAAAATTCCTTGCAATTGGAACTCCACCACCACTTAAGAGTTTTTAGTTCATTTACTGAAAAAATATGTAAAATATTGCAATCTGTAGTGTTCATTCAGTCTTCAATGAGAAAGTTCCACCATGGATTTTATTTTCTTATAAATATATATTTGAACCCATTTTAACATAACTCAGCAAAAATGACTTATTCTATTAATCCAGTCAACCTTTTACTATGCCAACAAGAATACCAGCTGAGAGAAAGAGAGAGAGTGTCTGTATATGCCTCAGTTGCAGTTTCAAATATACTCTATTGATTCACTTCTTCTATACAACTAACAAACAGATTGCCAGTTTCCCTAAAAAACAATTTGATCACATCAAGCAAGGTTTCTTTCCACTGTCATATGATTGAAAATGATATCTTTCTTCAATACCTGTTTCCAGGGGTGGAGCCACAGACAATTTTATAAATGAGACCTACTTTGTTCTTCTCAAGGACATTGATTCTTCTTGAAAGACCCAGAAATGTAAAATGCTTTGAATGGTTAGCCCAGGGATGGATGTATATTTTAATTAGAATTGACCCTGATCCAAAAATCTATGAAGCAAATAGTCTGAAATACTTAAGATTGTAAAACCTAGTCCAGATTTCACTCCTACAACTGTTTTTCTTGATGAGGAATTAAAATGGATCCAGATCCCATCTTCTTTCCCAGCCTGAAGAGTACACTGTTCAAAACTTCACTGGAAGCACAAACTGAGCATGAGATTTTTGGGGAATTCATTCTATGTATAATTTTATTAACTTTATTTCAAGGTACTTGAAACTCACACTTTGTCAGTATTTTAAGTAAAATCTGCACAAAATATGGACTGGCACTGATTTACTGACACTGCTGTCCAGGTGCCATTCTCATTCTCTAGTATCACTGCAGATAGCTAGCTGAATGGAATTCAAGATATGTGCCAGTAAAGAGCATAATAAAACAAAATCAGCATGTTTTTGGAGTCAGGTGTTTGATCTGCATCGTTTCTTTAAAAAAAAAAAAATAAAAAGAATGTGTTAAAATAACCATCAAACCCAACTATCACCCAGTGATTGCTGAATTATTCTCTGTTGCCATTCTAATCCACAGATACCATGAAGGAAGAAAAAGAACAACCCCCCCTCATTCCTCTTACAAAGGCAAATTAGACAGATTGAAGTCAGCCACTGAAGGAGGGGGAATATGCTTTTGCCATGTCTTCTTTGCTCCTAGGTATGGGTCCTGGCAAAGATCACATCAACAAGATCAGTCCTTCCTGGGGTGCTGGATTTTTGAGTGGTAACACAGAGGCGTCGGTATAAGGAGGGCAGTGGTCACATATGCCTAGCTAGCTCACAGAAGGAAGCATATGGCTACCATTTGTTCCACCAACAGTGGTGTGCACACACCGCGAGCCCACAGAAGGAATGCTATTTTGCTCAGCCAGACTTCCTCGCGGCTCTTCCAAACTACCCGTTTCTGCACGCCTCCCGGGAAGCAAGGCATAAGCTGTCCAAAACACTTCTAAGAAGAAAGGTTTCTTAACAGCGCTAAAGCCTTTCTCTCTTGTCCTTTACTAAGTCAAGTAAGTGCTTTGTGCTACATTGCACAGATGGCTCGATGCTGCATGTGCACAAGTACAGCTGTTAGATTTGGGGTGGGTTACACGGAGCTGGCAACTCCGCCTTTCAGTTGGTATCTATGAAATTAACCAGCAGGCATATTTTTAGGGAAAGGAGAGGAATTGCTGTACAATATTTAAAAGATAAGATAGATGCTCGCATCTTTGGCACTAGATGCAAGACAATAATCTTCCGCTCTAACAGATCTGAATGCTTGGGGCAAAGACCCTATTTTTTCTCTTTGGTTTATTTTCCTGACTCTGTCACTCACACATTGCAATTGGAAGTCAGATTGTTTAGTCTAGTATTGGGACAGCACAAGTGCTGTCATATAGAGGCTTTGTTTTCGGTCGTCTGTAGATCAGCTCTTGGTCTTTTTAGGAACTGTGTGAGACAGAGTGGGTTAGAAGGCACACAAAGGTCAGCACAAAGCAGGATTGCTAGCTGGTGTGTGCTTTTATTCCAGCTATTCCATACAAACATCTGTGTGTTTTCCCCAGTCCTCGCCTCAGCACGCCAGTTTGTCACCCCAGCTTGGCACTGATTTCCTCCCAGGCAGTATGGCCACCTGCAGCTGCAGGTAAGTGAGACCGTCTTGAGTGAATGAACAGTGCATTTTAGGGAGAATATACATTAAGCCATTTGAGTACCAGTAGTTCTTCACTGCCATCCCCTTCATGCCAAGAGGATTAAGCTCTCTGCATCTTATTGAGAAAGAATCAGAGTTGTTCAGCATGTCTCAGGTGCCAAACTTTAAGGCACCCACCTTCAGATGTTTTAGTGTGGCAGTTCATTAGTATGTCAGGTACTGAACTTGCAAGCTGTCTGCTCTCACTTGGTCTTGACTAATCTGAGTGGTCAAGATTCACGTTGACACTGTCACGAAAGAGTATGTCTATTAGAAAGTTTTGTCTCACTGACAATCTATGACTAGGTTTTACCGCAGCAACTTTGTAACAGGAGATCACAATGAGATATGGGGTTTTTTTAAACATTGATGTTTTAATGAACCTTTATCGTTTCATTTTAGCGAATTTATTTTTTCCCATGTACCTATATACTGATTTTATTGTAACTGAAACTAGATACTTTTTACTATGTTGTTTTATTACCGATTAACTTGATGTAGTTAACATATATTTTATAGGTTTTCCTGTGTTCTTGATCCTCATCCTGCTGATTCTTGTAAAGACATTACCTACTTCAAGTAAATGACAGTCTGTTACTTGGGTAAGAATGCTTCACACAGGTCTACCTTCAGTAAAGCAGCACTGAAACAGTTAATACAAACATATATGTGGCCAAGGTTACAGCAATGCTTCTAAACTTTTGAATATTGTTCCCAAACCTCAGTAAAAATCACAACTGAAGGATCATACCCGCAGGGCTGAACATCAGTAAGCAGACATAGAGAGAAGATTGGCATCTACAGAATATAAAACAAGATTTAGTACATAAGGTGAAAGAAGTATCTAAGGTTCTCAGGGGACAGGCTATATCAGTCTTTTGAAATAAGTGGTTTAAGTCTTCAGCTCAGCTCCCTTTGTAACAGAAAGCCTATGTATCCTCTTTGAGTTAGTTCATACAGTATTGCAATCTGAGTACATCTACTTCATATGGCTTTGTTGCTATAAATTAATGTAGGTACATTTCTGTGTATCTTGTATGCTTTTGATTTTAGAAAAATATTTTAGTTGTGTACGTTTTAATGGTGTAATTAAAATTATATAATAATGTGAGAAATCAATAGGTAAATAATAAGTAATGTAACTGAAAATTATAATTTCAATAAACTCTTTAACTGGACAGATAACATTAAAGCCACAGCTTTTCCTTCATCCTTGCCTGTACCTTGAATATGCAACATCATACACAGCTGTATGTTCCTACTTTGCACAGGCAAAAGTGCAAAGTGACTGGTCTCTACTAAGGCCTTTGTCTTTGGTATCTTTATTGCAGTGGTGACTCAGCCAAAATTACTGTGTAGAGAGCATGAAATATGTGCTTAATTTGGTTTATTAATATTGCATTTGAAGTTTTTAGTCACTTGTATTTGTTAACACGTCATGCAGGGGCTGGAAGTTTTAGAGCTGATGAGTAAGTAATAGTTGTAAATTCTCTTGTATCTCAAGAGAAAGAAAATAATAAAGTGGACAATGCAATTTTCAAGAGCTATATTTTTGACCAGGTTACTTAAGAAGGCTGGAAAAAGCACTGTTTCTATGCTCTTGAAGAAAAAATATAATATATACCTGAATCTCCATAGCAGTCATGATATGACTCATTGGTATATTTAAAGTAAAGCCTTATACACTGCCTTGGAAACTTGGCCACTGTGAGGATCAAACTTGGTCCTGAATCAATAAAGATGACGGGACTGTTTATAGCATGAGTGAGTTCAGGATGACACCCTTCCAATACAGACTGAAGAGGAGACATTTGTTTTAGCTGACAGGAAGCCCCAATTAAAATAGCCTCTGTCTTTCCAACACTTAGCTGTGGGAAGTCATTAGTCATCCCAGACTTTAAATCTGACAGTTAGACAGTACCAGCTTTACTAAAGAGCAGGTAACATAGGTTGAACTAATATAGTGCAAGTACATGTACCACTGCCATCCATACAAAACGCAGCATGGATCCAAAAATAACATCAATTATCAGTGGCACCAAGATCAAAAGAAATATCGACTGTTGGTGAAATCCCTATTATCCCCAGACATAGGCTTAGAGGACACTGATGGATGGCTATTTACCACTATATGTTAACCTTTCCAGGGACAGGTTACTTTCAAATTTGGTGTAGGTAGTCACACTCACTGATGTGAAGCGTAGCTCATGATGTAAAATGTCAAACTGTTATAGTTTCCAGCAAAATGCATAACGACGAATTACCTCTACCACAAATACAAAGGTATGACAATGTTGTTTACAACATGTGTCAAAGCTATCTCAGTTTTGCTGAATTGCCCCATCTATCTGAACCATGTTGGATGCATAGTAGTCAATCTAGAAACATCATCACCATACCTGAACATTTTGTGTATTTTGCACTGGAGGTACTTCAGGTATTGAAGAAGAAAACTGTTGGTCCTTGAACAGGCTTCAGGCATCTACAGAACAGGGGAGGTCCGGGATTTGCTTTTGTTTACAAGCTGAGGAAGAGAGAATTGCTGAGGTGATCCTTCATACTTTTCCAAGAATTTTAAGCTAAACATACAAAATGGAGTGTTTTGCTGCAAGGTGTGTAACAATCAGGAAGTGCAAGCGGAATGCAAGAAAGCAGAAGGTGATGTTCTGCTATTGTCCAAGCTAGATCACAGTTTGTGCCTCTTACATAGGAGGGAGGCAACCTTACTGAACTTTGAGTCACGAGGATCATTCAGTGACAAGAAAGGGAAAAGAAGAAACTGGCTTTCTTCTCTACCCAGAAGCAGCTCGTTCCTGCTGCCCGTCTTGAATTTAGACAGTATTCTGTGTCTCAACAGTACCTCAGAGACACTCCATAACTAGACATGCTTAATTTCAGTATGTTTCCTCCTCCATTTGTTAGAAAATATCCGTGCATAGGTAAGTCCTTTTCTGTGGGGACTTTATGAATTGCTGTAGTCTTAGTTTATAGTAGTGTATATATAGTTTATAAACTTATGAAATTTTAAAACTAAAAAGTAGATAGTTTATTTTATTATAGACTTTTTTGAATATTCCCTTTCTCATGACATCACAACTTGTTATGGAAATAAATGTGACAACAAAAGTGCATTTTGTTGTAACTTGGCAACAAGCAAAAGGAACTGACTGATGCTGAAGATACTGAGACACATTCTTCACAGTGTTAGCCTAGAAAGAATTTGGATAATAGGAAAAAAAATATAAATGGTGTCTAAATCAAATATTTCTTTTCCCATTTTATCACATAGTGCTGATAGCTCATTAGGGAGTAAGTCCCTTTCTAGCTCAAATTGTTTACATGCAGGTACTTGATAAAGGTTCACTGAGACCTGCCCCACTCCTTTAGCCAGGGTTGAATGTCACCAAAGGGAGTTTTGTAAGAGATAACAGAACTCCCAAAACAAAATTCTGCCTGTAACAGTGACTGTCTGGGGAATATTGCAAAGTCAAATGGGTATAGAGTTTGCTGTCATTGAACTGGGTTTTACACGAGAACCAGACCTAATTCCTTTCTGATACGTTACTTCCTCTGTAACACATATCTGTTTATTTCAAAGATATCTGTAAGTGTTCATTTGCATTTTCGCTTGTATTCAAGCAGCAGTGGGGCAGATGTGTTAAGAAGGGAAGGAGAAGAAGGCAGAGGAAGTACAAAATATCCTGGAGAAGTTCATTCAAAGTATAAATGAACAGAAACAGGATTCAAATTGCATAAATTGTTGTGATTAGCTATTGAAGTCCTAATTAATGTTGAGATTCTCTTGACAGTGTTTAAAAGTCACAAAAGATAATATTATTTTCTCTTTAATTTTTAGAAGATTAAAATAAATGGAAGAACAACTATGTGTCTCAGACATACAATAATTTACCACTTCTTAATGATTTATCAGGTTCTGCAAGCCATGGTACCTGACCGAGTCTATGCTCTTAACTCGTGGCAAATGTGACATAAAACATGGCAGCTCTAATTTTACCCAAAAAGGTTTATAAAAGCTTATGCACTTTACCACACAAATGTGATATCAGACCTGGAGGAGTATAAGCATCATTACAGTGGCCCAACAGATGTATGAAGACTTCAAAGCACCTTCCAGCCTTGGCAACTCATTTCTGAGCCAAAATTACCCAGCTGCTATTTTAAGCACTGAAGTGTTGTTAAGATTGGAAAAGGGAAATTAAAAAAAAAAAAAAATGAGCAGAGCCTAGCATTTAATGTGCCAGTTCTATAAGGGACAGTGAAATTCAGCTTCAGAAAGAAAAGGCAACAGATTGACAGACCAAGCCAGCAGGAAGAGTAGAAAACTGAATAGTAAGGTGTACATGATGAAAGACAAAAATAGTAACTAGGAAATCCCAGAGCTGCAGAGATGTTAAAGGGTGGGTAGATTGCCTTTGATGTCCATTAGGTAAGAAAGCCAAATAATACTTTATTTTCTGTTTCAATTAATCATGAGTTACATAGTCTATATATGTCCGTGAATTATTATTCACATATACTCTATTTTACATATATTTCATGTGGACTAAGTGCTTGCAGGTCAGCAGTGTTTAACATCTTTCACTATTGAAGTTGCTTTTCTTTTACAAACTCTGAACTTGAAGTGCAAGTGTGACCTCACACATGCAAAAAGTCAAGCCTGTGCTTAAGTTTTTATGGCATCAGGTCTTTCTGTAATCTTTATAATTTATGAAGCAGAAGTCTCATAGACAAGCAAATTCACTTTGCATTCTCCACATATTTTAATGCAGAGATACCACGGAATCGAAGCTTAAAAAATATTCTCAGACTTGAAGGAAATATTTTATTTCTAGATCAATGTTGACCTAACAGCTTTATTAATTTATCAAGAGAAGAGCTATAACCCTATTGTTACTTGCCTGACAATAAATACTATGGTAATTTCCAAAGACAAATATTTTTTTGTTGATCATTAAATACTAAATTTTTTAGTCTCTTCTCCCTCTGGATTAAATAAATGTTATTAGTTTTTCAGTTGTGTACAGTAAATATGGATTTCAGGACTTGTTTGTCTGCATTTCTTAAAACATTTATGAACATTGAGCAGATGAATTTGTTTTAAGCATATTTTTTCATTTGAACACTTTTCCCTCTGGTTTTTAATATGGATACCATTCATCACATATTGAATAAAGCAACTTTTACATTATTTAATACCTTGACCCAAATCACATTGTATCCATAAATATTTTACAGTCTGTGTGCAACAAAACCATGATTACCAAACTCATGTCTGCACTTGTAGGTAACATACTATAACAAATTGACCATTTTCCCTTCTCCTGTTTTTTTAACGGAGAATTGGTGTTAGTAACTGTCCAGCCGAATAGAAGAGGTTGCATGTGCATATATGGGTGTATATGTATCCCAGTATGTATAAATGTGTGTGTCTGTGAGTGTATACATATACATTTTAACACTTAGTCTACAGGGATAGGATGCTGGAAATGTGGAGCAGGTTCTTTTGCCAAATTTCTGTCTATATTAAATCCATACATACACAAAATAGAAAATATCACTCATTGCATGTCTTTCCAGCAGATTTTTAGTGAGTCTGGAAATGAATTTCCAGACTTGAATCACGGCTGCAAGTACAGCTGCATGTCTGGCAGAGGCAGAGTCTTTGCTGGTGGTTGAATTGAATGGGCAGATGTAGCTTAACAGCTACTTTAGAATTTGAAGAAATTATCTTCTTTTTTTATTTGTCCTGAATTTTGCTAAGCAAGCACAATAATGCCAGATGGATATTCAGAAAGCAGTAAACTGAACAGTGAGGAAAAAAACAAAAGTGGTGAATCTCGGCCTGTCATCAGGGTGACAAGAGGTGGGCAGTTTTACTGGCACAGGGCTCAGGTCATCACTTAGTTGCATTCAAGGTTATAATCTTCAGAGATGTGATTGACTGAATTAAGTGAAATATCAGACTTTTTTTCATTCTCTAGTGGAGTCCCTCAGGGGTCACTACTGGGACCAGTACTATTCAATATATTCATCAATGACCTGGATGAGGGAACAGAGTGCACTGTAGGCAAGTTTGCTGACGATACCAAGCTGGGAGGAGTGGCGGACACAGCAGAGGGCTGTGCTGCCATCCAGAGAGACCTGGACAGACTGGAGAGCTGGGCAGGGAAAAATTTAATGAAATATAATAAGGGCAAGTGTAGGGTGTTGCACCTGGGCAGGAATAATCCCATGTACCAGTATAGGTTGGGGACAGACCCATACTGTTGGAGAACAGTGTAGGGGAAATGGACCTGGGAATCCTGGTGGACAGCAGGATGACCATGAGCCAGCACTGTGCCCATGTGGCCAAGAAGGCCAATGGCATCCTGGGGTGTATTAGAAGGGGTGTGGTAGTAGGTCAAGAGAGGTTCTTCTTCCCCTCTACTCTGCCCTGGTGAGGCCACATCTGGAATATTGTCTGCAGTTCCGGGCTTCACAGTTGAAGAAGGACAGGGAACTGCTTGAGAGAGTCCAGCACAGAGATACAAAGATAATTAAGGGAGTGGAACATCTCCCTTATGAGGAAAGGCTGAGGGAGCTGGGTCTCTTTAGTTTGGAGAAGAAGAGACTGAGGGATGACCTCATTAAGGTTTATAAATATGTAAAGGGTGAATGTCAGGAAGATGGAGCCAGGCTCTTCTCAGTGACGTCCAACAGCGGGACAAGGGGCAATGGGTGCAAGCTAAAGCATAGGAGGTTCTGTGTAAACATAACAAAACACTTTTTCACTGTGAGAGTGACAGGCCACTGGAACAGGCTGCCCAGGGAGGTTGTGGAGTCTTCTTCTCTGGAGACATTCAAAACCCTCCTGGACACCTCCCTGTGTGACCTACTGCAGATGTTCCTGCTCCGGCAGGGGGATTGGACTAGATGATCTTTTGAGGTGTCTTCCAATCCCTAACATTCTGAGATTCTGAATAGGATGAATGAGATCTGAATAAAGCTAGAAGGTGCACATATAAATCCTGATTTGTTTTCCTTTACTAAGCATTTCATTTTGCATTATAAAGGCACAAAAAGAAGGTGGTGCAAAAAACCAACAAACTCAAACAGGATCAGTTCAGCTTAACCCTGCTGTCAGCCATGACAGTTGGAGCATTACAGTAAAGGGCTCAGCCTTCCACCACAAATCCTGAAAGCACACCTCAGTCCCCTCTGCTTTTCCTAAGGAAAACCACATTTGCTGGAAGCCATGGGTGTCAGTGACAGATAGCTTTTAGCACACATTAACGTATGTCAAACATTTCATTTTGCAACTGAGTATTTAGTATTCTTGACCCTCTTCTAAAAACCCATCCTTGCTTGGGAAGTTGGCTCCACCAACACAAAGTGAGAACAGTTTCCCACATGACCATGAAGAAATGGCAGTTTGCAGTAAAGCCATTTTCATAAAAAAATGCATATTAGCATTTTTCTGTAGCTATAACCCTGGTTTGGTCTGACATTTCTGGAAGGCAGTGGAGATTTTCCATTGATTTATTTGAGGCTGAATCAGGACAGAGATGAACCTAAACAGTTTGTTAAGGACTTGTTACTAGTAACTCTTCTAGTCATTCGCTGTCAAATATATTCAGGTACATGCCCAAAAGTGGCCTTATTGCAACCTGAAAGTGTTCCCAGCAGGACCTGTTCCTCTGAAGCTGCTGTGGTTGGCTCCTTTGGTGTCACGTAGGTAAGTGCCTGAATCTATGAGGAACCGTGTGGTCTGTTTGCCATGGTTAAATGCAGGTGTCAGTGTAGAGAGTCTGGCATTTGGATTTTGGTTTTGGTTTGTTTGGGGTTTTTAAAATAATAAATTATTTGTAAAAATTAATTGCATTGCTAAGTGTTTAATACCTAACAAAAAAAAAACCAAACAAAAAAACAACAAACAAACAAACCCTAAACCACATTGAATCCCATTATGCATAGTAGCAGACACTATGCTAATGCTTTCTTGTGAATCCGGACTTCTCTCCCCCCTCCTGCTGCTCTGTTCCAGATCCCAACAACAGGCAACCTTTCTCTGCTTCTGATAAAAGGTAGAAAATCTTCTTCCTTTCCTCGTGGCAGACTGCACTGCTAGATCCACGACCAACTTTTCCACAGGGGAAAGATATTTAATCTTTCCTTCTTCACTCAGTCTCTTCTAGTAATGGGGCAACCCAAATCTCCTTTCATAACGTAAGTCTCACAGGAAAACATCACACAGGAAAGCACAGTGTGAGCCTCTGGAAATCGCAACAGCAAACCCAGTCATAAATTGCCTGGTTTAGGTTCCTCCAGTTCAGATACAAACCATAGGTAGAGACTATTTCAAAAACAGTATTCAGCCACCTCAGATAAATAAAACTCTGCTTCTGTGATTGATGTGAACTGAATAATCAGGCTGTTTATACAGGTATCTTTGTCAATAAAACCAAAGTGAATGTGAGTAGTAAACTGCAGTAGAGTTGGGGTAAGCATTTCCCAAACAGTGAGTAAAAGCACTTAATTCTATTGCAAAGCTTGAAACTCTTACTTTGAGTTAACTTCTCTAATTATTAATATAAGCAAAATTGAATTGACACTAATTAGATAAACATGGCTTAAAACTCTTAGAGATGGTAAACTGAGGGTAATATTGTAATGCAGTACAAAGTATAATGATAATTATTTCATTGGACACAGCACAATAATTAGCAAGTATGTACCATGGTTTAAATATGAGAAGACTGTGTCTGAACATTATTCCTAAGATTTTAGCAATTTGTAGTCATCATGGTACTGCTATAAAACACTACTCAAATTTCATAGTGAGCTTGGGTAAAAAAACACCAGTTGTTCTTAGTTGCTTGTCTGTAGAGCTCTGTTGTATGAAAAGCAATTATTATTATTTGAGGTGGTATGAGTAAGGAAGGCAGGGGGAGGACAGAGTCCCTAGAAATGGCTCTCATGCTTGTGCATGGTTTGTTTATCTCGTCTTTCGCTCCCACTTTGAGCTGTGGAGTTAGGGGGAGCTGGCAGCTGGCAGCTCATCATTGCAGGCACACACTGTCCCATCTGCACTGCTTATAGTGGTGAGGTCGCATGGGGTTTTACCCAAACAGGCTCTCAGGGGTACAATAACATACCTCTTGATTTGGCTGTGAAGTTATACTTATTATTAATAGACCTGATAAGAGGCTGGGGCTCTATTCAACCACTTTAGTGCTAATTATTCAGTTTGATCTGAGCCGATTATGATACTGATAGATAACCACACCACATTTATAGCTATAGCAAGCAGTGGCCAAGAACTTTGGCTCATGCTGCTGTTTGGTTTATCTGATAGGAAAGGAGGAGGAAAAAAGAAGCTGCTCTGGTTGATTAGCAATGTGTTGCATGGGACCATTTATAATGAAGCATATCATTTAAATTTTCCTTTACAAATGAGTCCAACTCTCTTTGCAGGCTGCAGGCTCTGTTAATTGTCACAAACATTGCTTTTTTTTTTTTTTAAACATTATTAGCTCTTTGGCAGGATCTCCATTGTTGACTAAAAACTTGGCATGATCAGGGCTTGCTGAATAATTTAGGTTGTTGGCAGCTGGAGTAGGAGAACACACACATCTAGGCAGGCAGACGTGCTGCTTGAGCTCTTTATATAATAGCATTGTATACAAAGCAGACTATAGTCAGAAATGACTTCTGTGTCTGTTTATAGGTAAACACTGATGTTAGTTTTACAGAAAAAGAAATTGAGGGATACTTCAAATGGTATATAATATGTGAGACAGATGCACTGCTGCTTGTTCCAATGACTCCCTTAATCTCTGACTTTCACAGAATATGATTACAGCAGATTCTGAGGAGCAGCACTTCAAGTACGTTTCTGTGCACTTTGGGTCTTGTGTATAAACACCACTGCACATGATAATGATGCTGTGAGCTTAGCCAGAAAAGGCACTCCTCACACTTTGCCTTTGTGCAGCAAATGGCTCCCAATTGTACTGTCAGTCATAGAGAAAATGTGCAGCTTGAGAGATGTCCATTTTGGAATTACATTTGTGTGCTGTATGAGCTCCCACTTTTATCAAAGTGTCTAGAAGACAAGTAAAATACATAAAACCTGCTGCGTGCATCCTGATGCAAGGTGCCCAAAGCATTAATGATGAGCACTGGATAGGTTTTTCCAAATCAGTTATCTATCTCCCACAAAAATTTTTCCTATATTTGTGATGTCTGTAAATGTACATTTCTTGTCTCATTCATGCACCTTTGTGTTGTACTTAACTGTCATTATCATGATACCTATGAGATGGAGGCTGGATTTGTTCATTTCAAAGTTTGAGCAGTATTGAATGAACAGGAGAGAAATCAAAGATAAATAACACATGAGGGCCCAGTACTGGGTGTTTATTATCCGTTTGTTTCCGCTTGTGCATTGCCTCTCTATTTTTCCAAGTTGCCAGTCTTTTCCCAGGAAAGTCTTCTCCCTTACGAGCTCCTCACTCCTTAATTCCACTTTAAATCCTTCGAGGCCCTCTGCTTCCCAGGCCTTTTTCTTTCTGCCTGCAAGCCTGCTTCCCTGGAGAGGAAGGACTTCACTAGAAAACGTCTCATGGATTTCTGTGACAGCCACTTGACAGGTATGATAGAACATAATGAGAAATGAATAGAACACTCTCATAGCAATGTCAACAGAGGGAGAATAACAGAGTTAGGCTGAGGATGAGCAGGCTCTCTTCCTCCCCGACACTGGTCCTGTAATCAGTGCTGGAGCACAAGGTGAGAGAGGTGGCTGCAAGGAGGCAGTGTGCTCTCTTGAAAATTTTCATGGCTATTGGCTAAAAAAGACCAAGCATTGTTAAAACTGGAATTTCTCCCACTTATGTTATGACACTTCTGTGCTTAACAAGAAGGAATAGCAGGGTGAATATTACCTAAGCACTATAATACAGACTCCATTTAGATGCACACACCTAAATGTTTCCCAGAGCAAGTATCTGATAACTGTCAGAGTGGTCTTCCTGCAATGTGATAACCTTTGTGATCACATTTGGGAAGCACCCCTGAATTGTAACTAGCAGATGGCATTCCAATTATTATTTATTGTATATATTTCACTCCACAATAATGGCCAGCACAAATCCATGTATAAATGTACTATGCAGCTTGAAAGACTGCTGACGAAACATCCATCATCATAAAGAATCTATTTTATGAGACTGTGTTATGATGGCACACTTAAAAGATCATAAATAAATGACTTCACCAATATCTTTTTTAATTTCCTAGAAAACTGCACAGACTTCCCCATCATTTGTCAACAGATCTCTAAGAATTTATTCTGTTCAATTCATTGGATTTTTATGCAGGAATTAACTGCTTATGTTTGCCACTGGTGTGTTAAGGGATATATCAACAATACCTACATGTAGGTAAGAGGGAATGGATGTGAAAGGACAAATCCAACTCGACCCCAAGGCATGAACTTCACTCCAAGTATATGGAAAGTCCTAGTGACTTTAATCTAAATACTCGCCCTGACAAATTTTAGCACATGCCAAAGTCCTTTGCTGTGTTGAGATCGTATTTAGCAGCTGGCTGTAGTTAGCTGTGTTGTACCATAGGAAATCAGTGGGCTCAGCAGCCGATAGACTGTTACCAACCAATAGCAACAGATAGCAATTGATAGACTCTCTTCACAAACAGTTTAGGGGTCTCCTTTCATGAGAACAAACTGAGGAAAATTTCTTTTCATAAATTCTAAATGTTTGTAGGAAAATTTATAGATTAGATTATATTAAAATAAATGGATGTGAAGTAAGTCCTACACTGTCTCTACATCAGTTTCTTAAAATTAATGCTGCTTCAGATTTTTTCGCCATGAGTCTCATGGACAGAATACTTCTGCATACAATTATTTATCACCATTGTGTTTCCCAAGACAAAAAATGTGACTGTCTGCCCACAGTTTGAATTTTGCAACACATGACCCGTACAATTTGCAGTCAGAAATATCCCAGTTTTCACGACTGACAAATATTTGGAAGAACTGTGATATAAGATTTGGGCTGGAAATTAGAAGATCAGGTCATCAGATAGTGTTGAAAATGTGCCCCAATATGTTTTACAATTTAATATAACCTTAATATTTTGTAAAACACGTGAATGATAAATACTAATACAGTGACAGAAATTACCATTGGGCTTAGTTGCGCAGTAAAGCAATTATGTATTTCTCAAATTCAAAAACTTTACTGGTAAAACTATGAACAGAGTTTTGTGCAAACTAATCTCCAGAGAATGGAGATGAGAAAAGAAAGAAAATAATGGAAAGCCAATGACTGATGCACTTTCCCTAGTTCCTTTTGTCCCAGTGAAAAGCATATTTCTTCTAATGCAGCAGTGGCAGCTCTTATCTGTTTGAGCACAAGAGCCTCTAGAGTATGAGAACCTTTTAATAAAGAAGACTATTCTTCTGTTATAAATCATTCATTGAGTAAGAAGAGACTCTTACAGGATTAGCAGTGTTACTTAGTTTGATGAATCTCATAATGTTAGAATTTTAACAACAGACCCATAAAAAGGTTGCATGTACTTCAGTCCAAAGCACAGCAGCTATATATGGACACAGGGCTACACAATGTCCAGCATGAAGAATTAAAAAGGCTGGGGTTGATTAGCATTTACAAGAAAGTTGACAACCAAAGGCTCTGTAATCTGTATTGGAGTAACAATGTTGAGTTGATTTTCTATTTTTTAATGAGTGCTCAACTATGATCCTAGTATTGCTGTGACAGAGATGTTTGATGTTGGGGTGGAATAGACTGAAAGCATCATTGACTGTGTCTGCTCTTTCATGTGTGTCTGCCACAGGAATGGTAAATAGAGTTCCTTAAAATGAACTCTGAGGTGAGTGCAGGATAATACAGAATCACTTCCTAGATAGGACTTCATCGGCGTACAAATGCAGGACTTGTCTACACTACCCTGAAGACTTTTGTTGGCAAAAATATAGACAGGTTGCATTGTGGATTCTGAGGATTTTTTTTTCTTCCTTTGTTTGAGGGGTTTTTTTCCTAACATCTATGTGGATTTAACCATTCCAGCATAAACACCCACGTTTGATATCAGCACCAGAAGGCTATGTATACACCTCACTGGAACCTCAGTATCAGAGCTCATTGAAAAAAGTACATTCTCACAGAAATCTCTGACTTGACATCAAAAACGTGAGGAGAGGAGATGTTTTAAATACACTGTCTATTTCATACAGAGGCAAAAAGCAAAAAAGAGCTATAAGCAAAATGCTTTGACCAGGTCCTTCAGGTTCATTCTGAGCTAAGCAAAAGAGGTACGATATACATATTTCCTTCCTTTTGAAATAAATGTCAGATTGCAAGTGTTGCTATAAGCTGCACTGCTAATATTTTAATTAAGGAATTGGAGAAAATATTTGCATGTCCATAATAGACATCAAGCTGTGAAAGTGGAGAACAGGTGAATTTCGCTGGAGAATAAGGTTAGATTTTCTGTCACCTATCACTCTCTGGGAGTCTAAGGTCTCATTAGGGTCCACAGATATCTAGTCAGCACCAACAAGAGGTCCTAGTGAGCTGTTCAGACAACCTTCCAGAAACTCAGATGAGCTGAACTACTGCTCCAGGTTCTACTGACTGCACTGGAGGGATCTTCACTGGCTTTGACAGGAGACAGGACACCTCATGGCAGCTTGATGTCTGTGTCTGTAACTAGACCAAAAACACTTAATGTCAGTGACTGAACGCCATCGCTAAATTTAGCTATTTGCAAATTGCTTAGGATAAATCACCCTTTTGTAATCTTTCACCCAGTGTTAAGATGGCTGCTGAAGCCACTGAACTGCCAGGTCTTAAAGCTTTCTAGTTTTACAAAGTAGGAACATGAGCAGCCACCTCAAATGCACCAGTGGTTAGTTATAATACTGTCTTATAAAATGGTTGAAGTGACTGTAAAATATATAACAAATTATACAGTTTGGAGGCCTAAGAAAAGGAGTAACCCTGCACCCCAGTGACAATCTTCAGAGATTAATCTCCTCAGGGGTAAGAGGGTATGATGCAAACTGCCATTCTGCAAAGTACATCAGAGTCTCTTCAGGCTTTTATGGACTTCTCTCGCAATCACACTCCCTAATAACACTTTGGAAGTGCTGAAGAAAAAGATATCAACAACATTACTGAACTTTTTCAACAAGAACTCTTTGCCAAGTTAGTGAATAATTCTGGCATCACTGAAGTAGCATTTTCAGTGAACAGAACTATTCCTTTTCCTTCTTCAAAACCACCCATCTTTACTGATGTTTCTCTTCCTACTCCATCTTCTACCTTTGCTCTTTCGTGGTGGCTGTGGCTGAAATAACTTCTTACCTGATGTCAAATTTTACCATACAATTTCAGAGCTTAAATCAAAGTTGTTTGCAAATCAGTGCTAGACTTGGCAAGGTGTTTGGGAAAATTCTTAGTTTTCTAAAACATTTTGTTCTTCTCTAGAAAATTTCACATTCTGCTAAATTTTTCTACAGCATGGCACTTTTCTCTCTCTAGCTCATCTAAACTGAATACTTTGTGCAGTGAAACCTTTGGTGCACAGGCCAGAGTAGCACTTTAGGGAACAACTGTACATCTGGCCGAGAATTGCAGTTCCTTGTTCACAGGAACAGTTTACAGGCTGGTCTTATTTCTGTGAGGTTAAGGGCAGAAGAAGGGCTTATTTTATTGTGGTCTGGATTGGGCAGAAACCGAAATATTTAGAAATTTTAAATGAACAGGGAATTAAATGGGTCTGAACAGCATGATGTGCACTATGTGCGGTAGTAGTTTTCCAGAAGCGGTAATTAGGTCTAGAGCCAGAGCTGTAAACGTATAATAGAATTAAGTCTAATAAAAGACACTAGCAATTGCATCCAAACAGAAAAACAAAACAAAACAAAAAAAGACAAAAATATACTCCTTGTTTTCATTGTGCTGGATAGAGTCCAGGCTAATCTCAGAGGCTAGTCTGCTGCAGGAAAACTGCAAACTGTGCTCTTCATGCCTTGAAAAAGAAAAGGAAAAGAAAAAAAAAAAAGGTATTGCTAGTAGTTCAAAGGCTATTTTTTGTTTGTTTATTTTTTTTTCCCTTGTGTATTCTTTCATGAAGGACCTCAACACACTCAACTCAGACTAAACTTAATATATAAGAGTGAGGATTCTAGGTAGCTCATAGGTTGAAGAACTAGTTAAATAAAATATGCTTTTCACATCCTTTCTCCTGCCCTTTGATAATAGTCCTTAAAGAGACAAATCTGTCATGACACAAATGCTATTTATATAAAAAAGTCACACTAGATCATCAACAGGCACAACACAGTTAATACTGTTATTTTATTGTCCCACGTAAAAGGGAAATCTCTATAAACTATAAACTTTGGTTCAAGGTGAAGATAGGAAACATGCTTTTGAGAAACCAGCCTCCCTCATGCCTGCCTGCTTTCTAGTAACAAACAGCAAGTACAAAGGCTGAGGTAGCAATAGGTCTTGTGCGCAAGCAGTATACTTGCTAAACCCTGCTAAAACCTCAGCAAAAACCTGGCAACTGACCAGTTGAAATTGGCAATCAGACATATGGTTTGTGTTGATCTCAACTGTCACGTAATTGCTTTCTCTCTTGCCCCTTGCCCCTGTGTTATTAACTCATAGAATCATTGTAGGGTTTATGTGTTCAAAAGATTTTACCAGCAATCTTAGGCAGCAGTGGCGCGTATTAACCTGTGTAGCATCCTTTACCTAAAATAGATAACTGTAACTCGAATTTCAAGTTTTCTTGGACATTAAATAAGGGATCATTCTCTGTAAGTCAAAACATCAGTCAACTATGAACGGTGCATCATTATGGTGTGGATACAAGCCGAAAATGGTATCAATTATCTGGAAAATAACCAGTGCTTTATGTTGAATAAAAACACAGTTATCAAGGAAGGCAAATCACACCATTAATGATGAGAATGGTCACAATGACCACCCAGAGAAGAAAGTTTCTTTCTGTGCTTTAGATTCTACTTCTTCTCTTCCTTTTATACACTAACTCATTTTCTCCACCTCCTGCCTCTAACCACAATAGTTTTAGTTTTGCCATGTATGTAGCAGATAGACCTTACTTTAAATAAAAAGCTGCACTGACTCCAACTGAACATGCTGCTTAGATTAACGAGGACAGAAAAAAATCCAATATAGATCCTGTGCTTCATTTTGTCCTGTCTTTGAAATGTAAGTTGTCTTTCCTCTCTGCTGTTCTCCATGAGATACCAGACAGAAGGAAGGAGCATAAAGAAGTGAGTAGGGATGAGGGGAGGACAACCCCTTCCCCTCATCTTCCATATGCAATGTTGAAGTTCTGCTACTTTTAAAGCTTTCTCCCCTGTGTGCCTACACAGAATCACAGAATCTCAGAATGTTAGGGATTGGAAGATACTGCAAAAGATCATCTAGTCCAACCCCACTGCCAGATCAGGATCACCTATGGTAGATCACACAGGAACATGTCCAGGTGGATTTTTAGTGTCTCCAGAGAAGGAGACTTCACAACCTCTCTGGGAAGCCTATTTCAGTGGCTTGTCACTCTCAGTGAAAAAGTTTTCTTTTTGTTTACATGGAACCTCCTATACTCCAGCTTGCACCCATTGCCCCTTGTCCCGCTGTTGGACATCACTGAGAAGAGTTTGCCTCCATTTTCCTGACATTCACCCTTTACATATTTATAAATATTAATGAGGTCACCCCTTAGTCTCCTCCAAACTAAAGAGGCCCAGCTCCCTCAACCTTTCCTCATAAGGGAGATGTTCCACTCCTTTAATCAACTTTGTAGATCTAAAACACGCTTTAGTCTCCCCTTTCATTACTCAGAACTAAATCACTAGGCAACCTACAGCATATTCTGGTGATAGGTAGTCTTTCAGATGATCCTGGGCACTGGTTCCAGAGCAGAGCAAACTGCTAGCAGCAAAATGCCTGAACTCCTGGGTATTGAAGTTTCAGGGTCTCTATCAAAGTAGCAGATATTAATCATCTGCTACGAGACTTTTAGCAGAAATTAATCATCTGCTACGAGACTTTCAGCAGAAGGTATACAAACTTCCCACTGGTAAAGAAAGTGTAAGAAGAGTACAAAATAATTTTAAAAGATTTAGGATTGAAGGAAATAGCTAGATCCCAATAGATAAAGAAAAACAGAAAAGTAGAAAGTTTTTCTGAAGGCTGAAACACATGCTATTCTTTAAGTCCTATAAGTTTTCTATTTTATTTATTAAAGGGACTAAGTAGGCAGAGTCTTAGAGCTCCCACTCTTGACTTCCCATTCAGGTGCAGACACAGACTCAGTTTCTCAGAAGCTCCCTGCACATTTCCCACTTGTAGGCATTTCTCCACTAGTTCTCATATTTTATGAGTATCAAAATTTCCTTGTTCTTGGTGCAAATTATACCATCAACTGGATAAAACAGGTTTTGAGATATGAGACTTAAAAGATTACAGGTGGGTATAAATACAAAAAAAATAAGGTTTGTGGTATGAATAGAAGAAAGATTCTATTTAAAGGAATTATTGAGCATAATTTTAAAGGATGGGGATATTGCTACTCTTATGGAAATTGGTATCTCCTTTGGCAATTCTCATCTTGTTCACATCAGTTCATGTATATCCCTTGGCTAGACAGATGATGCTGTATAATCCTTTAAACACCTTTCAGCTGATACAAGTACCACTTTTTGTACAAACCAAAATACAATCTTCAGTGTTGGAGTGGTATGTATCTTTACTGCATTCAAATAATTGAACAAAGACTTAAAGAAATACAGCAACTTCCTTCATAGGAGAACACAATACTGGGTAAAGTTAAAACATGGATCTGATTTATTTTCTTCCTCCATGCTATAGCAACTCAAAAGTAACACTTGAACACACATAGGCAATTACTGATTCAAATCTTTATAACTGTAATCAGATTCTGGAATAATGAAATTATTAAATAAATTATTTTAAAAAACAAACAAAACCAACAAAAAAACCCAAAACTATATACTCCTTTTGTGCAAGAGTCGGAAAGAGAGATCACCACTCTGCAACATCTAGCAGAACTAATTGGGGCCAGATTTTTACTCTTTTGTCATAAATCTATTATTCGCTACGAATATGCAGAATTAACTACAGTATATGAAAAATAGTGAGACCTGTTTGTAGTTTGGCTCAAAAAGGTTTGTAAAGTCTCTCCTGTGTAATTGCTCAGCTTTATCTTGGAACACCAGAAGGCATCAAGCTAATATCCCTGGGTTTATCACAGAAAAATTGCTATATTTTGAGTTTTATCAGCATGCTTTTTGAAGTACCCAGGTGTTATGGCATTTTGCCCAATTAACCCATGATAGTACCAGAGTCAGTTTTAAATTCTTCAGGATTTTTCTTTGAATTATTAACATAAAGTCTTAAGTGTTTGTGTATTTGGAAATTTTTTGTTGCCCTTTTCTGCATTTCTGTGAATTATAATGAAGTCAGTTGCCAACACTTATAATGGAAAAACAAGGCTAGCTTCTGGTCACCATTATTGCAAGACACCTTCAACACATTTCTATCAGTCAGTGAGTCGTCAACAAAATGTTTTAATCCAGATCTTTATGAGTTTAAAGGGAAATATGGAAAATCTAGCTGAAGTGCCGTGTGTGTCAATGGTCCTATGTTGTGCCTGCTCCAGTTTTAGTTCTTGGCTTTCAAGTGAAAAAGAAAGTTGACAGTTCATGGAAAAATTTGACATGCTCCACAGAAAGCAAGTGTCAGTTGAAATCTGGCAAGTCACAGTAGTAAATATGTCCATACAGGAAAATAAACTGTGGAAATGCATTTAAAAGCAGCATTTGAGCCTTTACAAATTCAATATGCATTGAACGAACAAGTGTACCAGGCCATGGAGTACTAATAAACTTCTGATACTCCTGCCCAAGCCTGAGTCACTCTGGCCTTTTGCATTTGAATGCCTCATGTTTATGAGGCTGCTGTAAACCTTGGACCTCAATTACTACATGATAACAGGTTTTTATTGCATTACCCTTTCCAGACCTGAGAGCTTGGATTTCCCTGCACTTGGGCACTGGGACACAGCTGGGAGATGGTCTGCATAACCAATTAGCAGATTACTTCTGAAAATATATATCCTTCACCTAAAAATGATCCATCAGCTCCAGCTACCTGCTGCCGCCACTTGAGGGGAAGGAAAGAGGGAGAGAGAAAAGATTTGTCTACAGCTCTATAATTGCATAAACAATGCATCGTTCACTTGACAAACTATATTAATAGCACCCTAGAGGACATGCTCTGGACATGCAAAATGTTGCAAAGCACTTGCATTTTATGGCAAATCTTTTTAATTTTTCAGTTAAAATTATAATAAATATTGATTTTCAATGTACCATCACTGTATCTAGAACACTTCCTAGCAGTGTCCATGAAATTTATTTAAGTTATTTGGTTTGAGTTTTTAGGCACCAACTGTATCTTACTAAAACACAAAGGTTGTTTTCCCAGAATCCTGGTTTGTGTGTTGTACCCAGGGTTCCTAAAATTCTTTATTTTTTCCCCTCTGTTTTTCCTCACTTTTGTGGCAGCTCTGATTTTAGGGTTAAATGTGAAAGAAAAACCACCAGGGACCTATTAGCAGAGATTTCTGTCATGCAAAGATAAAAGGCTTTCCTGTAGAAGGAAGATTTTGGAAAAGAGGAAGCACAAGAAACAGTAAGAGTGTGATCAAATGTATGGCGCTTTGGACAAAATTATGGTGACTGTCCAGCTAGGTGATACTTGTGAAAGAATTTAATCTGTAATGTCCCTCTTCCCCAACCTTCAAACTGTGAATAATAAAGCTTGCCTCACTTGTAAAGAAGACATCAGGATCATAAGCACTAAAGCTGAGAGCCCATGTTTCTTGTAGGTATTTAATGCTCAGTTGGTTTCAATATCGCCTAAAATCTTTCTGTCACCAAAGCCTAGCAGTTATTACTAATAATGATTATCATATGAGACAAACCAATTCTGAGAGAAACCAAGGAAGAGAATTAGCCCAATTAGCACTCAATATCATGTCTCTTCCAAATTTGAAGAGCTGTCACAAAAGTCCCTGAGCTCTCACCTGCCCAAGACATATTTTGTTCTGTTCCAAGAGTACCAGAAAGAGGCATGAATCCCCAAATTTGTGTTGCCCCAGGAAGAAAAGGGTGGGGGAACAGAGCAAAGGACAAAGGACTGAGATCGTAGAAGTAGAATGAAAGGAAGAAATTAGGTTGTCTGTGCAACACCTCATTGTGTTTGGGACAGGCAGTACTGCACATGTGCATGAAATCAGCCCTGCAGGCTGGGACACAGCAGCACCCATGTGCATTCATCACCCAGAAGACTCACTGTGCCTCTGATCTTCTCAAACAGACTGGAATTACCATCTGTCTCAAGACCACCTGTGTAGCACATACTCTGCAGACCAGCACTCCTGGGATCTACGCAATCACCTCTACATGTGCTGAAGGCATCATCTGCATGTGGACAGAGACATGTATAAAGTTTCCCATCCTGTTCTAAACGTATTGCCAGATGTCCAGAAATCCCTGACAATCATCCAAAATCTCCAAACTCCTCCCAGACAGAATTGCCAGGTGGAAAAAGTAGAAGTATCCAAGAAAACTCAGATGATAGGCTAGAAAAAAAAGAGCTGTCTTGGCAGGAGAGCTGGGAAGAAGAAACTGAGAAATATAGAGATGAGAAGGGAATGGGAAGAATGTGAAATACAAAATTTTAGAAAAGAATGAATGCAGTTTGGATAAGAAGTCAAATAATTTGGCTCTAACTCAAACCTTAAATTTAAACACAAAGCAGTTATATCAGTAGCATGAAGACCCAAACAAAACAGCTCAGAAAGTAATAGAAATAGCCAGATAAGAAATCAGTCATCATCTGTGTAGGTTTTTATTTGAAAAACATATAGGAGCAGATTAAAGCATAACAATTGCAGATGGTCAATATTACATCACCAGCAGTCAAAGCAATATTTCTTCCTTCCTTCCTTCCACTGAACCAGAGCTTCACCTCCCACATCTTAATGTGTAAACTTTACTGTCAGAGAAGCAGGCTGAACAAGCAGAAGCCAAGGATTTCCACAAATAATTAAAGCATAAAAAAATAAATAATAAATGATAGCTGCCAGAGAATATTCTCTCGTCTGCAGATATGGAGAGAAGGTACACAGGAGACCTAAGATAATCAAACATGCTCTTTTTTTCAAGTCACAAACTCATTTTGCTTTCTCCATTCCCACTCACATATATTCATCACATGTTTTACTGATTCTATAACTACATAGAGCTGGACCCCAGGAGGGTCCAACTCTGCCCTCCTTTTGCTAAGCAACGCTTATGTGAACAATCACAGTGTCTACAGTGGGATGATTCTCAAGAGTGAATTACCTCCCAATGTCAGAAAAAAATGCAGAATCCTGTGATGTGTGCATTGTTTCTGCTGAAAAAAATAAGGCACGAGAATGTTAAAATAAGAAGAATTTTAAATTCTCATTTTTGTTGTACAAGGATGTGCAAATAAGGTAGAAAAAAATCTTCCAGTTACTTTTTTCTTTTGTTTTGTTCTGCTCAATTTTTGGGGGGGGCTGGGGGGTTGTTGTTTTTTGGGAGTTGTTTTGTTTTGTTTTGGTTTTTTAAGTTCAATATAAACCTACAAGGTGCTAAAGTCAAAAGAGAACTCATTCATAGACCTTTATAAATATTTAGGAAGAAAAAATCAATCTTCAGGACTGAGTCACTCTGTTTTCCTGGGGAAAGATACTGAGAGCCTTCCTTCACTTTGGAACATATTTTCTATTCTTGTGCATGCCTGCACTTGAATATGATACAGTCCTACATAACATGTTTTGATGTTGCTTTTTTTTCTGCTGGACCCTTGCCTTATTCAGCACTCAGGATAGACAATGTGCTGGGAAGACATCAGCTGCAAAGGTCATTATTTTAATAGATTCCCTGAATCATCTGGAGCAAAAATAAAATTTTAGTGATTAAAACAGATGACTTCAGGAAAATGACTTGAAGTTCAATGTTTCCTAACGTTTAAGTGCTATATAGTGCGATCTTCACTTTTTAGCTCAGTTTTCATGTGTTGTATAATTTCTGAGGTTTGTAACAAAGCACATTAAAAATTAAAAATCCCATTTCTGATGTACAGCATATCTCCTCTGCCCTGCTACACACCACCAGGACTAGGAATCTTACTGGGCTCTGCACCAAGGGAGTAACTTACAGACACAATACGTCTCTAAGAAGCAGTACTGCTGGGGAAGCGAGCCTTGGCCAGCAGGTTTCACTGATACTGGTGGCAGACAAATAATGTGATTCAGGACTCTTGCCTTCTGTTTGGGGCTTTTAAAAGAAGTCTGCTCAAAAAAGACAGTGACCCTATTACCAACACTCCTAGGTGATCCTTTATGCCCAAACCAACACCTCCAGTTTGTCCCTGACTCTGTTTTGCTCTTTCCCCCCTTCCAGTTCTTTCTCCATTTCCACTTTCATCACTTGTGTTTTCCCAGATTCTCTCAGTAGACATCTGAACCAAATTGTCTCCCTGGGAGCTCTAGTTTTACCCATAAGACCTTTCCCATATCCTCTCTTAGTCTTCCCACTTGCCATTCACCTAGCCAGTTCTAAACTGAATTTTCATTCTAGTTAGCATCTTTCTTTAGTCTGGTTTCAGGTGCTCTTTCCCCTCCAAAACCTTAGCCTCAATAACTTTCAATTCCTGTATTCCTCCTTTTTTCTACAACTAGACTCAGTTTTCTTCTCCTACCCCACCCCATGTTCTCCACTTGCCAGATAGTTGCATTTCTTCTTAGCCTCCTCTTTGCTGCCCCAGCCCACTCTCTGTTTCAGTTTCTTTAAATACACTCTTCATCTTCAACATACCTCATCATGTCTTAATCTACATTCCTTGACACATCAAGAAAAGATGTAGCTTGTCTCCTTTAAGTCTGAATCAGGCAGTAGTCCTGCTCTCCACTTGGCACCAGTATGGGAAGACCAGCACCGAAAGGACAAAGACGACAATCTGCTTGTTCTTGGTACCTCTCCAGGGTTACATTCAATGTTAACACAGCCCAATGCTAAACCACAGAAAATAATGTCTTTACCCTGGGACGGATGCATTTGGACTGACTTTTCAGCTGTTGAAATATTAGCTGTGAAATGTCTGCTGATAATGAGGAAACCAGCCTCTTTTCAAAAGTTTGTGCAGTGGGAGAGTCCTTAGCAAATATTAATTAGGGACAATGAAAGGTATTGTCAAAAGCTCACTTCCTTGCCCATTTTCTAAGTTCCTAGTATGAACATTCTAGAGCATAGCAAAGAAAAGGCTAAAAATATTATTCACCAAGTTAACAAAAGTCCAACATTTTCAACAAATGGTGGTTTTACTTTTAAAGGGAGAATTATTCCACAGCAGTGCTAGGAAAACAGTTATTTGGGGCTAGTTAGGATACCAGTCAACCCCTCTGGAAAGAAGCCTTAATTTTTTAACCAAATCTCTTCAGAAGTGCGTATGTGGGAGCATTTAGCACTGTGTATGCATCCGTACAAACACATGTTCTGGAGTAGGCCTTAATTTCCCTGCATCATGTTGAGAGTTTTAGCCGATTTAGTGAAGATGGATGCACATAAGCTAACTTCAGCTGTCTAAAATCAAGTCTGTAAGAGAGTTATATAAAAGGACAGAGAGATAGGGGCTCACTCCAGGAGCAATTTATCCCATGTTAAGATAGGTGCCCAAGAGCTAGTCGAAATGGTGGGAGGACTGTCCCAGCTAGCAGTCATGTGCATTGATGTTGGATTCAGATGACCATGGAACTGAAATGCAAGCATCAGGAGATCAGTGGGGTGACAAAGCGGTCTGCTAGAAGCCCTGGGAGTTCATGGGGAACATAGATGTAGCCTTGAAAACTCACCTTTTGACAGCTGAAGTTCACCACGCACCACGTTACTGAAAGTGGTCAGAAGTCTAAACATGGAGAAAGGTGAGATTTTACCTAGTTACCACCTGCCTTGTACCTGTTTACCTTGGAAAATGTGGTATTGATATGCAGATTGCTCATGAAATCAGTGGTAAAAACTCCTCTAGCTTTAAATGGACTCTGGTCCTCCATTAGCAAAGAAAACCATGTTTGTTTTAAGGGATAAAAGAATGTATTTTTACATCAGAATTTTTCAGAGTTCAGTCCCAGATGGTTAATTAATGAAAAAAATGAATGTCTCTATTACTTTTTCTCTCTTTCCTTCCAGGAGGCACAAGTGCAGTTTCAATTCTGGAGAAAGAAAAAAGATTAAAGAAAAATTTAAATATGTCTCAAACTGGCTTAAGTATTAGCTGCTTATTGTGAGTGAACTGCCTCTGTTTTCTTATTTTCCATCAGCTACTGAGACCACCTGAGCTACCCAAGCAGTGACTTAAACATCCAGGTGCCACAGTGAGCACCTCCCCACGGAAGGTCCACTGGTCTGAAATCTCTTCCTCATTTCCATTCCAAGGAAGTCTGAGTCAGTTGACCTTCAGGGCAGACTGTAAAGCTTAGTAAATAGATGAACTTCTGATAGACTCTCTGGAGAAGGCATTTTGCGGTGGTAGGTTATGCTGGTATGAGATAGCCCAAGGCGCTTGCAGGAAAGAAGTACAGACTGAAATGTGGGTCATGAGGGCTGGGGAGAGCATGTGGCTGGAAAAGTAATACTGCCTGTCTCTATGAACACAGACCCTATGTAGTCATGGCTGTACATATATATATATTCTGTTCTGTGCACAGAAAGGCCAGCAAATGTGAATCTGACTGCCTTTCTGCATAAGCCCTGGGACTCCATTCTCTTACATATTGCATTTCTTCTCAGGCAAAGAGTCTGGTTTTCCTATCTGCACCTCACCCTCATTTGCCATGCTGTACAGCCATTTCTACTTAAAGGGGAAAATCTCTATCGTCTTCCTTATCTGCCTTCCTGTTAATCAGCATCTTCTCTTTTTGTAGTTTTGCTCTACCTGGATTTTTACATATAGCTAGTAAGACCACTGTCTTCTTAGGTATTCATCCTTACTGGGGTTATTTAAGAGAGGCTGAAGTGCACAGCAGTGCCTCAGCTGTTTGTTGTTCAATCTCCCTGTTTGAGCAACACGTTACTCATTCCACCCGTGGGAATCCACAGAAGAATAATTTAGAAATTATACACCAGAGAGATAGTCCCCCATCCAGTTTCTCAGTGGATGGACAATGCCTTAAAGAACTCTAGTCTGACAGACACAAGTAACCCCAGGATATACAAAATCAATGAAGCTACTTTCTGACGCTTGTGTGCCGGGCAGGACCTGATACTTACTAGGACACAAAGACCAGTTTAAGCTTCTCCTGGGTTAATAATATCTCCCTGTATATTCTTTTATATCAAGTACAGGTGAGTTCACCCTGAGACTTTTCCTTTAGCAGAGGCATCAATATGCCCTTTTTCTTCAACCTGGCTACTTATGTAACTTTATATTTGATTTATATACGTATATAAAAGTTTTAATAAAACTTGTCAGTTCTTACTGTACTTAAGACCTCTATCCATTTGTCAAATTTGTCTGAAATTGAGTCAATGGAGCCAACAGTTAGAAAGGTGGATATGCACACAGCATGACTCTGTAAGTGCCATTTCTTAGGAAAACCATCCGAAAATGGCAGGTAACAGCAATATCTGGCATAACACCAAATGCCTGCTGTCTAGTGCTGTCCTATTTTTTCTGCCCCTGGGATGAACATAATATCCCTTATAAAGGAAAACTTTTCCCCCTCCTCCATAAATCTGTATGTTGTAATGAGGCTATGGTCAGTGGGAGCTCTGAACCCTATAATGTCCCAGTTTGGTCCAAGTGTGGTGGTTTCTGAGAACCTTGCTCTTGTCCACATTGTTATGTTTTCCTAGGACTTAATGTCCACACACCATACAGAGGTAACAAACATTGGTATTAAAAGATTATTATCAATACCACATTCTTTCACCACATGAAAGAAAATGTGTTTACAGGCTTTCTTTTAATGTGGGTACTGTCCTAGTTTCATCGTATGATAACCAGAACTGTCATAATGAGATAAGCAAAATTAGTATCAAACTTTTTTCCTATAGAAGTAGGATATGCATGAAAAAGCCTACACAGAAAATCACAGAGTGGCTTTTTTGCACTTCTGTGATGTTTGTGTGACTAGCTATAAACTGCTGAACCCCTTAGTAGAGATACTGAAAGGCTTTACAGTTCTCTCACTGAATCTAGAATCTGCCACTGATCCACTTTCCAGGCTTTGCATGAGATCAGGAGGTAAATGGTAGGGTCTTATGTGTACCAGTAAAGGAAACAGCTGGTCTCGTCCTTCCCAGGACTGCACAGTTGTGCCTCTTCCCTTTTGCTGGCTTCAGCATGCAAAGGATGGAGACTCATTCAGCTGAAAAACAATCTTTTTCTTCCCCTAGTTAGTCTTTAACTGGATATGCTCCTTGATGCCTGTGCCTGAGTGCACGCACAAGGGGAGCCCCATGGCCATGGTAGAGGCTGTGGGGTGAGGTCCCACATAAGGATGCAAAGACAATAGGCAATTAAAGTATATTGATGCACTCAGCACCTGAACCTGAGGGTAGTCTTTATATTTGTGTTTAAATAATTGTCAACATGCACCCAGATTTTAACCATGGCTGTCTTTCTTGCACAGTATCATCTGCACTTAATTACTGGGTATTTAATTCTTCCTCCTTCTTCCTCAGTAGGAAGATATGGAAATCATAGTCATCAAAGGTGGCATGGAGTGAGGCCTCTGTGGCTGCCAGAGGGCCAGGTGGACACGTATCATGAGATCCTTCAGCAAAGTGACAGGACATTAAGGGTCTGGTTCAGAAAAACCTGCCAGGAATAATGACTTTTTGTCACAAGTACAGAGATGTCCACCTGGAGGTTATGAAGAAATACACTGATATTTTTTCTTTTTCAAAGAAATAGGTGTAGTAATGATTGTCAGGACAGGAACTGACAAGCATCTGGAAAGCCTCTGTATGCATTGAACAGGAGACAACACAACACTTTTCAGTGATGGTGTGTTGAGCAAAGTATCACTCCAGTCACTGGATTCAGACATTCACCCTCTAAGGCACTGAAACTTGCTGGAGCGGCATACCCTAGCAAAGTGACCTTTTTTATATATTATTTTTTACTGCACAGTTTGCACTTTGTTGACTTGGCTGGGCAGCTGCTGTAAACTGTAAATATGTTCCTGTCATCCTGGCTAAAAACAAAAACAGTGAGTAGTGTAGTTCTTTGGTGAACTGGAGCTAGCAAAGAGCAAAAGTACCTGTGCAAAATGCTGAGGTAAATATTCCTGTCCTATAACCTTTCCCAGCTTTGACCGTGGGCTGTGAGCAATTTCCAGTCCATCTATATGGGGCCACTGTTAGTTTTTCTTTTAAACAGCAATTGTTCCTGAATACACAAAGCAGATTTCTCCACTAGCTGATCCCTTAGCATTTTGTCCTGCATGATACCAAATTCACATGCTCCTAGAGCTGCTAAATGCCTATAGGCTCATTTATACCCTGTGCTCAACTTCTTGTGACATCCTCCAAAACCATTAACCGTTTAAAGGTCTGCCACAGTGTTTTCAGTGCAATTGTATGCGCTGTGTCAGCCTCTGTAGCTACAGCTGGATGAGTGTACAGTAATTTTTTTCTTTCTGCCTCCAAGTAATGCAATAAAATAGCTTTGTTGTCTCTCAGTTAAAAATTTATCTCTGCTCCTAGCTGAGTAAGGTTGAAACAACCTTTTGCTATTGTCTACACAGCTTGGCAGAGGCAGAAGCCCCAGGTACAACATTATTATATCTTTGGGTTTGGAGGGGTGTAATTTTTGGAGGAAAAAGAAAAAGAAAGATTTTTGATCCTGAAACAAATGTCTTACCATCTTTCATTAAAGTATATACTGGGAATATATCTAATCCGAAGGGGAAAAAAAATCCTGCTCTATCTTCCTGTTATTATAGGAAGTCCCTTGCAGACAGAAAGTAGAGTTCTCTGCTGCTGGTATTTTTGGTGTTCAGAGATCATAATTTGAGATTGGCTTTGTATTTATAGGGAAGAAGGTCTGTACTTCAAACAGTTTTGTTAGAGCAGGATGCCAGTGAGACACTTGGGTGCTCAGGATAACTCAGAATTGTAAAAATAACTGTCTTGTAGAGCACAGGTACCTTCACCTTGGTGATCCAAAGGGCCAGTTAAAATATTGAAAATTTAAGAACTTATTTAAAATGCATGAAGAATTAAACAGAACTGTGCTTCTTTAAGAAACAGAGACACTAAATCCATTTTGATAACATTTTTCAGTGCTTTTAAAAATGTGCAATTAGTAGTTTTTTAAAATGACTCCCACTCTTCAGAACAAAGGCACTGGCATTTTTGATTTTTGGTGAAACCAGCTCTTCTATTTTCAACAAGTTCCAGATGCAATTCACATCTCAGTTCAGGGAAAGCATCTCCTTTGCAGAAAGCATCTCACAATAAACCAAGTACTTTCTTTAAACCAGGAGATACTCATTATTTGATACTGTCCCAGAACAGATCTCTGCTTCATAAATGGTATTTAAATTTTATATGTTTTTAAGTTCAAATTAGATAAAGATATCTAAAGACTTGATTTAATACTGATTAATATTCAAAATTCATCTCTGTATTGGGATTTTTTTACTCTCTTCAAAAATTTTAGTTTAAGATTCTCATTTGTGTTCCTCCACAAGGTATTTTTTATGGTTCCCAGAAGTATCATCAATGGATCAGAACACTACTTTGTGAAGCACAGTAAAATCTCATACTAAAAAGTTTGATTTGTGCCCATAGCAGCTTAAACTCTATATGGAAAAGACTATCTGTTTAAACAAAGAGAAGGGAAAATACAATGAGATCTTGCCCTAACAGCTAACCTGTGATCAGGGCACACCAGCAGCTGAGACAATATGATCTGGACAGAAAGAGCTGAAGTGGACTGGACTATGCCTAGAACAAGTTTCTCCAAAATGTAGAAATATTAGGGTCAATATCATCTCAACAAGCTTTTGTAGACAGCCTGTCATAATAGATAACACTGTTCCAAGGGAATCAGCGTGAAGAATGAAATAATGGAACTTCCTAAAGCAGCAAGAAGTTAGAGGGAAAAAAAAAAAAAAAAAAAAAGAAGATTTAATTTTTTTATTTAAGTGTAAGTTTATGCAATCCCAGACTCATTAGCTTTTCTGCTACAATCTGGAGTTCATCAGTTGAAACAAAAAGGGAGGAAGAAGAACTGTTTTTATGAGCCAGCAAGATGCTGCAGTTAGGGAAAAAGGCAAGTGAGATCCTACATGTGTCAGGTGAAGTATTTCCACTGGAGACAGAAAGTATTCATGCCCTTGTGCAAGACACCAACAAGACCTCCTCTGAAATACAGCATGTCCATTTTGGCCATTCATGTGCAAGATAGATGTGCCCCAGCTGGAACTGTTTCAGAAAACTGCTGTGGGCATAGTAGGGAGAAAAAAGAGTCTATCTCAAAGCAGAGAAATTAAAATATTTTGTTTGTCAGCCTATCAAAACACAACCTGAAAGGAGATGTGGCTGTTATTTACCATGGAATAAACATCAGGCATGGATAAGAACTATTTAAAGAAAGAATAGTGTTAGGCCAAAAACAGTTTGACAGAATCTAGCCAAGGATAAATTTAGACTGGAAATAGGAAAAATTCTAACCATAAAACCAATGAGGTTCTGGAACAGCTTTCTGTGGGAAACAGGACCAGAAAAAATGCAAATAAATTTTAAGATGCAATTGTTCAGTTTCTGCAAGTTAAGCAGAATTATCTATTCAGTTATCCAGTTAAATTCTTCTGTTCCTAAAATTTTAGATATTTGCTAAGACCATAGCATAACTAACACATTAAGAATTAACATCCAGCCATTACACTCACGATCAGCCCCAAGCAAAAATCCTGGCAATGTCAACATTTCGTTAGTGTCTATTTGTTAACTTCAAGCTGGGGCCTTTTTGTGTGTAAGTCTCCCAGGTTCAGAGCTATGTCTAAAAATAAGAATTAAGGTTAGAATTTACATGAAGAATTAAAATGAATTGAGAAGAACCATATTTAGTTTAAAAGCAAAAATGTTATTTTTTCGCACTGAGAATCTGAGTCCCACATCAGAAATGTTTGTTTTATAGTGCATACACCAAAATGTGCTGTCTCTCTTTTAATAGTACATAAGAATGAATTCTTCCTCGTAGACACTGATCAGTCCTGGAGCCTGAGAAGAATTGGAGCTGTATCTCATTTTCTCTTAATTCTCTCATTTTTCCTTTCCTTTCTTATCTTTCTTGGCACCCTTAGACGCCAGACATAAATATATATCGGATTGCCTAGAAACCTTGTTCTGGGGCTGCAGCAGGAGTATGGTGGCAGGCTGCTGGGGGGATGCCCCCTGAACCTTCCCCTTACCCCCTGGCTCCGCAGCCAAGGAGAGGGCTTCTGCAACATCCCACCTCTTACTGCTCTCATTTTCTCCTCTTATTATCATCTATCATCAGTCCCATGAAACATGTGCCCTGCTGTCTGAAAAACTTTTGTCACTTTGAAAGCTATTCATGAGCTATTTTATTTCTTATAAGGGCCTTGAAAATGTACAATAGTCACGGTGTCTTTTATTTTATTATTAATCTGTCTACAGGAACCAATTTCTGTACATTTCCGCATGTGCTTTAATTCTCTCATGAACTAGGCGAAGAGCTGTATTAAAATTTTTGCCCAAAATTTAAATCCCAAGCTTGTTGGTAGAACAGAGCCTCTGTCAGCAGGAAGGCAGTGTTTGCACCATGTTGTCCTTACCCTCCAACACAAGGGCAGAGGACAAACCAAACAAAAACAAAGTTAAAAGACCTTAAGCAGGGTAAAAGGAAGAACAAAAATAGCACTAGAGGATTCTTTATTAAACCCCTACCAGTCTTGGGGAAAAGCCAGAGAAGCTGCAAGCTGAAGAAAGATATCTGGCTGGAGGGTTGAAAAGCATTAATGATTGACTGCCATGTACCCTGGCAGAGCTCCAGCACGGGATGCTCATCATCTCTTGACTTTGCACACTCAGATTTCCCTTAACTGGGGCAAGTCACAGCTCTGCTCTGTATTTGAGGCCATCTGTGTCATTTCCAAGGTACAGTCTCTCCCTGGTACCTCCCATAGAAATGGGACTGCCTAACTGGCATCAAGACCATTGGTTACCATCTGGAAACTCCTGTGGCCTCAATGGTCTTTCTCAGAGATCCAGCGACAGGTTGCAACAGGCAACAGGCTCAGGTGAGGAGCTCGTCCTCATGACCACAGCCAGATGGTTCCCTGGACTCTGCTGACACCTCATCTGTTTTGTGCCTCACCACCCAGAGCCCTGCCCTCTTCACTGGAACCTGTGTTTGAAAAGATGGTTTGGTTTGGTCACCAGCCAACACGTTGTCCCAGGGGGCTTCAACATCACCAAGCTCTAACAGTTCTCCTACTCACTATTTTACCACCCCCTTGAAATTTCATTCCAGTGCCAATGCAACTCTCAGGGCACAATGAAGCTGCTCTTTAAGAAGGGAAGAGACCCTGGAGTTGTACAGACCACCGCAGTGTGAAAAACTGGCTGTAAAAAACACGCAGGCACAGTCTAACTGGTCAAAGGGACCTCCAAAACTGTGGGAGGACAAGAAAAGAATGAGGCAAACTGAGGGACGCTATATGTTTCAGGCATTTCTTTAAGAGTGGGGCCAACTGCTTGTCAGGTTTCAGAGTGCTCTCACACAGCTATATTTAGAACTGGAGAAGAGCCAATTCTCCATTGTTCAAGTTCCCATTTTGCCTGACTTGATGGAAATTCACACTTTATGAACAAGGTCACTCTATTAACTGGACCTCAGCGCAGGACTTTGGCAGAAAAGACAATAAGGTAAAGGAGAATTCAGAAAAGAGAAAGTGCTTGAAACAAACAAATACTTTTACTCAGCAGCTTCAAATTGTTTAAGATCTTGGGTTTCAAAAACTTTTTTTTTTAATAAACAAGTGATAAAGCTCGATTTGCTATGTGTTCCTACTTCTAATTCTTGCTGGAGACTACAGGAGACAAGGATGCTCAACAATAAAAAATAACAGCTAGAAAATAAAATAACTCTATTCAAGTTTTTTAAGCCCCTGGAAAGATTCTGTAGGAATTATGAGCAAAGACTTGTGCTATGGGACTTTCTCAGTAAACATACAATTCAACCTTCAAGCGCTCACATGATTCTGAGCGGTTTTCTTTGGTTTTACATTGGACTATGCAGCACCTGAAGCAGGGAAGGGGAAAACGGACAGTGGTGAGGAGAGCCAGAAGTTGTATTTCATGCCATGCAGGCACAATCTCTCATGAGTGCTGCTTTTACATGCAACCTCCTCCATGTCCCGAGCCACCAGCTGGATTCAAGCAGCCAGGAGAGGAGACAGGATTTCTCAGGCACTTTCCCTTCCTTCCAGGCACTTTAGCCAAAGGATTTAAGTCCCATGTATAACATGAAACCCCAGAAATTTCCAATATTTGGATTTGGGTTAATTTCAAACTATTATTCTCATACTGGTTTGCTAATTTATTATTGTTTTGCACATTTATTCCAAGCTGCATGAGGCCTTTTATGGAGGTATCAGATATGTTGTCCCAAGCCCCTATTAACACTAATGGGCATTATGCAGGTGCTTTAGCACAGCCTTCACCTTACGGCGTTTTTGTTACCTTAACCATTGGAAAGTGCATTGCTGTGTACACCTGGTGCCAATTGTGCTTGCAAGAGGTAGGAAATTACCAAGTACAGAATTAGCCCCTGTCTGAGCTGCATGTATGAGTTATTTGGAAAATATTTGTTTAGTTGCCTTGGAAATAAATAGCTCATACTTCAGAACATATTTTTAAGAGGATTTGATAACATGCTCCTAGATGTCCCCTATGAAAGCCTAGTAAGAGCAAAATGCTTTTCCCCCAATCTACCATCTGATATGATTTGAAGCAAATGTGTAAAATTTCCCAGCACATCATTTTATTGAGGATATTTTTACTAAAGCTCATTAGCTTTTAAAATATATTTTCTTGCTCTAATTTTCCTGTAGCAAGCTGAACTATGAGTCAGTCCAAATGAGATTTAAAATAGGTCTCATTTTTCTATGCATGTAACTGCTCTTAATTGCACAGAACAAGTTTAGACTGGCTCTGTCCAATTAAGACAAAAGGAGAAAAGGATAATTAAAAATAAATCATAACAATCAAAAGTTGCATTTACAATTTTGCTTTAGATGCTCCCTCCTCCCTCATGTTTGAAGCAGTGCTTAAAAGAAATGGCACAGTATCTTAAAGATGCATTGTCCTAGATCTGGCAAAGCAAATGTACCCATCTTTGTCAGGCTAAAAGTACCTATTTCCATTATCTGATCAAACTCAATTGTGTGTAGAATTTAAATATTTCTTAATTATATCTTTGTTCTCATTTTTTTTCTTTCTTTATGACCTTGGCCATGCTTTTCTTATTTAAATATGTTTTACAGAGAGTGTCTTCAGGAATAATTCACAGATACCCGCTTGGCATTTTCAAGCTTGGGGAGGGTGACAGGAGCAAATTCTGAAACAGTTAACAGTTTTCTTCCAAAAAACAATGTTTTGCATTATTATTTCTTCAGGAGAATTAGTTGGAAAAAAAGTCCTGTGATGTCACAGCTGTGATAAGAAATATTTTTGGAATAATGTATATTTATATTTATGAATGCTGTGTCTAAAACATACCTAGAACAAATCAAAAGCTACTGGCTAATATGCAAGGTACTGAGTTGATTTTAAAAGAGCAGCTTCCAATTCAGCACCATACTGTCCACACAAGATTTGTTGCAAAATATTCATCAGGTTACACTACCACAGTGCAGACCAAGGAATGAATTTTACTGAGGGAAACCACTTGTTCTTCATTATCAATGTGTCATAGCTATTGAGAGAGCCAGAATAAATCAGTTTGATTTCTCTCTGACTACAATATTTGGTATACTTGAGAGACATGGAAGCAGGTGGCGTCAAATACATAGAGTTAAGAACTGCTCCACTCTGTTTTCCTGGGGCAGGCTTCATCTCACCTGAGATTAATCATCAGGAAATCAAGCATCTGTTGTAATTTAATTTACTTTTCTATCTAGAAGGAGAGAGAGGCCTCATTCTGGAGTCAGTATCTAAAATAAGTAAGTGACTGATACATCAAAAGATCACTGAGGTTAGATAAATCCCACTTTTTGACTCCATAAAGTAATAAATGCTTCAGGTGAGCTTTCTGTAAACTACCTTGGGGATGTCTGAAATCAGTGGGTTTATGGTTTATGCTTTCTTCTAACTTATGTTAAAACTCAGAAGGCAGAGAAGCTCCATCAGAGAGTGAATGAAGTCCTGATGCTTAATCGTGTGTAGGCTACGAGGGGATTAATAAGATCACTATTTATAGCATTTGCACTCTTATAACTAGCTATCATTTTAGCTCTAAACTTTTGCTGTTTGTCTCAATTCACTTTCTATAGCCAAACTTATGCATTAAATACTTGCTAAGCAAATAAAATTTATTTTGAAGAATAATATTTATCATACAGAAGCCACCATCTCCAAACAGTCCTGTAGAAAACCATGAGCAAAAGATGTTCTCACTGCCTTGAGAAAGCAAGACTTAAGTGAGACCTGTATTTTTGTCTATTTATTCCTCTGAGATGAATTTTCCCCCATTTTGCTTACTGTTTTCCTTCCTTCTTGCTGTTCTTAGAGAAAAACACAGCTCTATCCCTTCCCTGAGCAGCATTAGCCAACACTGAAGCTAACAGCATCACCTCCGTGCCAGTCCCAAGCTCTCTTGGCCCAAGCTTGCTCCTGAGCTTAGGTCTACCATGTGGTGGGGTGTTACACTATGGTACCAGATGAACCATTGAGCCAGAATAAACAGAATGCATTTTAACATAAAGGGATATAGTACAAGAAATATATTCTCAAGTCTTGGAACTGTAAGCATGTGTTACCATATTGTCTTCCTTCTGCTCCTTCTGTTTCTTATTTTCACACATTGCTCCATTCTTTTGCAAATCTTTCCTCACAGAATGTTAAGAAACTGAGATCTACCTTAACTAAAAGCTGTTCTGCTTTACATCGTATTCATGTTGTTGGGCTGGCTGGTTTCTTTCATCTTTCACTCTTCTCATGGCTCTCGACATTTTATATCTATCTCAGTTTAGCTTCATTTGCTATTCCTTATACCTTCTTTTTGCCCGCTGTGAAGGTTCCCTAATTATTTCTTTGTGCTTGACCATATATTCTGACTTAGAGTGGCATTACAATTGATAGAGCTATCATATATCTCTGCAACTATGAGACAGAAAAAGATCAGGCTAGATTCTGTTTCCTTGCCAATATATTATTTCCTTGGCTCTGTTTCTCACAGTGTTTTCCACAGTTCATTTTAGACAGTTTCAGTGAGTGGTTCTCAAAGTGTGGTCTACAAATAACTATTTGACAGCAACACCACAGTATGTGGTCAATGAGCCATGTTGCCTTTAATAGTGTTTTCAGTTAATATTTTGATGATATACTTGCACAGAGGTACTTGGGAAATTCAGAGGTGACCAGTCTGGAGCACAGAATTTCACTGAAGTGATAGCTTAAGCAATGTAACTCCACAGTTTCCTACTGACTGACTTCAGCCAAGGCAGGTTCTGTGGGTGGAGTACATGCTGATGAGGGTGGCATTCTAAATTAAAACAGAGAGCACCTGTAAGGCTGTTTTGCTTCTGGGAGATATAAGGTGCACCACCACACCAGCTCACTCAAAAGCCAGTAGCCAGTGTATGTCAGATTCTTTGTGTTGAAGTCCAGCTTGTGTTCCCAGAGAAACAAAGCATCCTATTACACAGACATGCACTCCTGTAAAATTCTACAGTATTCAAAAAATTACGTTGCCTAGCCAGAGACATTACAATTTTTGGCTAAGGAGCTGTAGCTCCTTCCCATCTGCTTTTTGTTCTTTAGGGCAACATGGTAGGAATTAAGATCTAGGTGGTGGGATGGGGCAGGTGCCACCCGTGCTGCTGGTTGTTCCCCAGTCATTCCCACAGCCACATGCAGCATCCTGGGCAGGGTCCTGCTGTGGGACACGGAACAGCCCTGTGTAAGGCTAAACCATCCCAGTATCCTCACTGGCTCTGCAGTCTCCAAACCCTTCCAAAGCAAGGAAGAAATACACAATTTTGTGAAATTGCAAAACATAGATATGCCTTTTGTCAAGCTGTTGGGAATGAAAAATATCTTAAGAATAAGAACCGAGAAAGTGTTATTTTTTTCCTATTGAAGTCTCCCAAAAGCATCTTTGCTGGCTTAATTTATCTAAGGGAAAACTAAAATGGTTTCTGCTTACCTCCTCCCCCCTCCCTTTTTCATATAAGAAAAGTCTGCCTATAAAAAGAAAAAAAATAAGATCAGCACCAGGCAACTTGGGATACAACCGCATACAGAAAAACTTCCCGGTATCGCACCAAAAACTGCTGTGAAATATCTATGAGAGTTCAGAAAGGGTGAAGGGGGAGACTGCATTCATTTTCAATGTAATTCATACATGAATGAAAAATCATTCACTAGATGTTCTTACTTTGCACGATTACTGTGAAATAAAAAAAAAAAAGAAAAAGAAAAAGCATGAGAGAGAGGAATTCTAATTATTGTATTTCTTTCTCTTCATATCTATTGTTGATATTTATTTTTTGCCATGGTCATAAATTATATACTGTATTTCTGAGCTGTCTTCTTTCCTGTCCTGACTTATGTTAATCAATGTGTTTGTTACCACACATCTTGAATATTGCATTTCTCTAGTGGCTGGCTTATCATCATCTATAATTATTCCAACTCCCAATTAGGTCTGGACTTTTCTGTAGCATTATTTACTTGCTTCTAGCAATGAGACAACATTGCTAGAAGCAATTGTTGTCTATATCCTTTTTTTTCTATGTTGGTGCTGAAAACAGATTTCATTAAAAATTCTCCTGTTGATATTAGAGTCATTTCTTGTCCTCCTCATTTGCCACATCATTGTACCTGGGGCTTTCTTGACCTTTTATTCTCCATTATGTCTTTTATATCTACCTCATTTATATAGTTATCTCTCTACCCAATTCAACGGTTATTTAATACTTGAAATAACCTCTGTGCATACAGTGAGTGCCATATATGACACAATAGCTTCATAAACAATGCCATGTAACTGCACAACCCATCAAATCATGGGTTTCAAAACCTTCCAGGAGGGTTCTTTTGTGAATGTTTTTCTGAGTCATATTGCCTGAAATCCTGATTACCCAGGAGTATACTTGCACTTTCTAACATCCCAATACCAAATATGGAAGTAATGTAGAAAAATCTAACGGAATGGTAGCTGGAGAGAGACACAAATGGTTGAAAATGATTAAACAAGCCCTGTTGGTGGCCTGTGGATGTTTATGATTAATGTAGATTTAATCATCAGCATATAATAAAAATTCATCTCTTCTAATTGGCTTTTTTTATTGATGCTTCTGCTGCTGAAAAAAAAAAAAAGTATTTCTTTGTATTAATGTTCACAATTCTGCAATTATAGGTCTATGTGGTGTACAGCTAGGATGTGTACAAAATAACACATGCACTCACTATCTATTTTAAAATGCTTCTCCAATACAAACAGTCATAATTTTATGGTCAAAAGATCTAAGGAAAGGAAAGAACCTGCAAAACCTTTTTTGCTTCTCTAATTATTTTGTATTGCATTGATTTTAAATGAATCTGAATACAGGCTACAAATCCTGGCTTTGGGGACTGTTGAGGAAATGAAAGACTTCACTGATCTGAATGAGAACAAACGTAATAAAGGCATGAGGCAGGCTGATAAAAACACCACGCAGAAAGAAGCAAGCTTTTTTAAGAAATGTCAGATGATTATTTACTATTTCAACCGCAGTATCCCAGCATTCTAGTCATGGTGCCATCTCAACAGGTCTTGTAAAAGCAATTAACAGAGCAGAAAACCCCTCCTGATAACTCAACAATAAGGTTATAGTTCCTGAATGCTTTATTCCTACTTTGAGGGGGTTTTTTTTGGTCACAGAAAAGCTTCAAAGGTTTGAAGTTTCAGAATTACTGTTTTCCGGGTAGGCTCTGTGCTCTTTCCTCTGCAAATGTTTGTGAGCTGCTTTTGTGACTCCATAACACATCATGTGTTTCTTGCTACTCTAAAAGATAATTTTCAATAATAATAAAAATTAAGAATATAACAATAAATGTATAATAACTCTTATCGCTAAACAGTATTTTCCTCAGCAATAATCATCGCCGTATATCATTGATGTACAAATCAATGTGCACATCTCCTTTCTTTCAATCACCAATTGATTCTGTATAGCTTTTCCTTCTAACAGGGCTTATTTGTTAATAAAGTGAAATGTGAGTAAGTGTTTGAAAATCTCTCTGTGGGTAGTGAAAAAAAAAAAATAATCTCAAGACTGTTAGAGAAAATGATGCAGGTTTAGGGGCCACTTCTTTTCTACCGTATAAGCGTGTTCTCAAGGGCAGAAACAAGAGCAAATTGTATTCAGTAGAGATGTCCACTAAATGACAGGATTTGGAAGGGAGTATCCGATGTTACCAGGTCCCACAGGATCTGATGATTTTTGGCACACCTGTATCTTGATGGGGATTGTTGGTGTTTTCTTATCCTTTCCATCATCCAGCATCAACTGCATGTGGGGGTCCGGGCGTGTCTCCTGACTGCACATCTTTCCAGTTAGGTCAACACCAGTGTGTTTTCTCACACACAGGCTGCTGCATGCCCACCCTAACCTCCTGCTTCGTGGTAAAGGCAGGGGCACCCACCCAAGCCCATCCCGGCAAAGGCAGCGAGGCAGCAGGGGAGCTGTGCCAGTCCTCAATCCCACGGGTCCCCATCAATCCGTGAGGGTTGAGCCACACGCGCTGTTTGGGTTGTCAGCCCCATTGTTCTGCTCAGTGTGATGCAGCTTCTGCAAAACAACCAGGACGGATGATTTTAAGTAATTGCTCTGACATAGACTGATTACTACAGTCTATGTACTACAGTAACAACAGTCGGTTGTAGTTAAGGAGTAGCTTTGGCATATGGTATACATTTGGGGGGCGGGGGGGCGGGAATGTACACTTTTTTTTTAATTTTAGTTTCAGATTTTTAATTTTACAGATTGCTTTAGTTTCAAAATGCTAGCGTTTTCTTTTCCTTGGCTTTATTTAGAAGATATCAACAACAGGCATCTGAAGGAAAAAATTAACAAATATTGTTACAACTAAATGAATTCAAAGCAACATATATCACAGCTGTTAGGATACACCATGCAATCACAAATTAGTCATTGTCGTTGTTGCAGGAAATATATTTCACCTCATAAACTTTCAGCTAAATTTTCCCTATTGGTCAAATCCAATTGGAGCCAAATTTCCAGTTTGGTCTGGAGCCACTTTTGAATACTAAGGCTTGTGAGCCTGTAGAGCCTAATTTGGGGGCTTTTTTACCACTGAAATGTTACTTGCACTGTGTTTGCATTTTCGTATGACTGGTCCTTACCCATGAAAGTGTCATCTGTTGCAGGTAGCAGTAGTTGGGCACATGTTGGTATGGAAAAACACAACCACGCAACCCATCTAAACTCCATCCTTTTTTATTTTGAGATCCCTCATGCCTAGATATGCAGCCAAAAATTTCAGCCAAATTAATCCTTCACATGAACTAATCCTGGGGGGAAAAAAAAGGAAAAAAAAAAAGACTTGGCAGATAGGCATCATTTTCTTCAGAAACAATGTTGAATATTGCAAAGTATCGGTCTAATTGTACCGCTGTATATTTTAGATCACTTTTGGTTAGCAAGAAGTTCACCAACAGGCCTTTTTCTTTCTCTTTTTTAATACCTAGAGATTAACTGTTCTGTGCTGAGGACAGATATGACCCTCTTCTATCTCTATTCAGATAAAATATGCATAGCTGTGAAACAGAAAGGTAAAGAGGTTTTTATTTTCATGGTTTATATGATGCTGTGTGAAATGATATATTCTAAGGCCAGTTCTTGCTCACTTTAATCACATAATAGTAAATGAATATTCTGCAGATTCTTTTATTGAGGTTGACTTTGAAAGGCAGTGTGAGATACTAATAAAAAATTAACTCAGAAACACTTTCACCTTCAAATAAAAAGATATTTTCTAAACATAAAAATGTTCAAAGGTCCAATTTCATGTAAGACAAGATAAAATAGAAAGGAATAAAAATAGGACAATAATGTCACAACCTAGGAGGAGAAAGGGAAAATAAAGGAAACGTATACTTAAAGGACACTATATTTTTTTCTGTTCTCCTCGTGATAATTTTTCTCTTCCCAATCTCTTTGGCAGAAGTTTTAAAACATCACTTTGTAAATACTCCGAAATTTATTCTTTGTGAAAGGTAGCATGTTAAGAAATTCACAGGGGGTTGTATGTTATCGAGTCCATTTCCAGCCCTCTTTTTTCATTCACAGACAGTGTTGTGAAACAGTTAAAAGTAAAATTAAAGCCATTTCTATTGTAGATCATTAACTTTATTAAATTAGACTTGAATTATTTATGATGCGAACTGTTTGATCTATACTATATCTGTCATGGATGAAAAAATCTGGATGGCTGAAACATTATCACTGTTTTAAAGAAATCAGAACTCTCTCCAAAACGTAACAAGCCCTCATGCTGTTTGAGTGTTAAGACTTCTGTGCTAAATACCAAGAGGAGTCTGTGTTGTTTCTCGATCTGGTTCTGTGTTTGGATTGCTGAATTAGGTGTAAAATAATTGGCACAAAATAAAATTGAGTGTACATCTGAAGAGCTTCCTGCTCACATTTTACAAGATTGGTTAGTATATATGGAAAAAATATGAAATATTATTTTTTTCCATGTCTGATAAACAGTTTCTTGAAAACAAATACCTTATTGTGATTCATAAATTCAGCTATGTAATTGTACACCTGTGATAGGTCAAATGCAGTCCAGAATATGCACTTAATAACATTCAAATACCATTACATAAAAGTTAATTATATGAATTAGAAATTAGTCTAATTTTATTATGTCATTTCACGACGTGGCAAAAGAAAACAATATAGTCAAAATCAGTTATACAATGGTATACAAGCTTGGGTAAATCCATGTTTCATTAAATATAATGTGGAATAAATATGATTACCCATGAGATATGCTCTGTGCATTTCATTAGCTTGAGGTAAACAAATTCAATACATGGCATGACAAACTAAAATGCTTAAATTTCTTATTTGCATCCTATAACACCATCCCAGGCAGACTTCAAAATCATCCCCATCTGATGTACAGGTTGAATTCTCAGGGAAATCTGTCTCCCATGGGAGTTAACCACTGCCTTCCTGAATCCAGCACTGAATATGTGGCCCTGTCCCACTAAAGCCCATTCTGAACATCAAATATCTGCACACCAGTCCAGCAGCCACATCCATCCACATCCCAGTGCAGTCTCAGTGAGAACACAGACTTCACAAAAGCACAGCCTTAACCAGGACACACTAATGATTGAAAACATATATTTGAAAACTCAGTGCCACCCAGAGCACACAGGGAACCTTTAAAACCCCAATCTAAGCAAATGGTAAATAAAGCCTCTTTGTAGAGAAGCGGTGTCTGCAGCCCACAGGATCATTCTTGTGGCAATAGCACCCCGACTCCAATGTGCTGACTGTGGGTTCAGTGCTGAGGAGGGCCCAAAAGCTGTGACATGGCAATATTTAGACACTGAAAGGGATCTGTGGGAGGCCAGCAGTTGTAAAGCTGCAAATCTTTCCCTCTGAATAATTCTTTTCTTGTAGGAAACTGGCTCTCCAACAGATTATCCTATACTTAGAATAAAGGAATATTAGAGTATATTAATTACAAAATACTCTTTTGGGGGGTAGGATGAAGTATGCTCTAATTTACCGAAGGTTCAACTTAAAAGTCATATAAGATTGTTGAAAGTTAAGTCCCCTTTAGCTGGCTCACTTGATGATTATTTTTTTTTGTTCCAGTTACCTATTTAAAAATGCATCTATGCATATATCACCCCTATTATTAATAGTAAATGTGCATTTCAACATGTCAAGTTTTCCTAGCCCCACTTTTGCAATTTTTTTTCTTTTTTTAATATAAAAAAGCAAAGGCATTTCCTAGGGCACATGCTGCCAGACACCCAGCATTTATCTTATCTTAGTTGATGACTTTCCTTTTATCCTGAAATGATTTGACAATGACTCTATGATTTCCTGTACAAATTACCCTTTGAAAGTGGCAGTGGCGCTTGGCAGCGATCTTCACTTAATTACTGAGTGGATTATTAGCATACGGCTTTTTTTCACCCCTTCATTTCTTTATATCTTCTAGATTGCGCTGACAGTTCCCTTTCATTGCGTGCTTTAACTCACTGAATACTAAACATTATGCAGATTGCAGCTCAGAAGTACCCAGTCTACTCCAGCCCTCTTCCCCCACTGTCTGTGCTCCGCATCAGCCCTCCTTGAAGGAGAGTAATTTGTAGGTCAGAAATCAATAGTGTGTCTGGGAAGCGCATTTGTGGGTTCTCTGCTTTAGACTGAGCAGAAATTAGTGTTTTAAATAAGTGCTCATCCTGGAAGGTAGCAAGCTGGATTCCTTCTTTTTGTTTTATTTATCTTGAAATAGTATTCCTTATTAGATGTTTTTTGTTGGGGTTTTTTTGTTGTTTTTTTTTTTTAATTCACCCTGCTAACTGCCGATCAGGTAGCAGCGATTCTATAGCTAAATAACAATCATTTTTCCTCCCAGCCAAAACCTCCGCTGAAGGGTGCTGTTAAGCTGACCTCCTTTGTCAGACATACATTGTTATTATTTGTCAGTATGAGATAAATGTGAATGATAAATCACGGAGTTCCTCCTTTCTTTCTTCCTGCAAGGACTCTTAGGAGGCTTGGACGCTAAGTAGCATGCAAGTACATCCATGTCAGGATTTCTCCAGCCACCTTTGCTTCATGCTGTTTGCCTGCTGGCTGCAGGAAGTCCACCCCACACTTCTTTGCTGGAAAAGCTCCAGGGTGCCTTCCTTGGTCTTAGTTATGTACCAATGAAAATAAATAGCTTTTTCTGGTTCTTCCAGTACCTTGGCTGTAAAGGCAGGAGCTGCTGGAGCCACAGAGTTCAGCTTTCATAGAGGCAGATGACCTACTAAAACTGGCTTCATTTCACTTTCATGAAAAGTCTTGGGATTTGGAAAAACTGTCATCCCGTCCTCCCAAAATAAGAGGAATAGCTAGTTTCCCCTCAAATGGAAATTCAGTATATTAAACATATTAAATTCAGTATATTAGAACATTGATTTACCTGGAAGCTATGAGACTTACAAACTCTGTGCTCTCTAGGAACCTCAACAGACCAAGCTGGCAAAAATCCAGGACAGCCACGTTAGTAAATAGCCAATAAAGTCCCCAAGTTGAGATCACATAGCACATTTTCTGCACCTTCATAATTTTTCTTCTCTCTGTGGGCAGCTTTGTGAAAGTAGGAATACACCTATCAACTACTTCTATTTCAGTAAATCCATATTTTCAGAAGCAAAGAACTGTTACTGAAAATGCCCATCATTATCTTTAAGTCTTTCAGACTTACTCTCTTTAATCCCAGGTATAGGCAGTAAGTCAAGTCTCTATGGTCAGCAAAACTACCTGGCCTTCATGTAGGTCAGTTCAGCAACGCCAGTCCCTCTGCTCATCCTGTTTCCTACACAGCTCAATATGCGTTTCTTTTCCTGTCCATGATCTCTGCACCACTGTCTGTCTGGGCTTACTCCAGGAGTCTGGCCCAGATAAAATACCTTTTAAATTATATTGTACCCACCAGACTTGGGAATGGAGCCATGGTGGCTGCTCACATGCTCGTCCATGTGTTTTAAGTCTGCCCTCACCTGGGCCAGAGTGCTTCTGTGGTTTCATGAGGACTTTGTAAGTCTTTACTCCCACACAGAGAATGGGAAGCAAAAATACAAATGGGGTAATCAGAATCCTTTGATTGGTTTCCTTCTAATGGCACAAGTGTCCTGAGCAGCAGAAGTAATTCAGCTAACTAGTACAATAACAGGCATGGCTTGATTTTGGTTTCTCCAACTGAACTATTTTCTAGCTTCACAACATACTTCCAGGTATTTTTCTTCTGAAGAATGAGATTGGCTTTGGATACATGTCAGCAATCATCCAAGCCTTGCTTCAAGTCCTATCTGCTTAGAGGACCCCCACCCCAAGTGTGATTGTGCTTTACCTTGTGCTAACACAGCTGTGCTGCAGTGTCGTTGCAAATGAGCTTTGTGCAGGGACCACCAGGGCTCCAGCCTTTTCTTTCTGCATCCAAAACCAGAGAGAAAAGCTCTTTAGCCACAAACTAATCCATCCACCAAAACTGGGCTGCAAGACAAGTGCTACCATTCAGAAACATTAGGGCAGGACTGTGCTATGAGATCTCAGGGCTAGCACTCACCTCGTTAGTTTAGGCACTGATCACAGCAGAGCTGCAGCAGCAGCAGTCTTGGCATGTGCCAAGACGCCCCTGGGGAAGCAAGGCAAATAATTGGGTGGTTAACCTACATCGCACGCCCTCCCACTGTGCTCAGACGCTAACACTACCCAGGCTGTTCAGCTTCAAGGCAGCTCAAGTGGGTTCCCAGTGCACCCCGAGCACTGCAATGGGCTGGGTGTGGAAGTGGCTCTGCTGTCTCTCTCTGGGATGGGGTGGAAAGGTGCCCGTAGGAGCAGTACAATTGCTTTCCCAAGTGCTAGTCTAATGGGAAGGGAGGAGCTTGAAAACACACAACTGAGTTAAGTCTGCAATAAAATTACACCTTTGCAACAGTGATTTGTAAGCCCTTTGGACAGTCAGAGTTTCCTAATGGCCACCACATTTTCTCACATCATTTGGCAGGCTTATCTTCACCTTTTAGTTGAATATGCTGTGAAGGCAATGTGAAAACTACAGTGCAAAGTCAGGCAGCAAATGGTAGGCACTTTACCATAATCTGATGGGTGAATAATATTTTGGGAGCCACTGCCTTAGTGTGTACTTCACAAGAGATTTTTTACTTATAAAGTAAGCCAGCCCCTGAAGATCTTTTAGCTTAGTTTTCATTGTAAGTGAGGAGTTGCCAATGTGTTGTGCAAAAATCATAAGGGAAAATCTCAAGATACTAGAAAGTAGTACATGTATGATTCTCTTTTATTTCTGTTTTGGGGAGTATTTAGGGGATGCTTTTCAAGCATTTTTGTAAGTAGAAGGATTAGTTGTGATTTTTTTTTTAATGAAAGCTGATACTCCAATATAATAGGATGGTCTCAAGCACTTCAAAAAAGACCACAAATTTTACTGAGATTTACAATACAATTATGATACTTGGCAGCACTGAATGCTACTGGAGTGTGGTCTGTCAGAAAGCTGGAACCAGTAAGACACTGTGAAAGGTTATGAACCCTCTGTATGCCTACCAGACATTTTATCTTTCTTTGCCCATGCCCAATCCTTCTCCAGAAGGCTACCATACATCAACATAAACAGAGCAGTGTCTCAGGTAGATTTTAATTTCTAGCATTTGCTGAAATGGCTGTACCTTTAAAACACCATTCATTTTCCACACAGGAGTTGTCTAGATAAAAAGTACACTCCTTGGCTTTAACTCAAATCTACCAAGAGTTTGCTCTAAGCAGCACAAATATTTTGAGGACATGTTAGGATAAACTGTCTCCCAAATTACCTTTTTCCTTTACCTCTCAGTCCCAGATGGCTCTTGCTTCTCTCAAGGCAAACTCACTTTAGCCTTTCCCATCTTAAAACTAAGACAAAATTACTAACTCATCCTTAGCCCTATATGCATCTCCAGTTGCATACCCAGACTCTTTTCTGTTCAGTGTCTGAATTTGCTGTGTGTCTGGTCCAGGACCGCTAGTGGCAGCTCCCACCAGGTCTACATGGTGCCTCCATGTCCCAGTTCTTCCTGTGTCCCTGAAAGCTTGAGATCACAGTTTCCCTCAAAGTCCATAACTACTCTTCTTGGTTGCCCTCATGTGCAGTCAGTGGAGGCTGTATGTCAGTGGAGATGGTTTGTTTTTTGTTGTTTGTTGTTGTTTTTTTTTTTCTGAAAGCAATGGACGAGTATTCCCATGTTCATTCTGGATGTCTGTAAAGATGTCATCAAGCTCTGGGCTCAGTCCTCTTCTCTTTGCTCTGCACACTTCAGTAATGTCATTGATAAATTCCCACCGAACCCCTGCTTTATGCAGATCACTGACGAATCTTCTCCACTCCAGGCCCAGACAGATCAATGGAGAAACCTTTCTACTTTAGGCCTATTTCAGATCAAAACCTTGGCTTGTTTCTTGGAAACTTTCTCACAAATCTCTGGTTGTCGCTTCCAGCTCAGATTGGTTAAAACAGAGATTTCCATACTTCTACCAAACCCTTCTTCTGCATGCTTTTTCCATTGCCTTGAACAATAACATCATCCGTAACTCAGATGTCCAGTTCAGCTTGGATCACTTTCTGGACCTTACAGCCTGGGCTAAGTATATATTTCACACACACATATTTGAAGGTTATTCCCCAAGCCATGGCTTCTCTAATCTCTCTGTGAGAAATAAATCCTTTTAGTGTCATAATTTTGCATCATCTGTCTATTTTTTTTTCCCCCCTGATAAATGAAACGGTCCCAATGGCAGTCAGTTGCTCAGATCATTTTCCCAGTCCATAATTTGGATTTCATCATCTCTTCTAGGTATATCTCTAATGTCATCTTATTTTCACCATAAAATCACTGCAGCCTGTCTCTGTCTATAATTTCTCATTATGTGACTGTGAGGACACCAGCTCCCACCTACATTCAGCTCACTTTTACTTCTGTCACTTCTCCAATACGTAACCAGGCATCTTCATCCATTTTCCCATATTACCCTTCACACCAAAAAGAGTGTCGCTGTAAATATCCGCTCAGTATCTTCCTTCAGATCCTTGCCCTGTAACAGTCTATCATCATACTCAAAACACCCAACAGTTGTCAAACACAGTTGTGCACAAGCCCCCACCCTTCATGCTGCTGCTATTGTCTTATTTTCTTCTCAAGTAGGGCTATGAACAGTCATCCTCCCACTCCAGTTCTCATTTTTCTTCTCAGTACACTATTCTGAAGTTTCAATCACTGTTCTGAGTTTCAGTCCTATTTTCTGAAACTTGAGTACTTAAAGAACAAGGGTTTGGATTGTCCCTATGTATGGGGTTTTCCTCTAAGGAATTTTGGTAATCAGTGGCTCTCGGTGCCTATTCACGTGTCTCTCACCTGCTATGTGTATGCCTCTCTGCCTTACAAGTGCATTACAAGTCAGAGCTGCCATATAAGCAAGTCCACTTCAGAACAAAGTGCTGAGCCTGGGCTAGTTTATTCTCCTGGATCTCACTTGGAGTTAACACCAGGTTCCCTGTACAACACTGGTCTGTGCAGGGCAAACATGCCTTTAAACATCACTTTCCCATAGGTTTTTGGTCACCTTAAGCATTGCAGAATCTCATTCATTTTCTTCAGGGAGGAAGAAAGCTTTTGCTAACATTAATTTGAAAAACATTATCTTCTAGTGGGTGGCACACATCTGCCAGTTCCCTGATACCTGGTGACTGTCTATTTTCAGAGTAGCAGTCACATTTCTAGAATATCTCACCTATTAAATGACTGCAATTACCTCTATTTCTTTAATAGAGATAAATTAGGAATATTTTCAGTATCACATCCTTTTGTGTAAATTAACAAAGTGAGCTTGGACCTCACCATTCTCCATTAAAATCTCACAGTGGTTCATGATGCCATGAAGCCCTCCTTCCCCCAGGTCATTCTGTGGGCTAATGGAGAGTCATGCAGAGCTGAGTGCTTGTTTTTCCATTCCTCTTCCTTATACAAGAGACAAACAAGTCAACTTGTGTTATATTACAGTGAGAGCAAACCGCTGAACAGGGTGTTTTCTGTGGAACACGGAGCAAGGAACCTTATCAGAATGGAGAAGACACATTATACTCCTTCGTCTCCGGTTCACTTTGCAATCACAAGAAATTGTTTCAGCTCTTTTTGCCCAGCTTCTTGCTACAGCATGAAAGACCTGATACACATCTTCATGGTGGCATTACCTACAACTTCTCTGGTAGGTTCCTAGAAAGTGAGGGTCAGAAACACTTTGCTGCTGTAACATAAGAACAGAGGGGTTATTGAGAAGCTAACAACATGGAGCGGAGATTTCATCTCCAATAGATTCGCTCCAAAATTCAGGTCCAGTTCTATCAGGACATTTAAACAATTTCCCTTTAATGCCACAGAGCTGGCTTTTAAACAGCTTAGCAGGTACCATATGCATCAATTACAGTTTTATTGAGTGTTGCTTGCTAGCACTGCTGAATTTGGATTGGCTACCATCTGTTTAGAAGCCTGGAAAAAAACTGCTATTGCCTGAGATACCATTTCAGGTTAGCAGTTTCTGTGATGTTCTTCAGAACCTGCCTTAAAATATCCTGGAAGCGATGGTTGAACTGCACTGAACCTGAAAAAGTATCCTTACCCTGAAAGGACATTATTGCAGAGCTAAAGTAATCATGCAATCTAGGGTAAATATTTTAAATACAGACATTTATAATTGTTATTATTTTAAACATAAAATATATAACAAGATAGTGGAGGTTTATTGTGCCTTTAGGAAAATGTCAGTATAAGACATCAGACACAAGTTCTAAGCTAAAATGGAAAGGCTTACAACCTGGTGAGGATGAGGCTGACTTCCTGGATGAGGAGTTGGGTAAGTGAATATGAATAAGAAGTGACCTTTTGGAAGAGTGCATATGGGCCATAAAAGCAAAGAACTGTTGAAACAAAGAACTTCTCATGAGCTGTATTCTTCTCTGTGTATCTCACCACCCTCGTTTGCTTCCTAGTGTTTGTACCCATATGAAGTTGTTTCAGGTATTACATTATCTCCATAGTTGCAAACAGAAGATGTGAAAATAGGTGATAAAAGAGCAAATCAATTTGTGAGACAGAACATTTGACACATGAAGTTCAGGAGTTGAGCAAACTGCTCTGAAGCAGTCTTTGATGCAGTGCATTTGCCCTGCTTTGGGGCTTCCATGTGAGAAGACTGAAATTACCTTCACTTGATTGCAGCAGAAAACTATTACATTTGTTTGTGCATTTTTTCCTTTTGTCTGGAGGAACTGCAAATAGTTCCCTATAACTGCATAAAAGTCTATACATTAAATCTGAAGTACACAGACCTAGGTAAGCTCCCTGCAATGTTGATTTTCTTGATTATATGACAAACACATGAGGGCTTCTAGAACACTTACCATGAAAGGTGATGTACTTTTCTTCCTTAAGCCAGACATACCTTTCCCAAAAATTACTTTCAACAGAAACCTGGGCAATGTAAGAAATTCAAACGTAATTCTCCATTGGCAGTTTGCACAGCTGAGTGGAGGATTCCCAATACAGTGTTTATCTGTCTCATGCATTTTATTCCCGCAAAGACAGGAAAGCTCTGAGCTCTCCAGCCCAGACAAACTGTTCCAAGGCTATCATCAAATTTTCTGCTGTGCAGTTTTCCAACTCCAGCATCACACATACAAGACAGGTTGAAGTGCTTGCCCCAACCTTCTCTCAAAGCCCATGGTCAAGTATTTATTTGTCTGGTTTTGTCTTTTCTGTGCCAAAGCTGTGACACGTGGTAGGAGGGGAACACTGTCAGCTGGTGGTTCCAGAGGTGTGATATCCTACTACAAGACTTCCAGTGTAAATATTTGCATATACAGAGATCAAAATCACAGGTCTTTGGTATTTACATAAGTAAATGTTGACAGTCACTCATGTAAAGCACACATTGAAAGGTGTAAGCATAACCAAAGCAAATTTATTTGTAAATGTGATTGAATTTACATGTGCATTCTGTGGAAGCAGGGGGAGGGTGTTTGTTTTTTCTTTTCTGACTGTTTGCTTTGGAGAACTTGTGCCATCTCCAGCCTTTCTTCATATTATTTTTGCCTGCATTTCTTAGTGGGGTATCTTAGCAATGGCCAAGACTATTTTGTGCTAGAAGCTTTCTTTTTGAAAATATCTGTTTTACCTTCAAACCATCAACCAACCAACCAAATCTCACCTATTAAATGACTGCAATTACCTGCAATTACCTCTATGTCTTTAGCAGAGATAAATTAGGAATATTTTCAGTATCACATCCTATTGTGTAAATTAACAAAGTGAGCTTGGACCTCACCATTCTCCATCAAAATCTCACAGGCTTGGGGGGAGTGGGGCACCCACAGGTAACAGTTTCAATAACTACACTTTGTTTGGTCAGTCAGTTATTCAGTATACAATTTAATCCTATAATTGTGGCACTCAGGTTTCTGAAAATGTGTTAATTTCATGTGGCTGTAAATGTCTAAGACCAGTTAAGCTATTGCCTGTGCTAAGTGAACATTAATTGGTAGGAGCAGAGCTGGGCATCAGACCTCCTGAAGAGCAACCCTGCACCCACTGCAATCCTTTGCCTCTGCATCAGGTCCTGTGAAGCAATTTTCCCCTGTGACTCTGCTGAGCAATTCACCTGGTCATCGGGCTTTGGGTTCCATCTGCGTGTTAAATGGTTGTCACCATACATAGTCCCACGCACAAAGAAGCTTTGAAATATGATTCATTGTTGGAGACTGGGTTGGTTCTACTGGATGGCAGTTCATACCAGTGACAGGAAATTATTCAGAGGAGAGGGTGCCAAGGGAACAAGTTCAGAATCTACTTTAATAAGACACTAACATTATTTATAAGCACAAGGGGATATGCAATTAAATCCTAAATGAAATATCAGCTGCAAGTGCAAATACAAATGAACCATTGATTCCTTAGACAACCATAGAGTGCTACAGATCTCCTAAATGCTCTGACAGGTATTGGATTTTAGTTAGTCTATGTTATTACTGGTATGGGTTCAGTTTTGTTCCCTGAAGTTTGCTTTAATGCTTTTTGGCCCCCTACGTCCAACCGTATATAGTCACAGATTTCAGAAAGCAGGCAAACTTAACCATTAAGCCACTACTTACTTGTTTTGATAAAAATGAGGTGTAAAACACAAATGTTGATAAAACCAATCAAAACTACATGATGACCTTTTTAAAGAGGTCAAAATGAAAAGAAAATAATTCTTTGAGATACATAATTTTTTAATGGTCTCATTGAAATCAGCACATTGACTGAGAAATTGCAGAGGTCAAGATCTACAAGCAGCAGCCGAATTTGCAGAAGGATGGTTGTGTTTTTACACTGCTAGGTAGAAACATTGGCACCAAAGACAGTTTTCTTGGTGCTCATCATTCAGTGCCTTCTCCTGAGATAAACCCTGCAATGACCCTGGTTCTCCCAGTCACAGCTACGCTGCACTGTGCTGTGTGAGCACGGGCACACGCCATGACACACTTATTCAGGATCTATTAAGGGCTTTCATTACACAGTCTGTCAATTCTGGATTTTATTACACTGTCTTTCTTTATCTCACTGTTTCATAAAACACATTTGTCTACATGGACAAAATTGATTTTACCAGACTAACTTTGAACTGATCATGTTCCTCACTCCAGTCAAATACATTATCAGGAGGCCAGAAAAAATAAATTGTAACAGTAGGAGAGGACAATCTTCGTTAAAGATACGTTTATTTTCCTGCACTATCCTACTGCTGTCTACATTTTATTTTAAGTAACTTTACTAAAGCCAAAGTAAAAGCATATTTAATTTCTTTCCAAAAGATCATAAAGTGAGAATAAGTAAAAGCTATATTTTAATTGATTGATTGATTAATTTAATATTGACCTAAAACTGTCATTTACTTATTGATAGCTTCACAGTGAAGATTATTTAGGATCTGAGCATGTACAGTTAATACTGTACAAACCTGAGTATAGTTTTTTACTATAGAAGGGCAGAAGTCTGATCCTGAACTTAAGCTACCCCACCACCCTGCCTCCAGCTTTATTAGCAGCCTTGGCCAGTCAAACAAAAACACTCCTGCATCACTGAGAAGGAATTGGGAAGAGACAAGCTAAGCAAAATAGGGGCTGTTTACTTCTGTTCTTAAGGGGGAAGACTTAAGATTCTCCATCCAAAAAAAGATGGCCAAAAGTGGGAGCTGTAGGAACATTTCCCTCAGCTTTCACAGAGGATTCAGAGAAATAAGCCCACTCATGATGTATTAACAACATTTATGGGTTTCCCGTCACCAGCTGGGGAAAGGAAACAAGGGAATTGAAAAAAACTTGAATTTTTTGAGGAGACAATAAAGTGACACAGCAGAGATTCAGGAGAAATGCTCATCCCCTGGGATGGAAAAGAGAGGGAACGAGAGGAAAAAGAGTTGGGGAGAACCAGCCAGGAAGACCTGACAGATATAAAAACGTATATGTCTTTTGGGACAGCATTTTCCTCCTGAGAGTGTGGGCTTCTGGGGTTTCATAGACAACATCTTTTCCTCTGCACCTAAGAGATATACACCTAGCCCTCTCCTACTGGGAGTTGGCAACAGATCTAGATCATCCCCTGTGATTTTGACCATACTTATTAGACTGACAAGTCACACATAAATATAAAATAAGCATGTTTCTAGTGTTGTTTTCCCCGAAAGACCTTCTGTCTTATGTTTGCAATTAACGTAGTGTAGATAGCACAGCAATGGCATATCATGGAAACTTTACTGAATGGCACTGAAGAACTTCACACTAACAAAGAGAGTGTTCTGTGTTGAAGAAAACAGGAAAATAATTTCAGCAGTTATTTTAATTGTTTATGCTATTTGAAATGAATTAGTTCTGTATGTGCATATTTTATAGGTTGTATATATACACAAATAAGATATATATATATTTCTAGATATGTACACACATCTCTGTATATATACAGGCATGCATATGTGTAGTACACATGCATATATTAATGCATTTTTTGTTCACTAAAGATGGGAGTTTTATGGCAAGATCTCAGGGTCCCTATTTGACTAAATATTCTTTCCTTATCTAGCAATGTGTCCCTTGTATTAAACAGATTTCTGACAGATAAATCCAATTGAGTTTTGAATCTTAAGAGATAAAACAAAAAAAAATTCAAACCACAGAAATAAGAACGTAAGAGCTTTATTGTTAGTTCTGTATTTGTTATAAAAAGGCAAAAAAATATTTTATATTTTTAACATAAATAATTAAAAATATTTGTTTTGACACTCTCCTTTTTGCCTCTGTGTTTCTGGTCATTCTTTAGTAACAAACATCCTAAAAATTAGAAGATTTTGTTATATAAATAGATAAACTACGGGAAAACTTGCTCAGATAATACCCTTGCTCTAAAATATCATGATTTCGCCGACAAATTAACTTTGTTTTTCTTCAACTAGGCTATAGATATGAGTCTTTAAGGCCTCTTTCATTACTCATTAAGGTGAATGAGCAACTGCTAGTGGTTCTAATGTATTTGAGCTTGACAAACGTGCAAGTAAAAGGAAAACTAAAGTGATTCTTTATTTTACATTGCGATGCCTGTGATGGGTTGACCCTGACTAGAGGCCAGATGCCCACCAAAACCCACTCTATCACTCCCCCTCCTCAACTGGGCAGGGGGAGAAAAATATAACGAAAAGCTCATGGGTGGAGATAAGGACGGAGAGAGATCACTCACCAGTTATTGGCACGGGCAAAACAGACTTGACTTGAGGGAAAAAACAAATTTACTTTATTACCACTCAAAATTAGAGGATAATGAGAAGTAAAACCAAATCTTAAAATACCTTCCCTATCCCTCCCTTCTTCCCGGGCTTAACTTCTCTCCCGATTTCCACCTCCTGCCCCCAGCGGCACAAGGGGAACAGGGAATGGGGTTGGGGTCAGTTCATCACACGTTATTTCTGCCGCTCCTTCCTCAAGGGGAGGACTCCTTCCCCTGCACCAGTGTGGGGTCCCTCTCACAGGACACAGTCCTCCACGAACTTCTCCAACGTGAGTCCTTCCCATGACTGACATTTCCTCCTGAACTGCTTTAGCATGGGTCCATTCCATGATGTGCAGTCCTTCAGGAAGGGACTGCTCCAGCATGGGTCTCCCACGGGGTCACAAGTCCTGCCAGCAAACCTACTCTAGCGTGGGCTCCTCTCTGCACAGACTACAGGTCCTGACAGGAACCTGCTCCAGCGCGGGCCTCCCGCGGGGTCACAGCCTCCTTCAGGCATCCACCTGCTCCGGCATGGGGTCCTCCATGGGCTACAGGTGGTCATCTGCTCCACCATGGACCTCCATGGGCTGCAGGGGGACAGCCTGCCTCACCATGGTCTTCACCATAGGCTGCAGCGGAATCTCTGCTCCAGCGCTTGGAGCACCTCCTCCCCCTCCTTCTTCACTGCCCTTGGTGTCTGTGGAGTTTTCTCTTACATCTTCTCACTCCTCTCTCCAGCTGCAAAATGTGCAGCTTTTTTTCCCTCTCTTCCTTTTTTTCTTAATTATGTTATCACAGAGGCGTCACTGTTTGGCTCGGCCTTGGCCAGCGGCGGGTCCGTTCTTGTAGCCGCTGGCATTGGCTGTGTCGGGTCGGACATGGGGGAAGCTTCTGGCAGCTTCTCTCACAGAAGCCACCCCCATGTCCCGTCCCCCCCACCGCTACCAAAACCTTGCCACGCAAACCCAATACAGTGCCAATGAGTCATTCTCTTGAAATCTGTTTCTTCTCAAGCCTAAATAACAGACAGATAGTAAACACTTGTTGATGGACACAGTCTTTACGCAAGAAACTGTGACAACTGAGGTAATTTATGTTCCTAACACATGATAAAGATATGTATTTAACAATTCACTACTTTTTATCTTAATAGGGAGTTTTACTGGGAGGAGTTAGAAAGTGACCATAATTCTTACAGTAGCTCAAATTATGGGATATACTAACAATTGCTTGTGTTCTGGTACTGCTGAAACTAATAATAATTTGATAGGATGACAGCTACTTGAATGAATTTGCTGTAAAGTTTGCCTCTGCTTATCCTAGGGCTAGGGATTCAATTTGAATGGCTTTCATGAATTAAAAGGCAAAGATAATACACACTAAAGTCACAGAATCATAGAATAGTATGGTTTTGTTTGGAAGGGACCTTTAAAAGTCATCTAGTCCAATCCCCCTGCAGTCAGCAGGGACAACTTAAACTAGATCAGGTTGCTCAAAGCCCCGTCCCACCTGACTTTGAATGTTTCCAGGGATGGGGCATCTACCACTTCTTTGGGCAACCTGTTCTGTTGTTTCACCGCCAACATCGTAAAAAATTTCTTCCTTACATCTAGTATAAATCTACCCTCAGTTAGTTTAAAACCAATTCTCCTTTGTCCTATCACTACAGGCTCTGTTAAAAAGTCTATCCCCATCTTTTTCATAAGCCCTCTTTAAGTATTGAAAGGCCACAACAAGGTTTGCCCAGCACTTTCTCTTCTCCAGGCTGAACAACCCCAACTCTCTCAGTCTTTCTTCATAGGAAAGGTGTTCCATTCCTCTGATCATTTTTGTGGCCCTTCTCTGGACTTGCTCCAACACATCCATGTCTAAAGTGATAGGAACTGCTTGCATCAAAGGACTTGGTGGTGAGGAGTGGTTTCTCACTTCTTCGTCTTGGTAAAGCAAAAGTCACAGCTCACATCTGGCAAATGCAATACAAACCATCCTGTGATGGCTGGTGCCAACCAGGGAGACTCCAGCCCCAGAAAAATAGTTGTTCTTTTCTTTTCCCCCATCCCAGCGGTTCCCAGGAAGGTGCGGGAGGAAAGGAAGATGCCATGGGTGATGCTGGGGATATGCCCAGGAAGCAAAGCAGTGGGAAATGCCATCAAGGGCAGCTCACTCCCCCAGTTTTGCTGCCAGCCCCAAAGCTTCATGCTTTCATTCACAAGCCCCTTCGTGAACTGAGCCTTATAATGCACTCTGAGGTATGAGCTGGAGAGCAGCCATGGCCACAATCAGAGGTGATGTTATTAGCCCTGTGCTGGGTCTGGAAAACACAAGAAACATATCCCAGAAAGGAGCTGCAGCCCTTGAGCAAAACCATAAAAACAGGCAGTTGCCAAAAAGTTGGTGAAATCATTAATTAACACTGTCACCAAGCCTGATTTTATTGCAGAGAGGACACTGGAAATCCTTGGTGGGCAGCAGGTTCCTTGTCCGAGGATACTCCTGCTGCACCAGAGCCCATGTGCCAAGCATGAGTTGCAGACAGGCCCTTCTCCACCAGCCAGAGGAGTGCCTCTGGGGCAGGGGCAGCTCTGGGAACAAGGCACATAGGGAGAAATATAGTCTTTCCCTTTACTGTGTATAAAGGAATTGAAATTTTGGCTATTCAAAGCTTTTCTTTATAAGCTTTAGATAGCACCTACCTGGTCACAATTGCTTGACTGTATGACTGCATATATGTGTTGTTACCTGAGTAGGAGTAACCAAACCACCACTTGATACACACATTTTAAACCCTCTTGGTTGATAAAAAACACAGGAAAGATCCAGGCTCATTACTAAAGGAAATTATTAATGTTTTTCTTCAGGAAGGGACTTTCCTTCTGTCCCTGAAAATGCAGCACTTTATCAAGTCAAAACTACACACAGCCAGACTTTTGTTTGTAGCTCTCTACTCCTCTGAAAGACAACTGAGATGACACTCACAACACACAGCATATGCTTGTATCACTGATCCCTCATTGCTTTGGATACAAAGGCATGCACCTAGGTGGCTTCTGCAGCATTGAAGGCCATGGATGGAAGCCGCACTGCACTCTTCACAAAAAGGTTTGAGCCTTACAAAGCTGAGTGGAGAAGTACTAAAAAATATTGTTTAAAAAATTATTAAGTAAAAAGCACATTTTTCATGGGATAGGGTTTTTTCTTTGGCAGTTTTCAAGTTTTACTGGGAAAACTAAAACAGATTAGCCACCCCCTTTTCAACAGCTGGGCACCAAAAAGCCTGCTTCTCATCAAAAATGTTAAATATTTCTTAGAACATTGATAAGAACTGTTCCTCAAAATGGTCTGCTGAAAACTGAATGCCCTCCTGATCAGCGCTGCTTCAGTCTTGCTTCATCACCCATCAACTGGACAATAGCTCCAGCCATTACCTTTGCATTCTGTTTGCTTTTCTAAATCAAGCTATTTCCTCTTCCCATCAGCTGATTAACAGCTTTAGGGCTGCAGTTACTCCTATCTATTCCTTCTCTGCAAGGTAAATTCCGAAAGGCAAGGGTAATCTTCACTTCCTTACTTACTCAACTCCATTGCAAAACTACTGCAATTTAGAATGATCACACTCTAACGCTGCTTCTTAGTTCTTCATATATGTTTTAGTCAACAGCATTAAAAAATCCCCCTGCATTACAGCTCTAATCTTAACTCGAGTCTTTTTCTTATTAAAATTGTCATGACAAAACTAAAAATGTGCGTATGCATTTTAAATGTATGATATATGTGGGGTTTAAAAATTAAATATAAATGAATCGTGATTTTTTAAACATTAAAATTCTTAATCAATGGTTTCTCCTTTTGCTATTTGAGTTATGATAATGTATACATGCTTGGATTGTAATTCACAGATGAGAATTGGAATAACTGTTTTGTAAATAGAATTGCAACGTTGGAGCAAAGTTTTTGCACAGAGACCTGATTCCCTAGCCCTTTGAAATGAGCAAATATTGAATCATATGTGGGTTAGAGTAAGCCTCTACCTCTGTCGACAAAGCAAAGAATCTAAGAACTAGAGAACTTCAGTTTGGGAGCCAGGTGTGGCTATCAATTTATTGTATCCTTGCTTTTATAATTATTTAAATTGTTGTGAGAAGTGCATTTAGGCTTTTTTAGGTTAAGAAAACTTCAGGGAGGACAAAACAAAAATAAAAATAAAAAAAACCCCAATCTAAATAGGTGCTAAAACATAGTTGATGAATACCCCACACTAACTGGAAATGTATTTGCATACAGATGCTAGACTTTCTCTACCTTTGGTACTTGCCCTGACAACAGAACCAACTGTTCCCAAGAATGGTAAAGGATACTGTTAAGACTACAGGAAGCTGAGATAAGAAATCAAAAATATAAATTGGCACTTTATGCAGACATTATTTTGTTGCTTTCTAACCCAACTATTTCATTTAGGGGTTAGAAAAGCAGTATAAGTACTTGGAAAGATTTCAGACTTTAAGATAAAGTATACTAAATCAGCTGCATAAAAATACAGCCACCAACCCACCATAGGAAGAAAAAAAAAAACCAACTAATTGCAACCTCCCTATAGATTTAAACAGGCTCATTATTCATTGAAATTAGCTGGAATAAATACACTGTACCAGCCAATCCAGACAAGTTGTCTGTATTTAATTATTCTGAAATAGAAGTGATTTTTAAAAGCTGGAGCAAAGTTATCATCTCTTGAATAGGAAGAGTTCATATTAGTGAGGAGTTGGTTGAGAAACAGGATGCAAAAGATTTTGTTTCAGTCTGTCCTGATATCTGAAAAATACCGATTTTGTTGTTACAGTTATAAAATCCTAAGAAAAATTAGGATTTTTTTTCTGCTGTATGCAGATGTTAATAGGCAAAGTGTTATTTCATTTGGTTTTAAATCTAAAGACAACTAAATCAGATTTTTAAACTGCACAGGTATTTATCTTTGCATATCTAAGTCTTAACCATGTGCTAAGCATTTTAGTTATAAAGATACTCATGTGTCTAACTTTAACATATATTTTAAATCCTAAGTAAAAACCAGCAACAGTAAATGTATATATGTACATGTAGGTATGTTCACGACTATGTATATTCGCATACACGTGTTTACTTCAAATTATATATTAAGCAAAACTTCATCTTGTCAGGAGAGGGAGAAGAAAAACCCGATATCACAGGTCAAGAGGGACAGAGGCGACGCCTGCAACAGACTCAGTAGAAATCCTGCAAATAGATAGCCATTGTCTCCCTGATGAGCCATATCTACCCAACAACCCAACTTCCATCTCCATTATCAGTTATTGAACAGATGGCTGTTCACAGGACTGGGTGAATAATGCAAACCAGTGTTTGCGAACATTGGTTCAAAGTCTGAACGGCTGTTTGATTCAGGCTTGTTCATCCACTTGTTATTCAGTGTTCACAAACATTCATGCTGAATGGGTTTCTCTTCACATGGACGTTTGGAGAATGGGTCTTTTTCGTACAAACCCCCATATTCATGTGCAAACAAGGGCATTTGTGTGTGAACAAGGGTGTTCCTTATTCACCATTGGTTATTTGTGCTTCTCTACTATTATTCCCCTTTTTGAAGTGTTTGTTGTCCACTCAAGGTGCATGACCTAGGTGATCAAATACAAATCAAAAATAAGAGTAACAAGCAGTTAAATTAAGCAGTTCATCAGGTCTAAAAATAGTTCATCATCTATTAAATGTAACCTTTTCAAAGTAAAGACAACTTGTAGGTAACGGAGGAGAAAAAGGACAATGGATGAATGAGTATTCCCCCAAATTTATACTATCTGCAATCATTCTAGAGATTACTGCTTTTAGTATAACATAGTTACTTGAATGAGAAACCCCTAGTCTAGGGCAAGGTTGCAGCTCAATCAGTGGTCAGAAACAGTTGTGTCAGCCTAATGGCTCTCAGTTTCCCGCATCTTCCCCTCTGCTGGAGATAATCAGCAGAATGGATTGCTTGAGTTTGCCCTACCCAAAGTAAGCGCTCACCCAGGCTGGCTTGGATCAGCTCCAGCTGTGATCCAGCTGTGAGCCCAGACCAGGTGGCTAGGTGGTCCTGAACCCCTAGCAGAAGGCTCCCATGTTTGGCTGGCTCAGCTCAGGGACTGCAGTGTGTTTGGATGGCAACTTCTGACAGAGCTCAGGCTGAGTCCATAGGAAGTCTTCTGATTATGGAAACTGTAGACTCTATAATAAGGTAAATATCTAGAATATTTAGATTAAAGTGTCTATTTAGATCACAGAAACATAGGGGTTGGAAGGGACCTCAGGAGATCATCTAGTCCAACCCCCCTGCCAAAGCAGGTTACCTACAACAAGTTACACAGGAAAGTATCCAGGCAGGTTTTGAACATCTCCAGAGATGGAGACTCCACAGCCTCTCTGGGCAGCCTGTCCCAGTGCTCTGTCACCCTCACAGTAAAGAGATTTCTGTGGAAATTTCTGTGTTCCAGTTTTTGCCCATTTACCCTTGTCCTGTCACAAGATACTACTGAAAAAAGCCTGGCCCCACCCATTTGTCCCCTGCACTTCTGGTATTTATAGACATTGATAAGATCCCCTCTCAGTCTTCTCCAGGCTAAGAGTCCCAGCTCTATCAGCCTTTCCTCACATGGGAGGTGCTCCAGGCCCCTAATCAAGATGTGAATACAGACTTGGCTACTTCCAGTAACACAACTCCAGAGCTTTAAGACTTTGGTCACAGAAAATAGTATAAGCAATGACATCACTATCTAGTACCAATATCCTAAGTAATCCATTAATCTATTTTTACCTTTTAGAGTTTAGCAATATTAATATTCTGAAATTAAGATTCCTTCTGTGAGCTGAATTCCTTTTGAGAGTACAGATGACATCATGTGTTACATTTTACTACCCTGGGTTCTATTACTATATCTTTTTTTTTTCTTTTCTTTTTTTTTTTTCCCAGTACTCGAGAAGTAAATGTAAATTTGGAGTGAGTTCTTTGAACCTTATTTGGGAAAATATGCTAGATGTGAAAAGCCTGCTCTCACACACCATTACTACAAGACCACTGAGTTAATGCCCTTTATTATGTGACTGTCAGTTATATAAGAGCTAATTATGAATTATTAAACAGTAGAACTAAAGCTACAGCAGATAGCAGCGAGCTATGAAGTCTAGTCACTTCTATGACCAGAACTTGGTAAGTGTGTCTTTGTTGTGCCTATTGCATAAAAGCTTTGTGGATGACTGTCAGAAATTTAGTATCGCCCTGAACTGTAACCTTTGCATGGTGCCATCCATAACCAAGTGACCTGCTGCAGCTCATTAAAGTTAATGTAATGGATCATTTGCTTCTACTTGCATTCATCAGCATATTAGACTCACTTTTCAGATGGCAGTAAGAGAGAAGAATAGTTAAGTAGACTGAATAAAGTAGGTTCTTCTGTATGTTCTTTCACTCAAACTTGTATCTCACATGAGCAGAACTAGGATGAGATTATTATAGAAGAAAATGGTTTTTACACATGTAGATCAAAGAGGTTTAACACTTTACCATTCTCCTTTTCTAAAGTAAGTGCAAGAAAAGTGCTTTTTAGCTCATACTGCTGGAATTCCCTACCAGGAAAGACATCAACTTCATCAAATATTGTGTTCTGTTATCACAAATTAATCACATACATCAGCAGATATACTGTTGGAATACATGCTGCACTGTATTAATAACACTTCACTTCTAAAATTACTTTTTTGACTAAAAATAAGTATCTAGTACTTGTCATTGCTTTCCAACATACATCAAGATCATAGGAAGTAGCACATGTGTTACTCAAAAACTACACTTCTAAAAAGAAAATATTCTCTTGATGGAAGCAGCCTATTAATTCTAAAGCCTTGGGAGAGGCAACAAGGGAGCAATATTTTTGGTAGGAATACTTTATCCTCTTTATTAATTTATTTTATTTTATTTTAACTCTTATATTAAAACCAGACACAATATTGGAATAATGTGTGTGGTCAGAATAATTTTCCATGCTACATTTTGGAAAACAGTAATAATTTCTTTATTTAGTTAAAAATAATTATTGCTGGCTTTGATTGGCCAAATTAGGCACTTTATGCACCCTGTGGTCTTACCATTGCTGTATTCGTTCTCCCTTCTAAGGTATATTCACAATACAGCTTTTAAACTCCTGGGCACAGCATCCCTACTATGGGATCTGCTCTTGTAATGACAGACACCAAAACATGGGTAATAAGAGGTTATCCTGAATCTTTATGCTTCACTGGCCCCAGTAATGTGTGTTGTTATTAAATAACTGATGGATGCAGAAGGCTATCCAAATGTATCCAACTTTAAAATATTTAAAAAAAAAAAAAGAATTAATATCTAAGATACAATATAGAGTTATTTAGTAAGTAGTATAAAAAGGAAATGGCCAGATCTGTTCCTTGTACACAGAATACATATTTCTTTCTCCTCCTCTTCCATTTACATATACTGTTTCAGCCTGCTTCCTTGTTTATGCCTCTGAATAGTGCCAAGATTGCACCTAAAGTACTGTGTTCAGTTTTGGGTCCGTCACTACAGGAAAGACATTGAGACACTGGAGCGTGTGCAAAGAAGTGTCATGAAGCTGGTGAAGGGTCTGGAACACAAGTCTTATGAGGTGCAGCTGAGAGAACTGAGGTTGTTTAGCCTGGAAAAAAGAAGTCTGAAGGGAGATCTTATCCCTCTCTACAACTACCTGAAAGGAGAGTGTAGTGAAATGGGTGTTGGTCTCTCCTCCCAAGTAAAAAACAATAGGACAAGAGGAAATGGTCTCAAGTTGTGCCAGGGGAGGTTTAGATTGGATATTAGGAAAAATTTATTCACTAAAAGGGTTGTCAAGCATTGGAACAGGCTGCCCAGGGAAGTGGTTGAGTCCCCATCCCTGGAGGTATTTAAAGGGTGTGTAGATGTGGTGCTTAGGGGCTTGGTTTAGTGGTGGACTTGGCAGTGTTAGGTTTATGTTTGGACTACATGATCTTAAAGGTCTTTTCCAACCAAAATTATTCTATGCTTCTAAGATTCATGTGCATGTCCAAATATCTCAAAGGAATATTTCCTTCCAGGGACACTGCATGAGCCAGATTTGGCTGTAGTTTATGCAGAACCATCTCTACAGATTGAGACCCGAAAGGCCATGGAAGAGAAAGGAGTAAGAGGGAAGCTGAAGTGGTGCAAACTGGCCACAGTTCTCACACCCTCCTGCCATCCTCAGTGGACAACACTGGACATGCCAGCACTGCTGGCTGGGGACAGTGAGGCCACCCCATGTAAATGCACCATAGTGGGTTCTCCCCTGAAAACCAAAACTGGAGCTCATAAGAGATGACAAATTGAGGGAGTGGGCTCTGATGGAAAACTGCTCTAGAGCAGTGCATGCTATGTGGTCAAAATAGGGCATCTGTTGCTCCATACCTCTGCTGGGAGGGGTGACTCAAGCCTTAGGAATTTACAGAGCTATGTGCTTCACTATTCACATGCTGGGAAGTGAATCCTAGGTGCAAGGATTCAAAGTCAAGGCTGCTCATACTCACAAATTTTAATTTATAAATGTGGTACTGACATATTTATTGAGGAAAAGTTTGGTGCTACAGCAAGGGTCAAAAAGGATGACCAAAACAGGACTGAACTGAATCATTCCCTAAATGCTGAAAAGTCTGAATTACACTTATTAAATGTTCATACCCTTTACCGTTTCTTGCCAAAGGCAGAGAATACCAAGATGCTAATCTCAGATATTTCTTACCAGCCCATACTACAATTTACGACAGATCTGATGAACATTTATCCTGAGGAGATTCCCCATCCCAATTTTGATAAAGTTAGAATGCTTATCCCAACTGAATCTTGAGTCTTGATAAAACTACTGTCGGGCCAGCAAAGAAGCCCACACAAGCAGGCAGAGCAGGAACTCTCACTAACAGGGCACCTAAACACAGCCCTTGATTTTTTTATTCTGTAGACTCTTTAATTGTCCTTGCAGTTTGCCTGTCTAAGTATGACTCCTCCTTTACCAAGCACTGATCTAAACCTTTAAAAAAAAAAAAATGTCTGCTCCTTTTTTCCCACTAAACCAGATCCAGCAATGCTCCAGAGCTTGTGTCAATACTATTTGTGGAAAGTGAATAGACAGTAGAGAGTGTAACATTTTTCTATGGTTTATCAAGGATATTTGCAAGCTGTTAGATGGCTAGTTAAGACTAATATTCTTTTTTTGTAGTAGCTGAAGAATGGGTTGACTGGAGAATTTTCCATGCAGTGTTTTGTCTTTCTGTTAAAGTGTTTGTCTTGAATCGAATGTTTCAATACTTGAAGTTAAGCATCTGCTCCAGTGCTTTCTTGCATTAGGGCCTGTATTTTCAGCTCTTGGACTTATTTGATTTCTGGTCAAGTCTCTTAACACCCTTATGTTTCACTTTCTCCATCTGTGAAATGTGGAAAATTAAAACTTAGCTGTCTTATGGTGGTATGGAGAGTAATTCAAAAATGTTTGTCAAGCACTTTGAGATCATAAATTGTACTGTTACAGCAGATGTGATCCTATCACACCACAGAAAACAGTGTTATCAGAGAGATCCTTCTCTGGCAGGAAAGTTTGGTCTAGTTTCTGTCTCTCATCAAAGATATCCACCTATTTAAGGGAAATGAAGGGGGAGATCAACAGCATGTTGTGTCCTGTATAAGTGGGAGCAGGAAACTAAAGTGAAGTAGGTTTTGCCACTGTCCTTTAGGTCCTACTTGGTCCAAGCAACTGTTGACCTTCGGCTTAGGCTGTGCCCAAAGGCTGGGAGGAAGCCACCAGCTTTTGTACTGGCTTAGCAAGGTGTGGGGTGCCAGGGCAAAAACTGAGGACATTCTGGGACCTCCCCTCCCAGATGCTATCAGCCCATTGAGCTCAATAACCACCATTCTCGATATTTTTTTTATCGAGACCATTCTCCTGTTTCCATTACCAGTCTAGCTAACAAAACCAGCCAGAATAACAGTGATGACTGACTTCCTGATATGTTCTGAATATTGAATATTATGTCAATTTTTCCCTTTTCTAAGAAGCAGTAATGAAACTTATTTTCATTAACATTTAAGAATCTGAATCATCCTTTAGATTACCTTTTTTTAATTTTTTTTTTTAACCTTTTTTTTTTTCTTTTAGGTAAGACCTTCTGAGTGAAGAATCTGGGTCACTGGCATTGTTTTTCAGAATAAATTTGTGATGCTCTGCTGTGATACACTTGGTGAGACTGAACTGTCTACAACAAATTCCTGCTTGAATCTCTGTCTGGATCTCTTGTTTCATCCTTGAGAAAACCAAAAGTCTAGAGCTAGCTGGAAAACAGTTGCTTTCCTACCTAAATTAAAAAATAAAAGTTCATGTTTTCTACAAGAGCTAAAAGATTTCTCTTTTTCCATTGGCTGTTCATGTCAAAGGAATTTCCTCAATAAAAAAGACATTTTCTAGGATGAGTTGACTGACTCCTTTTTAATTGATCACTACCCTATTATCAATCAAATCTGTTTTACTATAAGATTTACAACCAGCTCTGTCACATCAACATCCTACTTATAGGAAAGGGGTTTGGTTTTGGTTTTTTTTTCATTAAAAAGCATTAATATTTATTGAGCAAACAAGCATTATTTTTAATCCACATATCTAGAAGTATTGATATATACACTCAACATATCAAAGATATGTTGTCACTAGCACACCCATTTAACCTATTGTACAGTGTTTTACAGCCATAAATAATGAGGGCTTAATAAAGATATCATACTTGCCCCTAATGCTGCATCTGCTAACATAAGTTAAGATATTACAATATGATGACTTAGTAAAATGGTTTGAGAAAGGAAAAAGTCATTACAGATAACAGTCTTCAAGGGTAGACGATAGAAACTTGTGAATAAATTCTTTTTCTTTTCCATGCTCGTACTTTTTTTTTTTCTTTTTTTCAGTTCTTCTGGTGTAGTGGGATAAAATCTTCAAAACAAAACACCAGGGCATAAAAATGGCATTAACATGAATAAAAATAGCACGAGTAACTCCTTAGTGACAACTGACTTCACAGTGTCAAAATCACACGATTTTATTGACCTAGTTGAATTTCTTCCCCTCAGAATCAGAAACTTACCCAATTTCCTGCAGGAATGTCTGTACAGTTTTAGTTTAGTTTACTCATTAATGTTTCAAGCCTTTCTACCACAAAGGAACAGACACATGAAAGTGAAAATGTACCTTTTTTTCACAGCAGGGAGCCTTCATAATGAAAACTTGGCATGCACACCTGAGGAGAACAGTAAAGCTTATAGAATTTACATATGAGGATTGTAATGCTTTTTTTGCAACTGCAAAAGAAAGGAGAATAAAAAGAGAGCGTGTGACATTTTGGCACCGAGGTTATCAGCAAGACATAAATTTTACTTCTGTGTTAAAGATGCAGAGAAGATATGTAAATATGTAATTTTAAGTGTTCTGGGCATCAACAAATTTTTATGTACATCCATGACAATTAGTATTATTATTGAGTTTTATTATTATATTTCTCCAGGGTGCTGTATAGAAAGGACTCAGTTCATCTTCAAGATCTAGGGGGAAAAAGCTTTAATTCACTTCAGTGGGAGATGGTTGAAGAACCATAGGACCTGAGAAACAGATTTGAAAACTTGAATTGTCATGAGGTTTCATGTTTTCTCTGTTTTGCCTGCTTCTCAAATTTGGGGTTCCATTTCAATATCTGGTGTTGTTTGTCAGGTTTCCTTATTTCTCATGATCTACAAATTAAAATAATGAAAAAAAAAATTAATGCAGCTATTTGCTTCTAAATAAATGTAATCTTGTATCTAGGCAATTAAGGCACCTAAATGTACCCTTATATTAAATGAAAAAGTAAGACGGTGCTCTCTTAAATGCATGTACAAATTCAGAAGGAAAACAACCCTCTGCCACCATCTACCACGTTTTGTCATTTCTATCTTACTTTCCTGCTCTGCACTTCCACACAACATGACATCTATAACGAGCCATGCTATTTCTATTAACAGCAGGTTAAGTTTTCTTTACAAGTCATCTGTAAGTAATTCACCTGTGAGTATTATTTAGCTGCTATATTAAAAGAGGGGGGGAAGAAAAACAAACCACAACTCTAAAAACTTTCTTACAGCTTAAAAACAAACCTGAGTTCTGAGCATCGCCTGATTTAATCCTCACAGGGACTTCAACCCACTTCGTCTGCCTCAGCTTCCCTATTTTTATGCTGGGAATAAAGTCATGTTTCCTCTCATAAAATAGCCTAGTTATTGTTTGAAGTTGCTAATTATTATTCTATAGATAGATAAGAGCAGCTGGGGAAAGAAACAGATTTAAAGGTATATTGCTCACATAAAACCTTTTGTTTCATCTCTAAAATATCATCAATTGTTTGTGCTAATGAGCCGTGGGTGCACTTTTTTGTACCAGTAATTCATTCTCAGGTTCCTGCTGAACTTTTATGCCGTTTCTTTTTGTATACCTGCAAATATCTGACTAGTTCGCAGAAACTGACATATTTCCTATGTTAATTTTATGAGTTTTCATCTTTCTAATGCTATATCTCTAGATACACTTTTTACACGTCTTTTAAGATCTCCTTATCCCCCAGAATAGCCTGTTACTATCAATCTTAGAAAAAAGCATTCATTGAAATAGAAAAGGAAATAGAATTTGTCTAACAGAGTACAAGCATAGAGTAGGTAAGTATACATGAAAAAGAAATTCAAAGTAAGACGAAAGTAGGTATATAATGAACAAATTACGATCTTTTAACTTGTTTTTCTACAAACATTTTATTCAATTAATCTCTAATATAAATTATAGTATCTCTGATGCTTCTATGTGTCTACAGCTGGGTAATGAGTTTTTGACAAAACAGTGTCTCATTTCCACAAAAGAAGTCAATTGTTTCACACTGTAACTGCAGCTTAATTCCCAAAGGGACGTGAAACCTTTTAAGAAGTGAAGTGGTGATGTCTCTTTTGCCTCTGTCTGGAAAAAAAAATAAACTTGTATTTAGTTCATTTCACAGAGCTGTAGCAAAGCCTAAAATAAAATTATTAAAAGAGAGGCACAATTCAAACCAAAAACTGCTTCAAGGGGGTCTCTTAATATCTGATCAGAAGTGAAAGAAATAAATCTCCACCCAAAAGCAGATCTTCGATAGGCAACAATTTTCAGGAAGGAAAAACCACAGTCAAAGGAAGAATTTTGTACAAGCAATTGTCTTCAAAGGAAAAGGCATATACACGCTGATAATACATGTGTTGCATCCTGTCCTTGACCATATGTATCCTACAGAGGGGCGTCTTCCCTCTTGTCCCCATCCTAGAATAACCAACCGCAGCACTGACACTGGGAGCTGGTTCATAGAGTCTTTATTCCTGATGAATTTGGCTTGGCTACCAAAGACCACAAGGCACTTGGTGCTCCTAAAGACACTATTCTGAGGGAAGGACAAAGTTTCCCTATTGCTGTAATTCAAAACACGGGAGAGAGAGCTGCCTTGTAGCAGAGGACCCCAGTTCAGCCCACAGCTTGCTGTGGGAAGGTGCCGGTCCCTCCATTAGGATGTTTTCCACCCAAATTTTCTTTCTGGTCCTTCACATCCAGGGTGGAGCAGACTGTGAGTTCTTTTCTGCAAAGAAAACCTGTAATTTTGAAACCCCTGGGGAGGCTGGTGAGTGTTTTGCTAGGGGCTGAAAACCAGCTCACTTTCTAGAAGGTACCTATAAGTGCACTAAAGCTGTTTAACATACCTGTTAACACTACAGCACAGCATCTCTCCCAAAGTGGTTTTCTCAGGAGGGACTTATCTGAGACCAAAGCCATGGTACCTGCTGACTGAGAAAGGACTTGAAATATGGCTCCAGAGGAGTCACTAAAAGACCTCAGAGTCATTTAGACACCTAAGTACTTTGAAATCAGGGAGATCTGAGTGTTTCAATAACTGGGGGAATCTGGGCATGAGACTGGCTTTCAGTAAGCATAATTGCATTTTGAATTCATAGTATTTCCTCTCCATCCTGGCAGGCTTTTGTGTTGCAGAGCAAAACTAACAGGATCTGTGGTCAGTTCCTAGAAATAGACAATTTTGGTTTTGGTAAAGATAATCTGTTTTAAGATGTCATTTGAAAAGGAAAAAAAACAAAACAAACCAAACCAAAATGAAAAAAAACCAACAAACTAAAAAGCTCGTATTTCCAAATTTCTGGAATATCCAATATTCTCTCTCCCACAGTAGAAAACAAAAGGCAAATTACAGTATTATCAGGTATCAGTCCAGAACCCTGTAGGAAAATGAAGCTCTATCAGCATATGCAGGAACCTATATTCTCTGTATTACATCATGGATGGCCTTAAATTCGTCTGGCTCAAGGTTGTCCTTTGATTGGTATTCAAGTGGAGTGGTGAGTGTGTGTTCTCTAATCCCTGCAACACATGGTAATTTTTTCATTCTCTCTCCGTCTCCACCTGTTCCATGGTCCAGTGGAGGGCTGCAAATCCTATCAGGGGAGTGCAGCACTGCTAAGCCTGCTTCCCTGGCTCCAGTCCATCACATGTGCACTCAGGCTGCAGAGCACCAAGCCAGCTGCAGCCCAACGATCATGTTATCAGATGACGGATGGCTTCATATCAGGTGTTTAAACTGACGAGCTGCCCCATCTGGTAAATGATTCGGGAAGTCTGGCCTTGCTTGATGAATGGGGAAAGTGACAATGCCAATCAGTGTGACCCCTGCAGCTTCCCTGCTGCCGTCCCAACAGCCACAATCAAGTATATCCCACTGGTTTACTTTTTCAATCCCATTGTCACTCTACTGAGACCTACGTCACTAAATTGCCACTAAATTATATCATTAATCCAAATATTTTCCTTGTAAGAACCTTCACAAAATGCATACCCCACCTTCAGCAGGGCTGGAAAACAGTTTAAGTTGATAGAAGTCGATGCAGTTATAGACGCAGGGGGGTCTGTTATGGATTATTCTGATAAGTAGGCCCATGACATAATTATTGAGGCACTTTTTCTTGCTCTCTTGAAATTAAAAAATCATGGGACTGAGCATCAAACGTCAGGGGGAGATACAATGGATTAGATTCTCAGCTGGCATTGATTCAGAAAATCACGTACACTTAAAGCACGTGATGAATTCTCTCTAACTTCAGCAAAGCCAGATTAATTGCCATCAGCCTGAGATCCAGTCCTCAGTATTTTATTAAAATACATAGTACAGAATACATGATTGAAAATTAACACTGTTTAAAATTACTATTGAAGTACCATTTCATAATGTGATATTTAATGTCTATGAAAAATACATCCTATCTTTGTTTAAAATAGTATTATTTTATTACTTAAGTCTGTGAAATATAAATTACATAAACGTGGGAACTTACACTCTAATACACTGTTAAATTTTTCAGCAATGTACTGTATGCATTTGGCTTAGTTGCACAGTGTATTACAAACTGGCTACTTATCATAATAGAGATCAAATAATAGAGACAGGGCAAAATTCACAGAGACTAAAAAAACAATTTTCAGTACAATATTTATTTTAATCAGCAATTCAAAATTACTTAACTGGAGTAGTGAACAATCCAAATGCCATTTTGTTTTTGTTCTCAATATAAAAACATATTTTTCTCCTCATCCCCTTGAAATGTGTGGAGTTTTGTCCATCCCTGTTAGAAAACCACTTTCTTAAAGAACAAGCAGCAGTGAATAAACTAAACAAAAGAGAGATCCTAATGAAAATGACAGCACAGCAGGTATACTTGTGATTTAGTGTCATTTCTCTTTGCATGCTGCAAAATTGTCAAGCATTTCAGGTATAAAAAGTAAAACCTTCTATTCTACACAAGATAATTGCTGCAAATTGGCAATGTGCAGATATTTTAATAACAAGGCAAACATCAGCAGCTACCTGAGGTATTTATCAGCCTGAGCATCTTTGCATTTACTGTGGATCGCTCATGATCATTCCTTTATGTACTGTAGTACCTATTTGTGAATTTGTATGCTCCTGGATGTATAGAGAGATTGTACAACATGATTTATGTTTTGCTAAGTCGTACCAAGCAGTTTTATCACTGAATTGGTGGCTAGCATTTCAGTTTTATTGGTTACCTTTGTATAGGTCTGCCTCAGATGAAATTCTATCATATTCAAGACATAAGGAACATATTTGGGTTTTATTCAGTTATTAACTACAAAACTTGGGATACAGACAGAGATAACTCTCATATGTCACAGAATAGTGACACACATTGTTGATATTGTCATACACACGTATTCAGGGTTTTGTTGAATTTACCTTACACACACAATCTGTCAGAATCCTTTGAGAAGGCAGACTTTGCATTTAAAAGATCATTGGGATTTAAAATTTCTGCTAATGAGACATGTGGCAAGCTTCAGTTGTTGTGCAGCCATTACATGCAGTACTTCTCTTATCTCTCCTAAGGCCAAGGGGGAAGTTTTGATGCCCTGTTAACCTTTCTTCTTGTACTGTTTCACTCTTTTCTTCCTCATAGCAATAGTGCAGCGCATAATGGCAAGCCTAACACTTGTCCTTCCCTGGAGAGGACTGAAGGTACAGAATGGGAACTTGCATACATTAACATTGAGAATGTCAATATTTACTAGGAACCCCCAAAATATTTTCAGAAGGAAGCCCAAATCCAAGCCAGAAGGGAAAAAAGAGAATATAATTTTGCGTGGTTCCCCTCTCACCCTCCCTTCCTTTTATGTCTTCATCAGACAGAAAAGGTATTAAGGGCCATAAGGTCTGGTCTAGAATTGCTGGGTCCTGAAAATGTTCAGTGATTTCAGTATGAGTTTTGGGTACTCAAGAAACACATAAATCTCTGCAAAATTAGGGGGTTTTGCAAACAAAGACTATACAAAAGTCAAAATTAATATATAGTTGTTTTAAAACTGATTTGTATGCACAACACAAAAGTATAAATGACTTCACCAAGATTTATTGATTCATGTCAAGGCATCATTACTTTTCAAAGTGTGAAAAATGATCATATATTTATGACCTGCCGACTGAAGCTGTTTTGTGAATTAACAAAAGCTCTGGAGAGGAGCAGCCTAATTGCATTATCATAGAATCAGAGATGGTTGTCAATTTTCCCCCATTTAGCTTTTCTCCTTTAGTTTGTTAAAATGAAGGTGCCATACGTTGGTTGAATTCACTAATACCCTGATGAATGAGGTATTTTCCCAATAGGCTCACTACGAGCATAAACAGTGAATTAGGGATGATAGGTCATCAATCATATCTCCTTCAAACAGATCTTTGCCCTGAGATTATTTGTTATATATTAAGAGCACTTACAAAGTTATCATAGAAAACACTCATGAAAAGACACTAAGTTGACCTTAATTCCTTCTTAGTGGGTTTGTAAGGGAGTTTGTTCGGATAGATATCCCTGTATGATGGCATACTCATATCTAGTTTTGATTTTCTCCATTAACAGTCTTTGTTTCTTTTATCTTTTAAAAGATGTGTAATTTTCGCAGTACCTCCACTTTAAACTATCTATACACTATGGCCAAAAGTAAACAGCTGCTCTGAATTTTAAGCTAAAATTTTCATAGGTTTGAGGGTGTTTCTGGATTTCAAGAGCTATGCTGTTTCCCATTTTTATAGGAACCCGTCATTTAGGCTCCTCTTCAGAAAGGTAGTTAATCATCATCAGGGTAGTATCTCTGCACACACTGTACTGTAAGCAAGCGTTTCATCCCCACTGATGAGCATCAGCCCCTGGTGGAAGTTAAGCATATGTTTAAGCAGTGTCCTGGCTGGAGGCACTTTCCTGGATGTTACCCTTAATTTAAACCAAAAAAGGTCAAAGGCAATCCATAATTCAGAGTACCTTTCACCTCCTGCAATGTGACTATGGCTGGCTCCAGCTGTGCTGCTGAGTCAGGGGGGGAGGCAGAGCAGGAATTCATCCATAATTGCGTCCTGCAACCAGGGCTGCATCACGTGAGGCCCTGTAACAAGCTGTGCTAATAATGTGCTAACAGATGCGGGAGGGCTTCTGCTCCTGTTCCCAGCAAATCTATGACTTATCATGCTTATTAAGCTGGAGGTAAATTTGCCCTTCAAAGACGCGCATCCAACACCCACTGAAATCAGCAGGAGGACAGTGCAGCAGGACTGGCCTCAGTGTTGGCTCAGCCCGTTCATTTCCCTGGCTGCTTAAGAAGCTCCCTCATTGTGTCCTTTCGGGTTCCAGCCAAGAAGGTGGTATGCTGGGCAGAGGTCAGCTGTGGTGCTCAGGGCAAGAGCGGAGAAGCAGAGAGTGTCCACTGATGCTTCCTTCCCCGTACATCAGGTGCTTTCCGTCTCCAAAGGGCTGCCTGTCAGGTGGTGCTGGGCCAGAACCTACACATCATTTTTAGTAGTCCTCAGTGGGACTAGTTTTCCTAATAATTTGTTTGATGTTTTGATCATCATCCACTGAAATGAAGTGTCTCAGGCACAGCAGCATGGCAGAGAGAGGACAGCGGGTAGATTGGAGCAATTAGAGAGATCTGAGTGTAGGTTTGTATTTACATGCAAGGTTTGTGAGCTTTGCACAGTCACTGTCTTTACTGTGGGGTAGTGCAGCCATCACCTTCAACAGAGAGCTATCTATCCTCTGGAAACTGAGCCAGAAGGGGAAGGACCCTTCATTTACCTCAATGATGAGCAGTTGCTCACATTGATAGAAAACTTCAAAGCTTTGCCATTTATTTTAGAGCTGGAGTTATATTTTAAATTATTTTTTCCCATCACAGGCTTTCAAACATAGCTGTAGCCAGCACACTTATGCTTATGCAGTCCCATCTTGAACGGTATGGCCTAATCATATTGCCTTATTTAATTCCCTCTACCCAGACTCTGGCTGTAATATTTTCCAATCTCAAGTGCAAGAGTAATTTTTACATGTTGCTCACATTAAAATGCATTCATGAGTCCTTGTACTTCAATGTGAGGAACACAGCCTCCACTGCTCTTACCAATTGCAACCTCATGGGCATCTTTCTGAAAAGTCCCAAAGACACTTTGAAGACCATCAAATTACAGATGTAAATTTGGAATTCTATTAATATTTGTATAATGAAACCTTTGTTCACATAGGTGTCAAGGAAACCAAAGGAGTGTTAACACAGTGTGTGCGCATTCTGACTCACGTAGAGGTTTATGAATAATTTTTCCCATTAGGCAACCAGCTAACACTTCCAACACATGAACCTATGATTACCAAAGTGATAAACACTGAGGAGAGAAGAAAACTGATTCCTGGACTGAAGTAAAAATCCTACAGAAGTGTGGTAGTTTCACTGGGCTAGCACTTGGCTAACAGCCAACACAGCCATTCACCCACTTCCCCCCCACCCCAGGGGATAGAGGAGAGAATTGGGGGGCAAAGGCAAGGAGACTTGTAGGTTGAGATAAGAACAATTAAATAATTGAAAAAAAAAACCCACCCAAACTGATATTAAAATAGTAATTATAATAATAATATTAATAAAACATGAAAATGAGTGATACACAGTTCAACTGCTCACCACTAACTGACCAAGCTGGCCCTGTTCCCAGATAACAGTCCTGGAGGAGCAACAATCCCAAATCAAAACTGCAATCCTGGAAGAGCATGAGCCCAAGCCAAAGTCAGAGTGAGCTAAAAGAGGAAGAGACCCTCACTAATACATTGGACATGATGTGATGTGATATGGAATATCCCATTGGCATGCCCAAACATAAATTTAGTTTATTAATTTAATTATTCCTCATCACCTCTAGATCTTGCACTTGTAGACTAACAAAACACGAAGTCCTTCACTTCCAGCAACAAAAATGAAAACACTGATATGTTATCAGTGTCCTTCTCATAACAAATCCCATGTTGAAAGCAAAACACAGCACTATTCTAGCTACTAAAAAGAAACCCACCTCTGTCCCAGCTAAAAACCAGGAAAAGAAGGCAAAATGTTTGTGAAACTTCAAAGGGAGTTTGTCTAAGGAAGGGTGGATTCTTGCATAAGACAAGTAAAACTTCCCAGTGACGGGAACTGACTCCCATGAGTGTGATTCCTTGGTCATAAGTTTAGTGTTTATTGGAAGCAAAATCTTCAGAAACTTTGCTGCATTCATATTCCCACCACTGGCACCACACTTGTTGCAGGGCTAGGACTGCGAAGGGGATTCAGACTTGCTATTCAGCAGCTAGAATTGGCCGAATTGGTTATTTTCATTATTCAGCAGGCTAAGGCATGGCTGAAGTAGGTATGATAAGGTCAAGAAAATTAAGGTAAATGTGCAAACAAGTTTAGGAGAGGAGATTGCATGGTACTGGCTGCCCCTTTCCTCCCTGTACCCTGTGTTGGACATTAACAGCCCTTAAAATTCACGGTGAAACTTTAAAGACAGAAAAGAGCTTTAAGAAAGGGAAGAATGGTAGCTCTTTCATGAGGTTAGTGTTTCCTTTGAGAAAAAGCAGGGGGGTTTAGGAGAATGGGGAAGGTGTTATTGTAACAGAAACATAAACTAAAGTGGGCTATTTCTAATTTAACAATGGGTGGCCCTGTTTTTATCAGTTTATGGTACAGTGTGTTTTTGTCTTCGTGAACACTCTGCTTTTGTCATTCAGCTATATAATCACTACCTTTTGTAAGATAATCACAGGTAATTAACTTTGTAACTGTTCTTGTCCTGTTAGACTAGTAATTGCCTGTCTCTGAATCACATATCTAGAAGGTTTCTCAGATAAAGGAAGATATGATCTATCTGTAATTTCAAGTCTTTTGACAACTGATTGAGGGCCAATTGTTTTACACATGGTGATATATTTATGGCAATTCTCACTTTGATAGTGGTTCTGAAAGGTTAAACTGAGATTGAACCACACATCCAAAAAATGCATCACTGGTAACAGTGAGCTCCGTGCAATCTAACCAGACAGAGCATTTAAATTCTACTAGTTTTATGTTCTTTTTGACTTTGATTTACCCTTAGATGTACTGCATTGAAGACCAAATGGAACAATTCAAGTCTGCATAAAGAAAATAACAATAGCTTTATCAGTTCAGAACAAAAGTCTATCTTATCCAGTAGTCAGTCCCTGAGAGTAAGCCAAGCACCAACATTACTTGAAGACGGAAAAAAATAACCACACATGGCTAATGTAGTGATATCTTCTCAGACTGTGTTCCCAGCCACCAAAAATATGTATCTCAAGGGCATTTTGAGTTGTAGATATAGTGCTTTAATTTAATAGCTTTATGTGGTTTTCTACCATTATTTTGTCCACTTTTTAATCACTTTTTTAATGTATCAGACATGGATGTATGTGAAGTTTTCACATTCATTCTGTGATCTGGAATTCCACAGTTTAGGTATAAATTTAATCAAAGACAACGTTCATTCGTTCACTTTGAATATGCTGTTTCATATGATGCCTCTATTACTCTCCCTCACAACATGCCCCTCATAATTTTGGAAATGTGCATCATATATGTCTTCATTTTTTTTTTAAAATTTTTTTTTATCCCCAGCCAAAAGAGCCCTAGTCCATTCACCTGCTTCTCATACAGAAGGGAAAGTATCTTTGCATCCACAGTCCTTGAACTGGCTGCAGACTAACAAAGATGCTGGATGTTTTATTGCCCAGACAGCTTAAAAATGCTTAGTATTATTATCCACAGTTATGTGACTCAACATTCTTTTATCTGATACATTGCCACTGCATTGATAATTATTGTTGGGGAAGCCTGGAAATGTAAATAGCTATCTTTTATCTACAATGCTGTTGTTTGGTTAGCTGGCTGGCATATTTTTTATTTGCATTTTAATCTCAATTGCTTAGCATCTGAGACAATTCTTCTTGTACTGATGCTAGTTTTCGATCACTGTAGCTGAAATGGGTTAATGTAAAATAATATCTGTAGAAAGGAGAATCAGGGCCATTTTGTCTGCTTGTCATTGTTTTATGTAGTAGAGCAACATCCTAGAAGAAAGATGTCATTGTATCCCAGACTGACTGCTCCAGGTGTGGTAGCTTCAGAGTAACTTCCCCGGAGGGAATGAGAGAAGGCTTTTGCACATCCTGCTTAATAAGTTTTCTAGGGAAAAAAACCTTTGGATGAGAGAAACTGGAAGGCAGCAGCCCAGCTCCCCAGACCTGTAGCCCTTCAGTCGATGGGTAACAAGACCTTGCACTCTCTGTCCTGGCACGTTCCCTCCTCAACAAAACTGATTTGGAAAAGTCAGGTTTTGCTCTTGCAAGTGCACCTAGAAATATTCTGCAGAAATACAAAATCCAGTACATTGCTTCGCATCGTGGTTGGTTTAAATGTTTCTACTGTCTGAAGAAGGGAACATTAGAGAGCAGTGCTGGGAATCATGGAAAATAAAACAACAGGATATTTGCAGATGTTTGTAAACTGCTGCTGTTATCAAGACATAAAGCTCTTTGTTCATTGTAACTAAATACAGTCAAACTTTCAATTAGTTTTGAAGGACATGACATGGGAAAATATGTTGGAGCATTTTATAGTCAACTAAATTAATTTTAGTATAGGCTAATAAAAATTTCCCTATAATATGTCATCTGTATTCAAACTCTTTATTATTACAGAAAGAAGATATTTGTGTCAGAGCTCAGAATGTTGAAGGTAAGAATGTCAAGAAAATCCATGCAATATCAAAAATTATTATTTTGCTTGAGTTTAATTGAATATTGGAAGAAATTTCTCAGATACGTAGTATGTATCTACTACGTGGAAACCAGTCTGCATATCTTAAGAGAAATAATGTAGTCTGTCTCAACTACAAGTTATTGAACTACATGCAGGAATCATTTAATTAAATTCTGTGACCTGTGTAATGCAAGAAGCTAGATTAGATTATCACAATGGTCATTTCTGGCCTAAAAATAAATGGAACCTATGATATAAAATTGGCTTAATTCAGATTAATCATAATTGTCTGAATTTTGCCACCCTTACACGCACTGGGACTCATTCATTGCAGGGGAATTCCCATTCTGTGCACTGGAAAGAAATCAGACCCACATTAATTAATGCCGTAGTGAAAAATGAGTTTGGCTGATGAGAGAATGCACCATTTGAAACAACTTGATCCCTTATACATAGTATGTCAAATATATGAAGTACCAAGGTGAAAAGGCTTTGTTCCCCCCTTTGGCCAGCATCTATAAAGCTCAAAATCCTGTTGCAAGGAACAAAACAGCAGTTAATGCCAAAAAGGCAGGAATAGAAAATCTCTGCCCCCTCTCCGGTGTAGATCAGTGCCCGCAGCATCGTTTGCCATCCTCCACAGGGACAGCACAGTAGCAACCAGTGGCAGAATTGCAATCACGATGACATCGCTAGTACATCCCCAAATCCCAGTGCTATTCAGACTTTGATTAAATGTCCCAAGACAGAATTCAACACCTGGCTGAAAAGTTTTGCACCTGGCTTCAGTGCCTGACTCTCATACAAAGAGGAGCAGAGGGAACACACCTTGGATTTCTTCCAGCACTGCCTTTCAGAGTACTTGTGTGTGCAAACAGAAACAGGAGGTCAGCAACTGAAGAGAGCATCATTGCCCCAACAGGCAAGGTAATCCTGTCTGCATCTGTCAGTGGGGCTGTCACTTCATCACTGCTGACTTTGGAGGCAATGATAGTGTCTGAAGGCTTTCATGTCCCTGCTTCTCTCCTTTCCCTGTTCCACAGTGAACTGCCTTGGCAATTGTGTTAACCCAGTATTTTGTGAAGCCATGTTAGGGACCAGACTTGGAAATTGGCAACAGAAGATTATTTCTCTTAAAAAAACCCTACACTTGGGATGAAGTCACTTTTTAACCCAATGCACTGATCTCCATCAACAGACTGCCAAGAAAAGAGAGCACACCAGAGCTGGAGAGAGAGCAAACAACTGCAAGGGGAAGGGTAGATGGGGACCTCGTGAGCTACTATTGCCCCCAAAGGAATCATCTGGGTCCTGTGGTTCTGTCATACTTCAGGATAAACAAGATATCTGTATAGCAGAACATTGCCACAGGATCAGGATTTCCCATTTCAAAAGTAACTGTCAGCTTAGCCCCAAATTTGTTTTTAAGTACCTCAGCTTTGCCCTGGTGTTCATGTAGCAGCAGCAGTTAATTTTCCTGTGACAATGTTCTATTCTACTGACATTATCTCTTAAGTATAAGACTATTCTATTAAGGTAGATGAATTGAATTTCATTTCCTCTCACTTCAAATAATGGCATTTTATTCACATTGCTTTCAGTACATCACGGTAGAGCATGGAATTTTGTTAGAGGCTGGCACCCGCTAATGCTGTTATACTAAGGGTAGAGATTTCCATTATAAATCCTTTTTTATGGTGTTTTAAATCAGCTATAAAAGTTCCATCCAAGATGAAACTTGGCACCAGAAAAAAATAAAAAAAAAGTTTTTTGAAGTTAAGAATGATTTGGCTTGGTTGTTTGAAATGTCTCTCAATTGTATAAATGGAAAAAGTTTATCAGTTTAAAACGTATTTAATATTTCTATAAATCAGTATCTCTTCAGCTCAAGGATATAGTTTGACATTAGTTCATAATGTATTCTAATTGCTTTTTGTATTATGAAAAATAACAAATTCTTAAACTTTGGAGAGTGTATCTTCTACATGTCAAGTAACTACTTTTTATAAGGGGTTTTACTGTGTATATTCTAAATATGTTTTATCCCAAGAGATGTTAAAAATAACATATTCATAAATCTGCCTTCATTCATGCTTTCATGGTAAACGTTTAACATTTATGAAACAGCTGTTAGAGTCAATATTTTTTTGTGTTATAACAACTCCCTGTTTAAAACCCATGATGTATCCTGATTCAGAAAAACACTTAATCAGGTCTCATGAAGCAGGACAAAGACAACATGGAAAACTAGTCTGTTCTACCAGGCAAAGTGTCTGGGTTGGATGACCACACACTCTTGAGAACGTGGCAGCTGTGGGCTCTCTCTTCTCTGACTCGACCGTCATCTGCATGTCCCCTTCAGGCTTTATATCTGAAACATATGCATTCTTGGGCGTACCATTCACTGTATTGCCCCTAAAGTAATCCCTTTGTGAGGAGGCTGTGTCACAAAATGATAAATAAAATTCTGGACATATAACAAATTCACCTTGATTCTAACACTATCAAAACATACACTATTTTACCAGCAGCCACAATACAGAGAGCATATGTATATTTTTAACAGCAAAACATTTCTGTTCTTTTTATACTTTACAACTTCCGAAATTATTGTGCCTATTTGATACTTTTTTACTTGCTGACAAAGTTAGAAATGTGTATATTCATTATTTATTGAATATTCATTGGTCAATAGAAATGCCCACCTACTCTGCTCTTATTCATAAACCCTTCTATTAAGCCCAGAGCTCCCACTGCACCTTAGCAAGCACAACATTAAAGTCCAAACATGCACTCTTTGAATGCTCACATATGTTACATCACAATAAAACCTGTTTAAGAAGCATTCATAGGTGCATGCATCACACCGATTACACATTATTGTAATGTGCTGTAATAATGAGAAGAATGTTAAAACACGTACTACTCAGAGATGTCACCAGCTTCCAACTTGAAGCCTGGTAAATGCCTGACTCCAGGTTTCTAAGTAGTAATGGGCTTGAGCAGGCATCTACTCTCACACTAGTAAATTCAAGGTTAAAAGTCAGTCTTTTCCCACCAATCCCCTAATGTAGGTTACATTCTTCTACAGATATTCAGGGTGAGCGAAATAGTTTTGGTGTCCCATTGAGGTGACCAAGAAAATCTTCTCTAGGGAAGCTACATCTTCCACAAAAGCAGAGTGAATAGCAATGTCCATATAGACCACGGGAAGAAAATTTCCTCTTCTCATTGCAGAAAATGTCCAGCAAAGTAAGTTATGAACTTCAGAGCAGTGCCTATCAATAAGACTGGGCTCTCCAAACAGTTATTAGCATCATTTTCAAACACAATTAAGAAGAAACTATTTCCATTTATGAATTCATAAGGGCAGTTGTGAGGAGCAAAAGGAGGGCATAGATATTTCACGCATTGCCACTGAATATTTTAGGAAACCAAATCATGAAATGTTATTAAAAGCCCTCTGTGTAGTATGCTGTCTTTTGATCCAGCATCATCTTGCTTTACCTCAGTGCCAGGTAAGATCATGGAGCAGATAATCCTAAAAACTGTGCTAAGGCACATAGAGAATGAGTAGGTGATTGTTGACAACCAGCATGGCTTCACCAAGGGCAAATCGTGCCTGACCAATCTGGTGGCCTTTTATGATGGGGTTACGACATTGGGGGATAAGGCTAAAGCAACTGATGTCATCTACCTAGACTTGTGCAAGGCCTTTGACACTGTCCCACGCGACATCCTTGCTTCTAAATTGGAAACATGTGGGTTTGATGGATGGACCACTGGGTGGATAAGGAACTGGCTGGATGGTCACACTCAAAGAGTTGTGGTCAACAGCTCGATGTCTGACTGGAAACTGGTGATGTGTGGTGTCCCTCAAGGTTCGGTACTGGGGCCAGTACTGTTCAACAACTTTGTTGGAGACTTGGACAGTGGGATTGAGTGCACCCTCGGGAAGTTTGCCAACGACACCAACCTGTGTGGTGCGGTTGACATGCTGGAGGGACGGCATGCCATCCAGAGGGACCTTGACAGGTCCTCTTGAAGTTCAACAAGGCCAAAGGCAAGGTCCTGCACCTGGGTCAGGACAATCTCAAACATAAATACAGGCTGGGTGATGAGTGGCTTGAGATCAGCTCTGAAGAGAAGGACTTGGGAGTGGTGGTGGATGAGAAGCTCAACATGAGCCAGCAATGTGCACTTGCAGCCCAGAAGGCCAACTGTATCCTGGGCTGCATCAAAAGAAGTGTGGCCAGCAGGTTGAGGGAGGTGATTCTCCCCCTCTACTCTGTTCTCGTAAGTCCCCACCTGGAGTACTGTGTCCAGTTCTGGAGCCCCCAACACAAGAAAGACATGGATCACTTAGAACGAGTCCAGAGAAGGGCCACGAGGATGATCCGAGGGCTGGAGCACCTCTGCTATGAGGACAGGCTGAGAGAGTTGGGGCTGTTCAGCCTGGAGAAGAGACGGCTCCAGGGAGATCTTATAGCGGCCTTCCAGTACCTGAAGGGGCCTTAGAAAAGCTGGGGAGGGACTTTTTATAAGGGCAGGTAGTGATAGAACAAAGGGAAATGGCTTTAAAATGGAAGAAGGTAGGTTTAGATTAGATATTAGGAAGAAATTCTTAACTGTGAGGGTGGAACAGGTTACCCACAGAAGCTGTGGATGCCCCCTCTCTGGAAGTGTTTAAGGCCAGGCTGGATGAGGCTTTGTGCAACCTGGTCTAGTGGAAGGTGTCCCTGCTCATGGCAGGAGGGTTAGAACTGGATGATCTTTAAGGTTCCTTCCAACCCAAACCATTCTATGATTCTATGATTCTATGATTCTAAATCCTTTACATAGTATTGCAAGCTGTTCTACCGGCATTGAACCTTACCTACAAACTGAGCTATGAGAAATATCAGGCTTTCAGATAGCTGTAGCAATGCAGATAGTTTTCATGTGAGACATCCACTGCTCCATGAACCTGTTAGAAAAGCATACTTCAGCACTCAATGGTTCTGTCACCAGATGTGCAATGCCAATCACAGCAATCCTGTGCCATTGACCCATGTGCAAAGTATAAAGCCACCGCCAAACAAGTTCTGTATGAGAGATTTTTGATATTAGCTTCCACTTTTTGAAATCATGCCTGAGCTCTGCATTCCTTTTATGACTTTTTGATATCTATGCAGAAGCCTTTTTTTGATAATTATGAGAAGAATAACATACTTCTCCACATGGGTGGAGAATACCTAAAGAACAGTATGAGAGAAGAACAATAATAATATAATTTTACTCCAAAATTTGCTATCTTCTATTTGATTCCTACTGTGGAAAATAAGATGAACATCATCAGCTGAGGAATATACTATGGGATCTATAACTGGAATTCAGAGTATTTCCACTAAAATATCACCATCCTAAGCAGAAGTCATATGGCGGTGTGACAATAGTGATACTGAGTGCACTCGGAGCAGTCAGTAGTTGATACAGTTCATTCCACATTTTTAAGAAATACCAAAAAATCTCACAGCAAATTTAACTGCAGCCATTTTCAAATGCCTTAACGATCAGCAGGAGGGGGACTGCACACACGGATAAGAGGGGCCTATATGCTCTTCCAACCCCTACATAAATGTATGAGAAATAACTTCTTTTTCAGGCAAAAAGTTTATCTACATGGGAAAGCAGATAGGAAGAGTTATTTCAAAACAGATGCCACAAAAGGGTCACACTGCAGACAAAGCTATAGCATGTTCCCAGTTTTGTAGAAATTTTCTGACCTGAGAATGATCACATTGGTCCTCAGGGTAGGTTTTAGAAAATACATTTCGCAAGATCCCTAGCAGTGTCAGCTGAAGTGCTAGGGAGCTCTTATGGAGGAGAATGAGCATGGTTATGCCTCTTGGGCTAACAGAGACTAGAAAAGAATATGAACCACCCATGGTGGTTCACACACTTTAGCTTGCGCATTGCAAGGAGAAGCAAAATCAAGGTCTTTAGGTGTCATTTGTAACAACATTCATACCAGCTGTTGGAGACTTGGGGCCATTTTGTCCCTTTTCCATGAAGGCAAATTATAAAATTATATAACAAGTAACGGGTGAATATATATATATATATATATATATATATATATATAAAACAAATAACATAGCTGGCTTCAAGGATGGTTTGGATCATCTTGATTTCAGAGGACATATATGAGGGTGTGGAAAGGCAACAATTTCTTGATCTAAGAAAATGTGCTAGTGAAAGCAGTGGAGTCAGTATAAGAACACATGCTGCTGGTAAAATGAGACATTCATGGGCACTGGGGGTCAGATGTGCTGACACTTCTGAGATAGCTTGATTGCGAAATTGCTGCATTAATGTTTTAGAGGAAGATGTGTAAAGTTAAAAAAAGATAAAACCCTCTTCACTTTCCTAGCTTGAGCAGTTTAAGAAATGCTCAGCTGTGACTAGAGAGGAAAGGATGCCAACTTTCCAGCGTGTGTGTGCACATTTCTTTTGCTCATAATTAATAGCCCCTGTGCTTGCTAAGTTTCTGGAAAGCAGCTCGCAGCCTACCTAGGTAATGCCTTCTGACAACGTTTTGAAGATCAGTTATGTCATATGGCTGCCTTTTAGAAAAAAAATTGTAATGCATAGCAGTGCCATATGGCATCTCTGAAGAATCAGCCGGATTGGACAGACATTCATTGGATAAAGTCCCACAGCACTTGGAAAAGAATGTAGTCCTGTTGCCAAAATGTGGCCTTTGTTAATCTCCTAACTATTATTGTGCAGAAACCAATTCATCTGTATTAATTATAAACAAATTTTAATTACTTCAGTAAAAGCTCATTATACAAATATCTAATGCCAAACAAGCTGCCTTAACCCTTTGTGAGACTCCAAAGAAAACTTTAGATATTTGACTGTGGGTGTTCTGAGAAAAGCTGAAATTTCAGCAAGAGTGCAGAGTACAATTGTGTGACATTTATGTTTTCCTTTTTTCATATTTCATGCTGTACGTGTGCTTTACAGCCTCTATCAAAATACTATGTCTGTGGGTATGAAAGACCATTTACACCTCAAATATGAGAACACATAACTGAACCTGACATTTTCTACAGTTTAAGATTTCAAAGTAAAATATAATCCATTTAAACGATTCACAATAGTATGAATAACATGACAAACAGTGAGCTGTTCATAGTTAAGTATTCAATCACCATCCAGGCTTGCCTGCAGCTTTTCTACCTGGCTTGTAGACCTACCATTAACCAACCCATCTGAGATGTTACCGCAAGGTGTTTGGGGGTAGCTCAGGTGCAACTGCTTATTCCACAGTTTGCACCCACCAAGAGACTATTGAGTCTGTTCCCTTTCGCAGCAATATTAGTTTTACAGTCAAGTTAGGAAAAATGTAGTTTCACTCACTGAGTCTTTGTGTAAACTTTTAATTTGTTTTTCATGCATATAGATTTGTCCTACCCAGCCCAGATTCTTCCATTGGAGTAATTTTTTTTGTGCCATGATGAAGCTTTCCTAAATCCAGCAAGGGATTGGTTACCATAAAAAGGGCTCCTCTAATTTTTTGTTGTTACGGATGGGTGACAGTGCTCTTCCTTGTAACTTGCATATCATCAACAAATGCTCTAGGAGCCTGGAAAGGTTAACTCATTCAGGCTGTCCTGCCTCATGACATAGTAACACAATGGGCCCAAGGTCAATAAAACACAAAGAAGGACCCTGGAGTTTTGCCATGAGTTTCAGCTTTGAATGAAATCCAGAACTACGTGAGGGAAAAAAAAAAAAAAAAAGGTTTTTAGTCAAAACCATCCAACCTATCTTAAGTATCCATCTTACTTGAATTATTAAAGCATCCATAACCTTATAGTATTAAACTCTTATGGTTTGAAATCTCTCCAGACTTGCTGAAAAATTGACCCACCTTAATGAAACCTACTGGAGTTTAACATGCTGAGGATTACAAATGACATTTCACAATTATATGTATTTTCTTATTTAACAGGAATTTTCCTATCAGAAAGCATAATCTTAAAAATTCATACTTGTGTAGGAATTTTTTAATAATATGTGAACTTCAATGTTATCTGTGAGTTTATTTCACCACCTCATCCATTTTGTCTTAACAAACACTCTCCCTATAGTATTCAGATCATTCTTTGGACCTCAACAGTTTAAAACCAATAGAAGCACTTCATGCCTTCTTCCTGCCTTAAACTCTGGTGCTCCCATTAAAAATCTGTCTCATCTTAATTTTTCTGTTTTTGCTGTATTGGCACGACTACTGTCATGACAGGTAATTCCAGGGTAATTAATATGTAGTTTTATCTTTATCTTTTAATTTAAGTCTTTCAGTAATGTTGCCTCTAATCATCAAGGTTAAGTATACTTTCTCTATATTAAATTGACAGAAGCACGCTCAGTGGCCTGTACATAATGGCCTTATGACCACTGAATGGCCTTAGGACCAATAAATGGTCTTATATGCAATGAACAGTCTTTAACGTTAGGGACCATAAATTCCAAGGGACAGTGCAAACTGTTGAGCAAGGATATTCTCTGGCATAGCAGTCTGCTTTCCTGGAAATCACTGGGTGAAATGTTGTCTAGAGAGCTAATTTCTTCTCCTTAGAAGACAGAGGGAATTCACAGGAGAAATATGAAGTGGCCAATTTTTGCTAAAAGTTTGCTAATCCACTACACTTCTAGGAAACCATATCTCATTTTACATCCAAATGTACTGGTAACTTATAATACTAAAAATCAAATCACAAATGCTGAAATCCAAGGACTTTTCAGATATAAAATTGCCATAGATAACTACCTGGTTTTCTGTTGTGCTTATGAGAAACTTTCACATTAATTATAAATTAAGATTGAAATATCAAATCTGGATGCCTAAAATTAGATACCTGTGACACACTGACCTGTGACATCTGGTTAATAGCTGGGTACTCAAGAGATCCTAATTATAGAGTCCTCACTGAAGTAATATTGATATTATGTATAATTTTTATACATAAAGCAAACAATCTGTGTTTCCTAAATATAGATCTATGCACCTAGTTTTATACAGCAATGCTGATATTCACAAACTAAGTAAAACACTTTAGTAAGGGGCAGATGAGGAACAAAAGGCTATTTTCCAGTTCTCTTCCCAGAGGTTCTATCTTATTAGATAGCTCATTTTATTTCAACTAAGTTATAGGAAGAATATGTTTTCATTATATCCAAAATAAAAAGCATGGAACCAGAAATTCTTATTACTGAAAAATCAAGTCTACTGTAGAAAATGTATACTGAAAGTCTTACATTACATTTGATGTTTTGCCTACTTGGTCTTTTTTCCCATTATCTCTTACAATTAGGCCTTAGTAAATTGAGGGTTACAGTCAAAAACAGCAAGGAGGAATCATGAAGCTGGCAGGACTGACTGTGCAAGTAGCCAGAGCATCTGTTTCAAAACAGTGCCATGAAATGAAACTGCAGGGAAGGAAACGCATCAAGGAAAGAGATGCATTATCAAGAAACCAGAGGCAGTCAAGAGGAAAAAGCCAGAGAAGCCCAAATTAAAAGTGATACAGAATTTGGTGCCACCAAAATAAGTGACAGGTTATGCACTGACTGCCAAGGTTAGACTGGCCTGGACCTTGTTTGGAGAATGTCAGAAGTGAAAAGCACCTACCATACCACAACTAGAGCAGGCATATGCTGAAGCAGCCAAAATGGAGAAGTGTCTCATCAGTAAGCCATGCCTTCTTTTTCAGACTGACAGACCCTAACCAGAGCAACAGCTAGGACTTGTATGGGATGTTCTTTTGCAAATTTTTTTCATGTTTGCCTTTGTACTATATTAACTATATAATACACAAAAAATAATTAACCAGGATAAATTAAAGGGAGGCCATCAATACTCCAAGGCAAATTTATATAGGATCAAATGCAGCAAGGGAAGCTAATCCAGGGAAGTAGAAAAGGGTTTACATTTTGCATGTCAGGCCTGGACTATCATTCTGTGCTTGTGTGGGATTGCTGAGAGCAAAATACCTGGGCAGAAGTTGAAAAAGTAGTAGGACATTGTGCTGCCTGTTGTATGTATCAAAAAGGCCTGGTATCACTTGGGTAACACCCTCGCAGGGAAGACTACTATTTCCCTTTATCAGCTAAAAGAGTTGAGCCTCCGACACTAACAAGCTCTGCTATTTGTGTCAGGCCACATTCAATATGCTTCTGTACTATCAGCCAGGGAGAACTCTGTGACAGACCTTTGTGACCTAGGTTAATAAAAACTTCAAAAGGAAGTTGATAAAAATAGAAGATACCATAGTAGTCTTTTCTTGGCAAAAAAAATAAAAATACTAAATCCAGCAGCGTGAACCACTGTACTTTCTTGGCTTTTAATATTAAGCAATTAGCATTACTCTAAAATTTACCACAGCACAAATTAATAATAGGCTTATTTTTAAAATTCTTTAAGGCTAACTGATTAATACCTTGGAAAGAAATCTGCCTAGTGCATGAGGCTACTTTAGCCTCTGTGATGCTGAGGTTTCTAAGCTTATGGAGAGGTTTGAAGAGCTTTCCCAATTTTTATAATTTTACATTAGGACAGACTCAGTCTGAAGGAAAGTGTGCCTCGACACACCTGCCAGTGTGCCCTTGGGTTTATGTCTCTGTGTTGATGCCTTTTCTTTTCAGTAATGAACTTGCATGTGTGTTGCAGAGTAGGTTTTGATTTACTGGGAGTTACAGAAGGTGTGTAACTTTGCTGAGATTTTCTTTCATTGGGAAGTAGAGCCTGTGGCTTCTATTAGTCTGTTACCAAGAGAAGAACAGGGTTCCTCCCCTGAGGCTCTCCTTTGGGAGCTATCATTAGGTTGCCTGTGATGGGTGGGGATATGGTGGGAGGCTGGCTGTGCTGTGTGGGACTGAGAGCACTGCACTGGTATTAGGGTGACCCTGTGTTGGTGACTTTCTGGGTGTTGTGAATGAGTTGTAGCTCTTGTTCACATCGTGCCTCCGTTTCCTTACCTGCTGACTGGATCTTTCTGTTTGTGAGGTGAAAAAAGCACTAAGAGCAGAGCACTATGATAACCTTTAGAGAATATGAGAAAATATTTGTAGTGTTAAAAGCTGCAATCATGCGTTTTATGACACGGTACCATTATGAACACTTATCAGAAAGTTTGTGAATAATTTCCCCTCATTTTCTTCCTTACCAAGAACCACAGTTGCCACAAAAACAGATCTATGCTTGATTCCTCTTTAAAGAAACTATGCTTGCCAATTCTGCTGAGTGGTTGAAAAAAGCACATAACTCAAAATAGTATATTTGATAGTGTGAGTACCCTTTGAAATGATCTGTGATATTTTTGCTAAAGACACCAATCCTATAGTGTTGTATAATAACATACAAATAGTGAAGCCATTTTCCTGAGAAAGACATTCAGTTAGTCTGGAAGAACAACCCACCCTGGGTAGGAAGCTAATACATACAGAAATAAAAGAGGTGACAGAGCTCTTCTTTTCTCTTGTAATTTTAAGTCTCATATTTACACACCATGAGTAGAGGAAACTACTCATGGAGGGAACTCCCTACTCCCTCTACTGGGAAGAACCAGGAGACCCACTCCAGACATCTTTCCTTGTATTTTTTATACATATATTTACTAAGTGTTACATTCTCCTAAGATTTTTCCTTTGTAATGAGGTCATATTTCAACATGTACAACTGATCCTGTGTTGCTGTCATTACCCTATTTCTGAAATAAATAGCTACTGCACAGTGCATGCTATGGGTAGGGTTGGCAAGTTGGCTTTGCTTGGACGCTACAGTCTGGGTCTCAGCAGGGAAGCAGGATTACTGCTGGGTGAGGTGAGGGTACTGTTTAGGCCTTATCAAAACTGGTAAAGTGAGACCTGACAGTACCAACAGTATCATCAGGGCAGAATGGAGACGGCAGTGGTCTTTTTGTGCCCCTGTAAAGATGTAGATCCTATAAAGGAGCAGGATCTCCTGTCCAGCAGTGGTGGCCACAGCAGTGAGCTCTATCCTACCTGACTGTGGACAGCAGAGCTGAAAACCCTCACATGCACAGAGTGGATTCTCATTGGAGTATATTTTGGAAGGACAATTCTGTGAGAGCTGGGGCAGAGCAGCAGAGCCACTCCTGGGTATTCCTGGCTGATATAGAAGAGTGAGGTTTTTGTCAGATAGGTTTGTGCCAAGATCCCTATGACCTTCACACCGAGAATCTGGTACAGGCTGTAACAAAGGTTTGAAATATAAACTGGGGCACATTTCATATTTCTTATAAAATTACAAGTATCATCAATGTCTGACAGGAGGGACAAGGGAAGGGATCTTTCTTTCTTTCTTTCTTTCTTTCTTTCTTTCTTTCTTTCTTTCTTTCTTTCTTTCTTTCTTTCTTTCTTTCTTTCTTTCTTTCTTTCTTTCTTTCTTTCTTTCTTTCTTTCTTTCTTTCTTTCTTTCTTTCTTTCTTTCTTTCTTTCTTTCTTTCTTTCTTTCTTTCTTTCTTTCTTTCTTTCTTTCTTTCTTTCTTTCTTTCTTTCTTTCTTTCTTTCTTTCTTTCTTTCTTTCTTTCTTTCCCAAATCCTGTATTCTCTCTTACTCTGGTTCTCATGGGAAATATAAGCACTTGGTAGTATGGAAAAATACTTGCAAATATAACAAAGCAAGTTTTATTTCCTAATTCACAAAGCCAGAAGTATGAGCATGATTCTAGGAAGAGTCATACATCACAGGATATTATTTTTTTAAGAAAGATCAACATGACACACTGAACATTGCCCCCAGCATCACTCCTGGCCTCTATAAGTTACACTTATGAAACAGATCAGCTCTTTTCTCTCTTTTTATACTTTTTTTCTGACATATCAGAAATGAATTATTTAATAAAATGTAATGCTGTCCAGATTTCTGGTCATTAATATAATCAAATGGCATATGTGAAATAAGGGCTACAGAAAACTTAGCACAAGGAGTGGTGAAGTACACATTAGTACAAAGAGTGGTGATGTACATGTTAGCACATCAATTTATCAAATGTGAAGTGAAGCAGAAAATATTTATAAATCATTTGTCTTTCTAAAGGAAGGTGATGCTAAGACATTGCCCTTAACATGTTTGATAAGCACATTCTGATGTGATTTAAGTCTTTAGATAGACTCAAACTGAATACAGAGAGCCTTGTGGCTTTGATACCAACAAGAATGAACACATCAGAGAGCACTTGATATGTGGAATTGTAAAGAACTGACAAATATGCCTCACAGAAATCATACAGTTGAAAGCCAAGGTAAATTTTAAAAAATGTGAAATAACTGTCAGAGCAGTAAGGACTTATGAAAAATGAAAGTTTCTGTGAGAAAGAGAGAAAGAAGGACAGAGGGGAGGAAGGGAGGAAGGAAGGAAAGAAGGAAAAAGAAGAGAAGAAAAAGGAAGGAAGGAAGGAAGGAAGGAAGGAAGGAAGGAAGGAAGGAAGGAAGGAAGGAAGGAAGGAAGGAAGGAAGGAAGGAAGGAAGGAAGGAAGGAAGGAAGGAAGGAAGGAAGGAAGGAAGGAAGGAAGGAAGAAAGGAAGGAAGGAAGGAAGGAAGGAAGGAAGGAAGGAAGCTTTAGAACCCCTCGTCAAGGAAATGGGACAGACCCCACATGTGTACAAACCAGAGATCCCAGAGTGAATATTTCCACACAGAAGGAAGGCGGCAGTTCTGAGCCATGGTTGTGCAGAAGGAAGGCATGTTCACAGGCAGCTCCTTCTCTTCAGCTGTCCTTTACCTTTGATGTGGAATAGGAACCACAGTCACAAGAAGGAAGAAATTGAGGATAGGTAAGCAGCTGAAATGTAAAGAAGCCAATATTGACAAACCCTGTTTTGGTTTCCTTGCCCTGACTTCCCCAAGGAAGGTGCCTAGGATTCCCACTTTGCTTTGGTGATGAGGCATCAGGCTGGTCATGGGAGTTTCAGTCGGACTCTTTGGCTTTAAGCCACAGAAAGGTGAGACATGTCTGAGACATGAGCAATTTGAAATCATTTACAGTGTAGCCCAGGAGAAATGTGGAAGCCATCTGAAAGAAATTCCTGATGTCTCCATTAAGAACAATGGAAAATAAATCTTCTTGCTTTTTTGTGGTTGTTTGGGTTTTGGGGTGGGGGTTTTTTAGTGGGTTTTGGAGTGTTTTTTTGTTTGTTTGTTTTTTGAGTAAGTCAAAAAGTCTAGGGCTACACTGAAGAACCTCAGGGAACCTAGTGGTCAAAAGCTCAGTTGGATGGAGACATGTCACACACTGAATCAACATCTGCTTTGGTTATTAAGGCAAAGCTTCTATTCTGTTTTATTTTGTTTTGTTTCCCCCCTAATAATGTCACTATGGGTAAATCTTTCAAATAGGTTTTGCACAGTGCACAGAGGAAGTGTGTCCAGTTTGGTGAAATCTGCAAAATTCAGGAAAAAAGTGGTTTAACCCAATTGAAGTGGTATAAGTTACTCTCATTCCAAGCACTGCCTGAAGCTTTATTTTCCACAGTTCAAAAGAAATCTTGGTAGAATGGTAGAAAGCTACATATTTGAACTTGGAACTGAAAGGATACTTGGCTTGCTTCTTTGGTATCGGTTGTGAAAATAACACAGAAGTAGACGTAAGTCTTTTCTTGATCTGTGCTTCTCAGCAGGAAAATATAATTCACAATCAACTGATATGCCAATATCCTTGCAAGATGCAGGTAGAGGCTCAGACAAGGTCTACTTCATCATGAGAATGCTGAAATAATTACTTAATTCAGAAATACTGCTTTAAGCATCAGTTTGGCATCACAGAGAGCTCAGAATGCTTCCAAATGAGTTCCTGTAAGACCTAAAGGGGGTATATAATCGTAATTGTAGGTTATGAAGTTTGAGAAACATTGCAACATCAGGGTTAACATAAGTTTCAAAGGCCATTGAAGCTGCTGGACTAAAATTGAACAGGAAAATCACAGAATGGTTGAGGTTGGAAGGGACCTCCAAAGGTCATCTAGTCTAACAGTCTAACTCCCCTGCTCAAGCAGGGACTCCCAGAGCACATGAACCAGGATTTTGTCCAGATGGCTTTTGAATATATCCAAGGAGGGGAATTCCACAACCTCTCTGGGCAGCCTGTTCCAGTACTCAGTCACCCTCACAGTAAAGAATTTTTTCCTTATGTTCAGGTGGAACTTCCTATGCTGCAGTTTATGCCCATTGCCTCTCGTCCTGTTGTTGGGTGCCAATGAGAAGAGTCTGGCCCCATCCTCTAGACACTCCCCCTTTAGATATTTATAAACATTAATCAGATCCTCTCTGAGTCGTCTTTTTTCCAGGCTGAACAGGCCCAGCTCCCTCAGCCTTTCCTCATATGAAAGATGCTCCAGTCCTTTAACCATCTCAGTCACCCTTCACTGGACACACTCCAGGAGTTCCATGTCCTTCCTGTACTGGGGAGCCCAGAACTGGACACAATGCTCCAGGTGGGGCCTCACCAGGGCTGAGTAGAGGGGAAGGATCAACTCCCTCGACCTGCTGGCAACACTCTTCCCAGTACAACCCAGGATACTGTTGGCCTTCCTGGCCACAAGCACACACTGCTGGCTCATATTTAACTTGTTGTCCACCAGGACTTCCAGGTCCTCCTCTGCAGGGCTGTGTTCCAGCAGGTCAGCTCCCAACCTGTACTGGTGCATGGGGTTATTCCTTCCCATATGCAGGACCCTGAACTTTCCCTTGTTGAACCTCATAAGGTTCCTCTCTGCCCATCTCTCCAGCCTGTTGAGGTCCCTCTGAACAGCAGCACAGCTGTCTGCCTTATCTGACTCTCCTCCCAGTTTAGTATCATTAGCAAATTTGCTGAGGAGACACTCTGTTCCTTCATCTAAGTCATTGATGAATAGGTTGAACAACACTGGACCCAGTATTGACCCCTGGGGGACACCACTAGATACAGGCCTCCAACTTGATTCCACACCACCAATGACAACCCTCTGAGCTCTACCATTCAGTCAGTTCTCAATCCATCTCACTGTCCAGTCATCAAGTCCACACTTCTTGACTTTGCCAACAAGGATGTCATGGGAGACAGTATCAAAAGCCTTGCTCAAGTCCAAGTATACAACATCCACTGCCCTCCCCTCGTCTATCCAGCCAGTTGTCCTGTCATAGAAGGCAATCAGGTTAGTTAAGCAGGATTTCCCTTTGGTGAATCCATGATTACTACCCCTGATGACCTTCTTGTCTTTCACATGCTTACAAATGGCCTCCAGGATGAGCTGTTCCATTACCTCTCCAGGGACTGAGGTAAGGCTGACTGGCCTGTAGTTCCATGGGTCCTCCTTCTTACCCTTCTTGAAGACAGGGGTTAGATTTGCCTTCTTCCAGTCTTTAGGAACCTCTCCTGACTGCCATGATCTCTCAAAGATGATCAAGAGTGGCCTAGAAATTATGTCATCCAGTTCCCTCAGCACACGTGGGTGCACCCCATCAGGGCCCGTGGACTTGTGGGTGTTAAGGTTGCATAGTCGATTTCTAACCCAATACTCATTGACCAAGGGAAAGTCTTCCTTTTTCCAGACTCTGGAAAAAGGAGTGGACTGCCCTACAGGCTATGGCAGTCAGGGTATGTGATGGACAAGAAGTAAAACAGAGGCAGAAAAAAAATCAAGACTATATTTGAAATACCACCATATAAAAATGTATCAGAACTAGTAGGGTTCATTAGCATAATAAAATTTGAAGCAAATTCATATTTAACCTCTCGTTAAAAGGGTCAATCTTTTTTAGAAACTGCTTAGAACAGACACTGAAAAGAAATGGGATAAAGACAGGAGTGTGCTTTTGAGAGTTTAAAGACTCTACTGACTACATCCCCAGTTCAGGCATTTTATGATGTTTCTGTGTCTACAGCTGTTTCAGCAGATGCCAACAGCTATGGTCTTGGTATGGTGCTACTCCAATTACGTGGACATGATTGGAAACCTGTAACTTATTGTTCCAGATAGCTTTAAGATGCCAAAACGAAGCACAATCCAATAGGGAAAGAATATTGAGCAACCATATGGACACACAAAAGAATGATATAGTATGTTCTTGGTCTTGATAATGTCTAACGACAGCCTCATGATACACATGTTGTTAATAAGGGGCTGTTTAGACTCCAGAGATCATTCATGCATTTGAAATACAGACATATACTCTGCTGCAAAATCTGTTCACATTAAGTTCTTCTGGAAAGTTATGGATATCAGTCTTGTGAGTAGAAGTGACTATCAAGGCCAAAGTCTAAGTTGGAGTCTTTTTGACGCATTGGGATCACTGCAGAAACCAGATGAGTTAAACTTATCATATATGGCTTATGTGTAATTGCTACATGTATTTGCAGTGATCTAACCCTGCTAGCTCAGGCATTTATTAGTGGCCAACCATTATCCCAGCCATCTACAGCTTCAGCAGGCAGAGAGATCACTGAACTTTGAGACTAGTTGCCTATAATTATCAACTGTTCAAGTTTCCTGTATCTTTTTTTCTAAAAATTACAGTTAGCCTATTAGAAGTGTAGTTATAACAAAAGACACATTAGGGACCCTGACATTTACCCAAATGCAGGGCAGTGGCCCAGAGTATTGGTATAATAATCCAAGTAAAAACCATGGGGTAAAATAATGAATCTCATGATATCCAGAAAGAAAAAATTCAGATAACTCTTGTACACACATCATTATCTGGGAGACTTTGGGAAAGAATAGTAAAAGCAACATCTGAAGGACAAAAACATCTGTTTGGTTAGTTGGGGTTTCTCCTTTTTCTTTCCTTTCCTTTCCTCCCTTTTTTTTTTAAGGTGTACCACTATCTTGCTTCTCACACATTCCACAAATAAGTAGAACACAGAAAAGTTTATATATATACACACACTCATATGTGTGTGCATATATATAGACATATCTATCTATCTATCTATCTATCTATCTATCTATCTATCTATCTATCTATCTATATGAGCTAGATACTCTGTGAGAGTATCTATATATATATATGAGCTAGATGCCTGTGAGGCCTAATTCAATAGCTTTTGTGATGTGGAATAACTCACAACATGTCACATCCAGACAGATGAAAATCTTCCATCTTAAATGGCTCTATTTAAAGGACTTCAGATGAAGACATGCTAACTCTAGGAATCCTCAAGCTTTCTTCTTTAACTGGATGGATTGGAGTGGATTCCAAAGCTCATGCAAACTTAAATTAGGAAACCTTGTTCTGATACAGATAAATGAGAAAGACTATTAGACTCCCTCAGCTTTTTTCATTGGATGTTCCTGAACTCAGAAATGTTGACTGAGTGACAATGATTCCAATAAAGATATAATTTTGTTGAATAAAGCTAAATTAAATAAACAGAAATCTCCAGCTTTGAAACTGGAAATCTGAAGGAATCAATTTCACAGAAGTCCCAGAAAACAGAGGGACTGACTTAATCCAGAAATCACTGAAGCCTACAATTCTTCAGGATCTGCTATTTGCTGCCATGTAGCAAATTTCACTAGAAGATTGTTTATGGATTGTGAAAGGTGAAGGGAAGATATGGGGAGATGTATATTGTTTCCTCAAAACTATATGAGAAGATAAACAAGCAAAACTGGGAGGCTTGCAGGCAAAAATTGTTAAGAAGAGAAATAGGAAAAGCAACAACAGATATATTGCTTGGTTTTTATTAAATAAGGTTTGAATAATTACTCACCGCGAGAAGAGAGAAATACTTCTGCAAATAACCACAAAGGTATTCACCTTCTCACAGTGAGCCAGTCAGTATAAAAAAATTCTCATTGTATAAATTGAAAAATTTAAAAGGACAAAGTAGAAGCTCATGCTATATCACCAAGTAGACAAATGCAAAGGATTCTTCAACTCTAATTTAAAATGTGAACTTCTTTTTATTATTTTCCTTGTAGATTTGCTATGTCAGAGCTGAAAGGCAGAACTGACTATAAGTTCTTCCTTCGACTGCTAACCCAGGGGAAATCTCATGGTTATGAGACGAAGAACCAGCCCTTTCTTATGTGGCTCTGTAAAATGCAGATATCAATACCCTTCCCCAAAATCACAGATACCAGATTGGTATCAGAAATGCAGAAATTTAATCCTAAACGGTCCATTTCTGGCACAGGACCTTCCAAAAAGCTTATTTTCCAGTTCTTTAAGCTGCTCGCAAAGTGGCAGGGGCTGCCGTAAGCTGGACATTTTGCAGGACCGTGTCCCATAGGCGATGAGAGCATTTCAGAAATCACATCTTCTTGGGTCTCTTGGATGATTTAGAGACACAGTTTATAAGTTCTGTCAGTGCTGGCAGTGAAAAAACACAAATCAAAACAGGGAAATTAATCCTTTATATATTTTAACATGTTTATGTCTTGCAGACTAAAGATAGTTTCTACTTTTAAAATTTTTGAAAGCACCTTCTATATTTGACATACTTGGTTTCTGTTATATAGGACATAACTACCAAATATGTTATGTTTACTTTTTTTGCCCATAGTTGAAAGGCAAGTAACTGTATAAGAAAGAAAGAAGTTTGAACTTAAAGTACATTATTTTAAAACAATAATATTTCTAGTAATAAGGTCTGGGAGTGCTCTAGTTCAGGAAATCAGTGGCCAAAGGTGTCAGTTATTTTGGTGAGACAGAATCAGTTGTTTCTGTAGACAGGCAATAAATTATTACAGCACTTCGGATGAGATTTTGACACATGCAGCACCACCTAATTTCAATAAAAGTTCCAACAAACTGATGGAGAATACATCAGAATTAGTTGATACTGAGTTCAACTAAGGGTGGCTGAATTTAGTTCTTTATTTTTTTAACCATATAACATTATAGTTTTCTTAGGCATCCTTATTGTTACTTTCCCTTTAAAATATAATTTTGTGCATTGCACAGTTTAGTGGTAAAAGTGCTATGTTTATTTCCTTGTTGTTCTATAAATAACATCTCTCACACTGTGCTTTGCTCATTCTGAATATTTCTGTATTATGGTTTATTTACTTCCCATGTCCTCTTAACTTTCATCTTCTAAAGTTTTCAAAAAGAAAGGTTTTGCTAGGGACAGAGGAAAAAACTTGTCTTCTACAAGACATTATTTTTTCATTGCTTCTACTTTCCTATTTGTCTGAGAGCAGAAGTAGCAAGTGACTGATGTATCAAAGCATCTTCCCTGTAATGATGTGCATATGAGACAACATTTTCAGTTGCTATTGATCTGCAAATAACTATTCCTGAGCAAACTAGATTTCATCAGTTTCTTTCTAAAAATAAACCAGTCTGTAAATAGAGTCCAACAAATGACATAGTATCAGACTCAGTTATCTAGCTGAGTTTTTTCCACAGCAGTCTGAAACTTTGAAGTATTGTTTTTGTTTGCTACAATACTTGTTCAGTTGTTTCTTTAAACAAAATACATACTTTATGTTAATACGTGTTTTTCAGCTTAAGCTATGTACTACATCCTAGTTAAAACTTGATTTTTAAATTGTTGTCTTGTGAATTCTAAAATAGTCATGGAAGAATTATACCTGAGCAAGACAAAGTCTAAACTTGATTTTGACTTGCATTGGAACAATCAAAACATATATTTATATGTACCATTGTAAATACCATGTAAAGGAAACTAGAGTACCAAAATCTCTAAGTAGCTTTTAGAATATTTGTGGAACTCTGTGAAGAAGTTTTTCAGGTTATAGAGACATAAGCATTTCGAGGCAATCACTACAATAAAAACTGCCTTCAAGAACAGCTTTTTTAAAATTATTTTATTTTTTTTTTCCCAGACAGAGGCTTTAAAACCTACCTTTGTTTAACTTAGTTTGATGCAGGTATAAATAGTGGTTGGGGGTTGTGTGGAAAATGCTGTTTCAGTTACATCATACTGAGGTCATGATATTAATAGAGTTCCCAGTTAGACCAACTTGTTTTTATTTACAGCTGGAGACATGGAGATCTGATATATCAAAAGAGGGCTTCACTTCTCTTTATGAAACCTGAACGAGCCAGATTTTCGATATGGGAGCAGGGTCAGTATATGGGTTAGTTGCAGCCAGCAGGGAAATGCAGTTATATTCCCAATTTAAGCTTGTGTATAAGTGGAATAATGTACTGTCAACATGTCAGTGAAAAAGATAAGAGAGTTATGCTGTTAGCCTTCCATATACAAAATGTCACTGTACTTTTTAGGAGACGTAGCACTGAGGGACTGTGTATATACAAAAGGAAACCTGGAACAGATCATGCACCTTGGATTCATTACTTTCTAGTAGCTGTGCTCCATTACGTACATTACAGATGGTCGCTGTCTCTAAACAGTAGGTATATTTAAAAAGGGAATGTGCTGGCCTTCAGAGATTGTCCTAAGAGAGGTCCCCCCTTCGCCTCGGAGGCAAGGGCCTCTCAGCCTGCAGCTCAGCTTTTGAGGGACTTGTAGTGATGTTTAGGTAAACAGCTTTGTGGCTGCATATTTTATTACTGTCTGATAATAGACCACTATTGTTTATTGCAGGTGGCTGCCCAGCAGGTGGGAAGTTAAGGAACTGTGTGCATGTGTGTTAGGGCAACGGTTTCCCCTTGTTAGGCGAGGTATCCTGTGTGAGAGGGTGTGTGTGTGTTGCATGGCAGTTAATATAGCACTTATTGCTTCCAGGAACCTCAACAGCAAAATGTTTCCTGCTCTTTGACATCAATAGAAACCAAATTTATTATTTCCATTTTGGTGTTTTCACGTCTGTTAGAGAAGAAGCACTAAGCCTCTATTATTCCAGTGCAATCTATTATTTTGGTTTCAGCACAGACAAAAAAAATCTCAGCACTAAAAATAAAATTTTTCTATGTTAAAAATACATTTCATATTAAATATTTATTTAATAAATATTCAGTACATAGTTGTATAAATAAAACATAGACAATGGATTAAGAAAAGATAAGCTTTTTGCTTCTGTGAAAGTTTTAATAATGTTTTTTCTCTCTCTCTTTGCTTGGTTTTGCTTTATTTAACCAGTAGAACATTTTCTCTTGAAAAGGTTTGAGTTTTTAATAAGAAGCCATATTTCACTGAAAATGAGTGACAAAGCTGGCATTCCTACAAGTCTGACAATACATACATTTTGTTTATGTGATCTTTTCCAAAATAATCCAGCTCCCCTTTTTCTATCACAGTACATATACTCTTCTGCAAAGTGCTTCAGAACGCTGCAACATTAACAGGTGTTTAGGAGTCCTGACAATGCCAAAAGGCAAACAAGAATGCCAAAAATGTCCTTAGCATGTAAATGAATTAAGGGATACCCCAAATAAATATACATGAAGCAGGGGTAAAACCTATGACATTAGACAAGGAAAAGATGTCAAAATGTACCATCAGTGGAGCTTGTAAACTCCTGAAAGTAGGTAGCCTCTCTTTTTTAATTGGGAAGGAACTTAATACGTTTACCTCACTGCCAAAAGCGAAGGGTAAACAATAGTATGAGGGGAGAGAGAAGCAGGTAATACGTCAGCTCTTGCAGCATGTACATCACCTAGTGGACATGCTTTGCATACTAAAGGGTGGGGATCTACCCTGCTATCTATCACACATTTTCTGCTCCTGTTTCCAAGCGCTAGTCCTGCTGCATGTTTCCCCCATATGTGGAGCTGGAAAGCGCATCAGCAACTCAGGTCACCTGTCCCAGCCCCCTCGCCAAGCCCGCCAGCAAGGGCATCACAGGACTTCTTATGTCTTTGCTGCTTTTCTGTGCTGGGTCAAGGGAGGGTTTAGCCTGCACTCTGGCTAAACTGGGAAGGATTTCCCAAAGAAAGTATATGCAACGTGAACGTGAATCGCGCAGCAGCCTCCATCCCACTGCCGTCCTCTGGATGGCATGAACTACAAAAGGTGTGCGAACAACTGAAATGAAGTGTGGCCCATGCTGGCATGTAAAATACACTTGTAAATTAGAGGTAAAATTAGAAAAACATGGTTAAGGGAAATGTTTGTAAGTTAAAGCTATCACAGATCCAGCTTAGGATTCTGACTATTTAGTTTTATATGAACACTTACTGCGCCACTCCATCAAAACGAGTGCTTGTCAAATGAGTGCTGTAGCAGCTATGTACAGCCCCAATCCATACACCAAGGCCTAATCCAGCTCCAAGGGAAGCAAATAGCAAGATTCTTGTGTGCTTCATGGAGGGTGAAACCAAGCTTTTTGGAAGTGGAAGATTTATTTAATAAATAAATCTTTAATATAGAGACATGGCTGAAAAAACAAGCACGGACTTAAAGTCTGCACAGTTTGAGTGGAAAAGTGTTTGAGGAGATTGTCTGAGGTCTGGATGGGGACATGTGACAATGTGTAACACTCTGTGCTGGAAGGCAGTGACAATTAGGAGGGACATACTTGCCTCTATTTTTAAACAGCAATGAGGTGAGTTGATATATAAGTTCTCTTCCAAGAATTTCAGTGCAGATGACTGCCCATAATATAATTATTCACAGTAAAGAGTAAGCCACATTTCAGCTCTGAAGATTTGATAGGTCTCTGTACAATCAAAATATAGTCAGATTTGGACAGCCTAGCAGGATATTTCTGACTTCCATGTGCAACTATACTTTTACCAGCCTTTCTCTCACACAATGTCACACAGTGATACACAGTGTCAATCCTTCATATGTCAAATCAGACATGGCATCTACAGTCTGCAGAAAAAATCTGCAGGGTGTAAAGTTACCAAGTATTTGTGAGGTCTGCTGTGAGGCTGCATTTTTTTTTTTCTTTCTGAAACATGAATTCATCTTTCAAAGAACATGTTTATTTTTCTTTTTTCACTAAAACATATCTACTTTCTGCAGGAAACTATTAAATAGAGAAAAGAGAAAGGTGTGGATAAGAGAAGTTTGCAGTAAGCCAGGCCTCAATCATCAGCTTTGCAGTATAATGATAATACTTGATAGTTACAATCTTTTATTATTTAGGAATCATGTCAATTTATTCTCCCAGCATGTCTGAGAAAAGTATAGTTGCCATGAAGTAGTCAGTATTTACTGCTCTCTACTACGCTTCTTCATCTGGGTAGGCTTTGTCCTTACTGGGAGCAGTGGGAAACGCTGTGCAATACAAGCTAGGGATGGGGGTTTAATAGGTGATTTCTGTATTTTTCTCATTATGGAAAGAGAGGACAGAAGTCTTCAAACCTAATAAATTTGGAGGTGGATATTTAACTGTTAATAGCTCAGACTAGGGTTTCCAAAGTTTCTAAATCTAAACTGATGTTCCTTCCCTATTTTGGAAGACAATACCTAGAAAGTCAATTGATCTTTTAGAGTGAAGGTACATGCCACAGAGGAAGTGCTGTGGGTTGTTTTTAAAGCTGTAGACTGAGAATTAGGACTCGATGTTCAGTCACTGACACTTCAGCAAAACATGCTTTTGGACCACTGGCAAAGCTTTTATTTATTTTCAGCTTACAAACACAACAATTGGCACAAAACTATCACACCACAAAGATTTTTAGGCTCAACGAAAGTTTCTAGATCTGCCGTAGACAAAGGAAGCCTTGTAAAATTTTCTATTTTCAGATTATTTTAAAATATTTGAAAATACTTTTTAAAAGGTTCTTCCATAATTTTGGCCTTGAAACAGACCTCTGTAAAACAGATAGCTTTTAAATCAGAAATCAATGCCAGTCTTGTGGCTTCTCACCAGTTTTGTAAATTGAAATCACGGTAGAACAAAACATGTCCTAATTTATGCTCTGCTGAGCTGAATTTACTTCAAGGTAAATTTGACTCTGTATTACTACATGCCAGCCAGTTCATTAAAGCTCTGTGTACTTAAATATCTGCAGAAAAGATAGATTTATCCAGAACATAAAACACATTTTAAATAGATTTTCAAAATCAACCAAATTTTCAAAGCCAGACACAGAAGCAGATAAATATTGCTATAAATATGCTTGTAAATATATATATAAATGTTTCCCTTCTATTCTGGAAATGTGTACGTGCTTATGATAAATACATGCAAGGTCATTTTGCATTTAATAGGTCTATTTATGTGTTTAAATTTAGGCATTTGTAAATTTGCAAGATCAAGCCTATAGTGTGTGTGCACATGTATGTACAAGAATAAAGAATGCAGCTTGATTAGAAGTTTGATTCTATGCTCACCCCTTTACTTAACATCTGACATTTGAAAAAATGAACCTAAATGTCCAGGCAGCTCTGACAGTTCCAATCCATTACCCACAACCTGAAAAAACCCACTCTTTTTTACTCTATATATGAAGTTGATGTGTTTTTTTTTTTTGGGGCGGGGGGGGGGAGATGCCTTCTTTATATAGTGTCAACATGATAGCAGAAGTACTGGTTTGCTGTAGGTTGTATGCCTGACAATAACATTCTCCATGGAACATAGAAGGGAATAACTGATGAATCAGAAACTATATGGATGCCTACCGCAATGATTATGTAATGAAACACAAAGTCAAATGCTGGCACGCTTCTATTAATTGTAGAAGATAGTAATTAATTTTCACTGCAGTAGCGATCATGTCAGTGCTTTCCGAAGAATCCAGAATCCCTTTCCAGGAAAGTGTGAAATCTCATCTGAGTTCTGTAAACCATGAAAGACTACAAATTTCTTAAAAAGAAAAGGAAAAAAAAAAAAAAAAAAGAGGGAGAGAGAGGCCTTCCTCGATACTGTACTTTAGAAAGAGGGAAAAACAAAGGGAAAAAAAGAAAATGATAATTGTTTTCTCTAAGGCTATTATCTAATGCAAAAGCAAACAGTCTGACTGGAAATCAGCTAACAGAAGGGGATTAGAGAGTAGATCTGAGAGTGGCTTGATTTCTAGCACTGCTGTCTCTTCACACAGTGATGAGACACAGGCAGAGCAGCCAGGAGCTCTCCAGATGGCTAGAGAAAGTGTTTGTCTTGGGTTACTGCAGGGCAAGTCTGGACCCTTAAAGCCGGGGAGGCATCATTAGGGAGCAAGTTAGATGTCCACCCAGTAAAAGCTGGCAAAAGAAAGAGCGAGCAGGCAGGCTGCCCGAGAGGGACCGCGCTCGCCTATTGTTAACATATACTTGACCCCCACTAACCTCCTCACGACACAGATGTCTCCTACCTCTATCACCTCCCACCGCTTTAAGCCCTCCCCCCCTGCACCTGGGTAGCGGGGCCGGGCCGGCTGCCGGCAGTATGCTGCCTGCCTCGCCAGCTGCCTGCTAGCGGCCAGCCGGGCGGCGCGGAGCGGCGCAGCGCGGAGAGCGACGCAGCCTCGGGCGGGCGGCTGGCTCGGCTCGGTCCGGCTCCGCTCCGCCGGCAGAGCTATGCGTCGGCTGCCCGGGGACACGCACAGACACCGCCACTGACAGCGGCCGCTCCCTGCGCTCCACATCACGTTTGTCTGCGGCGGCGGCGGCGGCAGCGGCAAGAAGGACCTGGGCATTCACTATCTCGACTTGGAGACTTTGCTTTATTTTGGGTTCTTGTCCTTTCTCGTGGAACCATTCGTCTCTCTCGAGCTGATCCTCCTTTAAAAAAAAAAAAAAAAAAAAAAAAAAAAAGAAGAGCGAGAGAGAGCGGGGGGGTGGGGGGAAGAGCAGCTGGAGTTTCTCCTCAGCTCGTTTTGACTTTTGTGGACGTGGATCATCTGGACTGGGAAGGGAAGCCGCGCTGCGCTACTCTCCCCTTTCCCACCCCCTCGCCCCTCCAGCAGCCTGGGCTGCCGGCTCTCCCCCGAGCAGGACGGGAACTTTTATTTGCAGCTCGCAGCCCGTGGCGAATGGTGGGAATCTCCGGTCCTCTGCAGTGTGAGTACTGGGCGCGGGCAGGGCAGGGTGCGCTGGGGCGGGGGCAGCCCGGGCCCCTTCTTCTTTCTCTTCCCTTCCCTCTCCCCTCGGAGCTCCCGCGGCTGTGACTAACCCAGGCGGACTGGGGCTGCCGCCGTGCCCGGGAAAGGGTAGCACTGCATGCAGCTCTTGCACCCGCTGTTCCCGGCTAACAATCCCGTACCCTGGGTATTTCTCAAGAGCTCAGAAACCAAACTACACATATATTTATTTATTTATTTTTTTAAGAAAATAACTCCTCCGATGAACATATTCTTCCATAGCGTAGGGTTCTGTCTGGATTTAGGACTTGCAATTTTTTTCCCCCTGCTTCCCCTTTCTCCAGATCACAGCTAGCCAATGCGAGTCCGAATGTCTGAAATATTTCTGGTGGGATTTTTGTTTTGTGTTGTTTGTTTCATTACAATCATCGGTTTACGTAGTACTGGCAACATCGCTTCAGGCTGTTTTGCAAGAAATATTTCAGGCGGTGCTCATCGTCTTCAGCTGCATCGGGATCTTGCAAGTATCTCGTTTGCTAAAAAGACAGGGCAACGTTAGGGATTGCATTTCCAAAGCCGCAATACAATGCGATGGTGTCATCTAGTCTAGCTGAGCTGAATGGTTTGATTCCATACATTCGTAATATTCCGTCGATAAGGGAGCTGGGAAGGATGCAAACCATACTCCCGGCCCTTTAGATGAGCCTTTGACTTTGGGCGAGTTCGAGTCCTTTTGTTAGTGCAAAAGTTGAGAGATTGGGCTAAAATTTGGTTTAGGGTAGGGAAGGACTTGCCACCCTAGCTGAGGCACCCACGACTCCATTACACATTAATTTATAGAGAAATCTCTCTGATGGTACTGTACTTTGCTCTCCTAAAGGTTAGAGAGAAACTGAAAGTAACTAATCGGACGCAGCTCTCAAATCGTTCTTACTCCGAGCAGGAGCTCAAACGTTACCTCCTTCAGCTCGCAGAGAAGTTGAAAGGCGGGAGAGCGAAGGGAAGAGGCGCCGAGGCGGCCTCCCCCGACTCCCACCCCGGAGCACTGGAGCCCAGCGCGGCGGGACCGCTCTGCTCTGCCCGGTCGCCGCCGACACCTCCCCTCCACCGCCGCGGTGGGGAATGGCCACCTCGGAGCAGCTCGGGTTTCTCTGGGAGAGCAGCCCCTGATCGCCAGACCCGGCAGCAGGCTCTGCCAGTCACCCCCTCCTGCCCCGGCCCTAAGATCGCGGCACGGAAAGGACCAGTCTCCCGCAGACTCCTGGCAGCCGCTCGGCACCTCCTGCCCGGAGGTCGCTCCCATGCGTGCTGCGACCCGCTTAGCCCGCGGTAGCGACTCTTCCTTGGAGGTCTGTCCGAGTTTTCCCCGTCCAAGCGCAGCGGGGCTGGCAGCGCCCGTCCCGGTTCAGGCGGCCCGTCCCTGGGGCGCGCTCGCCCGGCGCACAGACCGCCGCCCGCCTCCGCAGGGGGCCGGTGGCGGGCACGGCACCTCGGGGGCTGGGCAAAGACAGGTATATACCGCTTATAAACACTCTGCCGGAACTGCCGGTGCTGTCCCTGGGAACACAGCAAGAGCCAAAGGTTTGGCTGTAGGCATAGCCAGATGAACTACAGGGATGTCTTCTGAGTCTTGGTATGTACAGCCAAGCGTTTACTCCAGCAAATATTCCTGTGCTTAATGTAACGCTGACCCCTTTAACTTCTAACATCGTTTCCCCTAATTAATCTGTTCAGGCCCCAGACTTAAATGGCTGTCCACAGCTGCTGCAAATTGATTTATCCCCTGACGGTGGTCCGAGTTGCTGACCAAAGCAGGTTTTTTTTTTTCTTCCCCCCATTTTTGGTCTAATCTGTTTTGAGTTATTTCCTACTTACAATAATGCTTGCATGCTTCTTGAAGGACTTAGAAAATATTTTCTTTTGACATGCAGCTAGAAACATAATTATTGTATTTGTAAACACAATATGTTAGGGTTAAGGGTGAATAGAATTTATTTAATTATACACTTGTAGCCTTACGTCTCCTACGTTTCTGCATCCTGACAGATGCAATAGAAAGTTTACATAAGCAACTTTGTTAACTTGTAGTTTTAGGCAAGATGTGAAAGACATTTTTAGCGTTGAATTCTATCGACCAGGTTTTCTGTTCTGCTTTTCTGTTAACGGTTTAGTGAATCTGGATAGCCAAGAGGATTGAAACTGGTTTCTAATGGTTGTTAAAGCTGATGCTTGACCTTTTCATGGGAAGTCTGAAAACCTCATTCAGTTTATTCTGGGCTGATTTCCTTAGGAAATCCAGTATGATCAGGGAATTTCCTTCAGCTCGGCTGAATGTTAAAAAAGTTAGTCTATCTTGTTTATCTGTCCTGATTTTAGCACTAGGTGTTTCTGTGGCTCCCCATCAATAGCAAAAATACTAAGAAAAAGATCTGAATATGGCTTATTCATAACTGTACAGCCTATGAAAACACAAAGTTGGAAAAGGCTTTGTTAAGTGTGAGGTGCACTGCAGACTCGCTGTAAAGGTTTTTAATTAGGAAGTTACACTTTATTTGGTAATTGATAACTTTCCTAAGAGGGGTTTTATCATAGCTGAACCTTCAATATCAGTGCTAGTACCTTCAATTCATGAGTAATTTTTCTTTGCTGTCATGGGAAGCACAACCACACATCAGCGCAAGAAAACCCCAAACCCCACCAAAAACCCAACCCACCCTTAACTCCGTTGATGTCCCTGGCAAACTGAAGCCAGGAGAGGCATACAGGAGATAGCAGGACTTCTTCCTTTGGCCCTGCGGTTGCAAGCGGGGTGAGCGGCTGGGTTCCCCAGCCCTGAGCATGCTGTAGGAGACAAGAACCATTCTGTTTGTAATGGAATGCAGACAGCAGTGTTAGGTCACTGCTTCCTGGCAACTGCTGCTCAAATTGTTTTTCTTCAAAGGCTTTGAGCCTTTAAATAGTTTCCAAAATCTTTTTAAGTAAAACATTGCCTTCTACCATTTTTGACCACCTTAACGTTAACTCGTTTCGTGCCTAAATAATGGATCAGTAAAACATCACACGGTGTCTCTCATCTGTATACGCTTAACACTACGTATGCCTGCGTGCACATGGAGTTTTATACTGGCAGTATTGTTTATAGAATAAAGGGGAGAAAAATAGCTCCACCTGGAGTGCTGGTCAGTGGCTAGTCAGTTCAGGACATTCTTCCCTGTCAAATCCTGTTTCTCACTTCTCTGAAATGAACTTCAGACGACAGGCGTTGAATGCAAAGCTCACTTCACTGAGGTACTGTGCAGACTGCAAACTTCTCATTGCCAGACACTTTGTGTGACATAGGCGTCTGCAGTATTTGCATTGGGCTTGATGGGAGAAAGGACTTGCAATGGTCATTTTCATCTTTCAAATCCACTTGCCACAGTCCATTACTGTTAAATCTTTAGCTAATTGAATAAGGATATTAGTATGTCGTTATTGCAGGAGCTTCAGATTTTTTGGATGCTGGGGGGAGGGGGAACGGGACAAGACCTTGTTCTTTGTTCTGTAGAAACTTAAATTGTCATGCAGAGATCAAGAAGCCTTATCAGCTGAACTAAAATGTGAATTTAGTGTTGTGAAGGGGTTATTTCTCATGGCTTGGCTAAAGAAATGTAAAAAGAAAATTATTTTAAATCTGAATAAATAAAAAACTTTAATCCATGTAGTTAGTAGCAGTGTTCCTTTTCATACAGCCCTTAATAACAACCTATAACATTTATAAAGTTTAAACTGACACTGAATTAACATCAGTAGTGAGAGTGTAAATTCTTAAAACATTGGCTTCCAGATTTCACTTTCTTCACGTTCTTTCGCATGAAAGATCTAAAAGTTAGTTTAAAAACTGAACTTTTAATGTAAAGGGTCTTGGTTTTCCAAATAGATATTCCCTAAAGCTGTAGTTATCCTGTTCTTATTTACTATAAACTTGATTAGTTTAATATATGGTAGCATAAATGCATCAGGAAGTAGTATACTGTGTGGTTTTGTGGATAAAGAAAAATGATCAGCAGATGTAAAATCAAAGTCTAAATATCCTGCCTCTTAAAAGGTTTTTTTTTCTCCTTAAAATATTTTCATCTGAAAGACATTGACTTCCATCTTCTTTTCTTTTTTTCTTTTTTTTTTTCCCTGCCATTGATATGAAAGTTTCCAAATAACATTTAGAGAACAGTGGACGTTTTATTAAAATAAACATTAGTTCAGTATAATGGAGGTAATTGTAAGTGATAAGAGCAGAGCAGGTTATCTGTGTGTTGTTTAAACAGAAGGAGCAATTTTGCACCATTTCCAGTAGCCATCTGTAGAGGAGAAGGGTTTGCACCTGTCTGTCCACACTAATTATAGATTAGGTCCAAAGAAATGAAATTCGAGTAGGCTTTCTCTTAATGAAATCCATAGTGATTTTATTGTAAATGCGTTTTGTGTACAGACGGTGATGGTTGGGCTGTGAGTAAAATAAATTGCTGTATGGCTGTCATGTACTTGTAGTTGTAAAGCAGGATACTGCTGCATTAACAAAGGTGCTGAATAAAAACACAGTGCTCCATTTAAGTCCTAGGCTTCAGTGATAGCTTTAGCTAGGTTTAGTCAACAAGGATCAATGCAAGCACAGCGTTTCAGGGTAGACTTCTCAGTTACCATCACTTTCATGTCAATGTACTGGCATATAGGTGGTCCTTTGGCTGAAATACGAGGTAGAAATGGTTTCATGGTAGATATGTACACACACACATGCAGAGCGTGTCAGAAATACTTTCCTCTGGTTTAACACTATATTGCTAAAATAAAGTGGAAAGAGTGAGGAATGTATTCTGCAGTAAAAGGTCACATGAATTTCTACCACATCTGTTTATAGTAATTATGAACATAATTAACATAAGAATTACAAGTGAAGTAATGACAAGCTGAGCTATGAGATATTATGCCATAATGGTCATATGTTGGAATTCTCACATTATAGCACACTAGAATTCACATGTTCAATGCAAGAAAGAAAATGTTAGATTTTTATCTGTTTTAATGCTTCAAAATTTACCTGCCTGGGGCAGATGGACTTCACGCTTTATAGAAAGGTAACCCATTATTAAGAGAGAGTCAGTTGAAATTAAGATTTCTAGCCTGCAGCTTGGACTTTGAGACAGCTGTGCTTATAGAATGCCACTTCTGTTATACATTTGTACTCTGATTGTATTTATTTTATTAACACACATTGCTTTATTTTTAAATGTGTTTTTGCAGCAAAGTGTTTACATTAGAAAGTATCTTGGATTCGTTTTAGAGAATTGTGATTTGAATAGTAAGACTGCTTGTCAGAATGGCCAACATAGATATAAGACACATTGTGGCTCTGCAAGATGAAAATCTGATGGATCTTATATATATATCTTTTTTTTTTCTCCCAAGGAAAAAAAAAATCATAACAAAAATCCCTAAGAAGAGCAATCTCTCATTTGTACATAATATTTTGAAAGAACATATGCAAAGAGAAAGCTCTGTAGTACCTTGCCGGTTGAATTAAAGTAACTTTTCTTTAGAAATGCATAGAACATACCATTAAGTTTAGGGGCTAAAGTTTCAAATTAGTTGACTAACTTTTGTAACATGACCTGTCTGATTACCTCTAAATATGCTTGTCACACAAGTGACAACTGGAGGGAGTTGAGGGAGAAATGGCCCTTCTTCAGGGTAAAAATACCAGCTGAGGAATGCATAGTAAATTTGACATGTGAAAAATCAGTTTGCCTTTAATGAAAAATCAAAGTCCTGTTTTTGTGATAGGAAAATTTACCAAATTGCTTTCTTTCAAGGGCTAAACATATAGAGTGGTTTATGAAAAATAATAAAAAAAAAATACCTTGTGCTATGTCTCAGTGATACCAAGAGGTTTTCACTTTATTGGATTAGTGGAGGATTTGTGACAGACCCCTTTTTATCTGACATTCATTGCAGTGACACGATTTTCACACACGCCCTTCCCCCACCTAAGTTCTGGTTTTCACTTTGTATTATGTGTCAAATTCCTTTTATTTCTTTTCTTGTGGAAAAAACCTGCTATCTTGGACGAGTGATTTTGGAAGGAGTTTTGCACTGAACAATGCCTGTCTCACTCCAGTGTGCTGTCATTGTCCTCATCCCTGCCTTCACAGTGCTCCTCTGCAGACACGCAAGGGAAACATGTTTCCTTAACAAATAAGTGTTGATTCCTAGGGAGAAACATTTTTAAAACTTTAAAACCCAAGTGTGTGGAGTTTGCGTGGCAGCCTGTGCTGGTACAGCCATTCTGCTGGCTGGCTGTGCTTCTGGTAGCAGGCCGGGCTCCTTTGCTGCCTACCCTCCCCGTACCTCATCATAACGCAGTCCTCTTTGGTGAATCCTGTCAAAATAAACCCTCTGTTTCCTCAAAACCTCAACTGCTGAGTGCAGGGACCTGCTCTGGTTCATCCTTCATCCTCTGTGAAGCATGCCACTGCTCATAGCGGTGGTGTGTTCTTCTGCCACCAGCAAGGCTGCACAGGTCGGGCTGGGTCAGGACTTGGCCAAACCGAGAGCAGGTACACCCTGCTACTTTGGGCCACGAGATTCGTGGGCCAGGAGCCGTCGTGCTCCGTGCAGGACATAGGTGTGGTCTGTGAAGCAGGAGCTGGGCTGAAGGCAGTCAATGGGGGCCACCTTGATGGAAATAGAGGCGACCTCAGGATGGGGAGCCCTGCGGTGCCAGCACCGCGCTTCCCTGGGTCTCTGGCAGGGTCCTTATCCCAGAGGGGTTTCAGGGCAGCCTCCCGTGGCAAAGCCGAGTCGGGTGTCTGCCTGAGGTCAGCCACAACCACAGACCAGAGACCCCCGGGAGCCGCCGCCTTCTCACCCGGCGGCCGGCGCGGAGGTGGCGCTTACCCTCGTGTCGGGCGCGGCCTCCCCGGGGCCAGCGGGAGAGCGGGCCGCGCCGCCCCAGCCGCTCCCTCACACCCTCCGTCCATCCTCCGGCCTCCACCTGGGCCGCGCTGATACCGTAATCGCCCCGATGCATGCCGCCGTCCCGCTCCCCCCCGCGCCGGCAGGGCCACGGAGGCGCGATGTGCCGTCCTTGCGCCGCAGATAAGCTACGAGGTGCGATCGAGGCGCACAAAGCCCGGCCCGCGCCGGCCCCTCCTTCCCTCCCTCCGCCGGAAGGTAATCTCCACCCGCGGTGCGGGGAGAGGCGGGCGAGGGGATACCCTTCGCCGCCCCCCAACGCCTGCGCCTCTGCTCGGCTCCCTCGGCGCTGCACAAGTCGATAGGCGCGGGGAGAAGTGAAGATGTCACCCCTTATCTCCCCCCGAAGCGGGCGGGGGATTTACAGGCAGAGATTAGCCGGCGGGGAGAAGGGATCTGCCTTTTGTTGTGCGTGGGGCGGCCGCGGCCTGGGCGCTGCCTTCCCCCGCCCCCGGGCCGCGCTGAGGGGAGCGGAGCGAGGAGGGGGGGGTCGCTCGCCGCGGCCCGGGAGGAGGTGGCCGGAGAACAATAGGTTATTTCACACACGGTCGCGGGAGGAGGAGAGCGGCTGGTCTGGGTGTTTCACGGGACGGGGGTGGGGTGGCGGCTGGGGCCAAGGTGAACGGCGGCGGCCTCCTGGCGAGAGCTCGCCCTCCCGGCGGCGGCCGGTCGGTTCGCGGGCAGCGAGCCCGGCTCTCCCGTGAGAGGCGGGGAGAGGAGTGGGCTGTCAGCCCGGCGTGAGGGCACCCACCCCGCAGCGTCGGCGTGGTTTCAGTGGAGGCTCCTGGCTTCCAAAATCCCCGCAGAAAGGTGACAGTGGGTTTTAGGAAAAGTGATCTTTCCCCCCCCCCCCCCCCCCCCGTTGTTTTGGACTTCTGATGATGTTTCAGTTCTCACCAGATTAAGATGACTTGCACGCGAAGTGTGTGCACGCACACTGCCTTAGCAAACAGCTCTATCAGCGATCATTTCTTAAAGCAACATTAAACAATTACCTTTAAAATATATTTTAAAGTTTAAAATATTTATATTGCCGTTTCACTTTGTCAAGTGTTTGCACAGATAGATATATAGATATGATCTGGTAACTAAAAGCCTAATTAAAATTTGTTTAAAGCCAGGGGGGCATGTATTCTTGTTGACAGCAGCAGATCGATAGGGTAAGACAATAGAGCCCCATTATTTTACTTCCATTGACTGAACATATTGACATTTCAGGTTTGCGATTGCCTCAGTGAGCATGATGAAACACTGAAATTCACGAACCAACTGTCTGGAGTGGCACATATATTACTGTATGTCATCTCTGCCTTCAGGTTACCTTATCACTGAAGCAGAATGGTAATGGATGGCAGCAGAATACTTTAGAGGGGTTAGGGCTCTATCAGTTAAGAAGCTGACACATAGCAGGTTTCAGGAGTATCTTTAATTACACCTAGAATTATGTACAAGGGAAGATGGTCCTTGTTACCTGCTGCTGCACTTCAGAGTTTACAGGCTCAGGAGCAGACAGGATAACAAGGTACTTATGTTTCATATTTTATATACATGACTTGATGCCTTGAACTTTTGCAAGAGCCCAAGGACTTGTGATTGTGCTGTTTGCATGCTCACCATATTCACCAGTGGCAACATCTGAACCCGATCTTGATGCTCAAGTTCCAGAGCACCTGCTAGACCTTTTCCCAGTCTGAAGATTGCAAAGGAAACAAACAACTGTAAAATAAATAGATGCACTATGGGTTTCTCCACCCTCAGTTTGCTCTATCAACAATGCTTGGAATTGAATGCAGTGAGTATATCACAGAGTGATATATATACACACGTTTTTTCCTTAGCATAAGCACTATAAAAAGAAATGTCTGTGCGATATGTGCATATATAATTGTATATATTAATTTATATGATTGCCTATAAATGCATATACAAAGAAGACCCAGTAGCTGCAGAGCATACAATGTGTCTTATTATTTCAAAGGCTTTCAGATGTTCTTTAAAATCTAGCTGACTGTAGTATGAGACCCATCAGGGTTAGGCAGAGATAGAGATTTAAATTAATTTAAAGCAGACAAAGAGCTAATATGAAAGAGCCACTAGTGATTTAACTCATTTTTAAAAGTAAGTGTGATGAAAATATAAAATGTATTCTGAGTGTGCCATCTACTCGGCAATTGTTGCCATCGAGTGGACTGCTGATGCCCTTTAAGATGGTAAAAAGAAAACTAGTCCTTTATACCATTTTCATGAAAATGTTAGTTTCTGTTTGATCAGCAGGTGCTGTTGAGATGAAAGCTATGTGTAAATTTTCAGAAGGCCAAAAGTGTCAATTCAGAAAAGGAAAGTGATAAGAGAAAATGCAATCAGTTTTCCTGTTTTCAATTTGTGCAGGATTTGAAGAGCTGTTTTGTTAAACTGCTACATCTGCTCCAATATGAATATTGAACTACTTCCACTAAAAATAACACCCTATAATTTGGAAGCCATTGCAATCTTTTGTTAATGCAAGTGGGTTATTTAAAAAAAAAATCTATTCTGAAAAATCTCCTGCCTAATGTGCATTTTTGTTTATCGGCACTTTTATCTTCAGCAGATAAAATGGCATTATGCAATTAGGACCATATCTATTTGGACTGTAAGAATGGCACTGGATAGCTGAATGTCACTATATTGGTAAAAGGATTTAACTCGTACATTTAAAATAATTTTATTAATAAGATGTGATTGTATCTTAAAATGAGGAATGACTGCTTCCCCATTGCAACAATGTGGCTTTGCCTACTGCTGAGGACCTTGTGAAAAGTAAAGGATGTTCATAGTATGACAGAACATTCTTAGGGTTGTTTCATTCCTGCTACACCTGCAAATCTTAAGTTTAGGCTCATCAGGGACATTTTAGTTAATGGAGCTTTTGGAGTAACTTTTCCCATCGTTAAATTAAATGATTAAATCAGGCTTGAATGCATATATACACAAATATTCGCTGTTGCGCAGCTGCTAAACCAAGTGAGTTTTATGAACCTGGAAAGCACAGCATTGCTAGAGCATAAATTTTCTATCAGAGGCATCTTCAAAGAAAATAGCATTATTCCTTTTTTTAAAAAAAAGTAATAAAAAGTGTATGTGTTAATTTTATAAATAAGAATCTTAATGAAGAAGTGATAATTCACTGTTGCATCTATAGAGAGAGCCCTGTGTACACAACATGAGTAAACATGTGCATAATAAACCAAGAGCTTTTGCTTCTTTATTTCAACATAGAGAATTACCTGGTTTTAATATTAGAATGGGTTTTAACTGTTGATTTCTAATCTAGTAGTCAGGAACCCAGCTTTTTTGGCAGGTGTCTGCAAGGGAAAGGGCCTTGCTGATGCTTCTGTTTCGTTTTGCAGTTGGGTTTGTAAGCTTTTGACCTTGGGGGATTTTCCTCAAAGTGATCTACAGATCAGAAATAATTAAAATTAAATAAACTGCAATTTAAATATAGAATTGGATTTTTTTGCAAGATCTGTGCTTGTGGTAGGTTGTCTAGAAGTCTGTGGCATGTCTACTTTATAGTTTGTATTCCCAAACATAACTGTGTGCACACATGTGCATAAATTTATGTTGAATGACAGAGGGATGATTATTTATACAGATTTTATCCAAAACTCTGTGCACTCCTGAAACATAACAAAAAGCTTCCCTCCCCAGAAGTGTGTTTACATCCCGTGACAGTCACTAGATTCAAATCCTCTAAACATGAAAGTTGTTTCCTTTCCTCCAAACCTTCTTTTCCCCAACAAAGCTAACCCTGTTAAACCTCACCTTCTGTGGGACGTATACATAGTTATAGACATATGTACGAGAAGTAAATATTACAATAAACACGGCTGATCAGGGCAAAATGTCTGTAGCCTTAAATAGCTTGTGGTATCTGCCAGCAGCAGAAGCTGCGCTGAGGAGGCCCTACCTCGGCTGACCTGGGGATGCGAGAGCCTGGAGGAGCCTCACAATAGTGCTTGGTGCTTATGTGGAGTTTTCTGCTCACTAATATTGCCAAACAAATGCTCTGTCGTAGCCTGTGAGTGGAGATGATGTCTGCCTGAAGAGTTTTTAAACCAAGGGGCTTCTTGCTTTGGTCATGGGATTCTTTGGTACTTTTCACAGGGGCTGGGGTGTAGTACAACCCCAAATAAAAGATTATAGCTGGATGTGGGGTATCCAGATTCTCTTCCCTAAATTTTCTGAACGCATTCATGGGAGTACTCCGTTTTTCTTATTCTTTGCCAAAAATGCTGCATGCAGTTCTGCTGTTCCTATTGAGTAGTTGCCATATTTAACTCCAGTGATTGTGAATGGAAATGTGAATATGGAAAGAAATCCTTTCATGCTCCCTTTCATTTTCTGTAGCACATTTTGGGATGCCTGAAAAGGAAGGGCATCCTAAATATTAAAAATATTTCTGAATTCACACAAAGAATTAAAAAAAGTTCAGCAGTTTAGTTTTATTTATATGTAGTTTTTGGGCATGTGTGATATGGTGACTTACTTAAATTATACCTTTTTTTAGTCCGTATTATTTATTTAATTTAGTCAACATAAAAACACAGTTGTGTTGTACAGAACTGCACAACAACAATATTCCTGAATGATCCCATGTTGAAGATCTCATGCTGACATGGGATCTTCATGGGATAGTTCATGATTTCTTCAGTCATTTCAAGAGGGCATTTGATTCACTGCCATTTTTCCATTTCATGACAGGTAGACTGTGGCTCTTACAATGAAGTAAATATCATCCAAAATTGATGGAGGGTAGGAGGTTCTGTCAGAAATTAGGTTGCTGTCTGGAAAGACAACAGACTCCACCTAGTGGAGTGGAATTAATCTGCAAACAGTGGCAGACAAGGGCCTATAATCAAATAGATATTATTTATGAAAAGCTAGGTTGATGCAGTGAGTAAAAACCAGGAATTTTGGCAAGCATCTGGGGAGGTGGTTGCATGACCATTACAAATTGTACAAAACTAGTTACTTTTGTAGCTCTAGGAGGCTTATGTATGTCTGCCTTGTTGGATGTTAGTATACAATTTGCATAAGTAGTGGTCATTACCACTAGCCATTTTCTTTTCAGATTCCTTTTATTTAGAGACCTACTGACTACATTTTTTTTGATTTCTGATGATGACCACACAGGTGCCCCTTTTGGTTGTGGCCCAGGTGTTATTTTAAATAGTTTGGGCAAAAAGCCCCAATCCAGCCCCCAAAACTCCACTTTTTTCCATGATTATTTATTTTTCAGAATACCTTTTCTGTTTCTTGTTTTGCTTACATCTGTTACAGCAGTATCAGGATGGTGGTTCTTTATGCTGTCATGACAGGCTGGGTGGCACACTGAGTAATCTGTGTGCCTTTTGGTAGTCTAAAGGTTTAATGATCTCTGTTACGAAGCACCAGATTATATAGGGTTTTGTACCTGTGCTCTATTTCCTCCTTGGTTTGATCATGTTGCATTACTGGGATAGAATACAGTAAATTTTAAAAAACTGGAGTGCAAGTGAACACCCAACCTGAGCAGCTAAGATACTGTCCTGAAGTCCTCTTGGAAAATTAATCCTAACCTCGAATCACACAAGTGAGACAAGTTCAAGAAGAGAACTGCCCTAGACCAGCTCAGGCTTTGACAGTGAGAGAGGATGAGTCTATTGCCAGAAAATGAGGTGATTAGGATGCAGCAAAGGAGATAGAACGATACTGCTGCAAAAGATATTTGGGAAGAGTGCTCCAGAGGAGTGCTTTCAGTGACATCCAGGTGGGGTTTGTTGCCAGAGCCATTAAAGCTAGTGGTGCCAGAGAAAGCTGCCAACAAATTTAGAGATAATGGCACCTTGTGTGTGTGCTATCAATGGATGGTAGTGCCAGGATGATTTCTTATTTTATTTTAATGGTGGCATTGCTAAAAGTATTTAAGGGTATTGATATAGAAAGGGCTTTAGTGAGTGAAGTCACTGAGTTCTAGGAACCATTAAGCAAAAGCTGTTTCATGACTGTACTATTTATTATTTCTAAAGGCTGTTGGCAAACCACTTAATGCTGGAAAAGCATGCTGCAACCTGTGTTAAAGGATGCTGCAGTTGAGCAAGGAAGCTGTCGTACTGAATGGGAACAGCCTAGCTTAGTTTCTGCATGTTACCTGCATTTTATGTACACCATGATAAATTAATACAACTCCATGGGCCAGCAGAGCTTGTAAACGTTTAATTAAAAATACTGGAGCTCAGACCTTCCGTGGTATTCATGTGCCCAGTTCTATTGATTATGGTGTTTCTTTTGTCTAAACACCAGTCTGAGGATCTGGACCTTCGGGCTTTTTGTGCTTCCATCTCGCCTCTGATCTTAACAATACTTTGCTAGAATTATTCTGAGACTTAGATCCAGATATGGCCCTAATGACCTTATCTTATGTAAGGTTAAGTGGGCTAGCTCAGGTCTTAATGTAAAGTAATTAATTCTCTTCGAACTGTAAATTGTAGACTTACCTGATGAAGAATTCCATATGAAGCAGAGATAAAAGTCTATTCCTTCTGTAATAATCTCAGAGGTTCCCGTTGAATCTATGGGACTAAGATTCTCAACTTCTGTATCCCAGGAGCTGTGTTAAACAGTGTTTAAGCCAGCTGTGTTTAAGCCATCTCCAGAAATTTCCAGAGCAGTGTACAGCTACAGTAAATAACAGCTATGGTAGTTTTAAAGAATGAATCAACATATACTTTTCCGTCCAGGTTCTGAGATTTATTGGTCCCATCGTCTTCCCATTAAATTAATGGGAGGTTTTGATGTTAATTTTCTTTGAATTTTTTTTTTTTTAAAGTCAAAGTCTAATTTTCTCCTCTTATGGAGCCATTATTGGCCACTGTTGTTTTTATTATCCTGTAGCTTCTCTGGGAAGCGAAGGATGGGCGGGACCTCGGTGACATTGCAAGTTGTCAGTAGCCATGTCTGCTTCCCAGGAGGTCACAGGAAGCAGGTGGCTGTGTTAATTGTCCCCTCTCCCAACTCTTGTCCTTCCTGGAGGCAATTTAGAAGTGGTCAGGAAGTGTCAGGCCTACTGTGTCCCCCCAGGTTCACTGCTTCATGTGTTAATGATAATTTGAGGTATGTGCTGGGCAAGGGAAACTGTTGGAATCCTTACTGTCCTTTCTAAGCTGTGTGGCTACCTGGCTGGAAGGGCTGAGTGCCATGACTGCAGAGTGTGTTTGGGATTGCAGCAGGAATCCAGCAGAATAAAAAAAAAAAAGAACTGTATTTTAATTAAAAAAATAAAATAAATTGATTCCCTAATATATGGTGTCTTCTTTCTTTCAAGCTAGGGATAAAAGTTCTAGGTAAGAAAACTACAAAAACCCAGGCGGTGTATGAAATATTTCTGGCAACTATGATCCACTTTTACCTGGTGAGTGGAAGATAGGGTATGTAAGTGCATTTTCTGCCTAGGCCAGTTGGGTTTTAATTGTCTTTGTTGCAACTGCGCTGTCAGTAGTCTTGGATCCCTACATGGCACTCAGTGCTGTGCTTTGGAAAATCAGTTCAGGTTTTGCTACTTTGGATGTGCTTCTTGATAACTGTTTGCCTGAACAGTGAAGGGGCACAGCATTGCCGACTCTCTGGCTGCAAGTGTCGCACCCAGTGCTGTAAGCCAGGTTTTGAACTACCAGTAAGGTTCCGTTTAAGTGTCTTTTGGAAAGTGTCCACTCAAGTTGAAAGTGACATGAGTTGAGTAATAAATATCATACGGTTAATTACCTGCCGTATGGATTTTTGGGTGAAAACTCTTGAGTTTCTGTTCAGGTGTGCTTTTGGTTTTATTGCATCTGCTTGCTTAAATGAGGTGGGCTGCAGGATTATGTGGCTGGTGAATCATGCTGGTTTCTGAATCACTTATAAAATATCAGCCTGAAATACTAACAAATAATGAGCACATTGTGCTTGGACTTCTACGTTATTTAAAGAACAGTATTGAAAAGCAGAGTATTTTGTAAAATGTTAATTTAAAAAACAGTTTTCAATTTACTTCCATCAAACCTGTTGTACCAGGAAAAATACCTCTCCTTCAGAAGAGAAAAGGTGTCAGTATTCTATAAGAATAGCTGATTTTTATCCAGCTATTTGCTATTTAAGCTCCCTTCTTTTCAGTACAAGGAGATCAGCTGACAACAGCAGCAAGCAAATCATGTTTGCAGCTGGGCAATTACAGTAGACCCTAAGATCTGCAACTGTCAACCATGAACACAGATGCCTTCAAAGTTCTGTTTTTCTTCCATGTGGAAGTCGTTGGCATGGAACAGATGCCTTCATTTTGGAGAAACCAACCTCTGGATATAATTGGTTCTCTCTTCTCTTGTCCTCTAGGGACAGTCTCTCACAGATGAAATTAGATGAGAGAAAAAAAAAAAAGACACAGGCACACACACATGACACAAAGCAGGAGTTTTCAGGATCTCTCTCTGTTTTGTCACGTGGAACTGTTTTACAGCTGGAATATTTCACTCCATTTTTAGCACTCTACACAGATGATGATGATGATGCTATATGAAAAACATGCAAATTAAAATATATATCAGGCCAAAGTTTATTACTAATTTTAGGCCTGCTTGTTTAAATATACAACAAGCATTTCCAGCCCGTATTACTTTAGTATTGAATGTTGACTTCTGCATTATCTGTCCATGCCACAGTCTCAGAAATTTAAAGTTAAATGGCAGAAGAGACAAGATAGTTTAAAAAACTTCTGTTGTAGTGGTTGAATCGGAATATTTTCATCACATGGTTTGCTAGTTGTTAATGCAGGAGGAAAAAGCAAGTAGATGACTTCAAATTTCACCTAGCATACAGGCATTCAGTTAAGGAAGCACATTTACAGGACACTTTATCAGAATTATTCTGATGAAAACCTGTGATGAGCCATTGCTGGGAGTCCTATGGTAGGGTACTGAAGAGACTCTGTCCTCTTACTGCTGATACCTAAAAGGGGGTGATGGTAATGAAACTTAGAGGCTCTGAGAGAGGGAGAACCTGCTTACCATGTGCCCATGAAAGGCTTTTGTCATTCCCTCTCCTCTCCAGTCTAACAGCTACCAGATGATTGTTTTATGCTATTTAGTGCAATTAAAATAAATTAATACCAACTCTGGGTTATGACGGTCATCCAGTGCTGTGTAAAGAGCTGTGATATCCTTGGGTGGAATGGGTACCTCCGGGAGAAGGGTGCAGCAGGGATCAGGAGCTAAACTACCACTGCTGGTGCCCAAGAGCCTGGAAAACTATAATCTCTGAATGCTTTTGCTTTCTTACTTCCTAGCATAAGCTTTTTTTATATTGCAGTTTAACATAACAGTCCAATCACCAGGTATAAAATGTATCTACGTAGATGTAACACTTTCTTGAATTGGCTGATGAACTGTAGGAGTGGTTGCTTGAGCCTTTGTAGCAGTGTAAGTGGGTCCTGCTGGTAGCATATTGATGACCTGAATTCTGAACCCAATTTTCAAATTTTAATGGCAATTGCCATATTTTACGTGAGGAGTTTACTGCTACTGTAGCATTTCCATCTCTTAAAAGTTGAACAGAGGTGTAACCAGCAATGAAAACTGTCAGGCATTATATTGGTGTCCTGCCTTGGTCTGGTGGTTGGTAGAAGGCAATCTGCCTTTTATACACTTGATGTAACTGGATAGCTGCAGTGTGCTGTGGTCCTTTGTGTCCTGCTGACACCCACAGAGTTGTGTGGGTGGAGGGCATTCACCAACACCTCCAGCAGTTAGAAGGAAGCCCAAAGTAAACTTAGTTTTGAACCAATGACTCTTCAGGTTTTATGAAGAAGTAGAAGAGATTTTGGTGTAGGACTTAAGTTCTGATCCACCAAGGTACAGTGCAACAGCATGCTGCTCTTAGCGTTGTGTTTCTGTAGAAGCACATATTAAGGGAAACATTTAACCAGAGAAGTGCTTAGGTGATGAAGGGATTTCTGGCAGTAACTAGGAAGTGCAATAGTGGTTGATTTCTTTTGAGGCTGATCCTGATATTTGTAGTCTTTACATCCTGTTAATTTCTTGAAAGATAAGCTGATACAAGAATGATTTGCCAGGGCCAATGGCTCTTCTAAAAATCTTGGCTCAGGTTATATCCCCCTTCTCTCCACATATGAGATAAAAGCACTGTGAATATGAGGTTAACTGAATTCAAATAGAAGACTCTCTCGAGTTATTGCATTCCTTAGAAAATAAATACATTTCTCATATGGTTGAGATTGATCAAAAAAGTATTCTGTATGCCAGTGATTACATTCCCATCTGTGATTAAGGTTTTCTGTCTGCATCTGGTTTTCACATTATATTTCTGTAACAAGAATCCTTTATATGGCAGAGTTCACTCTCTGTATTTTCTATTAGCTGCAGCTTGAACTACTGCACGGATCGCAGATTTACACATGTGGTTTTCATTACTTCATACCATTGAGAAAAAGTAATATTTGTTTGGGAAAGTATGTTTTTCAAAATTTCCATGGTAATACAACATGTTGATCCTTTTTTATAACACTCTTGTAAGACTACAAATTGTTTGAGGCATTCTACTTTCAGTGAAGTTCAAACTTTAGACAATTTTGCGTATACATTAAATAACAGCAGCAGTTTGCAATTCAGGAGGCAAAAATAAATTTAAAAAAGGAGATTAGTGTAGAATGGGTATAGCAGAATGTGGCAGATAGAGAAAATGAACGTGGGGCTGAAACAAAGGAAGAGTAGTACGTAAAAGTGATGTCTTCATTGCAAAGTGGACGACAGATGGGTACTTTTTTTGTGTAAGAACCTTTTTTTCTTTTACAATAAGAGATTTAAAAATCTTTTGCCAGCCATGAAAAAGGAGTATGCTATTCAAGAGATACGATTATTGATTTTTTTTATGTTATAATTTAACATGTTTTACCATAATTATTTCTAGTGGCCAAATTAGTAAAGTTAGAAAAACATGAATACATCTTTACAGATGGCTGTTGTATGTAATTCTGAATCCAAAATATGATGTTAATTTGATGTCCTACCGTAAGTCCATATTTCAACCAGATTGTGGTATTGTCATTTGATAGGAAACTTAATGTTTAAATATTCTCAGTGCAATTAATAGGGCTACTTGGTCAGTGAAAGATTTTTCAGTTTTGGTAGGGGGATGAGTTTATGGCCACAGAAACCAGATCAGTAGGTAACAACAATTTAGGGAGTGTTGTATGCATTTATGGAAACGTAAAATGTTATGCAAAAGTCTGGACAGTTGAAAAATATGCAATTCATCGTAAGGCACAACTGAAAGGTAAATTTATTGCCTATATAAAAACATGGTGACAACTAGAGAATTTCATATAAAATAAAAAAACATTTTAGAAAAAGTAGTTATCGCACCCGAGTTGGGGAGTCCTAACCACATTTTGGAGATTATTTTCCAAATGCCAAAGGCACTTGTGTCATACTGAAAGCTTTGCAGTTGCCAAATCCTGGGTAGAGTCCTGCAGTTCTTACACGCTTCTTGTTTTCACTGAAATAAGTAGAATTTTGTCTTGGGGAACGGGGAAATGTCCAGCCATGAACACTGGAGAGGACGGACTTTGAGTGGTGAACTTCTTTGTTCTGTAACCTTAACTTTAACTTGGAAAGGGTTGTTTTGATTTGAGGAGGGTGCTTGTTTGTGGGAAAGAATGCAATTTCTAGCACAAACAAAAATGTGATCGTTTGCAGTTGCTCTCTGGCCATAGATTTTTTTGCGGTAAGATCTAGTCCAGGAGAGGGTTGGGGCTGGGTTCTTGGTTAGATGCATGCAGCTGCGACCAGCCCCTTATGCATGCTTAACTTTATATTCTGAAATACCTGATGCAGATTGAAGCATGTATGTAACTGTGTGCCTGGCTCTGAAAATCTTTCTGCCTTGACATAATTGTGAACCCCTGAGAAGCATATTAATGTCTTGAAAAAACTGACAACGCTGTAATATAGACTCGTACAAATGACAAAGTGTTCGTGTAACCAAATGAACAGTTTTTGTAGGCGTTGGAGTGGGAGGGAAATTGCCTTTTCAGAAGTGGGAGGATAATTTGTAAATATATCAATAGCTTTTTGATCTCCCTTTGTTTAAATGTGTTTGCTGTTACAACTTACAAATCCAAATTAGTATAGCGATGTGTAATTGCAAAATCTCTATTTTTAGTAGCCATGTTCATTTAATAAATGATTCTCTAGAGCTTCTGTTGAACCAGGTAAAGTATGTAATATTTTATGTTGTATGAATGCATTTAAAACGAAGCATTTTTACAGAATTAGCTAATAGGTATTTTCATGGTAGAATACAGGCTGCCTTTAGTTTGTTGCCCTCTGTATGTCAAGTGTTTTAAATGAGCAACTTATGAAGCAGCCTTTGTCAAAGAATTAATACAGTTTTAAAGTACTGCCTTATATTAACTAAGAAAATGTGGGTAATTGATTTAGAATGATAGCATTTGTCTTTCCTTTTTATTTAAAAGACTGCTATTATCATGCAAATGAAGGGGTGTGGTGCTTTAAACTGGCTGTGATATGTGCTTCTTCTTTTTTTTTTTTTTCTTTCTTTTTCTTTTTTTTCTTTCATTTGTTGTTGTCAATAGAAAAGATTGATCTCTGGGCTGGTGAACATAATATCTGTCCCAGTCAGAAAAGGAAAGAGGAAATTAGCAGAGCGATTGGTGGAGAATGATATCTGTCAAAAGAAACACTTGGAGAGCACTGAGTTTAGTGATAGGTGACTGCCGGAAAAAAGGGAACTTTGAATTTTGTCAAGGTAAGGAACAGAAAAATATTTGATTTTGTAATGTGTGTACCTTTTAGACGTTATTTTTAATGATTGTACCTTGCCTTGTAAACTGTAATTAAAAATAAATCTTTCCCTTTAGCCTTCAAAGAGTCTGCCTAAATCACTGAAGAGTACAGCAATGCCAAGAAAAACTGTCAGTGATGACTTTTTCTAAAATCTTCCTTAGCTTAAAAATACATATGTATCAATTTTTAACCGTGTTTTTTTGGTGTTTTTGATGACATAGGAGCTCTTTACGTGTCATGTAAATATTACTTGGCTGGGCTGTGAAAAATAAAAGCTCAGTTACCTGAACTGTGAATTCAAACAGTATTTGCAACCAGGTTACTGGGACAGTTGTAGTCACGTTGGCAAAATGGTTGTGTTTATAATTTAGTGGAAGCCTCTGGTAAACTCATTGCATTGGGAATCTGTGATAAATTTGATTGAGATGATACTGAAAATGAATATTTCTGCTTCTTGTGTGCCAAGATTTTTACCATACTGGAAGAGTAAATCTGCTATGGCAGAGCAAAATTTCTAGATAACCAATGACTGTCATTCCTGTCTTTACTGTTACTACATTTTTTCTCCTAAAATGGTGTGTCTAGATGGCAAGAGACTACTAAACTGATTTTGAGTGCTTTCCAACACACTGATGCTTTCTAAGTGTTGGTACCATTTCGCCTATGACATAACATTGATAGAGTATGATACCAACATAAAAGGAACAGTGTCCGAGTATTCTAGGCTATGCTCCTGTTAGTTTTAAAGGCAGCTAAGCCTTGATCATACCGTTTGTCTCCCCACATGAGACACGGTGGCCCATACTGCTGTGTCTGTGGGACGTGGAGAGGAGAATGGAGCACAGCCAAAGAGAGGCAGTGGGAAGTTCGGGAAGTTCTACCCATCGCCTTGTGGCAAGGAGCCGGGGCTGAGGTTTTGTGCACTGGTCTGAACATACTTTTTAAAAGTTAAATCCCATTAAAAATGGATATGCATTCTAATTCGAGTTCTTAATTCAGTTTAAAACAAGTAAATGCTTCTTTGGGACCTTCCTGTACACAGGCAGCTTTGGAAAAGAATGAATAATCTTAGCAGGGTTTCTTCTTGCATTTTTATTTTGCTAATTTAGCAGTGTGTAGCTCCTGACCAATTCTCCTTTTTTCTATCTACAGTCTATTTTTCAAAGTGCAAGTGTGCGGCATACAGGTGGCTGTTGCTTGGTTTCTTTTGCCATATGGGTCTTCATAAAAGATTTTAAAAATAAATAAATGTAAAAGTAAAGATTTCATGCCTGAAGCATGCAGTGCTGGCATACTAATGGGAAGCTTGCTGTGGTTTATTGCTGCCAGAGCACACACAAGATAATGGAAATTTCCTACAATTTGGGAGGAGGGCATGTTTTCTAATACTATTCATTTTTATAGAAAGAGGGAATTAATATTGCTGAAATTCACTTAATCTGTATAAAGTCTGAGTGATCTGATTGTACTACTGAGATATTCATAAATGGGAAGGAACAGCATGTTATCTGTCTTGTTAACTGCCTGTATCACCTGGGTGGGGGCACATCTCTGCCATTGTGAAGTTGCTGTGTACTAAATGATTCCCTTTCCTGTGCAGTTCTGTCACAGCCTTATACCAAAACAAACACATCCTCTCTGTAGCAGACTTAATGATATTGTATAGCTTTCACCTTAGTGATTAAGATAATGTAGCTCTTTACAAAGAGAGTGATCAGTGGTGGTTAGCAATTGTTAGATCTTTGAGCATTCCCATTTTGACATTGACTTGTAATGAGCTGACTGGTTAAAGTACTTACATCTGGATGTGTGTTTGTCACATGTTCAAAAATTTTGGTCTTAAATGGCAAGAAGCTTCACATTGAAATTTGGATGAATGATTAGAGATGAGGCCAACACTTACGTCTTAACTTAATAAGGACTTTGCTGTTTCCAAGGTTATTTGACTTAGAATTTGAAACAAAATGAAATGAAAAGCAAAATAAAAGGTGTTTGAGTCTATTGCCTCCTTGAAGCAGTAGCTTCTTGTAGCATTAGCCTACTTGCCTATGCTTTTGTGATCCCTTTTGTATGCATCCTCATCCATCGTTTGCTATTGCAAAATATTCTTATTTTCCTTTTTTATCCTTGAAACAGTGTTTGCTTACCTATGTATCTTAAAGAGTACAATTGAAATATACCACCCCCGTGCCCCAGCCATCTAACATATAACAGATGCAAAAGGGGACGAACGTGTTACAGACAGTGAATTGCTATTACACAGCTTACAATCAGATTTTCATCTGTTCATGTGGCACACACCTGTGGCTTGCTGGCGTCGCTCTTGATTGGAGTGTGAGAGATCTTAATGAAAAACAAAGCTGGGACGACAAGAAGAGACTCCACAGCACACACGGGTTACTTTACGTGTCGTAAGAAAGTGAAATTTGAAATATGCTGGGTTGGAGAGAATGCCTTGTGATGAGGGAGCATGCTGAGGTGACTCTGCAGATGGAACCGAGGCCCTGCTCATTGCTGCCTTGCAAATAAGATGTTTTTCTCTATAGGTCAGGTTGATTTGTACCAGTTGAGAGTGGTGGCTGATTTCTCCAGATTACTTTCTGAGCCAGTAACAGTATCCTGGGCCGGAATCCAGCTTTTGAAGTACAAAGAAAATAACCCATAATCTGTATAAAATGCTGGCGGATGAGGAAGGGAGGAAATTTACAGAGAATAACTGAGTTTGAGGACAACTGTGTTGAAAGTAGAATGTATAGGGAGTGCCTGTGTGACCTTAGTATTTATTTTAATTTGAAAATACTATATTTGAAACCTGAAAGGTGAGCAGAGGACGTGCTCTCACAATATGATATATTTATTAGTAAACTGAAACCAAGCACTCCAGCTGAAGCTGAAGTTCCTTTTTCAAAGTGTTTTTTTTTTCCCCCTGACTTTGCAGAGTTTGGGTTCTTTCTCCCCCCACCCCTTGGTAATGTACTATGGCTCTGATAACATTAATGGGCTTTGCCCCACATGGAGCAGAGAGTGTATTGTACCACTGCTCACTGATCCCAGGTCAGTGTGATGCGTGAAATCAATTTATTTGAATCTCTTTGCCTGTATAGGAATTTGGCAGCGTGCCAGTTGTTTTCATTTAATGTTCTTTGTGTTGAACACAGACAAGCAGGCATGCTTTTGTACTCCTCTTTTTTCTGGGCTTTTCTCTTTTCAGCCAATATTCTATTCTGTGGATTTTTCAGAAAGAAGTAGGAATGTGTTACTGTTTTTAAAAAAATAATTTTTGTTTAAATAGCCTTTAAAGAGCATAGAAACTAGGTCAGTCATAGAGTAGCCTGTGTAGGGTTTTCACTGAGTATAGGTGGTAGTACCTGCCATTCCCCGTTTCTTAAACTTGGTGAAAAAGAGAGATAACACTGGTCTGTTCTTCTAATGCCTGGTTCTGTGATTTATGTCCTCTTGTAAGACAAAGGCTCTTCAGTAATGCTTAAATCAGAATAATTTTATTTCTAAATAAGTGAATGTCTGGCAGTTGGTCGGATGAATTGGAAATACTTTTGAGGATCTTTTTCATTTGGGTGATGAAAATGAACTTCATCTGTCTGTCTGTTCCTCCCGTCCCCCAGGTATTTACTATTTTGAATGGCTGGCTGAAGAACAGCTACCCAAAAGTACCCGTTTCTTTGCTTTTTTCCTTCTTTTTATGAGAAAGCAGCAAGGCATGTGGAACAGAGCAAGTAATTTAGTCCTTCTTAAATAGAAGAAAAAAAAAGACAAACACCAAATCAAAAAAACCCCAAACAAATAGGCAGCAGACATTTCCAGGAGGATTTGTTGAAGAGCTTGGTGTCGAGAGCAGGAGTAGAAGACTGTTGATGCTCCAGGCGGTTGGTGCGGAAGTTGATACGCAGAACCGCGAGCCGTGGCGCAGGGGTCAGACTCGTACACATCAGCCCCGTTTCCTTTTTTAATTACCTGAAGAGCAAAACATCCAGGCTGGGAGTGTGTGAAAACCCAGTATCTCGAACAACAGTTTGCTGCTCTGACATCCTGCAAGGCCAGCCCCGTCTGTCCGCAAACGTCAGGGCTGGTTCCTGACAGCGGGCTATCTCTGCCGGGCCTGGGTTCCTTCCATTCAGGAGGCATTGTGTGGAAGAGGGTTTGGTCAGGAATTTGAGGTTCCTGCCGGTTCTTCCAGCCCGGACAACCCTGTGACAGATAGGCCTGATTTTTTTCTCTTAAAGAATAATAATTTAAAAAAAATGGTTCTTTTTAGTCTTTCCCTTGTAATTCTGGCATTGGTGTAATACTGACTGAAGCAAAACAGGTTAACTCTTTCGATTCCAAATTTGTGGCTTTTCCCTTTTACTTTATTGTTCTTTCTCCTCTTGCTTGCCCTCTTTTATTTTCAGAGGTAAAATCTTCTGGGGAGCAAATTCTTTCAAGTGGAGTTTGTGCTACACAACAAATAAACTTATGAAAATGTTAAGTTTTTTGGTAATGATCATTGACATAATCATTGTACTTAGCATTTTAAGTTTTTCATTTTCAACATGGTTGTAAACATTATTTTTATTCATCCATGGAATAAAACTGAGCCAATGTTTTTTCTGGTATAGCCTGTTAAAACAGTGGTGGCAGCTATCAATGCTTTCGTTCTCATAATTCCTGTGATTTTCTTTGATGTCCAGCTTGATGTTCAATTCTAAAATATTGGGATGGGATCAGTTATAGTCCTTGCTCTTCATAGCTGCTGTTTGTTGAGGACACTCAACAGGCTGAAGTTGTGGGTGCATGAGTCAGGGCTCTGTGCACGGGTCAGCTTTTGTCCCATAGATGGAAAGTGTTGATTGCGATGCAAAACTCGAGATACAGTTGAAAGATACTGAAACATTAATTTAGGTAAAGGTCTTGAATTTTTTTGTAAATTTGTGGAGTTAAAGCATGACTTCTTGTTTGAATGATATATGAAGAATATTACTCTTATTTGAATAATTTTAATACTCTAGTTTATAGCACAGTGCTGTGCATAGTTGTACTGGCAGAACTTAAGATCACAAGGTACAAATAGCAGGGGGAGGGAATGTAATTAATATGGCTTTGCAGCAAAAATGACTGTAGCTTGTGACTATTGCCTTTTATTGTTGTGGGCAGAAGCTGATCCAAGGAAGATATTTGTGGTTGTAGGAGTGGAGAAGGAAGAGCTGAAAGTTAACTAGGATTTTGTTTGCTTTTATGCTGAAGGCTTTCGGTCCAGCCTACAGAGTTATGCCTGTAGTCTTGGAGGACATTTTCACAGGTTAATTTTGGGTACTTTGTAGGTGAGATCGAAATTGTTTGAGCATTAACTTATATTTTCCCTCTAATATTTCATTAGGATTTTGTAATACAGGTTTAAGGGCATACTTTTCTTCTTGCATGCAAACATTGCCAGGTAAGAGTTCAGGGGAATCTTCATTAAGAGAAGGTAGCCTTCAGTAGGCATGTGCAGCTGGAAGTCAACGACAGTTCGGTGGGACCAGAAGAGTCATTATGGTCTATTGTGCCTCTAATCCTCCATCTAAGAAAGATTTGCAGAGGATGGTGCAATGAAAGAGCTGTTACAGTGTATCAGATTGATAATTATGATCTAATAAACTCAAATATGTACATAATTCTTCACCTTTAGGATCAGTCCCCCTTCTTCATTATGAACTCCTTAGGCTACTCTGGTGTAAAGGTGCCTTTAAGTAAAAGCGAGTTACTTAGACAGGGAGTTTTAAATCTCTTTATCCTGTGTTACTGTAAAGAAGCCATAGTTTAAATAAGCATTGCTGGTATCTACAGGATGAAAAAAAGATTTCAGATGCATTGTGGTCAGTGTCATGTTCCTATAGGGTTTGTACATATAAAGGAAATTATGTGTCTGCATCAAAGTACTATTAGTTAAACCCTTACAAGTCATTTAAGTTGTGTTCCTCCTTCCAGTGTTTTACATGCCTTTATGTTTTTTTGCAGAGTTCATAATCTAATGAACTGTCCATGACCTCTAGCCAAACATTGCCCACCTCAACCGGCAGCATAGTAAAAGAAAGTTATCCATGAACATGTGGTGATGACAATAACCACACTGTCTTTCCTCCCACCCATGGGGTGTCTAGCTTCTCTTTGAAAATGGCAGAAAATTATAGCCTTTAATCCATGGTTGCCACCTCAAAAATCCCTCAGAGATAATGGTTTTAAATCATCATCCTGTTTGAAAAAATATTTGTCTTGGACTCTCCGCAAGTCTCTGCTGTGACAGTCTTGCTTAAGGAAAGTTCTCACGGATAACAGTTCCCAAGCTGGTCTGGGCTTTATTAAAACTGGCACCTTGCATTGTGCCCAAACACTTACTGCTGCTCTTTGCAGATGTTCTCCTAGTGTGAAGTGGTGTAATTTGCTCTTGGTATGAAATTCCACTTCATAATCACCTCTGCATTCTTCTCCTGCTTCTCTTCTGAATGGCTACAACGAAGCACCATGTGGAGTACAACACAATTAGATAAAATTAAATGATATTTAAAGGCCTGTGTTCCTCAAGGCTCCTCCATGTTCCTAAAGAAACAAAGTTTTTGTGTATTAATTTTCCTTAGCTATGATGGGATTTGTCTGGGTCAGACTAAAAGCACAAAGCTTACGTCAACACATTGTGCTTCCAAGGAGCATGGTGTGCTCCTCTGATTGCACATTAAGTGGATCCCATTCTGGCTTAGTTTTGTAGTGGAGACTTAACTGGCACAGTGTTTGTCCCTCAGTGTTAGATTGCTGGTTGTTGATCTTTCATTTATATGTTAATTGTGGATAATATTTTATGGTAGTACTCACAGGTTCCAATTCTCGAACAACTTCTAGCTTTCAGGGCTAGCAGAGGTGGGAGAGTATGCATGTCCAAAGCAGCAGGAGCAGACAAGTCGTGTAGAGGACTGGGGAAGGGAGGTGCATAGCAGGGTGAAGAAGTGGCCCCAGAATAAAGAACATAGGGTTAGGCATGATGGCAGAGGGGAAACAGAAGGCTGAATGGAAAAATAAGAGAAAAACGTGATGGAAGATGTAACTAAGGAAACAATGGAAAGAAAAATATTTCTTTGACTGAAATCAGTACCTTCCCTTTGTCAGTCACAAATGATAATGCTTTTCCATCATCAAGGGTTGAATGAGTCTGTGTACTGATTCTGCTGTGTTTCTAGACACTGAACTGCATTAGAGCAGTTCACTCGGTGATAGTGCTTTGCCATTTTAGCAATTACAGGGTCTGCCAGTGGGTTGTCCTATTTATTATAACTGCAAGAATACTCATCCATAACCACTTTTCTGTTAGGACTTAGTTCTCGTTATGTAAAAAGGTGCCCCCTGCCTTTATGCCATTAGACCTTCTCATTCATCAGGGAAAGTTAAAATATTTGATGAGGAAGTGGCTTTCTCACTTGGCTCTGGAAGGCAAATAATTTAAATGGGGAAGTAGTGCTTAGCTGTCCTAGATATTCTCAAATATTTATTTACAGTCATTGACTGCACTCTTGAAATTACTCAGTAGTTGATGGATGTCATACTAAAATAAAGGCATTAATAATAAACACCAACATACTGTACAATGGCACTGCTGTGATGTTACTGGCACTGCCATGTATACAAACATGTAACAAAGCATGCAGAATGGCCTGCTTTCCAGCCCATTGTAGTGGAGGGCAGTGGAAAGGTTTTGCTGTCTGATTAAGAGTAAGCTTTATTTTCTGAATGCTTGTCAGTTTGTTTTACAAGCATGACATTATCCTTATATTGTTGAATATATATGTATATTTATACGTTGACTGATACTATTCTTTAGTTTCCCTTATATATCTGGTGACTTGTGATTTGCAAATTTGCATTGAATCTTGTCAACAGCAATAGCTTTGTATCGAGGCCCCTTTGAACAAAGCTTCTGTACCATTATAAATGTAGTAAATAAGTACAAATTGATCAATATATGACAAAAGGGTGAAGAAGGGAGGTCAAGAGGTAAGAATATTTCCATATAAAACATTTTTTCCCCTGTTGAAAATGGCAGTATGAGCATAAATAAATATTTTGTCTTGCTGTGTATTTGCTCCACCTGGTGGATTTTCCTGAAAGTGCTTTTAATCCTTGCTAATAAGTGGAAGCTGTCTTTAATTAAGTATAAAACACAGTACCAAGAGTGAAGGCAACCTTTTTTTTTTTTTTTTTTAAGAGTATTGATAGCATTGCAAAAGGCAGATTTGGGGAAATAAAACATTAAAATTAGATTTCTTTTGGCCACACTTGTTCAGTACAGTAATCTCTATGAAAACATGGCATTCCAAATCAATGAATGATAATAGTTTACTCTTGGACTCATCTAGAGATTAGGGATTAAAATATCCAAATCTATGTCTTGTGACAAATCTATGTCTTGTGACCTAAGACAAATCTGTGTCTTGGGTTATACGTGATCAGTGAAAGTGAGGATTTGGTATGCTGCCCCTTCCCCTTGCCCCCCCAATAATTCTTGAGCCCCTCTGATGAGAAGTAGCAGCGCTATTGAAAAAGGGAGTTCCTGTGCACTGAAGTGTTACTGCTGTACATCGGCATAAAAATCTGTCTGTCATTAAGCTAGCTTTGCAAACATTGTTTTCTTTGGAATTCGTAAGGACTCAGTTATGCTTTGATCATCTCATTGTTCTCCTTAGGTTATTTTTTTCCTTTAGAGTGTAATGGCTCCCTAACAGAAGGTGAAGTTTAGAAAATAGTGTCTCCATATGCAAGGGATTTGGAGACCTTTTTATTGTCTTTAAAAATGTCATTCATAGTCCTCATTAGCATTTATTGTTGCAAGCGTACAAGCAGAAAATGTGAAATTGGTATGTCATGAATAGCTCCACAGAGCTCTAGAGCCCTGAAATTTTGCCTGCAGTGTGGTGTGGGGCAGGCATTGAGAGAAAGCTGGCCAGATGGCTGCCAGCACAGAGCCGAGCTGCAGGTTTTTGTCTCTGGTGCTGAGAGGAGGGAAAGTTCACTGGAGCATACGCTATCACCCCTTGCGTTTTAACAAAACTAACTCGCCATCAGTCAAAACGGGGAGGTGGTGACATTGAAACAAAAGTTTTCAATATAATGTAACAGTCCTTGTCAAATGAATAAAATATGTTTAGTTAGTGTCACAAATATTGACATGTTACAAAGAAAAATGCAAGGCTTGAATTTATGGCTAGTGGTAGATACGCTTTCACACAAATATGCTCTCACATTATCTTTATTATGAAAATCCTATACATTGAAAAGACATCGATTGGAGGTCAAAACTAGGGTTAATATACTACAGCAGGAGGAGTTTCCCTACCCGTGTTAAATGAGCAAACACTCTGAGCTAAGCTTCAAGTCAAAAAGCAACTGATAGCTTGAAGCCTTTTTTTTTCTCTCTCTCTCTTTTTTTTCTCTTTCTTTTGAATCTTAAAATATGACCCTAGTTCAGCAGGAACAGAGATTCTCATCCAGTCTTCTCCAGGTCGTGCTGAATATGTTCTTAATGCTGTCAGTGAAACGGTATTTTTTATATTTTCTTGTGTCCTTTCAGAAATAATATAAAATTTTCTGAAGTGCATCAGTGATGTCTAGGCATAGATGGTATGGTAATTTCCTTTGAATCCAAATTATTATAGAAATTAACAGTCAATTCTAATTTACTTTACCTGCACTATAGAAAATACTATATGTAATAAAAAATGCAAGGTAAAACTGGCTTTATCCCAGATAATGTAAAAAAAAAATAAAATAGGCACCAAACCAGGTACATATATGTGAGTTTGTCTACATAATTCTTGTTAATAAAATGCACATTTTAGTCTATAAGAGCATGTGTTCTTTAAGACTTGAAGCCTATGTTGACCCTCCCATTCTGAGTCAATTCATTTTTGGTGGAACTATTCTTCTCGTATGATAGGTCTTTATGTATATTTTCATTGTTTTAAAACCTGAAATATACCTGAAATGCCACTGGGATTTCTGGGAAAGTTCAACAGGAATTAATTTTCTGTCTCTTTTTTGATCAGAAAGCAATAGGCAATTTATGTTGCCAAGTCTGACCCACAGCCAAGGTTGCCTTTTCTTAACAGATTATTTGAAATCTTACTTTCTGATTATCCTGTTGAAATAGTAAGACTTACATTTTCTTAACTTAAAAAAGAGATTAACGCTTTCTCTCCTCTAATTAATTGAATCCACTACTAGAGGTAACATGAGGAACAGTTTCTCTTAGACAACCAATAGTATTTTCTTCCCAATGTTGTGTCTCTAGCTTTCAACTATTGTGAATTTGTGTAGGTAATCTCAAATTAGTCTGCATTTCACGGAGCTATATATGTTTTAAGGGTACGGTTTGTCTTTTTTCAGAAGTCTAGAAAGCCTTGCCAATAAGGAAATGCTTAGGGAAATGTTTAGTATTATCTGGCAAATGTTTTGTGTTGCATGCATTAAGAGCTACTGTTAACAGATAAGCACATATCTTATTGGAATATTTTAATTCTGTTTCCAAGCAAAGAATTAGAAGTTTGTAAAGAAGTGCTTTCCTTGAATAGCTTGAGCTCTTTTGTGGCAGTGCAGTAAAAGCAGCGGAGGCTAGGACAATGTCATGGAAAAAGTCATGCTGAGGGTACGTACCCATTGCAGTCCTAGGTGGACTACTGTTGCACCAGGTGATAGGAGACACTGGGCAGCAAGAAATTAGCGAGCTTCTCCTGAAGGTGTTGCCTTTACTGTACTTTGGTTGGATAATCAACTGAATAAAGTTCAGAAAGCATCCAGAAGTGGTTGTCCCCCGTCCCCCCCCATCAGCTCTACAGCTCACACATTAGGTGGGTTTGCCCTGTCAGTGGGATGCCTTAAGAAAACACTAATAGCTTCCAGCTGGGTGGAAAATCAAAACGTTTGGGGGCTGACAAAACTAGCAGATTTGAATTAGAAAGCCCAGCTAATGCCTCCATTTTTATTTACCACTCGCCCATAAAAGATTATTTTCCAATATGTCAGCCTCATTTGGTGGCCAGTGGTCTGAAAGTGAAAGTGGAACAAGCAAGCGGGGAAATCTGGACATTAGTGAGTCCGCCCTTTCAAGCTGGTGTGCCACTTTGTGGAATGGCCTTCCCTGAGATTGGGGGGGTCCTAATGACCATTCATCAATGCTCGTTGACTGATCATTGAGTGCCTTCTCATTCAGTTTATCAAGTCTTGCACATAAAAAGTCAGAATAAGCATTATTCAGCTTTGTTAAAGCCAACTAGGAGTAAAATGCTCCATTTGAACCCATTTTGCCCTTGGTTTTTCACTTTGTTAATGCAGTCCTGCTTAAATGAGTGCTTTTATTGGGTCGGTTAGAATATCTGAAACTATTAATTCTCTTGTATTGAATAGCTGGTGGCAGGCCAGAGCAGATGGGGTAGAAAACTATTTGGTTGGGTGTATTGCTTTCAATTAGGATCAATGAGGTTTCAGCTCCTTTGAATTAACTCACTTAATACCCACTGTGTGAAGTCACAATGTATCACAACAGTCTGCTATAAGTAGAGCGGGAAGTTGAGAAGTCCTACAGAAAAGCTTTGAGTTAAATTCTTCCTTCACTGTTAATAGAGAGCTTTCATTAACTACAGATGCGTTTCAGTGGACTTCCAGTCCCTGTTATTAAGCTACGTTTGTGTGTAAGGCGGTCTCTGTACTTTTAAATGGTGATCATTTGGGATTTCTCTTTTCCATCAGATCCATGTCTTAGCGACCATATATCATCCACTGTGTAAAAAGTCTTCCTTTTTTACTCTTCAAATGTATGAATATGGAGACTGTTTTGCCTTCTTTACCCATTTTCAAAATTAAGAGTTCTAGAGGATTATTTGAAATTATTTTGTAAAGTGTTTTGAATGATTGCCAAAGAAGGAGCTGATTCCCACGTAACGTGCACCATAAAGAAACTGGCCAAAGAGTATCTTCTGGGTTTTCACTCTCTTTGTATCCCTTTTGTTTTGGTATTACATATAATACCGACTTTTATGACACAGCGTAATTGTTCCTATGTTAAAACCACTGCTTTTCCTTTCTTAGCAGGGGATAAAACTGTTTTACAGAATAGGCTGTCCACCTTTGCTTGGCTTCCTAAAATTTCAGACCTGATGCAAAAACTGTGTGTTAGGGCAAGCTTTAAATGACTGCATTAAAAATGGGGGTGGTGTGAGGAAAGCGAATAAATATCCACAGATATTTATTCAGGGAGGACTGCCAAATGGGTTGCAGCCTGCCTCAATGTATTAAATAATGAGAGGGAAAAACTATTCATGCAGCTGGCTGCTTGAGAAAATGCTGAAGTAGTCTCAGATGCACAGGCATTCTGTTAGCCCCTTCCATGAGCAGACTTCTAGGTGAGAATCTCCAGGGATCCAGGTTTTGTTGACGTGGATCAATTTAAATGGCAATTACTGTAGTCAGATAACAGCTTAAAAAGGCTTTTTACACACAGAAAAAAGATGCATAATCACACAGCATATGGAAGTTCAATTTTGTGAGCTGTGGTCTGTGGATTTACAATGTACTGATATTAAGACCTGCTTTTAAGAGTGAATATTGTTCGGTTTTACTAAAATGCGTCATACTTTTGACACGTTACTTTCTACTCTGAAGCTGATTCAGGCTGCATCTATGTTGATGAAAGGTTGCATTTCCAACTGTGAAAATGTTTTTCCTTTCATGTAGAGTGCAGCATTAAAAAAGGAAAACAACACAGCAAATACAATACTAACTGACTGGTTTTAAATAGTGTATCAAGTAATAAAACAAAAAGAATGGTAAATTCTTTAAAGGCCTCAGTGGTGCAGACTTTGCTGCTTCTTCTCTCCCTTTCCCCCTTTGCTTTTCCCCGCTTCATGAAAGCAGTCTGTCATGAAAACATTTTCATGTTTCAGTGTTTCTCTTGGGTTCTCTGACACTCAAAAATCCATTATAGAGAGCTTTGTTACAGTAGATATCTGATAAAGATAAAGAAAAGACCTGCCTCAAGTAGCAGACGCGTTACATTGTTAGTGCCGGGGTGTTTACTGGGGCGAGGGGAGCTGCTCCTGTGCTTCTTGGGTCATCTCTAATTTACCAGTCCTGTGTTTGGAGTGTCTCTCCTATTTAAGTGAAACTGAAGGGTGGCACTTAGATAGTGTTAAAAAGTTATTGTGAAAGTATCAGTAAATTAAGTGACTCATTTGCTTTAAGTGAGAAATATTGATGAGTTCAGTCTGGTTATTGGAAGGGTTTTTATTTTTTGCTTAATTTTGCCTCTGTGTCCTTTTCCTAACTAGACCTTTACGGGGCTCTGTGGCAGCTAGAGGAAGGAAGAGGAAGGCCCGAAAGCAGGGTTATTTCTGCATAGCAGAGGCAGAAGATGGCATAACACAAAATCAAGGGGATGCATAGATAAATACAAAAGGATGAGTCTTGTACTGACAAGGATGCAGCTCCTGAAGATCTGACTGAGAATCGCTGCCTTTCTATATGGGTTTAAATGTATACTGCAAAGGCAAAGTCAAAAACCAGGACCTACGCACTAATTGCTGGAGAAATACTTGTTAACTAAAGGGAGAAGCTTTTGCAAGTGCTAAATGTGAGGAGAGTTTTAAAAAGAAGATATTTTTCCTTGTGCCTGGAATTTTGTGCAAGGCTATATGTGCTACAGAAGGCATGCAAGTCAGGCGTATGTTTCTCCTAAGAGGCAAAGATGTTTTACAAAGGACTAAAGAGAGACTGCTGAGAAGAAAATAGCCAGCTTTAGATAAAGCACTATAACAAAGACTTGTAGTTTTATGTATCATGGTGTCCATTAAAGCTTAATAGGGAAGAGTGCATTGAACCTAGCCAGGCATACGTTATTCATGTGAAGGATAAACATTTAAGGGGTGTGCAAAACCAGAAATTGGGAGGACATGATTGTTTAGCTTTTGAAAAAGCTTTACAGGGAAGATTTTGTTTTCATCCCCCATGGATCACCATGCAAGGTAAAGGAGAGTAAGCTGCAAATGTTTGGAACATATCAATGCAGGAATCCCAGGGGGTTAAAAGCACTATAGTAAAATAAAAGTGGTCTGCTTTCTAAGTGTGTTCTATTTTACACATACTACTGAGAATCTGAGAAAGGGAGTGATTTTGATACTCTGTTCACTATAGGTAAAACAGCATAATAATGACAGAAGTGTGGGGAGGGGAGGAAGGGGGGTGGACAGACCCCTCTTGTATATCCTTGTGCACGCTTTGAATTTCCCCCTAAATAAACAAACGTAGTCCTATGGAGTGCAAAATTATGGCTGTTAAAATAAAGAATGAATTTGTTTCTACTTTTTGAGGAAACCTGATTCGAAGCGCTGCTTTTTTCTTTAATTGCTGTCAGCAGAAGGAAGGGTTAACTTTTAAAGAAAAAAAAATGAATAATTCAGTGTTTGGCTTATCACTCCGCATTTTACTTTCTATTCTTTGGTCATCTGGAACTTGGTGTGAAAGGTAGAGTAAAAGGAGTCAGCTGAGGGGAGCTGGGGTTGTGATAATTTGCACACACATCCCTGTCATTGTTCTGCCTGAAGAGACAGGGCTGGGTTCAAGGCCACATGTGCTCCTGTCATCATTCACATTTCTGCTCCAAGTGCAATACAGAGTGTCAGCTCTCCATCTGTCTTTGCCTGGCAAACGCACGCGCCCAGCATCCTGCCTCCAGCTACGCTGCCACAGCCAGCTCTGATGGCCCTCCTCGCTTCTCTCTGTTCATTCCAGAACAGGAGGCACTGAGCCCTAAATAAGCTTGCTTTAGGAGAGAGCCATTTACAGTGTGGTATATTTTATCCAAGGATGCCTGGTGAGTTGAAATCATTGCAGCTCTTTCGGTTTTAAATGAGGAAACGCTAATTGTTTTTTGATAGGGTTTTTTTTCCATGTTCTTTTTTTTATATTTTTTTCTTTTAATATAGAGGGTGATTTGCAAGCTGATACGGTTATGAAGCGATCGTGGATGCTAATTCTGTTGTGTGTATGTTTGGGGGAGGGGAATTTGTGCGAGGGAACTGCCAGAGATGATACTTACAGCAGGACTGGATGTTTCAATAAAAGGAATAGAAATAGCAGAAAGTCAGTGGCTTTGTGGGTGCAGGTCTCTGCACAAGGGATCATTTTTAGTGAAGAGAAATACAGCTTCAGGCTGGCTTTTGTGACTGTCATCTGTACCTTGAATCCGCAAACATTTGATCGGTAGAGATCATTCACAGCGTTTACCCATCAGCTGAAATTATCTCTGTGAAAAGCTGTTTATGTTGGAGAAGTGAAAGAGATTTATGAAACAAATTATTCGAGCGTTGTCCTAAATCATAGTCCTTAACTGTCACCGGGCAGATCACTGAGATACATTGATTCAAAATAAAACAATAAAAAATTCTGCTGAATTAGAGGAATTGCTGTGGAGCTGGAAATTTCAATAGGTCGATTTCCTCAGGAAAATATTATCCTTGGATCTTACGACGTCTCGTCTAATTGATAAGTGTTACTGCCAGTGAAAACGATGCTTCTGTACCAGGTGATTTGTCTGAAGGGTTTTGTGAGATGCTTGACCATGAGCAAGTGGATTGAATTTAGTGTGTTTTGTTTGTTTTTTTCTCCTTTGGGTAAGGACTGAAGAGAGCCATGTGCCTGATTATAGCAGCCTGTGTCTCTGGATAAAAAAAGACAGGGCTAGAGATCCTACAGCTGGCTGGTTCTTGTGGATTATTTGGGTAGGACAGGCAGAAGAGGCTACGCTTGATCACAGAGAGTCTGTACACCTCGCAGATGGTGTTTTGAAACAGTATCTGCCAGTTTGCTGCAACCACAGTTGCATGTAGGTATTGCCAGTTGTTGGAAGAATGTTTTCCTTTTAGGATTTTTATACACGGTCATACCCTACTGCTGGTATGTTTGCTGATCCTCTGGTTGTAACAAGAAAGTCAGCTCTGTTTGTTCAAAGCACAGGGCTAAGAGGATTTATATGGTTGAAAATATGGGCAAATTAATTTGCATAGATAACAACTGAGGACTATGAAAGGTCAATTTAACCCTTTAAATGCCAAATTTTATTTGCATGCATTACATTTCTGGACGTGTGGTCTTCATTAGAAATATAATGGTAATTCATTAACTTGGAAAACTGCATTCTGCAGAATTTGAATCTTCTGACGTTTCCTTTATATTTGTATGAAACTCATCTTCTTGTGTGGTTTACTATTTCTGTATTTTATTAAGATATTTAAATGTACTAAAATGACATGATCTTATCAATTTTTATCCTTGTGTGCATTATTTGGGGCTATTGGCAAACACTGTTGGAATGCCTAGAGTGGAGGTTTTTGAAAACCTATTAAGCCTTTGGCATTTAAATTACTTAATCTACCTGCTGGTTAAAATTTCATGCATCTTTAATCAAAATGGCATGTGCTACACTCCAGTATGTATACCCTTATCAATACTCGTTAAGCTTTACCATTAAAGAAATCTTTTATTTCCGGCATTCCCTTAAAGCAGTAGCAAGCAAGAAGCAGTAGCAAGCAAGAAGTGTGTTTTAATGTCAGCTCGGAGTGTTAGAAAACCTTACACTTGGATACAGAGAATACACTAACAGCTGTGACTGGGAGCATGTGCCAGAATGGAGATACTTGAACAGATCTGACACTTGGCTATTTTTGACACCCATCTGCACTTTTTTACTCTCCTCTAGGATGAACTGCCTCTCAATCTGTTCACAGCATATTTTAGCCCTTTAATATTGTGGTGCTGGGTTTTTTCAAATGGGCATTATTAGCCATCTGGGGCAGATTTTGTATTTTAAAAGTAAGCACATTATGTACAGGAGATTAAATGGATGTGTATTTTTATGTAATCTGATATTATGTCAGTGCCTTTTGTGTATGTGTGAAGTCTTGATTTCAGAAGCATCCCTTTAGTGATTCTGACATCTGAAGTCCTTCTTCTTTTGGGGAAAGAGCAGGAAGTAATAAAGACAGGTTCTGGTTTATGTGTAGCAATAACACTTCTACATAAAATAAATTTGTCCTTCAAAGACGAGCTGCTCATACTGTTACAATTGTGACTGGTCGCTCACCTCCTCACTTCCCTGTCAGGGCAAAGCGGCAGCAGTGAGGTTTGCTAATTAAATGCTGTAAAAGCAATTCAGATTTCTGTTCGGGCACTACTGCAACTCTGAGAAAAGTGTGTAGAAAGATAATCCCATTCACATGCAGCTTGCAGTAACCAAGTTAACCATTTTGTCATTCTGTGTAGTGAACTCTAGGAAGTACTTATCTCTCAATAATTGATGCTGGGGGAACAATGGTCAGATCTAATACCGTACACGGGTTTGTCTGGTTACTGTGAATGTGGCTTTTTTTTTTTTTTTTTTTTCTTTTTAAGAACTGTTTATTCTGGACTTTATTTATGAAACATTACAAATCTATCAGTCATTTTATAGTACTTTCAAAGAACAGATGTTGGCCTACAAAATGCTTTATTATTGCCCATGGCAGTATTCAGCATGGTTTCCTTAAAAGGACAATCAGTGATCACAGTCATTGTAGCCCAGAAATAATGCTGCTCTTTCAGAAGATGGCCTGGTATTAGGTCAGACCACCCTTTCTTTACTTCTGCTCTCCAGATGTGGCTGCAACTTTTTTTTTTAAGTTCATGTTTCAAGAAAAAAAAAAGGGTTTGTTTTCAAAATCTGGTTTTACTTAAGATATCCCCATCCTGGAGTGCATTTCATAAATTGCCCACATATTTTTCTTAGCAGAGAACTTAACTGGCTGTAATTTTTAACACATGGCCACATCATGTGATATTTTCAAAACATTTGCACATAGCTTTAAGAAGGTCCCAGCAGAAATGATCCATCATCTCACAGCCAGCCAGTTTCTTAACAGCATATCTGCATTTTCCATTTAGCAGAGCTATATATTATTAGCTTACATTTTGGGTAGTAAAACAGTGCATTGCTGATTGTAAAACATGGACTTTATTATCTGCTGAAAATTGATTTGGCATTTATAGCCACTGTGTACTAGACTGGCTTTCTGGTTTTAACATTAGTGCTTGCAAGTGATGATTTGTTTAAAGAACAGAAACAAAATTGCCATGGACATAACTGTTAGTGTCCTAGTAACTGAACATTTGGATTATCCACCTGCTTTTTAAATTCATGCGTCTAAATGCTGTTATACAGCAAAAGTCTCCTAACAGTCCATTAACCGACTTGTTCTGTTTTAAGTTGCAGTTGCTATGCTGTTATGTTAGGACAGTTCTGGGTCTTACAAAACAAGTTTCCTGCCAAACAGGGAAAATGTGTCTGGAAATACTTAAGTCTGAGTGTTAACCTTGCATCATTATTCCAGTCATCCTACATAATGACTTTATCTTTTTCAGGATTTGGATAGGAGTGAAAAGCTCTTTCCCTCTGAGGACTGAGGGTCACTAGGTTCTTCAGATACCTGTCGTAGAGTTTGGGACATGAGGTGTAATGACTTGCTTTTCAAAGTATTAAAGTTTCTTCTTCTTTTATGGTAGCAATAAATTCCAAAGTCTGCATGACATTATTGCTCTTATTTTCAACCCATAGGGCTGCGAATGGCATCTTGCTACGTATGCATGGGAAGTAACTAACACATCATGGGATGCAGATCATGCTGCAGAAATAGCTATTAATTTTTTTTTTTTTTTTTGACCGTGGTCCCAGACACCCTTTCACTATGAAGATATAGTGCTTTTCAACTCAGACCCTTAGCTGGAGAATGTCTGGAAACAAATCAGTTTCTCAGGACTGCTATTTCCTTGGTGTGTGTCACCAATCACATCTTGATTTGAAGATTTTGGACTCCACATATATGTTTAAGGCATGATCATCATAGTTTGCAAATCAATGTGATCTGTGTATTTGCAAAATATATGTATAAAAAAATTCTTCAAACCAAATTTGTGGTAAAATAAATTCTAAAATTATGTGATATGCCAATTTGAATAAAGAAGTTAATATATCTAAGAGTAGAAGAAAACGTTAAATCTGTTCATTTTCCATAGCTATACCAGTTCTCCGGTTTGTTTACTGCATCCTTTTTTCTTCCAAGTTTATGCATCAAAGATAAAGCTACAAAAAAATCAGTTGAAGCCTGATCTCTCACTACCAGGTCACAGACTAAGTTAAGTGCACACGTTGACTTCTGCACTTGAAGCTGTAGCTGACTTCCAAATCAAAAATTGCATGCATCAACTCTAACTCCAGGTGCATCACTGTTACAACTTTTACAACAAGTTTCCCAAGCATATTGAGCTGCATCTGTGCATGCTAAAATCTGTCTCGGTATCAACAGAGTTAAAGCAGGCCAGTGCCGAGTTCACACCTATGTCTTTTTTGGAATTGAGGCATTTCTGTATCCGAATCATTTGCACAGTTGGATCTGGTAGGTAATCTCAGAGGATGCACGACGTGTATTTTAAAAAGTTGGTCTTTTCACAAGTGCAGGCTTACTTTTTGTTCCCAGAAGTATGCGTGGTGTAAAACGGAGCACAGAGCCAGTGATACTGAGGCAAGTAGAGATTAAATTGGGAAATCCATAGGGCACAGCAGCACTTGGATTTATACTTGTACACAGACACAGTCTAGCCATATTGGTCCTCTTGGCAAAGCTGATTTCATTCAATATCCTGCTTTGCAAACTCCACATTCACACAGTTTGTCTGTGAAGCTGGTGAAGCCCTTGCCATGCTGTACCATGCTATCTATATTCACTGGCTCAGCTCAGATGTCTCTGCACCACGTTGCATTTTGCAATGTCTGTCTGCTCGTTCTGCCTCTTGTACACAAGAGTCGCCAGATGAAGAGCAGGACCAGCACAGGAACTGCTTCTACCTCACCGCTGTCGGTGACAGGCCTTGGACTCTCCTGAACTGTTCCCTGGTCAGCCTTTGGGCAGGACAAGAGTGATGGAGATTACTCCCATCTGGAATAAGCCGCTGCTGGGTGGTAGCTTTCCTGGCCTGCTGAGGGAATATGTTATAGACCTAAGCTTGAGCAAGCAGGAGAAGGATTTGAATTCATGTCTTTCGCTTCCAGAGTGAGGCTTCCACTCAAAAGACTTGAATAAAATCAAAGCTCACCTCTTCCGTCTCGCCTAGCTGTGTCTTACACAAACTATTTCTACTTGCCAGTCTTCTGGAGGTGAGGTTATGGACATCTTTTCTGGAGGAGGGAGTAGTGCTATGGATACCATGTCTTCAAATTACTGAGGCTCTTGAAATCAGAAGTAAAGCATCCTGCCTCCAGTATTTCCCTGTTGGTGAGCTGTAGGCAGTTGCTAGTTAAATATAAATATCTTTATATCATCTTTTCTGTCATGAGCTGTCTACAACTACCTAATGGGAGGGTGTAGAGAAAGCAGATGGAGTCAAACTCTTCTCAGAGGTGCACAGTGATAGGATGAAAGCAACAGGCACAAGTAGTAGACCATGATAAATCCCAAGTAGATACAAGAAAAAAAATCTTCACCATAAGGATGGCCAGACACTGAAACAGATTGTACAGAAATGTCATGGTATTTCTGTTATTGGAGACATGAAAAAGCCCTGTTGGATGAACCCCTGGCAACCTGATCTAACTGCACATGCTCTGAGGCCTTGAACTAGATGATCTCCCAAGGTCCCTTCAGCCTGTGTGATGATTCTTTCTTCCTGCTGGGTCTGTTAACTGTGTTGGATACCCAGTCCAAGGTGCTTCACACCTGTGCACTGCATGGGAGAGCAGAGTAGTCCATGACACTGGCTTTTGTATTGTGTTTCAAGGGGAAATTTCGGCAGCATTGAGCTTCTGTGCACCTAAGTTTCATTATTCATTGAATCTGATCTGGAACCATTACCTGATCTGTAACTTGCAGAATGAACTTTGCTTTTGTGTGCTGGTAGAGGAACAGAATTGTCAGGCTCAGTGCCTGCTGAAAGGGCTGCACCTCCTTCCTGTGGTAGCTCATATATCTGTGCTTCCACATACTAAAGCTGAATTTATTTCTTGATGCTGCTGGGTGGGGCTTTAAAGTTTTGTCAATTTTATTTTTTTTCCTACTAGTAATTTCTTCTTTACTGACAGTTATAGGTGGAATTATAGTGAAATAACCTCCTTGTGAGCATTAATTGCAGAACTTGTGACAACAGGTTTCTGGAGAACTTGGGATTTGAGAGGAACCACTTCAACTGGAGATTCACTGAACTCTTAGTTTTGTCCCTGTGCTGCAGCACACCACCTGGCAGTAATGGTCTTGCAGCTGGTTTAGGGCTGTAGTGTCAAAAGAGACACTGAACTGATCCAGCTTCTAAAAATCTGCCCAAATTCCTATGGCATGAAGCTGCAGCCTTGAGCTTTTCCATGGTACTGCATACTGAGTTATGGATTTATTTCTACTTCCTAAAAATAAACCAACTTCATTTTCTTGCTCTTGGGATCTTGCAATCTTGCAAAACTTACATGAGGAATAACCACCTGGTAGGACTCACACATCTGAATTAATTTAAATTATCCAGCCAGCTATTTCAGTGTTCATATAGATATGCATTTTGGAACAGTGTCTGCAATGTAACCATGCTTTTAAACTGATAGGAAGTATAAGTCAAGGCTGGCAGGAAATCTTTCTGAAGTTTGAGAGGAAAGACCATCAGCAGTGGACACAATTATTGAGTACTACTCATATGGTTCTCATTCATTATGGACATCCCTTTAGAAGCAGACTGTAACAAGCTCTGTGGCAATCTTGCATACTGAGCTGACAAAGACCAAAAGAAATGTGGAAATAGAAGAGTGAAAGGAGTCAGTATTGATCACCTCTTGGAGGAGGTGAATAAGGAGGAAAATTGTATTTTGGTAATCCTTCAAGTGTACTGCAAGCTTGTGGAGATCTGCAGTAGGGTCAGGATATATCATTCTTGGTTAAAAAAAGGGGTTTGTTGTAATGAATTGAGATTTGAGGAAGTGGGGTTTGCATATTCTTTCTTCACAGCTTTCCAGTGAGGTTTGAAATAATGAATCAAGAAGCGGGACTATTGTTTTAACTTTCAAAGTCCATTGCCCTTTCCAGATTATTGATACACCTTTTCTGGGGGTTCAGGTACTATGCTGTCTCCTATAAGTCATTCTGAAAGCATATCTAGAGTTTTGCTTTGTACCTTTTAAGTTGTAATGCTTTATTGGGATTTTCTTTATGCGCTTATAATCCACTTCTCCAAGCCTTGGGAGCCCACCTGTGCACCTCAGGTACAGATTCTTGTAGTCCCCCCTTTCTCTCTGATTCTTCTAGTGATGCTGGGTTCACTGCCTTATTCTACTACTGTTTTGAAACCACATCCTGCTAAAGAAGTAATCAGCTGGTTTAGTGATACAGGGCCTTTCCCCTTCCTACTTTCAGATCTCTCCTTAATACCTGTTCTGCAAACACACATGACTCAAATAGTCTTCCTGCTGCAAGATTACAGTTTAGAAAATGTGTGCACTCAATTCATACGAAAAAACAGCCATAATTTGATTCTTGCTTCTAAACTGTGCATTCTAGATATATTCTGGCAGCCCTTTTAAGCCCGGGCAGCAAGCATGTGTACACAGCCTTGAATTTTCATTGTAGCTATTTTATAATCAAACGGAACGCCATCTCTGTAGCCTTTCTTATATATGACTTTCCTGTGTCATTCCTTGAATTTTTAAAAGAATCTTTTTTTCAAGGGATTTTGTGCCTTGCAGAGCACCAGCCACATCATTTGTGGTTAGCAAATAGAAATTAACACTTATTGTTTTAATTTTATTTTTCCAGTCCATGTCACCACATAATTGTTGATTGCGTAATTATATCTGTTAGCTTTTCATGCACTTATTTGTAATCTAGTTAGGAGAAAGTTTGCTAACCAAAGTTTGGAAGAGGTCATTTTTTGTGGACAATGTTAATTTTTCTTTTGGCTACTTTCTTTGCTTGGAACTGTGCACAGTATGTTATTTTTGACTTTTTAAACTATGAGCACTAAAATGTACAAAAATTATTTTTAAAAAACAGGGATGCCATAACTTTGTTCTTTTTGAGAAGGAATCAGGGTTTGTATCAGTTTTGAAAGTACATGCTGAGAAATACTGAGTAAACCATAAGGACTTTGAGAGTAACTAACATGGTAAAGAATGCTGAAAGATGGTCATTTAAGCAGCCTTGGTTATGTCTGTAAAAGAAAGGGTATCATTAGATGTGTAGAGAGGTCAGATGGCACTGTCATTGAATAGCTTTGAAAGTCATCGTTTTTTTTTCTCAGAAAATGGTTTGCTACAGAGTTTACTGTATCTTTGGACTTGGTGGTTTTAGTTTTCATTTCACCACTAGCAGAGGGAGGGCAGTGATAAAACTCAGTTTCTGTAATTCAAGTAGTCCGCATTGGTTGAGTCCATCCTTCCATGGTGCTGCAGGATCTTGACATTCTAGGATCCTGAAAGTGAGAGAGCTTCTGTCTGCCTCATTTGTAGTAGATCTTGGAAGTAATTTAAATTACTTCATTAAGGTCAATATTTGATTATTTTACACTGAGATCACCATTAGACTGCATTGCATCTTAAGAAACAAAAGCAAAGTCCTTTGCAATTTTTAAAGGGGATCTGTGCAGTAACGAGTGTATGTTTTAGTTTTCTGAATTCTTATAGTCAATATGAGCACTTTGTTTTCCCTTTGCAAATGGAGGAGAAGCAAGATGGTGGCCTCTCTGGGGATACTATTTGTTGTCTCTCTTGTTAATTTTTAAAGTATTTGGAAGAATGCTGCTTTTGTTGTTTTGTTAATTTCCTTACGTCTCTTTTACATTATGCTCTGTGGTTGTAAAGGCAAGTCTGTATTTGGGTTTTCTATATTTAATGGGCAGGGCTTCTGTGCAGGAGATGAATCTCTGCATGAAACTTTCATTGAGAGCTTGGTATGGAAGCAGAACCTTCAGAGCATGTATAGCAAGTTCTCTGCTGTCTGAGGGAGCGCCCTCAGACAATTTATTTGCCCTCTTCACACTCCTCTGCACAGGCAGAAGCATGTCTTATGGAATGAAGGTTGGACTTGCATGGTTGCTCCTCAGGACAGCTGACCGGCCAGGCTTCTTCCTCTGACTTGTCAATTGGTAGAGTAGTAATTTCCAATTTCTTTGATTTTGAGGAAGGAAAGCAATGGTATTTAATCTTCAGAGACCGGCAGAAACAGAATTCTTTAGTTTATACTGCCTTAAAGCTTTTGCTTCAAACGACTCTTGAGAGTCTGTAAAAGCTTCAAAGATAAAAATACTACCTACTTTTCAGGTATCGACCAGCATCCCTCCATAGAGCCACAAGAGAAATTATATACTCTCTCCTTAGTTAACTTCTATGTCCTTTCAGAAGGAGTTTTGTGGATGCTGCTGAGTAATAGTTGTTTTTTCTTGAAGGAATACAGAAAATCATGGTGCCTTGATTTTATCCTAACACCAGCAGATATGATTGCATGGTTTTGTCTGGAGCATTAATTCAAGACAGTCTTGAAAGAATGAATGTCTGTTACTTAATCATCAGGAATGCTTAATAGTTTCGTCACAAGTGTTTTCCTTTTTGGAGACTGTAAGTGTTTTTGCTGTCTTGCCACACTAGATACAGAATAGATGCCTTGATGAATTACCCAATGGGGATTCTGCTGCAGAAATTAATGCTGCCTAAATCAAAATCAAAGCCTTTTTTTTTGTTTCCTTTGGTCATTACAGTAAAGCTGCTGGGTTTTAAATATGTCTGCTTACAAGTCTGGGATATGAACACATTGCTAGGTTTTGGAGGGCTTTTCACCACAAAATAATATGATGATGCAGATGTTCTGATATTGTTCCTTAAAACAGTTGATTGCAGATCTGATGGTGAAAGATGATCAGCAGCTAGCATATATCATCATCTTCTGATCCAAACAGGTTCCTTTGGGAGTCAGCTGTACTGTTTCAGTATGTTGTAATTAAATTGAGTGCTGTTTAGGTGTCAGAAATTACTTTATAATGCAGGATAATGGACTTAAATAGACTTATTTGCACAATGCAAATCATAACCTAGCAAATTACCATTAAAGACTATATATTAAGAAACAAAACAAGCCCCCCAATATTTGGTAGGAAGAGAAAAAGGGAAAAAAAAATTCTGACACAGTCCCTAAGACGTCCTTGCACTAGAGTTTATCTGGACTTAATAGATGCTAGAATAATACCTGTTATTTGTGAATAACTGTTGTAAAGTGTTTTGTTTGAATGGAAGAGGTAATTATTTTTTTATTTTAGTTAGGATTGGATGGATAGAGGAAAATCCCTGTCAACCAGACCTTTAATACTTGGGAAAATCCTTCTTATACATGCAACAGATAACTTGTGTAACTAGTTTTTCTGAGGTTTTGAGCAATGTTAATTCCCAGAAAAGTTTGTGTGAGTTGTGAATATTCAGCATCTTGCAGAATTAGGCTGTGTTTATGAGAAGGCTAATGTTGTTAGGAAAATAATAGATTTACATGCATAGTGAGAGCTGTTTGTAAATCAGCAGGTGGTTTCTAAAATATCAGAAATTAGCAAAATGTTTACTGATGTGATTTCTTTCTGAAAAATAAATGTGTTTAAAAACACTTGAACATTAAAAATTCAAATGAGAAAAGCTGATTTGCTTTTCTTTGGCCATCTCAGGTCTTTCTTACTGGTGATTTGAATGCGCAGACTCTTCATTTTCAGTCTTGAGGACCTCATTTTATCTTTTGAAGGGCCCAGTAGGAGGAAAAAAAAAGGGAAATAATTTTCTTACAAAGTATGTATTTCAATAGGAGGCATAATTCTGTGAATAGATAGGAAAAAATCAGGTGAAACCAGAAAATATGTATGCATATACACATACTTTCATACAGAGTACTAGATTCCGTTTCTCTTTAGTCATATAAAAGCTGCTTAGGACTGAATTCATTAATGATGTAAAGGAGTATTAAAATACTACACTTATTTAGAATCATACATACTGATCCAAGCAATTCTTTAATCATAAAAGTCAAAGAATGTAATATCTCTAATTAAAAAAAAAACCACACTAATTTGCCTGGGGGCCATTTACTAAGTTTCATATTCTTATTTAAAATAAAACCCTGCCCTCTAAATGGCTCTTGAGTTGTGTGTATCTTCTCTGAAAAGGTTTCCAATGTGATAAAAAATGGAATTCAGTTCAGAGATCTTTAATCCAGTTTCCTCTTGTTACACAGAAAATCTTACCCTTTGCCACTGCCCCCCAGTTCTTCATTCGCCCGTAGTACCGTGGGGGAGATTTGTGCCCTGCTACTTATACATAATTTGAAACAATTGTGCTAGCGTTAAACCCGAAGTCTTTCTCCATCTATCATTTATCTCATGACGTTATCTTTTGTACTCGGTACCCTTCAGTAAGCACAGCCTGACACGTCTTGTGGCCTTTACCTTCTGCGATAAAAAAGATTGAAAAGATGCTTGGCACCACCTGGTGAAGATGAGGCAACCCTGGAGAACTGTGCTTCAGGAGCAGGTGACTGATGCTGAGAAATGTGCCAGTCTGGGGACACAGCTGAAGGGTTGTAGTAGAGAAGGGGGAGGGGATGGGGAGGAAAAAAAAAGAGCAGGAACATTAATACATCTTCCTGAGGTTTGATGGGACATATACTGCCTACTGTTCCATCTGGTGCTTATGATAGCATGGCATATTAGCATGCTGCAAGTTCATAATGTATTCAGGGCGAGAAAACACCACTTGCATACCAATTGAGACGTCCTCTTTCTCAGAGCTGCCTTTGAATTTCAATGATGTTTATACCTCCTAAGCCATGACTGAACTGAGCATTTCCGCTTGCGGAGGAATAACAGCAATAAAGGACTCTGGCTCCTGTGGGTTTTCTTATCCCTCTCTTTTCATACTTACCCTCTTCTCCCTTCCTCTGCCCCGCCGCCCCCCTGCCCCACCTGTTCTTTTCTTCCTGCTCTCTACTCCCAGTTAATTTTGTTTGGGGAAGCTTAAAGGCAGGCTGAGGTTTTGGACTAGCTAATTGCATAGCTTCTGTTAATATTGCATTAACTTTTTTAAAGGATCTAGTCTATTGTCTTGTTCCTTATCTCGAAATGCTTAAATGTACTTTTTATTACATTTGGATGAAATTACTCTAAAAGCAGTGTCATGAAGCATTTAAAAAATAGCACATTTCAATTCTGCCTGTATTGCTAATTTAAAAAGCAAACAATGCCCTGAATTCTGCATTTCATAGTAAATTATTTGGGCCCTGCATTTTCAAAGACTTGATTTTAACTTCACGTGTGCTACCATAATAGGATAAGTATCTGAAGTTGAGCAGGTATGTAAGCCTTTGTAGGAGTGAGGTCTTTTTATTGATCTCTTGCTGAAAATGTACAAATACATTCATTTTATTTCTCCCTACCCTATCCTCTTTGAAAGTCTGCTGAGATTGACACTTGACTGGAGACAATCTCAAAACTGCACTGTAGAAATTCTTGACTGCACATTTTGTTTCTGAACTTGTCAAAGATTGTGATCCTTTTATGGATCAGTGCTGTGAATCGCTCTGCAGCCCTCCTTCCAGTAGTAGAAGTTTACATATGTGGTAGGGTACTTATTTGATGTGGGATTTTCCAGCGTCTGGAATAATATACATGAGTACCAGTCACGTTTGCCTTTGTTGGTGACTGTGCTTCTGAACTGCTTCATGTGTTTTGAAAGACCTACCCCAAAAAAGGTGACCAAGCTTGCTGCTTGGGGAGGGAAGAAGATTAAAACAGTGTCTCTAGTACAGACCTGATTAATGAACACATTTGGTATCTCGTTTCTACCTGAACAGTTGGACTCTTGCTCCTGCCCAGAACTGACTGTGGTTTGAGGCTTTAGCTTAATCTTTAATGCATATGACTGTCATGCTAATATAACTTTAATAAAAAGGTACTAGGTAGCACTTTGAACTCCTTCACTCTAATTTAGTATTAATCCACTTGATTCCTAGGAAAGAAAAGATCTTGCTACAGATCTGGTGCTTTCTTTCAAATACATCCAACCATGACTTTTATAAATACATATTTTCAGACAGTCATTTAGCCACTCTTGCATAGATAAAAAATGAAAAATGCATTAGTCATCTTGACAAAGAATAAATTAACTTCTTTTGGTTCACTATCACTATGTTGTCTGATGGCTTAAGAACATTCCTTGTTTATTGATAGTGCATTTAGACCTAGATGTTAATGACTTGGCTTAAATTATATTTTTTTTTCCTTAATACATTCAGGAAGGGTAATGTTACTGAATAGGAATGTGGAGGAGGTAGTGTGGGTAATTCAAGCAAGTTTAGTCAGCGCTTACAAGATTCTTGAAATGTTTCTAGATGTCCTACAGAACTGTTAACATCTGCACGGCTTGTGAGAAGAGCCACGTTTATTACAGCTGTATGCTAGCTAGAATGCAAAAGAAAAGGAGGGGGATCAGAGTTAAGAATGAAGCAGCTGGCTTTCAGTACAGAGATTTATCATTTTACTCTCGTTACAAACCGACACTAAACTCTATTTGGACTCTTTTGCGTCAGCTTCTTTGAGATGACAGGTTGAAGGCTTAGCATTTTAGCTATCAGTAAATACAGTCCAACAAATACACACAGTTCAAAAGAAAACAAAGCTTTTAGAGAAATAATCAGAAGTGAAGTTCAGCATTTTAAGGAGCTGTTTCAGTATGACATAACATGAGGCCAGGGCATACGTTCAAAGTCTCCATTTGAGGTGGTAAAAAAAAGAGGAAGATGATAGATTGCTTTAAACAAGAAGAAAAAGAAACAGAGGAAGTGAGGGAGTAATAAAGGAGAAGGCTGATGGCACCCTGCAGAAACAAGGAGGTCATACAGTTTCTTGTCCTCATTCTTGTCAGGATTTGGGGTTGCTGGAGGACAGAAAGGTAAGACGGGAGACTCCTGAGGTCCCAGCCCTGACTGAATGGTGTAATAGTACCTCAGTGTGTGTGTTTTCCCTCTTCTTTTCTCTGATTTTGTGCTGGAAGAGAAAATGAGGGAATAATCAGTATCAGAATCCCATTTTATGTTTCAGTCCTTCCTGTTAAAAATCACAGACGTGTTTCCAGAATCAGGTTTTTTTAATCCAAGTTTGGGTCCCACCTCACCCATTTCTTTCTTGGCCTCTGAAACAGATTTAAACCCAAGCCATGCCAGTATCTTATGTATTTCTAAGTTGTCACAATCTTTGTTCATTTCACTTAAGATAAAAGATTTTTATAGTTTTGTTTTCTCATTCATCTATTTGTTGTGAATGAAAGCTGGCATTTATTTTGTTTTCTCTGGTTAATGTAGCTTGGTATGCTTGCTCTCACCTTTTTTCCCTGTGCTTTTTTAAGTGAACTGATTCTGGTTTTGCTCAGTTAACTTCTTTAGAAGGTGCCCAAGTCATTCACAGTGGGAGTGCCAGGATCTGTTTCTGTGTGTGTTCTACTGTTGATTAACAACCTCAGCAACTGAAGATGCTACCCATCTACGCCTCTGTCCTGTATTGCTCTCCTTAAATGGTGGTTCCAAATAGTTTTCTAATATTTTTGAATACAAAACCCATTGTATTTTCACTTATAGTGAAAGCACAAAAGCTACCATTAAAAAAAAAGGTCAGTTAGGACTGTTGTGATTAAGAGCATCCTTGTGTTACAAGAACTCTTTTAAAGAGTTGGTTGAGGTATCTTTATCTATTCACACATTTCTGCTGTCCATACTGTTGATCTGTAGCAGATGTCCACTCTGATAACCTACTATGCTTTTCATCCTTTCTGTCTAACCTTAGACTTTTTGCTGTTATGCTCGTCATCACTGAATTGTAGCATGTGGCATTGCACAAGCTCTAACATAGAATTAGTGCCTCCTTTCCATTCTCCTGAGACCAGAACACAGACAAAAGCAATTTTTTTAACATCTCAATTATGAAAATGACTGCGTTTGATTCATCAGTGTTCACCACCTCATACCTTCTGAAGCTGTGGTTTTAGTTTCTGAAAGTTTATTTCTACTTAGCCTCTTGGAAACACATTTTATCTTAATTTTGTGCAGTGTTAAAAGTTTGGTGGGGTATTTCCAGATTCACATATCATCACATGACTATATAAGTTGCATGAGCATGATCTGGGTTCGTATTACTGGATATAGTGTGAGATTTTAGGCATGCTGTTGTCTGATGTGCTGCTGCTGCAATTTTACTTTTTGAATATTTTATATAGAAAGCCATTTCCAAAACAGGATGAGGTGGCGGTGGGGAGGTATAAGCTAAGGGAGGGGAGGAAACATGGGACTTCTTTGGCTAGGGTAGATAGGTGACAATAGGAGGCACTGAAACTGGTATTGCATTGCAGCCACTACTGCCTGGTTATTCTTTTGAGGAAGGAATAGTTAATATTGTGTTTGGTACAGTGGAAATGGAATAGTACATACTGATGTATACATACAGAGTATCATAAGGTTTCCTTACTATATAGCATGGCTGAGGTTAAGTTTTGATACTGGAAAGAACTCTCTTTAAAGCATCTCCCATTGACTTTCCAAGTACCTTGCCATGTATTTTGCATGAGGAAAGGGGTTTTTCCCTGTGTGGCTGTACGATATCTGCTCCCTCTGGTGGTCAGCACTCCCCGGCAAACGTTTCCAGCGGCTGTTAGCCAAGGCATGCTCCTTGCCAGGCTGTTCTTTTTGCTGTGTATCCTTTTATCCCAAGCTTGGTCCCACCAGCAAATGCCAAAGATGCATCCTGGGGCTGTTGCCAGCCCAAAGGAAGAGGCCACCCCACTGCCCTCAACCATCCCCTGCACCACCTCAGGGGTTCTTTCCTCCTATTGAATCTTCTTCCCTTTCTCATAAAAATGGCTCCTCTTCTGTTTAATCTGTTTCTCAATGAAGCAAAGTGTGTATATCCAAGTAGACCCAAAGACAAATGTAGGAGGTTTCCATAGCACAGCAAGAGTTAAATCTGCTTTTTTATAAGGGTAGCATGCGCAAGAAAACTTACCAAGGGTTAAGTGTATCCGCATTGAACGTTCAGAGTTCAAACGCATCAGACGTCTTTGCTTTGTCAATATTTCTCTTGCACTTGTAGCATTGAGTGGTTTCTCTCTGGTGTCTGACTTCTCGCCCCGCAGTTTCCTCTCCATTTAACACTCCTTTCAGTGTAATTGAAGTCTATTTCTTTCTTATAATTTTCTAAAGCAGAATGTAAAAATAAAATAAAATAAAAATAACAGTAAGTATTTTTATATACAAAATCAAGTAAGTAAAGCTTGATTAAATATGTGTATAAGTGCGTGCATGCGCACACACACTCCATGCCCATACATATGCACATATATAGAAGCAAGCCATGGAAGCTGTACTCATCCTCATGGGTGAATATTAAATTGCTGTGTTGGAATTACAAGTTTAGCTGGATTGATGCAAGTGAGGTTCTATAAATGTAAAAAATTTGCTTTTATGTATTTGCTGGGAAAAAAAGGAATACGTATAATTTGAATCTGCTGGGCATGAAATGAAGCGTGTTTTCTATAACTTAAGCATGGCAATGCTATGATACCTGAAATTGTTTTAATATTTATTTTGCTTATATTTTCTGTAGTTTCTGTAAGAATTGCTGATTTTTTCAATTCAGACTTCAGCTGTATGACTTTTTTTTTTTTTTTTTTTGCAGTCTGATATTTAAGATTCAAAACAAAGGGAAGAAAGTTTTAAAAAAGGAAATTTTAGGTTTTATTGTGCAAGACTAAGACTGCTGTGATGCTTTAAGGTCTAGAAGTTGGTGTGTAATTGTATGCCCTGTGAGTGGTCTCATTAGTTTACCTACAGCTGTTTGCAGTATCTACACTTAAGCACATATTTCTTTATGGGGCTAGGGACTGTAAGGCTAACCCAGCACCTCTCTTCCTGTGTCACCTAACCTGATTTCTGTGCCAATGTGACTTTGTATGAATTCACATGGCTTCAGAAGGGGATTTAATCTGGTTTTACATTTGTTAGTCGGGTTTTACATGACATACACAAGTTTCTTCCTTTCCTCTTTCTTTACATGCTTATGTTATTTCATGTTACCATCTAAATATGCATGTCAACGGTAACATTTGTTTTGCCTATGAGTTTAATTGTCAATAAGTAATATTACCTCATCTGAGTAAGTATTTGAGGTGGAGGGTCTTAATTTTGTGTGGCATTTCTGAGACTGTTTCCCACCTCTCATGTCCCCGCTGCTGCTTTTAGGTGTGATCCAGTACCCAAAATAAAAGGCAGTCAGTGTGATGTTCAACATCAAAGAGGAGCTGACTTGTAACTAATAATGAGTATTTTCTCACACTGTCTAGATGGTCATTCGTGTAAACACAAAATGCCTTTAATGGCATCATCTGATGATGTGATATGAGAGTCTCCCAAAGTGTGTGTTTCCACGAATGCTGAAATAATGATTAGGGTAATAAATTGTGCTACTTGGTATTATACACTGATGATCTTGGAGACAGGGGAAAAGCCTGTAGTTTCACTTTTCTGTCCCTGGTAGTGGCAGTCAGTAAAAGTAGCAGCACCTGAGTGAGGGTTTCTAGGGGAAATATGTTTCAGTGTGTATTTGTCATTGGTGTCTGAATAGAAATGAAGGAGCTGACGTGCCTAGCGACTGAGCATCACCGATACTCGTGTACACCAGCCAAGCGGCTAGACCACTCGGAATGCCTCTGGTTCTCACGAGGTAAAGGACTCAGGTCTATACAGGAATATTTATACCATCTGATTTAGCAGCCTTAGAAATTAGTAAACTAGAGGCTCAAACTCTTCTTATCACTGATTATACGAGGAGTCTAGTCTGCTAATTTATCTGTATGTTTTAGATGGGAGAAATTAGCAGCCTTCCTTGGAGTGGAGTGGTACCTATAGTTGGGAGGGAGTTTGGCTGCCCGTGCTTTCTGCCTTATGGGTCAGGTCTTGCTCCCAGGTGTCTGCATTTGGCCTAACTGAACAAACCTTTCATCGTTTGAAATATCATTGGGAGGAATTGGGTTCTTAAATGGGTAAAACTGTGCAATCTGATGGAGTGAGGATTTGGGACCTTGATCCATGAAGTGAGGAGCAGTCTGGCCCAGACTGGCCAACACCACTCCATACCTTAGAGGATCTTGACTTGTCCAGGACATATTCCACAGCTGAAGAACAAGCAAAGCCAGATGTATATCCATTACCTTCTTGGTAGTCCCTATGCCATATTTTCAAATGTGTAACCATGGAAAATATCACATCCTACACCCATGTTTGTTTCTTTTTGAGCCTAAAGGACTTCTGGCATATTTTATAAGTGGTGCATTTTAAAAGTATAGCCATAATAACTTTTTTGCTGACAGATTAATTTAATACGGAAAGTTGCCCTGAATCTAAATAAGTTATTTAAGATTATTTCATCTAGTCTGTATTGAAGGTTTCAGTTCTGGGTAGAACTAATGAAATACTGGTATAAATACTCTCTTAGGACTCTTCTGAAATAGGTACAACTATGCTTTACAGTTTGTGTAAGTGCATTAAAAATAAAGAAGTTCTTATTTATTTTGTGTTAGACTTTTAGCTATGATAATAATTTGCTGTTAATTTAGGACCATATAAATTTTGGATTAAAAACATGCAGGTGCTTCTGGAGAGCAAATTTGGAAATTTTAATTGGTGTTGGGAGAGAAAATGTTGGGAAGGATGTGTGCTGTGTGTGGTTGAGTATGTAAGAACATACAAACAATACCAGTTCGATGCTGACGGCATTTGAGTTTCTTAGATGTCAGCCTAACTTCATCTGCAGTTTGTCAAATAACAGGCAATCCAGACAAGGGTAGGTCTTCCAGAAGAGATGGTACAAAAAGGAAACAAATGACTTGTCAGGGAGCCTTTGGGAAGCTGCATCCAAAAACACCCTAGTGGTTTCCTCTATAAGTAAAGAAGAAGTGAAGGGAATGATTGCTAATGTGGACAGGTTGTCACCACCTCCACCTTGTAGGGCAGGCCAGGGCGTGTGTTTGGCCAGTGGGTGCTCTGGTTGTTCTTCAGTTCCTCATGCTGGAGGCAGTGGGCACCTCTTCACACCACTTGGGCCTCAACATTGAGTGAGCTGGTTTTGCAATAGTAGTAATAGTTCCTGTGACATAAAGGAAAACCACTCAAAACACACAGTTTGGTAATTTGTCAACAAAATGAAGTAGAAATGATCCAGGAAACAATGTAAATAGGAAAACTGTATTTTGATAATGACTGTGGGACTGTTTGATTATTGACTGCATTAATTTTGCATCCATAGAGGCATTTGTATGATGCTTAGTGGCATATTTAGAATAAATCCACGTTGTCTTTGCTTTCGTTGCAGGCCAACAGGTATGTATTCAGCCATGACAAGGGAACTTGTAGAATTTATTTTCTGGGGGCTTATGGAAACTTAGGGCAGCTGCCACAATTTGGCCCTAATTTTGCTTGTCCGGTCTTGCTAAAGTATTTCATAAACCATTATAGAATCAGAGAATCATAGAATGGTTTGGGTTGGAAGGGACCTTAAAGATCATTTAGTTCCAACCCACCTACCCTGAGCAGGTACACTCCCCACTAGACCAGGTTGCACAAAGCCTCATCCAGCCTGGCCTTAAACACTTCCAGGGAGGGGGCATCCACAGCTTCTCTGGGCAACCTGTTCCAGGGTCTGACCACCTTCACAGTCAAGAATTTCTTCCTAATATCTGATCTAAACCCACCCTCTTTCAGCTTAAAGCCATTTCCCCTTGTTCTGTCATTAACTGCCCTTATGAAAAGTCCTTTCCCAGCTTTCTTGTAGGCCCCTTCAGGAACTGGAAGTCTGTTATAAGATCTTCCTGGAGCCTTCTCTTTTCCAGGCTGAACAGCCCCAACTCTCCCAGCCTGTCCTCGTAGCAGAGGTGCTCCAGCCCTCAGATCATCCTCGTGGCCTCCTCTGGACTCGTTCCAACTGGTCGATGTCTCTCTTGTGTTGGGGGCTCCAGAACTGGACGCAGCACTCCAGGTGGGGCCTTATGAGAGATACAGGGTGAGAATCACCTCCTTTGACCTGCTGGCCACGTTTCTCTTGATGCAGCCCAGGATACAGCTGGTCTTCTGGGCTGCAAGTGCACATTGCCGGCTCATGTTCAGCTTCTTGTCCACCACCACTCCCAAGTCCTTCTCTTTAGAGCTGGTGGTAGTAGACTTAGATTTAGAATGTATATTTCCTCCCTGTGTTGCTTTGTATGTTTAAGCAATTTTACGTGGTGAAATTTGCAGAGCCTTAAAGGGGGAAGGAGAAAAGGGGCTTTTTAAAAAAGAAGGTGTCATTCTGACAGGAGTCAGTTATTTAATTATTAAATAAATGGAAGTGAATTTATGATAGTTTTAGAACATGTCAAAACATGTCAGATTGGTAAATGAGAGGAAAAAGATTATTTTTTCTATTTTTTTATTCTTTTTAAATGAAATTATATGGTAAGACAAGTTTATTTCTTTCAGGAGAAAATAACGTGTCCAAGCAAAGCCAAGCCATAACATTTTTGTCTCGACTCTGAGACTGAACTAATGCATTGCTTATTTTATAAAGTGTGTAACTAGCTGGCCTTCAGTCGCGAAGCCATGCGCATGGGACAAAGTTTTTTGCCATTCACCACCTCTTGCCCTAGAGAACTGAAACAAAAGGGAGTGCTTCTCTATTTTTGGTTTGTTTTAATGATGGTAGGACCAATCAAGGTACCATTATTGATGCAGACCATGACACAAAGCATTTTCTGACATTCGCCTAGTTTACATCATCCATAAGCTCTTCCTGTCAGAACCAGAAGACACAATAATCACAGTTTCAGATTTTGGGAGACAAAAGTGGAGATTGCATTATTCTCATGGCTTTTTTAACCAAATCTGAAGCAAGCTCTGATAATTTAGTCTGAGATAACTTCAGTGAACTCCCAGGATGCAGAGTTACTTCTAGCTCCTGCATATTAAATAAGAAGAAATAGGTAAAGCGAGTGTGCTTTCATTTATTCTGAAGAATAGCTGGTGATATGAAAGGTTCAACTATCTGAGCAGAGGAGAACCAAGATAAGACTGCAGCAAAGTTGTGATACTGCTCTTGCAGAAGGGTCATCTTTGAGATTTGAGCTTCATAGTTGGCATGCTAGAAAGGCAATGAAGCATTATGTCTTGAAAATTTTGCTGTGCACATTCATCATTACCCTGGTGGGTAAAGCTTGCAGGGGTAATGTTTTGTGACAAAATGCAGAGTCTTAAGTGTCTGAGCTGCTTTCTAATGCTGCCCTTCTGTAAATCACCTAGGGAGTAAGAGTTCCTCACTGAGGAACCGGGTGATGTTTTCTTTCTAGGTCAGTAACAGGACTACATCTGGTGCTGATAGAAAGTTATGTCTATATTATGCCTGTTTGAGATCAGTTTATAGCACAAAAACATCCATTGTGTTTAGGTCCTTGTTAATTTATTAAGAGAATGTCAGAAGGCTGAATCTGAAGGAGGGAAGGTTCTTTACTGACTGTAGCATGATAGCATTATGAGTGAAAGAGCTACTTAATTTGTCGTCTTCAGAGGACTTGTGGGTTTTTGTCTTCTAGTTCGTCACTACTTTGACTCTCAACCTGTAGTAACCTGCTATCCTTCTCAAAATAATCAAAATTAGTCCAATACCACCTAGGTAACCATAATCAGTATTACATCCCACAGATTTAGATCTCCATTCATAGAATCTAGGTGGTGGGGGTGGTTTCTAATCCTGTGTGTCATATGCTGGGTTTGTACTTTCTGTGAGTTTAAAGGAAACAAAACAATGGGCTTTTTAATTTGGCAGTTTTTATTTTTTATTTTTAATGTGTTGGCACAGAAGTAGTAAGTAGTGTACAATCAATACAGAATGTCTTAAGAATCTTTCATGCCTGAATATACATCTGGAACTGTTTGCGCTAACTAAAAGTAAAATAAATGCCACAGCATATTATACCATACTTTTTTTCATTTAAAAAAGGAAATTGAAAACACACCACTCTTAGAAATGCTTGACATTGAATTGGCTATTGAAATGGTATCAGTAAAGTATTTATATATTCCATATTTTGTTCCATACATCAGCTTTCCTTGATGCGTTAGACTTGGAAAGGTGCCACATGAGTTGAAATGTTGCCATATATGAAAGGCCGCCTTGTTTTAAAAGTGGACTAAATAATTTAGGATACAGGAAATAAAGTAAATCAGTTTGAATACATACATGTCTCTTTTTGCCCCTTCTCCTGCACATTTTACTTTGTCTTCCCTGTTTGTCTTCAGAAGCTGGGTGTGCTTATGGTAAATATCAGTTGTTCACCTAACAGCTAAATATAGTGATAAAAATAACTCCTGCCATAAAAACTGAATGGATGACAAGAACAGTTTCATGAACCAAGAAATCTACAGAAGAAATATAATAATTTAAAGCTGGCTTTACAACATTCTTTAGTTTAAAATGGAGCAAAAGACTTCTGTGGTAAAATCACAGTTCTTTATGCTGTAAAAGATATTCAAGAATGTATATTTCAGAATATTTGGGGTTTTTTTATTATTTGAAATAAAAAAAAATAATGCAAAGCAAATGCAATAGATCTTTGCATACTTTAAACATATTTTATGAATTTATTCTAAGTCTCTCACTGCACCAGAGGGCTGTGTGTGTGGATCAGGACTAGACCATTATTTCACCATCCATCTCCATCCTGAATTGATTGCAACGAACACTGCAGAATGAATTGCAGATGTCTCCTTTTCCCTCCAGTTTGGAGGACCTCTGGTTTCAGCCCCATTTGATCTGAACTGGACTAAGAAGTGCAAATCTGTCACTGTTTAGAGGGATTTGGTGAAAGAAATCTTTGCACCTGAAAACTTACTCTCTCTGTATACATAGCCTGCCCTCTGAAATGTGTGATGCTGTGGGATACTGCTTGAATGAAACTCTCTGGTGTGTCCCTGCTAATTCCGAATTATTGTTTGAAATGTCAGAGTCCAACAAAAAAACCCCAAGACACAACAAGAAAAAATCCCCTAGCTTTGCAAATGAGGAGTTTGGTTAGACACGAAGGCAAAAAATTGTTTTTGAATTCAAGAAATTAAGCGATTTTGGGACATAGTTTCTCTTAAAGTTCTTCCAAATTTCAGGTAGAGTTCAATGTATATGCTCCTCCTGTATTATCAAACCAGAGCAAATGTACATGAAATCTTACAGAGTCAGGATTTCCCATGTCAAAAATACAGGTTTTTTCCTACTGGGAGATTCTTTATTCCCCTCCCAAAACATCATCTATCCACAGAGAGTTTTTATGAAAAATATCTAAACATAAAAGCCCTCATGGAATAACATGGTTTGGGGGAAACTTGTCTTGTGATTATTGTTTTCAATACCATTCTGCCTTCAGCTTTCATATTTTCAACCTGTTTTTCAACAATTAGAGTAAAAAGTGTTGTATGTTTGTTTGATTTTAAATTTTTTTTTTAAAAAAAAACATTTTAGAAGCTGGAGTTCTAGGCTAAATAACACTTTTATCAACATTGGCTCTGCTTTGTGCTCCATCACTACTACTCCATCCCCTGAGAGCTCTTCCTCTTAAAAACCAGAGCTGCTGAGGTTCTCTGGGGTTGTGGGTGGTAGGACAGCGGTGGGTGCAGAGCAGCTATGGGCAGGTGCTCCCATGGTGGTTAGGGAACCAGCTGTAGAGGCAAGGAACAGGTAAATAGCAGCAGTGACAGCAGAATGGCTCCTGCAGCAGCTTTGCTAATAAAGAGGGTGAAAAGGTGGGATGTAAAGGCTGCAGTGGAGCAAGCTGTGCTCCTGGGTGGTGTGGTGATGGTGACATTTTCCAAGCATGTGTAAGAGCTTTGCATTTTGCCTTGTACTTCTTCAAAAGCCATTTCCCCCTCTCCAAGGAAAGTCTCTGCTCTGACAAGATAATCTTGAACCCTGATTGGAAGTGTTTTGAGGTGTGCTTGAGAAGGGCCTTATATCTCCATACAGAAAGACAGAAGACAGGGCTAGGGAACTTAAAGACAACTAGAGATAAATCTGTCTGCCTGCGATCATACAGTAGCAGAGTGGGGTTTAGGGCTTTGCAAGAGGGAGGGAGAGGTTACGCAAAGGTAAGTGGCCTGGAGAGGGTTTGGGTTTTTTTATCTCTAAGAGATCCAAAGAAAGATAATCAGGAAAATCAACCCTAATGTCATTAGATTTATATAAGAAGCTCAGGAGTCTGTGGATAATTTCAGCAGATCTGCAAACCGGGTGGCAGACACTGTTCGAGGGTGTAAAAACCAGCTGGATCGCAGTAGAATGGCGATCTGAAATTGGAGGGCAAAACCAACACACTATTTCCTACTAACATGTTCAATTTAAGTAACAAAACATTGCCAGCTTTTTGGGAAAGCCTTCCCCCTCCAGTCTGAGCACGTTTCTGACCAAACCTGAACTTTGAAATGCAACAAAGGAGGGGAGCAGCAGCCGTGTGGTTGGTTAAAAGCTTGGGATCAGTTTTAGTTATCAACAGCTGAATTGGAGGATACAGGCTGTGCCTGCTCGCTGTGAGCAGCAGAATGTTAGAGGAGCTCGATTTCTCTCACTCTTTCTTCCACCCACCTCCATCTCCTCTGTGCCTGTGTCTGCGCTCCCACATGCTTCAAATCTGTGTACCTGGACTGCCTTCCTTAACAGTTCAATGTGAGTGTTAGCAGAATGAAAACCAGATGGACCAGCAGTTCCCACTGTTATCTCCCCACCAGCTCTGGCAAGCCTCCCTTTCTCTCTCCTTTCTTGGCATGGCAGAAATATTTGCCTTTATTTAGGAGGGCTTGGGCTCACTGCTGTGCCTCTTTCCCTCTGTTGCAACATGAGCTGAAAGCTATTTATTCCCTTGTTGCTGAGGTTGGTTGAGGTGAGTGCAAGATGAATTCGGCTATTAAGGAAGCAATTAACATTTCAAGATGAGTTTTCATAGTTCTTTATATTAAATGAATAGCTTGTTGGAGATATAGATTTAACTGTTTTAGTATAGTGACATGGAAAGGAAATTTGTATAGAATATGTTTAAAAACTTGCTTTTGTTTTCCAGCATGTAATAATTTACTGTTACTTGGTTTGAAAATCAGACCTGTCTGTATATAGGTATATAGCAGCCTTAATATTTAAGCTAATCATTTTGAATACTGTTTCCTACAAGCTGAGGCTTACTAACCTTCAATCAACACTGCAGATCCTATAATACTCTATCTGTATTCCTCTCAACCTCTTCGGGGGGTGTTTCACTGCTCATCTTCCCTGAACTTGTCTCTAAATTCTCTATGAAATGACTTTCTTTCCCTAAGAACTGAAGCATGGTCTGTAGGTCCTTCTAGAAAGAAGTGTTATGATAATTAAATGTTTTGAGGCTCTTTTAAACATACCCTTCCTTTGTTAAATGTGTGCATTGCATTTAATTTCTCGTAGTGTCTCTTAGGGCAAATTTTAGATATGTTTTTTTTGGTTGAAGTTTGTATGTTCTTAGTAAGAACAAGGAAAGCATGTCACAAAGTGGAGTGACAATTAATAGAATGTGATGAACTTTGCTGTTGTCTTGAATCAAAATCACAGACTTACATGCCTACCCATTAGCAGCGACACTTTCTTGCTTTGCAAAATAGTTTATTGGAGCTCAGGAAGACTTGTGTCGGACAGCATCTAAAATAAATAATGCTGATCCCCCAAAGAAGCAATGGAGGAATTTAACTTATGTCCATTAAAAGCTAATCTTGGTCTTACTCATCTTTACTCAAGATGGCTCGCTAAACTCCTGGCATGAGTAAGGAAGCCTTAATTTTGCTTTCAGTTGGTAAATGTTGTCCTATTTTGCCCATTCTCAATAAATGAAACATAAGGGTTTGGATGGACTTTTAAAAATTTTAACCTAGAGGTGTCCAAAAAGACATGGGAAAAATAATTTACTTCTATATATTCTATATCAAATATCTTGCATCTTTAGATCTTTAGTTGCAAGAGAACTGTTAGGTTTTCTGTCTGGTTTTGCCTTTTTTTTTGTTTTGTTTTCTTGAGGAGGTATGTTTCTACTTATCTTGCAGGTTTTGAATATTAAAGTTGTTCTTAATGTGTGAAGGTGCAAACTTAGATACTCTTTTTTTTTTTTTTTACAAAAGAAGCTGTGTATGTGTGACAATTGACTTAACATTTTGGCATGTTATGTTCATTTTTCTGGTGAATGTAAGAATATCTAAGGGCAGGGTGGTAAAGTGATCCAGGAGGTGTGTGGTATTTAACATAAGTATCTCTCAGTGATAACAAAGACAAGTGATGGAGAGGATGGCAGAGAAGAGAGCTGGCTTTAACCAATATCTCATCCAATATCTCAGAAGAGTTTCAGGTTTTAGTTCTGCAAGAGCTGTCATAAGGGGATTTATTACCTTCCTGTCTCTTCATCTGTATTTTTCCTCCTGGCTAATGTGAGAGCCTTGAAGGGAGGCATTATTATTGCAGCTCTCGGAGTGCTTTGGAGGTAGCATCTGCACATACTAGAAATAAAAACAAAAGGTAATGCAGCACCACTACAAATGAGGCCTTACCATCTGTGTTACACCTTCTTAAGTAAGGTTTAGATGATGTCATTTGGGAAGAGCACACTGAAGTAGATAATCAAGTGTAATCTTTTGCAGCAGATGCTGAAATGGCTCACTACTTGTATTAGCTTTTAAGTTTTTGTCAGAGGGGGTGTGCTTGGGGAAATAAACCGGTGTGTTCCTGTGGTGTGTGTTGCAGATCGCACTGAGAAGCATTCCACAATGCCAGACTCACCTGTGGATGTGAAGACACAATCCAGGCTGACGCCTCCAACCATGCCACCTCCTCCCACTACCCAAGGAGCTCCAAGAACCAGTTCATTCACGCCCACAACGTGTAATTAGACTTATTTTCTTCCTTTTCTTCTATATTCTTTCTATTCTATATGTAAGAAAACAAAATACACCAAGGGAAACTTGCATGACATGGTGGGAGCAGCGTTTGGTTGGACTGCAATAAAGTTATCATGCAAAACTAAGATCACAACAGATTAATACGTCTTTAAAGCATTAAGTTATTCGGCTCAGAATTGTGTTGTTACTTCATTGACAGCTTGGCCACAATGTCAAAGAACAGCAAGCACTGGTTTCCCGTGTACTTAATGCTCAGATCAGTCCTTCTGTGAGAGGTGCAGAAAACTTTCTTCTCCTTTTCTGTGCCATTCTTTTTGTCTAGAGGATCTTGTTCTCTTTTGTATAGAAACTTCCACAGTAATTCTTCAGGGGGTTTTTGTTTATGTTTTTAAAGTGGGGGTAATTCATAAAGAAAATACTTATCTTCATCCCACTTATGACTGAATGAAGAATTCTAATTTAAGTACTATATAATGTCTAGTTAATATTGCTATAAAACACAAATAAAGGCCTTTTATTGTTTTATCTTGAGATTTCTAGTCTGTGACCACTTCTCTAAATCACTTGGGGCTGCATCTCTGTCTCAGTTATTGATATAAACACACAAGAAACTGTATTAGTCTTGATGGAATTACTCTGTATTCGTATCAGTGTAAATGAGATTTGAATCTGGCATGTTGTCTGGACTATGCTTTTCACAGCCGTGAAATGATCCACATTTCTCTTACCAAGATTTAGCTGCAAATTTTTTGGTCTCTTTTATACTGCCTTGTAATAGTATAAACATGAGAATGTGTTTACATTTCACATTTTAAATAAAACATTTTTAGAACAGTAGAATACATATGCCTAAACATAATGAAGGCAGCATCTTCTATTTGTCTTGCCTATGTCTGTTTAGTCCCTTTCTGTCTGTTCAATGCCTTATTTCAAATTCACCTCTATGCAGAAGGCCAGCTGGAGGCCTTTGTACCACTTATCCCAGGGAACCATGTCCTGACAATTTACATTGAACTTAAACAGTGAGGAGAGTTTGTACCAGCTCTTAGAATGAACTCAGATTTAACTCAGTGACCCTAGTTCTGCAAAGATTCGTCTGTTTTGCTTAACTCCAGCACCTGAATCTTCCTAGGAACTGGTCCAGTCTAAAGTGAAGTAGTTTTTAGATTTTTGCAGGATGGAGCTCTTACAGATTAAGCTTTCCAGTGTGATGCACTTTGCACAGTTCAGAATGATCTTTGGCAATAATAAAAGGAATAGGACTGTGTTCTTCAAGCACTCTTTTAATCCTCATATGAGTGTACTCATAAGGTTTCTGGATGTTTGGTTACTCAATTGGATTCAACACTTTGGAAGATGTCTGAACCATACCTGGGATTTTTTGGGTTGCTTATTTGAAGACTAAAAGTCTAATTTTAAATGCCTTTTGCCCTGTCAGATTTTGGAGTTTGGCCTTAGCAGTTCCAGCTTATATAGTGAACAGTCACTTCTTTTTGAGTATCTGTTATATTTATTATTACAACAAGGGGAAATGCCTGTAGGCCAGGAAGAACATGTTTTCTGGTCAAGAGTATGCTTCTTTCCTTGTTTTAGACAATTAAAAACTCTTAACATGCATTAGTTTGACAATTTAAATGCTAAATTCTGTTTTATTAATAACATGGTTTTGTTTTATAAATGATTTAGGTCTTTGCCAGTTGACAAATTCAGACATTATAAAAAAGAGAAGAAATCATTAGTATGGAGTGGACTATTGGGGAAAAAAAAGTTATTTTAGAGAAGCTGCATCTGTGGGTGTTTCTTTATTTCTTTTGTTGTGGGAGAAATTTTACCGGCCTTTCTCCTCTTTATATCTACTCTAGGTAATGAACTCTGCTCTTCTATGCTTTCTTGATCATAGCCTCAGGACCTTCCACCTAGAGCAGCCCCTTAGCAGGGAATGAGTTATTGGTGGTGTCAGGCTAGAGCAGGACATGTTTTTATTCTTCTCAGTCCTCATTTACTAAGTTCATGGTATGTTGACTTCTGGCTATGCAAGTTCCTTGCAGTCACAATACATTTGTTTACTCAGGTATCTCACTCTACTGCAGTACTCAGAGAGCATGGCCTGGAGCTCCACATGCAGCTGAACTTCCTGAAGCCAGCTTCTTTCTGTTTCTGCTTTTTTCAACTTATTGTTCTCCCTAGCCCATGCAGTTACAATGGGCAACCAAAAACTATGATAAAACAGAAGCAGAAACCAGATAACCATTTAGACAGCCTTTTCTGTAGTACATCCAGAAGGGCACTCCTGTCATTAGGGTAAAATCTCCTTCAAAAGTATTGTGGTAGTGATTTAAATCTGGTAATAGGGTAGTGATTTAAATCTAGTAATAGGTGTCTACCCTCAAAAAGGATTTCCCATCTAAAAATAAAGAAAGATGACTGCTGGAGAAAGTGACAAAGAGAAAGGGATATTTGGCTTTAGAGAGACCGGTCATTAAGAAACACTGGAAGTTCCTAAGTTGCTAGCTCACCATGGTTATGCTTTTAAATAGGAAGCAGCTTACAGTAATATTCCTATGCATTTTTTTATTGTAGCCTAGTTCCTGATTTTTTTTTCTTTTTTGGGGATGGGTTCTGAGTGACTTCCCAAAAAGAAATCAGCAAACTCCTCCAGGGCGATGGCCAGCTGAGCGCAGCTGCTGCTGAGCAGAGTCGTGTGCTGTGCGCCCACACCTGCCAGTGCACTGGTACATTAGCATCTCTAGGGAGCTGTCCTTTTTCTTGCCATTCGCTGTCATTTTGGTGAGTCAGATTCAAACAACTGCAACAGAGTTTGTTTGACTATTGCTGTTCCAAGTAACCTGGGTGGAAAAGGATGTCCTCCGTTTGATTCTCTGCTCTCTTCTGGAGTGTGGATAAGAGTCAAACTGAAATGGCTGCCAAAAACTGTCTGCTGTTGTCTTCAGTATGTCTGCATGAGTCTTCAGTATGTCTGCATGTATCTCATTGCCATAAATTTTGAACGTGTAGTACTTTAGATAGTTTTTCACAGCAAGGTTCACAGCAACCTTGCAGCAGGAGGGGAATGCTTTCCTATCCTTTTTGGAGAGATGGTATTGGCACATGAAAGCTGAGTGATTTGTTCGCGGTCTCTGAGAAGTCTTCTGAAGTCTAGCTTCATGCCCTAGCTGCAAGGCTTCAGGCCACAGTGAGCATGGCACCATTTGTACCTGCACAAACAACTTGGTGTGGTTCAAATGGTAGCAGCTAGGAAATCTCTATTGGAAAAAATAACCTTCTCATTGGGTGGTGTAAGGTTAAAACGTGAAAGTCCTGTTTTATAAACACAGCTGTCAGTTGTGTGTACAAAACACAAGTAAAAATATTCAGAGATAAACTGAGGCTTCTTGAAATATGTCTGCACATTTTTTTTTATCCCAAAGAGCAATTTTTTTTTTTTTTTTGTCTTCAACCATACATGCACTCATGCTCAGTCTTTGTTTCCCTCTCTCTCTCTTTTAAAAATCCTCTGACAAAAGGCTGGTATTCAAATGATGCTTTCAGGTGCAGGAGCACATTATGGGGGCTGTGTGAGAGGCAGCTGCTGTTCCTTCCGATCTGTACACTGTTCAGTACCAGCTACTGGGAAATAGATATAAAATGCAGAGTGTTGCTCGGTCAAAAGGCTAATTATCCTTGATTGTTCATCTTAATTAATTATGAGGTCAAGCACAGAAAACATAAGCTGATGGATTTCCCCCTCTGTCTTCTCTCTCCCTCTCTCTTCTCCCCTCTCTCTATTTTATCCTCCCTTCTCTTTTTCTTTCAGTAACCAATGGCACTAGCCATTCACCAACAGCGTTAAATGGAGCTCCATCTCCTCCTAATGGCTTTAGCAATGGGCCATCCTCTTCCTCTTCCTCTTCTCTGGCTAACCAGCAGTTACCGCCAGCTTGTGGAGCTAGGCAACTCAGCAAACTGAAGAGATTTCTTACAACCTTACAGCAGTTTGGCAATGACATTTCACCAGAGATTGGGGAGAGAGTGCGTACCCTTGTGCTAGGACTTGTGGTAAGCAAAAAACCAATGATATAATAACTGTGATCTTTTTCTCTCCTTTTCCCTCTTTTATGAATGTAATGTTTATTATATAGAGGAGTGGGTCACGTACACTGCATATATCAGACTTTGGTTTAGGGATACCAAACATGCAAGAATGAGGTGCTGGCTCTTACTGCCAGAGCTAACATAAGTAACTTGACTGCCCATGACTGGCAGCTATTCTCAACCAGATTTAGACTTAACTCTTTTTGCCAGTATAGTATTATACTGTAATGCTATGAGAGGGTTTTCATTCTATACTGGCAGCACCCCTGATATAGACATACCTTGAATTGTAGAATGTCGTAAAATATGGTTTGGCTCGCCTACTTTAGTTGGCTGGGGAAAGAAGCGTGCTTTACACATACAGTTGCAGAATACAGGTTAAAAGGGTGAGCTGAACATATGTTTGGACTGTGGTTATGCAGTGCAAAACCTTTGCTCAGTATTCATTGAACCCTACAAAGAGGGACCTGACAGTGCATTGTCGGTACTTAAGTGACCTTATTTATAAGGTCTTTATGTGATTATATGGCTGAATGAAAATTTCAGACTTTTCTTACCTACATCTGTCAAGTTGGACTGCTATTTTACAGGCAAACTGTTGTGAATCTGGCCTAGGATTCTTTTTACTCTCACTAAAGTACTACTTCTGCCAGACATTGTTGTATTCTATGTGTCTCCTTCAGCAATAATTGGGTGTCCCATGAAAAATGCTGTTGTGGTGCTCTAATTTACATCTGTTCTGAGCAACTGCAATTGCCATTGACTTCATTTGGAGCAAAGACTGCCAGCAGTGTTTAGTACTCGGGCCCAGGGGTCCTCCACTTGTATCTTCACAAACCCTACCTGACAGTAGTGGGTGCCCCTTCGCTTGAGTCTGTGTCAAAAGGAACTTTAATGCAGGCAGTGTAACTTCAGTAAGTCCCACTCTTCATTTGCTTCCATACCCAAAATGCCTGTTTAATGTCATTTTGCTTGTCACATGGTTCTCTGTGGAAAGGGGAACTAGTAAAGAAACTAAAGACAGTTTTGGAAGGATCTATCTGCCCTCGATTTTCAGATCAAAAGTGCCTGCCCACTGTTAATTACAGTTGATTTCTACCTTCATCTGAGCTCTGAGGAGCAAATTAGGATCTTTTCCTTGGGAATGTCCACATATCTCTTATTCTCTTGGTCAGCCCTGTGCAGCATGTGGTCTCCATGAGTATGACTTCAGCTGTAAAGTCATTACTTTCCTGCATAGTCAAGAGCATAGTAAGCAAACCTCTTTATAAGTACAAGAGGCAAATTGCAGGTTTCTTCCTCCAACAATGAGGAATATGCCCTTAAAAAGTGTGATTTTTTTTGTGTGTGTGTGCATGATAATTATCACTTCTGCACTGGGAACAAAATTGCAAGAGGCTGCAGTAGAAAATTAAAAAAATGTTGAGAAAAACAACTTAAACTGATGTTTGAAATGTGAAAGCATTTCCATGCTTAGCACCTGAGAGCTTAAACTGTCCTCTAGGCAACAGGCACTGAATTTCTGAGATGCTGGTGGTTTCCTTTGAATATTTTAATAAGGTAATAATTTAATATGCGGCATGCTTTTATTTATCCTCTTATCAATATCAAGAATGAGTTATTAAGCAATTTCAGAGTGCTTTGGCTACTGTTTCTCTTGCTAAGTGTTTTCATTATTTTGTCACCAAGACAGAATTTTTTTTCTCAACAGAATTCTACTT